>OY728167.1:435311350-436718985 GCA_963277665.1 Viscum album | reverse complement strand
TGAAAAATACATAAGATTAAGGAAAAAATAAACATATTATATATAACATATAAATATAGTGACATATTAATTTCCACCTTTGAATGTGTTAGAAGAATATTGAACAATCATCATTTCATGAGGCAAAAATTCGGCATCCACGGAAACAGTATGCTCTTTAACCAGTAGTTATAGGTGTGTGTAAGTGTAGCTCGAATACTTCTTATAACAACATCCTAGAATATTTATGATACTGGTTTTGTTACAAAATAAATGAATAAAAAGAGTTTATGGGGTTGGAGAAGCAAAATAATACAAAATAACATTAGAGAAGACTTTACCTTTAAATCGGGTAACTACTCTTGGTTTGGACCAAAAGGGTTTCCTGAAGAGCTTTCTACCTAAGGTAAGGCTTATAAAATGAAGAGAGGTATGTGGAGAGATAAAATGAGCATATATTGGCTGGGCCAATGTCTTGAGAAGTGTGGGTAAGGAGGTAGAGGTGGGGGCCATTTATAAGAGGGAGGAGGGGTACTCTTGGAAGGCAAAGAAATGTTACTTTATTTTAAAATGATTTTCTGATTTAAAAGGTCCCAAATTGATATATTTCTAGGATAGGTTGATAAGGGTTCGAAATATACCCATCCAATAGGTTTTTAACAAGTTTTAGTCTTAGATTTTACATTATCTTTTCATTTTATTTAAATCGTTCATTAATGGGACAAACGTTGCATCATCATGATGTCATAAATAAACTAATGTATATAATGTCTAAAAATTATAAAACAAATACTATGATGTAGGAAATATATTTATCTTTCCAATGAATATTTATAGTCTAAGAAATCATTTACACAGACAAAACTAAAAATGTTTTACTCAGGTGATACATTTTTTAGTGATATTCTCCTTTCTTTAAAAAATAAAATGATAAAGTGTCACATTCACCCAAAAGTGATTCCATGGGGTCCCTAAGTTTGGCACAAGAAATCCAATGGTCGGACATGACACCCATAGTAGCATTAGGACACAGGATGGGGTCATTTGTTATTATTATGATATTGTTTTATTATACCTAACTACCTGATTACTAATTAATCTTGATTATTAAAGATAATTACCGTCGTTACTATTCACAATGTCCAAAAACAAAAGAGTCTTAATAACATAATTTGGGCCTTCTAATTCCAAATATGGAATCCATTTTTCCAAATTCCAAACATTTGAAATAATTAATTTAAAATTAATTCCCGCTATCAAATCAAATAATGGGTTTTCTGGAAACAATATCTATGAAATGTTTGGCACTTGTTAATGCCCAATTCCAAAGTGAAATTAATTCTAATGACCACCATTGGATTAAATGGTAAATATATATTCAAGTTACACATTAAAAACAATTAAAAATATAATCTATCCATATAATTAAATTAGATGAAATAGTAGATTTGAAGTACTGAATGAGGTGGATTCGAGAGTGGAATCATATGCCTTGACTGGGGAAGGTAAAGACTGCAGGAGGAGCATCGATGGCTTCACTCTGGGAGGTCGGATCATGGGGCATGTTCACCCAGAGTGTGCTTTTGGTGGAGGGGAGACTGAACTCGATGAGGTCAGTAGGAGTTTTTCTGAAGAAGATCCTGGTTAAAGAAGCAACAGGAGTAAGAGGAGAAGGAGGGGTAGGAAGGATTATTCCCCCCTGCCTCCTCCTATGAGGACTCGGTCAGTAAAGAAGATAATTGTTGAGAAGCCGGACAAGGAGGTCAGGTGCCACCTAAAATCTTCTGAACATACTAAACCATTCTCGGACTTGTTTTTTAGTTCGGATAATTTAGTGACAGAGCTGGTGTTATTTATCAATGCATCAGAAGAGGATGCGGCCAAGATGATGGGTCAGAATCTTGAAGTGGACCTTAATGAAGAATAATATTTGTGGGTTCACAAGAATGACACAATTCTGTTTGAAGGCTTCAACAAGGGGTTGATCAGACTCGAGAAGTACATGCAGATCTGGAATAACCTGACTGCTTCCTTTGAAGACCTGATAAGGGGGGATCCACTTTTACAGGTCTGTAATTTAACCTGGAAGCTGTTTAGGGATACAGACTCTGGTAGAATGCAACAGTTTTCAATGATGATTTTTTTAATTTCCTAACTAATGATTTTTTGAGTTACAACCCTTGTTGTGTGTGGTAATGTTGGAGGGTCAGATCGGCTCAGACAGGCTAGAGCACACTGCTTCTTCCTCTGAAGGTCATTTGGGATGTGGCTGATTTGGAGGAATGGCTTGCCATTGGGAGGGACCATGCTTACATGGGATTGCCGAGTGGTCCTTCTTTGGAGTTAGAGGTTGCTTCTTTTTCATGGAAGAGGTTGGTTCTGGTTTTTTGTTTGGCGCTATTTTGTGTTTGTTGGAACTTATGGTTTCTCACTTTTACCTCAAAAGTGTCTTTCTTAATAAAAAATAATTTTCAGCAGTATTTTTCACTATTCATTAAAAATGAACATTGTAATAAAAATACCAAAAATTTATCCAAAGTAAATTTCAATTTCCAAATAATAAAGAATAAGTTTCTTCTGACAAATAGAGCTTATAAAATTGTCAACGTTTGATTTATAAATTGTTCTCCATCAAAAGGTTGTAAAACAATCTTTTAAAAATATTAGAGAATTCTATGCTTAAGATTGGATATATTCTCATTTTAATCCTCTAAAACACAATCTAATTCATAAGTAGACAAAGATACGAATATATATTATACATTGATTACATGGGATTTTACAGATCATATAGGAGTGGGAGGCTCGGATGCATGCTTAGTACCCTCATTTGTTCCCTTAGTTTCAGTTGTAGCTTACGGGGACGAAAATCCCTTAGGTGGGGAGAATTTAAAGACCCAGAAATTCTATGATAATTTATTTATAAAATTTCCGGGAATTTTATGAGTCCGCCAAAATTTACGGCGCTGGATTCCAAGGTCCGGTGTGCATGGAATGAATTTCTGAATTTTTTTTATCATAAATTAACGCAAGTAAGAAGTTTTCCTGAAAAAGTGAAATAACTCTAAAACGGTTACTCGAATCAGATATATAAGGGCACCAATGCA
The DNA here is from genome assembly GCA_963277665.1 of Viscum album. Taxonomy (NCBI): domain Eukaryota; kingdom Viridiplantae; phylum Streptophyta; class Magnoliopsida; order Santalales; family Viscaceae; genus Viscum; species Viscum album. The sequence goes on along the minus strand of OY728167.1, from coordinate 436,715,899 downwards.
TTTAATATGGTGGTTTTACCCTAGGTGTGACTTATGTTTAGTTAGAGTGGGACTCCTATTAGAAAACCCAAAATTGGCATAACTGAAAATAAAATAATTAAATAAATTATTTTATTTTTCAAATGATTATGACTCACAAACGGTAACTCGGATTAAAAATATGAGACCACCATTGAAGTCATGATGTTATGATCTCTTTATGAAGATACTAACTTTGGCCGGTGTGGGCCTCTAGAGAAAGATAGTTTTTGGCCGTAAATTAAATAATTAAGGGAAAATTATTTTATTGTAAAATTCATAACATTTAAACGGTAACTCAGATTGGAAATTCGAGAGTACCATTGGGTTCTTTGGGGCATGTTTCATCTTGGCATAGTCTATCCTCGACCACAGTGGGTCGAGGATGAATGATAATAATTTTACGATATTTTTTTCATTTACGTTCAATAAATGTGTGAGCGTGATTTTCTATCTTTTGAACCGGTGCACAAAATTGAAATATGAGGACACCATTGAACTCGCAGTGCTGGTGATTGCTTAGTGAGACCTTCACCATAGTTGCGTTCTGACGTGAGTGGAAGTTGGTTTTTGGGAGGTTTTTAATTTATTTTAAATTTAATAAATAATGTGTAAACTCTGTTTTATTTGGTGGAGGTTAAAACCACCATGTGGTGGTTGGAGGTGGGGGCACCACACCATAACCTCCCATGAGAGGTCATGGTGGTGGGGCCCACCCTGGCCTAACCTCCCTTGGGAGGATAATTATGGAGGGGACCACCCGAGAATAACCTCCCTGTTAAATAGTAGGGGTAAGGACCACCCGACCCCTATTAATGGAGGAGGATAAAACCTCACAACTCACCCTCATTAATGATGGAGAGCCTCTTGAATTCCTCAACAATTAATGTTCCATCGTACATTCAGTAAATTGGTGGATCCGGGTTTTAATTCCCTAATTGGAATGTCATGAAAATATTAAAATAATAAGAAACTCTTATTATTCCGTTGGCATATTTCTCTTGGTGAGAGCATTTGAGAGGAGATTGGGAGAAGGCATCCAACGAAGAATGCGAAGAACACGAAAAACATCGGCGATGCTCTTCTCCTCTGACTTACTTCCTCATGCTTCTTAGATGTGGGATGCGATCATCTACATCAGAACGATGCCCGCATTTCACAACATCGTCAACGACAAACGACAAGAAAGGCAAGGGTTTTTATTTCATGAAGTTGTTATACTTTTTCTTATCTCCTTCATCAGATAGAAAGGTATTTTTTTGGGCATGTTTAATCCAACTTCTTATCTAGTTGAGCCTTTTGATTTCTCCTCTAAATGAGGAGGTTTGGGAAAACCTAACAAGTCCCTTCATCCTCCATCATTCTACTTTCTCGTGACACCCTATGGCATGGTGAAGAAGCGATGATGACAAAGGCGACAAACAAAGGCCATGCTACCTGTGGCCTCCCTGAACTGCGCCTCCCCCACAACACCACGGTGCGCTACCCACACACCCACACCACTACCGGCGCGCAACCGTCACACCATGCCCCTAACAGCACTCACCCGACACCCCTCCCCCCCGCCGGAGTGCTCCCAGAGTGCACCCGATGCCCCGCTCCCCTACCGACGCCCTTCCGGCACCCCACTCCCCCCTGTTGGGGAGCTCCTTGGGCCCCGCGCCCCTGCCGGAGCTCTCCCGGCACCCCGCGTCACCTATTGGCGCACTTCCCAGCTCCTATCGCGCCCTGCCTGGTGCACCCACGGCCTGCTCAGAGTCCAACCGGCCTGTTGATCCAACCCGCGGTGCCCCTGCAGTGTCGCTGGCCAAACCGGCCCGGTCTCCCAGGACGAGTTACCGAGTTGCCTATGTGGCGACAATCGGGTCGAACCGCCCTTGCGGTCCGCTGGGTCGGGCCCAACGGACCGGGTTAAAAACATAGTGGGATGACCCACCCAATGGGCTGGGTCAGAACCAGCGAGCTTGACCGGGTCGACCCAGACTAGGTCAGCTTAGAAAGGGTTGGGCCGACTCGGTCTGACCGGGTCGGACCTGACCCGGGCCCATTACTGACACTTTACCTTGTTGGGCCATATCTTTGGCACCAGACTTCTGTTTGACGAACCGTCAGTGACGCCGGTACTCTTGGAGCATAGTCGTCCCTTTGATTATACCCCACTGGATTTCGGGGTTTTGTTGAGTCAGGCCAGGTTGGTTCGTACGCAATCTCAACTGGGGCCCCGGGACTAAAATGCTAATAACTCACAGACCAAGCGTCTGATTGACGCGCCGTCTGTTTCGTTGAAACCCATTTTATGTGGCGGTCCTTTGAGATACTTCCACCTAAGACATCGTGCCATTTGGAGTATCGAACAGTAGCTCGTGGAGCAGATCCTCCCGGAGATGCGCAGACGGAGTGCGGAGAACTAGTAGGTTTAGACCTGACGAATTCTTAATCGATTCGACTCAGAGAGATTCGACTAGCCTAGTGGACGGAGCGACCAGTTTAACAGAAGACCCATGGTGGATAGAGAACCTGGTTTGGTAGTAGACTCATGGTACTTGAAAGGTGGATTACCTATGACGGATATTAGGGGGAGCACATGGTTTTGCGACAGACCCACAGTAGATGGAGCACCAGGTTTGGAAGCAGACCCGTGATACTCGACAGGAGGAGTACCTCCGCAGACTAAGGTTAGTGTGTAGCACCTAAGAGTTGAGATAGGGCCACTATACTCAACAGAGGAGGAGTTCTCCCACATCCATTGATTCGATAATAAAAATACTGGTTTGAGCTGAGTCACTGACCATTGTGTTTTCCTCGTTATTGAGATTGTTACTTGATAACTTAGGTATATGTATGTGCATATACCTAAGTAATGGTTATGTGTTGAAATCATGCTTTGTCGTTTATCCTCATTGTATTTTGTGAGACCTTGAGGGTTTTAGGTTCCCTACTGAGTATCGCTATACTCACCCCTACACAGGCTATGCTCGCACCTCATTTTGTTGGATGCAGATGACAGATTGCGCTGACGGAGGCCAAGAGCGCCAGGATTGGATGGTACCTGGAGGAGGACTTATGACGTATTAGTACATGGTGGAGTCTAACAGACGTGGAGTGCTGAGGAGGCCATATGTACAAACCCTTCAGGTAGGAACCCCGTTGGACGATCCAGGAGCCGCTTCCACCTTTCAGTTGTTTGTCCCTTTTTAGTCGTACCTACTTTCAGTTGTATTTGTACTTTACAGTTGGGTTTGTATTCTGGCCCCCCTTTACGTTTATTACACTTGTTATTCAGTTTGTACTTATTTTTTTCCTTCCATTTTACTCTGGTTGTGTGTGCCTATGATTTATAAAGGCAACACCTTCCCAGTTTTAGGGAATTACGCCTTTGGTGCTAGTCTCCAGCCCCTGGGCTATGGAAGGCGGGCTTGGGGTAGTCACAATGCGGGCCCTGAAGGACGGGTTGTGATATCCACCCCTATGTTTCTACTAGGCCCCCTTGAATTTGGATGGTTTTGACATGTTTTTAACAGATAGAACTGGGCCCATAGTATGGTATTACGGTTAACTAAACCATGTAGAAAAACCATGAACAATTATACAGATCCTTAAAAATTATTTTTTATTCCAATTTTTCCCTTCTAGGAATAGCTTTAATACCTAATGTTCCCCTTTCCCCCATTCATTCCTCTCATCCATATAAGGCTTCCATGCTTCCTCAAACACTATTGTACTCCATTTTAAAGGTGTTGTGGGGGAGGGGGAAAGCATCAAGCTTCATCAAGTAAGTGATTTTTTATTTGTTTTGTAGATTTTGTTACGATTTCTTCCAAATTTAATGAACATACAAATTTCCAACTATTAAGTCTTATTTCATACAGTTTTATATTGTGTTTCTTGGTCCAATATTATGGTTTATGGTTCATTTTAGCTCCCTTGTGGTGTGGCGGTTGCGTCGTTGTAGTTTCACACATGGATTTGGGGTTTTATACATATAATGTAGGTGTTTGAATGGATAAAAATTACTAGATTAATTTTTCTTGTATTTATAATTTTTTCCATCCACTGAGTGTGCTGTTATAATCATCTTTGGTAGCTTTGATTTAGTTTTTAATTTTATAGTTTCATTTTTGAATGAAATATGGTGTTTTTCATGTGTTTCCAATATTGTATCATTTAGGCATGTTTTATGATCCCTGAAATAGATTAATTAAAAGTTTTTTTGCCTACGAAATCTTTTTGGGTATGGTAGTGATGTGAATTGGCCTCAAAAGAGGAGTTTTGAAGGGATTTTGGTGTTGAAACCCATTTTTTACTACTTGGAATGTTTTTATAAAGGTTTTGAATGGTTTATTAAGTTAAAATTTTTATTAAAATGCATGATAGGTATTGTTTATAGTGTTTATGATTCATAAGTTTTGTTTTAGGTGAAAATGGTGTTTTTAGCAAGAGGAACATGATTGAGAAAAATATGGTAAACTTGAGTATCTAGGTGGGAGGACTTCGACTAGTGCGCTAGTGATCTGTTAGTGGAGTCATCCATATTTCTCATAGTAAGTTTGACGATTACAATACTAACTAATAATGGATTATTTTATGAGTAACACTATTACATTGGGGTTTCCCCACATTGTGGCTCATGAAAGATAAGGTTATTGGTTTTGGATATGTTTACAACGATATACTATGTACCTAGGTCTCCACAACTAGTTAGTCCATAAGGGTATTTCTGTGACTAGTGTTCATTGACTATATGGTATTCACTATCATCATAATGTTTTTTGATGAAAAATTCAGTATCATGTGTGTCGTATGAAAATATTCAGATTCTTTAAATATTCTCCCGTAAAAACATTTTCATTTTATGTTGCATCCTTTTTAAAATTTTCACTAGCATTTCTATTTTATTCAAACTTGCATTCTCTTTCATAAATTTTTTTTATCATGTGGAATTTTTTGGGTGGTATCCTATTGGATTTCTGTTCAAACCCTACTTACACCTTTGGGTGTAAGTTGACTAGATTATGATTGAAATAGATAAGGGAAAGGTATTTAGAGATAGCGGTTCCAGTATTTAGCTTCCACACTTGGTATGGTGTTGTGGACAAGGCTACAGGATGGTGACCCCTTACTGTGTGGTGGTTCATGAGATGCATTTTCTGCCACTATAGAGTTTTGGACCTCTTGGTTATTTTCTAAAATCATTTATTTCATTTGTAATTTTCTAATGCTTGTTTGGAATAAATTTTTCAGATTTAGTTAATTTATTATTGTTGTTTTTTTTATGATTCTCAAATTCTGTAAATCATTCCTAACCCATTATTATTAATATATGGTAACACGTGCCAACCTATAGAGATATGTAACAACCTTCAAGACATTACATAGACGAGTGCGGGTGATGGTTTTTATCGTGAATAGATCTGGTTCATGACATTTACTGTGGTTTATAAAGAGGAAAATGATTTGTATTTTCATTATATAGTTTTAAGATATTGTTTAACATGATATGGTTTATGAAAAAATAGATTTTAATGAGATTCTATGAATGGGGTAATTGAGAAATCTTTTGAAATGGTTTAATGTCCCCATTCTTTTGTTTAAAAGTTTAATTTAAAATATTTAAGAATATTTTTTTATTTTATAAAAAATGGATTGTTTTTTGAAAATGTGCATGTGTCATAATAATTATATTTCTTTTATAAAACATTTGAAACCCTATTTTATACTCAAAATTTATGCTATAATTTTATTAACTATTTTACTGAGGTATTTCTATAGTTTTATCATGTGGTGACCTATTGGGAATGTTTATGCTCAAAACTATATTATCTTTGTTGTGAGTTCTTGGTTCAGTTCCTTCCATATCTTTGTGAGTGTTGACTGATTGAGGTATGAATGTTTTATTTCTATTTTTTAAATATATAAAATAATCATTTTACATATTTCAATATATGTAGAGTACTGATATATAATGTTTCCCAATGTAAATACATATAGAGGTGTATTTTGTGAATTTTTTCATTGTAGAGGAGGGATATTATGGGTGAGTATAGGGTTATTTTTTTCATTAATTTACGGCAGTATTTATATATTAATATTTTTGTTGTCATTGATATAATGTATATAGATATGTAATTCAAGATTGTTCTTAGTTTAATTATATTTATTTACTCTAATTAATGGGAAAAAAATATCCCAAAGTGTGTTCCTGGGATTCTGAGGCACTGGTTTCCATCTTATAGGGATCATGAAGGCCCTTTGGCATAGTGGTGATCTATTTGGAGAATCCATCATTTTAATGGCTGAATCCAGGTCATTATACATTACAGGGAACAAGTATGTATGTTTTATTATTATATGACTTTTTGATCCATTATATATCACTATCGCATTGGGAAAAGAATTATATCTCATGGGATGACATGTATGGTGTTGGGGAGTAAACCCAATCCTCTATGTGACTTAGTTAACCATGTTAATGAGAATGATAAGTGAACCTCATCAAATGTGGGACTTTTTACACTATGTTTATACGTGTGGGAAGTCAGCTTAATCCACTAAGGGACACGTTACCCAATATGATGATGTTTTTGGAAGTAATATGCATATACAATATGCACATGTTGTCTCAGCTGATATCAAATTGTGGTTTAGTTTTTTTAGACTAGGATATAATAAATTTTTGGATATAACTTGAAACAACCTATATTGAATCAAAATTGATATATGATGAACCTAAACCACTATCAAATGAAATGAACGATACAAAATTTAGTACAACATAGGATTTATTTTCTTATCATATGGTTGTTTACTCATATTATTTGATGATACTCAATCTATCATTATTAGTTTTAGTTAATAGAAGAAACTATGATAAATAAAGATAACAAAGAGTTTGATGGACAATGTATTTATCTTCATAATGAAAACCAAATAGAATGGTATTTGGAAGGTAAAATATCATGTCTCTGATCACCCAACTCTATCAAAATATAATAAATAGCATGAATCACAATAAACTCTAAAACACCCATAGGAAGGGATAACTCTTTATTTAGTCCTTCATATAGAAAAATCAACCCTCCATTAGTAGGTTTTCTGATCTACTAATTTCTGAATAATAGATCCATACAATGGAATTTTTTTCCATTCAATACTGAATAGTGGGGGGAAACTTAATTTGCACCATTTATCATTTAGAATGATAAGCTTATCAATGGTGAACTATCATTAAAAATAAACAATGATAATATCCAATTAAATCTATGGAATTATAGGAGGATAAAATGTAATTTGAAAAAATTATTTTATTTAGCCTCTTCATAAAAAGATGGTTCAAGATTTCTTGGATCTGAAATAAATAGAGGATGAATCCATTAGTACCTATGAAGAATGCTTCACAAAACAATAAATTCATGCTTCTAGTTTTATCATTAAATCTCAATGGAAAATAAATCAATTATATAGTCTCTTAAGACCAATTATATGAATTGAATTTGATATATGAGACCATGAGAGTTATGAATTTTTATTTTTTCAAACAAATTGTATAAATATAAGTTGGGGCGTCCCATTATTCTCATGTTTTTCAATAAGATAAAAATGGAGTTTGGAGGAAACTCAAATGATAAAACAGATGGAGAAAACAAAACTAGTCTTAATACAAGTCAAAATTTTAGGAATAATCATGAAGAAAATTTCATTAATGGGTTATGTGAATTCATCAACTGTCTAAGGGATGGTCATCAAGGACATGAATAATAAAGAGATATGAATAAGACAATCAATTAGAATAGTAAAAAAAAGATTCTCAACCTAATGCACCATTGACACTCCCATTCTCAAATTGTGAGGAGAGTGTGAATTATGTTAGAGGGTGAAAAAATACAAGGGATAATTATGAACATAAATTTTAGAAATATTATATAATATGAATGAAGGGGAAAGTCACTAAAATCACAACTACTAAAACAAGTCCTGAAAACAATGTGGTAAAATGTAAACTCCTATTCATCTCATGAACTATTTTTTTTATTTGATTCCATTTTCAAAAACTCAATCATATCTTGAAATTATTCCACAGTCATCATGTGAAGAATTAAATGAATATATTTTGAATGATCAAGGAAAACCCTAATGGTGTAATGGTTTCATCCCATGTATTTAAATCTACTCTGCTTGATGTTTGTAGGAATATGCTTCCTAAAAAATATTATTATCCATTCAGTTGAATTTGATGTGATTTTGAGCATGAATTATATATTTGTATATGGATATCATATCATGTTTCAGGATTGTGAAATTTCATTTAAAATTATCAATAAATCCATGATATTCTATTGATATAAGAATAACTACGAACTCCTTATTGAAGTTACTTCAACTGTATATGTCATGTTAGCTATAAATACAGGATATTTGATTCGAATATTTGGAATATCCAATATTTTTTTCATGTTTGTTGTTTTTTAATATGTCAATGTATTTCTATGAGAGTCACATGATCATTCCCCTAGATCATGAGGTTGATATTTATATAGAAATCATACCTAGTTCAAATACTATATTAAAAACTCAAAACAGAGTGGCCCATGTTGAATTAAGGGAATTAAATATGGAACACATATAGAATATGGGTAAGGGTTTTATATGACATGTAAATTCATATTGAATCAATGGGACTATGATTTATTAATTCATTTCCACTCTATGAAGGAAAATATGTTGGATGATGCTCTATGTAAAAAAGTATCAATCTATATAATCCATGATGGGGATTGTGAGCGACCCATTACACACAGATTAACAATGGATAATCCTTAAAATAATTCAGGAGTTGTAGAATTCATATCGTTCTCAAAATATTTCTCAAGAATGAATCCATTCATAGATCAATGATGAATTGAAGGAAGATATAAACCTACACAAGAGGGTAAAAATTTTCTACAGTTCAATCATGAATATGATGGAATTACAAGATTTTGTATATAAATTTTTGTCTCATAAATACTAGAATTGAAGAATTGGATGTTGAATAATTCACATTTCTAATCATTGTAATTCCATCACAGAATCATAGATAAGTATTGATATCTCAAAAATAATTTGTGGTGGGAAAAATGAAGTTGAATATTTCATAAAATGCATCTTGATGCTTGTATTATCAGTAAGTTATGTTTGAGTGACAATAGTACAATGGGATTATTAAACCATTACCCATAAATTCAAGAAAATAGGATAATATCACCATGGATATCATTGTATTTCTTACCAATTAATCTAAATTATATAATTCCATTTTGGTTGTAGTTTATTTCCTGTAAAATTGGAAACATTTCATTTCTATTTGAGAGGATTTCTCACTCTATCAACATTCAAGGGTATATATAAAGTATGTTGAAAGACATCATGGATTACCACTGTAACATCCCAGGTAAATAAAGAATAAAAAATTTCATATTTATTAATATTTGTGAATTAAATATTAATTTTACTTTAAAGGGGTATCTATGTCCGATAGCATACCCGATACGCAACAAAGATTATCATTGAAATCATACGTTGCACACTAGTAATAAAATAATATTATTTTAAATGGTAGTTAACACATAGCCTTTGTATTGGTGGGAATGAATAGAAACAACTAAAATATGATTATATATGTTTTTTAAATGGTTTTACATTTGTCCAATAAAAGAGAAAGGCTTAAAATAAGAAAAGAATTCAATTTTAGGCATAGATACTCTAATATTCACTAAAGGACGACTTATCGCCTTTTCATGGAGAACCTTCTTTAAATATAGTTTTGGTCACTATAATACCTTATATTGTTCAAAATAAAACTATTCTCTAGAATCGGGACATTAAAATTTACTTGGTGTAAATTTTGGTGTTTTTCCGATAAAGTTCATTTTTTTAATGAATAGTGAAAAATGTTGTATTTTAATTCAAAACCACTATTTAATCTAATTTATTTATATGGTAAGATTATATTTTGAATGTTTTTTAGAGTGGAATTAGAATATATTTTTACCATTTAATCTAATAGTGGTCGTTGAATTAATTTCACTTCGAAATTGGACTTAAACTACTGTCAATCTTTTGATATATATTGTTTCATAAAAACACGCTATTTGTCATGACAGCGGAAATTAATTTTTAAATTAATTATTGAAACTTATATTTTTTGAATTTTGTAAACTAGAAATCATTTTTTAATTCGTAATATCAAATATATCTTAGGGTAATGTTTTGGTATTCTTCTAGAAAACTTGAATTTTTGATGAATAGTGAAACCACTAAGTGGTAATTAAAAATCTGACTTCTCATTTAAATGAAATTTTACCACCTTTTTGTTTTGAATTTCAAAAATCCCACATACATGGTTTTCATTAGGAATTAAAATTTGGTTCAATGGGATTAAAATAATTTTTTGTTGAATAGTAACTTTTAAGTTTATTAATCGCGATTAGAGGTAATTAGTGTAGTTTAAGGTAACAATAATGTTTTAATAATATGAAATGACCTAGAAACATGTCCTAACCTTATTTGATGTGTCACGGCCGACCAAGAAAATCCATGGGTCAACTTGGGGACCCCATGGAGCCACTTTGGTAGGAAAATGACCTTAATATCTTTTTATTTAATATTAAAATTAAAATGTCACAAACATGAGATGTTTTAAAAAAACAATTTTTAAATTGGGTAATACAAGTAAGATTTTTGACTATAAATATTCATTAGAAAGATAAAAAGATTTCATACATCATGATATTTTTTTAGTAATTTTTAGGCATTAAATACATTAAATTATTTATGTCACCATGATGATGCAGCGATTAGCTCAGTATTTAAAGATTTAAATAAAATGAAACGATAATGTAAAATCTAAGACATAAACTTGTAAAAAACCTATTTTATGGGTGAATTTAGAACTCTTATCACCTTATACTCGAAATACATCAATTTGGGACCATTAAAAACGGAAAAAATTTTATAATAAAGTAACCTTTTATAACATTCCAAGAGTGCCCCTCCTCTCCTCTTATAAAAGGCCCCCACCTCTACCACCTTACCCACACCTCTCAAGCCTTTGGATCTGCAAACCCCTACCCATTGTGTCTCTAAACATCCCTCTCTTACTCCTATATTCCTAACATTGTGAATAAGTCTTCCCAAGGAAGCCTTTGAGCTCAAATCAAAAAGAGTTACCCATTTTAAAGGTAGTGTCTTCTCTTGTGTTCTTTTGTTTTATTTTGATTCTCCAACCCCCTAAACTCTTTTTATTCATTTATTTTGTAACAAATCCAGTATATTAAATATAATAGGATGTTGTTATAATATGTATTCGAGCTACACTTACACACAAATACATCTAATTGTTAAAGAACATACTGTTTCTATGGATGGTGAATTTCTGCCTCACGAAACGATGATTGTTCAATATTTTTTTAACACCATCAAAGGTGGCCATTAAGATGTCATTATATTTATATATGATATATAATAAGTTTATTTTTTCCTTAATCTTCATTATTTTTCATTTATGTAATACCTTTATGGTTTCCATTAAGGGTATACACGATATCTTCATTTTAGGAAGTGCGGACTACCGCCCCCTCAAAGTGATTTGATTCGTTAATACCATATGTGGGACGTATAAAGGATGGATTTAAAGTTATTATATATTTTGTTATACTGGAATTATAATATACCTTTATATCATTATTATTTCTTTCCATTAAATTATTAGATAGATATGAAAGTAGAGTTCATGCGTACGTACGGCTTACCGTCTCCATGAACGGTGTATTTCATTTCTTATCCCCAAATGTAATGTACTATTATAAGTACATATATATAGTGGATATATATGATTTATGTCACATCTAAATGATTAATATAATTATGGAATTAAAATATACATATCTCTCATTTAGTTTTAATTCAATTAATATGACATAGAAATGAAAGTAACTTTAATGCGTACGTACGACTTACTGTCTCCATGAATAGTGCATTTCATTTCTTACCTCTAAATGATTATGTAATATTATAAATAAATTTATATGATGGATATATATGATATATATGATATCCAAATCATGAATATCATTCTGGATATAATGATCCTTTGACCACATAAACAACATGTAATTATAAGAAGTGCATTTTTGACTTATGAACCAAATATCGACAAAATGAACATTATTAACTTAAATGATTACATAATTCTTATAACATGGAAATAATTGATATAGAATGAATAGTAAGCTTCAGAAAGGTTTTTATGAAAGTAGAAATTAACAGTAGTTTGTTATTCAGGGGATTAAAGAGCAATCGAGTCACGTCGGACATGAGGTAAGGGACGTCATCTCAATCTTCTTTCATTGAGACATATTTAGTTTTATACACAACTTTTTTTTATACGGTGTATAATCCCCTTTGAATTTTACTTTTATACAAAAGTAATCTTTTTCTACGAAGCGTTTTACTAAACGACAAAAAAGAATGATTCTTTTAACATACGCCGTGACAATGACCTTTTTCCGGCGCCACGAGTTTTATTTGGTTTTTGGATTCCTCAAGAAGCCGTAATGTTTTTTAAAATGAAATAAATACCATATACTCTTTTATATATTTTGTAATTGAAGATGGTTTTTATAATGGATTTTTTATGTCAATATATTTAAGTGATATATTGTGATCAAAGTGTGCAAATGTTTTCTTTCCATTATATTTTTTTTATGTCTTATGATTTTATAATGGTACTTGGACATTTGACAGGTGGTTGCATGATAAACAATATGACGGGTGGTGCCGTGAATACCAGGATGGGTGGTTATGTTATAACCTCCAATGAATTGGGTATGGAAGTCGGGCGTATGGCTATTCCATTAAGTGATATGTGTGGAAGTCGATCGTATGGTTATTCTATTTAAGTATGTTTATGTCCCAAGTTACCTTTATATGTTATGTGTTCATTATATGGGTTTTATGGTAATATTTTGGTTACAAAAGGGTGAGTAATGATATTTCATTCAGTGAGGATTTTTTACTACTTCATAAAGGTGAAAGGTATTAATTTGATAATGTATACATGGTTTAGTTATTGTTTTGAAAAACTAACAGTTTTCATTCTTTTTGTATCCCTTACTGAGCTTTCTATGCTCACCCCATGTTTTTGAAATGTTTTTCACAGGACATAATGTGGAATAGGGTGAATGATGGGATCAAGGAAAAGTCATGCTATCTAAAACATGGAACTAGAAATGTTTTATTTTAAGAGTTTTTATTTTATGGAAACTTAGTAGAAGTGTCTAATTTGTAATATTTGAGATGTAATAGTTATTTTCTAATTATCTAAAACTCTAAAACTGAAAAGATCCTCAATGTGAATTATTCATTTAATTCAATATTAATTAATGTTTAAGGTCGGGGCCTTATAACCATTATCAAATATATCTAATTTATATGGGTGGATTTATTATTTTTTATGGATATGTCTTCAATAAGAACTAGATATAGAGTTTATATTAAGTATGACTTATCACCCTAAAACTAATAGTCAGTTTAAAAGGACCATTAAAACTACGAAATATATGTTGAGATCTTGTTAAATGTATTTCAATGGGTTTTTGGATCTTGAACATAACCAATAAGGTTTCTTATCTATTTTTTTCATTTTAGCATTCAGATTAAACCATATGAGTCTCTATATATGTATAGGTTCATAACTACAACATATGAAGATTAAGATAGGGATCGTAAATGATTTGGATCAGGTCATTCTCATGAATGTATATATAAGATTCAAAATATTTAGTGGCGCATTAAAACAGAGAAAATTCAACATATGAGAAACACTGATAATAACCTTTTATATTTTTAATTTTGTTGTTGAGACAAGGTATTCATTTGTACTTCACCATGGAAGAGGTTTTTGTGATCTGGGGTGAAGGTAAAGTCACTCCACGGATACATTTTCCATTTAAAAATCCTTGATGATGTGGGTATGATAGATTATCATCTTTCACTTCCATAAAACATATATCAAGTACATGATGTGTTTAACTTATTACTTTTTAGGAATTATATACATGACCCTTCACGTGTACTAAACTTATAGGTTTTTCATTTGGGGAATGATATCACTTACAAGGACCTGTGGAATGAGATCTTGGATCAAATAGATAATGTGATAAAAAAATACCCCTCACATGGTCTGTGTTATTTGGAGGAATACTATTTTTAGTAAGATACATGGGAACCTAAATATGTCATGATGGAAATTTACCATCATTTTTTTCATCATAGTAATGAAATATTGTATGTGAAATTATTTTCATGTCTGTAGAATTTATCCCCATGTGATTTTAGTGTTTATATACCTTCAAATAAATCCAATTCATTCGATTGAATGAAATATATTAAAAACTTAATTTAGGTTAATAATTTGTTATTATAATAAAATGATAAATAAAATACAATATGGTTATATGAAACATGATTAGAAAATTAATATTGTTTTGTAAAATGAATGGTCTCCAATTCACATTTGAAAATTCCATTTATTTTTAAGGAACATTTATTATATACTAGATATTTTTGTTAAATTTATTACTTATGAATAATATTTTCAATACAAGATATTGATTATATTTAAATAATTATCATTAAAATCAATTTGTTACATCCATTAAATGATTATGTAAATATAAAAAATACTATATTAATTCTTCATGGATAATAAAAAATGTTTTGTTTAAAAAAATTTATGTGTATGTTATATTGATAATTATTAAAGTACATATTTCAATTAAATTATTTACTTATATTTATAATCAATCAATTTACTAATCATTTAATCATTATTATTTAAAAAAACTTTTATAATTTAATTTTATTCTTAAAATACATTTTTTGAAACATGTTTTATTTTATTTTGTATAACTATAAATAAATATTATTTTATCAACTATATAAATTGAATATAGTACAAAAAAATATTTGGTTTCGAAATATCAAAATTTGGTAACAACAAGGATATTTTTTGTTATAAAAATATGTTACCTAAGGTAAATGATATTCCCTACAATAAAGGCTAAAATAATTTAAATGGATTAAAATAATGTATAAGATCACAAAAATATCGCATAAAAATATCTGAATGGATTTAAGAGGGATTTATAACAATACTCTTATATTATCCAAACTTATTTATTATTTTTGATCTGAATTCCCTTAATATGACATTCCTTTTAATGTACTAAATGGTTATTTACAAAAAAAATCCACCCCTTCTAATCTGAAAACAGACCCCTCTTTATCCAACCATAACATAAAACATTTCATAAATATTACCATGAATACCTAGATAAATTCTATCCCTCAGAATCATCTCATTCATTTTGGATCATGTAGTCCCATGGAGTATCAAACCCATCATTTCCATGTGGCTCATTAAGCGGCGATTCACTCTTATAATGTAAGTATTATCTTTTTCAAATTAATTATTCTATATAATATTCAATTAAATCATATAGAATATATTTTCACATTAATAAAATTTATTTTAAATCATTATGATTCTATAAATATGATTTTATTACAAGATAATAGTATGTTTTCTCTCATCCACTCATAATGACATGTTCTTGTTTGGGTCAGTTTTACCACCAACCCAAACAATGTTATAACATTTACATCATGAATGACTAAGAAAGATGATATAAATAAAAGATTATATACCATAATAAAATATATTTATTTTTAGAATCACTTTTATGGAGATGTGAGAAACTGTATAAGTTCTAAAATCAATGTTAAAGGCACTAAGAGGTGATGATGACCATATAAAATAGACTACAATTATTGGATTCACTAACATTGTATAGAATCCACTAAAGAGTGTTAAATTCATGTTTTAATAATCTTATAAAATATCATTAAAATGATAATCCAACATATCCCACATTGGATGTATTCCTCTACATTGGTATTTTCCTCATTTAAGCCTTTTTTTTAAATATCTTATTTTTTGATCCAATCTCTTTGTTCCTCATTATCATTCACACATATTTTTATTTCAAGGACTCTACCCTTCGCATCCACTAAATAAATAAAGGTATGTTTTCTCTAATATCTTTTTTTAATTGGAATGTAATATAGGAACCATATGATTTCCTTTACCTTTTTTCCCTCCTTCTTTGTTTATGTGTTTTTATTCCTCAATAAAATTATTTTCTGTTTATTTCCATAAAAAGTGTATTTATAAGAATTATATACAAAATTTTTACCATCAGTTCTATAAAATGTAAATGGAATTATAGAAATAAATAAAAAACGTGTTAAAGATTCATGAATATTCTTGATGTAATAACCCATGAATATAGAATAATAATAGAACCTCCAAATCAAATCATGAATGGGAAAAATATCCAATACTTGAAGATTAATTTGATGGATAAACAATTAACATATATGTAATAAGGAGTTCTGAATTAATGGAGTAAATGTAAAATAAATATGAATAAGGTAATTATTATATATTTATTGAAAATAATCCTAAATTTTTTATATAGTGAGATAGATTTTTTTTCGAACAAGAAAAAGTCTGTGGTGGGGGTATATTTTATAATATAACTTTTAATTCCTTAATTTTTATGTCAAAATTCCAATTTAAGGAAATTATATGATTTATTTCATGAAAAACTCATCGATTTTCTCCTCCTATAGATATTTCCTTGATTTTACATTTCTTCATATCATTTTCATTCCCCTTGGTTCATAATTTAATTGAAATGTCATAAGTAAGTTGAACAGACATTACCTTTTATTTAAAGTCAGAAATTTTTATCCTCTAAATCAATATTGTTTATATCATTTTTCATATTTTATTATATATATGTAAATGATTTCATATGTTCATTTTATATATAATTTATTAGATACCATATGGATAATTGACCCATAGGGGTGGTAAAAGAGTGGTCTTATTTACATGAATCCTGATTATTGATGTCAACCTCATTTAATTGTTAAGGTATCAATATAATAAGTATTATGTCATATATTATTAATAAATAGAGAGAAAAAAACCTATTTACATGGTTATAACATAATTATTTATTCCATACTATGTTGATAATATAATCATACATGGATTAACCACTCTATAAAAAATAGTAAAAATAGTTATTGGTTAGACACCCAAAATACAATCTTCCAACAAGATGTTATATTCCCAAGATACAAATCACATCAAAAATAATTTGTTATAAATCCGAATAAAAAACACCACATTAGTGACTGGTTTGAAACCCAAATCATAATATTTACTAATTTTTATCCAGCACTATAAATAAAACCATATTCATTAGGGATGAATTTGTTCCTCCATAAGATAGGATACCTTCGTGAGACTATAGAAACATGTTTTACCATGTACCAAACTAATTCTATACAATAATACTATCTTCAAAATATGAAATACTAGTATGATCAACCTCACATAAATAATATTAACTTTTTCCCCTTAACACATTGAATACTCTGGAATAGTTGGTCTTCATCCCTATAGATGTCTCCAAACTTTAATCTTATCATTCTATCTTTAATATTGATTTATCATGTCACTCATTATTTTTTTCACAATTCTTGTAAGTTCTCTAACTTATTCTCCACCATTTTTTCCATTTTTACATACAAATTTATATTCCATAATATAACAATGGGAATATTACATTTCATATTATAAATATTGAAAATCATTGATCTATGTATGTGGGTTGTTTTCACATTTAAATCAATCAACATTTTTTCAATTCAATTTAACTATTCCAAAATATTTGAATTGTCATTCAGTATTTCTATATAAATATATTGAAGAATTTATATATTTCAAAACTTTTTATTCTCTATGATATTAATTACTTTTATGTTTAGTCGATGTATTCATGTAATATACAATAGTACAATGTAGCCTACAACATGATGATCCTCATATTGAACCACGATTGTCTTCTAGTGCTGAGTTATTTTCAAAACAGACACCCAAAAATAACAACATTGTCATCCTCATCATTTTGAAACTCATACCTCATATTTCATGTGAGTTACATGAAATAAAACATAACATAATCCACTAAAAATGAGTCATTGTCTCTTAATGAAATAATTTTCAAAATGATATTATCATTACCAAAGCGTAGTGATTGTTTTATTCCAATTTCATCACATCCATTATTTTGATTTATAACTACTAAATGTTGTCCCAAATACACATTAGATTTAAAAAATGGTGTGGTCATGTCAAAATAACATAGTAATTGTGAATTTCATTATATTGTGGTGTAATTCGTCTCCCCATTTTTCATTATGTGAATTTTGTCATAGTAACATCAACTTCTCATCAACTAGTTCTTCAT
Organism: Viscum album; assembly: GCA_963277665.1. Taxonomy (NCBI): domain Eukaryota; kingdom Viridiplantae; phylum Streptophyta; class Magnoliopsida; order Santalales; family Viscaceae; genus Viscum; species Viscum album. Next base: position 436,697,459 of record OY728167.1, on the reverse strand, counting down.
TAATTTATTCATGAATCATGACACATATGTGATTGTAATATTTTTTCCATGAATCCCAGATTGAATTCATCGACCTAATATAACTTTAATTTATTTTGAATAATAATTTTTAATTTTCTATATTTTTTTATCATATTTTTCTCATGAAACCCTATTAATTTTGGTTATAAATAACCCCAATCTGTATTTATGACTTAAAAAACATATAATTTCTCAATGTGTTTATGATATATGTAAATTATATGAATTCATATTAAATAACTGGGAGTTCATATGATTATTCCATTTAAATATTCATACCTCAAACCAATGGAATGTGAACTTTTATAAAGTCATTAAAAATTTAAAAAATCATATGAAATTCATTCCAAAGTCATATAAAAAACAACAGTCCAAAAAAATTATCACTTTGTGAAATTCATTATATGACATTGTATTTAAACACTTCAGTCAAATAAAATCAAGGTTATCCTAAATAATTCTAATACATCTCTAAACAACACAAAAAACATCCACGATGTTATAGACCAATGTACCTTCATCCACTAACAACTCCCTTGATATATATGAGGAAAAGATCCAAAATAATCAAAATATACATCATTTATGATTTTAAAATCATGAAATCCAATGAAAATATATAAATTCACAACAATACTCTACGTATCATCTTCTTTATTTACCAATTGCATATTCACTACTTCTTCATAATAAGAACTTATCTCATTGAATACAAGTGAAATTTTCCCTTGGGGACTACAATATTAACAATTGAATTTTATGTCTCTAAAAATAAATATCAAATTATATATGTGAGCCTCAATGGATTATTTATTGTCCACATGTTGATAATTAATGAAAATGACCTGTAGGGGTCATATCATCTATTTAGTTTTCCATTCATGACACTAAAACTATATTTTATAATATCATTTCTTATTTGAAGAAAACAATCATTAAACAACTAAGATAAGGATGATACCACATGGTCATCCTCGAAAATAATTTTATGTTAATATAATATATTTATATGTGAGAGAACCTGATTTAAAAACCATATACATATAACCAAGACCATTAATTTTTTATATAAAATTCCATTAATTCAATACCATGATCTAATTCACATTGTGGGGTTACCTATAATAGATTTATCAGATTATATTTATCCTATATTTTCCTCAACAAACACATAAAAATTATCAAATATAAGACAAAACCCTTCCTTCCTAATATTTTCATTAACCAACACACACCTCTTTTAAAAAAATCTGATATAGTCAAAATAATTCTTCAATATGTGATTTAATACCTTATTATATAGTTTTCAGAGGGTTGTAAAAATTCTAGATTCAACATTGCTTATGATTTTTTCAGAATTGAATCTCATGATTACTCCCCTTAAAGGGGTTCCCACATTTTCCTCACCTAATTTTAATTAAGATATACCATGATGAAATTTTTTAGTAGTGAAAACCCTCAATATTTTCCAGCAATTCAATACATGTTATATTATATAAATAAAAAAATTTAGGGAGTAAGGGGGCCTATTTTACATAGAAGAAACACTCTATATAAGAGTTTCCTATCACCCATGAATCCATTTTATTTATTTAGGTCTTATATTATGATGTGATTTATATCATGTTAATTTACATTAGTGATTTTCAATGCATCTTATACCACAATCCTTCCAAATTCAGGAGGAAGTCTTATCCTCCTCTAAAATCCTGGAAACATCATTACCATGGGAGTTCATTATCATTATCATATGATCTTCTTGAAAAAGTATAATTTTTATAAAATCATTATTTTAATTCTTAGTCTTTCCACACTATTCAGACAAACTATCATAAATATTTAGATCACCACTTTTGGATATAATCTCATGAGGTTTGGTCTATTTTTGTAAACAACATTTTTCATTTTTGTTTCATCACTCAATTTTCCCCCTATATTGGTTTTTCCTTGACTAATTGTTCAATATTAATAATCATACACTCTTTCTTTAGTTTCCCAACATCATTGACATTTTTACATTTCTTATTGAAACAGTTAATACTGCATGAGTGCTCCTCTTTAGCATTCTGAATTTTATTACATTTATAGATTAAAGAGTATTTAATAGTAGTCGTGCCACATATTAAATAGTTTTTTGATCTTATTGAATGAATATAATGAAATATAGTCTAAAACATCAAATCAATTTTTCACAATAAAACTGGATATAGTCCAAATAATAACTTGATTACATTTATTGTTTTCTCTTATTTTCTAATAAACCCAATTGTCTCGTGAATCTTTCATGTTAATGAAATATTGAAGAAATAATATAATTATTTTTTACCAATCATTCTACAACACCATTAGTAACCTTTAAACAGGGATCTCCCACCATGATAGTCAATTAGATCAGAAATATTCCAGGATTTTCTTCTTTCAGTTTGTGCATTATTTTCCATGAGAGTATTAGTATCCATTGAGTGTTCTTCCCCAAAATTAATGTGTAATTATTACTATAAATTTTCATATCCTACAACTTCTAAAAGTTTAACTCAACACCTCAAATATTAGAAATAACATATAGGTTTTTAAAATGTTGAATTTAAATTTTTCTTTTTTTTGGGAAACTATCTTCTCAAAATCTTGAAAAGATTCACCTTTAACCACAAATGATTTATAGAAGAATTCAATAATATTATCTGACTATAATTATATTAAAAAACATGGACCATGGATTGAAAAAATACACTTATTTAGTTGCGAAGTTTTCTAAAAAATCCAGCCACTATCCTTTCTTATTCATGCAGTGAATATTTTTATTAATCTCATCAATGTAATTATCTTTTTTATTTAGATTCTCATCCAATCTATGAGTCTCTACACTAATTTTCTTGTGATTCACAGGGTCTTCATAGCTTTTATAATATATAAAAATACCATCCATGAATTCTGAAACATAATCATCATGAAATGACTTGAGTAATCTATAATGTAGATCCATGAAAATAGAGGGTGAATTAGTAAATCCAAAAGGAATTATTGTAAACTCATAATTCCCATACATCATCTAAAATTTTGTATTCTGGATATCATCCTTCTCTACCTGAAATTGGTGATATCTGGAAAAATATCAATATTTGAAAAATATTGAGCTCCATGAAGATAATAAAATAACAATCATTTAGAATAATATGATAATTGTTATTTATTGTAATATTATAGATTTCACTATAATCAATAAAAATCTTTATGGGTCCATATTTATTCTTAACAAATTGATCATGGGCTCCCAATGTAGATTCCTCATGGTGAATAAATCCATTTTTTCTAAACTCCTAAAATTGTTTCTCCAACTCTAATAATTCCAATATGGAAATTCTATAGGGATTATATAATATTGGTCTTGCATGAGATATAAAATCAATTGAAAACTGTACTTCATGCACTAGAGGGTGTGCATGTAGTTAATAAGAAAATACATCAATGTATTTCTTTTCGATAAGAGAATCCTTAGTATAAGAATGTCCTCCTTCATCCCTAAATGTTGTTTTCAATTCCTCCCCACAAATTTTTAATAATAGATCCAATAGCGATGGATCCTAAAAAGAATCACAGGATAATGTTTCTGCTCTAAATATATGTATTTTACTTCCCCTGCATAAATTTTAATTTCATTATTCTTGTAATATATTTTACCATAATATTTTGAAAGCCACTCCATATGACCGATTATGTGAATTTCAGCAATATGAATGAGGATAATATCAGAAACTAAAGCTTGTTTATGTCTCATAAAGGTTACAACATGAATCGACCTTTTTCTGATGAGACATCCCATATATGTTTTGATCGAAAAATCCTTTATTAACAAAAAATTGAAATTTCGTATTTTTTTGGATAATTGGGAATATATAAAAAAAATTATGATTCATAATCATAAAAATAATTATATATTTTTGATTAAATTATTAAAGTACATTAAACCACATCATTAGAAACTTCTAATTCATTAGTTTTGATCATATAAGACTGGTCTTTTTTCCTTTTCTATTTTTTCTTAATGTTTCATTTATTCTTAGGACAATATTTTCCTTCTTTTTAATATTAATACAATTTTGGGGTTGAACATTGGTATCTAATTTTTCTAAATAAATTATGTACACAATGAAATTTCTACCCACTCATGAAACATGTTCCATTCAATTTTATGTAGGCTTCATGGTGTTTCCTTCCAAAATCATTGCACATTGGAAAACCCCCATCGTTTTCTTCCTTTTAACTATTCTTTTCTCTTACATCCTATCATAATCTTCTTTACCATTTATTCATAAGACATAGGTAACTATTTTTCATTCTTGATATCACATGAGACTATACCATCATAGGATAAGAAGGTTTGGTAGAGTACTTCCCTTCGTAATAAAGGTCTCAACCCATCAGTGAACCGATCAAAATTTCCCTTTGGATTACATACATAATCCATAGAATGACTTTATAAAATTTTAAATTTGGTTCATACAAAGAAAAAATATCTTCCCCATTTTTCTCAATATCAATATTTTTCTCTCCCTATCAACTTTCTATTAGTGGGGAAAATATTTATATAAAAAAAATTCCTTAAAATTCATCCATTCCATGTTTTCTATTTCTTACATATCCATAGTGGTTTAAATAAATAGACACAATTGATCCACATATCCCGAGATATGATAATTTTCTAGGAAAACTATCTCCTATTTTTTACTCCCTGATGTGAGAAATATCTTCTATGTGGATCTTATCCATTGATCAACTACTAATGGATTTGTAGGGCCATTAAATGATGGAGGTTTTTGTATCATGTAGAGGATTGACACTGTTACTTTCCAATACAGATCAAACTACTCTATTTGAGGGAGTTTATTACTTATAACATAGCTCAGTTATCATAGTACATTTGTATGTTGTTCAGATCTTATTGCATCTCCAACTCTATAAAAAATAGTATTTGAATGAAGGAAATCCCTTGATGCAAAACGTGCAATGATAAGATTTACATTAATCCCAATTGGGTCTATTTATAAAAAATTGGCATACATTAGATTATCCTTTGAATCACATTGCATAATTTCAAACTATTTAAACACTTAACATAAATAAAAAATTTATGTATAAATAATATAAAAATCATAAAAATAGTTTCTATGGTGATATAATAATTTTTGAATCCTTCATAATGGATTTTAATGAAAATGTGAATTATCCTAATAATATCGCTGAAGAGTGTCAAACTAGGTGTAAAGTAAGGCCCATTGTTGTGTACCACATTACTATTAGTATGGCTTGATACACCATGATGGAGTTGTTACTCCATGGTACTTCTATGCCAGAACCACGCCCACTTGTTGTATCTAGAGAGGGTTCAATATCTAAGAAGAACCACATAATCTATACTGTACAAAAAATATGTCATGTTTATATATTTTTAACCTTAATTCCTATATTAGTGTTATGTTCTTGTATTTATGTTAAAAAAATGTAGTTTATAATGATTCTATTAAACATGCTCTTATACAAACTATAATGACCCTAAACCCTATGGTATAGAGCCAGTGCCATACTTTTTTATATAGGTACTATGAACAATTGTTCTCTTCTTAATGGAAATAATGGTTATGTGTCTATATAAAATAAGATAAAAAATGATTTTTACATTACAACATTAATGGAAAAAATAATTATTTTTTATATGAAATTTCGATAAACACATAGATTATCACTACAAGTGATTCATAATTAAAATCATTGCATCTTAGAAAAATGAAATATATAAATAGCGAGAGATAAAATGATCAGTAAGGGTGATAAATAAGATAGAATATTTTATAATAATAATCCAAAAGACAAGGTGAATTTATAAAAAAAAATTCCATTAAAACATAATTTGGAGCATAATATGGAACAAATAAAAGATGATCAAATAGTTTCACATAAATATTCCCAAAAGAATGAAACATAAAAATGGGTATTATAATAGTTAAATAATCTCGTGGAATATCATTATTTAACCACATAATGATGGAATGTGTGATGTTGGAAATCTGAATCTTACAGTGGAGGCCTCAGTCATGACATATGAATATAAATTTTTAAGGTCATAGCCAAATTGATATCTGAAAATATATGGGAAAGGCATCAGCCAAGTCTATATTATGTTTGTCTCATAAAACCTAGCAATTAATTTAAGGGATATAGAGAGACCCTACAATCACATTCTATGTCCAATACATTCCTCATATAATTGTGTTGAAATATAAACATTTTATGTGAAATGTTATTAACATCCACAATCAGTAAACATAATCACTAACCATTCTGAGGAATATGATGAATGTTATCATGATAGTACATCCATAGTGAAATTAATCATAATCCATTATATACACCTTTTTTACGTTATATAGAAGTATTCATTTGAAATATATTTTCTACTTGTCATAAAAAGAATATTGTAAATAATTATATACATTAAAAAACATGATAGAAAATAAATTATATTTGAAGAATAAATTATGTCCAAATTAAGTGAAAACTTGTTTAAATATTTAATTAAAATCTTTATAAATGAACCACTTTGTTGATGTTTTTGGGAAAATATAAAATACTATTTAAAGATGAAAAAAATAAATTTTTGAAGAAAAATAAAAACAAACCAAAATAGTTTTTCATCATAAAATGAGTGAATTTTTTAAAAATAATTGTGGAACAAATTTGATTATGGAGAGTACATGATAATGGGATGAAATCAGGAAGTACTTTTTAAATGGGCTTTCTTATCAGGATAAATTAAGAGGGGAACATTTCATAAACATTTATATAACCATAAAATAAGAATGAAGTGATCAAGACACATGATTTTGTAACATATTCACAGAATTTATAAGAATTATATAAAAAAATGATTACATTTTGATAAAGAGATAGAAATCATAACACGAATGAAAAGTAGGTTTGGAGAGAAACCCTAACCACAATGAAAACTGTTGAACTATATCCCCCATAAAAATAATGTGAATCAATATAATAAATTGATACCAGGAATATAAAGAAATTCACGATATTATACATCAAGGGAATTATACGTACACAACACATAAGAAATATTTGTTAATAACTCATATATCAAGGAAATAAAAGTGAGATTATAAAACACTTACCCTCTGTCTGAATGTGTTCTTTGCTTGAATTAATATCTGATATAATGAAATTATATTTAATAATATTAATCTTTAGTTCCTATTAATCATTTATTTGATTTATTTATAATTTATTAAATTCTTTTATATCCATTTTATGAGTTATAAGATCAAATTCCCTCATATGAGAATGTATGTTTCCTTGATTTTCATGATTGGTTTACATGCACACAAGTATGAAAGATCAAGTAATATGGGAATAGATATTAGGAATATATATAATTTTTTACTAATGAGAATAGAAAATATTAAATTGTATTATATTTTTCCCTCAATAAGACAATGATTCATTAGATAGAACAGTAATGATAATCGCGTAGATATATTTGATTGTTTTTAGATAGTCATGAACTTGTTACGACTTATTAATTCATATGATGTATATATAGTAGTTATAGAACTATAATTAAAATATTATATGTATAATAAAATATTTTTTAGCCATAATAAGTATTTTATAACCATCATTGATGTAGGTAATTTGAAATGAAGTCATGTCATCCATGATAGTGGTAAATCGGCACATCATGTATAATGTTTTCATATTTAGAATAAATGGGGAGGAGAAGGGTTTTCTAGGGATCAATCACTAACATGATAAAATTACATTATATATATGATAATGTATTTATCAATCTTATTTTGAAAAAATATGTAAGGATATAGTAATAAGAAATGAAATTGAGAGAAATTTAAACTGAATGAAAAATGATTTAACAGTTCAATTATTCTCCAAGAGTTCCTCCATAAAGTATTTTTTTTGTATTTATTTGAGACCAATGGATCATAGACCATAGTGAGAGGTTTTGCAAGTTTATTGGGATGAAATTCGATATGATTCATGGATTTGGATGTGTAAGGAGAATTGAGGTATTTATAATGGGGGAGATGTGTGTTTTTTAATATTTTATTTATTTGATTATTATTTTTTCTCAAGATAATAAATTTTGAAGAATCCAATTACTAAAGATAGTAAATAGATCATGTGTGTTTGAACGAATTGGATATTACATCATTCATTATGTTTTTATTTATCTATATTTATTAATTGTTGAAGACCATAAATTACCATATTTCACTATTCAACAGAAATTCTATTATTTTAGAAAGATAACAAAAATTCACCACAACCATTTTTTATGTGTGGAATGAAAAATTAATCTCCAGTATATGAAAATAATTTTTTACATATGATGAATTAATTTTTTTAATAATATCACAATTTACTCAAAAATAAGGATATTAATATTATAATTGATTTATTAAACTTTAAATAAATAATTAAGGTCTTATAAATTTATCATATACTCACAAGAAAAAAATATTAATATATGAATATATATTGTTAAATTAAATTTTATTTTAAATAATTATATGAAATATAAAATTCAACATAAATATTTATGTTCCACAGAAATACAAAAACAAAATTTATCATTTTGAATACCTTTATTTACCTATATAATGATATAAATATATCATATTTTCATTTTAAATGAAATGAAATTTTATTTATACTTTAAATAGTTATTTATTAATTCTATTGTTCATATTACTATTCCTAATGGTCGCATTACTATTCCTACTGTCATATTTAATAGTAAAATATGGTTTTAAGTATGGTGTTGTGTCAAACATTAACTATCGAAGATATTGAAATTCAAAATGGAGATAGAATTAATTCCAAGGGTTTTACAAGAGTGGAACGGTTTTTAATATAAATTCTTCTTATTATCCCCCTGAGGATAATAAGGCCATCTCTAATAAATAATATATACCTCAGTTTCTGTGATAAAATTGTGAAAATTTGGAAACAATTGAAGAGTTTCTACATGGTTTCCTTCTCTAAGTTGAAGTGTCAATATACTACTTCAGAGGTACTTATTGTGGTGAACTACACCATCCCATTAGGAAGTGGAAAATTCCTATCATTAACTCCCACATTGGATGAATTAGAGACATTTTTTAACTGTGCTGATTACAATAGAGTCCATACGTTATTTAGAGTTCTCTAATCTAGGGGTCGAATCACTGATGTATCAATTATCAAACACATTGAGATTGTCCCCAAAAGTGACCAATATTAAGGTACCCCTCCTAGATAATACATTAAACCATGTTCGTGTATAGTTCAAGACATATGTCACATATATGGGATGAAGTGATGTAATCTGTATCTCAATGATAAGATAATAAAGGATTATTCATTCCAACTATAGCATGTTTCTGGGTATTCTTCCATTGTCATAGGGAATAATTGTATTTATCTCCAAATGATTAAGAGACATGAGTGTGTGGATTTTACAGACCATGCCAATTACTACTCATAACATGGATTCATAGGATTTACAAAATAATAATTTCATTGACATTAAATATTGTCATCAAAATCATATAGATGAATGAATAATAGAGTCAGTGACACCAAAATGACAACATAGACCATGAAAACACCCTAATAAGAACAGAAAATGTGTGTGATGGAATTAGGGTATCCCATATCCTGGTTATAGATTAGAAAATTTCTATTAAAATATGATTCAAAATATTGTTGCATGATACATTTTTTCATTATATCATAAGAAGTTTGAGATTATGAAGATCAAGAGATATATGAAATCAATTAGTCAAGGTCATCCTACTTATTTTCTATACAATAAAAATTTATTATATATAATTGATGATGGAATTTTAATAATCTATTTTTTCCAAAATCAAGCAGAACGTGTCTTTATTGAGTTAGATAATCATGAAATGCATGAAATGTCCACTTGATTTATTATCACTATGAAATATACACATCAAGATTAATGAAAACATGAATTTATTATGTATATAATAAATCCATTTTTCATGTATGTTAACTAATTTGATACATTCCTTGCCATATGACGTTAAAACTACATGACATTTGACTCCTTATCAGATGGAATCAATCATCATGGAATATAGTCCACCCCACATGATTGTAAACTATTTAGATTATTTCAACCCACATTAAATTAATTTTTTTATAATTTTATATTCTATATGTCCCAAACAAAAAAATCCCCCACCACATGTAAGATCTTGATATATATTCGGTTTTTTGTAGGATCGAAATAGTCAATGTAGATGCTCAATATACAAGCGGGGGTTAATTGTACACATAAAAAATTATTTTGGAACTTTTAATGATGGTTATGATTAACAAGGTTAAAGAAGGTAAATTCACTAAACCCCTTAGTTCACCAAACTTTCTAGGTTTTAGAAATATCGTTTCAGGAATTTACGTTCTGGAAATATGGTTCCAGAAATAAAACTTATGAAAAGTTTTCAAGTAAAAGATTCTACCTCAAAGCTTATAGAATGTCACTAATCCATGTATACAAAAACTAGGAAGTATAAGATTGTTATACATTCAATAACAATCAAAATGTAGTAGAAATAAACATGTAACAAAACAAGTAACAAGTATGAAGTCTTTTAACCCAAAGAGTAGGGTATCCAAAAAACTTGGATAAAGGTCTCTTGATTTATACTTTCAAAAAATCCTATCTTACCCACACCAGTGTTAGCCCTCAATCCGAAGATCTGTATCTTTCTTGCTTTCCCTACAAGCCCTCAGACTTTAAGGTAGTCGGCACATATGTTTTCCTGAGAAAGTAATTCCTCGAACTATAATATAGTCTGCACCTCTATCTTCCTATCCCCGGAAGTTCTCAATTTTACACAACATCATTCAGAATCACATGAAATAATCTAAACAAGAAGTTCAGTACGAAATAAGCAAAAGAGTTTCTCTCTCTAGAAATCACTTCAGATCGAAATTTTTCCAAAAGTTATGAGCTCGTTCAAATGAGGTCCTATTTATAGGCACACCTCCAATAGTCAGCTCCCTCCTCCAACAGTCATATTTTTCCTTGAATTTTGGAGGGACCTGTACACATGTCACTCAAAAAACATTTATTTAGAATATTAATGTATTACATCATTTCATAACATTATCAAAGAGAGACAAAAAATCATTGCTTAACCAAAACCAATTTTTCAGAGTCTATGCCAAATTAAACGTTCGTATTCTAAGAAAATAATCAATCTGAGTCTATATAACAGGATATTCAGATTACTTTTATCAGGAAATTTTTAGTCTGAACTCATAAGAATTCATAAATGGAATTTGGAGTCTGATCTCATCAGAATTCGTATCCTGAATTAAGAGTCTGAGTTTAGTAGAGTTCATTTCCTGAATTTGTAGAACTCGGAGTCCGAACATGTAAGTGTTCGTAGTCTGAATTCAGGGAACTCGGAATCAGAACACATAAGAGTTCAAAGTCTGAATTCAGAGAACTCGAAGTCAAAACACAGAAGAGTTCAGTGTCTGAATTCAGAGATCTCGGATCCTGAAAACTGAATGCTTCAAATTAATGTAATTATAGGATACTGATTTTTTGTATATAAAGCTGAATTTTACAGTTAGAAAATTATGACATGAATATACGGTATGAATGAATTTTCCTTGGGGAAGGAAGATTTCTGTTATCAATGCAATACAAATTAAGGAAATAGTTTTCTTTGGTGAAGGAAAATTTCCCTTATGAATGAAAAATATGGTATGGAAATAATTTTCCTTGGGGAATGATAATTTCTCTTATAATTGAAAAAAATGTAAGGAATGAATTTTCCTTGAGGAAGGAAATTTTCATTATGGAAGGAAAATTTCCCTTATCAGGCTAAAATACATTTTACCTTAAGATAGGTGTTTGTGATTTTCAAAACATGAAGGAATGAAAAACTCATATGCAAACCTTTTTTAGTCAACAATATAAACCATTTTGGAAAGCACAAACATCCTTATGAAAATGAATATAAGAATTTGAGAATAAAACTTATCTCCCTTAATGCATGGAAATAATTAATATGACTAACTCCCCATTAGTCTTTGGAAACACTAAGGAATGTATTATAACTTCTTGAATGATATTTTTCATATCATGCATATAGAAATTTCCATGATGAAACCCCCCCTAGATGAACTTCCCCTTAGAGAAATTTCTTCTTCCACTTAGTTTTCTTTTTTACATTCCTTATCCCGCTTTTTTATTTTCAAAAATAAATACTGAGAATGGAAATAAAAATATGGTACCTGAAAGATTATAATAACACATGAACAATACATAAAAACAAACATTCTATTTTTATAGTAAAAATTTATACAAGGAAAGAAAATACAACAAAAGATCGGATTTAAACTGGGTTATCCTTCCTTTTCCTTGGGAATCAGCTTCTTCACTATTGTCTTCAGCTTCATGAGCTCGTTGTGGTCTTCCTATTATCACCTAACAATATGATCCTAATCCTTTTATTTATTTTCTACAGCCTTGATCATTTCTTCCCAAGCCTTAAGAGCATATGCCTTATACTTTAGCACTTCCTCATACTTGAATATCTTTTCTTCAATCTCAATCTGAAGATCCCATTCTATCTTCCAACTCTGAGAAAATGAATAGAAATTCCCATTCAGGTATTTTACTTCTTGAATCTAAGTATTCTTATCAAGGGTTAGCTTTTCGTCAAATCTATTAGAGAGATCATTGATCATTCCCTCTTTCGTGTCAAAATAATCGTTGACACTTTCTTTAAATTCATCATGAAATTTTAAATCTACAAAAAAATTATTGGACCAATTGGTCATCTACTTGGAAGAGCTTTTTTCATCTTCATAGCCTATGAGAAATGTATTGAAATCTACGTCCAGTTTTACACACTTATCCATTACCATGGATACTGAATCCGATTTCAGGTGCAAGGTGTGTTGAAGCATCTCACATCTTTAGTCAATGCTTAAAAAAATAAGAATGGTCCAAACATGTTTCTTCAAAGACTGTACTAAAAAATCATGTCCAATGGATGAGGATTCTGAATCAGATTCTTTGCTTGCTGAGGTTTCTTTTTCTATCTCAGTAAATTTCCTCATTTAAGATCCCCCAGCTTCCTTCCTTTTTCACAACAGCTTTACTAGGTGTATCAACAACCACCTATCTTCCCTTATTAGTTCTCGTAATGGATATCTCATCCGGATATTCATGTTCACTATCAGATAGTGGACCAATATTTTCTTCATCATCCTCTTCCTTCTTAGCTCCTACCTCATCATCTTCTAGTGGAATGAAGTCATTATTAGAACATTCTTCCTAAGACATATTTTTCACTTCTTTAACCCTCAAATCTTCACATTTATCATCTTTGTTAAGGGTAGTGAGCTTTGAAGACTCTTTTTCAAAGGTTCAGATTTATTTTTTCTCGGATGGACATTATTTCTCATGAAAATTTTCAACTTGCTTTATGAGATCTTCAGTATCACCACTGCTATCTTTTTCTTCCACTTCTTCCACTACATTTTCTTCTTCAACAATTTTTTATTGGACTATCTCTACAGTGACAAACTTATTTCTAGGGGTTTCAGGTAAGGGTTATACCATGAAAGATTTAGGTACCAGAATGATCTCCGATGCTTTCTCAGTAGCCTTTAAAAGAGATTGCACTATATCAGCTTCAGTCATCTTCTTATTTTGCTTCTTTTCTTTAGCTTTCATTTAAATCTCATTAGCTATCTTCTCTTTTAAGGATTTTTCTTTAGCAATATCCAAACAAAAACATGGCTCCCCTGATTTTCTGTTCTCTTTGTCTTACCTCCACTTATAAATTACCACATTCAGATTTTCTTTTTGTTTCTTAGGATTTGGATGTGCGGATTGGGTTCCTTTAGGCTCTGTAGTTTTTCCTTCCACTACTACATCCTTCAAATTCCCCTCATTTCCTCTCTTTTTGGATGGTTCAGTAACTTCTTGTTTCTTCATAACAAAATCATATTCTTCATAAAGTAGGTCATAAAATTCTCCAGAGTCTATAGAAAAACCAATTTTCATCCTCTTCAGGGTATCATCACTGAATAACATGACTTTGCAATTCCATGTCTTCGAACTGCAAGTAATTTTAAATGATTCTAATCAACGAACAATTAACATGGAAAGAATGGATGGATACATGATTATATGACCCTTATTGTTTCAGTTCATAATATTATAAATCATAATGAGAATATTCTTAACCATATTGATCTTCCTTTGGTTCAACAAGAAATCCAAGATACACATGTCACTCTTCTTCAAAGTGTCCTTGTCCCCTTTTCTCGGAATGATAAATCCTTGACACCATAATTCCATAATTCGATAATTCGTAGACAGATGAGAAATCTCTGAAGACTTTACATCAAGGATTCCAAGACATTCTATATCCTTCACAATAAAAATATTCCTTTGACATCTGGAAATATTTGAGAACAAACATAGATTCCCCTTCGTATAGAATTCAAACCAAGCTAGCAAACATGGTGTATGAAAGAGAATAGGTCTTTCCATAGTTCTTGAATGCAAACTTCTCTCTGCCTTCTTCCTTGAAGAAACTGGCTGATTCATAAAATTCAACTAGAAAGTCCAGATATACTAAATCTTAAGCCCCTGTCTTCGATACACGAACACTCTCCCATCAATTCAACTTAATGTTATTCAAGATGATTGAATCATACTTAGAGAAGGTGTTTGGATGCACTAACATTTCTTCGTAGACATGCCACTAAGAGATTTTCTTGACAATAGACATATCATTCTGAGAGGATTCTATTACATACATTCGGATTTGAGAAATCTATGCGAAGATCAGAAAGAGATTATGTATAGAGGAAGAGCTTCAGCACATGAATGCTTGATATTTGATGTGGGATTTTCACCAGGGGCCTTTATATAGGCGTTAGAGGTGAAAATCTTATTCCAAGTTCAATCAAACATTTGAGAAAACTATTGATCATATCTACCAGTTGATATGATAGCGACAAGGAAAAATTGTTAGGAACTGATCTTTCAAGGATTAAAAAAACATTTGGATTCAAGGAAAAGAGAATCTGAAGATTTTTTAAAACAAAAAAAATACCAACAAGTAAAATATGATTACGAAAACTTAAGAAGGGAAATCATACTTTTAGGATTATCAGGAAGATTATTGGTAATAGGTAAAATTCTTCATGTATAACATTATATTCTAAAAAAATTTCCTACAAAAAACTCTATTATGAAAAAAAACTGAGTCCAAAATTTTCCTTACAAAAAATTGAGTACGAAAACCATCATTATGAAAATTTCGTGTACAAAAATATTCATTATGAAAATTTCTAGTACGGCAATCTTCATTATGAAAATTTCAAGTACGGAAATTTTCATTAAAAAAATTTCGAGTACAAAAACCTTCCTTATGAAAATTTTGAATACAAAAATATTCATTACGAAAATTTCGAGTAACTAACAAAGAAAATTTTCATTAAAAAATTTGAAAAACTAACTAAGAAAATTTTTATTACGAAAAATTTGAAAAACTAACTTCAAAAATGTAGTCCCCCAATGAATATGTGTTTGTTATAGTAATGACATAGATTTCAACAAGATTTTAAACAAGGAAAATAACATTATGGTTATCATTCTTATAACATCTGTATAATGTATTGAAATATATCATATGGTAATGATTTACTGAAAATATCATCAAGTTGATCTTGCCTTCCGATAAATTGAATAATGATATCTCTTTTGAGTGTGTGATCCCTATCAAAGTGATTCCAAATATCTATGTGTTTTGAACGAGAGTGATGTGAATTGTTTTTACTAAGGATAATGGTTATTTTGTTATCACACCAAATTTTTGTTCTTGTAAAACTCATACCATAGTCTGTGAGTGTGTGTTGCATCTACAACACTTGAGAACAACTGTCGCACCCCAAACCGTGCGTTTATTTTATTTTATGATTTCTTTGGCTTTAAATTATTTTGTTGTGGTTCACGTTCAGTCTCGGATGAAAGTTTTGAGTTTTGATAAAAAGTATGCATCTTGGGTTCGACGTCGTCGGAAGCGAGGGTAGAGCGCAACACCGCGCGGCTTCGCCCATGCAACTGTGTGACCTCTTCGGCTTAGAGGAATTAAATATAAATTAGAAATTGTCAATTTAGATTGTCTTAATATTTTTATGGCTATTAATAATTATTTTTATTATTTAAGATGAAATGAGTATTTTTACCATTTATATTTTTATCATTATGTTTTGTTAACGTTGCGGATAGTAGTATAACCGTTTTAAATATGTTTTGTTATTAATATTTATTATTGTTATTAGTATTATTGTAATTTATTATTATCATGACTTTGTTTTGTTTTATTTAATTTTCTTTTTTCTTCTTTTATCTTTTCTTTTCTTTCCCCTCTAACCCTAGCGGCCCCCTTTATATCTTTTTTTTCTTTTCCCCACTGGAGCCGCCGCCTCCTATTATTCTCCCCCTAGTGCCGCCTCGGCCTGGACTCTGCCTCCTGCGCATGTCCGCAGCAGCACCCGGCACCCGCAGCACCCGGAGCCCCGATCTGCCTTCCTCTTCTCCTCCCGCAACAGCAGCGGCCACCCTCCGATGTCCGCAGCACGAGCAGCCGACCCTCTTCTCCTTCTCCTGCATGTAGCAGCAACGCCTCGGCCCCCACTGCCTCGCTTCCTTATCCCGCGCGCCGCCACCCCTGGTTTTCTTTTCCCCTTCTCCACGCAGTAGCACCCCTACCTTCGGCCAGCCCCTCTCCTCCGGCTGACCCTCTGCCTGCGCGCATCCCGGCAACCCCCCCTGCTGGCCTTCTCCCGGAGTCCGGCGACCTCCCTCATCGCTGCGCCAGCACCTCGGCGGATCCCTCCGGTGCTGATTCGCCGCACCCCCGTCTGGCTCCCCAGCTCTGCCCCGCCTCTTCACGCGACACCGCCGCTCGGCCTCCCCTCACAGCAGCAGCACCTCCCCGTTTTCTCCTGTGCGACCCGGCCTCCACCTTCCATTCCAGCCCAGCCGCACACAACCTTAGACCTCCCTACCGGCGCACCTGCCTCCACGGAAGCCGCCTCCCTCTGCCTCAGCCTGGCGCCCCGTCGCACTCCCCCCGGTCGCGCCTCCTGTTCTGCTCCCCGAAGGTTACTTGTTTTTTATTATTATTTACTTTTATTGTTATTATTATTATTACTACAATTATTATTATTCTTATTCCTATTATTATGATTGTTATTATTAGTTATTATTATTATTATCATTATTAATGATTAATTTTATTAATTTTATTATTCTTATTATTATTATTTTTATTGTTAGTATTATTATTATTATTATTTATTATTATTATGATTATTATTAATTTTATTATTATTAGTGTAATTGTTATTATTATTAATACTAATTTTATTATTATCATTATTATTATTATTATTATTATTATTATCCTTTTTACTATTATTATTGTTACTATTATTTTTCATGTTTTTATCATTATTACTACTACTACTATTATTATTATGATTCTCATTATTGTTATTATTATTATTATCATTATTATTCTTGCTTTGGCCTTTGCTCTGTAGAGGGTTATCAATTTATGTTTCTTTTCGTAGGATTATTGTTTGAGGACCCGCGCAGGGCGTTTCCAAGTGTGCGCCACCACCGCGCCTTGTTTCCGAGGTTCCGTCGTCGCCGCGCTTTAGTTTCAAGGTGAGCGTTTCTCCCCGACGCTTGGTTTCGCAGGCTCTGGTGAGTTTTTGGATGTGTCTGAGTCCTTGGTACTGACTATGCAGAGTGTTAGACCTTGTCACGTGGTTTCGGACACACGTCGTGTCATCGCGACTTGGATCCGAGGTTGTTGTGTCGTCGCGCTTGGTTTTGAGGTAGGTCCCCTTTGCACTGCTTTTAAAATTTAAGTTATATTATTTCATGTTGTTTGCGTACCCTAATTGTTCAAAATCAACATTTTATTAATTGTAATAAATATGAGATAATATACGATAATTAAATTTTAATATAAGATGGTTAATTTTTAAATGGTTATTTAATGTCAAAAGGAGCCGTTTATTTTATACACGACACATGAAACATCCTTTTTACGAGCGGACACCCAATAATGAAAGAATGCCCGTTTGGATTTTAAACATAATTCACGGAATGTAAAACAGAGTTCTGGTTTAATGAGAAATGATTTCTTTTGAAGCATGAACAAATACTTTGGTTCGTTTGAGAAATTGCCCGGTTGGCTCTTAAAGATTATTTGGAAAAAGAAAATGGTTTGGTTTGGTTTATAAAAATATTGTTAGCCTGTGACGTAGTGTTTTGGGGTTCTTTAACGGTTTTAAACTGGGTTTTGTCTCATAAAGAAGTTGTACCTGTCTTTGAGTAGTGTTTGTGAAATGTATTAAATGCTCGTTTGGCACTTTATGGAAAGCGATAAAAATGTTTTGATAAAAACCCTCTTAGGGCGACTCTCATGCCTTGGTTGCAATTGATTGTTTGGGAGGCCGTGCTTAGAGGCTCCCGGGTACTTGAGTAGTAAAAGGCATGAGGTTGTTCCACGGAGTGGCTTGGGTGATGCCTGTTGTTCTCTATATATATATATATGTATGAATGGATGCTCGGTTGGCATTAGTTGGCTCACCCCTTTTTCAAACACTTGAGACATGGGAATCTGGCATATTGAGAGAATATTCTAAGAACGATTGCTGCACTGGTAGGTTATGGTACTGAACAGTGGCCCATAGTAGGTGGATATATTGGGTTTATTACTATGGAATTTGCCCTTGACCTGCCTGTGAGTGGATGGTCAAGCGTATTGTGCGTTTTGATTTCATCGTGTCATGTCGATAAGGATGATTTCTCATGTATTGGTGTCTTCTGGTTTATTCTCGATCTCTTAGGTTCACCCATGTCTATTCAGCTTTTGTAGCTTACAGTAATGATTATGATGCTCACATGTATACCTACATTGCCCTTGCTGTGTGTTTTACTTTGTGCATTCTGGTGTATTGTTTTCTTTGGAAAATGGTAAATTGCTTTTGATTAGGTTTTTAAAGAATTGTTTTCAAATAAAAGTATTTAATCCCCTTTGTACAAATTTGAAATACTTAAACATCACTTTCCCCCCTTCCTGAAATGTCACTGACACTAATGAAATGAACCCAAATTTTGAAATGGCTAAGGGCAATGGTTCGTACTTTGTTTTTAGGTAAAATGCATAGAAAAACATACTTTTATAAATTGTAGTTCAAACTTGAAATGATGTTTCTTTTATTTTAAAGGTAGTGCATTGGGAATAGATATCGGGCTAGCCTACTGAGTTTTAATACTCACGCCTATAGTTCTTTTCTGTTTTTAGTGTTTGTGCAGGCTATAGCTTGAGTGCGCTCGCCTAGGGCGACGCTTGATCGTTGAGTCGGAGAGCGACCCGTGACGTCGCACAGAGTTTGTTCCCACGTCGTGTTTGGTTAGTTTGTTTCTTGTTTGTTCCTGTTTAGTCACTTTATCTGGTTTATCTTTTCTGCGCTGCTCTGTAGTTTTTTTTGCTGTCTTATTTATTTATAATGGGCGAAATCGTTCCCATAACCTCTGTTGATGCCCTGGCGCTTGTCGCTAGCCTGGGAGGATCGGGAACGCCTCTCGGGCCATGTCGCGGACCGGCTCGGATGACCGGTTCAGGGTCGACCCGGGTTGGTTCGTGACAAAATGGTATCAGAGGGGGTTTGCTCTTAGCAGACCTCACTATTCAGAGCGCCCTTTGTTATTTGGGATTTCAAGGTAGATGGAGTAGGATTGTCGGGACTTGAGGGGTAGGTGCGAGAAGAGCGTCGCGAACTCTTGCATGTACCGATCCTCAGGTTTCTAGGGGAAGTCCAGTTTAATTGGTTTGTTTGGGTTTTTATGGAGATGTTTTGCATTTGGGGTACGACAAATGGAGTTGGGCCATTAGTCCTCCTAACCCGCACGGCCTGGCAAGCCATGCAGAGCTAGGGGCATGGTCCAAGAAGGCTCCCGGTGTCAGTGACGTGTTTGGCATGTGGCCGCCAACCATATGGTCAAGTCACCCACTGACACTAGTCCCCTGTTTGAGTTGTTCTATGTTTCCCTGGATTTTTGAAAGTGGTTTGAATCAGAAATGTTGGTTTTGAAAAAAAAAATTGGTTGTTTGAAATAACATGTTTGATTTGCAGATTGTTTTAAAAGAAGTGGTATGAATAAATTGTTTTTGGAAAATGAAGTTGCTTTGTTTTGACCTTGGTGTTCTGATGAGTGCTCACATGCATTGTGGTATGTTGGAAATGTGGATGGATTTCTGGTATGGTGGATGGATGCCCTGGGCGGCACGGATACATTCATGTGAGTGAGGATCAAAAAAATACCAATGGCGAAGGTTTAACCCGCCAAGATTGTTTTAAATTAAAGATGTTTTCAAAGAGAAAATTTTTGACGTTATGATAACTTGTTTTCTCGGATTTTGAGCTTGTCACCTATGTAGTGTTTGGTTTTGAGGTTGTTATTCATTCGTTGAGTTGGCCTTGATTGGGTTTTTGACCTTTCCTTGCCCAGCGGTTATCCCTTTGAGGCTTCGATGGGTGATCGTAGTGTGGTTGATAAACCTAAGGATTTTATGCTAGAGTTTCGGAAGTTGGATCCACCTCTCTTCTATGGTCAAGCAGAAACTTATGTGGCAGAGGAGTGGATGCAGGAGATTGAAAGGGACTTGAACCTCATTGAGCTGCCCGAGTCGTTGAAGGTCAAGTTTGCGACCTTCATGCTTGAAGGTTCACCGTGGGTGTGGTGGAAGTCAGTGTCTCGGAACAAGCCCCGTCAAGAGATTACTTGGGAGTTTTTCAAGGCCTCGTTTATTCGCCAGTATTTGTCTGAGGAAGATAGGGTGAGGAAGGGGATGGAAATGTGTTGTCTGCAGCAGGGCGACGGATCCGTGTTAGAATATCTCCATCGCTTTGTGGAGATAGTACCTTATGATTCAGAGTATGCCACAAATGACCCCGTGAAGGCTCGACGCTTCGAGGCAGGTCTCCGCCCTGATTTACAGTCTAAGGTTTCAGAGTCCAACCTGACTTCTTTTGTTGATGTGGCGAGACAAGCCTTTCATGTCGAAGCTGCGATGGCAGGAGTTCTCGAAGTAGTTCTCCCTCCTTCGACCCCCAAGAACAGTGGTGAAGATTCTGGAAAGGAGATGAGTAGGAAAATGAATGTGAATAGAGCAGGTCGTGGAATCAAGAGACCTCGGGATCTTTCATCAACCTCTTCGGAGCGAGAGATTATTGTGTGTTATCAGTGTGGAAAGCGGGGTCACAAGAAGTCGTCATGCCCAAGCACTCTGAAGCCCTGCCAGGAATGTGGACGCCTGGGTCACTTGCGACGATTTTGTCGGGGTGTTGCAAGGAAGCGTCGCAGAGGAAGTTCTCAGAAGTAATGTGTTGTAGGGTCTTTGTTCAAAGTTTCTAGTGTTAGTTTCCTTTCAGTGTAAATGATCTATTATCGTGGCCTATGTATGGGTGTTGTTTTGGGTTTGAAATGTATGGGAACTTCATGGGTCTTTTGACGAACCTCGTTTTTCAATGCTGGTATGTTTTAATTTTAAAATCTTGTCCTTCAATCTGTCAGATCAAAAGATGTATGTATCTCATTGGGATAATCAGAACCTGACTACGAGGCAGGAGATGCTTCATCCATCAGAGCTCCAGCCAAAAGGTCTCGGAGTGAAGCCGGCGCGTAGTCAGGAACCCCTCGGGGGAAATTTTAAAGATAATGGTGAATGTTGTGCCTCTATCGTCGTGGTGTGATAGTTTTGGTGTTGTTGCTCTGGTTTCTCTGTCATTGTAGTTCTCTCTTGTTGCAAAGTGCACGATGGACTTATCCCTCTTGTAACGCCGAGAAATTGTGCCTTTTGGATGTAAGTTGCTGATCAGTGACTTTTCGTGGGCCACTGATGTAAATCAGTTGCGGCCCTGGTTTGTGTCCATCCCGAAGTGATGGGTCGTGAGTAGTCGTACGTCGTAGTTTTAGTGATTTGATCCTTGGGCCCACCCTCCCCGCCCATGGGGTTAGGGTTTTTAGTTGTGCTAAGTATCCATTTAAGCTTCTACCCCTTTCGGATGAGAGTAAGTGTTTGAAATGTTCTTATTATACTCTTTCTAGCTCGGGTAAGGCTTGATGCAGGTCCAAATTAGTTTTCTGGTTGGCCGCTAAGAGGTCTGTCCTTTATGGTGGGGAGACCCACCATGAGTCTTTTGGGTTTTCTCTTAAGTCGTTATCAAATGCTAGTCGAGTTCTTATGGTGGGGAGCCAGTTCGGGGCTTCCCTATGTTGGTGATTTACTTTAGGTAATGAGGCTCAGTCCCGCTGGTAGTCGTTGTGATGTCCTTGAGATAAGAGGTTGGATCGTGTTCTGTGAAATCCTTAGGTGTTGATCGATCGACTGGTTGGTGTTGTGGCTTTCCGGGGGCGGAAAGCGTTATGGTGGGGAGAATTGTCGCACCCCAAACCGTGCGTTTATTTTATTTTATGATTTCTTTGGCTTTAAATTATTTTTTTGTGGTTCACGTTCAGTCTCGGATGAAAGTTTTGAGTTTTGATAAAAAGTATGCATCTTGGGTTCGACGTCGTCGGAAGCGCGGGTAGAGCGCGACACCGCGCGGCTTTGCCCATGCAACTGCGTGACCTCTTCGGCTTAGAGGAATTAAAAATAAATTAGAAATTGTCAATTTAGATTGTATTAATATTTTTATGGCTATTAATAATTATTTTTATTATTTAAGATGAAATGAGTATTATTACCATTTATATTTTTATCATTATGTTTTGTTAACGTTGCGGATAGTAGTATAACCGTTTTAAATATGTTTTGTTATTAATAATTATTATTGTTATTAGTATTATTGTAATTTATTATTATCATGACTTTGTTTTGTTTTATTTAATTTTCTTTTTTTTTCTTTTTTCTTCTTTTATCTTTTCTTTTCTTTCCCCTCCAACCCTAGTGGCCCCCTTTATATTTTTTTTTCTTTTCCCCGCTGGAGCCGCCACCTCCTATTCTTCTCCCCCTAGTGCCGCCTCGGCCTGGCCTCTGCCTCCTGCGCATGTCCGCAGCAGCACCCGGCACCCGCAGCACCCGGAGCCCCGATCTGCCTTCCTCTTCTCCTCCCGCAACAGCAGCGGCCACCCTCCGCTGTCCGCAGCACGAGAAGTCGACCCTCCTCTCCTTCTCCCGCATGTAGCAGCAACGCCTCGGCCCCCACTGCCTCGCTTCCTTCTCCCGCGCGCCGCCACCCCTGGTTTTCTTTTCTCCTTCTCCACGCAGTAGCACCCCTACCTTCAGCCAGCCCCTCTCCTCCGGCTGACCCTCTGCCTGTGCGCATCCCGGCAACCCCCCCCCCCCCTGCTGGCCTTCTCCCGGCGTCCGGCGACCTCCCTCATCGCTGCGCCAGCACCTCGGCGGATCCCTCCAGCGCTGCTTCTCCGCACCCCCGTTCGGCTCCCCAGCTCTGCCCCGCCTCTTCACACGACACCCCCGCTCGGCCTCCCCTCACAGCAGCAGCGCCTCCCCGTTTTCTCATGTGCGAACCGGCCTCCACCTTCCATTCCAGCCCAGCCGCACACACCATTGGACCTCCCTACC
Source organism: Viscum album (assembly GCA_963277665.1). NCBI lineage: Eukaryota > Viridiplantae > Streptophyta > Magnoliopsida > Santalales > Viscaceae > Viscum > Viscum album. Next base: position 436,673,691 of record OY728167.1, on the reverse strand, counting down.
GGCGCACCTGCCTCCACGGAAGCCGCCTCCCTCGGCCTCAGCCCGGCGCCCCGTCGCACTCCCCCCCGGCCGCGCCTCCTGTTCTGCTCCCCGAAGGTTACTTGTTTTTTATTATTATTTACTTTTATTGTTATTATTATTACTACAATTATTATTATTCTTATTCCTATTATTATGATTGTTATTATTAGTTATTATTATTATTATCATTATTAATGATTAATATTATTAATTTTATTATTATTATTATTATTTTTATTATTAGTATTATTATTATTATTATTATTTATTATTATGATTATTATTAATTTTATTATTATTAGTGTAATTGTTATTATTATTAATACTAATTTTATTATTATCATTATTATTATTATTATTATTATTATCCTTTTTACTATTATTATTGTTACTATTATTTTTCATGTTTTTATCATTATTACTACTACTACTATTATTATTATGATTCTCATTATTGTTATTATTATGATTATCATTATTATTCCTGCTTTGGTCTTTGCTCTGTAGAGGGTTATCAATTTATGTTTCTTTTGGTAGGATTATTGTTTGAGGACCCGCGCAGGGTGTTTCCAAGTGTGCGCCACCGCCGCGCCTTGTTTCCGAGGTTCCGTCGTCGCCGCGCTTTAGTTTCAAGGTGAGCGTTTATCCCCGACGCTTGGTTTCGCAGGCTCTGGTGAGTTTTTGGATGTGTCTGAGTCCTTGGTACTGACTATGCAGAGTGTTAGACCTTGTCACGTGGTTTCGGACACACGTAGTGTCATCGCGACTTGGATCCGAGGTTGTTGTGTCGTCGCGCTTGGTTTTGAGGTAGGTCCCCTTTGCACTGCTTTTAAAATTTAAGTTATATTATTTCATGCTGTTTGCGCACCCTAATTGTTCAAAATCAACATTTTATTAATTGTAATAATTGTGAAGTAATATACGATAATTAAATTTTAATATAAGATGGTTAATTTTTAAATGGTTATTTAATGTCAAAAGGAGCCGTTTATTTTATACACGACACATGAAACATCCTTTTTACGAGCGGACACCCAATAATGAAAGAATGCCCGTTTGGCTTTTAAACATAATTCACGGAATGTAAAACAGAGTTCTGGTTTAATGAGAAATGATTTCTTTTGAAGCATGAACAAATACTTTGGTTCGTTTGAGAAATTGTCCGGTTGGCTCTTAAAGATTATTTGGAAAAAGAAAATGGTTTGGTTTGGTTTATAAAAATATTGTTAGCCTGTGACATAGTGTTTTGGGGTTCTTTAACGGTTTTAAACTGGGTTTTGTCTCATAAAGAAGTTGTACCTGTCTTTGAGTAGTGTTTGTGAAATGTATTAAATGCTCGTTTGGCACTTTATGGAAAGCGATAAAAATGTTTTGATAAAAACCCTCTTAGGGCGACTCTCGTGCCTTGGTTGCAATTGATTATTTGGGAGGCCGCGCTTAGAGGCTCCCGGGTACTTGAGTAGTAAAAGACATGAGGTTGTTCCACGGAGTGGCTCGGGTGATGCCTGTTGTGCTCTATATATATATATGTGTGTATGATTGGATGCTCGGTTGGCATTAGTTGGCTCACCCCTTTTTCAAACACTTGAGACATGGGAATCTGGCATATTGAGAGAATATTCTAAGAACGATTGCTGCACTGGTAGGTTATGGTACTGACCAGTGGCCCATAGTAGGTGGATATATTGGGTTTATTACTATGGGATTTGCCCTTGACCTGCCTGTGAGTGGATGGTCAAGCGTATTGTGCGTTTTGATTTCATCGTGTCATGTCGATAAGGATGATTTCTCATGTATTGGTGTCTTCTGGTTTATTCTCGATCTCCTAGGTTCACCCATGTCTATTCAGGTTTTGTAGCTTACAGTAATGATTACGATTCTCACATGTATACCTACATTGCCCTTGCTGTGTGTTTTACTTTGTGCATTCTGGTGTATTGTTTTCTTTGGAAAATGGTAAATTGCTTTTGATTAGGTTTTTAATGAATTGTTTTCAAATAAAAGTATTTAATCCCCTTTGTACAAATTTGAAAAACTTAAACATCACTTTCCCCCCTTCCTGAAATGTCACTGACACTAATGAAATGAACCCAAATTTTGAAATGGCTAAGGGAAATGGTTCGTACTTTGTTTTTAGGTAAAATGCTTAGAAAAACATACTTTTATAAATTGTAGTTCAAACTTGAAATGATGTTTCTTTTATTTTAAAGGTAGTGCATTGGGAATAGATATCGGGCTAGCCTACTGAGTTTTAATACTCACGCCTATAGTTCTTTTCTGTTTTTAGTGTTTGTGCAGGCTATAGCTTGAGTGCGCTCGCCTAGGGCGACGCTTGATCGTTGAGTCGGAGAGCGACCCGCGACGTCGCACAGAGTTTGTTCGCACGTCGTGTTTGGTTAGTTTGTTTCTTGTTTGTTCCTGTTTACTCACTTTATCTGGTTTATCTTTTCTGCGCTGCTCTGTAGTTTTTTTTGCTGTCTTATTTATTTATAATGGGCGAAATCGTTCCCATAACCTCTGTTGATGCCCTGGCGCTTGTCGCCAGCCCGGGAGGATCGGGAACGCCTCTCGGGCCATGTCGCGGACCGGCTCGGATGACCGGTTCAGGGTCGACCCGGGTTGGTTCGTGACAAAATGGTATCAGAGGGGGTTTGCTCTTAGCATACATCACTATTCAGAGCGCCCTTTGTTATTTGGGATGTCAAGGTAGATGGAGTAGGATTGTCGGGACTTGAGGGGTAGGTGCGAGAAGAGCGTCGCGAACTCATGCCTGTACCGATCCTCAGGTTTCTAGGGGAAGTCCAGTTTAATTGGTTTGTTTGGGTTTTTATGGAGATGTTTTGCGTTTGGGGTACGACAAATGGAGTTGGTCCATTAGTCCTCCTAACCCGCACGGCCTGGCAAGCCATGCAGAGCTAGGGGCTTGGTCCAAGAAGGCTCCCTGTGTCAGTGACGTGTTTGGCATGTGGCCGCCAACCATATGGTCAAGTCACCCACTGACACTAGTCCCCTGTTTGAGTTTTTCTGTGTTTCCCTGGATTTTTGAAAGTGGTTTGAATCAAAAAAGTTGGTTTTGAAAAAAAAAATTGGTTGTTTGAAATAACATGTTTGATTTGCAGATTGTTTTAAAAGAAGTGGTATGAATAAATTGTTTTTGGAAAATGAAGTTGCTTTGTTTTGACCTTGGTGTTCTGATGAGTGCTCACATGCATTGTGGTATGTTGGAAATGTGGATGGATTTCTGGTATGGTGGATGGATGCCCTGGGAGGCACGGATACATGCATGTGAGTGAGGCTCAAAAAAATACCAATGGCGAAGGTTTAACCCGCCAAGATTGTTTTAAATTAAAGATGTTTTCAAAGAGAAAATTTTTGACGTTATGATAACTTGTTTTCTCGGATTTTGAGCTTGTCACCTATGTAGTGTTTGGTTTTGAGGTTGTTATTCATTCGTTGAGTTGGCCTTGATTGGGTTTTTGACCTTTCCTTGCCCAGCGGTTATCCCTTTGAGGCTTCGATGGGTGATCGTAGTGTGGTTGATCAACCTAAGGATTTTATGATTGAGTTTCGGAAGTTGGATCCACCTCTCTTCTATGGTCAAGCAGAAACTTCTGTGGCAGAGGAGTGGATGCAGGAGATTGAAAGGGACTTGAACCTCATTGAGCTGCCCGAGTCGTTGAAGGTCAAGTTTGCGACCTTCATGCTTGAAGGTTCACCGTGGGTGTGGTGGAAGTCAGTGTCTCGGAACAAGCCCCGTCAAGAGATTACTTGGGAGTTTTTCAAGGCCTCGTTTATTCGCCAGTATTTATCTGAGGAAGATAGGGTGAGGAAGGGGATGGAAATGTGTTGTCTGCAGCAGGGCGACGGATCCGTGGTAGAATATCTCCATCGCTTTGTGGAGATAGTACCTTATGATTCAGAGTATGCCACAAATGACCCCGTGAAGGCTCGACGCTTCGAGGCAGGTCTCCGCCCTGATTTACAGTCTAAGGTTTCAGAGTCCAACCTGACTTCTTTTGTTGATGTGGCGAGACAAGCCTTTCATGTCGAAGCTGCGATGGCAGGAGTGCTCGAAGTAGTTCTCCCTCCTTCGACCCCCAAGAACAGTGGTGAAGATTCTGGAAAGGAGATGAGTAAGAAAATGAATGTGAATGGAGCAGGTCGTGGAATCAAGAGACCCCGGGATCTTTCATCAACCTCTTCGGAGCGAGAGATTATTGTGTGTTATCAGTGTGGCAAGCGGGGTCACAAGAAGTCGTCATGCCCAAGCACTCCGAAGACCTGCCAGGCATGTGGACGCCTAGGTCACTTGCGACGATTTTGTCGGGGTGTTGCAAGGAAGCGTCGCAGAGGAAGTTCTTAGAAGTAATGTGTTGTAGGGTCTTTGTTCAAAGTTTCTAGTGTTAGTTTCCTTTCAGTGTAAATGATCTATTATCGTGGCCTATGTATGGGTGTTGTTTTGGGTTTCAAATGTATGGGAACTTCATGGGTCTTTTGACGAACCTCGTTTTTCAATGCTGGTATGTTTTAATTTTAAAATCTTGTCCTTCAATCTGTCAGATCAAAAGATGTATGTATCTCATTGGGATAATCAGAACCTGACTACAAGGCAGGAGATGCTTCATCCATCAGAGCTCCAGCCAAAAGGTCTCGGAGTGAAGCCGGTGCGTAGTCAGGAACCCCCCGGGGGAAATTTTAAAGAGTCTGGTGAAAGTCGTGCCTCTATCGTCGTGGTGTGATAGTTTTGGTGTTGTTGCTCTGGTTTCTCTGTCGTTGTAGTTCTCTCTTGTTGCAAAGTGCGCGATGGACTTATACCTCGTGTAACGCCGTGAAATTGTGCCTTTTGGATGTAAGTTGCTAATCAGTGACTTTTCGTGGGCCACTGATGTAAATCAGTTGCGGCCCTGGTTTGTGTCCATCCCGAAGTGATGGGTCGTGAGTAGTCGTACGTCGTAGTTTTAGTGATTTGATCCTTGGGCCCACCCTCCCCGCCCATGGGGTTAGGGTTTTTAGTTGTGCTAACTATCCATTTAAGCTTCTACCCCTTTCGGATGAGAGTAAGTGTTTGAAATGTTCTTATTATACTCTTTCTAGCTCGGGTAAGGCTTGATGCAGGTCCAAATTAGTTTTCTGGTTGGCCGCTAAGAGGTCAGTACTTTATGGTGGAGAGACCCACCATGAGTCTTTTGGGTTTTCTCTTAAGTCGTTATCAAATGCTAGTCGAGTTCTTATGGTGGGGAGCCCGTTCGGGCCTTCCCTATGTTGGTGATTTACTTTAGGTAATGAGGTTCAGTCCCGCTGGTAGTCGTTGTGATGTCCTTGAGATAAGAGGTTGGATCGTGTTCTGTGAAATCCTTTGGTGTTGATCGATCGACTGGTTGGTGTTGTGGCTTTCCGGGGGCAGAAAGCGTTATGGTGGGGAGAATTGTCACACCCCAAACCGTGCGTTTATTTTATTTTATGATTTCTTTGGCTTTAAATTATTTTGCTGTGGTTCACGTTCTGTCTCGGATGAAAGTTTTGAGTTTTGATAAAAGGTATGCATCTTGGGTTCGACGTCGTCGGAAGCGCGGGTAGAGCGCGACACCGCGCGGCTTCGCACATGCAACTGCGTGACCTCTTCGGCTTAGAGGAATTAAAAATAAATTAGAAATTGTCAATTTAGATTGTCTTAATATTTTTATGGCTATTAATAATTATTTTTATTATTTAAGATGAAATGAGTATTTTTACCATTTATATTTTTATCATTATGTTTTGTTAACGTTGCGGATAGTAGTATAACCGTTTTAAATATGTTTTGTTATTAATATTTATTATTGTTATTATTATTATTGTAATTTATTATTATCATGACTTTGTTTTGTTTTATTTAATTTTCTTTTTTTTTCTTTTTTCTTCTTTTATCTTTTCTTTTCTTTCCCCTCCAACCCTAGGGGCCCCCTTTATATCTTTTTTTTCTTTTCCCCGCTAGAGCCGCCACCTCCTATTCTTCTCCCCCTAGTGCCGCCTCGGCCTGGCCTCTGCCTCCTGCGCATGTCCGCAGCAGCACCCGGCACCCGCAGCACCCGGAGCCCCGATCTGCCTTCCTCTTCTCCTCCCGCAACAGCAGCGACCACCCTCCGCTGTCCGCAGCACGAGCAGCCGACCCTCCTCTCCTTCTCCCGCATGTAGCAACAATGCCTCGGCCCCCACTGCCTCACTTCCTTCTCCCGCGCGCCGCCACCCCTGGTTTTCTTTTCCCCTTCTCCACGCAGTAGCACCCCTACCTTCGGCCAGCCCCTCTCCTCTGGCTGACCCTCTGCCTGCGAGCATCCCGGCAACCCCCCCTGCTGGACTTCTCCCGGCGTCTGGCGACCTCCCTCAGCGCTGCGCCAGCACCTCGGCGGATCCCTCCAGTGCTGCTTCGCCGCACCCCCGTCCGGCTCCCCAGCTCTGCCCCGCCTCTTCACGCGACACCCCCGCTCGGCCTCCCCTCACAGCAGCAGCGCCTCCCCGTTTTCTCCTGTGCGACCCGGCCTCCACCTTCCATTCAAGCCCAGCCGCACACACCCTTGGACCTCCCTACCGGTGCACCTGCCTCCACGGAAGCCGCCTCCCTCTGCCTCAGCCCGGCGCCCCGTCGCACTCCCCCCCGGCCGCGCCTCCTATTCTGCTCCACGAAGGTTACTTGTTTTTTATTATTATTTCCTTTTATTGTTATTATTATTATTACTACAATTATTATTATTCTTATTCCTATTATTATGATTGTTATTATTAGTTATTATTATTATTATCATTATTAATGATTAATATTATTAATTTATTATTATTATTATTATTATTTTTATTATTAGTATTATTATTATTATTATTTATTATTATTATGATTATTATTAATTTTATTATTATTAGTGTAATTGTTATTATTATTAATACTAATTTTATTATTATCATTATTATTATTATTATTATTATTATCCTTTTTACTATTATTATTGTTACTATTATTTTTCATGTTTTTATCATTATTACTACTACTACTATTATTATTATGATTCTCATTATTGTTATTATTATTATTATCATTATTATTCGTGCTTTGGCCTTTGCTCTGTAGAGGGTTATCAATTTATGTTTCTTTTGGTAGGATTATTGTTTGAGGACCCGCGCTGGGCGTTTCCAAATGTGTGCCACCGCCGCGCCTTGTTTCCGAGGTTCCGTCGTCGCCGCGCTTTAGTTTCAAGGTGAGCGTTTCTCCCCGACGCTTGGTTTCGCAGGCTCTGGTGAGTTTTTGGATGTGTCCGAGTCCTTGGTACTGACTATGCAGAGTGTTAGACCTTGTCACGTGGTTTCGGACACACGTCATGTCATCGCGACTTGGATCCGAGATTGTTGTGTCGTCGCGCTTGGTTTTGAGGTAGGTCCCCTTTGCACTGCTTTTAAAATTTAAGTTATATTATTTCATGCTGTTTGCGCACCCTAATTGTTCAAAATCAACATTTTATTAATTGTAATAAATATGAGATAATATACGATAATTAAATTTTAATATAAGATGGTTAATTTTTAAATGGTTATTTAATGTCAAAAGGAGCCGTTTATTTTATACACGACACATGATACATCCTTTTTACGAGCGGACACCCAATAATGAAAGAATGCCCATTTGGATTTTAAACATAATTCACGGAATGTAAAACAGAGTTCTGGTTTAATGAGAAATGATTTCTTTTGAATCATGAACAAATACTTTGGTTCGTTTGAGAAATTGCTCGGTTGGCTCTTAAAGATTATTTGGAAAAAGAAAATGGGTTGGTTTGGTTTATAAAAATATTGTTAGCCTGTGACGTAGTGTTTTGGGGTTCTTTAACGGTTTTAAACTGGGTTTTGTCTCATAAAGAAGTTGTACCTGTCTTTGAGTAGTGTTTGTGAAATGTATTAAATGCTCGTTTGGCACTTTATGGAAAGCGATAAAAATGTTTTGATAAAAACCCTCTTAGGGAGACTCTCATGCCTTGGTTGCAATTGATTGTTTGGGAGGCCGCGCTTAGAGGCTCCCGGGTACTTTAGTAGTAAAAGGCATGAGGTTGTTCCACGGAGTGTCTCGGGTGATGCCTGTTGTGCTCTATATATATATGTGTATGATTGGATGCTCGGTTGGCATTAGTTGGCTCACCCCTTTTTCAAACACTTGAGACATGGGAATCTGGCATATTGAGAGAATATTCTAAGAACGATTGCTGCACTTGTAGGTTATGGTACTGACCAGTGGCCCATAGTAGGTGGATATATTGGGTTTATTACTATGGGATTTTCCCTTGACCTGCCTGTGAGTGGATGGTCAAGCGTATTGTGCGTTTTGATTTCATCGTGACATGTCGATAAGGATGATCTTTCATGTATTGGTGTCTTCTGGTTTATTATCAATCTCTTAGGTTCACCCATGTCTATTCAGCTTTTGTAGCTTGCAGTAATGATTATGATGCTCACATGTATACCTACATTGCCCTTGCTGTGTGTTTTACTTTGTGCATTCTGGTGTATTGTTTTCTTTGGAAAATGGTAAATTGCTTTTGATTAGGTTTTTAAAGAATTGTTTTCAAATAAAAGTATTTAATCCCCTTTGTACAAATTTGAAAAACTTAAACATCACTTTCCCCCCTTCCTGAAATGTCACTGACACTAATGAAATGAACCCAAATTTTGAAATGGCTAATGGCAATGGTTCGTACTTTGTTTTTAGGTAAAATTCTTAGAAAAACATACTTTTATAAATTGTAGTTCAAACTTGAAATGATGTTTCTTTTATTTTAAAGGTAGTGCATTGGGAATAGATATCGAGCTAGCCTACTGAGTTTTAATACTCACGCCTATAGTTCTTTTCTTTTTTTAGTGTTTGTGCAGGCTATAGCTTGAGTGCGCTCGCCTAGGGCGACGCTTGATCGTTGAGTCGGAGAGCGACCCGCGACGTCGCACGGAGTTTGTTCGCACGTCGTGTTTGGTTAGTTTGTTTCTTGTTTGTTCCTGTTTAGTCACTTTATCTGGTTTATCTTTTCTGCACTGCTCTGTAGTTTTTTTCGCTGTCTTATTTATTTATAATGGGCGAAATCGTTCCCATAACCTCTGTTGATGCCCTGGCGCTTGTCGCCAGCCCGGGAGGATCGGGAACGCCTCTCGGGCCATGTCGCGGACCGGCTCGGATGACCGGTTCAGGGTCGACCCGGGTTGGTTCGTGACAACAACAACTTACAGATGCTACATATTTAGCTTCAGTAGTGGAAAGTGCTATTGAATGTGGTTTTTTTCATGACCAAGAAACAAATGTGTCTCCTAATAAATGAAAATTTCCGGAGTTACTTTTTATATCCATTATACCCCCACCATAGTCAGCCTCTGAAAAACATTTTCAAACAAAATCATTTACAGATATATATAAACAAGTATTAAATCCATGGTTCATTTTATGTAGCAAAAAATTCATTTCATTGCCTTCAAATGAGATCAATTAAGATTGGATTGATATCTGGCACATAAGAAAACTAAAAACTTTAAGTCCGGATGACTAGCTATCAAGTATAGTAAACTTCCAATCATACCTCTAAAAGATGTCTGATCCACTGGTTTCCCAGCTTCAACAAGATCAAGTGAGTTTTATATTCCTATATAAGTACTAATACTCTTTGTGATGTCATATCCATACTTTTTAAAAATATCATTAATATAATTATGTTGAGATTTATATGTTCCTTCTAGTTTTTGAGAAATTTGAAAACAGCAGAAAATTGTTAGCTCACACATCATTATCATTTCAAAATCAGATATCATTAGATCCGCAAAGGAATCAGTTAAAGATTGATGAGTTGAACCAAATATGATGTCATCAAAATAAATTTTAATGATCAAAACATTATTCTTGTCTTTCATTATAAAAAGGGTTGGATATGAATTTCCCGTAATATAATTATTTTGAATAAAAAATCCTCTATGTCTATCATACCAGGCTCTAGGGGATTTCTTAGGTCCTTTTAAATCTTTTGTATGTTTAAAAACATGATCAGGAAATTTTGTATCTTCAAAACCATGAGTCCATTCAATAAAAACATCCTCTTGAACAGAACCGTTAAGGAAAGCACATTTGACATCCATTTGAAAAATTTTGAAATTAAAGAATGCTCAAAGTAAAGTAAAATATTAATAGATTCAAGTCTAGCTACATGAGCATAGGTTTCTTCATAGTCTATTCCGTAATGTTGATTATAGCCTTTAGAAACTAATCTAGCCTTATTTCATACTATGATTCCATTTTCATCACAGTTAATTCTCAAGACCAATTTTACACCAATTAAAATAGTTTCCTTAGGTCTTTCATCCATGGTCCATATATTATTCCATTTGAATTCATTTATCTCATCATACATGGAGTTAATCCAATCATTATTACCTAATGCTTCATCAATGCTTTTTGGTTCTAATTGTGAAAAAATGATAGATATTATACATATTTTCTTAAGGAACTTCTAGTCCTTATAGGTTGATTTACTTCACCAATGATACTATCTCTGGGATGATTCTTTAGAAACTACTGATTTGGATTTTTTAAAACATGCTCATCAATGTATGGTAAGAAGTCTTCTGGGGTGAATGTATCAGAAAAATTTTCATGAACATTTTCCTCATCAGGAGAATATTATATCAACGGTTGAAAAACAATTTTTGAAAACACATCCAAGGATGTATGTTGAGGTTGTTTAAAAAAAGGATTGGTTTCATCAAATTTAACATGTATTTTTTCTTCAAGAGTAGAAGTATTTTTATTGAAAACATTATAAGCCTTACATGTTGTAGAGTAGCCTAAGAAAATTCTTTCATAAAATTTTGGTGAAATTTTTTGTAAATTATCTTTAGTATTCATAATGAATACTTTTCAACCAATAACAATGAAGTAGGAATGTCTAGGGTTTCTACTATTCCATAACCCATAAATAGATTTATTAAGAAAGGGTCTTAAGAAAACTTTATTTATAGTATAACAGGTAGTACATACTGCTTCATCCCAGAAATGTCTTGTTATAGAATATTCACTCAACATTGTTCTTGTTATCCCTTGAAGAATTCTATTCCTTCATTCAGAAACACCATTTTGTTGAGGAGTTCATGGTGCTGAGAAATTGTGAGTAATGCCTTTTCGACTACAAAATGATTCAAAATCAGAATTTTGAAATTCTCCACAATGATCACTATGAATAGTTTTCAATGGAAGGGTTTTCACATTTTTATCTTGGGCTCTAAGGAATTTGAATTACTGAAAATCTTTATACTTCCTCGCTTGAAAATAAACCCACGTAAATCTAGTGTAATCATCAAATTAGATAAATACATAATACATGCCACCAATACTTCTAGTTTGTGTTGGAACAAAAAGATCCATATGTACCAACTGTAATGAATCAGTTTTTGAGACATCACTGATTGATTTAACCTTGATTTATGTTTCTTCCCATATTGAAAAGGATCAAAAACATTAGATTAATCATATCTAAGCTCCGGTATATCCTTAACTATTCTTTTCTATGATTTTACATATATTCTTAAGGATATAGTGTCCAAACCATCTATTCCATAACTAAGAATGATCTTCCATTTCACTAAGGAAATGTATTTCTTTGCTCCTATGGTCTTCTAAGTATAGTGTGTATACATTCTCTTGCCTATGGGCAGAAAAAATAAACTCTTCCTTGGAATTGTGTATAATGAACTTATCATTCCTAAAATTCAAAAGATAACCTTCATCACATAGTTTACTTATGCTAATGAGGTTGTGCTTAAGACCGTTAAAAAATAAAAAATTTGAAATCCTTGTATTTCGAAGAAGAACAATATTAATTATACCAATAATTTCTCACTGAACATTATCTCCAAAAGTTTTGTTTCCTACATTCATCTTGATAATGTTTTAAAAGTAGTTTTTGTTATTGGTCATATATCAGGAACATCCACTATCCATGTACCAAGCATTGCTGTAGGTACTCTCTTTATATTCCTGAAAAAAAGAGTTAGGTTTTCTGAATCTAAACTTTCATGGATCTAAAAATTTCAGAAAACAAAATCTTAGGCACCCAGATATTCTTTGAAAAATAATCATTATGAAAAATTAAATATTGAACTCTATTTAAAGAGAAATTTTTCTTCCAATTCCCACCACTTATAAATTTAGTACAAAATGGATCTCTTGAAGGGAAAATATAATTGTTTTTGAAAATAGGTTTTTCATGAGAATATAATAATCCCTGATTATTACCATGAGGTCAGATGTGAGAAAACATCTTTTCAAAATTTTCCTTACATGAATTAATACTTGCAAGAAGTTTCTTCAAAGAAAAAAATTCAAACTTAGTCTTAGAAATAAATTCCTATCCTCTGGGGTAATAGGCAGTTTATCCTCTTTGACATTTTTTTCTCTAAAAATAATTTTTAATATCCTTATAATGTTTATCCTTCTCAGATTTAACTTCCTCAAATTTCTTAGAAAATTTTTCTAAAACATCAATTTTCTTACTATGATATTGGGTATGATCCAAAATATCTTCTACCAAAATAGATTCTCTAGAATTTTCATTCTGATGTTTCATAGAAACATTATAATTTCTATTTTTATTAAATTAGAAAATCTAGAAACTTCCTCATAGAAAGGAAAGTCATTATCATTATCATACGAAGAAGATCCTCCATCTGAAAAAAAACCTCTATCCAGAAAATTATCAAATAAAGACATATTGGTTAAGGATTCAGCAGTTCTTACCTTAGCCATAAAACAATGATTTTGAAATGAATATTTGACTATCAAACCAATATTCTTTTGGTCAGAATATTTATCTTTGGAAGAATTGTTAGATGAATCTCCACCAATGGCACTCTATGTGTCATTGCATTTCAAGGATTTCTTATCCTTTTATCTAGAGAACTTTTTCTTGTTTCTTTCAGAGTTCATGTCTTTATTGTCTCTCTTATTAAGCAAAGTACAATCAGGTCTAATGTGACTAGATCTTCAGCATTCATAGCATTATACTTCTCCATATTTCTTATCTTATCCATCTTTCTTCTTGTATTTATATTTATGGTTCTTCTATCCAACAATTGAGTTCGTCCTCCGAGAAAGATTTGCTAACTCGTTTTCTGAAGATTCACTTCAACTATATTCAGACTGATTAACAACCTTCATAGAATTAGATCTTTCAATTCTCTCGGGAGTATTTTCTTTCATATGATTTGAAGCTGTTATAACAAAAACACTGCCATTTTCATTATTCTTCATAATAATTTTAGAATCTCTCATTATTATAGTTTCATGTTGAAGAATCGTTCCAAATAATTCATCATTTGAAATCTAAGTAACCTTCCTATTCTCATCTATAGTTGTTCTCCAGGATTCCCACTCCGTATGAATGATGTCTATGATCTTGTCAACAAGAGCATTATCATCTAATCCATTCTCACCCATTTATTGAAGGTTGTTGAAAATAGTCATAAATCCTTATTTTAAGAAATATATGGGTTCTCAATAAGGAATGAAAAAACCATTATATTCATCTCTAAGCATAGAAATTCTTGTTTCAATAACATTTGAAGTTCCAAAGTGAGTAACCTCAAGCTTCTTCCAAACACAATTTTCTACATCAAAATATGAAATTTGGATATATATATATATATATATATATATATATCTAGCCATGGATAAAAAAAAGTATTGTGTACCTATCAATTCAGTTGATATTCATGCTTTTCTTGACTGGTGATGGTACTAACATCATTGTCAAGGATTTTATAACTCCCAGTAAGCATGAAAAAATTTTCTACTCTAGCCTTGATAACAAAAGACTTCATATGATTCTCTAATATTCGTAATGATTTCTATCAAAAAGAAGTGGTCTAGTTGGATTGAGATTGTTTATGTAACCAACATTGATTCATGTCATCTTGAGAAAGATATATTTCCACACAAAGTTGTTAATAAAAAAGTTCTTAATCATGGAAGATATTCGTAAGCATGGAAAATACTATGAAAAATGAAAACTGATTAAGGAAACTTATATTTGGATATAATTATTTCAGATACCTCCTCTGATACCAATTGGAGGGTCGAAATTATCAATGTAGATGCTCAATATACAAGGAGGGGTGAATTGTAAACATTAAAAATTCTTTTGGAACTTTTAAAGATGGTTATATTTAATGAGGCTAAACATGGTAAATTCACTGCACCTCTTAGTTCACCAAACATGCTAGGTTCCAGAAATATTATTTCAAGAAATTAGTTTCCAGAAATATGGTTTTGGAAATTAAACTAATGAAAAGTTAACAAGTAAATCATTCTACCTCAAAGCATATATAATCTCACTAATGAAAGTATACAAAAACTAGAAACTATAATATAGTTATACTTTCCATAACAATCAAATTGCAAGAGAAATAAACATGTATCAAAATGTCACGAACCAACCCGGGTCGACCCTGAACCGGTCACCCGAGCCGGTCCGCGGCAAGTCCCGAGGGGCGTTCCCGATCCCCCCGGGATGGCAACCAGTGCCGGGCATTAAGACTTGATCGTTGGGAACGATTTCAGCCCAAAACAAAAGTAAATAGAACAGAATAAATAAACACTAACAGCAGAAAAGAAATAAAAACCACACAACCACATACCTCCATGTGACCTCTCAGGTCACCACACAACTAGAGAGCAACCTCGCTCCAACACTGAGCGACTCAAAACAGAAGACCTGCGACTGAAATGGTAAAAGATAGGCGTGAGCACAAAAGTACTCAGTAGGTGAGCCCCACAACAAATCCCAATGCACCGCCAGTAAATAAAGAATCTACATAATCCAGGTTTGAACTATAATGAATAAAAGTAAGTTTTCACAATGCTTTACTTGAAAATCAAACACGAGACATTTCCCTTATTCCTTTTTCGAAAGTTAGTTCCATTTCATTAGTTTTAAGCTCAATCTGATAAGCAAAGTGTTACATTTTCAAATCTAACCCAAAGAGAATAAAGCATTTTAATTTGAAAACCATTTTTCCCAAAGTCTAACAGTATAGGCTGTGAAATATGACTGAAGGCAAACAAGCAGGGAAAACAAGTGCAAGTAAAGGTAAGCAGGCAAGGAAAACCAAGTGCAAGCAAAAGTAAACCAGAAGTTATCAGCAATAACCATGGGCGATCCTGAACATCCCTAGAAAACCCCTGGACGTACTCGGGTTCAGACTACCTGCCGGCATGGTACTCCATAGTCAATAACCAACTGGCCGCCCCAACAGCCAACCAGTGGCACATCCCTCCTGGCCTGTCTGTAACTCCAGGGGGTACTAACCCGTCTAATCAGGGTTAGCAAGCAACCGTCACTCGATAATCTACAAGACGCCAAGGAACCCGTGGTAGTTTTAGTAACACTGTGTAAGTGGGAGACCCTCGCACGTGTGACTCATCTCACCGCACTTGCCAACCCCTTACACGGACATCACTACACGACAAACCTCGAAGGGAAGTCCCCCTGTAGAAATGCCCTCACAGGTACACATATGTATATATATATGTATAATTACTTCACATTTCATAAAGTGCCAACCGGGCCGTCATGTCACTTACATTTTGATCATTTAAGACTAAAACATTTTTAGAGAGAGATGACACACGCCATTTCATTGAAAACCAAAAACACACTCAGAACTTTGTTTAAGAAACCCAAATCAGCATATCACCCTGGAACACAATTGTTTCACAAGTAGAGTTATTTTCTAATATCAAAACGCACCCCACTTTTATCAAGAGCCAAACGGGCCTTTAACCACCTTTTTAAGGAATACTATTTCTCAAATGAAATCCAAACTTTTGTTCACACAACAAAGGAAGACATCTTTCATCAATCAAGAACCACACATGAAATTTCCAAAAAAACAATTTCAATGGGTCACACGACGTTTTCTCTAATCCAGGTTCTCAGAAAACACCACTTTCCATAAACAATGTATCTACTAATTCACACACGCCAAAAACATTTCAAAACCCAATTCAACATGTCTTTCATTATTCAGGAAGAACCATCTAGCAAAACTACCATGGAAGCACATAATTAAATCCAAGAAAACGCTTTTAATGAAACGCTAGAATTAAAACAACTTTTATCATCAGCAGATCACCAAACTATAGATAACTACTTAATAATACTTTTGAATTTGCTGAAACTTAATAAAAAGTCAAGGAATAAATAAATTCTAAATTTAAAGGCGAGTGCAAAGGGAGACCTACCTCAAGATCTAAGCGCGGCGGTAAAACGACCTTGGAACCAAGGCGCGATGACACGACGTGTGTCCGAAGCCACGTGATAAAGTCCAACACTCTCGAAACTGAGACGCGGAGACGGCAGAACCTCGGAAACAAGGCGCAGCGATGGCGCTTTCTCAGAAACGCCCTGCGCGGGTCCTAAAACAGTAGACCGTTAAACGGTCTCAACGATATTAATAACAGAATAATATTAATAATAATAACAATGTGAAAATAATCGCGGTGATAACAATAATCACAATAATAATTATAACACAACATAATAATAATAATGATGTTATAATAATAACAATAATAATATAATTAGCATAATTATAATATATCAATAATAACAATAATAATAATATCATAATATTAACACAATAATAATAATAGGAACAATGCCAATTTAACATAATCATAATATATTAATAATATAATAATGATAATAATATAAAATAATGTTAACATAATAATATTAATAATAATAATATAATGACAATAGCATAATAATAATAATAATTTAATAATAATAACAAGAATATCATAACATAATAATAATAATAAAAATAATATGATAAAAATTAAAATAATAATAATTATATTAGTAATAATAATAATAGTAATAATAATATTAATAATATGTTAGTAATCATAATAATAATAATAATGATAATATGAAAAGTTAATATCAATAATAATAATCATAAAAATAATAATAATAATAATATAATAATAATAATAATAAAGTAATATTAACATAATAATAATAATAATAACAAAATAATATTAACATAATAATAATAATAAAGCAATAATAATAATAATATAAATATTAACATAATAATAATATAATTATTTACATAATAATAATAATAATAATAATAATATAATAATTATAATAATAATCATGACATAATAATGTAATTATATTACTATTAACATAATAAAAATGATAAACATTATATAAGATTAACCAAAAAAAGAAAAAAGAAATAAAAATAAAAATAAAAGCAACATACAGCAGGAGGGGGAGGGAATGCGCGCGGGAGGTGGCGGAGCCGGGAGGCCGGGACGGTGGCGAGAGGGGCGCGGCGGTCAGGGTCGGCGCAAGGCGGAGAAGGTTGCAGGATGGCGGAGTGGCCGGCGGGGTCGGGTGGGGGGTGTCGGGACAGGGAGGTCGGCGGGCGGCGAAGGGGACGGCGAGGCCGGGATAGGGAGAGGAGGCGGGATGAGCGCTGAGGCGCTGGGGGGAGCGGGAGCCGGCGCCAGAGAAGGTGTGGTGCGGGTCGGTCGAACCAGGAGGAGGCCGGAACCGCGGAGGGACGCCGGCGGCAGGGTTCAGCAGGGGGTGAGGCCGGCGGTGCGGCTTCGGACGCAGGAGGCAGGGCGGAGCAGCGGGGGTCCGGGGCGGTGCGGCGAGGCGAACAATGCCGAAGGGAGGCCGCTGGACGAGAGGTTGGCAGGCCGGTGCGTGCGGAGGAAGAAGGAAGGGGAGAAAGAAAGATAGAAAGGGGGGTGGCGGCTGCGGGAGAATAGGGGTAGGGTTAGGTTAGGGTCAAAATGTATATATATACACATAATTGATAATCATAATAATAAAAGACTAAATAAAATAATGAAAAAAAATCTTAATAATAATAAAACTTCATAAAAATAATAATAATAATAGTAATAATTAGAAAATTTATAATAATAATTATTTTTAATCAAAAATTTAAAGTATTAAAACCATTTGAATATAAATGTGCGCGGCGCGCGCGCGCGCACATACGCACATATATATATATATATAGACATATATACATATATTGAAACATATACAACCAGATATATACACATATACCCACATAAACACATATATACATATATACCTATATATAAATATAAACACATAGATACAATATATATATATATATATATGAACATAACATATTAAGGTATATACATATGTATACATATACACATATATAGACATATATATATATATATACACTTATACACGGAAAATAACCACAACAATAGTAACGCAACTCAAATAGTAATAATAATAATAAAAAGTCAACGTAAAAGCTTTAATATTTAAAACGCCGGGTGGACACATCGTCACCCGTCCGAATGCACGATCACCGCTAGCGGTGCGATGACCGCGCACCGACGTGAAACCACCAACCACAATTAATATTCGAAAAATTTAAACCGGGACCAAGAAAGAAGGAAAATTACGGACGTCCGCGGTCGGGGTGTGACAATTCTCCCCACCACAGACACTTTCTGCCCCCAGAAAGTCACCAGGTTACAAGTCAGCCAAAAACCAAGTCTATGCCCAAACAGAACTAAAGGAACTGAAGCAAACTGAGGTTCTCGGGGATGACCTTACTCTACACAGGTCACACCCGACCGATTCAAGAGAAAACTGGGGTCCGAGATCGATGGGAGAACACGAAGGGGTTCTCCCCACCACAAGAGCTCAAATTGTGCAGAAAAGTTGACCATCTAAAAGGAAGACCCTATAAAAGGGGGTCGACGCGGGAACTCCCAACCAATTCAAACCAACTCCTATAGCACGATTAAAACTACACTTCCGTCAAGACATTAAATCCTCGACCAGAGTCAACAACCTTCAACACCAGGGAAAAACTATAGAAAAACATTTGACCGACATCAAATTGGAGACATGATCCACCGAAGTCCACAAAACATAACCACATCGACAACATAACTAAAACGAGGTCAACCCACACGAGAGTCAAACACACTTTTAAGAAGGACACACGATTCGGAATATTACATTCTCACGACAAGTCCGCTTAGATTTATCATAGAACAAGTCCATTGCCACTTTTTAGAAAAACAACACATTTACATAAACCAGACTACTTGGATTATAATAGAAAAAGTCCATGATAACCCCATGGTAAAACAATGAACGTACAACAACGTCAAGACTTAATAGCAGAAAAACAAGTACTAGAAGATCTTGATTGTTCCACTGCTAACATAGAACACAAAGCCTAGACCAAGGCTTCACACCCCTGGGGACTCCTGACTGTGCGCGAGCTTCACCCCGAGACTTGTGGCTGGGGCTCTGATGGTTGAAGAATCTTCTGCCTCACAGTCAGGTACTGAAATTCTCCCATCACAGCTTCCTCTTCAAGTGACGCTTCTTGCAAAACTTCTCCAGATGACCCAGACAACCACAACGATGCCACGTCCTTGGAGGGTTGCGACAAGACGGCTTTAAATGCCCGAAACGACCACACTGAAAGCATACCATCGAACGATCTGATGAACTGGAAGCTGGGACCAAAGGGGATAACTCATTGGGGACAGGTATCTCTCACGCCTTTTCCTCACCAGAGGGGGAAATCTTACGAACAACAGGGGATGCTGAAGTATTTGCCACCCGCACTCCGGAAACCAACTCAGCCAAGAAAGCTTTCTCCACCAGCTTCTCGAAACAAAGGTCTTTAGAAGGGAGGACACGCTCCTTGATCTCTGGACGAAGACCTCCAGTGAAAAGAGAGGCCTTCATGAGCTCATGCGACGCTACATCTGGAGAAAAGGAAATCAGTTCCTTGAAATGGTCAACATATGCCTTCACCGTCCGTTGGCCTTGTTGAATATGCACAAGCTCTCCCTTTTTCTCCAGCTTCACTTCCTCAGGTACAAACCATTGGATGAAAACGGTTCTGAATACATCCCACGTCATTTCACCTTGCGTTGACGGTGGGGTAACCATCTTCCACTGGTCCAGAGCTGGACCCTCAAACAACTCCATAATTGCACGAACCTTAACATTATCGGGAGTTCCCAATATTCTAAAGACACGTTCCACTTCCTCGAGCCATTCCACTGCCTCTAACGGACCCTGATCATCATGGAGAACAGGCAAAGTCTGAGGAGGACTAAAAACTGGGCATGACATATCTGAATCCTTAAAGACCTTTCAGGGCGGCATTTCCGGAGCGACATATAAAACACAAGGCCAAAACCCTCATCAAAACGAAGCAACATCAATAAAAGCGCCTTTCTCAAAAATAGTCAGCACCAGGACCAAACAAATACAACACAACCCAAAATAAAATCTCCTCTTTAAAATTCCCTTTTCATTTTTGATTTCAAAACCACCCTTTCTAAAGATCACTTTCCAAAAACCAATCCACTTTCAAACCAAAAACTTTCCAAAACCATTCTCCCTTTAAAACCAGTTTAGAAAACAAATTCAAGCGTTAAATTTCAAACACACCCAGGTAATCTCATGAACCGTTGCACATGTCTTTATCCACATTCCATTCATACGTGCATCAACACACACTTTCCATGCACTCTCACACATGTGCAAACGTTCATAAAGAGGACCTGTGGTTTCACCCCAAACCATTCTGAACCAACTCCAAGCAAACAACAGATTTTTCAAATCAAGAGATTTCAGTTTTAAAACCCATTTTATACATTTATAGTCCTTTAAAAGAAACCAGTCCAATTTACCAAAAACCTTTTTCATTTCCAACAACGCACCCACACAATCCAAAACGAAAGCAGCAGCCAAATTTGCATCAACCACTGAAATGAGGGACTAGTAGTCACACTCAACCTGGCGACATGGTAGTGAGCCATGTCCCAAGTCAGTGTCGACCACTAGGAGGAATTCAAACCGTGTACTCAGACTCCACATGGGTCACTACTCCATGTGAAATCACGACGTAACATCGGCTTGCCTCCATTGTCATCTCTCAATCCAAGACAAACCAGAAAAGACAAGGAAACAATTCCCGAACTACCCCTGGTAACTCGAGGATCAGTGCGAGCAAGAGTTCGCGACGCTCTTCCCGTACCTACCCCTCGAGTTCCGACAGTCCTAATCTCCTTCTACCGAACAACCCAAATAATAAGAACCTCCTCTGATACCATTTTGTCACGAACCAACCCGGGTCGACCCTGAACCGGTCACCCGAGCCGGTCCACGGCAAGTCCCGAGGGGCGTTCCCGATCCCCCCGGGATGGCAACCAGTGCCGGGCATTAAGACTTGATCGTTGGGAACGATTTCATCCCAAAACAAAAGTAAATAGAACAGAATAAATAAACACTAACAGCAGAAAAGAAATAAAAACCACACAACCACGTACCTCCATGTGACCTCTCAGGTCACCACCCAACTAGAGAGCAACCTCGCTCCAACACTGAGCGACTCAAAACAGAAGACCTGCGACTGAAATGGTAAAAGATAGGCGTGAGCACAAAAGTACTCAGTAGGTGAGCCCCACAACAAATCCCAATGCACCGCCAGTAAATAAAGAATCTACATAATCCAGGTTTGAACTATAATGTATAAATGTATGTTTTCACAATGCTTTACTTGAAAATCAAACACGAGACATTTCCCTTATTCCTTTTTCAAAAGTTAGTTCCATTTCATTAGTTTTAAGCTCAATCTGATAAGCAAAGTGTTACATTTTCAAATCTAACCCAAAGAGAATAAAGCATTTTCATTTGAAAACCATTTTTCCCAAAGTCTAACAGTATAGGCTGTGAAATATGACTGAAGGCAAACAAGCAGGGAAAACAAGTGCAAGTAAAGGTAAGCAGACAAGGAAAACCAAGTGTAAGAAAAATTAAACCAGAAGTTATCAGCAATAACCATGGGCGATCCTGAACATCCCTAGAAAACCCCTGGACGTACTCGGGTTCAGACTACCTGCCGGCATGGTACTCCATAGTCAATAACCAACTGGCCGCCCCAACAGCCAACCAGTGGCACATCCCTCCTGGCATGTCTGTAACTCCAGGGGGTACTAACCCGTCTAATCAGGGTTAGCAAGCAACCGTCACTCGATAATCTACAAGACGCCTAGGAACCCTTGGTAGTTTTAGTAACACTGTGTAAGTGGGAGACCCTCGCACGCGTGACTCATCTCACCGCACTTGCCAACCCCTTACACGGACATCACTACACGACAACCCTCGATGGGAAGTCCCCCTGTAGAAATGCCCTCACAGGTACATATATGTATATATATATGTATAATTACTTCACATTTCATAAAGTGCCAACCGGGCCGTCATGTCACTTACATTTTGATCATTTAAGACTAAAACATTTTTAGAGAGAGATGACACACGCCATTTCATTGAAAACCAAAAACACACTCAGAACTTTGTTTAAGAAACCCAAATCAGCATATCACCCTGGAACACAATTGTTTCACAAGTAGAGTTATTTTCTAATATCAAAAGGCACCCCACTTTTATCAAGAGCCAAACGGGCCTTTAACCACCTTTTTAAGGAATACTATTTCTCAAATGAAATCCAAACTTTTGTTCACACAACAAAGGAAGACATCTTTCATCAACCAAGAACCACACATGAAATTTCCAAAAAAACAATTTCAAAGGGTCACACGACGTTTTCTCTAATCCAGGTTCTCAGAAAACACCACTTTCCATAAACAATGCATCTACTAATTCACACACGCCAAAAACATTTCAAAACCCAATTCAACATGTCTTTCATTATTCAGGAAGAACCATCTAGCAAAACTACCATGGAAGCACATAATTAAATCCAAGAAAAATCTTTTAATGAAACGCTAGAATTAAAACAACTTTTATCATCAGCAGATCACCAAACTATAGATAACTACTTAATAATACTTTTGAATTTGCTGAAACTTAATAAAAAGTCAAGGAATAAATAAATTCTAAATTTAAAGGCGAGTGCAAAGGGAGACCTACCTCAAGATCCAAGCGCGGCGGTAAAACGACCTTGGAACCATGGCGCGATGACACGACGTGTGTCCGAAGCCACGTGATAAAGTCCAAAACTCTCGAAACTGAGACGCGGAGACGGCAGAACCTCGGAAACAAGGCGCAGCGATGACGCTTTCTCAGAAACGCCCTGCACGGGTCCTAAAACAGTAGACCGTTAAACGGTCTCAACGATATTAATAACAGAATAATATTAATAATAATAACAATGTGAAAATAATCGCGGTGATAACAATAATCACAATAATAATTATAACACAACATAATAATAATAATGATGTTATAATAATAACAATAATAATATAATTAGCATAATTATAATATATCAATAATAACAATAATAATAATATCATAATATTAACACAATAATAATAATAGGAACAATGCCAATTTAACATAATCATAATATATTAAAAATATAATAATGATAATAATATAAAATAATGTTAACATAATAATATTAATAATAATAATATAATGACAATAGCATAATAATAATAATAATTTAATAATAATAACAAGAATATCATAACATAATAATAATAATAAAAATAATATGATAAAAATTAAAATAATAATAATTATATTAGTAATAATAATAATAGTAATAATAATATTAATAATATGTTAGTAATCATAATAATAATAATAATGATAATATGAAATGTTAATATCAACAATAATAATCATAAAAAAAATAATAATAATATAATAATAATAATAATAATAAAGTAATATTAACATAATAATAATAATAATAACAAAATAATATTAACATAATAATAATAATAAAGCAATAATAATAATAATATAAATATTAACATAATAATAATATAATTATTTACATAATAATAATAATAATAATATAATAATTATAATAATAATCATGACATAATTATGTAATTATATTACTATTAACATAACAAAAATGATAAACATTATATAAGATTAACCAAAAAAAGAAATAAGAAATAAAAATAAAAATAAAATCAACTTACAGCAGGAGGGGGAGGGAATGCGCGCGGGAGGTGGCGAGCCGGGAGGCCGGGACGGCGGCGAGAGGGGCGCGGCGGTCAGGGTCGGCGCAAGGCGGAGAAGGTTGCAGGATGGCGGAGTGGCCGGCGGGGTCGGGTGGGGGGTGTCGGGACAGGGAGGTCGGCGGGCGGCGAAGGGGACGGCGAGGCCGGGATAGGGAGAGGAGGCGGGATGAGCGCTGAGGCGCTGGGGGGAGCGGGAGCCGGCGCCGGAGAAGGTGTGGCGCGGGTCGGTCGAACCAGGAGGAGGCCGGAACCGCGGAGGAACGCCGACGGCAGGGTTCAGCAGGGGGTGAGGCCGGCGGTGCGGCTTCGGACGCAGGAGGCAGGGCAGAGCAGCGGGGGTCCGGGGTGGTGCGGCGAGGCGAACAATTCCGAAGGGAGGCCGCTGGACGAGAGGTTGGCAGGCCGGTGCGTGCGGAGGAAGAAGGAAGGGGAGAAAGAAAGATAGAAAGGGGGTGGCGGCTGCGGGAGAATAGGGGTAGGGTTAGGTTAGGGTCAAAATGTATATATATACACATAATTGATAATCATAATAATAAAAGACTAAATAAAATAATGAAAACAAATCATAATAATAATAAAACATCATAAAAATAATAATAATAATAGTAATAATTAGAAAATTTATAATAATAATTATTTTTAATCAAAAATTTAAAGTATTAAAACCATTTGAAAATAAAGGTGCGCGGCGCGCGCGCGCGCACGTACGCACATATATATATATATAGACATATATACATATATTGAAACATATACAACCAGATATATACACATATACCCACATAAACACATATACACATATATACCTATATATAAATATAAACACATAGATACAATATATATATATATATATATGAACATAACTTATTAAGGTATATACATATGTATACATATACACATATATAGACATATATATATATATATACTTATACACAGAAAATAACCACAACAATAGTAACGCAACTCAAATAGTAATAATAATAATAAAAAGTCAACGTAAAAGCTTTAATATTTAAAACGCCGGGTGGACACATCGTCACCCGGCCGAATGCACGATCACCGCTAGCGGTGCGATGACCGCGCACCGACGTGAAACCACCAACCACAATTAATCTTCGAAAAATTTAAACCGGGACCAAGAAAGAAGGAAAATTACGGACGTCCGCGGTCGGGGTGTGACAAAATGTGACAACCGGGTCCCGGTGACAACACAACCACCCCGCCTTAACATGGCTGTCGGGTCCTTGCCCACCAGGTACCACCAGTTGCCCCCACAGACACATGGGGCCCACCCTAGGGTCCACCCACGTGCCAGAACGGGTCATCTGACTAATGATAGTCCCCACAGGCCAACACTTGTCCTTTCCAGTGTGCTTTGTCCTCACTCGCACACACCCTGGGAACTTCCCAGAAGGTCACCCATCCTGATCACTACTCCAGACCAAGCACGCTTAACTGTGGAGTTCTAATCAGGTAGGCTCCCGAAAAGGAAGGTGCACCTTGTTGACATGAGTCATATCATTTAGTCATTTAACCCATTTATCATTTGGGGATGTTACAATCACCCCCCCTTTAGAGCACAACGCC
This sequence comes from Viscum album, assembly GCA_963277665.1. Classification (NCBI taxonomy): domain Eukaryota; kingdom Viridiplantae; phylum Streptophyta; class Magnoliopsida; order Santalales; family Viscaceae; genus Viscum; species Viscum album. The sequence continues at coordinate 436,647,971 of OY728167.1, read as the reverse complement.
CTCGTTGTGGGCCCTATATCTCAACCCAGGCAGTGCACCGCACTTAAGGCTGGGTACCTCCTCTGATACCAAATGTGACAACCGGGTCCCGGTGACAGCACAGCCACCCCGCCTTAACATGGCTGTCGGGTCCTTGCCCACCAGGTACCACCAGTTGCCCCCACAGACACATGGGGCTCACCCTAGGGTCCTCCCACGTGCCTGAACGGGTCATCTGACTAATGATAGTCCCCATATGCCAACACTTGTCCTTTCCAGTGTGCTTTGTCCTCACTCGCACACACCCTGGGAACTTCCCAGAAGGTCACCCATCCTGATCACTACTCCAGACCAAGCACGCTTAACTGTGGAGTTCTAATCAGGTAGGCTCCCGAAAAGGAAGGTGCACCTTGTTGACATGAGTCATATCATTTAGTCATTTAACCCATTTATCATTTGGGGATGTTACACAAAAAAAGTAAAAAGTATGAAATATTTCAACCCAAAGAGTAGGGTATCCAATGACATTGGATAATGGTCTCTTGATTTATACTTTCAAGAAAGTTTGTCTTACCCACACCAGGGTAATCCCTCAATCCAAAGATCGGTATCTATCTTGCAATCCATGCAAGCCCTCAAACTTCAAGGTAGTCGGAACCTCTTTCTTCCTCCGCAAGGAAATCCTTGAAATTTAATGTAGTCGGCACCTCTGTCTTTCTATCCCCAGAAGCCCTCAACTATATACATCAATAATCAGAATCTCATGGAAAAATCTGAACAAGAAGTTCATTATACACTAAGAATGAGAGTATCTCTCTCTAGAAATCACTTCAGATAAATTTTTTTCTAAAATTTATGATCTCGTTCAAATGAGCCCCAATTTATAAGAACACCTCCAACAGTCGGCTCCCTCCTCCAACGGTAATACTTTTCTAAGAATTTCAAAGGGACATGTACACGTGTCACTCAAACACCAGTTAATTAGAAAATGAATGTATGACATCGTTTCATAACTATATCAAAGATTGACAAAAAATCGATGCCTAACCAAACTCAATTTATCAGAGTCTATGAAAAATGAAAACTTTGGAGTCTAAGAAAATAACAAATCGGAGTCAATATTACAGGATATTCGGATTCTGTTTATCAGGAAATTTATCGTCTGAACTCATAAGAATTCATAACCGGAATTTGAAGTCTGAGTTTGTAAGATTTTTTTTCCTGAATTTAGAGATCTCAGAGTCAGAATATGTAAGAGTGCGGATTCTGAATTCCGGGAACTCAGAGTCAGAACACATAAGAGTTTGATATCTGAAATCAGAGAACTTGGATTCAGAACTCAGATGAGTTCGCAGTCTGAATTCAGAGAACTCGGATCCTGAAAATTGAATGCTTCATATTCATGTAATTATAGGATTCCAAGGATTTGAATACGAAGATGAATTTTACACATTGAAAATTATAACATGAAAAAAAAAGGTAAGAATGAATTTTCCTTGGGGAAGGGAAATTTTCCGTATGAAGGAAATACAATGTAAGGAATGAATGTTCTTTGGGGAAGGAAAATTTCCTTTATGAAAGTCAAACAAGGTAAGGAATTAATTATCCTTGGGAAAGGAAAATTTTCCTTATGAATGAAATACAAGTTAAGGAATGGATTTAGCTTGATGAAGGAAATTTTCCTTAAGGATGAAAAATTTCCCTTATTAGGATAAAATTAGATTTACCTTTGGATAGGTTTTTGTGATTTTAAAAACATAAAGGAATGGAAAAGTCATAAGGAAATATTATAAAATCAACATTTTTTTACAAGGGGATTCAATGGTATTATATATAATAAAAAACCATAATGACAAGGTTCACCTATCCTATGAAAAAATATTCCTATTATAATAACTAGATGTGGTTTTATACTACAAAATAAACATATATAATGATGTTTGGCACTCCCATGATGGGACCAATCCCAACAACCATTTCCACAATAGGTTCACTCTATTTATTAGTACATACCAAATTTCAATTGAGTTTCCATCCCTATCCCCATACCGAACATATTTTTAGATATTTCATACTCTCATATACTTTATTAATATATCCAATAAATATTTGTGGCTTAAATCATATTAACATAGGAAACATGGTTATGGTTGTATCCCTTATCATGGGCCCTGAAAAAAGTCCTGATAAACCAAAACATCAAATTAGTTCCCAATCCATCAATGATGCATGTTATTTTCTCTCCCATTTCATAGAATTAAGTTGAGGCTATCTCAATTTTTCATGGTCCAGATTTTTACAATGTTCCCCATATATTTTCCCTTGTCACCAGTCATTACAATATATGACAAAAGGATTGTGTTACAAGACAGTAAAAAATATGTAACATGGTCTTTCCTATATGATCGTAAACTATAGATTACATGGTATATCCCATATTTCATTAAACTACATCGATTGTTCAGTAATAGATGGAATTAAACTACATACCCCCATTGGTATATTTTATAACTAATGACCAAGACTCCCCATTACATCTTGAGTACTCAATACATTTAGTATGATGTATAATTTACCATCAAATTCAAACAAGAACATTCCTCCAAACTGAATATCATTTATGGAACCTAATGGTGTAGCTATAGAGTACTAGAAAACCTTATGGACATCTCCTCCTATGCCTATGTTATGTCATACTTTTTGATATATGAGCCACCATTAGATGAATACTTTGAGTATAGAAACTCTTCATGGAATCTATGAGTCACTGAGTGATCCCTATTGGTTTCCCCTCTCATGGAAATTGGTAACAGGGTTCTTCATTTATCTGGATCGACCTACATGAATACTGAGCAACATAGTTACTTTTGATCCAGTCATTACCCACTTGAGGGTGACTTGGTCCAGTTGGAAAGGTCCCCCTTAATCACCATACCTTATTCACTAATGATGTGGCATTGGTCTCTCTATTTTTAATGGTCAACCTCTCCCAAAAATTATCATTCCATTACCTCTAATATAAAAATTTCATGACTTGATTTTCCTGAGCAACTTCCCTATTTTAATGAGGATGAAATATATTTTTTTAATTACTTTATCAATTTTAGGAACTATGGATGAGACTCTCAATCACATGATAATAAACTACTTGAATCTTTGGTCATGTTTTGGCATTAGACTATAGGAATAAAACAAAATTGGTTGCATCAATCTAAAGTAAATAGAATATATCCCATTGAACATGAATCTATAGAACATAGATTCAATACTCATCGTATTACTTTCAACATCAACAAACATGAGCCCTTGTTACATGAATTTAAATGGAATGACATGTAATCTATCCTACAAGACCCTGAAATACTTCGAGTAGTCCATTACCAGAGACCCATATTCTTTATATATGAGAAAGGTTTACATAATAACATCCATTAGATGGTCTTGTATCCATATGAATTTTATATGATTACAATTCCCCCACATGCAATATTTTCATAATATATAAGTCTCAGTCACAATGTTTCTATAGATATCATTTCATTAAGATGGAGTTTCCTTTCCCTATCTTAGTGATGAAACACTATCTATATCTGGTTTTATTTTTTATTAGGGTCCTGGATATTATTCATTTTTTAACAATTTCTTATATATATTAGGTTTATTAATGCATATATGACTTATTAGAACTATGTGTGGCGTGATTCATATCACTATAGGATACATATTAATACCTAGATTACTTATCATTATTATATAAAAATTACCAAAAAAAATTCATGGGTTATCATCATGTTTAGGTACACCAAATCATATAGGTTTTAACTGAATTGGTCCATCACTAAGATAAATCCATATCATTGTATAAAATAAAGAATATACTATAGCGGTCTTTGTCCTGTAACATTTAAAATGAACAATTCCGAAATGACTCTTAATATATTGAAATTGTAAATAATAATATGAACCTAAACTACATGATAAATAATTAATTTTCACACGATGATAAACAAAAAGACATAATATAGTCCATGCATTGACCATAAACATTTCTGATCAGTCATCCCAATATGACATAATATCCCAATATGAGTGTCAAATCCATGCGAGTGTGTATGGAATGTGTATTATATCCATAAATCTAGGTTGGAATGAAATTCCCAATTAATAAAGATAATTTGATCTTGTATATTTGTTAAAATCCATGTAATATCTTCTGGTTTCAATCCCATACAAGAATAAAAACTACCCTCCAATACAAGATGACCTAGATCTATACATATGTTATTTAAACATGATCCACATGTGTCTTGATTATCATTAAAATAGGATATTTAGTAAAACTGAAAATTCATATCACTGGACCATCTATAAAAATACAGAAAGTTCTATTTTCTTCTATATATGAGATTAATCTATATAATGGTCCTATAGATATCTACCGATGTGGATGTAGAAGTCGTATTTTTTTATTTTTTACCCTTTTAGAGGATAAATTGTTCATGTTCTAAATTAGAAGACCTTAAATATAAAATCCAAATGAGTAAGAAAGTATTGCCTTATTGAAAACCCATAAATGCTACCTAATTAAAATTATACATATCTAATCACTATAAAATTCACATTTATGGTTCACAAAAAGGAAATATTGAAAAATAATCAATACATATAACTTATAGTGTCCACAATATGGACATAGAAAAAGTCAATTGATATTTATTGGAACTAATTTTCTAGGAATGAGTTAAAGGATGTAATTACCACCATGTACACAAGATTAATCTATTCTATTGATACATTTTCATTCCAAAATATTACACCTATATGAATTTATTTTAACACCCATTTAAGTGATCATGTAATAAATAATTTTCATTTTATAGACCTTCACTTCTGAATTTATTCAATAAATGATGGTGTTACATATTGGGGGAATGAAACGTTCTTAAATAACCATTTCTCTGTGATCTTAAATCATGCATTTGATGCCTGAATCATCATCAACACAATTCCTTGAATAGAGAATCTTCTATTAGAAACCCATAACCTTGGGAGATTACACTTGTTTTTCACCTTATAAAAATGGGTAATATGATTCTTAAATTATTTGAATGGACAAAAAATTCGTGGTGAACAAAAAATTTCCTTCAAACTATAATGTAACATCAATGGGATGTTTTAATCCCGTAATAAAGGTCCCATTTAACAGCAGGTGTTGTCCAATTATGGAGAGACACTGGTTTATCCATTACATTTGTTGAATTATTCCCACTAGTCTCTAGTTTCCATTGACTCAGAGTATCTTATATTATGATTTAAACATTTCATAATCCAATTACCCAAGTGGATTAAAATACCCTCTATGTTACAAACTAGTGAATTTTAACCACATTAAATGTAATATTATGATATTTTATAATTGTGTCCTTTCATATTTGGGTATGAATATCCTAGGAAGACCCAAATTCTACGAGTTGATACATACCCCTTGGAAAACAAAATTTCTAGAAATGAGATGGTCCTCATGGAAAATTTGAACAACGGTCCTGGTCCTAGTCAAATGATCATAAATCATAGGACCAATGGACCAACCACTATGGCATTAATGTATTTGTGAAAACATATGTGATGGTATATATTATCATTGGGCCATCATTACATATTATTTTAACCTTTAACATACTATATAGGTTATTTTATATTTTTTAATATCTATTAGACATTAAATATTATCTCTATGGTTTAATAATCCAGAAGTAAAACTTTATTCACTTATCAATCCTATTATCCACACTAGTGGAATTGGGATATCAAATTTTCCTCACCCATACGGTTTTGTAAACTAAAAGTCATTTTACTCAATGATGTTCACTATATAAAAAATATATACAATGGTAAATTTTATAAGACCAAAAAATTAATAAGGAAAGATACATAACACTCAACAAGTTAAAACCCCATAAACGGCTATCTTGGATAATGTTGAGACTTTGGTCACTAGGCATACACCTTGCATAACATAGGAAATAATATTATCATTCGAAAGTGGAAAAGGAAAAAAATAATTTGATGTTGAAAACTCACAAAGGGTGGAATAAGAAAAATCAATGTTTTATCACTCTATGACTCTCTATCAATGAAATAGTCAATAGTCATTGTGAAAATCGAAATATATAAATCTAGTAGGGAGTATAAAATTTCTGTAAAAAAATTAATGTTATGATCTATTTGTATATCAACCACATAAAAAGTTAGGGAACCCTCTAATTCAACCCAATTGTTGTTTCAAGTAATATATTTAGGAAACATATTTTATACCAAAATAACATAAAGTATATATAGTTGTATATTCATAATGACTAGATTTCCATACATACAAGTTATAACTATGTATGAGTTCATAGTGTATGAGTTAACAAATTAATATTGGATCATCCCCAATAACTGTACACTATAATGAAACCATTTTATTTCTTCTTGTACATGATCTCGATCTCCAAAAAGGCCATTATCCATAACTACACAAGGGTTTATTTGAATTTTTTTAGGATACATAGTGAAATCCAAATATTTTACCTTATATGTTACCATAAAACCCCCTTTTATTCCATTTCCATTATCATCCTAGTATTTGGGCATACCAATTCATGTTTTTGCTTCATTAACACTATTCTAGGATACCAGAAACCTTAATTCAATTAATCAACTTGGGAAAATCAAAGTCCATTAGTTTATTATACCTATTATAAAACCCAAAATCCTATCATTGATTATTCCTCTTGGGAAACCCAAAAAAAGGCTTGTGTTGATAAATCCAATTTCAAATGCGTCCCCCAATAGTGAGATAGATCCATGAGACTTCTATATGTAAATATATTATGAAAATGTAACCTATAATACCTAATAATCATATTATAATAATCCCAAATGATTCTAATTATAAGGGGATAATTTTGTTGGCACTGAAAAATAGGTGTCAAACTCTTTTTTATGGAATATGTGATGTAGTATTCATCTAGGTGATGTATGTTAACTTTGAGAAGAATGTATTTTTATTCATATAGAAGAATAAAATGAGATTTCCAAATGCCTCATGATTTTATGAACATTGTGTTATGAAGATTCCTCAAAAAAAAATTCTGGTCTACTAACATGGTGGTGAGAACCTCTTAATGGGAGTAAGTTATGGGATTCAGATCTTTCTGGTGAAAAAGGGATTTGAAACCATAGAAAAACTTTATAGGGTATTCATGGATATTTTTTTCATTCCATTACTACTTATATGGGGGATTCAAGAATTATGTTTTTATTCCATTTCATTAGATTCGATTTGATAGATTTTAGAACTAAATTGTACACCTAGATCAAAATATACGATTGGTTTAAGTTTGATGAAGTATTTAAAGATTCAAATTTCAGGGAATGATGAACTCTAGTTGACAAACCTATTCTTGTGTTCCCATGTATGCACACCTAGGTTTTTCACACTAGTATTGTACACCAGGGTCCATGAATCTATGTGTCATTTACCTAGATTAGTGTGTGTAGCTTCCCATCATGTGATAGTTAGATAACCCTACAAATTCATGTCTAGCTATATACTACCTAGTATTGAAAACCTAGATTCTATACTAAGTTGATTTATTTCCCAGGCCTCTATACTCTAGTGAACCTTCATGTAATCCTCTATAATATGGTGAATGGTCCCCTATATCTTCCTACTATGGTGAACCTTCTCCCATGCCTCCCTATAAGGAAAAAACATCGACTAAGCCTCCCTAATAGGGTGAACATTCACTGTGGAATCACACACTAGGGTGTTAATTTACCATAGTCCCTAAATGGGTGCTCAACATTACCTGAGTCTGTATACATAAGAATCCATTCATCAAGGTCACCTACCTAGGATCCTCATTCTCCCTGTTCCAATAAATAGGTGCCATTCTATATATAGGCATGCAACTATGTGGGCCTAATATGGGTATAAACCCCAACTATATCATCTCATTCCTAATTACCATCACACAAGATAATCCAAAAGGGAATTCGAATAATTGATACCCATTCCGGGTTATGTTTTGGATTATTTTACCCTGTATTAATCATATGTGGTCCTTTCACATGGTGTAACCACAAGCTTTTTGTAGTCTTTTCCCCTTGTTGTGTTACTAATAGATAAGTGTTTTCTATCCGTATATGGGAATCATACTAGGTGTGAGCCTCAACCATATGATCTCATGTGTTACTACTATTATATAGAATAAGGAACTAATGAAACTCAGGTGTAGGTCCCATTGAATCTTCTAAATGATTACATTTCACATCTCATACAACCTTAAAAATGAAATTAAATTACATGGAAAAGATATGAAATTTAGATTTAAAAAGTGAAATTATATATTTCTGGGATTTATTCCTATAAACTAGGATACATAGGATTCCTCCGTGAGGTTCAATATAATCGCCCAATGGGTCCTGGATAAAAGTACATAAAAGGAACTTAACCAATTCATGGTAGAATTACCAAAAATTAGACCACTCTATTCCATGTAACATGTCATTAAACAGTTCGATGTATCTCACAACATGAAATGGAACTAAGAAGGTCTTTATTCCCATAATAGGGATATGTGGGAATCCCTTTTTGTGGGAATGATCCCAATTCATCATTACCTACCACCTCCCTATATGGTGATAGAAGGAAGAGTGTCTATATATATGGTTTCAACAACAACATTACTAACTAATATGTTAAATATGGAGAAACATTGATACATGAATAAATTTACATTTTCAAATTATTTTAATTGATAAAATTAAAGGTGGTATTTAGTCCCATGCTAGTATTTGACGAAGTTTCATGATCATATATAAATTTTATAATAGAGATCCATAGCATGTAATAATTCCCCACAAATGAGTGATATAAGCATAACATTCCACACTATTGATAATAAATCCATCCAAAGAATCAATAGAAATTTCTTAATGACTATTGGTGTTTGTGAACTATTTATTAACTGACTAAAACCATTTTGGATGTTCAAATTCATCAGAAACCTTGGTAGTTATGAATTTTATAATGAATGGTTCATAATTTTAGAGTATTGATTCCTTTAAGGGTGAACTAATTATTTTCCATTGATTATTAGAATATTATTAAGTAAATCATAATAGGATTATAAGATATACAATATTTTTTATTTGAGTGAGTATGTTATCATTGATCCCTAGACTAGTTAATTATTTATAAGACATGTCAATCTTGTTTGAATGGTCAGTATTAAGTTTGTTTTTGGATGGAATATCATTCAAAACACAATGATTTTTATAATACATATATTATGAAAATAAATATTATCCTTTTTTAGTGAGATAAATACACTACTTTTGTGCCTTTTAATATAACTTTTCATGAGCTAGAAAATCAAAATTTTAACTAATGTTTTTGTATCCCAACCACCCATGAAGGATTTGACTCTAGGTAATATAAAATTTTCAACAGTAGAGCCTTGGGTAATTTAATTTCATATCTAAATCCTTTAGGAAATTTTTTAACACCGAAACTTTTCAATATGGTTACTAAGGAAATTAAACTATCTCTTAAAAATTATATTGAATAAAAACATATAAATGAGAAAAAAATAAAAATTACAAGAAATTATTTTTATAAAAAATCTAAAATAAAAATATTAAAAAAAGAAATTTAAAAATATAAAAATATAAAAACAATAAATTAAAACATATAATAAAGTTTAAAAATTTTATTAAAAAATCAAAATAAGACCTAAAAATCCCAAACAAGTATTAATTCATTTGAAATCTATAAAAATATATATATGATAATGTGTCATTTTTTCATCTAAAATTAATTGTTTCCCACATGATAGCTTAATATTTTTTTGATTATCCCTAGAATGTGATTTTTCATTGGAATTTTTTATCATTTTGACTTCATGATGAATATTTATTAGTGTTAATGTTGAAAATTATCGCTGGAAGTGTGAAATCTAATTTTATTTGAGTGTTTTTTCTCCTAATAATAGATGTGTTTAATATTATTTCTATATTATTTTTGTTTTCAATGGAAATGAAAATTTTTGTTATTGGATTCTAATTTTTAATATATTGTTTTATCCTTTTAGGGTTTATATAGTGTGGATGTGTATTCTTAAGTGTTATAAACTTAATGAACGTTACAGGTTTGAAAGTAAAATTGAAAAATTACGCATAAGTATTCGAAAAATAAATTTATAAAAGGAATACCAAAAAACACATATATAATATTAAAACGGATAATTATAATTATTAGATAACAGTCAAGGAGCACATTGATTCTGTTTTTTACAACTAAAACTATACAATTCAATATCACATTTTGAATGAAAATTTTGAGTCAAAACAGACATGATTCCATTTCATCGAAAATTTAATAGATTATAAGTGGAAATTCTCATATGAATTTGAAACAATTATATTTCAATTTTACCACTATGAAACTAAATGTATTGGATGAGAGTCAATTCAAACATAGATGCTTACCTTTTTCCATTGAAAACCCAATGATGTATATATTATATTCCCCCATGTTCCAGCACATTTCCTAATATTTTTCAACTAATTTATTCATGAGAAAGAATTTACAGCCTCTAAGACTACCTTGATTAGGAATTTCAATCATATAATAACGAAATTTATAGATGAAACACTTTATGAGTATTGGGAAATATTATATAAATTGCTGCCCCCATGCCCTCATCAACCAAATTGTATGGAACATTACATTAATTTTTTTTTGACGAATTCTTATCATTGGAAAGATAAATGATTAATGTGAATAATTTTTGACAACATGTTAAAAAAAATACTACCACCACTAGAGCTTTAATCATCACAATTTAGGCTCACTCAAAAACAATTATCAAAAAATATATAGATTATCATATCAATGTTGTGTGATACACTCTAGGTAGGTAATCAATAAAAATAAGACAAATAATTGGTGACTAAAAATTAATCTATGATATAAACATTATATGAAACTATCAGCTCGTCCTATTTAATTATATAATGAATTAAAAATTAAATCACCAAATATTTTTTCATTAAATTCCAAATCCAATTGCTTATTCGTCCATCTATCTCATTCTAGATAATAAAACAGTCTTAATAACAATTTAAAACCTAATTATATGAATCTTTCCAATAAACATTACATCCTTATATTCCATAATAATTTTTTTGTATTTGTTCATTAATTGATCGTTAAATATATTTTGTTAATTTGTTACCAAATCTCTTGGTTTACTTATTTCAAAACCTAGTATATTTCTATTAATGACATTATAAATAACACTATTAATAAAAAAATCATTTTTAATCATCCAAAAAACATTTTAATAACCTTAAAAACATTCAAATAACAAATTTGGTTTATACATGAATCATTAATATTATCATTTAGAGTATAATGTATGATAATAATAACAAATACTATAAAATTAACCAATTACCTTAGAATATTTATAATATTTCTCCATAATAAAATAATTTAAAAAATTACTGAATATAAAAAAATGGATAAATAATAAAAAAATATATTTAATAATCCTATAAGAAATTTATTTTCTTGAAACCATCCTTATACTAAGAAATAAAATCATAACCCTACACCATTTAAAAAAAACTACTAAGCTCACATGATTAATAAAAAATCAACAATAGTTATTTAATTGAAAGAAATATTGACTATGAATATATCAACATTTATAATTGTACCTTTTCAACTATAAAATCACAGAAAATGGTTTTGAGAATGAAAATTAATCAGTTAAAATTTATTAAAATTAAATAGGATAAATGTATTCAACATTATTTTAGATAAATAAATTTAGTAAAATAATAATGGATGATTACATTCACAACCACGTACAAATCAAGATTGTAATGTAAATTAAATAAAAATTAGGTCTATGAAGTAATTATTTAAACCACAAAATTATATTAATAATGAACAATATGGACAAAATTTATCTAAATATGATACAATTGAAGAAGATTAATAATTATTTTGGATATTCATTGACCGATTATTTGAGGAAAAAGTAATTTTCCAAATAAAAGTATTCCAAATAATTATTTTTATAAATAATGTCTTGTATATCTTATTGGAATCTAAGATGTTTTGAGTGGTAATACAAATCATTTCAATTATTCATCCTCTTATACTTAATTTTCTTAACATTCCAAAACATCCATTTTTATTACCTTTAGTTTTTTCTATGTGTTCCCATTTCAAAAATATTTAGGCAAGGATAAAACAATTTCTAGAAGGCAACTTGATTTACAAGTCATTTATATGAAAATTTAGAAAAATAACCCATTTTTTGGAGCTATAATGAATTTAAATAAATATTTTTCTTTTTTGAAGGAAACTATCAACATGTAGTGGAAGATAAAATATGTCCAAATTATGGATCATTTTCAAATCACTTTTAAATATAATGATCTAGGATCCTTTAAAATTACATATTAAATAAATAATTTTTAAATAGGTAGTGTATTAGTAATATCAGTTTCACTACAAATGTTGTGTGAATATCAATTTTTAATTAATCTATTGAATCATAGCTCTACATTCTTGAAAAAATTATTATTTTTAAAATTGGAAAAATTAATCAAAATAAAATTGCATTTTCTTTTTGTGGATATAATTATGATTTCTCATGGATTTTTTCTTCCAATGCATTTTTATATATTTTTCAAGGAAGAAAGGTAATTTTAAAGAAAATTATACTTAATTTTATAAATCCCTTTTTTCATGAATTCTAGAATATGGATTGATGTCACCCATTTTACATTGAAAAATGAATTTTGTGATAAATTAGTTATTCTCAATAATTTATATTCCATGAAATTCCCCATTATGGGTCATACAATTAAAAACAATGATCCATTGATAATTGATTATTTGGATAAAAGTAATAAAAAAATGGGATTCATTTAAAATTTATGGTAGGATTATAACTTGTGTGTGTAGTAGCGAGTCTTTAGATAATTTAATGTTGAAAATATGGGATTATGTTGTTTGATGTTTTTCTGATGAAAACATTTCCACTATGTTAAACAATTTTTATGATCATTTGTTAATGAATGATAAAATTGTTTGTTTAGAGAATCTTAGATTCCTAACTTATATGAAAAATAATAATGTTAGTGTCCTAGAAATATACACTTTGATATAATCTATAGATGTATTCTTAAAAGAGAATTATTATAAAATACGAACTATCGATAATAATAATGATATCTATATACTAAATAATACTACCACAATATCAGAAATGTTTGAAAATTATGTATTAATAGTGGTATAACATCATATAGACTTCATTTTGGAATATCTCAAAGAAAAATCTATTAGGAAAATCCTTAAAAATTATAAAATAAAAAATAATAGTTTATAATTTAAATAGATATAAAAATAAAATTAATTATAAATCATGTGAATATGAGGAAATAAATTTATTTATCGAAACTAAATAAGTCCCTAAACATTAGAAATATATTTTTTGTAAGAAAATATAATTTTTCTACTGATTATTTCATATTAAATAAATTTTGAATATGAAAAATAACTAATTAATTTCTTGGAATCAAATAGTATAAACATTGGATCGATGTTATATAACATTCATGATTTTAATATATCCCTTTTTATGTAGAGAATTTACCTATATGGGCTCTCAAATCCTGTTAGACAGACTCAATGATGCTTAAAACCTCTAGTTTTTTATGTTTTGAAAGAGAAATTCACTAGAAAATATAGGTATTCCATAATTTATCCTATTTAAGATATTTTATGGATTAGTATGGTTCAAATATTCCCTAAATACTGTTTCATATCACTTTTTAATAATGAGAAAAGTAATATGTTACGCATTATAGAAAAATAATAATTTGCACATTGATTATTGGATGTTGAATGAGGCCATTGAGAAAAAAACAACTCCTACTAATTCTTAAATCAAATTCTAAAATTATTATATACTTTTTCATAATTTTTCTTCCCAAATGTAGATTATATATACATTAAAATTCCCCTCAAACTTATAAACCAATATAAGACCATATTTACATTCCCCTTTAGCACTATTCCCGATAGGAGAATGTCATTTAGTCATTGAAATGTCCATGAAACTTTTCAAAAGTGAATTTTTTTGTGTCCTAACTGATTTCAATTAGAATATTATTATTTTATTTATGGATAAATTTCATATGAATGGTAATTAAATTAATTCATGGTAAGATTCATTATTTGATATATTAATTAAATATTATCAAACTAATTTTTTTATAATAAATAATAAAATTAATTTCATGTCACTAGTGGCAAGATTCTTTGTCACATCATTTCATATAAGGGAATTAGATTTGACCTTAATAAAGTTAATTTTATTGAGTATTTAATTAAAAATGTTACTAAATATATTGTATCATTATTAGGACTTGATTCATTTTGTAGGATATTAATTATGATCTTCAGTTTCATTAGTTTACCATTATATATATTTTTAAAAAATTATTCAACTTTTATTTTTATAAGGATTGTAACAATAATTTTTCCAAATTAGATAATAATTTCATTATTTATTCTATTATTCAATCATATAACTTTTCATTTCTATTTTATTAACTATGTGGTGCTTGTGATAGGGTGGATGAAGCTGTTTTAGGCTAATTAAGAGGTAAAATTTCAATTCTTATATGTTGTGACATTAAACACTCAAAGGTTATCAAATCAATTATACTATGGATTAAAAGTATATATTCTTTAATCTTAATTATTTTTTATAAATATAAATCTGGAATATAAATAGAAAAATATATTTGTACACTGACCTTTATGTTATAAGATATTTATTAAATAAACATAGATAAAAATACATAATATTAAATGTATTTTTATTATTCTTTTGATTAACATAGAGATTAAAAATAAAGATGTAAAAAAATTATTAATAATAGATTATGCGGGATAATTAATAATGAAAACATTTTTATTTAATACATACATTTACAATTTAAAATAGACATTCTTTAAATGATAAATTTCTATAGTATGCCCATATGTTAAATTATTATCATATATAATTTTTTCCCTTCTAAATTAACTAATGATAATAAAATTAATACAAAATGTGACTCAAAATTATACTTTTGGAAGGTCAATTTTCTATGCAAAAAAGTTTCTAAATTAATTTCTCAGAAATGCATTCCCTAATAAGAAGAAAATCCACCTTTGATCTTTTATCATTATTTATCTAATTGTGGGAAATTGTTTTCAAAAATAACTTCTAGATATTTTTAAATTATTTATTTTTTTGGGTATACTTAATAAAATTGCATATTTTTTTATTAAATATAATTTTATGTAACAACACATTGGTAAAAAATAAAAAAGAAAATAAATTCATTAATAATTCCATATTTTTTATGCTATTAAAGTTTGTGGGATTGATATTATATGTATTTTTCCATCATATAATTTGTTTTTATAATATTTTTTCATTTTATTATGTATTAAGGTGGGAAACTGAACATTTTTCTAGGAAATATGTTTCTTTTATGTTTTTTAATTTATCTTAAATCTAACATATTTCACAGAATTGGAGTATCCAAATCATTAATTTTGTGATTTGGGAACACCTTTTTCTAATATGACCGTAAATAGTTCATTAAAAAATTGTGTAGTATCCAATAAAACTCCCATTATTTATCATATAGAAAAATATTTGTGAATTGAATTTTCAATTAGGGATATTAAAATAATTCTTTTGAGGGCTGTTAATCCTAATAGGATAAATTTTATGAATAATATAGTGATTGTATTTGGTCATACAATTATTCCTATAAAATTCAATTATATGTATCTCTATTTTGGAATGTCAATGAAAAATCATTATTTTTTATCAGTACATCTTGAACAATGTACATTGTTTTATATAAAAAGTGTGAAATTCTAAACATGAACCTACATGTTTTGGATGCAAATTTCAGTTGTAAGAGCTTTAGGAATCATGAATTCAATCATATACAAATATTTATTTATATAAGAAAAAATTCTAGGTTTTATTGACAATAAAAATCATTTGAAGAAATATAAAGAAATAACCCACTTATTTCTCGTCAACTCTAATCTCAAATTGTTTCACAGTAAATTATATTATAATACGATGGATATTAAAATATTTGAAATGTTTTTATATTTAGCTCTATATAAATTCATGAACCTTCAATATATTGAATTTTTACCGTGATTGGACAAAGGATATTGATCATTCCTTATGTAATTATTCATATAGTTAGTGATATATATATATATTGTGAAATAATTCTTATTTTAATTATATAATATCTCATTATTACTATGCATTTTTGAATTTTTATATCATTTTCTTATTCATATATCTAGTTAGTCTAGTCTTGGTATAGATTTTATTTACATTAAAAATTAATTAATTATTCTTGTGATATTAATTGAATTTTATTATTCATGGTTTTTTAATTTATTTTGTTAATTTATTCATTATTAGTTCTATTAATGAATGATTAATTTTTTAGTTTTATTTTGGTCATTTTTGTGTTATTCGCTATTTTTTATGTATTAAATAATCTTATTTTATGGAGAAGATATCCTTATTTTAGGGACACCTACCATAGAATGACTTATCCTAACAAACCCTTATAACATAAATTCAATTATACTCTTTAATAATCACCACCAAATTACGAAACAAAACTATCCCCTTAAAAATGAAAATACTAACCACAAAAAGATCCATGTATGGATATCTTTTATAACCCAAAAACTATCTCAAAAACATTATACATCTTTTCTAGATGAAACATTCCTTTACTTCCCAATCTTTAAATAATAAAACCTTAAAAAAATTCCATTTAAATAACACAAATCAAATCACTTATTCACTTTTTTATAGACCAATTACTATCCAAAAAAACTTATATTAATAAAAAATTAATTTTTGTCATTTTTTATCCTATATTCATGTATAACTACAATAATTAAGATGTATTAGTGTTTTATATGAAATTGGATTTGATGAATAATAATTTGAGGAACTAATTATCCTTTCATAGTAATTTTATATTTTTTATATGATATGTATTTAGATTTAATTGAAAATTTTGATTCTTAATAATTATTATATTTAAATGGTCATCAATACATCATTTTTTAGTTAGATAGGATTTATATGGTTAGATTTAGTTTTCAATTTTAATTTTATTTCATTTAATTATGAGTCTCCACCTTCAAGTACGTAGAATATTTTTTTATGTTTCATTATGTTGACCCATGGTCCTCTTTTATCTTACACTGAAACTAATTTATTTATATAATGTAGAACTAAACCAACCTAACGTGAATCATTTTCATATAGTTGGGGATCAATGGAATTAAAACGTGGAAAAGGGTTTTGTATAGGTGAATATACTAAACTCTAAATGGTTGTGAGGGCACTGAAATAAAGATAGGGTTTAGAGATTTTGTATTGAGAACTACCCAATATATATTAGTTAATTGAGATGTAATTGAGGTAATTGAAATATAGATTCAATTGTGTATTATAATGTCATTTTTTAACTAAAAAGTAATGTTTAATGAGAGATATTTATTTTTATACATGACTCAATTTGATTAACTGATATGGCTGTGAGTAAAATATATCCATTTATAATTCAAATACATTTTTAGTTCGCAATACAATATCCAAGGTTGATCTTCAAGAATTTTGTTTTTAATTCTTTAATAAATTGATTATAATTTTTCTTTTCTGATAAAACATTTCATCGAATTATTTAAATATTAAATATTATTTAACTACACCACATATTAGAAAAATAATATTTTTTCTATAGTATATTAAACAAATATTTTTTTCAAACCATTACTGTTTATTTATTTCTTTATAAATTATATTTTCTGATAACTATATTGGTTCATTATCAATTTTATAACTATTTTGTTAATTATTAGTTTTCCCACGACCATTTTTATCATTTTTTATGTATTACTTTGTGATTGTCTTTTTTATTGTATTTCATATAGTTTGAATATAATGACTATAAGATAATGGCTATATAATATCTGATATCATTTTTGGTTTTCATTTTATATATTGGATTATTTCCATCCCATCATTATATTTAGTCTCTTATCACTCAATTTGTACATCAGACTCACATTTTATTATATATCCTATCACATGTAGAAATATTCTATTTAATTTTATAATATTATGTTAAAAACTACATGGTTAATTTGATGTTTCATCTTTTTTATTCAATGATTATTCGAACTACAATTATTTTCTATATATTTTTAACTTGTAAATGAATTATTTTTTAAAAAAATTCTTTATTTATTTTATTAACAATAACAAATATGGATTTTCCCAAATGGTAAGCATTTAGGAATAAGTTTCTTCATCATGGGGTGGGTGTTTCAAGAAAAATATGAGACATAAAAAGAATGTGCCTTTACTAATTCATGTTGAATACTAAATGGATTCATTGTGAAGATTTTGTGTAGTTAGTTCATTTATCATGTATTATTTATCTATTTTTGTTATTCTAATTTTTATTTATTCTTTCTATAATCAATTTATAGACACTGAAATTACGTACATAACATGTATTATGTAATCCATCTCCATGGAGCACAAAAATGGAAGCATCATGTCCTCCAAAAAGAAAAAAATTGGTAATAATTTATTTCAATCTTATAATAATTTAAATTAATTTTTATGATATCTTACTATACCAGGTGAAAAATTGAATTCACAATTACTAATTTAATGAATTTTAACTTTTAAATTATTTTTTAATATTTTTTTGAACTGTAGATTTTTTTTAAAAATACCATAAATTTCATTTGTTGAAAAAAATCATATATAGAAATTAAATAAATTTTATAATAGATAATTTAGATCCCTCGAGGGGATGAGGTGTGTGATACCCTGACAGGTGGTGAATCACAGTATGGAACATTTTCCCAATTAAAACATGTTTTCATTTTATTCTCATTTCCCTAACAATCGTGACCTATCAACATCATAGGTCATGATTTTTTATCATTTATCATCCATGTTGACCTAGGTACTTGAATATATCATCACTAATATTTTAAATGTTCACTTTTTCCCACATCAACTAGTTATGCATTGTAAAAATATAAATAAGAAAGAAAAAAGAACACACTAGATTTTACATGGTTCACCAGTATGATCAAATCTATGGGGCATGTGATCGACAATGTTACAATTCCCCAAATCACTAAATTCCACTACTTATAGGTATTTTTCTATTTCACAGGTTCCTATATGAACTCCCCATAAAATTTATTGACGGTGTATCACCACCATCTTAGGATCACTTCCATCACACTTCCTCTTTCATTGATCGCTGCTATAGTAAATAAAAACAAATTATCTCACATCATGATAAAAATATTACATATTTTTTTTAGATGAACTAGAATATAGATATGGTTACCTTTGGTATCATATTTCTCTTATATATCAATCTATGAATATACTTATGAGTGAAATATAATTTTCTTAGGTCTCCGCTGAGTTTAAATATCTATCTTTCTTTAATTTCTAAATACTTCACCACAATGTATCACATTCCCCTACGGTTTATAATGGGAGATCAATTAAATATTTTAGTGTTTAATTCTTCCCTATGACATGGAATCCTATTGAATTAATCTATAAATATAACCCATATAGCTTCCTAATTAATCATCAATGATCGCATGATACTATCTGTAAAACAATTAACATTAATCCAGATTCAATGAAGATTATCCCACTATGATGTAATCTATAGTAGGTTTTAAAACAATTAAATCTCCCATTTTACTAAATAAAACAACCTCTACATTAGAATATACTTCTCCAGTGTAGACATTTTCTCTTTATCAATACTTTATGTGAGAGGATCATCATTCCATTTCATAAAACTCTACCATGACATGGCTTTTATGAAAACTCCATGAATTCTATTGTCTCATTATGTAGGTTTCAACTGACCCTAATGTCTCGTATTTCTTTATGGAATAATATGATATCTATGGTGTAGTAATACATTTAACTTTATATACCTTGTGTAATGCCTAAATAGTATTTACAGAAATCATGCATTACCTTTAAGAATTAGTAATATCGAGCCTTATGTATCTCATTTTATTTAAAAATAATCTTTACACAAGGTTTTATTTACATTATTGAAATATTCTAAATGTTGTTGTTCTCAATTTTATAATGTGGTATGATCCACTAAACTAACATAATTCCATATTTACCTTAATAGAATTACATCTACTATATGGTCCCTTTATATAAAATGGAGAATTTGAAGAAAACTTATTTTAATGTGCAACCAAAGAGTTGTTTCACCATTTTTTCCCATGAGAAAAATCACTCTCCAAAATAATGAAACATTCATTATGAAACCAAATACCTTATATATTTAATGAATCCATAAAAATCCTCTAAGATTCAATAATTCCTTAAATATAGTTGAAAAAATTCCTTAACACACATATTTTCATCAAATCCATCCCAAACCCTTATGGGATAAAAAATACCCCCTTTGGATTAGGATGACCATATCCCCTTAAATCCTACCCCAACAAATCACCACTAAATAAAATTAATCAACCAGATCAATATGTATCGATTTACGGTGTCTTCTGTCTACCACATATTTGTAATTAAATAGAAAGGGTCAACCCAAAATCAAATTCTCTCTTAATGGAGGTTTCTCTCTCAACCCTATGGTTTATAAATTTCAAGGGGAATAATACATTGGTGCATGACATTTCTCTCCCATCTGTAAATAGTTTTTTTGTATCACTTATTGATATGAATATTAATTTTTTTTGTGGAGTTACAGTTCCATAATTTTCTTTATAACCATATTCCATTATATCTTAATTAACTTTATTAAATGTTTTGAGATAATCTATTAAATAAAATTTATTATGTTAATAAATTATTCATGTCTATTGAGTCAAGGCTCGATGCTAGAACCTGAGTCTACATTAGCCTATAAATTTTTCTCAGTTCCAGTCATTATACTAATAACCACATAAAAACATCAACATTCAACATTAAATCTAATACTATGATCTCCAACACATTCTTAGACTAAATAATTTTTTAATGAACATTAAAACATATGATTGTGAGATATACCTTTTATAGAAACAACATATTTCAATTTTTAAAACTAAATTATTGATTCCACAAGAAATCTATTTCTTAAAGGATTATTATATAATGGATAATAAATAATAGATATTTATGGTCTATTTTCAACTCCCACATAGTTTTATCATCACCTCTTGACACTAATAATATGAATAACATCCAACCTAGGGAAACCAATTATAATAAAAACTCCTCCTGAATAGAAATAATTTTTATCCTAGAAAATAATTAGCCAATAATTTTTTTAAAAAAAAATAAACATAATAATATTTTTATGATGTTTATGATTCTCTAATAATTTAATTATAACTATAACTTATTCATTCCACGTAGATTGTATACTGATACAGACAGTTAAAAAATACATTCATCAAGATATGAAGGATTGTTTAAGGTATAATGGACACCATTTTTTCATATTATTTCAATAATGTTTTCTTGATAATTATATCATAAAAACTTCAAGAGATCACGAACAGTCATAATTGATACATATCGAGATCTGAAATACATCAATCACCTTTTTCTACATGCATTTTACATCTTTAATATTCCTATATTAAAACTCAATATAATTTAATTTATCTCACAACTTCTGAATGGATTGTTTCTCTCCCGGTTTTTTCATCACCTAAAATTGTTATAAGAATTTATAAAATATATGGAAATGGGAACCATCAATTTTACTCATGTCAAGGAATAATTTTACATACATTTCACCAACACTTCATATCCAAATTTTCATTTTATCCTTTTAAAAATTAGGGATATAAATTTAATAACTTCTCTAATAACTTATTCATCTTTAATATCTTTTTCATCTAGTTTTTAAAACAATTTCTAGTGATTAATTTTATTTAAACAAATTAACATTAGATCTTTAGGAATGAGAGAACATTTATCTGTACATGGATTATGATTTTATACAATTATGGATTAGGTCCCTCTTGTGAATTATACCTCATGTGTCATAACATCATTTTATTTCTCATAAAGATTCCTTATTCATTGGAGGACGATTCATCCATTATTCATCTCATAACACAATGTGGTTTTTTATACAACTATAGAATCCCTCTTTATTTTATGATCAGGAGTGACATCTTTGGATTCTCTTTTCATGGTGTATTATTCATTTAATTGTATTCCATTTTACTCCCAACTAAATAAGCATCCTTATTCTTCCCCCATTATTATTTTATTTATATCATAGAGGGTTTTTGTGAGTAATAAAACTATATTATTTGATTCAAAATTTTTCTCAGATATATTATTTATTCTAATACTATTAATCTATTTTATAAATAAATAATAATCTTTCCCAGATAAATTATTTTCTCATATGTGACTAGATTAGTGGGACTCCTTGAGAATTTTCTCCACTTCATCATTTTATAATTCCTTTATAAATGAATAGGAAATTCATATATAAAACATAATCTATATTAATCATAATATGTGATCATATTGTTTTTTATGTTTTCATTGCATTATTTCTTCCACATTTAGGCATTTTAGATTCAAAGAACATGATCATAATTTTCCAAAATTTTCCACAATGTAGTATTTTATTTTAATTTTCTATTTTGGACCCTCTCTTCCATATTTTCACGAGTATACCCCTCATGAATAGATTTGAAATCTTAATTTATTCACACATATTACATATTCCATGGGTGTCCAAAATTTATCTTTTGAATTCTCATGTTTGTAAATGATGGGGCTTCCTTAGAGTGAATCTTCTTAATTTAATCAAAGGTTTTTATCCATGATTATTTTTCATTGATTTACACATATTTCAAATTTATATTGAATGATGGTTATCTTATTTTTGAGTCAAATTTTATACGAGACCATCCCTTATATTCTAATTATGTTTTCAAATGGGAAATTTTTTCCTTCAATTAATTTTGAGTTTCTAATGTATTTTTGATATTTTGGTGCATTTATTTAACAACCTTATTTTTCCCTTCCATAAATTTCTTTATCTTATTAATGTCATGATTCTAGTATAATTCCCTCCATTTTATAATTTTTTTCTAGCCTAAATATCATAAGAATTCATAGTGCCAATAATGCATGACTTCCCATTTCATCATCATTCTATATAAGGATTGGATCTCCTTTAAATGGTTGTAGAAGAAAAAATATAGTAACATGATGGATGTTTTTTCTATTTCCTCACTTGAATAATATATTATTTCCAACTCTAAATGAAAGTATAGATTATCAAGTTCACATCTATTATCCAAAATAGGTTCATATTTATATAGGATAGAGTATTAAATATGCACCTCTATTAGAGAGAAAAGCCTTTGTGATTACTTCTTCTTATCATTCTTCTTTTTTCTACTGGAAACTACATAATATTTATTTATCTTCTCCATAGGCCTATCACTATATATATATTTATGGGATTCAATCATTATATATATTTATTTCAAAATAAATCTTCTAGAACTATCTAAATATCTTTTTAATACTTGTAGAGTGAAATATTATTTAACACATATTCAATTACATAATCCTTTAATTTCATCGTTTTATGTGAAGCAATCTAGAAATTTCGTTCATATGTATTAAAAATAACTATATGTTAGCTTAAATGAATAATTAAATCCAAAAAAACATTAATAAAAATTCTACCTTGTTCTTCCAAGTATGCAATGAACAACTACCCCAAATTGCAGAATTTATTTCCTTCAAATAATAGAATCATCGCTATAGATTTGATTCATTTCAAAATATTTAGATATTGATAGGGAAAAAATATAATTGAATATAAAATATTATATTATACAAATTTTTGGTCCCTCAAGAGGATTTTCTATGGGATACCTTATGAGGGGGGTAGACTAGCATATCGAATACATTCTGAACATAAAAACTTTTTCCATTTTTGTACACAACCCTAACCGATCATGACATCTTAATTTTAACAGTTGTTTATTTTTTTCTTTTTCCTTATTTTTTAATCAAATTTCATGACTATATATTACTAAATATTAATAATGTTCACATTACCTCACCATAAATAGTTATAAGATGTCCAGAATATAAAAAATAAATCATAAGGAACACAGTAATTTTTACATGGTTCACTACTATGGGATAATCCATGGAGAATGTGATCCTACACTTATCGATGAACTAAATGACTAAGCCTCACTGCATGTCAGTTTTTTCTTATATCAATCATATCTGGGCATATCAATATACCGAATTTTGAGGTTGGATAACTAACACCATTGGATCAATTACTTAACAAATGCTCTCTTTTTTCACTATTACGATAATGGATAATATCTTGGATCACATTAAAAAAATATCACAAATTGTTTTTAGATGCATTAAAATTTACATATGGGTGAATTTAATCTCCTATTTCTCATTAAAATCCTTCTTTGAGTATCATAATGAGTAGTATATACATTCCATGATATTTGAAGAGGTCACCATTCTTCACATTCCAGAATTAAATAGAATTATTCTTCTTCACTACACTATAATTATATATTCATTTTATTTGGTGGGATATTTAATCTTTTTCATTATTATCCAATATTTAATTGTTTTAAAATAATAGTAATAACATTTCCTTTTGTGATTTATATTTTCAACTTTCCCATTATTCATTATCTATCTATTTTATTTTCAATCCTTCCAGAAATGATAATGGTAGTATTTATAAGATGTTATCCATAGATATTATGGATCAGATTAATCATTCTCAATATTATATTATTGAGATATTTATAGTTTTAACAGACATGAATTGTTTTTTTTATCTCCAATAAAACTGAGTTAAGGAAAAATATTCTCAATAATATACTCATAAAAAATTTCTAGTTTTTCTATAAAACTGACTATCTATGGTGTGATTCAATTTTTTTGATGCAGTGATTACCCTTAATTCCTTCACCAAAACATATAAAATTTTATTACAATGTAAAAAGTGATATCTATCAAATATTACACGAAGGAAAGGTTCAATACCACATGGCTTCTTTCTGACTAGACCCACAAATATTTTACATTTAACACCTTCATTGCATACCCATGATCATAATATGATCATTTATAATGTCACAGCCTGGATTTTTTACCATATTAAATTATTTACATATTTGTGTTTAATATTTTTTTATTCTAAATTGTAATCTGTAGTGAAATATTTTTTTTAGAGTTTTTAGTCTTTTCTAGATCTGTGCACCATTACTACACCCAATTTGGATGAAATCAAAAAATTTCCAAAAAAAATAGTTTGTTTTCGATTATTTTCCTTATTACAAGGTATGTTTAAAATTCTAACAACATGTTAGATAAAACAATTTGTGGGTATTAGGAGAAAAAGGCTTGAGTTTAGGGTTTCTTCGTGTCCACAAAGATCTTACACATGGTTATTTGAAAACATGAGGCAATCATGTGGGGGTGTCCACATTTTTAATAGACATATTTTTCATTGATTGTGAATTTTTTTCATACCATGAAGATAAATCATTCAAGGTTGGTTTTACCTTTCTAATGGATGTTATACGGTTGTCACATGGATTGGAAAACTGTGAGACCTGTCCAAATCAATAAATTTTTTCATATTTCACTTTTTCATTTGAAATAAAAAAACAAGGGGGGTTATTTTACTTCAAATTCACAGGGTTCTGAATATGGGGATCTCCAATCCTTCCCCCCTCAACCTATATTTTTTTTTGTTTTCTCCCATTCACTATTTAGTGGACTCCTTATTGGGTTTTAATTCTTCTTCCTCTCCATAATAATTCTTCTTATTTATTTCTTTTCGATTTATTTATTATTGGATGAAACCTAGGTCAAGGGTTATCCAATATAAGTCATAATAATAATGTAAATTATTATACAAGGAGACTAAAAAACGAACAAAGGCAAGCCTAAAAGACCCAAGACGGTATTCCTAAGGTGGAATAAAGTAGTGGATTCCATGGGAAAACCTCTAAACAGGATGACCCCACTGGATTCGTGGTGATAATAGTATGAACAAAATGGGATTAAGATCGAGGACATAAGTAGAATCTATATACTTTGCGACTTTGTTCCCCGTATGCAATGTTTGAAGCACACTCGTGTTTCTGCTTATAATGCCTCTGCACTTTCTAATTATATAATGAATACTCCAAGGGATAAATTTGTGCTATGCGTGGCGTTGTGAAGGATTTGGGGATCAGTTTCGAATTCCGTTAAGATGATCCACTTTTTAAGAGATAAGAGGATCCCCGAAAACATCACCTTGGCCTATGCCTGGGGTGAGGATCCATGACCCAATCGAGTAGAGAATTCCATGATGACCGAACCTGATGAGTTTCGAACCACACCTACTCCACGAATCAGTCCCATGTTGCATGAACCATATGATTAGAGTTTCAGCCCACTACTAGGCAGTGACCAGTAGACCCAATTACCTCTATTATCCATGATTCCCATGAGAGTGATATTATTTTTATCATGAAGCCTTTGAAGGGTGGTCACCTTCTTCCAGCGTCCACATGATCAGACCATGTCTAGAAGAAGGAACATAGTTCGATGGATGACACCCTGCATGGAGGAAAAAATTCATTCATTCCTGGACTTATTTTCTTCCAACCATATCGAGCAGTAACTTTCTTGGAGTACAACGGTGCATTCCATATACTTTGGACCTCTATCCCCCACTCCATGGAAACAATGATGAATAAAATGCATACCCACCAAGCAACTATAATTGAAACCTATAATCTCCACAAAATACACCCACACCGTTCTATCCCAATATCATTCAATGAAGAAATTCCCCGCACTCTCCTCCTAGTGGTACAAGTAACAACAGAACGGTGAAGCCAATGGGATGCTACATCACTTGATGTTCTCATCGGTTGAAATAGCCTTGTGATGCATCCTCCAGGTAAGAATGTTGGGTTTAATAGGGGTACCTTTGGACCATAGGATGTCATCCAACGTATTTATCTGTTCTTGAGTGGCCAACATGCATTGGATGTCTCTTGAATACAATGACCCTATGAGAGAAGGAGTGAAGGTGTGTCTGTCTGGTTCGGTGTTAATCTTGACGAGGTTGAATATGTCCTACTGGTTCCTGTTCATGATTGTGTTGATAAAGGTCGGTTTTTAACTGGCCTCCTTTAATGCGATCATAGTGGTCGAGATCCTAGGGAAACCAAGGACAGTCCCAACCCAGTTGTGATTCTAGAATGATATGTCCCCCCTCCATACGAGACAACTAGAGTTGGGTTTTAGGTCAGTAATGAGAGGGTAAATATCGACTAGAATGGAAAAACCTAGCTAACAGTTGGAGACTCAGAACCAGAGTGGGATTTGTGCATGGTGATCCCCCAAAGAGAACATTGATCTAGAATATCCTGTGAAAACGTTTCATGCTATAAAAAGAGGGTTTCATCAAGAGGATGTACATTGATGATGCCCACCATGGATGGTCCTGCCATCCTAATCTAAGAATCCCAATGTTTACTTCCTTATGAATGTGGGTCCAAAATGAATTCATCTATAATCTTATCAATCGTTTTAATGAATCTTGTCAAGACATTGATGGATGAGATATCATGGATAGGGGTGGCAAGGAGCAAACTGTTAACCACCGTTATTCATCCCCCGAATGAGATATATATGTTATTATATATGATAATCAAGTCTGTAACCCTATTGACAAGGGCGTTTAAATCGCCTACACGAAGCCTCCAAGGGAAAATGGGAGCACCTAGGTACTCCAAATGGATGTTCCCCCTATGCATGCCCATGATGAGTTGAATAGTAGGTATCTGGGTGGCCTAGAATTTTTTGAAAATATATAAATTTCTTTTGTCTGTTTTGATAAGTATCCCGCTACGAAATAAATACTCTTTCAATACCCTGTTGAGGTCTCTAATGGAACGCATTCTAGCATTAGTGAAGATGAAGGTGTTATCCATGAACATTATGTGAGAAATAGAGGGGGACCTCATTCGTCTATGATATGCCAAAACCTAAGTGCTGGAAATACCCATGCACAGGAGTCGACTGAGGACGTCCTGTGAGAGAATGGAGATGCTTAGAGATAGAGGATCCCCCTGCTTTATGCCGCGACTAGCTTTAAAAAATCCATAATTTTTCCCATCAAATAGACCTCCAACCATGATGAGATAATTCTCATGAATATGATTTTCAAATTCCACGAGAAAAACCCCATACTAGCTAGAACCTTGTTGATGAAACCCTACTCCACCTAGCCGTATTATTTATCCATATCAAGCTTGATGGCCAAATTTGATCTATGATTCAGGATGTTAATGTCCATAGTCATCTCATTGGGTAGAGAAATGGCCCCTGGATCAAACATCCCTTCATGAACCCATGTTGTTCTAAGGAAACCCACTGAGGGATGTAAGAAGACGTCCTTGCATTGATAATTATGGCCAATATCTTGTAAAGAATGTTATACAAACTCATCGTCCTGTAATGGGTTATGGATGAAGGATTTTTGACCTTATGAAGGAATAAAATGGTTGTGGAATATGAAACATTGGGAGATGACCCCCCCCCCCCCCCCCCACACACAAAAGATGTCTCAAACAGTACGTGTGGAATCCTTTTTCAAGTTGTCCCATGTGGCTCTATAAAACAAGCACAGGAAACCATCAGGGATAGGTGGACTTTTGAGGTTGAGGCTTAGCATAACCTCCTAAATTTCATTAGCATTAGGGATGGAAATTAGCTCAGAATTGTCCTAGATCAAAATAAAAATGGGAATGAAATGAAACAATACCCTATCCTCCCCCGAGAATCCATCGAGTAGGAAAGGATTGGGACTTACAATGAGTTCATGTAGGGAGGACATGGTCGTATCCCCCAAAACATCTTTGTTATTTGTGAATTAATTGTCATCATTCAAAAGGATTGGATTCACCCGTTGTTTCCATACCTTAATACAGGCATGGAAGAATGAATTGATATTATCCCCCTCCTTATGCCTCTATATTCTCTACCATTCCATCACGGAGCATTCCTTCTTGAGAAGCATGTCTACCAGTGCTTTTTCTTGTTGGATATAGCATCAAACAGCCTATCATCCCAGTCATCTTCTAGGTTAC
Organism: Viscum album; assembly: GCA_963277665.1. Lineage (NCBI taxonomy): Eukaryota > Viridiplantae > Streptophyta > Magnoliopsida > Santalales > Viscaceae > Viscum > Viscum album. Next base: position 436,618,588 of record OY728167.1, on the reverse strand, counting down.
TCTCCAGGCAATCCACATCAACACACCATTAAAGTATGTTGGTTTCTAATACCTTCTAAAACTTTCAATGTGATGGTTGGAATTTTACAAATCAGTTCTAATTTTTTCATTAATGTCATTTGATTTATAAATTGAATTAATAAATAATTTTATGATGATAGTTTTATTGGGAAATGGTTTTACAAGTATTTCTATAGTTCTACCTGTCTGTGTTCATTTATATATATATTAGGTGTTTATTAAATTGACCAAGTTCATTTTAAAGGTTTTTTTTATTTTAATTATTTTATAGACATAATTTTTTTTTAGATAATTGGGTTGCACGTTTTATTATGAATTAGATTGTTTCCCCAAATTTATGGATGTGGATCCTTTATATGAAGAAATCTGTTGTTTTGAAATAACCATTGTCTTCCATTTAATTTTTTAGACCCTTAAAATTTCTATAGATATTAATATATTGATATATATATATATTTTATGATAATGTATATATGTGTGTGGGGTGAACATACAAAGATTCATGTGTATATAAATGAATGTTCCGTGAAATGACCTCTTTAAGAATCTTGGTCTTCTCAAATGGGTTTTATGGAAACTATATTTCTTTCAAATTAGGTTTTAATTTTATTTTTTTCTAAAACATTGATTTGAAATATTTCTTCAAACTATTAGTGTTTGTTTTTATATTCACCATGGATTTAGAAGTGGATTTTGAAATTAATATGTTTTCATTGTAAGTGATTATTAATAAAAAAATTAAAAGGATTGGTTGGTACCAGTGAATGTTTTCTTAAAAATGAATTCCTTCATGGGATTCCATGTGTTTGGGGTGGATCATTACATGAATGGAATTGGGTTGTGAGATTAGAAAATTTATTTTATCTTACTAATTCATGATTGAGATTTTATATGTGTGCCTTCTACCTCAGCCATCAATTTTCCATTAAAACTCTCTTAGGATCCCTAGAATCACATAGAGGGATGAGAGATGGTTACTATTCACTCTTGATTAGATAGAAAAGTTACCCATGGTAGGGATACTCCATTAGGGTTTTTCCACTATTAAGGAATTTTGAGAGGAGCTTGTTGGTTATAAACACATAAAATTTATCTATAGTTAGGTATATGGTTCTGAAACAAGTAGGTTTATTGTTTCCTCTCAATATCATTAGGATATAACTTTTATTATATTCCTTGAATTTTCATTAGTGTTTTTTGGGAAATTATTTTCATTTTATTCCATTATTATATATTTTTTATCTAATTTTTCCCTTTTTAAATTTGGTATGTCATACCAGGCTGATTGATTTTAGTTTTGATCCCTCTTTGTTCTGTATTTTTTTTCATAGTTGTGTTTATTTCATTAGGGGTTAGTTTTCAATCCATGTTTTTAAAAAATGTATTAAATGAATAATTAAAATTTTAATTATAGAAACAATTTTGAAATATATTTTTATTCTATAAATGTTTGTAAAACTTAATTTATACTTAAATCATCAATCGACTATTCATTGACTATTTTATGAGAGGAAATTCTAGATTATGTGGATATTACCTATGGAGATGATATATGATCACACCCTACTTATTCCATTAAAAATTGTTACACCCATGTCATGTCGAAGGTTCATGATCCGATATTAGATTTCTTGTGGATCAATATGGATTTTGGGATGGATGTTTACTTAGAGGTTATAAGTATATTGTGTCGGTTTCTATGTTGATTTTATTTTTTAGTTGTCTATTTTATATGGGTCTTGTTTATGTTCATTTATTTATGATTGGTTTGTGTTAGGAATGTTATATTTTTGTGGAGAGATCTATTTATTTTTTTATAAATTCTATGTATTGGAAAAAAAAATCTCAATTGATTGTCTCGTGATTTCCTAAATATTTTCATCTGCCTATGGGGATATAGGATTCCCATCTAGTATTTCTCAGACTAGATATAGTGTCTGGTTCACGGATGGCTAATTCTATTTTTTGAAGACATAAATCAGAGAATCCATTTTATAATTTAGGTTCTTATGAAAATTAATGATTATTAAATTTTAAAATGGGATGTAAGTGCTGGAAGAGATTCATGAAATTTTATTTTATTCAAGACATGAGATACCCGATGTGTTTGGTTATGAGTATTTAACTTTTATTTTTGGTTTATTCTTTCAGTCCTCTTTTTTCATGATGTGTTTATGTGTATTTGGGCATGAAAAATGAGAGTGAAATATTATTATTTAGTGATATTTAATCGTGTATCCAACCATTTTATGCCCAAGTACACAGTTCAATATGCTCTTAGTGGTTCATGCATGCTTAGCGCATTAGCTTCTAAGAAATATGGAAAATTCATGCATAACCAATAGTCCCATATTTAGTTGTATTTTTTGTAGGTGATGATGTTGTTTAGATGTTTGTTAGAATAGGTTCCCCCTAAAGAATTATAATTTTGATTGTCAAGAATACTATAGGGGATTTCTGTTGTCGTGATATTTTAGTTTTAAAAGAAAAGGGAATGATTTGGGTTTTCCAATTGAAAATTCATATATTAAAAATGATTTCTATATTTAAAAGACTTTTAATGTGGGATTTTAAATTTGTAATGGAAATTTAGGTTTTCAAAAATTAGACTTTTGAATATGTGTGTTTCATGTTTTGGTATATTAGATTGTTATTTATAGATAAAGTGTTATCTTGGTTGAGTGTTAATTTTGGGTTTAATTAGTATAGATTTTATTTTGTGATTCCATTTTATTTATAGAAAGCAATGTAGATGTTCCCAAAGGAATCTAGGAATTCTCTTCTAATGGATTACTCTAGCCATAATACTTGTATAGTGGTGGAGCCAATCGTTTTATAATTGTTTCTAGTTTTCTTTGTTGATTGAGGTTCATTTGAGATGGCATAGTGGCTAGAGGAAATTGAAATGATCTTGTAGTCACTCGGATCCCCATATTTCTTGAGTGTGAGATTTTTCTTGGGAATATATGATGGAATGATTTGGGATGATTAGAATTTAGTTATCCTATATTCATTGCTAGGGGGGATGACATGGAAGTTATTTAAGACAACTTTTTCCCAATGGTTCATTCCTTGGGTATTGAATCTATCGAAAGAAACAAATATTGTAGGTATTTATTAAGGTCAATAAATAGTGAAGGGGTATGTTGACCACTTCATGGTGTTGGTACCTTTTTTCGAATTGGGACTGTTGAATGATTTGTTAATGCATCTCCCCTTCATAAAGGGTCTATTCAGAAAAATAGGGATTTAATTATTTAATTTAGAATATTTTAATTTAAATATTTGGTGGATGGGTAATTTTTATCTTATTTGGTTTCTATAAGGAATCAAATGATGGATATTATCCAATTATCCCATGGTTCTAGTGAAGGTTCCTTTAATTATGTGTACTTTCCTCATCCATTACATTTCTAGTTCTGGTTGTTGGAGGTGATTTAGACGAGTCTTGAAGTAGTTTCGTGATGTTAATAGGTGATTTAGATCTACTACAAGATATTCATATCATTCCAAGTTTACAATTTTTGGAATGTTGAATGACTTTTTGTGTAACAGACTGGTTTCACGGATTGTATGTATTCAAGGGGGTGTCTACGAAATGGATCATTTATGGAAATGTGGATTCATGAAATATATTTCAATAAATTCTATGGTGACATGAATTTTTCATGAATTTTTAATTATTAGTAAATGCATGGATTTTACCCCATGCACTAGTTTCATGGCACGAATATGTTGAGTTCAATCTTCTAAATAGAAATTTTGGATGAATCCCTCCCCATTCAGCCATACCACATTTCGTTCTCATTTTTTTTAAACCCTAGGAGGATCTCAATATATATTTCCTCATTCTCATACCTTTATCGATTTGTTATAGTGGATTCTCATTATTGATCAGTGGTAGGCCCTCCTCTTTTTCATTTTTTGATCATATATTCTTCCCTCGTGGATCCTCTATGGCAGTGTAGATTTTGTTTGGTTTGTGAGTATGTGATGTGTTTTGACAACCTATTCACATGGTATTTGTTGACACATGATCTCATGTTGTGGATGGGGTTTCCATGTTGTTATTCCTCTCCCTGTGATGCGATGTGAGTTGGAAAATCTTTTTTAAGCCTGGAATCCCTCATTTCTAATTTTAATATCATGGGCATGGGGTTTACTCTTGTTTTTCAATGTGGGATGGTGTGTTATTGACTAATCAAGATATATTAATCGTTTCATTGAAATTTAAGTGTAAATGGGAAATATTTTCATGATTTTATACATTTGACATAAATTTTACATTGTGATTGTATGGTCTGAATGCCCAATTAAATTTTTGGTTGTTGGGGGATTTGATTATTTTGTTTTGATATGTGTTTTGGAGACTATTTTATTTGACTCTTCTGATTCCACCATATAAAGGAAACTGGATTACTACTTATATTTGGATAATTAAATGGTTGGACCAGGATTATGGATTGTCTTATACCACCCCAAAAATAAATTAAATTTGAAAAAATCCCCATTATTATATCAATAATCTAATATTTCATGTGTGGTAATGATTAGGTGTGGGATGATGTGATTGTTTTATTTGGTTTTTATTTTTTGGAAATGAGGGGATGGTTTCTTGTGATGTTTATTTTAGGGTATGAGGTTATGGTTATTTATCTATGCTTTTGGATTGGTTAGGTGACAGTTTTTTGGTTGGTCTTTTGGAGTAGCAAGGGGATGTTTTTTTGGATATGATATTAGGTAGTAAATGTGATGGTTGTTTTGTTGAGATTTTGGGGTGGTTAATGGGTGTTTGTTTCATTATTTTTTGGGTGTGGTTATGTGATTGTAGGATTGGTCATGCAAGTGGAGGAATTATGCTGATGTTTTGGTGGGAATGATGAGAATCATGTATTCTTTGTTTTTTGGGTGTTATATATCCAGGTAGTGAAGGAAGGATTAGTAGATAATGTATAAAATTGATAGGATTTTTTTGGTGAATGGGTTGGAAATGATTAAGGAAAAAATATATTATGAAATGTGTCGTTAAATGTGGATAATTTTTAATAATGAAACAAATGGGAAAGAAAATGGTTTTCCATAGAAATTTGATATATGGAATGAGGATTGTGTGGTGTTACATATTAATATATGGAAAAAAATTGGGTATGGTCTGATTTGGCTGGATTTTTTTTGAACCGATAGTATGGGATTTTTTATGACAATATGTATATATTTTTATATTTATTATGATTTCAATATAAACCCCACCCACATCGAGCACAATGTGTTTACTCCTATATTTCCACATGGAGGGATTTTGTCAACATCCCCCTATTGAGGATGGATAGATGGCTACCTTCCCTTTCCCTATCTATCTCTTCTAGGCATGTATATACTCACATGTTCTGAGGTTTTTTGGATTTTTAGTACATTATGATATTTCCAAGGTGTCTTTGTGTGAGATGTGATATGAAAATGTAGTGGGTTTTCTTATATTGGCTGTATTTCATTGTAGGAGGAGGGAACAAGGTTGATATCAATCATATTTACAATAAAATACTACTCATGTTATGGTAGTTGTTGTTATGTGATGGCCAGTGTGTTTTCTTGAGAAATGAGATGTGACCAAGAAATGGGTAAGTGGCCTCAGTTTCTGTTTGCATGATGTGATGTGAACATGTTTTGGGGTTGTTGTATATGTTATTTGAAAGACATCAGAGTGCTAGGATATATGATATTGGGCTGTAGAGTGGGTGGTTGTGTCCAAATTTACCCTATTGGTAAAAGCATTTTTTGAAGTACAAGTAAGGATCTAATCCACATGGACAGAAGAATAAACCTTGAGACACTATGATTTGTTGCAGGATGGGCTGTGGAGTGGAAAACTTGGGTTTGAATTGATTGGATAACTAATTATTTAAATTAATGAACAATTACAAAAGACAAATTTACTTGATCTAAAACAATTAATTATTATGGGATGAACCTAGGTTGTTGCTTGGGGTGGATTGGATGCATTTGTTTCTTAGAAGGTTTGAGAAAACTAATTCAAGATGAATCTATAAACCATGATAATTTCACAACCTCATTCATCAATTTATTTCTTACACAATTACAAGTCTAATAACCAATGCACTTATAGGATCAATTTCAGTATCACTCCAATGAATTGGATCGTACTAGCACTCAAAATGTTTCATCGTTAAACTTGGAAAAGATGACGAAGAACATAACTCATCGAATGGAAATCTTAATATAACAAACATATTTAAAAATTAAAGTACATGAAATAACATCCAATACATCTCATGCAACTCTATAGGACCAAACCATAAATTTTTATCCCTACATAGATGTTATTCTATCAATGTATGCTAGAAGTTGACTTAAAGAACTGGGATTGAAGAAGAAAAACATTAATAAAAATGAACATTCCATCGTTGTGTGAGAAATTCACAAGTACTGGTGTGAATAAATTCACACCTTGATTCAACGGTATCAATGTGTGAATAAAAGGAAAATAATTTTTGAAGAAGAAGAATAAATTTTTTTGAAATACTAAATGAGAAATAAAAACATACATGGGAAAACATGAAAATGTGATTACTAATTGAATGCAGGAAATTAAAATTGAAACAAATACAATGGATGAAAGAAAAACACAGTTTTAACAAAAAATATTACATGATCATTCACTTAACCACAATATCCTTATATTTTTATATTTGGATCCTTAAATAAACCCCCAACAATTTATTCTATCCCCATTAATTGGGAGAGTCAAAAAGCATGAGAAATTCAAGGGAATTGGTTGTTTCGATGTTGACCCAGAAATTCATCCAGATTCATCCACCGTTTTGACGTGGGAATTTTTAATTGAATGAGGCCAAATCCGGAGTGGTCATAGAAGCAAAATATTCTCTTCCATCTGTCCACTATTAGCTGTAAAAATTTAGTGTACATTTTTTGAATCCATTTGGATGTTACGATCAAAATGGTGGGACAACATTATGTGCATTTATATCGAGCCCACAATTTAAATATCAACTTCAGATCCCTTTACCATCATGAAAACATCAGAATTAACTCTGGCCATAGTTGAATAAAATGATCCACAAATATTTATCTTTCTTGAGTAAAAATTTCAGCTTCATTGGGCTTGGTTTGTGGGCCCCACATTTGTTTGACGGGCCTTAGGCCCATTATGCTTTCTCCATGAAATTTCTTCATTCATGCTGAAAAATATCCATCTTCGCCTCTAATTCATCCATCATTCATAAAAGATAAAATATTCCAAAAAACGTGATCAATTATATCACAAAATATTAAATTCAAAAAATGAATATATCTTTCTCCATAAATAGATGATTGATTCGTCCCAAATTTTCATTTTAAACATGAATTTCATTTGAGATGAGAAATGAAGTTCAATTTCTATAATGCACTAAAATTAAGGTTTATGGACTTTGGAACATATTATTATTAAGATATTGATAATTAATATTAACCACATTCAGTGGCTAATCATTGGGGAACTATTGGTAAAGTGGTGTGGGTTACCCTTTATCTATGTGCTTCTTATTATGTTATTATACATAAACTATGTTATTTAATGAGAATTCATTGGTGAGTATTGGGTAAGATATTTGACATTTTTTGGTTCTTTTGGTTCTTTTTTTTCCTCATGTATTCATTAGTATGCTTCTTTCACATGTTCATGAGAGAATATAGTTTTCCATATGACTATACATGTATGCCCACTGTATACATATAAAATTATTTTCAGGTTCCCATGAGGATTACATGGACTATTCTAGACATTACTACCTCAAACCATTGGATAATCGTAACATCGTTGCATTAGCAATACATTGGGATGTTTACTTTTGAGGAATATATCTATACATTTTTTATTTATACATGCATTATAGGATGGATTTTGGATTCCTTTTTATCTTATTTGATGGATTTTCTTTTAGATGATTCATCTTATCTATTGGTCTTATATTATTGTAGTTGGTAAGGCTTCCAATTTCATGGTATTTTTATACCCTATTTTCTAGTTGTTGTACCATGGTTTACTTGAGGATTGAATTAGGGGTAATTATATCTCTACCTTCATTATGATATCATTGGTGGGAGGGAGTCATGAAAGAGTGGTATTAGAGACTAATTTTTGACATATATGATATAGTTTGGTTTTAGTAATTGTGTAAATTGCATGAGTTTGCACATATATAGTGATATTTAACCTTGTTCTGGGATATAGGTGATGGAGAACGGTAAGGGAACATGATATTAGTGCACCATGTAGTCCATTACATAGATCCTGATCATATGGAACAACAAAATGATGTAGAACTATTTTCATGATAAATTCATAAGAGGGGATATACATATGGATGAAATTCCTTCCTTTTTGAGTTGGGTAGTTTTAGGAAGGTTAAAATTAATAATGTAAATTAAAATGAATCTATATAAAATTCCATGCTACCTAGGATTGGGAAATAATTGTTTCCACATACAACTATGTCCCCTAGACGATTGTTTCATATGGTTGAAGTGGTATACTGTTTGAAGGTTGGTCATATTGATTTATAGGGGCTTAATCTAGTTTAGGGGAATTATAAATGGAAGTTAACATCATGCGCTTTCCAATAGTAGTCTTTGGGGTAGTATGAGGGTGTTGTTTCAGATATGAAGAAAGAGAGATAGCTATATGAGTACAAGATTGCTTGTAGTTTGATCGAGGACCAGTATTGATATTGTTTTCATTAGGTAGTTAGTCAGGTTTCGGAATATATGCATCATTGGAGGATGTTTTATAACGATGAGTAGTTGGAGGTATACATTTCATGGGTTGAATTGATGAAATTGTTCTTGGTATAGTTCTTTTGTTCAAACGTAATGGCTATGAAATGGAATGAGCTACCTTGTTTCAATAAAATATTCTATTATTATGGGATTTGGGAATCAAGATTAAGGTACATCTGTGTTTTATCCCTTAACATATTCCAAATTATGAGTCTCATGTGAGATGTATTGAGGTGGAACTCTATATTTCAATCAATAATTCAGTTACCCCTTTTACATTTTCAATGTATCTAGATGTTTAGATGTAGGTGGAGTCAATTGATTGGATGAACTCATAAGGAGGATTAATCCAAGAGGGGAATCATTAGGGTTACTTAATGATAAGATTTTTCAATGGTAGGTTTAAGGAACTTGGACCGTTGAGGTTTCAACTAGTGATGAGTTGACCTTAGAAGCATCCTATCCGGAATTTGGGGGCCATTGGTTTCTATGATATTCCTAGATATATAATGATAGCACGGTTTTTTTAGGGTTTATGGACGTCACAAGAAATAGCTCCCAATGGTAACTTGATCATGGATTGGTTGTGGTGGAACAGTTTAGCTGCAGCCTCCAAATTAGTTTCTAATGAGTATGTTTCAATAATAAGGTCATTAGGTATATACTCCATTGAGGGGATACTGATTAGATAGAGAATGAATTCAAGATTTTCTATCTATTTATGGAACTTGAACAATTTATACAGATAGAGGTGGATTTCATTAGAGTTATATTGGAGCTAGTAATGGTATGTTTCATGTAGTAGAGGTAGTAGTACCAGAGGGTCCCATTATCTTTTTAGGTACGCTAATTTTTTGATGTACTAGGATTTTTGAATTATATGATACCAGATCTTCACAATCCTTTTTCACAAAATCTATTCCATGTTGTGGGACTATACGGGGAGTTTCTTCTCATGCCCTGGTATTGAAAACAACAATAATAGGCTTGAAAATCTTTTTTTATGTCTCTTGGGTGTGTTGACTGCTGATGGGGAAACTTTAGTCTCGGGGGGATTTTTTCATTCAATAGATTCATCCATAAGATTTCATCGTATTCATCAATTTTTTATATTCTATTTTTTCTTATATCAAACATTGTTATAGTGTATTTGTGTTCTTCGGTATTGATAGACAACAGTTGGTTTCATTGTTGAGCAGGGTTATTAGGTTGGTTTTCTACATGTGGATCCACTTATTTAATTGATACATTATCTCGGTATGGAATCAGTAGAGGATGAGATGGAGGGAGCTCCATAGGTTGTTGAGGAATCTCTGGATGGTTTACATAAGGATGTTGTGACACTACCCTGTTGATGTAATTTTTTTTTGTGATAAACATCCATCCAGGTGCCTTTATAATTTATATGTCTCATTATCAGATAACACTATCTATGTTGTGGGAGATAAAGATTCAGATAGATTATCTAATATAGATAGTATTTATTCAACCACGTGTGTCACCATGGGGTTGTCTATTTTTGTTCACCAAGAAAAAATATGATAGTATGATGTTGTGTATGGACTAAACTAGTTTAAATTAGGTTATAGTAAAGAACTATTACCCACTTTCGAGGATTGATGATCTTTCCAACTATCATGAAGGGTATTTGTGGTTTTCTATGATATATCTATGGTCTGGGTATAACCATTTTATGGCTAAGGAGGATGAAATCCAAAGTACTATCATTATATTAAGGTATGGGATCCTTGTATTTGTATTCATGTCGTTTGGTTTTTCAAACTCACTAGCAATGTTCTTGGGACACATTAACTCCATGTTTCATGAATTTCATTACCAATTCATTGTCATGTTCATTTATGACATGTTCATTTACATGAAGTTAGTGGAGGAGCATTCCTATAATCATATGGTTTTCTTGATGGTTCATAAACACCATCAGATCAATGAAAATTTAACAATGTTTAATTTTTGGACATGAGAAAAGAATTTCCATATGCATGTGATGTCTTAGAAGGGTGTTATTGTTGACCCATTGATGTTTTAAGTAGTCATTTCTTAGAACGCACCTATGAATGTGTCTTAGGTTCAAATATTCTTTGGTGTGATGGGATATTATAAGAGGGTTCTACACGATTTATCACATTTTGTATCCCAATTGAGAGGATTGACTAGGAAGGAACATGTTTTTGGGTGGAATGATCAGTTCTAGACACTGTTCGGTTACCAAAAGGGGATGCTAGTCTGTGCTTCAGTGCTTCATTTTCATAATGACAGTCTTATGTTTTTGGTGTTTTATGATTATTCCCATATTGTGTTTTTTTAATAAATGAAAAGAGGGTAGTGATCTCTTATAGTTCTAGGACACTAATTCCCCATGAGTGTAACTAGGCCACTCGTGATTTTTTGCAAGAATCTTATGTCTTTTAACTTAAATTATGGCATGATTATCTCATTAGGGATTCAATTATGGTCATCACTGATATCAAGATTTTGTCGTAAATATTTTCATTGTGAGATTAGAATTTGTTACAGAACTGTTTGATGTACTTTCTTCAGGATTTTGGTTTTGAGATATCCTACACCTCATGAAAAGGGAATATTGTGGCCATCACATTGATTATTAAGTCATAGAAGGATGTTGTTAAGGTGTTTGGGGATGTATGGAGACTGATAGAGATATTTGAATCTACAAACTTCGTTACATGTGTGGATTATGGATATGACTATTTTTTAAAACGATGATGCAGTCTTCTCTATTGAAGTAGGTGGGGGAGTCTTAGTGGGGGGACTTAGAAGTAGAGGTGATGTGTAATCGTGTTTTCCATGTTGATGCACTGGAAGGATGGTCAAATGAGGGCATGAAATGGATGTTGTTTTATGGGAGGTTTTTTATACGATAGTGATGTGACATGGAGTCCATTTTGAGTTTCATAGGTTACCTTTTTCAGTGCACCTAGATGTAACCAATATGTATTTTGGCATGAGATTGTTGTTTTAGAGGCCCATGGTGAACTATGATTTGTCAGAGTTTGTGGAGAGGCATTGGGTTTTCCATTATGTAAAGCCATACAATCATGTTCAGGATGTTATGTCACATCCATTGTATGTTACCAATTAGAAATAGTACAACTTCACGATGGATTTCATCACAGAGTTACCCTAGGATGAGGGAGGTTTTGATGTTTTTTGGGTGATCATTGATCCATTAATAATATCAACCCACTTCATAGTGATCAAAGTGACAGGGACAATGTATTCTTTAGCAAATATATAAGTGGAAAATAATTTGTGGTTTCATGGGATTCGGAGATACATTGTCCTATATTAGGATGCATGTGTTACCACTCATGTAAGGAGGGGATTAACAATTTTTTTAAAATATAGTTATGCCATAACCATACATTCTGACCAAAAACAAATGGGTAGGTTGAATGATCCATCAATATATTGGAGGATATGTTGTGGTTGTAATTCTTTGAAATCAGTGGATTATTGGAACAACACTATCCCTTATTTTAGTTTTCTAATAATAATACCAATCACTCATCCATTATCATGATCCCATTTGAGGTTTCTTATGCAGACCGGGTCATTCCATGTTGTACTGGGTGGTGGTTTTGGAGGAATAAATTCTTTATCCGTATTTGGTGCAAAGCACAAAATAGAAGGATTTGATGGTTCTATAAAGGATTAAATTAGTAAAGGACTGTCAAAATATGAATTCTAATTATAATAGGAGGCCCTTGTATTTCAAGGTTATATAACTTGTGTTCATATATGTTTTCCATAAACATGGGAAGTGGAGGTTTTTTATTGGTGTTGAGCTTTCTCCCAGGGTTTTGGGTCCCTTTGAGATTTTAGGGTGAGTTGGAGAGGTGGCATATAGGTTAGAGTTTCCACCATGGATGGATAAGATCCACTATGTCTTCCACATCTCTTAGATTCATTGGAAACATCCTTTTGACTCCCATGACAATTAATTTGGATAGTTAGATAACATGGATGACATGATATTTGTGGAGCAGCAAATAGAGATCCAGGGTAACTAAGAGTAGGTATCATGTTGATGGAGAATTCAATTGGTTCACGTCTTATGTAGGTATGGTTTCCTATAGGTGAGTAGTTGTGATTGTGATTCAATGATGTTTTCCCAGTACATAGAGCTATTTTGAATGTTTACATACTATAATTTTCTTATCTTGAGTTGTTTAGATCTTATTGTGTAATGATTTTTTCAAGATGTTTGATGATTGATAAATTTACAGTAAATGAAAATGGGAGGAATTAATTGTAATTTAAAATGCATTATGAAATGATATGATTACACCCATCTGGGAAACTCAGTATCGCTAATAGCGAATAGTATCTCTACATGGTGGAGGGAATTGCCAGGTTCTTATGTTCAGGGTGTTGTGGTTTTGTGAAAGGAGAATGATTGATGCTGTGTGAGATTTTTTTATTACATTTTAGTTGGAGTTTTTAGATATTAGTAGAATTTATAATTAATGATATCCTTAAGAGGTAAATCATAGGGTTGTTATTTGGACCACTACTGAAAAATTTCCCTATACCCATGGTTACATGAACAATGTGCTCCTGAGGAGTCAGGATATCCCCTGAGTTATACCCACGGTTTATGAAACCTTGGGTATAGGTCTAGTCCATCATTTCACTCACCATTCCACCGTTTCATTTAACTATACCCACAGTTTTCAAACCGTGGTTATAACAATGATAAAAAAACATTTTCATAGGATTCGATCCCCAGACCACTCGGTTATTCCTCCCCTACCTAACCATTATTCCATTCGTATTATTTTTAAATAGATATATATTTAGTTATATATATATTTATATAAACTGTGTAAATAGGTATAAAACTGTGGGAATAGGTGTTCCCATGAAAAAAATTTTCTGCCACGCAATTTTTTTTCACGCCATAAGGATGTAAACTTTTGCCAATGGTTCTGTAAAACTGTGGGTATGGATATTCAAAAAACAATCATATACCCATATTTTTGTAAAATCATGGGAATGAGTCTTGAAAATATAACCCTATACCAACATTTTTTCCAAACCAAGCATATAGAAAATCATATACCAACAGTTTTCACATAACCTTCGGTATAGATTACCATTCTATTCTAATACTCACGTTGTTTGCAAAATTGTTGGTATAGATACATTTTCCAATAGTGGACACCTATCCTTCAAAGATTTGTTTTTCAATTCATGATGGATAGAATCATTTGATATGAAATTGATGTAATTATTCGTTCCTTTAAAGTCTATTACCTTGTCGATTTTAGGTGTTAGAGGTGTTTTATAGGTGGATAGAGGAGGATTCATGGTGTTTGGGGGTGCAATAGAGCTGCCAAAATATTTTCATGCCACCAATGGTTATCATGATGTGAAATGGTGTTTCATAACTTGTGTATCCATCTAGATTCAATGAATTTATTCAAGAGAGCGGGGATTTAGTGAAATGGATTCATATCAAGAAATCTGAATTCATGATATGTAATTACATATAGGTAAAGGCACTTATAATTTTGGAATAAGAAATAATTTGGGTGAACCAGAAGGATTTCACATAAATAAGGGGTTCTATGACATGATGGAGTATCATTAATGGGTCTAAATATGTATTTAGGCTAAATCTCACGTCATTAAATTACATATTTCCTTTTTTTTGGGTGAAACCATGGTGTCACTTGGAGGATCTTTATCCCTCTTCCCCCTCCATGATATGTGGGATCTTGGGGATACCCATTGGAGATATGTGGTAATCCCTTCTAGTCTACTTGGTTATTTTTATTCTTATTTTCTCCACAGGATATTTGGCAGTGGTGTGATTTTTTGTTTGTTTTTCAGTATGTGTTGTGTTTCTACAACCCTTCATTATGGTTTAGGATGACTTATGATCTCTTGATTTTGTTTTGGTTTCTAGGTAGTTCTTCTTCACCCTCTGGTGTGAATTGAGTTTGAAAATCGTCTTTGGGGTAGGGAATACCTCATTTCTCAATTTCGTATATCATGTGGGAGGGGAGTACTCATGTTTATCAATAGGGGATGGTTTTTAAAGGCTGAATCAAGATAAATTAAATAGTAATTTGAAACTGAAATGGCATGGGTAATGATTCACGTTATTTAATTGATTTGACATTATTTTGATTTTGTGATTATATGGGTTTAATGAACCAATAAAAATTATGGACACCTGGGGCTTTGTTTGTTCATGATTGATATGTTTTGTGGAGAAATTATTCTGAAGCATTTTTAATATCACTATAAAATTAAAATTGGATAATCACTTATATTTGGATAGTGAAATGGTATCCCAATTATCAAATCTTGTGTCAGAAAAAACCCTAAAATAAATTAAAAATGTGATAAAATCCCCTTTGTTAAATTCTGAAACTAATATTTGTTGTGTCATAACGATGTGGTATGGGGTGATATCATGGGTTTTTTGGACATGATTTTTGGGAAGAAAGGTGATTTTTACATGCTTTTATGGAGTCGATGTGATGTTTTTTTATTGTTCTTTTATGGTGGGGAGTTGATGGTTGTTTGACCTTGATTTTTGGGTTGAGAGGTTATGGTTGTTTTTCTATCCTTTTGGGTTAGGGAGGACATGGTTGTTTTTATATTATTGTGGGGTGGTGAGCGGAAGTTTTGGTCATTCTAGTGGGGTGGTGATATGACAGTTCAATGGGAATGATTTTATGCTTGTATTGTGTGGTTCAATTGTGTCAGATGCCCGAGTAGTGATCAAACAAACTAGTTCGTTTTTTTTAAAAGGACTAAGATGGTTTTGTTAATGGGTTGAAAATGTGTATTGATCATATTAATGATTGGTTTTGATGTTAAATGTGACTTATGCTTAATAATTAAATGAATGGGTCGGAAAATGGTTTTTGTTACAAATTCAATATGAGGAATGTCGTTTGTGTGGTCTTACAAGTTTAGAGCTGGCAACGAAAGTTGGGATGTTGTGAGTTGGATAGTGTTTTTTTTGTGAACCCATATGTAGGGATTATGTATATTTATATTTTTATTTACCTTGGGATTTATATACACCCCCACCTATTCCATGAACTATGTGTCTACACCTTTATTTTCGTAGGGTACTATTTTTCACAACAACCTGGTGATGAGGACAGATGGATGGTTAAGAGGTCTTTCACACTATCTCTTCCATGTGAGTAGATATTCACATGTTCTGAAGGTTTTAGGTCTGTTAGTATACTAGGTGATGGCCTAGGTGTCCTTGGTAGATAATTGATTTGATCATTTTTTGGGGAGGATTTTGGTTGGGGTTGTGAGTTGTAGGAGGAGGGAATGGGGTTGATGTCATACATGTCGTGATACCCCACTACATTGGATAAGGTACTGGTTGTGATGTGATGAACCAACAATTTTAGGCATGATGAGATGTGGCAGTGTAGAGGGGTGGTGGCCATGGTTTTTATGTGTGTGATTTGATGTGACTATATTGTGGGGATTTGGTATATTTTATTTAGAAGATATGTGACAACCAAGATATATGATATTGGGATTTGAGAGTGAAAACTATTGGTAATGTGGTAGATGAAACCATTTACCAATATGAATTTTATTATGTTATAATACATGAATATTGCTATTTTGTTGGAATATTTTGGTGATGTTGGGGTTGGATAGCTGACATGTTTTAGGTTCCCTCAGTTGTTCTATTTTTTTATTGGTGCATTATTATACTTCATTCAAATATTCACGATAGACATTGATTTTGTTACGAAATAAACTTATATACTCACCATATGTATATAAACTAATTTTTGGGATTCTAGTAGGATAATTTGGGGATTGATGGACATTACTATCATAGAACTTTAGAAATTTGTTGCATTGCTTCATTAGCTATGCTTTTGAATATTTACTTTAGAGACTTTTATTTGCACCTATTTTATTTATAGTTGCATTGTGGGATGTTTTTTTATATTTTTTTTATATTATGCCATGGATTTTCTTATGGATGAATCATCCTATCTCCTAATAATATATTATTACATAGGGTAATTCCTCCCATTTCTGTAATTATTATACCATCATTTCTAGTCACCAACCCGAGGCTTGATATAGGAGGGATATGAGGTTATTATCTCTCTCACATAATTTTTGTTACTATAGTAGAAGGTGGGAATAATAGTTCCATTTCCAGTGAGGGGTGTAAACTGATGGTTCATATTATAGATTAGTATCCTTTATTTAAATTTAATTCTCTTGATAAGGACCCCTCACTCATATACTTAAAGTGTGGATAGTTTTTTAAATTTATAATTCATGTTACCTTAATACTCAAAATACATTCCATCATAGCATTTTGATGGGTAACATTCTAAAATTATACGGTTTGGGACCACAACCAATGAAAAATAAGACGATGTCAACTCTAGGATCTTAGTAACATTTTTTCAATCATTTGTGGTATAATTTTGATTCTTTTCCTCTATTATGTCCTTTTCATCATATAATTTTTTATGTATTTCCAATTTCATTTTATTCTGTTCGTTGATTTTCCCTTTTCTTTAGGATATTCAATATCTCATTTTTTTTTGGAGATTAATGTGTATTTAGGAGTTTTGAATTGTAGTTAAATTTAATGTTATATTTGTGATTCCATGTTTGAAACCCCTATTGTTGTAATGGTTGGTTGTCTCCATGATTGATCGACCTAGTTGAATCTTCATGCTAGTTTTCATTAAAATAAACAGGGGATCCAATATATACCCCTTCATTGTTCTATATTTTTCTAGACAGGTGTGAATTGTACAATTATGAATCACATCTAATTTAGTATCTCCATTCAATTTTGGGTTAATTTTCTATATTATGTTTTGAGAGTTTTTTCTTTTGGGATGAAAGTTCAATTTTATGATTTTGTTCTTGAAAATGGGGAATTTCTCATGGCATAATGATCTAGGATGAGCATAATTTTCACACCTAGAAATTTATTTCCCCTTATGGGTTTATTCATTTCTTTTTGCTAAACTTCTTCTATGGTTTCTCGGTTTAATTTTTTGTGAAATATTAAATATTTAGAGGTTATTGGATCTATTCACTGATAGTGCGCACAATTTTGAGGAATATTTATGAATGCATGATAAAATGGGTTGTTTTCAGTTTTTTTATCATTTGGTGTTTGTATTAATCGGGAAACACATGGTTGTTCCCAAAACATGCGGGTATTAGGATAAATAATACATTTGTTTGGGTTGTCTGGGATATGGTTCACACATTATTCATAGTTATAGTAAACTGTGAGGAAAGCGTATGAGGGTATCTTCATTTCATGTAGTCCTATTTTTCATGGTTGTAACATGGTTTGAAAAACACGTGGTCAAAACTTACCATGACTATTTTTCCATTTAGTGGTGGGAATATAGTTGGCATGTGGTTTGGTGAACTGTAGGATGTTGTCAAGTAACATACCATAAAATTAAAATTTATAGTTTTCACATTTATCCCTTTTTAAATAAGAACCCACAAGTGGTTATTTTCCTCCCTTTCTGTTCGATTCATCCTAGGTGTAGCTCCATGCATTCTCCAATCCTTCTATCATTGATTTTGGGAGATCTCTCCTTCATTTTTTGGTTGATTACTTCTTGGATAATCTTTATTCTTCATGTCATTCCTTCTTTATCGTGTTTAATTCTTCTTCCTTAGATTGGTTTCTTCTTATCCAAATCATTGACTGTGTTTTAGGATTATGTGGGTTGTTTATAGTTTGTTAGGGTGTATGGTTGGTCTCTTAGTCCTCATTATTCCATCATTCGATGTTTGTTTCATGTCCACACACTGTTAATGTTAGTGTCACCCTCCATTACCTTTCAAAAACATTTCGTGTGACAATTGAGCATTTATAAATAAATTTTAATTATGTTCATTATATTAAATGATTTATAAATTTACTTAAAAAATCTTTTTTATTATGGTTTTTTGAATTGAATAAGGATTTATTAATATTTAAATAGTTATGCATATATGTGTTCGTGTGTGTTTTCTTAAATTCTTAAGTGGTCTTTCAAAAGGATTTTTTGTTTTTTAAATGTTTTTATCATTTTTGGGAATTTTTTAAACTTATTTTTAAATTTGAAATTTTTTAGATGGGTTTTGGCCCCTTTGTGGTTTTGGTGCCTTTATATGAGGAGCTCTTATGTTTTGATATAATGCTATTGTTGTATTTCGTTGTTTGAACCCTTGAGATTTCGATAGATGATGATATAGATATAAGTGTGATATGTGAATATCTATATGTGCATGGGGTTCACATATATACGTTCACATATAGTGGTTCCCATGTATATAAATGGATGTTGCATGAAATTTTCCATTTAAAACCCATGGTCTTCTCAAATGGGATTTATGGGTTTTAAATGTCGTCAAAATGAATTTTGAAGGCTTTATTTTTTAAAACCTTCATTTAATGTCCCTTTTTAAAATTTAAAATATATTTTTATGATCACCTTGTGTTTAGAATTTGTTTTATAAGGAAATAAGAATTTTGGGATGTGATTATGAATATAATGTGTTGTGCCCCAGTTAGGAACTTTAAATAGTTTATTAAAACTAAAAACCTTTTATGGAATTCCTCTAGTTGGGGCAGGATCATCTCATACATGGTATTAGGAGGTGGTCATTTTAGTCATATTATATCATTTGGATTCATTAATTATGTATTATATGTCTATTGGATACCTCACATTACCTTATTCTCTTATGATTATGATGGTATCTTATGTGCCATATAGTGATGGGACCAATTTAGTGTACTGATTGGTATTTGTTGTCAATTATGTGAATGATAATCAATATGAAGAAGGTTCTCTCATAAGTCCAATGTTAATAGTGAATGATCAAATCAGATGACTTTTCCACAGGTTATAAAGTTCAAAGAACATGAATCAACATGTGATACATTGTTTACAACACTTATGTAGCGTCCATTTAAGGATGATTTATGGGATTTGGAATTGATAATATAAGAATAAAAGGAGGAAGTAGAAGGTTGAAGAAGAGTTTTGTTGTTCTAGAGGTGGGAATGCCTAAACATTTACATACAATGTGGCCATGCATCTTATTTCATGTCATCATTTATATTAACTCTTTTTTTGGATTACATTAAAAAAAGGGGCCATCGTATGAGATAGCTACCCAACCTCAACTCGAGGAACATTTAGGACCACAAGGGGTTGACCACCCCCATGCGGAATCTTGGTAGATCCATATCGAGAGATGTATAGTGAAAGAAGGGAACACACCACCGTAAGGGCCAACAAAGAGGTAAGGAGGCAATGTGTGGGCGTCGATTGCACCCTCTGAACATGGTACGGGGCGGTACCATAGATATGGGAGGATAATTCTTGATGGAATGCTGTGAAAACATGATACTTAAGTCATGAATCTATTTCCCTGCATTTTGCTGTGGGATAAATTTTTGTAATAACTGATCTAATCTCAACCATCCATCATATCCCACATCTTTCTCGACCATTTTATTAGAACAACATCTGGTCATATAATCATGGATGCCCATCCACCCCGCACCACGTGAGTCTAAACCTGAGCCATCTGATTCTCCCATGAAATTCGAACCAGCCACGTTGTCATCCTTCTCCACCAATGCTCAACGACGCCACTACCGCTCCCCCAAATATGGTCAAGAACCATGTCTGAACTACCATAATCTATAATTTTAACACCAGGATCACCAATGGATATCACGAAATCCATTGAAGTAATTGATGTTGACCATGCATGTGAATACCTCATAGATGAAGGTTCGGTCGTGGAAAATAATGTTTCCGCGTCCATGTGGAATATTTGTTCATAGACTGGAATGAATATTATCATTTGGTCCTCATCACATTAATTATATTTCCTCCTGAGAAATAACGAACTCATTTTGAAGAGGAAAAACCTGATGAACTCAACAAATCATCAATCATAGATTTGAAGATTTCAAATCTCCAAATATCATGAGCATTAAAAGATGCGATCTTCATGTAACATCATGATTAATTTGAAGGTAGAAAATATTTTTTCTGTTCTTATAAAAATAGAACCACCAATCTGAGACATAGTTGTTGTTACCAAGATTTCAAGAGCACCAGTTTTGAGAAACATTGTCTCTCATATCAACCCGTTTGCAAGGGTATATCATGATCTGTGAACTGTTATGGTTTCACAAAGAGTGATCCGAAAACCGATCGGGTTCTACGAAATTAATGATTAATGTGAATAGTTTTGGGTTCGCAAAGAAGAGTTACTACATACCGTTATGGTTCTGCGATGTGAAGTTCCAGCGAACCAGCTCTAGTCCATTGATGTAGAAAACTGCACACTGATTGGTTCCGGATGGTGAACCATGTACCATTTGGTTCCGAAAAGGATATATGTGCACCACTTAGGAGAACCATGCACCACTTGGGAGAATAATTATGTCCAAACTATCTATGCATAGGAGTTTCACACATTCCATGCATGTGAAGGAGCCACTAACCATTTTTCTTTGTGAAGTAGTCTTACACACTCTGTGAAAATAAGAGCCCTAAAAACATGGTGTGAAATAGGAGAGCAAGAACACCATAATAAACCTCAGGTAGTGTTTGTGTTTGAAAAACTGTGAAGATCACATCCATGATGCACATGAAAAAGCTGTGGATGATTTGAGACACGTGAGTGTACATGAACAAGAAAAAAAGTTGACTACCACCATTTCTATTTGAGGATGATTAATGGATAAACACATACGTGACACATAAAATTGAATAAACAAATTAAGAATTTCGGCATGTGCTTTGAAGAATATAAGTAGAATATGTTGACAATGTGTGTACTCATGGATGAAAATTCACATGTGAATACATTTAAAGATAGTTCTACAATCATGGGTGATGCGTGAGAGTAGGGAGAAGAAGAAGTGAATGAAATGGATGAATTTATCTATGTGCCAAAAGCATGATCTCAGGAATATATGTAATGTGATAAGGATAAGAAGTTGTGTATGATGATACCTAGTGACCTGATCTTATTTGCATGAACAATCACATAGGTACATGTGATTTTGGATGAAAGGAAGAATATGTTTTAGTGAATTCAGTTATTTCACTAAAGGAAAAGACTGAATATAAAAGGTGATCAATTATGGACTATGATCCAAGATATATCTCTTGCTGAATAGAGGCAAAGACATCCATGCTAATCATTTGAAGAGACATTCAAGTTGATAAGCTGAGTGAGACGTCTCCCAAGGAATCGATCATGTGGGTGTCACTGTAAGTGATCCGAGGGAAGAAGTGATCTATCCAAAAACTGTTGTAATGTTAGTGTAACAAGGACACTGTGACTGTGGCCAAACCTTTTTAATCCACATCATGTGAAAAATAGTTGAATTTGGTACAACAAAAAACGTTTTAGCATATACTCATTGTATGTATACCTTAGTGGTGAAACATTTAAAATTGTTGTGTTGTTGTTCTACATGTGAATGTTTTAATTACTTCCCATATCCATCATATAGGTTTAAAATTAGTTCCTACAAAAACATGGGAACAAGATACATCAGTTTAAGATAAAAATGTGGCACCCTAATTCATCCACCCCTATCAAGGTGGTTCAGGGTCCTTCAATTGGTATTATAGGTAAAGGATTACATACGTTGGATACTATACAGTAATTATATTCAGAAAAGGATTTGAGTTTTATTTCATATGTCAACAATTATGTGTAGTCTTTGAGAAGATTAAATCATCTCTATGAAAAAGTCTAAATCCTGAATGAATATTAAAAATAGGAAAATGAAAGAGAATAGAATGTTGATGAAGTCTCTCATATCCAAAGAAGATGCAGTGTCTGCCTCTCCATGCCCTTCCAATAATGATGAAATATCTTTCTTCGAATGTAAAGGGCAGGTGGTCAAGTTTCTACCAGAGGAAAGAATGACACTTATATCTCATTTGCAAGTGATCATGAGAAATTAATAACCCATATTCATGATATTCACAATGAAAGAGTTTTTTTTTGTTTGTAGAATATTTTATTGTATATATGTTGATATCACCCAAATAGAAAGAGTAGCTACTAAGGTGGAAAAGGGTTTCGAAGAAAAAAATATTGAATTTTTAATGATCACAAAATAGATTAATGCCTTTGAAGAAAAATAGTGATTCAATAAGACTGTAGAATAAAATATCCATGCATGTGATGTTGAGTTGAAGAAGATCACTTAATTCAAGAGTTATATTTGGAAGAAACTTTCATGAAATTCAAGGAAGATGGAACTTTGTTTCAAAAAAAAATTCGAGTTTCATGAATATGAAGTTGAAAGATTAAAGAAGTCCTGTGAAGATAAGAAGATTCTGATTTAATATCTGAAATTCATCCTAAATATGAAATGTTTAGAAATGGTAACTCAGTGACCAATATTGAGAAGAAAAATATTCATTCTTCAAAAAAGAATGAAATAGTTGTTGTTGGTACTCAATGCTCAATAGAGGATTATATAATCAGAATACATCCATCATGTGATAAGAATATCATGACATCACTTGATGATCTATCACAAGATGCTGATAATGTTATGGTACTATCCATACCAACGTGTATTAATGTTTTTAAATTTGTTTCGACAAAAAATACAAGTTTGAATAAATACTAAAAATAAGTATGGATGATTAATGGTGATCAGAAGAAACCTACCACCATGGATTGTGTGAATTGGAAGAAGAATCTAGATGATGGATCACCAGATAGTGAAAAAATCATTAATAAGAAGTACCAAGAACCTTATAAAGAAGATATAAAGATGAAAATAATTTTGTTTCAATGTCGGTGCTACAACAAATTTTGGAACTGTACAATAGATTGTTTTTAAAATCCCTTAAATGAAAAATAAAAAATATATCTTATATCAAATGGGAGAAATACATAGAATAAGAAAAAAAATCAATAGATCCAGAAGCATATGTATACTCCAAACATATTTGAAATGATAGGAAACATTTTTGATGTATGCAATGGGAGTTGTCACAAGAATAAAGAATTCTTATCTCAACATATATCTAGAGCTGATAAGAACATAAGAACATAAAATCCAACTAATAAATAATAATCTACATTGAGAAGAAAGCATAATAATGTTGAAAAAAAAAGTTCTCCCAAGAAGAATACAACAAGGAAATGTGAGAAGTCCTTGGATTCAAAATCTAAGAAGTTGAAGAGTGGTACATCCAAAAGAAATCATT
The DNA here is from genome assembly GCA_963277665.1 of Viscum album. Taxonomy (NCBI): domain Eukaryota; kingdom Viridiplantae; phylum Streptophyta; class Magnoliopsida; order Santalales; family Viscaceae; genus Viscum; species Viscum album. The sequence continues at coordinate 436,594,478 of OY728167.1, read as the reverse complement.
AAAAGTATGACAATCTGAATAACCCATATGGAAAATAAAAACATTATTCCATAGTTCCTAAAGGAATATTGGTTATCTAGCCTCATGATTTGAAAAGAATGGGAATAAAAGAAGATTTTGAGGCTAAGACTAGTGAAAAAGGAAATAAGAAGATACCACATGAAGTTATCGTAGTCAAGTGTGTGAGTTGAAATAAGGTTGGTTAGACTATTAGGAATTTCATTTCATATATTCCATCTAAAGAAAAATTCATCAAGATAATTATTTTTTCACTCGGATATTCGAGTTCATTGAATGGTCTTGAAGAAAGATGATCCACACACAAATAGATGGAAGAAATATTGAGATCCAAACAACCACATTAATAATGGATTATCAATTGTAAAAGTGTGAAGAGTGGAGAAAATTGAGGATCTTGGTTGAAAAGATCATCATAGAATTCTTAGTCACAATGAATAAGAAATGAGGATATACCATATTCCCTTCAATAATTGTGTATTGTATTTGTTCTAATCATTCTGTGAATTGAAGGCTAAGAAATCTATCAAGGGGTAGAACCTAAGAATCAGTGGTGAGATGTTTTCCCTTTAGGGAAGACACATGAATAAGCTTCCATCGTTATTAGTTCAGCTAGTATCAACTTTAGCAGGTATAAAATTCAATTATGCTGAATATTATTCGTTGGTCATGTCATTGGAAAAATGATTTATAGGTCGATAATTCCTTATCATAATTATCATCATCATCTTGGAATTAAAGTGGAAGACCCTTGAATACAATTACAAGATTTCTCAAATCATGAGGTATCATGATCAGTGGATAATGGATAATGTTGTTGTCTAAATTAAATCCTCTTTTTTTTCTACACCGAGCATTATTTATGTAGATGTAGATTGAAACGATTGATGGAACACTACATAAGTATGGACTGATACCCTCTCTACCATGAAGTTTGTATTTCTTATCAATAAGTGGGAGAGAAAGTGAAATGAATGAGATAGTGAAACAAAAGAAAGGGGAGATAGATGAATCACATTGTGACATTGACACATTAATTTGATAGAAAATTTTTAGGTATTGACAAAAAAAATTAAATGGGAGATTTTTTGGCAACCACATAAGTTTATTGATTATTATTTGTTTTTAACGAATTCAATGATGATCAATATAATGAAGGATCACTCCTTAGTCAAAAGATAATGTAGAATGGACAAATCATATGACTATTTCATAGATCATAAAGTTAATTGATCATTTAACAATAAGTGATACATTGTTTACAACATTGAAGTAGAATCCTTTTAAGGAATATTGAATGGATTTGGAGTTGATAATACAAAAATAAAAGGACGAAGAAAAGGTTGAAGAAGAGGCTTAGTGTTCTCGAGGTGGCCATGTATGAACATTGGCATACTAAGTGGCCATAAATATTATTTCATGATAAAATTTATGTTAACACATTTTTGGTGTCTTATATTAAAAAATGTTAAAATATCAAGATATATGTACCCTAGCCTCAACCCGAAGAACATGTGGGGCCACAAGGGGTCAACCAAGCCCATGGGGAAGCTAGGTAGAGACCTCCTGAGGGCGTTATAGTGGGCACAGAATGCATGACACCATGCGGGGTGGCATGGAGGAATGTATACATAGGGTGGGAGTACAATGCACCCATAGAACACGGTATGGAGAGGAACCGTGGAGAGGGGAGGAGAATTCCAGGCAAATGCTGGGATGTCTTGATACTTAAGATGTGAATCTCCGCACCTACATTTCAATTTGGGATAAAATTTTTTAATGACTGAGCTAATCTAAACCATCCATCACATCCCACATCTTTCTTGAACATCCGATCAGTGTGGAATGTGATCGTATAATCCTTGCCACCCATCCATATTATGTCGCATGAGTATGAACCCAAGCTATCTAAATCTCCCTTGATTTTTTTAACGAGTCATGTTGTCATCCCCCTCCGCCAATTCTCAATGCTTCCACTGCCTCTAAACTAGATATGATCAATATTCACATCTGAACTACCATGATCTATCAAATTAACACCGTGAACACAATTGGATCACACCAAATCCATGCATGAAACATACATTGTTCATGTATGAGAATACCTCAGAGAATAATTTTTAACCTAGGAAAATGATGTTGTCATGACCACATGGAAGATTTGTGCATAGAATCAAATAAATATTTTCATGCGATCATCATCACATAAACACGATTTCCTCTCTATAAATAATAATCCTACATTGAAGAGGAAACACCCAAAGAACTCGTCACATCTTCAAATGTGGATTTGGTGATTTCAAAATACCATATATCCCGATCTTTTATTGTCGTTTTCTTCATGGAAAATATCAATGAATTTGAACGAATAAAAAATTTGTTATCTAAATATAAAATGAGACCCGGCAATATGAGAAGTGGTTTCCCCTCACAATATTTTGAGAGATCTTGTATTGAGAAATAGAGTCTCTCTAATCATTTGGTTTTCAAGGGGTTAGCAGGATCCACAAACTATTCTTGGTTCATGAATAGTGAACTGCAATCCACTTAGCTTTTTCGAAGTAAAGGAGCCCCACGAACCATTTTGGGTTCACAAAGAAGTAGTACAGAATACCATTATGGTTCTACAAAGCGAAGGACCTGTGAACCAGATCTAGTACGTTAAAGTGGATAAATGATTATCGGTTGGTTCCTCGAAGTGAAACCCCTACCATCTAATTCTAGAAAGGATAGCCACATTCCCATTAGGTGAACCGTGTACCACTTGGTACATGAAAGATGTCCACACTCACTATGTGTTGGAGTTCTACACATCCTTTGTGAGAAGAGAAGACGTGAAATATCCTGGTTTTTGAATAAGGATTTCACACTCAATGAAAAGAATAACTCCATTCCCATAGTTTGAAAAAGGATAACACGAACACCATAATAAACCTGAGGTAGTGTGTGTGTGTTTGAAGAAAAGTAGAGATCACATCCATGATGCACATGGAAATCATGTGTGTGGTTTGAGACACCTGAGTGTAAAATAACAAGTCAAATAGTTTACTACCACCATTTGGGTTGGTAAAATTTTCATGGAGAAAAACATATATGAATCATAAAATTGAATGAACTAAATTATTATTTGGGTGTGTTCTTGTGAAAAAGAGATGGAGAAGAAGTGGACAGTGCATTTACATTTTCATTCACATGCACATGTGAGCACATTTACTGAAAGATCCGCAACCATGGGTGCATGCATTAGATAAGGAAGAAAAATAAATGAAAGAAAAAGTGTAGTTTATCTTTGTTCCCCATGCATGATCTCATGCATATATGTTTAGAGATAAGGATAATAAGTTGTGTTTGATGATACTCAGTGAGATGATCTTCATTTCTTGAACAATAACATAGTTACTTATGATTTTGGATGAAAATTAGAATATGTTTTAGTGTATTCAGTGATTTCACTAAGGATAATAATGAATATAATAGGGCATAAATTTGGGAATTTTATTCATGTAGTGCCTCTAGTTGAATGAAGAAAAAAACTCTCATGCTAATATATTTATGTTACAATCATGTCGATAAACTGAGTGACACCTATCCCAAGGTAGTGATCTAGTGGGAGTCCCCAAAAGTGATCTAAGGGAAGTACTATGTTATCTATAAATATTTTTAAAGGCAGTGTGCTAGGGTAAGAGTGACTCTACACGACCCTTTGTTATGAACATATTATGATGATTAGTGGAATTTGGTATGAACGAGGAACCTTTTGGTGTATGCTCCATGGACGTAGAACTTAGTGGTGAACCATGTAAATGTGTTCTATTTTTCATTGTAATGTGAATGTTTTAATTACTGAACACATCCATCATAAAATGATAAAATATGTTCCTCCAAACATGGGAACAAGATCCATCAGTTTCAGAGAAAATGGTGATACAATGATTCACCCCCACCACAATCAGGGTGGTTTGGGGTCCTTTATCTACTTGGTTGGTAGATGGTTAATATTCAGTACAAATATGATAGTCTATATCCCCATGACAGAGGAATTCCAGGATGGGTTTCTCCACTAGTGGGTTTAGTGAGGGAAGTTGGTTGTTTATAGGCTTAGGAACTTCCTTGATAGTCTAGAGGATGGGTTAGAACCGAGTATGTCTAGGTTCACCTCTCAAAATGTTTTAGATATGACCATGATTACATAACTATTATTTCAATTATTATTTTTTAGACCTATATTTTAGAATTGTTTTTTATTTCTATTACATTGTTTTTTCAGGCATGATTATGAAACTGAAATGGTTTAAAAAAAATTAACAGCCAGTAATCGTAAATTTTGAAATAATATTTTATTTTATAGAAGTGTTTAAAACCTAATTTATAGATGTATGCTTAAACTAGTGTTTAGGAATTGTATTTCCAAAATAAATTGTTTATATGTTTCTTACATGTTGATTCATTGTATGCTCACACCCTAGTGGTTTGACTAGATGTATGTAGGCATGATCTCTTTTGTAGTTTCATGTTCTAGTCTATGTTTTCACTTAGAGCAGGTTGGTCATATTGATGGATGGTGACTGCGATTTAATAATGTGAATGTTTTAATTTTAATTTTATTTTAGTTTTCATTTGACTCTTGTTTTTTTGACATTGTTTATTTTTTTATGCCCAGTTGGTTTTATGTTTCTCAGTGTTTTTTGGGTGCCATGTTTTTTTACATTATGTCTATTGTGATAAATCATCCCCAATGATTATATTTGAATTCTCTAACACTTTCTTTCAGCCTATGGGGATTGGAGATACACTTTGGGCATGTCTCGTGCTGAATATAAAGTCAAAATTATGTATTACATGGAATGATTCATGAAATTAAAAATATTTCAGACAATGAACCGGTTACGGAAATTTTCATTCCACTATAGTGTAAATTTCAATAATCATGTGGATTGTCATATCATATTCTCTTCATAAACATACTCTCCACATCAGAAAATCATTATGTGGAATTAATATCATTTATTCAATGAACCTTTTGTGAGTGGATAATATTCCCCATAAAAAAACTCCATCATTTCCTTAAAAATTCACCAAATCCAGAACATCATTTATACCCTTACGTGGGTTTCAACTAGACTTAACATGGATCATTTGTTTCTGGTGTAATATATTCTCTAGTGTGTAAGAATCCATTTACCTTTCTTCACCTTGTATAATATAATTACGGTTGTTAACCATGAAAAGGATTACCATCTCATATTAGGCATGCAATGAACCATCCCACCACTCAAGCTCGCCCTCCACAGGGTCCAAAGATCATTCCTGATCTCTAAGGGATACCGATGAGCTTTGAGAATAACCAATAATCTCTTTAAAATAAATTTCCCATCATAAAAAGGCATTCCCCATCAATAATATGGGATGACCACACCTACATCAGTGTCAAAAATATATATGTATATAACATCATGAGTAACACAACATAAGGAAAATAGTTTCCATAAGAAAACTAACTAAAATATATATGATATTCCAAAATTCCATATATACATGGTATATCAAGTGATGGCCATATAACTCAGTAGAATAAAGTAAATCCAAACATGGACTATATATACTCTTAGATGATATATAATACAACAATCCCAACATGTTCCTTACCTGGTAAGACAAAACCTTGTCAAAAATGATAGACAAATGTAATCAAGATGAGCCACCCTAGTACTTAGTTCCCTTTCCCTTATCTGAACCCTACATAACAGAGTCTACCTATGCCCAAATGCATATCTAGTGTGTAAGGATCAATCCCATTATGATACAACCATTAATTTAATTTTTGATTTTATACATGAACTCCATAAAATTAGTATGAAAAAACTTTTCAAAAATAAATCACATAAAAAACATACCTTTTTCAAATATCCTTTTAAATCCCTTTGGATTTAAATTTCAAACATAACTGGTTTTCCAAAAGAATTTCAAATCATGGATCAAGAAACTAACAAATTTACAAGGCACAAAATTCTCAATATATCGAACTAGGAAAAACAATTTGAGCACAATATGAATATATAATCAATAGTCCAAAAATTGGCTTAATTCACTTGATATAAAATAAAATTTAGCATGAGTCAAAAGCACAAGCATACAAACCAATATTGAATGAGTAATGTTTTCCTAGGGAACATATCATCAGGACAAAAATGTGTGGTAGTAAATAATTTTTCACGAAATATTTGAAATAATGGAGGCTCTCATGTATTCCTCTAGCTTAACTTGGAGAACTTTCTTGGTATCATGGAAACCAATCATGGAATCACTCCTAGTCTTTCTTCCAAAAGACATTCGTGGACCCAAAAAAACCAAAATGGAATATCATATGGTATTCCTCCCATAGTCTCACACAATCACACAAAAACCCACTCACTCACACTCTAGTTAGCCCATGTTATACTCTGTGACAACATAATGAAAAAATGTTCCAAAAAATCAACCTCCACTTCACAATACTTTTTAAAAAACTACATTCTCATTTTATAAAACACATTTATACAATGTAAAACCATTATTAAGAGAAATTTAGAAATATATTTTAATCCATAAAATCTCTAAGAGACATTTTAACAACCACATGGTGTCCATTCCCGAAACACCTTATTGAAACCCCCTTTTAAATACCCAATTTTCAAAACCAATCCATGAATCACACAATCATGGAACACATATCAGTTAAAAATCATTTCAATATCTAGATAACAAAAAAAAACAAAATGAAATTCATAATTTAATGTTAAGACATTGAATCCCCTCTTAAATAGAAACACCAATATCATAAATGATTAAATCCTCACTTGTTTCGATAATGACCACTAAAATAGGAAGATCAAGGCCTATCACACATAATGAATAGTAAAAAATCCATTTCACTCATAACATACCTTATATTCGGCCAACAACCCAACTATGGATTCACGTATCTAGAAATTGGAAGAACAATCATGCAGAATGAAGGATAAAAATGAAGGTAAAGGGTTTCAAATTCAATAATGGAAAATTGTAAAAATCAAAATTTATGTGACCTTGAAATTCCTCATGGTTTGGTCTCATAGTTTTTTCAAATAATTCACCAACCATGTGGGGATAATGTCACCCTAAATTTTGAGTTACATGGTTACACCTAGGTGTTACATGGTTTGAGAAACCGTTCTCAAACTATTGAAAAACATTACTATCACACTATACATATCTCTCCAGAAGGTAGAAGCATGTTTATAAAATTGGTTCACTAATAATATTCCTCGGTTGTCCCTCACAAAAACTATCATTTCTGACCCCCGAAACCCATCAAATCTAGGTAAAAACCATAAGCAAAATAAGACTCAAAATAAAATATAGAAGTTATTCGTTTGGTGTCACAATCTTTCAACTGTTCTATTTTATTCCCCAGAATGTCTCTCTAGAATACTAAAAAATAAAAGTGATGGGGAAAATAATCCCTCACCAAATATTCCAACTATCATGTGTCATGAATGTCACCTATTCATTGTCCGAGCATAAGGACCAATGGGATTAACATACCACGAAGAACATTATTATGATATTCCAAGATATGAACTAGATGTTCTCCAATGGTGGTATTTGGATCATGGTCTACTTATTCTCACTCTAACTGATGATATTGGTCAGTTGGTATCTCTTTAACTAGGATACATTAAACACATCATGGATTGAGGTTATCCATTATGGAAACTCAATCTCATAGTCTACCATTCCATGATTTCTCACAAAATGGAACAGTCGGACATAACATGGTACCAGCTACCCCGATATATCAAAGAGACAATTCCATGGTAAAATTGATACCCTTAGAAACACCTTATTAAAGACCTGAAACACAAAAAGATGATAATGATGGTAGACATAACACTTCTAGAGACTCTAATCCATCAGAAACCATTTTTTAAATTGTCTCGCTATCTCAGTCATCTCCTAGAAGAGACTTGGTCCCACTAGGTAATGTACAGCCACCTCATCCTAGAAAAAAGTGCATTGTCGTGAATTACCCTATAAAATCTCAAATGCGGTCATCCTACTCAAGGAAAGATAATTTTTTTCTATGAAAAATCAAACAAAGGAAAGTCCCATTCCTAAAAACCACTAATTTCAAGAACACATGATCGTAAGATATCCTCATCAATATGGATGGTCTTCTCGTATTGGCCACCCAACAATGGGTGGTACATGGTGCTCAACATTATCTTTGTTCCCATAGCCTCAAGGAGTCCCTCATAGTACATAAATGTAATATATTATACTATACCTAACATTATCACTATTGTAACTGCATTTATATGAAAAACCTATATAACATATTTGGGTTTAAGTTCATCCACATTTTTGGAATCTCTAGTGGGAGGAAAATGTGATTAGATCATTAAATGATTGTTAATAACACAAATGGAATCATTCCCATTTGGAATATGATTTATACCTATAATTAAACCCATAAAGTCCTTATCCCACTTCCACACTAACGTAGGAAGTATTTACAATAACCCGATAAGTCATTTTTTTCGAAAATATGATCTTCATAGATGGTCCTAATGAAGAAACAAATGCTCCCACTATACAACTCATCTTGTGCCACCCATATCATCCTATCAATGTACTATAACATCATGGTTTAACTAGGGTGGAAGACGCGACTAGAATGATGAGCCTCATGAATCATCTACTGCAATAATAAAAATGAAATAACAAGCCACTTATTAAATAGAATATAACCATCATGAGTTTGAGACCAATCACCCTAGGTCTCCCCAACATCTATAGCACTATTAATATTCTGAAAATTATGGTCAGATTCCTACACACTCTTAACCCAATCAATAAGAGAGGGACTGGCTTACACACTATCCATGAAAACCCACCCTACAACTTCCCTCTAATTCAGACTCAGATCAGCAAACAAATTTTTCTGGTCCCACTCATCTGATGATTCTCAAATATACAAAATTTAAAGCTTCATGCCTAATGAATCAGAGACACTATTCCCTTTCATAGGTCTATGTGTAATAAAAAATAAAAATTATGGAGATACTACTTCCAATTAATTTTCATGAGGGTAATGTCCCTTTGGGTGATGATATTCTTTAGGCTCTTATGATCTTATTACATGGTAAATTGGTCCACGATGAGGTAATTCCATAAGATTTTGAATTAATTCATGACAAATTCCAATTCCAGGTCATCGGTGGGATAATTACACCCATTTTTGAGTAGATTCATCAATCCATAGGACTCCAAAATTCTGTTCTAAATCAGCAAACATAAAAACCCCACATTAGAAGAATCACAATACATTTAATAATCACACTTATGCTTAAGAATAATCAAAACCTTTTTAGATTTCTAATAGGTATGAAACATCTCAAGGGAACCCTAACACTTCTAATCCCACTCACAATTCTTCCGTTTATTATTCACAGTCATATATGGAGTCTCTAAAGTTGATATGTCCTGAATGAAATTTCTACAATACCTATCCAAGCAGTAAAATATTTGAATCTTGAATATATTTTTATTATTATAACATGAAATAACTTCATGAAAATTCTATGGATCAATTGAAACTCCAACATCATAAATCACATGACCCAAAAAACATAAAATCCTCAATACAAAAGTAATACTTAGACAATGTGGCATATTAATTATCTAAAAAAATCCCAAAAAAGCCCATTATATTGTCATCATTCTCCTCCATTCGTCTGGGAATACATCATAATGTCATCCAAAAACATGAGAATTAAGAAGCCCAAAATCTACGGAAGATTTTTTTTAATTTATAACATAAATACCATTAGATATTTGGTCAGACAAATGGAATAAAAAAATACATAGAATTATCATATAACGTTTGAAATGTAGTCAATAAAACATCCTCTACCAAGAAAATTAACTAGTGGTACCCAAATATCATTTAGATATTTGAAATCCAACAGACTACCCATATATAATAAAAGAGATCACCAATTTGGGTCCATGTGTATTTCTTCATTAATGTCACCTAATCAAGGTTTCGATTATCCTTGAAAATTTGGAGGCTTCCATACACCTTCATTTAGAATTATACTACACAATCCCACGGTGACATGATAGGATAGATAAAATCATTTACCTTGAGATCCTCTAACAAAAATTTTAACTCCTTCTGCTCAGTCAGTGCTATCCAATAAGAAGATAAGGATATGTATCTCCTTCTGGGAAGAATATTAATAGTAAAATCGGCCTATATCTATTGTTTCAAACCATGAAATCCCTTGCAAACTCGTTAGGTAACCCTTCCATGGCCACTTAAAGATCATACAATGAACTATACTCAACATCCTTAAGAAAAAACCAGGATAACTAGCATGGGATGAACCCCGCCACCAAAGTATCTGGTCCCACCGTCAAAAATCATTGATACCACCAAAATTGAGACAAGTGAGTTCTCTAATCAAGAGTAAGGAACTCGAACTTGTGATGATAATAGTCAGACAACAACTTGATGTTGATCAACTAATCCATACTGATTATAATGTCGAAAAATGACAACATCCATAATAAATATTTTCGAGATGACATTCCCAACTGTATCTAAAACGAGACACTAAGGGAACATAAAACTTCTTTCCTTATTCATACCCAATGGGGTTATAGAATATAGGACATAAGGAATAAAACCAGATTTCAAAAGAAAATAACCAAAAAAATTAGTGATGTGAATAAATTGGATGTACCAGTATCAAATGATTTCAATGCCAATGAAGAAGAAATAAAAATAGTACCTCTCATAGTAGTTGGTATGAAATCTAAGACCTCTATAATATCCTCTACTACATGGAGACACCATGGATCAGATATTACATGACCCTTCTTCCATTAGTGAGAATCTACCCTATCAGGAGTGATATATCCTCCAACCTTATAATCCTCTGATTACTCATGAGATCGCTTAAAAAACAAATCCCACACCAATACCCTAAATATATAAATTGTAAAAGTGTTGTAGATGACCTAGACGTCCAAACTGGTGGAACTCCCTCAATGAATCTAAGAAATTAGGCTTGGTTTTTTTAGAATTCCCACAATATTAGTAGAAATTTATCTTATATCTCAACGTATCTATAGGAGATGAATTCGGTGACTATTGGACATTCTTGACACTACTTTACTTGGTCACTTCCTGCCTTAATGTATAACTAGATGATGAAAGTTTTCTTTTTCTCACTGAAGGAACATAAATAAGACATATTTTACCAGAAAAATATTAATTGATCATAGTTACCTAGTCAAACACCTCTTAATAGGATAATGGAAAGTGAATAATAATCTTGGACTTGATCTCTAACATCAAGAACATCATGAAATGGGAAGCCTTAAGGAAATCATTTCTGGGGGGACCATGATATACATGCACCAATTTAGAAAAATAGGTTCAATAATCCATCAAAAAATGTTAGTGTTTCTACAACATCATGAAATTCTGCGATTTCACCTATCTCAAGGTATTCATGATGAACTACCAAATAAAATCCACATTAAAAGTTTTCCTGGTGATAACCATATGCATACATGAATGAAAAAATGACTCGCACCAATTTATACCCAAATATTCTTGAATATATGTGTTCAAACCCATGTTATAGGTCTCAGGGGTCTTTAAGAAATCAACTATTCTCTTGATACAATTTAAAAACTCTTCAATCTTATTGGTTCAAGTATCTCCAAAGAAAATTGGTGGATTTTTCCTCATATAATCTGGGGAATGGTCTAATATCTATGACTTCTCTCAACCGCCAGTTTGAAAAATGTATTGGGACATGAAATACATTGACTCTATCAACGAAGAATCAACATGAAGGGTTTTCTATTAGGGTATTCTCCAAAACAATCATTCCATGCCTGGATGAGGTTCCTCTTGAATGAATTATCTACTAGAGATGAAAACACATGCATACTACATAATAATTGAACATCAAACTATATAAAAATAATCCATGGAAACCCCCATGTGGGTATCAATATGAAACACTATCATCACAAGAAAATGCAAATGAAAAAAGTCTAAAACATTTAAAATACCAAGCATTTACCCTTATTAACTGCTCATGCAAATAATTAGGAAAACCATGCACCAACCATGCGAGTGTCACTAGAGTTAGTAGGTACAGTTGTATGGGTTGTGAACAACTACTATTAACCATGCACAATAACCATATACCTCCACCATATCTAATCATTTCACCCCTAAAACTCAAAAAAACCTCTAGGATTACCATGGTACATGTCACCAACCAGTATATACATAAAAATATCATCAAAACAACTCATAAAAGGGATAAAATAATAAACACAATCCTAGACCACACAATTGAATCATGTGGTTCAACATGAAGAAGAGATTTCAAGACACACCCTCGTTCGTACCTCATAATCCCGAAAAGGTCCCAGCTCCAGTCAACTATTAACTCCCAAATAATAAATCATCTCTGATACCTTTTTAACAAACCAACTCATCACACGAGATATCCCTCCATATGGAATGAAGTGTGTTAAAGATTGCTATGGGCTAGTGACATGCCTCGAGAATAACCTATAATCTAATAGGAATGAATTTTCAATGGCAAATTTGCTTGACCCATCCATGAAATGGGACGTCCACACCAACATATGAGGAAAAAATGTATATGTATATAACATCAAGAGTAACACAACATAAGGAAAACATACACAATAACAATACTAAATATAACATATAATATGTGCCACAATTCCATATATTCATGATATCTTGAGTGAATTACCTAAAACACTAATTAATAAAAACAGGCCAAATAGGGCCTATATGTAAGGCCTGATCCCAGATATCCTGAAGCAGGTGTATTATTACATTAAATTGTCATGAATACAATGAATCATGTCCTGAAGGACTGTACAGTTTACCAGTCTTGGAAATACACATTACATACATGTTACCCATAATAAAATGGGGAAAAAAATAAAACATGACACACATTAATTGAAATAAACTTCATCCTTGAATTCTTAGTCTATGTTCTCTTCATCATAACCTGGGGAGAGAAACATAATAAGGGTGGGAAAAAATGCTCAGTAAGGTTTTGAACAATGAATGAATTAATCAATATATACAGAATGGTAAATATCTGATAACACTTTCCATTTACAAAACAAGATATGGTACAAATAATAGGGCTTGTGAAGAATTGTAACATATGACACAAATCAATAAACTGAGAATGAACTATTTCCATAGATATATCGATGAAAAATATCATGGATAAATAATAACTAGAAGTAAATGAGGAAAATAAATTATTTATGTAAATCATGTCTCATTCACATGACAACAATTTACCATATAGAAATTTCACAAGATGGTTTAAAATTAATTGTATAAACCCATTCATAAATCTTATTCATCTCATGAGAACATGTCGATGCATCCAGGATCTATATATAGTCCGAGCTCCAGTCATCATTGCATGTCCAAAGTACTTCTCTTAATGAATTTAAAAAATAAATAATGTGCCTTTAAAAATATCCATATTGATTGAGTAATATGGATCAATCAAAAATTACCATGAGGAAAATAATATAATACCAGGAATATAATTATATTCATGATATAACAAATCAAATTGTATAATATAAATTGTATAAAAGTTACTAGGTGTATAACATTACAATATGCCTCAATGAATATAAATTGAGACTAAATCCCTTACCTTAAATCTGATACTCTATATATTTTTCCAAAAATATAGTTTTATGGTATTATTGACTTATATTAGATTAATTATAATATTTATGATATCATATACGATTCTTTTATGATTTTTTATTACATGTTTATTAAAAATTCCATGTTAATGAAAAATTTCAGGTAATAATCACTTCGTTTATCATACAAGGTTTGAATTGTAATTCTTGATCATATTACATAGATCATGATTTAATTACATCAAAAATGAATAATTTGAATTATAATTTAAATATATACATAATATGAAAATATATAACAGATAGATATATTATATCAAATATACAATTCATGGAGACGGTGGGTCGTACGTACGCATGACCACTATTCTTTTTTCTTATCATCTTGAATGAGAGTCAGATTATAACATATATTCAAACATATATTATTCCAGTAGAATTTTTATTTCATATATTTTAAAATTATTCATAATATATTTCATTATAATCGTTATTGTATTGTGAGCGTGGATGATGATTCTTATAATATCATGGAGATGGAAAGCCGTAAGTATGCATGAGGGACGATATCATTTCCTTAATGGTTTAAAGGTATGGATTTGGATTGAATATGAATTTTTAAAAAATTATATCATTTTATATTTATTATTTATGTAAATTTTACTATGGCGTGGAGATAGTAAGTCATACATATGAACATATGGTGATATTGTTTTTCATAGGATGGTTAAAAGAGTAATATGGTTGTCCCATAATCATAAAAATATCTCATAATATATTATGTGATGGAGTTATTATTTTTGTGTGTTAACAACTTAGTAATAGGAAGTAGTAGAAAAATAAAATTTGAAAGAAGGGATAAAAAAATTAACTCTTCATCAGGTGTCTCATTTTGATTTGCACAAAAGGACTCCAAAAATAGGTTTTATGCTGAAATTGTGGCCTCTATGATGAATTGAGGGACGTTGCGAGGTTATTTAGGCTTGTTTTGGCCGATCCAAAGGTCATTGGATGTGTAAATTAATGATAAAGGGAGGTCCATTTATAAGAGATGTGAGGGGCAATTTAGGAAATGCTTGAAATATTAATTTATTATAAAATTATATTCAGTTTTTAATAGATGAAAATTATTTTTTTATAGAATAATATGAGTATGGGTCAAAATATTCTCAACCAATAGGTTTTATACATGTTTAGATCCAAAAGTTATCCTTATCCTTTGCTATTGACCCTTAGTGAAACAGTTTAACTTTTACCATGTCTTCTTGTATTTTTATACTATAGGATTAAATTCATTACTATAAATAGCCAATAACACCATAAGTGTGTATTTAATTAAATTTTTAACATTATATAAGTAATTGGTCATAATTGTAGATTTATAGGATTTTGTTTTCATTTAATAAAGTAGAATTTATTTTAAAACCCATTTATATCAATTTTGACACTATTTTGCAATTGATTTCTGTTAAAGTCATAAGAAATTGATTAATTCAGAAAAGGCATTAGATCATACCTTATATGTCAATGTCATCCAAAAAATTTGTTTATGGAATCAAAACGATCAAATTGTATTTTTGTTAATATTTATAATATCATTTATTTGATTGACTCATTAATAAGAAAAATAATTCATCATTATTGTATCATAAATAAATTTATTTATATAATTTCTAAAAAATATAAATAAAATATCATGATGTAGAAAATATATTTATATTTCTAATTAATCTTTATAGTTGAAGGTATAATTTACATAACCCCATATAAAAATTGATTTACTAATGGATACATGATTGTGTTATTTTTTTCATTAATTTAAATTAATTAATATAACATGTCATGATCATTCCCAAATGGAACCATTGTGTCCCAATAATGACCAATGTATGACCATGGTCCGAAATATATCATCCAATAGGATTGGAACACGTTTTAGGGTAGTTTTATATTTTTATAATCTTATTCTTTTACAATTATTTACCATATTTACCCTTTAACCACGGTAAATAAATTAATTTCTAAAGTTACAACTAATATTGTCAAAAAAATAAAAGGTACCTATTTATAAAATTTTGACCTTCTGATTTAAAATAATTAATCTATTTTTCTAAATTCAAAACATCGACATTGCAATAATTAATTTAAAATTAATTCCCATTTTCAAAACCAAAAATCTTGGTTTTATGAAATAATATATATCAATCAATTGACTTTAGTTTATGTACAATTTAAATTTGAAATTACATACAATTAAAATAATTGGATTAAATGATAAAATTTTAATCCAATTACAATTTAATATAAATTAAAAAAAAATCTAACAAAATTAATTATTTATATGAAAATCAAGGTTTGTGTTAAAATATAGTAATTTTCACTATTAAACAAAAATTGAAACTTATCTGAAAATTACAAAAATTTAAACCTGAGATAATTTAAATTTTTAGAATTAAAAAATGAATTATATTTTGAAAAATAATGTTTATAAAATTTCAAAATTTAGTTAGTACAATTTAGAGATTCTTTTTGAAACGACTACTTTGATAGGTCATGGTGTGCTAGAAATCGGGTTTACAGACAACACAAGACATTAATTTATTTAAAAAGAAGTGTACTGTTGAATCTTGGGGTGTTACATTATTCCCACATCAAATATTTTCATCCTTTAAATTTATAGAATATCACAAAATTAAAATATTCGGGTGGTTATTAATCATATGTTCATTTGGTCCCCCCATCACCACATCCAATTATGGTTTCTCAGATGAAAGTATACCATATATGTTGCCCCATTTCTCAACAACAGTACTCTATTATCAAAAATATTGAGAGGATCTTCACAATAAGACAGATTGGGTTCCATTTCTATTTATTCTTAGGTGAGTACATGCATTAGGCCTGGCATGTATTTCGTTAACGGTGGTACATGGAACACATCATAAACTTTTGAGAGACTTGGAGGCATTTCCAAACAATAGGCTACAACTCTGATTCATTGTAGAATTTCAAAGGGAATGATGTAGCTATGTGTTAATTTACCCTTATTACCAAATCATATAACACCCTTACATGGATATAACTTCAAAAAAACATGATCACCTACTTGAAATTCCAAATCCATCCATCGGTTATCGGCATAGCTATTTTTCCTACTTTGATCTGTTATGGTATGGGTTTTCATAATCAAAAAATTATCCATTTATTCTTCAACATGTTCTAGACATATAAGTTTTATTTCACCAACATCATCCCAAAAAGTTGGTGTACAACTTCACTTTCCGTATGATGCTTCAAATGGTTCCATGTGGATACTTGATTGGAAGCTGTTGTTATTGGAAAATTCTACTACAAGTAAATACTCATCACACATACCATGAAAGGCAAGTTATCAGGATCTGAACATGTCATCTAAAATATGAATATTATGTTCCGATTTTCCATTAGTTTAAATATGGAATATAGTTCTCAAATGAAGTTTTGTATCCATGGCCTTTTGGAGACTTTTCTATAATCGTGATGTAAAATGGTGATCATGACCAGAAAAAATCGATAGGGGTACTCCATTAAGTTTTAAAACTTCATTAATATATAGACTTTCTAAATATTCATGTGGTAAATCTTCTCATATAGAAATAAAATTTTCAGACTTGGCATGACGATCAACAAAATCTCATATCGAATCATTCATTTTGAGAGTCTTTGGTAGCCCCACGATAAAGTACATCATAATATTATCCCATCTCCACACAGGTATAGGAATATGTTTCATGAACTCCCTAGAATGTTGTGTTCCGACCTTTACCTGTTGATAAACCCATCATTTCGAAAACTAATCCGCAAATTCCCTCTTTGTGTTGTCCTGCAAAAAATGTTGGTTCAGATATCTATACATCATAGTTCCACTAGGGTGTATAGAGAAATTAGAGCTATGAGAATCATCCAATAAATCCTATTTTTAGTTTAGGTATAGAAGGATCACAAAGAATCATGGATATTCATTGAATACTCTATTCATGAGATACATAAAAATTGGATGCTCATGGTCTTCAATGCTTTTAGAATATATTAGAATATCCTTAATTAATACCACAAAACAATCATCAAGATATTAATTGAATATTCTATTCACGAGATCCAGAAAAACTAAGGGTGCATATTTCAATCCAAATTTCATTACTATAAATTCGTTACGACGATACCTCATCTGAAAAGTTGTCTTCGTAATGTCATCCTCCATCACTCATAATTGATTATATCAGGAACAAAGTTCAATCTTCAAAAATAATTGATATAATTAAAGTTGATTAAATAAATCCTTGATACAAGGTAGAAGATACACATTCTTTATTGTAATCTCATTTATTTCCCTATAATCAATAAAATGCCTCGTGTATCCATCTTTCATTTTGACAACAAAAACAAGGGACCCCAATGGAGAAACACTAGGGTAGATAAATCACTTTTGAGCCAAATCATCATGTTGTTTTCTAGCTCTAATAATTAAATTTTTTCTATTCTATAGGGAGTTTTTGATCTTGGCCATTCATCAAGGATTAAATCAATAAAAATTCAACTTCATGATCTGGGGGGTGTCTATGAAAATATTCAGAAAAAACATCAATGTATTATTTTACAATAGGAATTCCCTTTATTTGAAGATTATGTACTTCATCCCTAATTGTTGATTTCTCTAACTGCTCAATAATTTCACTCAGTAAAGAGACTGGGGGTGTATTTTGATAAGAATCAGGTGACAATGTTTCTTCTCAAAAGATAACGGGTTTTACATCTTCCTAAAAAATCAAAAATTCCTTCTTCTTGAAATAGATTTTTTTATCATATTTTGATATCCAATCCATATTGAGTGTTATATAAAAATAAACCATTGTTATGGTAAGAAAATTAAAAATTAGAGCATGTTTATATGCCAAAATAGGAACAGCTCGACACATCTTTGTTGCGGAAATGATCCCACTAGGAGTTCTAACTAATTATTCCCTTTTAATGGTTAATTAAAAATATATAATTGTTAAAGCAAACTATGAAGATTTAAAGTAGTGTGATGATCCTAAATCAAATAAACATTAAGATAAATTTTAGGAAATAATTAAAGTACCTTCCACCACATCATTAAGAACTTTAACCCCAGTAGATTTGATAACAAAATCTTAGCCATACCCCCACGACCTCTTCTATGGTAGATTGCCTTGACGTTTGGGGAATTAATTTGAATAGTGTCCCATCTCTTTAAAATTGTAGCATTGAATATCATTGTTTTGGTTCCTCCTTTTTCATTCATGAGCCTAGTTTCCCTTATCTCCGCAATTATAATGAACTCCCAATCGCTTCAAACATTTCCTAGGGTGATTTTCCCACTGTTTTCACAAGAGGAAAATCATTAAAACTTCTTCTTCTTCTTTAATGCATTTCCTTTTTCATTGTTCTCAGATGTCCTCTTCTTGTACTCTTTTCCTTTGAATATATTAGTCCATGAAAATTCATTCTCCATATTGATGGAACATAAAACAATTCCATCATATGATTAAAAATTCTACGAAAAAATTTCCATTCAATGATTTGGTTTAAGACAATAAAATAATTGACCGATCATGCACTATGTGTTGTGTGTCAAATCCATAGAAAACCTAGATAACCTTGAAAAAGTAGCTTCAGAATCTTCAACACTCCCTTCTGCCTTTTTCATTAAGGTAAATAAATTCATATTCATCTCAATTTGTTGATCACGAGGAATGTATTTGTCGATGAATATCTCCTTAAACGTTCTCCATTACATACGATCTATTTTTTCTTCATCCCTAGTATTTTGGATCAATTTCTCCCATTGATCAACATCAAATTTGAGACAATATACAAAAAAAATTATCCTTTTCTATTTTATTGTATCCCAAGGACATAAATATCTATTCTAGATAATTAATACACTACTCAACAATAATTGGATTAGTATTCCCACTAAATTATGGCGCATTTTGACGCATTACGTGATCCACCATAGAAGATTCCCTCTACAAAATGGGTTTTTCCATTCAAGAAAGGTTATTTGTCATAACATGATTATGTTTACCTTATATCTCCTTAATTTTTACTGTTCCAATACAGTATATGTTGATTTCTTATACAGGGAAACCCCTACAATTTCTATGAGTATTGATACCATTAATCCTACTAGGTGGATTCTCTATATCATGACACATATCGAATTATCCTGTAAAATTTTGAGTTTCAAATATTGTAAAACAATCATCATAAATTAATGATTTATACATTATAGATCATTAAAATTTGTTACATTGGGTGAATTATCATAAGTGTATCCCCAATGTCTATCATAGGGTATGTTCCCTAATCTATGTTCTCTAAATGTAGTTTCCAAAGTTGTTTCTAAACATCCTCTGATAACAATTGTAATGCCCTTACCTCATATAACTAGAAGCTTGTGCATTATTACATTAAATTAGTGTGATTACATGGAATCACGTCCCGATGGATTGTACATTTTAGCAGTCTTGGAAATCCAGATTAAAAACATGATACACATAATACATTGTAAAAACAAAATAAAACATGCCACACAATAACTGAAATAAACTGAATCATTTAAAGCTAATCAATTTTCTCTTCTTCATAAACAAGGGAAAGAAACATAATAAGGGTGGGCTCAAATGCTCATCAAGGTTATGTACAACATAATAAATAATAAATCTATATGTATAGGAAAATATCTAAGGAAACATACAATTTAAAATACTAGATAAAGAACAAATATAATCTCATGTAAATAACTAAAAAATATTCCATAAATCAATAAATTATGAATCAACTATTTTAATAGATATGTCGACACAAAATCTCATGGATAAAAAATAACTAGAATTAAATGAGGTAAATACATTATTTATGGATTTTATTTCTCAAACACATGAAAACCTTTTACCATAAACACATTTCACAAGAAGGTTTAAAATTAAGGGTTGAAACCCATTTTCTCAACTTATTCATCACATGAGAACTTGTTAGTGCATTGAGGAGGTATCTAAAGTCTAGGCTCCACCTGTCATTTCTGGTCCAAATTATTCCTCATAATGAATACCCAAAATAAATAATATGCCTTATCAAATAACCATATTTAATGGCTAATAAGGATATATCAACAATTCCAATGAAGGGAAAAAAATATAATACTATGAAAATAATGATATTCTTGATATAAGAAATAAAAATGTATAATATACACCGTACAAAAGGAAATATGTGTATAACATTACAATATGTCTCGACGAAATGAAATTACAACGAAATCCCTTCCCTTAAATATGATACTCTATGTATTTGTTTAAAAATTTAATATGATGGTATTAATAACTTATATTATAATCATAATAATATTTATGATATCATATGTGATTCTTTCATTACTTTATATTACCCTTTTATAAACAATTCCATGTTAATGAAACATTTTGGGTAATAATATCTTTGTTTATAATAAATTATTTGACTTGTTATTCTATATCATATTACATAGATCATGATTTAGATACTTCCAAACATTAAAATATGATTTTTATATAATATATATTCATAATATAAAAATATAATATATATATATATATATATATATATATATTACACGTAATACACCGTTCTTGGAGATGGTAGGTCGTACGTACGCATGAACGATGTTTCTGTTTTCATAACATATTGAATTGAAGTAAGTTAATAACATATATGTACACAAATATTATTCCATGATGTTGGGAAAAAATCTCTCAAGGTATCATTGCAGCATTTTTGAGGTGATTGTGTTTGTTGAAAAAGTAGACAATAGTACTGTTATTGTTGACAAAAAAACCATGACATAAAAAATTTGTTGACAAAGGGGATTTCATGGAAGAATGTTGAGTTCAAGAGCTGTGATCAATGATCCATGTTTTATTCAAGAACGTCGACAAAGGAATGGATGATCTGGAGGTGGCATGAAAAGAATAGATACAAGGTGGCGTCATTTTCCAGTGTTTGACAAATTTTTGGGCCAGAAAATCGACAAATGATGAAAAGTGGTTTTGTAAAAGGGACTTGCATGCCGTGTACTTGAAGACTTGGAAACTTGCGCACCATAAGTTTTTCAAGATCAGATTATCAAAATATGGCAAGGGGACAAGGGTCGCGCAAGTATTGAGTTGGTCACGCAAGTGAGTAGCATGACAGAGGCCAGTGCGGTTGAGCTGTGCGCCGAGACTTGCGAACCAGAGGGGGACTTGTGCACCATCGTGCAAGTAGTTCAAATACATATAAGTACTGGACCACCCCTCTTCATTTCTCATGTAGTTCAATACATAGAAAAATCAGAGCACCTGTCATGCAGGTGTGGAAGTCGCGCAAGTGGTGTGTGGTCGCACAAGTAGGGACTTGCGCGCCAGTGTTGAAGTTTCGCGCCATCTATTTTTTTGTGAACCTAATGTGGTTTGGGAAGCAATGGAAGTGTGTCGCAAATTTTTGGAGAAGCATAAGCTTGATTCGCACAAGTGTTAAGAAATACTTGCGCACCGGTGTTGACTTGAGCGCCGCCATAGAGAAGGGAACTGAATAAGGTGGATTTCTGGCAGTGATTCAGGGCTGCGTGGAAGCTGGAGGATTTCTCGATACATTCGGTGGAAAGATAAATTCATCTATGATTGAAGGCTGATCTTGAACAGAGAATCTACATAAAAGAGAGGATGTATTTATTTTTGATAATGAAGAGACCTACATGTCTATAAACTGTGAGTGGATCTTTTCTAGAGTAGTGAGAAAAAGAAGAGGAAGAAGGTGATCCTCTCCACCAGTAGTGAGCCAGAGAGAGAGAAACAGGGAGTGACCCTTGGGAAATCAGTGAGCTGACCCTAAATCTTGTAAAGGCAGTGAGCCTGGGCATAGAAGTGATCTAGCCCGAACCATGTAAACAACAGTGTGATTTAGTGAATTTTTTAAATCGACTAATCACCGTTGGATGCTCCTTAGACATAGACCAGTGAGGGTGAACCAAGTAAAAATTATTGTGTCATGTGCATTCTTTATATTCTATTTATATTGTGCAGCGGGAAAGAGAGAGAAGAGTGTTTTGCTTAACAGCGAAACAAGATCAAAACGGGCTATAATTTTTTAATTTGTCATACCCTTATTCACCCCCCTCTCAGGGTATTCAGCCTTGTGGACCTAACACATTAGAATTATTATGTCATATATTTCATAACAATTCATAATATATATGTTTATAATCATTTTTGGATGGCTAACAAGGAAGTTGAGTCTCATTATGTTGTGGAGACGGTAAGTCGTACGTACGCGCAAGAAAAAATATCATTTCCTTAATGGTTTCATATTATTTATTTGGAATGAATATTAATTGTAATGAAATAATTTTTTATTATTTTTATTATTTAATTCAATTTTATTCATCATTATACCCATAGAAATGATGTATAGATGAAAAATAGTTTACACCACGGTGTGGAGACGATATGCCGTAAATAAGCACGCATGGTGATATTGTTTTTCATATGATGAGTAAAAGAGGAATATTATTGTACCATAATCATAATAAAAATATCTAAATATATTATATTCTATATTTATTACTTTAGTATGGTAACAACTTAGTAATAGGAAATAGAAGAAGAAATGAACTTTTAAAGAAGGGATAAAACAATTACCTCTTGTTCGGGTGTCTCTTTTTGATTTGATCAAAAGGACTCCATAAGTTGGTTTTATTCCCAATTGGTTGAATATAGGTTGAATTTATGTGAGTTGTGATGATATTTGGGTATGTTTTGGCTGAGAGAAACGTCTTTGGAGTTGTGAATTAATGATAATGGGAGGTGCCCTTTTTTAAGAGAGGTGAGAGAATTTTAGGAAAAGGTTGAAATATTTATTTATTAGAAAATGATATTAAGTTTATAATTGCTCCAATTTTTTCTATTTCGATACTAATATGAGTATGGGTGTATATACTCTCAACCAATAGGTTTTATACATGGTTAGTTCATAAAATTATACATATCCATTAGTATTAACCCTTAGATAAAAAGTTTAACTATTACCATGTCTTCTTGTATTTTTATACTATAAGATTAATTCAGCTGCTATAAAATTATAGTAGAACCCCAATTGGATAATTAATGACATTTTTAACATTATATATGTTATATTTCAAAATCCTATATTTTTTGGATCTTTATATCATTTAATAAAATAGTATTTGTTTTAAAAATTCATTTAAGTCAATTTTGACACTATTTAGTAATAGATTTTTGTTAAAGTCCTAAAAACATGATTCCTTAAAACCAAAGGCAATAACTCATACCCCATATGTCAATTTCGTCCATGAAATTCGTGTATGGAATCAATACATTCAAATAATAGTTATGTTAATATTTATAAAATCAATTTTTTTAATCTTTCATTAATAATGAAAATAATTCATTGTTATTGGGTCATTAATAAATTAATTTATTTAATGTCTAAAAATTATAAATACAATATAATGATGTAGTAAATTTTATTGGTTTTGTAATTACTATTTATAGTCAAATATATCTGTTATATAATCCCATATAAGATTTATTTTATTAAAAGATACATGTTTATGTTATTTTTCTCATTGCTTTAAATTAATTAATATAACATGTCATTATCACTCCCATGTGGATCCATGTGGTACCAAAATCGACCTATGTATGATGATGGTCAGAAATATATCCTCCAATAAGATTAGGACATGTTTTTTGGTAGCTTTAGGTTATTATAAAATTATATATTTATCCTTATTTACCATGTTTAACCTTTAACCATGGTAAATAAAACAATTTCTGAAGTTACAACTCACAACGTCAAAATATTAAAAGATACCTATTTAAAAAATTTGGACATACATATTCCAAATATGGAATCCATTTTTCTAAATTCAAAAGATAGAAGTTTCAGTAATTAATTTTAAATTAATTCTCGTTGTCAAACCCAAAAAGAGACTACTAGAAATTGGGTTTTTCCCAACACTTCCATACCAATGGTTTTATGAAACCGTTGGTAAAGAATATTTTTACCAACAGTTTCATAAAAATGTTGGTAAATCAAGTCCTAAGAAACCTTTACCAATGGTTTTTTTAACCGTTGTTAAAAGGATGGCTTATGGTACCATTTACAAACGGTTCTAATGAACCATTGGTATAAGTGTGTTCCGAAAATGTTTACCAACGGTTTTTAAAAACTGTTGGTAAAAGTTTCCCCCAACATAACAGCAGCCCCGCCTCTCCCCCATTCGTGATACAGAACCCTAAACGAAGAAATTCCCCCTCTATTGGTGATCTAGGATCTCCTTCGGCTTCCTCTTCCTCCATCCCATCCAAGCTGCTGAATCTCCTACCGAATATCCTTCCGACCCATCCTAAATTAGGTATTTTCTTAACTGGTACCATATTTTTATTGAAAATTATCTATAATTTCAGCATTTAGTTTTGATTTTGATGTGTATATGTTTCGTTTGTTGTTTTGATTTAACCTATATGTGATGTGGTTGTATCTATCTGACCCATCCACAATTCTTCTCGGTCAAGAGACTCCTTCTAGCCAATATCCAACTTGAATCAAATAAAATTTTATTTCACACTTCAAATTAGTAAGTGTTACCTTAGTTTTAGCGTTATTCCTCTTTTTTTAGTGTCCGATGTTTTGATTTAGGCTAAATTAGGATTTTTGTCTACGGAACCCTTGGATTTGTTTTCTGTTTTTTGTTATACACATCAAACATGGTAACAATTTTGTTTAGTGGGGGATATGGTACTTTTTTTGGAATTTAGTTTAGTTGAAAATTGGATTTGTATTTTGATGTAGGGGTGTCCATAGGGGTGGGGGTGTCCAGAGGGGTGGGGTGTCCGGGGGGATAGGGGTGTCCATGGGGGGTCCAGGGGTGGACGAGACTGTCCAAGATGGTGGGCGGGGCTGTCCAGGTGTGGTATGGGGTGTCCAGGGGGTACAGGGGTGGACAGGCTGTCCACAAGGGTGGACGGGTGGTCCACAGGGGTGGTCGTGTTGTCCAAGAGGGGTGGGCGAACTGTCCAGGGGGGTGGGTGGGCTGGCCATGGGCAGTAGGGGTGTCCAGGGGGTGGGAGGGATATCCAAGGGGGTGGGGGGTTGTCCACAGGGGGAAGGAGTATTGAGGGGGGAGGGTGGGCTTTCCACGGGGGTGGTCGGGCTGTCTAGGGGGTAGGGGGTGTCCATGGGGGTGGGCGGGCCGTCCACGGGGGTGGGTGGGGCTATCCAGGTGGGTGGACAAGCTGTACAGGGGGATGGTCGGGCTCTCCAGGGGGTTTTGGTTATCCAGGGGGTCAGGGTGGGATGTCCTGGTGGGGAAGGGGTGTGTGGGGTGTCCAGGGAGGGGGTGGTTTTTCCAGGTGGTGGTGGGCTGTAGGGGAGGGGGTGTGGGCTGTTTGGGAGGGGGGATGTCCGGGGGGGGCTATCCAGGTGGGGGAGGTGGTATGGGTTTTCCAAGGAGGGGGTGTCCAGTGGGGGGTGGGGGGAATCACCATTTTATAAAATAGGTAAAATGATTTCTAAGTGGTTTATTTGGAACCGTACAAAGATAGATACCATTTTTATTGTATTATAAAATCCCATTAAACATATTTATACTTAGTGAATACTTTATAAGTTTGGATCCATGTTTGAGGATTAACAGTAATATCCCATAGCTTAATACCATTTTTAGATTTTTTACATCACATTATATTTTTTAATGAGTTAACTTCTTCCTTCATTAATGTCTTCCAAGGATGTCTTAATAATCTAATAGCCACTTGAATGTTTTTCCTGGCTTAAATAATTTAAGGTATTCCCAGAATAGTCAATTAATTTTTACATTCTAGAAAACCATGTTGATAACCTTCATGATTATTTGATCTCATAGGTGTGTGTGTTAAATATGGATATAATTTTAAACATATGTATTGAATTTTTTTTTATCTTCCAGGGTTGCAAATTCGGAAGTTGGGTTGTTTTAAAGCGATATATAGCAACGTTTTAAACTCCTGCAACATGTGCCTAATGGTTGTTCAGTATTGGATTAAACCACCACTATTTAAGGTCAATATTTGGTTACAGATTTTTGTTTTAGCAGTTGTTTTCCAAGACAAAAATGGTGAGGATTTAATGGCGGTTCAAACCACTACTATATCCTGTCCATTTTTTGGCAGGTGATACCATCGCTAAAATCAAAAACGCCACTAAAAACATTCTATGATGATTCACCGAAGCTACCGCTAAATTTATAGAACTAACCCCACACCCCTGGAAATACCCCCACCCCCTAAACACCCAGACCCCCCTGGACAGCCCCACCACCCCATGGACAACCCGTCCACCCCCTTAGACAGCACGTACCCCCCTGGATTGCCCCCCCACCCTTGTTGACATCCCTCCCAGCCCATCCCTGGACACCATCCCACCACCCCCGGACACCCCCATCCCCCCGAACACCCTCACCCCCTAAAAATCCCTCCCCCCCACCCCTTGACACCCCGACCCCACTAGAAAGCGTCTCCACCCCTGTGGACTGCCCGACCACCCCCCATGGACAACCCGCCCACCCCCTGGAAAGCCTGCCCACCCCCTGGACAGCCCCTCCATCTCCATGGGCAGCCCGCCCACCCCCTGGTCACCCCATACCCCCCCACCCATACATTCCCACCCACCCTTTGGACACCCCTCCCACCTCCTTGGACAGCCTGCCCACCCCCCTAGACTCCCCATACCCCCTTGGACAGCCTGGCTACCCCCGCAGACAGCCCGCCCACCTGGACACCCCAACCCCCCTAGATAGCCCCCCACCCCCAGGACACCTCCAACCCCCCAGATGACCCCACCACCCCCTAGACACTCTGCACCCCCTGGACACCCAGCACCCCCAATGGACCATCCAGCCACTCCCCTGATCCTCATGCTACTCCTCATCCTGATCTCTCTGAAGAAGTTAAAGTATAAAACTCATGTACTCCCAACAATACCCTTAAGGATTATGTATTCCTTGATCCAATTCCAATATTTTACTGGGAAATCATTGAATATAGGCATTAGAAATTTTGTATCTTATTTTCTTATATACATTGTATTTTATTTTATTTAATAATATGATTCTCATATAGAGTAATGTGTCAGTTATGATTTTATATAAAGTAAACAATTTTCATTTACCTAAATATTTTTTTGATTAAACTTCAAAATTATTGAATTTCTTTGACATGAATTATTTGATTTTTTTTAACAGAATGGATAGAAGTAGGATGTATGAAACTAATTGGATTTAAAAATATTTTCAATATAATTTGAACAGCTTTATAGATTTGGCATTTGACAAGGTTTCAGAAAGTGGTCGCATACACTACCCATGTTTTAATTGTGTTGTAAGACCTTGGTTGAGTCGTGAAGCAGTAAGCTATTTTATAACAAAATATGGTTTCCAAACATACTATTATGTGTGGTATCACAATGGAGGTAAAATGGAATCTCAAAATGATGATGATCCAAATGATTGGACTGAATTGGAGTGTTTGATATATTATAGGTTTCCATTTTTTTGGCATCATGAGAAAGAAAGGATGTCCAACCAATAAAATTTCAATACAAGAACCCATGATGCGTCCAATGAAAATGATGATGTTGATAGGGTGAAAAAATTGAATGATGGTGCAACAACTCCAGTATATCAGCAATGTGGTAAATGAAAAAGTTGGAATTTATTATCCAAATGTTTCATGGGAAAACTATGTATGGGATTTCAAATACTGAAAATGATTACATTCTTACCTTCTTGAAGGAATTACATCTAGATGATGAAGATATTCCCCCAAACCACTATATGGCATGGAATTATGTTGATGAACGTGGATTCTCAAAAAAAATCATGCTTTTCTGAATGATTGCATCTTCTTTTGTGAGGAAACTGCTAAATGAAATGATTGTATCAAATGTGGAACCTCCCGATTGAAGCCAAAAGATGATGGAACACCATCTCTTGTGCCACAAAAAGTAATGTGTAACATTCCATTGATCCCAAGATTACAGAAACTTTTCATGTATGATGAAATATCCATAAAATGTGATGGCATGACATTGGGAGAAAAAAGAATAATAAAGAGTTGGTTCACCCTAAAGATGGATTTTCATGGCAGAGATTTGATGGACGATATCCTGAATTTGTAGCCGACTTGCGTAATGTGAGACTGGGTCTTTCATGTTATAGTTTTAATCTATTTGGGTAGATTATTACTTCTCACAACACATGGCTGATTTTTATACACATTTATAACCTTCCCCCTTGGTTGTGTATGAAAAATCCTTACACTTTCTTGATTATACTGATATCCGGCCCTACCGATCCTGGAAATGATATAGATGTATACATGAAACCATTAAAAATGATTTTATACTTATTTGAGATGTGGGTGTGGCCATATACGATGCATGTTTAAAAGAAATATTTCAGATGTGTGTGGCACTTATGTGGATGATCAATGATTTTCCTACTTATGAAATGATGTCTGGAATGAGCACAAAAGGAAATTTTTCATTACCTATTTGTATGAAGAATACTCGATCGAGAAGACTGCAATATTGTCCTAGTTTTAGTTTTATGGGACACAGAAGATTCTTTCCAATGAACCATCCATATAGAAACAATCTTCGAAGATTTGACAATACCATAGAGAATGACGATCCATGTCAGTGTATGTCTAGAACTGATGTGCTTAGTGAATTGAAAGATTTCAGTTATTCATTTGGGAAGGGTTTAATGAAATATAGAAAGAGGAAAAATGTTTCCAATGATACCTGTTACAGTTGGAAGAAGAAGTGTATATTCTTTGAGTTGTCGTATTGGTCAATAAACTTGTTACGTCATTGCTTAGACGTAATTCACATTGAAAATAATATACGTGAAATTTTTCATTCAATTCTTTTAAATGTCAAGGGGAAGACAAAAGATGATTTACGATCTCAGTGTGACTTGGTAGATTGGTGGATCAGACCAAAATTGCATCATGTCTGTATCCGTGATGATAAATGGAAAGTTCCATGTGCTTCCTATGTGATGAACCCTACTGAAAAAAATCAATTTCTGGAAGTGCTAGAGACTATTAATGTTTCTGATGGCTATCAATAAATATATCAAAATGGGTCAACAGTAAAGTGTTGAAGCTGAAATCATTGAAGACTCATGATTATCACGTCATTTTTCATGAGTTGATTCCAATAAAAATCCATTATCTCTTGTCCAATAATGTTAGAGTCTCAGTTAGTTGGCTATGCTATTTTTTAGGGATCTTTTTTCTAAGAGGTTGTCCAAATAATTATTTCAAATACTATTGGTAGATACACCATTACTTTTGTGTGAGTTCGAGAAAATACTCCCTCCTTCATTTTTTATATGAATGTTGCATCTGACTGTCCATATTCCGACCGAAATACTTCTTGGAGGACCCGTTGCTTTCCGTTGGATGTATCCAACTGAAAGAAACATGTGCACATTCAAATCATATTTTCGGAACATGTATTATCCTGGAGGTTCTATTATGAATGGTTACTAGGCTCAAGAATGTATGGATTTCTGCTCAATGTATTTGTTTGATCTTACTAAGAGAATAAATAGACCAATGAGAAATGAAGAAGAACAGTATGGGAAAATTGAACCCAGTTTTCCATCACTTCCTCAGACAGGAGGAATTCTGTGATCATATACCTTGACAACATTAATCCTTGAAGAGCGAGAGATGGCACATCACACAGTGTTTTTCAATTGTGGTTTGTTCGATGAGAATATCAAGTATGTAAATTGTGCATGTATCTCTTATTTTATCTCTTCTAATTTTTAATATTTGTTAAACTATTATTATTTTTATCTACAGGTAACATAAAGAATTTATATATAGAAAGAATTGTTCTTTATCTTTGAGAAGGAAATAGAAATTGCATAGCAGAGGGTTTTCTTCTTAGTTGAAATTGATGGTAAAAATATTTCTGTAATAATTAAATAAAAAAAATATTTAATTAAGTTTACTATTTGTTTATATTTCAGGTATTGAGTTTTCCTGCAAACTCTGTTTATGAGGAAATAAGAACATTGGATTTTGGTCCTAATACCATGGTTCGTGCTTGTAAATCACTTGTGATCAATGGATACAAATTTATTATCACTGAACTAGCAAAAAACATGAGAACACAACATAATGGTGTTATGCTAACTGCCACAACAGACTGTTATACCAGTTCATTGGATACTAGACCTCGTTCTGAAAATGTAGGTTATTATGGAGTCGTGGAGAAAATAATAATTTTGGATTATTACTCACATGGTCGAGTCACGATGATGAAATATTAATGGTTTGATTCAATGACTAGGCAAGGCACCATTATTGATGATTTTGGATTTCGAGTTATTGACATGACTATCAATTTTGCCACCGATGAACCATATGTATTGGCATCAATGGTGAAACATGTTTTTTATGTAAAAGATCATCGTCATCCTAAATTCAGTGTAATTATTGAAGTAAATCCCAAACATGTTTTTGATGATGGTGATGATGAAGTTGAAACTATCCCTACTGCAATTGGATGTAATCCATTTATTACTTATGATGAAGCCAATAGCTCAATTGTCAGAGTTTATTGTGAACCCGAAGATGTGTTGGGAAATATATAGAATCATATAGTCATGTTCTCACCTACATGTTTCACCTACATCATTCAGAGTGTGTATCCTAGTACATACCTTTAAACCACCATAAATCTTCTGTTTAATTTGGTTTTTTTTTTCAGAATTGTTTTTCAATGTTGTGTTTTTTGGGTTACACATTAGTTATATGTTTCAAATTTCATCCATATTTTTTTCATTGCAATAAATGACACCCATTGAAGAGAGGCGGTGTAAAAAGATGACATAAAATAATTGTCGTATGATACAGATGGGCGTTTCTCCACTCATCCTTGTTATGAGTATTTTATTTCAAATATAAATATTTCAATAACTTATAATATCGTGTGATTAATTTTGTGTTAAACTTTTTTTCAGGATCCACCCCCTAGATGAGAGATATCTGACGAGGATCCAAATATTTCTCCCAGTAGTGAGGCTGGGGGTAGTAGGGGGTTGGTGTCCAAGTTGGACGATCATCTAGTGGTCCTGGTACTGAGGTCGGTGGTATGAGGGCTCGTGGTGCGAGAGTTAGATGATCCACTACCACAGAAGTATCTTCTACGCCCCGTTTTGATCATGTTGTGTCTTCAAGGATAGATGTGATATATAGACCTCCAATTTTTACACTACCAGTTTGCCAGACGTCTATGCCATCATCTTTTTCTTCTGGTTCATTATCTCCGAGCTATTATATTCCACCATCTTCAACTCCTGCTCCAACACAATATGTGGCTGAGGAGCATACACTTTGGGATAATCCACCTATACAGGATATTCCTTCAGCTTCTACACATCCAGTGATGCCCATTGATCCGACTACCACAGGTATATTTATATAAATCTATCAAATTTTTATAAAATAATTTATTTTTATTTTAACTTGTACTGATATTATTTTTCATTAGAAACAGATTCATCTACAGATATGAGGTGGGGGAGGGGGCGTACTCGCTTGCATGCAGTATGGAACCGCCAGACACAGTTAATGGTTGAATACAATGTTGATGGACAAATGATTGAGAAATCTGGGCAGGAATGTCAGGGTTTTTTTGCGATGCTAGCCAAATACTCCAATATCATTCCGGTCAGCCCTTTCTCTTGGAGAAATATGGAACACAATATCAAGGATAACTTGTGGGAACAAATATGGGTAAAAATCTATTGAATATAATGTAGTATTTTTTTTTATTTATATGAACTAATTTATTGGGTTTCAGCTTCGGTTTAACTTCCCTGATGGCGAAGGTTCTCGACCAGCGCATTTAAAATAGCTAGGAGAAATTTGGAGAGCTTATAAGCATGAGCTGTATGATGGCTGGTGTGATGGAGTGGGGACATAATTGGAGACATTACCTATCATGGATGACATCCCGATAGAGAAATATCGCCAAATGATTACCCATTGGGGGACTGTCAAATTTAAGGTATTAATCTCATTTGAGGTATTTAAATGATAGTTTTAATATTTTTCATCAATATAATTTTTTTATTGTTAAACATTATTTAGTAATATTCTAAAAAAACAAAAAAATCATTAATTTAAAGCAATATCTCCACTCTTTGGGGCGCACAACTATTTCAGATCATGAGAGGCAGCTGGTACGATATAGCTGTTTATAATTTTTCTTTAAGAATTTCCCTTTTTGTTGTTTCCTACATAAATTATGTGATTTATTGAATATTGAATATATGATTATACTTTCACTTTATATTGTTTCAATTTCATTACAGAAGCACAAATTTTATATTGAAGGATGTATCCCTTGAGAAAAATTGTTTTTCTCGAGTAGAAGAAAAAAAGATGGAACTGCAGTAAATGGACCAACCCAAGAAAAGATTGTGAGTTTTAATTTATTTATTTCAATGTTTAAAATCTATTTTGAAATTCAATAATCTATTAATATTTTTAACAGGCTGAATTAGAGGCTCTTGATGCCCAAGATCCTGACAATTTTGGCCCACATGATCATTTATATCAGGTTATCAGAGAGGATCATTATGGTCGAGTACGCTGCCGACCAGGTAAGAATATAGTCCCGATGAGTTATTAGCCCTCTCTAGGTATCTATTCTGGTACCGATGAGTTGGAACAGGTCATGGAGCATTCAAGACAGTATGATAAAAGTGTCATAGAGTTGGAAGTACAAGTTCAAACGAGGGACAAAGATTTTATGAAACTAATCAAATCGTTATCTTCATCACTTCCACCAGAGGCAAGCGTGTCCTGTCAGACATTTATGTTGTCAATGGGTGTATTATCCAATGCACCAGGAGGCAGCTCTAGTGGGGGTCAAGATGATGACGTTCCTGGTGATGACGAGGATGCTTAAGAGGATGAGGGTGAGGATGAGGATGGGGACGAGGGTGAGGATGGGGCCGAGGGTGAGGATGGGGCCAAGGACAAGGATGAGGCCAACGATGAGCATGGAGATGATAACGAGGAAGACGATGAGGATAGATATGGGGGTGAGGATGATGTCGATGATGGCAGTGGTGATGGTGATGGTGATCAGGGGCAGACTGATCCATTACATTTTTGAATTCAATATAACTCTTTATTTTCGACCAAATGTGGAATCCTAATGATGTTATAATGGTTTGGAGGTGAGTGATGCTATATGAGATTTTATGGGTTATTGTGAGGTGTTTCTTCTGCATTAATTGATTGGTTCATAAAACATAAGTTGGTTTTGTATTCTGTTGTGGGTGTGTGTAACCCGAAATTCAAGGTTGGTGGTTCTATTTCTATCCTGTGATAATGAAACTACTTGTTTTGAATTTGAAATTGATTTATATATTGATTAATGAAATTGGAATGCTTTTTTTATGTGTTGAAAAAGTGTTTTGAAATAAAAATTGAGCTTCTTTGCCTTTTGATAAATGTATTATAAATGGTTTTCAATGGTTTTCAAGGCATTGAAATAGGTTTGTTAAAATGAGAACATGGGTTACCTTGGGTACCTAGGTGAAAGGTTTATCTTAAGGAAATCATCCATTTTATTGTGGTTATCAAGGAGGTTTGACTTCGGTCATACCCCTATACTCTACGCGTATTATTCTTGGGGAATGATATTGACATTTTGGGGAGATTACTCTAGGGGTTTCCCTCCGCTTCATAGGGATGTTGTTTTCATATCTGTATTTTTTACATGATTCTTATTGTATGATTAGTCTACTACCAAGACCTTTAGTATTCCTTGGTACTGTGATACCCATTTTTCTATTTTTTATTACCTAACTTTCTTATTTAGCCATGTATTTCATGTTTAT
Source organism: Viscum album (assembly GCA_963277665.1). Classification (NCBI taxonomy): domain Eukaryota; kingdom Viridiplantae; phylum Streptophyta; class Magnoliopsida; order Santalales; family Viscaceae; genus Viscum; species Viscum album. Next base: position 436,559,671 of record OY728167.1, on the reverse strand, counting down.
GCACTTGGAAAATGATATGGAAAATGATCTTTGAAGTAGATGGCTTTTTGAGTGAAATTGATATGATATTATCTCTAATGAAATTATAATTCCATGGTTATTTTATTCACACCATGACCAATTTTAATGAGGTAATGAGATATATACTGGGAGTGGTACCCAAAATCCAACAATATAGGATAAGAACATATACCACTCAATAATTATGGAGTTTTTGTGGATATTTTTTTATGAATAATAATTATTTTCATGAATCCTATAATTATAGGAAAGTATGGTTTCCAAACTATGTTTGAAGGATGATTGAAAGGAGATAAATGAACTCAAACCATTTGAGAATTTTTTTATCCATTTTATGAGGTCCATGACAATATTAAATACATGATCAATAAATTTTTATGTGTACGAGTCAACCCCACCTTAATCCGAGGTGTGGTGTGGCCGGAACCCCTCAAAGTGTCTCACTTTTCTTTGAAATGGACAACCGTTTAAGTAAAAACAACAACTGACATATGGAAAACGAAACAAATGAATTCATATTTTTTTGATACATTATGAAAAGTATCCCTGGGTCATTTGTGATGTGTACGGGTCAACCCTGCCTCAATCTGAGGCAAGGTGTGGCCTGTACCACTCAAAGAGTCTCACTTTTATTGGAAATGGACATGATTTTAAGTGAAAACAAAAAATGGAATACGGAAAACCATCCAAACACATTCGGATTATGTTGAAACGTTAGAAAAATGATCCATGTGTCATATGTGATGTGTACGAGTCAACCCCACCTCAATTCGAGGGCCGGTGTGGCTGGTACCACTCAAAGGGTCTTTCTTTAGTTTAAAATGAATGTGCATTTATGTAAAAAAATGACATACGGAAAACCGACCAAAGGCATTAGGATTGTGTTGATAACTTAGGAAAATGATCCATGGGTCATTTGTGACGTTTAAGAGTCAACCCCTCCTCAATCCGAGGTGCGGTGTGGCCGACACCACTCAAAGTGTCTCACATTTCTCTAAAATGGACAACAGTTTATGTAAAAACAACAACTGACATACGGAAAATGGACCAAATGCATTCGGATTTTGTTGATACTTTAGGAAAAGTATCCATGGGTCATTTGTGACATGTACGAGTCAACCCCGCCTCAATCTGAGGCACGGTGAGGCCGGTACCACTCAAAGAGACTCACTTTAATTTGAAATTGACATGATTTCAATTGAAAACAACAAATGGCAAACGGAAAACTGACCAAACGCATTCTGATTTTGTTAAAACATTAGGACAAAGATCCATGGTTCATATGTGACTTTTACGAGTCAACCCCGCCTCAATCCAAGGGCCGGTGTGGCCGGTACCACTCAAAGTGTCTTTCTTTTGTTTAAAATGGATGCGCTTTTGAGTAAAAAAATCGACATACGGAAAACTGACCAAATGCATTTAGATTGTGTTGATACTTTAGTAAAACGATCCATGGGTCATTTCTGACATGTAAGAGTCAATCCCGCCTTAATCCGAGGTGCGGTGTGGCCGGAACCACTCAAAGTGTCTGACTTTTCTTTGAAATGGACAACAGTTTTAGTAAAAACAAAAACAGACATACGGAAAACAGAACTAATGAAATCAGATTATGTTGATACTTTAGGAAAAGTATAAATGGGTCATTTGTGACATGTAAGAGTCAACCCCACCTCAATCTAAGTCACAGTGTGTCTGGTACAACCCAAAGTATCTCACTTTTATTTGAAATGGACATGATTTTAAGTGAAAACAACAACTGGCATACAGAAAACTGATCAAACGCATTCAGATTCAGTTGAAACGTAAGGAAAATGATCCATGGGTCAAATGTGACCTTTATGAGTCAACCCCGCCTCAATCCTAGGGTCGTTGTTGCCGATTCCACTCAAGGTGTCTTTCTTTTATTTAAAATTGATTCGCTTTTAAGTAAAAAAAGACATACGGAGAACTAAACAAATGCATTCGGATTGTGTTGATACAGTAGGAAAATGTTCCATGGGTCATCTATGATGTGTATGAGTCACCCTGCCTCAATCAGAGGCACGGTGTGGCTGAAACCACTCATAGTGTCTAACTTTTCTTTGAAATAGAAAACAGTTTAAGTAAAAACAACAACTGTCATACGGAAAATGGACCAAATGCATTCAGATTCTGTTGATACTTTAGGAAAATTATCCATGGGTCATTTTTGACATGTACGAGTGAACCCCACCTCAATATAAGGAATTTTGTGGCCAGTCCCACTCAAAGTGTCTCACTTTTATTTGAAATGGACAGGATTTTAGGTGAAAACAACAACTGGCATACGGAAAACCGACCAAATGAATTCATATTCTATTGAAACATTAGGACAATGATGCAAGGGTCATATGTGACGTGTAAGAGTCAACCCTGCCTCAATCTAAGGGCCAGTGTGGCAGGTACCACTCAAAGTGTCTTTCTTTTGTTTAAAATGAATGCACTTTTAAGTGAAAAAATGACATACAGAAAAATGACCAAATGCATTTGGATTGTGTTGATACATTATGAAAACGATCCATGGGTCATTTGTGACATGTACGAGTCAACCCCGCTTCAATCTGAGGCACGGTGGGGCTGGATCCACTCTATGTTTCTCACTTATCTATGAAATGGACAACAGTTTAAGTAAAAACAACAACTGACATACGAAAAATGGACCAAACGCATTCGGATTCTATTGATACTGTAGAAAAAGTATCCATGGGTCAGTTATGACGTGTACGATCAACCCCGCCACAATATGAGGCACAGTGTGGCCGGTACCACTCAAATAGTCTCACTTTTATTTGAAATGGACATGATTTTAAGTGAAAACAACAACTGGCATACGGAAAACCGACCAAACAAATTAGGATTCTATTTAAACAATAGTACAATGATCCATGGGTCATATGTGATGTGTACGATTCAAACCTGCCTCAATCCGAGGGCCGGTGTGGCCGGTACCGCACAAAGTGTCTTTCTTTTGTTTAAAAGGGATGCACATTTAAGTAAAAAAACGACATAGAGAAAACCGACCAAAGGCATTCAGATTATGTTGATTCTTTAGGAAAATGTTCCATGGGTCATTTAGGATGTGTACAAGTCATCCCCGCCTCAATCTGAGGCACGGTGTGGCCGGTACCACTCAATGTTTCTTTCTTTTATTTAAAATGGACACGCTTTTAAGTAAAAACAACCGGCATACGGATAACTAAACAAACACATTCGGATTGTGTTAATACTTTAGGAAAATGATCCATAGGTCATTTTCAACGTGTACGAGTCAACACCACCTCAATCCGAGGTGCGGTGTGGCCGACACCACTCATGGTGTCTCTCTTTTGTTAAAAATGGACATCATTTTAAGTGATAACAACAACTTACATACAGAAAACTGACCAAATGAATTCAGATTCTATTAAAACATTAAGAAAACGATACATGAGTCATTTTTGACGTGTAAGAGTCAACCCCACCTCAGTCTGAGGCGCGGTGTGGCTGCCACCACTCAATGTGTCTATCTTTTCATTGAAATGGACAACAGTTTAAGTAAAAACAACAACTGACATACAGAAAATGGAACAACACATTTGGATTCTGTTGATAAATTAAGACAAGGATATATGGGTCATTTTTGATGTGTACGAGTGAACGTCGCCTTAATCCGAGGCATGGTGTGGCCGGTACCACTCAAAGTGTCTTTCATTTGTTTAAAATGGATACGCTTTAATGTAAAAACAACCAGCGTACAGGAAACCACACAAATGCATTCGGATTGTGTTGATACATTAGGAAAATGATACATGGGTCATTTGTGACATGTACGAGTCAACTACGCCTCAATCTGGGGTGCGGTTTGGATGGCACCACTCAAAGTCTCTCTTTTGTTTCAAAAGGACATCATTTTATGTGAAAACAACTGAAATTTACACTCATTTCTAATAGTCGCAAACTCTTTTTCATGAGTTGGGTAGTTTCACTCATGGGGTCATAAGTGAAGAGACTCCCAATAAAATACCTTTTCATAATATATTATAAACAATACATGTTCAATGCAAAATTCATCACAAATCATTACAAACCCAAATCTAGGATCAGAAAAAAAATGGGATTTGAGCCAATTTCAAACACTTATTCAACTCCATAGGTATTTCTCTACTATTCTGCCTATTAGAATTTGATGGGGAGGTGGGGGGAGTAGTGCTATTTGGGGGTTTGTGTAGGGGTGATGTGAATTAATACTGGATGATTTTTGTTATATTATGATTGAAATAGGGAATTGTAGTACATGACATAGTTGGAAGAGTTTGATGGTTTTATGTGTTTTTTGTGCTATTTTAAGTGTTTTTATACTGTTTTAAGTATGTATGTGGTTCTTGCGATATTTTTTATGCAGGTGTATAGTGGACGGGCTACTGAAGGGTTGTTTTTCCGCAGTTCGGGAAAAACTCAATACCTACGTTTTTAAACTGTTGGTATAACAGTTTCTGGAATTCTGGAATTTTGGAAAAACACAATACCAACAGTTTAGAACCGTTGGTATAAGAGTTCTGAAAAAACACAATACCAATGGTTTTCAACAATTGGTATAATAATTCTCCAAAAATACAATATCAGCGGTTTAGAACCATTGGCATACATTGAGATAAATTTAAAAAGACAATATATACCAAGGGTTTCTGAGAACCATTGGTAAAAATGTTATACAAACATATACAAATGGTTATCTTGCAACCGTTGGTATATCAATAAATACAGTCGGGATATACTAATGGTTTAGATAAAACCATTGGTATAAGGCTTTTCTCATGGCTTACTAGCCTAAGGTTTGGAAAACCGTTGGTATAGGCTATACCAACGGTTTTCCAGCTTATAACAATGGTTTAGAACCATTGGTACAACCTTCATTTCTATTAGCGGATTTTTAAGAAATAATATCTATAAAAAATTGACATTTAATTATGTAAAATTTAATTATGAAATTACTTAAAATTAAATAAATTTGATTAAATGTTAAAATATTAATCCAATTAAAATTTAGAATAAATTAAAAATAAAATCTAAAAATATTAATAAATTAGATGAAAAGGCAGTTTTGGGTTAAAATATAGTATTTTTCACTATCCATAAAAAATTGAAAACTTTTACAACAATACCAAAAATTCACCATAAGTTAATTTTTATATTTTTAATTAACAAATTAAGTATATTTTTTTTTTAATTTTTTAATTTTTTTTAAAAAAAGTAGTATTATTCATAACTTTTTTTAAGATATCTACATTGATAGGTTGTGGTGTGCTTGAACTTAGGGTTGCGTACAATGAAATCCATTGAGTTATTTAAAAATAAGAATACCATGGAAGCTTGGGGTGTTACAGTATTCATACATACCAATGAATAAAAATACCTAAATATTTCCACATGATCAAAAATCTGCGTGACTACATCTACTCCATAAAATGATGCACAATAGTAATAAAAAGATCTACCATGCTATATAGTTTACTTTCCCTTACCTGAGTCTGGAATAACAATGTTTAGATAATCCCAAAGGAATATGTAGGGAGGCAATCACAAGAACACTTGGATACCACCAATAAACTATTTAATAAATTTACCCATGAAAACTAAAAACATAGTTTAAAAAATATTTTCAAAATCGATCCTCTTTGCAAACATACCATTTTCAAATTACCTTTTAAATATATTTGGATTTAAATTTAAAAAAAAGTAATTTAATAAAATAATTTACAAAAAATAATCATATAGATAAATAAGGCCCATGTAATTACATGTTTAACATATTAGATAATAAATAAAAACTATGAGCACAATATCAATATATAAATAACAGTAAAAAATGTGGCATACTACACATCATATCAAATCCACATGACACGAATGAAATGCACAAGCATGAAAACCAATTGATAATGAGTAATTTTCACCTATAGATCAAACCATCATGACTACAATGAGTGAGAATAAATATGTTTTCTTGCTAGATATGAAATAATGGATGCTTTAATTGTCTTATGAGGCCCATCTCTGAGATCTCTCATTGTCTCTCAACAACCAATCATGAAATCTCTATCTCAATCGTCCATCCCAAAGGCTCCCATAGTCCCATGGAAACCAAAATGGACGTGTGCATGTTCATCCATCCAATGGTTAACATGGTCCCTAAAAACCCCTCTATCACACCCTAACTATCCCATTTTGTCCTCTATGACAACATAATCACAAAATGTTTCATGACATCAAAGGCAAAACCTGAATCCCTTTTCAAAAACAATAGACCCATTTTATAAAAAAACAACACATATGGTAAAACCAATTCTAAAACCATTTTATAAATCCATTTTAATCCATAAAACATCATTCAGCCATATTAACACCCACATGTTATGAATATATGTAAAACCCTTTTGGAAACCCATTTCATGTACCAAAATTACAAAATCAGTCCATGAATCACATCAAATGTGGAAATCCATATCAAAAATAAATCATTTCAAGGACAATATAAACAAATTAAACCAATGTTGAATCATAATGTAATGGTTTTTGGTGTTGAATATTTATTAAGTCTATTGATTGGAATATTTGAGTGAAAAGATAGTGTATTTTGACTTAGCAAATGATCCTGAGAATCCAAAGTGTTTTGCCTGCATGATTTGATTCATGAACGCAATGTTTAGGGATTCGTGCAAGACTCGTGTGTTCCCAATGCAATTTAAATTGGTGTTATTGTGCTCATATTTATGAAGCGGTAATGTTAGATGGGTAGAAGAAACTGGTCTGGCGCGCAATATAGCTAACCTACACCAAAAATTCCTATACTACCAATGTGATGAAAACAGACCACTTTTGCATTGGCATCCTTCCATGTCACTACAGAGAAGTTTTCCTATAAATAGAAGGGTATCACCACCCTTACGGGTAACAATTCGGAAGGTGAAAAATCGCTATAGTGCATGTAATATGACCACATCCACGACTGCATGAATCTCATGATGTCAAGGTAATGGATCTTGCGTGACATGTCTCTCATTTCCCGCCCTTTGGCTGGACCCACTACGTCGTTACCCTCTCCCATTAACATTTTTACAAATGAAAGTGTGTTTAAAAGACAACTCTTGTGTGCAACACTTACCCTTGTGTAGTATGTTTTATTCTCAGGTCCCTTACCATTGTGCATCTGACTCCAATATAGTACACAATTCTACAATCCTGTACGCATCCCTTCCTATGTACTCTAGGAATTTTCCATATTCCAATCCAGTATGTTTGAGCTTCCTTTGAACGTAGTATCTTTATATCTCATGATCCTCCACCATCCATCCCTCTAGAATTGTGTGTATTGATTTCTTAGTCCATTGAGTGGAGTTCTATGTTACATTTCCCTAACTCATGGTGATTCATAGACTCATGCTAAAAAATATTTCTTATTTTCATAGCCACATTAATGGGCACCCTTCAATTTTCCAATCTACCACCCCACTATTTCCGGAAATTTCTTGTACCTTTCTTTCCCCAAGTGATTGTTCGTACAAATTAATTATGTCCAAGGGTTGAGGATTGATTCTTCCATGTCCGAGAAATAGGATGTTAAACTACCAAACATCCTCATCCCCAACACATGACATTAAACTATGAGTTTTTACATGTGTGTAAATCTTGTTGGGGAGAAAAAGAGAATGATCATCATCTCCATCCTGATCCTCTCTCCCTCTATGATGTTTCACCATATGATCCTCGGGAAGTCTTCAGATACGCCCCGACACAGACTGAAATGGTGTTCCCTGTATGATTTCCATATCCTTCTCATACATATGGACACCCTAATCAGGATTCTCTTCTAGATTAAGACTCAATATCCTTCTCCCTGGGCTACTAACATAGTGTAATACCCACAACATCCTTTGTGGTCACTACATTCATGAAAAAAATGTCTAGTCTACTGGAATCTCTTGTTTCTCACACCGATAATGACCCACGTGGGATTAGAGTTTATTGGTGACCATAAAATCATCTCTTTGGGATACTAACCACTTGTATGTCTCATACCCCTCCTCACATATAACATTAAATTGATTCCACCAGAACTACATGAAGAGTGATCCTTGTCTCCCAGACTTGGTATATAGGAAGCCTCTCCGATATTCAATCCCCACACTCATTGTAATCCAACAATTCCATGCATTTCATGTAATTTTACTTTCATCCATTTTGACACTAAACTATATTCCCTTATAATTTATGTTGTATTTGATCCATTTTGGGTATATTGGAAGACTCTATGAGGTCCAACACCGACCAATGGTATGCTCTGGTACTCCATAATATGGGATGAACCCTCTTGATATGATACTATAACATTTGGGACATATCTCCAGAATCTTCCTCTTTGAGGTGTTCTGATCTTCATGGGTAACTATCCATGATTAATCCCCCACACAACTAATACTCCTTCAATGAGAAGTTATCTTCATTCAATGACCATCTATCCATGTTTATGCCTTAGCATGTCTTCAATTTTTTTCCTTTATATAGGCCGTAATTCCATTCCCCGCCCTTGTACTATGTGGACTTTGATTCCCAGCCATTGGGAAAAGTAGGAATCCTAACTAAGGTTCAATACCATCACCCATTTTCCTTCCAAATCCATCCACAGAGGGGTTTTATCTCAGTAAAATCATTCCACAACCACGAGGTTCCCTTTCCTTCAGGTCCTCTATCCATGTGTCCATTCTCATGAGATGCCTCATCTAGTGACCCATTCCCCACCAAAACATTGTGGGCATTGATCCCTACATTCAATGTGATGTACGAAGGAAACCTCTTGAAGGTTCAATCTAAAAATCATCTTCATCATGTTGGTTTCATCCCATTCATATCATGCACTTCATAAAATCATTCCTCATCAATCGTAATTTTACCCAGGCCACCACGTCCTAGTGAAATTGTATATCTAACCTTGTCCACTATCCATGTGTAATCCCCGATTCATTACCCCCATTCGAACTATGTGGTTTTGGATCCCTGTCTCCCCACATGGTGCGTATGAGGCCACCTTAAGATTCAATCTGAGCCAACGGTAAATATTGGTGTCCCCATTTTAATCAACCACCACCTCTGGTTCTCTCTTAGAGGCATATTGATAAGACTTCATGGTGTGAAACCTTATCTTTTTGGTACTGGCCATCCCAGGTCCATCCCCATCGTGCTTTTTGAACTATCCTCCATATGAACCTTTGAGGTTCTCCCTCCTAGGGGTGTATCCATCTGATCCAAAATATTCAGCATTTTTATCAGTATAATCAGTCTTCTCTGGTCTTTAAAATTGTGGAATAGCCCATGGTAAAAATGGAAAGTCGAAGAAACCATCCATGATGAGAATCTAGCAGAATATTCCCCTCATTCTATTTTTGATGCATCGAGATTTCCCTCCATAGAGAAACCCTCTCATAAGGGAGAGTTACGGTGTAGAAAGGTTCCAACATCCAAAAATACCAGTGATTCCCAAGGAGAAACTGACATCCCATCATCACTTTTCGATCAAGTATAAGACATAACTTATGTGGTGATGAATGATGCCCCACATTGGAAAGAGGGAATGTGAGGTACAATTCTCATCCAAGAGAATGTCAATTACACATTGGAGGAACACCCTAGTGGAATCATTGGAAATATAAATAGTGAACCCGATGTGAATTTTTTCTCTTTCAACAATGAGGATTAGTAGAGTTCGATACATCAATATATAATCATGTCACAAGATCAATCCATCCAGTGTCAGGTCCTTCCAATCAAAATGTTGGTCTGGCATGGAACTCACCCAAAATTGGGGTGGTTGGTCCTTTCTCATTGTGGGGTATTATATCGTCGATTGGGATCATTCTATCCATACATGGAAGACTAAATGGTTTTGGAGTAATGTGAACTTCTTTCAAACAATATGTTCTAGTTGCTGAATCTTCCTGCTTTATAGGACCCAAGCTATTGGAACCCGATCACCTCCCGCCCACGGATGCTGGGGAAGGGGAAATGATATTTTTTAATTCCCTGCACAGACCATCTCCTCCATGAATACATCCATAACCATGGATATCGGTGACCACGCCACATATCACCCTCAGATTTTATCCAGAAGAGGGTGATGGATACTCTTATATGATGATACGAACAAGAAATTTTCATCTCAATGAGGGACATAGCCCGCCATGATCTATATTTTTTGTTCCTCATCATCCCCTCTACCCACAAGTGTCGTTTAGGGAGTTATTGTTCCCCACACTAGATTTAAACTGTTATAAGAGCATCTCCTCATAATTCTACAATGATTCAATCTCCTACACTGATGAGGTGAGGGACCTTTGAGTCATCCTAGATTTGGCTGTCACTCATTAGATACAATGGAGCTCTCCCACCAGGATACATTCACACTTCGATCTAATTCCACAAGAATCCGAATTGGAATCCTCTACCCCCATATAGCCGACCATGACATGGATGACTCGAAATCCACATCGGGCGCATGCTCCGGAAGATACCTGCATGGGGGTATAATCTTCTATTGATTCAATGGTTGATGCCCCAACTAATTCATAAAATCATCTACCTGTTAATTAATATCCAGGGAACCACTATGCTCAGTTGGGGTTGAGACTGCATCCACCCTATGGGAATACTGGTTTGACTCTATCGTTTGCTGGTATGAGTAGATTCTGTCACATTCTAACCCGTGATATCGAGATATAGTATTTAGGTCCTCCTCGTACCATATTAAGTCTTAGAGGAGGTCCTACCAGTAATGTTAATGTCCTGCACAGAGGACCTCCCTATGCCCATGATCCCACTTTTGGGTATTTTGCACGTATTTTTGGTTATCAATTCGAAGGCCCTACTCTCCTCATTACCCATCATCACTGGGGTCACCCCCATGTCCAGATTGATCAATACGAAGGTCCTCATCATACCAATAATTACAATTAGCATAGAGATCATTCACGTGCCATACGTGGCTGGCATGGAGGTCATATCCATTCCCCTTCCATCATCATCATAGGCCCTAACCACTACAACACTTCCAACCATGGAGGTCCTCCACACGCAACCCGCACATAGAAATGAGGTCCACCCCATGTTTTGTTTGACAACAGAGCATGTTTTCCTCACACCCTATTACACCCATGTGGATGTCTTCCCCGATATCTCATCCAATGTGTAGGCCCACCACAAGTCCATATCAGCACTCAGAGGAGAGGTCCTTATAAATCAGAAAAATCAGGTATATTGGTTTCCCCCATGTTCCAACTAGCTCTAGTGAAGACCCACCCCATTATAGAACCATCCTGAATGGGGGTCCTCCCTATGTCAAATATTTACCAAGCCCTAAGGAACTATTCTAGGTGTGAAGGGTGAACCGACACCGCCGATGGATGAATCTAGTGCCGCACCAAATCAATGTCAATCTAGTATATTTTTTAGACTTTGAAGTGGAATGTGATTTAATTTTGGAGCCTTCACCCCAATACTCTATATCATAGTTTGGGGAAGGAACCTGGTGTATCAGGTTCTTCCATCCAAAAAGTAAAATGCACCAAATCCCCGAGTCACTCTATCGGTACATATTGGAGGAGGAAGATTTGGAACCTTTTCAAGGTCCTTCAATGAAATCTTCTCTATCATCCCAAGGATCATTCTCTTTCCATACATGAGATTACAAAGAGATTTTTTGGGGGATAGTAGATGATAAGTACTTCCCATATTCATCATTAGTTTTCTCCACCTTCAAACATGAAGCTATGGTCAACACTCTGTCCTACAGGGACATGGAGATGTGTTTAGTACCACCCTCATGAGACGAACTAGTTTGTTGAGGCTTGTCATCTCATGCAACATTCTCTCCACCGGTCAGGCCTTCACCACAATGCTCCATCTCAATACCATTACCAGTTCCCCAACCACACCATGTTGAAGAATGGGGAAACCAAGGGCTAGATCCTGATGTTAAATGAAGGATTTTTTGGGACATTATCACATCTACCCATAATCCCAATATGTTTTACATGATTGGTACATCAGTTAATGAAATTATGGATCCTCTCACCTAGGATGAAGTCATGTATTTCCACTAAACCCTTGGAACAATAAAAATAAATATATATAGTCATTTATTGGTTTATCCATAAAGAAAGAAACATTTTGAAAACATTGGCTAGAAATGACACCTTGTTTAGTTTTACATGCTTCTTATGGATCTGCACCCTGCATCACCCTGCTGTCACTAGACTCTTTAGAAATGATAAATTCAAAGCTTCACAATGATCCAAATTTTTTTAATAATGCATCTCCACAAAGCTAGATACGTGTTTGGGGGTCGTATATTTCACTTCATATCAGTATGATCCTACATCAATCTATCCTACTAGGTGATATCAGTACTAGCACATCCAGGACCCCCCACGCATTTCCACTCATCGTCAAAGACATTTAATAGGACTTTCAGACCCTGTCGAGTATTTTCAAAACATATAAGACCCTAACTAGGGAACAAAAGAAACTGGGACTATTTGGACCTCAGATATGTCAGGTATCATGAAAAAGACATAGGATGATCCTAAAAAGGCCACGTTTCTCCAAAATCATGCAAAAAAATAAGTGGTTATTTCCAAGCAACATTCTTAGAATGTAGAAGAGTGAAGGCCAGACTATAGTGATCCAAAGTATGATCCCAAATTCCATCCACTAGGGAAGATAAATAAGGTACATGACAACCCAGATGAGTTTCCCCTAATTGATCTCAATAACCCTACATATTATGATAGGATAGAGGTCAAAGATTATAGAAATCGGTTGTCGTATGCATCAAAAAATCTACCCATGCTGTGTGAGAATATTCATCAAGACCAGGGATAGTAGGTCATTCCTCTAGTGACCACTCATGTTTCCCTGTAGCTCATCGCACAAGTAGCTCCTTAGGAAATTCCTCCAGTTGCTCCACTAGCCACTAGGCAAGCCTTTCAAGTTGATGAAACTAGAAATTCACTAGTTGTTTGAGATAATTGGGAAGATTGGGACCCTTTATAAGATGATCCAATGTGTCATCTCATCGCTCTCCTCGATGACCTTGAAACCAGATAAATGGGGATCACACCTGATTTCATACCATATTCAACATGGGTGTATGATATGTCAGCACCAAAAGCCTTCGGGAATCCTACTTTATCCCACTTCAATGGAATAGGTGAATTCATGTAGAAACTAGAAAACACTATCTCAAGTTGTGGATCCATTTTAGTAACTCTTTCATAGAAAGAGGCCTCCAAGCATTGGTTCTTTGTAGAAACACTAGAAGGTCCCACATTCATCTTGTACGACCAGCAACCCATCATGTTCGTAGCCAGTTCAGAGGATATTCATTTTCAGTGTCGACATTGGTTCATATACACCACACTAAAGAGCAGTATCACTATGAAAATCGTGTGAATGTAAGGTCTAGATGAGCACATCCCAATAAAATTTCCAGGTTAAAGGTTTATCAACTCTTTACTATTCAGGTATTCCTAAACCCAAATGTTTTCAATTATTAATATCTTCATTGGGAAAAAAATTATTAGAGATTTTTTTGATAAATGTTTCAATTTCCATCAATAGTATTTAAAATAGTTTATTATGAAATTAAAAAAAATCGTTCAATACAGATTTAGTATGAGATTACATGGAACGATAATTTTCATTTATGACTGAATAAAATATTAAATATAATATATTATGTGCACACTTTTTATTCAAAATAATTTAATAACTCCAAAACATTTTGTCGTATGGGAAATCTGATATGTTTTTTATGTCAGAAATATGGTTTTTACCCTATGAGGGGTATAATAATCGATGGCGCCTAATATTTTGGATGCCTCGGATTTGAAATAATTTTGTTAAATAATATTTAATATATTATTTTATTAAAATTAATTACATATCTCCTAAATAGTGCATCATATGGTAAATCCGAGACCAATGAATGGTCTACAATAATGGGTTTCACCTAGACATGGAAAAACATTTGTATATGTTGGGTGTTTGGACGTCTCTCTTGTAAAAACAATATTTTTATTTTTATTTATTATTTATTCCTTTTTCTAAATAAGAAATAATTAATATCTATCAAACGATGACCTGTGAGAATGTTGAGACCACCGTCAGATCTGGAATGGTGTGTTTACCATATATAGGGTATAACATTTATGCACAATAGTCGTTTGGTGTTATTTAATTTTAAATTTAAATAATTAATTTTCTTAATTTATTAATATGAATTTTAATATAATTAATGGAAATTCATTTTATTTAACCCTTGTTCTTCTCAGCATAATCCCAACATCTCCAAACCACCATTAATGTTAATTCAATAAGTATCCTTAAGAATTTTCAATTTATTTTTTTATTGAAAATCACAATAACATTTTATTAAGGAAAAATATCCTTCCATAAGAATTATTTTATTAAGGAAAATTTTCTTTCTCTACAAAATGTTTAATTTATTCTTATGTTTTTCATTTTCTTATCCATTATTTTCTTAAAAAAATATTAACCATCCTTTCGTTAATTAAAAATTTTGTATCTGTATCTAAAACCAAGGAATCATATAGTTCCTTAGATATTGAGTTATACTATTTTCAGACTCTGAATTATCAGAAATTCAGAAATCAAATTCTCTGAAATTAAGACTCCAAATTTTCAAAAATTGAGACTCTAAATTTTCTAAAATTCAGACTCTATATTCGATATATTTTGGACTCTAGATTCTCTAAAATTCAGAATCCATATTCCTCAAAATTCAGACTCCAAATTCCAAAATATTTATAATTCCTCATAATCCATACACTCATTATCCATTATTTTCATAATATAATTGTTTATATTTTCAAAAATTTAATATTATTTTTTTCCGAGATTCTAATTATTCATATTTGTGTAAGCTACTTTACTTTATAACATATTGTTTCAATTTTATCGGATACTAGTTTCTTAAAAAAAATATTATTCTCTATACATTTTATTGGTTCTCAATCATGAGAATGTTCCCCAATTTTTTCCTACATAAAACGATTTCATACAATTTATTTCTATCTAACTGTTGGTTTAGTGAAATGTGTACATGTCCCTAAAAATTTAAACGAAAATTATTATCTTTGTAGGATGGATCCAAGCATTACAATCCTAACATATAAATAAAATTTCATTTGAAAGATCTCAACACATCGACTTCTGGAACCCATCCACACTACCATGTATTCCTCACCCATTTCAGTCTGGGGAATCAATGTCCTGGGACCATATCAACTAACAATAGCTCACCATTGCACGTTTATCCGAACCACCATAGATTTATTTTCCAAGTGGGTAGAAGTGATACCGCTAAAGGAAATAAAGTCACATTCTATTATCATGTTCATGAGATCCCAAATTATTCAACTATTTTAAGTCCCTCATTCCATTCACATTGATAACAATATCAACTTTCAGGAATATGAGCTAATGAAATTGTATGTTATGTAAAAAATCGGTTCAAACCACACTTCTCACTTGTATGCTCAATAAAATGGGTATATCGAGGCATTAAACACAAACCTATCTCACATTTTGTATAGGATATATGTTATTAAAATAAATATTTCTTTGGAAAGGATCCTCAACAAACTCTGGGCTTACTATAAGATGGCTCATAATTCCCCCAAGTGACCCCATATTCCTTTTTATGGTATAGATGAAGTCGTACCAATATAGATTTGATAATCGTCGCTCTGAATATTTGTTTATGATTATGATATGTCAGAAAATATCGTGGAAGTCCATATTGATGAGTTCAAAGACCAGGATGTGAATTTTATCCCGGCCTTGCACAATCTGGAGAGGCACCTATATTAAATATCCATAGATTTCAAAAAATAAGTTCTCCTCTGTTCATTCCTCTATGGTGAAATGGTTTTTAAAATGAGGATGGCAATGATACCTGGTAGTAAGCCTCCAAAGTTGGAACCCAAATGAGAGGGACCTTATATCATCCACAAGGCTTACCCCAACAACACACATTATTTGGTAACTAGGGATAGTGAGTGAATTACTCCTCCAACAAATTCCAAATTCATCATGAAGTACTTTGCAAGAAGATTTCTCACCCTCTTCCTAGCTGCAATATGTTATACTTCCCAACATCACAATCCAACATGACGTTAAACGTACACCATCCATTATGCATGAAGTTAAACCGCATGAAATTCAAGAAATATATTTTCATGATTCTTTCCATTACAGGATACATTGTAAATCCCATGAATTTTATCTTCCTGTTTTTCCTTAGATTTCAGTAATTTACATCTATTCTCATTAGCCACCTGAATATAGTTATCCTTAGTGATTTCATATAGTTATGGTTGACACATTTTTTATTTCTCATTAAAATTGGTTTTACCATAACCATACCATGTACTCACCCCTTAGGAAAATCCCCTTCACCCTATTCGTCACCATATGATGTTAAAATACACGGCATTCATGAAAAATGTATGGCATGATTCCTTTCCTAGTAAAATACATAGGAACACCCAAATATTTTTTCATCCAGCTGAGCCCCTGGTTTATTGAACTCTATTTTCTTCATCCAGGATGTAAGATGCATAACTGCCTAGCATCACCATCCCATATGATGGTAAATTGTACTTTCTTCCTTACCACATGATTTAAAACAACAAGGTATTCCAGAACTACATATCTCATTATTCCTTCCCCTGTATTTAACATATTAATGGATAGAAAGTTTTCTGTCATGACTAAACGAGGTTGAATATCCCCATATTCTTGGGGGATACATGGTGTGGTATGAGACCTCTTTGGTCCTCATTCATTTCTAGTATGATACCTTACCATGTTGCATATACCCATTAGAAAATATCCAGTTTCCTTTTGTTGTATCATGAATGACGTTAAAACTTTGAAAACCCAGTTCTAGATGACATTAAATTCCTACCCTAATCCTTAGTGCATGATTTTAAATTTAATTTAATTACAGAACAACATATGGATTTATTACCATACTTATCAGTTATGTAATAATGCACAAATTTCATCAACAGGTCCATCCCTATGTACCATAAATCACATTATCTCTCTGATCTCTTTACCTATGTACAGTACATTGGGAACGTGTGGTGTGGTTTTGACTTCATTGGTCCTAATTCACATTATACATTTTATTTCTGCATCACATATCCCCTATATAAGCCTACCCCTTCACTGTCATGCAAAACACATGACACTAAGCTACACGATATTCCCGAACTATGTATGGCTTTATTCCCATCCCTATGTAATACATAGGAACACCTAGTTATTTTGTATTTATGTACAAAACTGTATTCATATTTTTCACCCCCTCAGCATGTGGTTCCATATAGGACAAGATGGTGTGGTATTGGATTCTTTTTTCCTCATTCTCATTGGGTTTCTAACAGTTGTACCATGTGACTTCTTTGGGAAAAATTATCTCTTACCCACATCCTTACCACAAGAAATTAAACATATTGTGTCCTGATGAACTGTGTATGGCATGATTCCCATCCTAATGGGAAATATTGGAACACCTATACATTTTTTATTTGGGTACAACCGTAGGTTCATCAAACCATTTTTACGGTTTTCCACACTCGTCTTATCAAGTCGTCCTCCCCTAGTTGAATCCATCGACCTCTATCTTCCCCCATTAACATGTTCAGACTCACTATGGTATAATTCATATAGTTTTGGAATCTTCATGTACATTCTCCAATTCCACCACCACACCATGAATGAATGTTTTTGGGGTCTCTATCATATTTCACATCCAAAGGGACCCCTAGATGGTATGGATTATCGATCTTAAGGCTCACATACCATTCTGGGGAAACGTCCCAGAGGATGTTGAACGACATCTTGAGATAGGTTCTGGCCGTATTTTGAATATGGTCAATAGAAGTCCTCGGTTGTTTGTTCCCATCCTAGGTCACAAGATATGGACATTTTTTTTTGAATATGGTCACCAGTTATCCTCCACTATTACGCTAATCCCATTAGCTCCCAAATGTTGGTCTTGTGATTTGATTTCCTTCTCACATAATAATGCCCATATGGAATTTCAACACTCTTGGTTCCATCCCTCTTTTCTCCATTTCATGTTGGGTGGGAAGATCATTTTTGTGGGCTTTTTCTAGATTCCACACATCCATTCTCCTATTTTTTTCTTCTTTATGTTATAAATATTTTATCCACCCTTTGTTTCCCACAGTGAGCATTGCTCGGATGGGATTAGGGTTTGTTGATAGGATTTATAATTCCATGAAATATTCTCAAACCCTATGTTCCAAACTCTATGACCAAAAACAAGGAGTTTTGGTCCCAATTATTAGGCATCATGACTTTAAACTATGTATGTGTTGTCTAAGGAGTATGTGATGTAGTGTAGGCCTCTTTCATCCTCATTCACTTCCGGTTGATTTATGGAACCTCCACTACACATTTCCTTTTCAGGATGGTCCATGCTCTATGACCCTAAACTAAGATCTTATGTGTCTATTTTTGGAGAACATTAAACTACGTGACAACCTCAATTTTCCTCATTTCAAATTATATATCCACCATTTGGAATTTTCCATTTTATATTCCATTAATCAATAGTAAAGTGGGGATTTATTCTCATCATAATGCGATACATAAGAATACAAAATCTTTTTTTGCGTTCTAGGTTCCATCCATTAGTTCTATTCAGCCTCTTTGTCTGGGTTCTCCTAAGATTACATGTATATGATTGAGGCTCTTTGGTTCCCATTCAGGTCGGGTTTACAATAGCTAGGCCTTTTACCTCTCTTGAGAGTACTTGTTCCGACATTATTCTTTACCCCATGACATTAAATTTCATGGGTACTGTTCCTGACTCAAACATCCCCTTAACATGGATCTCCAACACCTTCTACATTCAATGGGTCCCCTAGATGGTATGGATGATCAGCAGTAAGGCATTCCTACCATTCTCAGAAAACATCATGGAGCATCCAAAATGAAATCCTGAGACAGGTTCCTCCCACATTGCGAATATGGTCAGAGGACAACCCTCAATTGTTTGTTCCCATTTCAGGTAATACAATATGGATATTTTGTTTGGAATATGTTTAATGGTTATCCTACATCATTACACACATCCATTTTCCCCAAATATTTGGTGCAGTGATTCATATTTCCCTGACCCTTTAATCTCCAACACCCCTAATGTTATCATTCCGTACATCCATGTACATCGAGTAGAAATGTTGAATTTGTCAAGATTTTCCCACATGAAATTTCTCTCTCATGGTTATGTACTCTCATGTGATATAGAAATACTATCTTCACCCCTTGTTTCCCAGACTAAGCATGGCTCAGCATGGATTAGGGGTTTTGGTAGGGTAATACCCACATGTATGACTCTCTTACCCAATGGTCTGAGCTCTATAACCTTAAACTTGAATCTATTTTCTCCAATCCATAAGACATTAAAATATATCGCCTTGTTCTACATGACTTAAAAGTATTGAATCTTTATTGTATAATGTAAAAATAAATGGACTGGTCTGGTCATACGACCTTAAGATATGAAACCATCATCATGGATGCACAAGGAAATTTGACACTGTATAATTATGTTATCACATGGTAGGGATTCACCATGAGCACTGGTTATCCTCCATGTTATTTTTCAAAGCCTAAATATGTATTCATTCTTGTAGTGACACCCAATATTCTCATCCTAGGATGGGCATTCCAAAACATTCCAACAAGAGAACAAAAAAGATATATCAAATTAAACATTTTCTCTATTGACGGGCTGGAAATGCACATTTGAATTCAATCAATTACTATGTGTGGATTTATTTCAATCCTTGTTGGATATGTGGTGACTCCCAGAGTATTCATCTTGGGTCCTGCCTCACCATTATTTTCCATTTTTTCCATATGGGTATGGGATCCAATTTGAGAATTTGTGATGTGCTGGGGACTTATTTTGTCCCCATTCAAGTTGGGTTATGCACCACACCATGATTATATCCTTTGTGATTTGTGTATCCTAGCCATATGAAAATTAACATTTCCACAACACTCTTCCTGCATGTTGTTAATGTCCCTGACCCATCATGAACTACATATGGAATGATTATCATCCTTATGGGATATGAGGGAATTCTTTGGAATTTCACCACTGGCCTAGCCCAAAGTTCACTTGTCTTCCTAGCCCTTTGGACCTAATTTTAGTCTAAAAACAATGACCATATAATAGGATCCCCTATTATGTGTAACATGAATTTAAAATTTTATCCAGGGATGAGGTAGTATGACCATTAACTATGTGTGATGTCCTGGTCATAAGATGTTAAACTATCCTATGAGTACTTATCCTTACTATATAACACTAAATTATGTGCATACCATCATCATTGGCATGAAATAAAACCACAAATCATTATAGGTCCTCAGAAGAGAATTCTTGTATGGAGGAAGGTGTGATATTGATTTAGACCGGTATGCTCACACAATGTGATATAGTCATAGTGGTGAAATTCTTAGAGTGTTGGAGTCCATTCAAACAACCCATCACTCCCCACGTCAATTTTTTTCCTCTTATTTGGATCCTCATAACCTTTGAGGTCTAACGGAACCCCCTAAAAATATGGATTCATGGACTTAAGGAACACCTACCACTATAGGCCAACATTCTGGGGGGAATCGAACGACACATCGAGTTTGGCCTCATGTTTTTGAATACAATCAGTAGTTGGAATTCATTTTTTTGTCCCCATTCTAGGATAATGTGATATATATGATGTGTTTGGAATAAGGTTAATATTTATCCTCCCTCATCATGTCATCCTCACTATGTTCCGAATTTCGGGTATCGTGATTGACACTTATCATTCCCCTTTTATTGTATTGATTCCAATGCTCCTGGTATTACCCACCTTGTGCGATAACGCACATCAGGAAAAGAATGTTGGATGCCCTGGGATCCTTATTCTCCAGTCAAAAACCCTCTTTATCCAAAATTCTATGGGTGGTTAGATAGTAATGACAGACCTTAGGTATTTTATGTTTAGCTTGAATTCTTTGGAAAACGTGGATAATTATATTATCATCCATTATTTCTAACACCGAGTATGACCCACATGATATTAAGGATTAATCATCATTTTTTTCGTAGTAATGATCGAGATGTAGTAAAAGATTCAAATAGTATATCTAGATGCATAGTTATGGATAATCAAAGATATTCAGTAATAGTGAAGATATGATTCAATAGTTTTTCCAAATCACAGTCCTTATTGATCATCCCCTTTGATGGAATGATTTTGTTTCTCAACCCTATAGAGTGCAGCTTCCATGATTTAATCATGCTCCTTGAGCTCCCTTTAATCTTTAATAGCCACAGAAAAATGCTCATCGTCCTTGTCGTGCACTAGTTCCCGCTCAACACAGAGTTCACCCATTTTATGGTTCTCATGTATTAGCTGCTCATCTACTTCCACCAGCTAGGATATCTATCGTTCAATGATCCTCAACTGATTAATGAAAAATGTGGGGAATTCTCCCAGTTACTCATGAAGGTGATGATTTCATTTTCATCCTCATATAGTGTCTAGATATTCTCAAAATTTACCCTGCAGTAGGTAGAATCTGAATTTTGGATACTCTCCCATAAATTATCAATAATATAATCATAGATTGTCACATGGATGTGGCAATTATCCTCCACTCCGACACAGAGGAAACATATCTAGGTGCGGAGTGGCCCTATATTTGTTATCCATTCTACCTCTAGGTGACTGAGGAAGTATTTTATGGACTTTCATGCATTTATCTTTTCCGTGCGACTCACCTCAGATGGTTCAGAATCATAATCATCCAACTCATCTGGATCTATAGGCTTATATTACAGAAATATTCCCAAAATTTCCACAACAGGGTATTCCTCTAGAATTCTCTCTAATCGACTAGGCACTATTATATGTGGGTGAACATCTTAATTAAACTCCTCCTTAGTGACTTCACCCGCACCATCATCAGGTTATTCCCTAGTAGTGGTGTCACCTGGGATCACAACTACCTTCCCAATGAGAGTTAAGGATGGATCTTCTTGAGTGATCAGTTCCTCATAGACATATACAATCACTGTTGGATCTCCCGTAGATGTCCCTGACTTTTCAGATTATCGTTCCTCTAGCCTCATGATCACTACCTGGGAAATTTGTACCCAGTTTATCCATGATTCATATAACAGACTTTATATTGTAGATGAAGGGAATTTATAGATATGATCACAACCGGTTCAGGTTATTGATTCAACGAAGGACTATTTACCAAAGTAGATCCCCCAGTGCTAGATAATTTGATAATTGGTGTCGACTCCTCCTGAAAATAGGAAGTGGACCTAGGATTTGAGTCCATCACTTTGGCACCATTCGCTACTTCATCTAGGACTATTCCCCCTCCTTGATCAGCCCCAGATAATGTCTATGTGAGATGTTCTTCCAAACCATTAGTGCATTTTCTCCCCATGAAGTATCATCTCCCTTTTCATTACCACAAGTTATTTCCAATAGAGTAAAATTATAAGTCATATTGACCATCTTAAGTAATGATAAGGGACTAATAGATATAATAGTTGAAAATTAACATGAGCCTCTTGGCATGTTCCTCATCCGAGCATGTGATTTGTTTTCTCTTACATTAGATACTATGTTAGGTCGTTGTCCCCTAAGGCCCCTCATTCATGAACTCCTCTTATACGTATTAAAATTCTTATTATTCATCTTCCTTGGACTCTACTTACTCTTATCCATATTCATCTTCTTCATCATCCTTGGTTGTGATATCTTCATGGTCATTCTCTAGACTGAGCATTACATTAACCAAGAAATTTGGTTCTTCATACATACCTTGCTGGAATTCATAGGTATACATGAATTCCAGGTACATATTTCGTTGATGAATGAGAACCATATTCACCACATGGATATCCCCCTCATCTGAAATATAAATCCTAGTGCACACCAATCATTCACCATAGTTATTTAGTCATCATCGATTTTCCTAGCTATATTAAAGAACACCATAAGGGTGTGAGAATGATGTTTGTGGTTGGATGGAAGAGATGCCTTAGTTGCTTCCTAGGGGCCTTCTTATATATCCCATGGGGTTCACTATAAGACAACACATATTCCAAAGGCATGTTTACAGACAAATATTGTGACGCTCCGGCCAAAAATGTTCCTCCTTGTGTTAACCTAGCTTCTTGGTTTGACATTGGTCATGCCTCCCCAGCAACCCCTCCCATTATCTCTCATCATCCATACTCTACGATTACCACCTTGATCTTTTGAATACAATTCCATAGAATTACCTCAAGATATTTCACCACCTAGTGGTCAGCATTCTCTATTGATAGGCCGACATCGACATTAATGGGGGGGAGTACTTTCTTCACCAATGCAATATTTTTTCAATATGAGACACAATTAGTGAATGATGTAGGGATTACACCCATCCCAAACCTTTTTATACACCTTTTGTGGAATCCAATGCATGAACCCAAAATTTCTAGAAAAACAAGATAGAACGTAGGGTTTGTAGAAGATTTTCCCATCAGTTTGGGCCACCAGTACACCACCCCTGATACTCTGCAAATACTCCCTCCACTCTAGTAGGCCTCACATGTCATCCGACATTTGACTTATTATAGTTTGAAATCTGTAGAAATATATATTTCCAGGAATACCGATCCTGATCCTAATCCCATCCTCATTAATATTTAACAGCCAAACCCCAATAATGTTCAATAGATTTGTTCAGAGGATGTCTCCTAGAAGACGAATGGTGTTTGGGATATTGTAATTGATTTTGTGAGTTCTGAACCAACCATGATGAAATATAAATGGTCTATATATTATCTCAGGTGTTCTCCCTGGGTATTCTCCCTCTTGATATTCATCCCAGATTACTGTAAATCCTGGCTATCATAGACATTGCTAGATTGACCTTATGATGGGTTTCCATGATATAGTCCATCATTAATCTATCAGGAAAGACCCCAATCCTCATATATCTTATACGTAGAAACCACCCACTCATGAAGTTATTGAGGAAACTAGTGTACCGAACATGTGGTTCCCGTATTTTGTTCACATTGAAACCCCTTGATTAGTATTCACCTGCTTCGAGGACCACCCTGTATGATCCTTTTTATCCACTCCTTGATGTGGTTGGAAACTACATCCCTCACCTAGGCATCCTCACATTCTTATCCCATATAGGAAACATGATAAACCATGTTAGATAGGATATGTCCTTCAGGATGTAGTTGATCTTCATCCTCTTCTTTTCTATCTCTAGATGATTCCATGTCAGAATAGGGGTTATCAGAATATCTTCCCAAACATTCTATGTCGGTAAGAATTCATCATATTATAACCCATAAAGAGGGATGAATCCAATTCATTGGTTTTCCAAAAGTATTACTCCACCACCCCATGGTGGAGATTGAATGTTTTAGTGTTTGGAGAATATCAGATGAACATCTCTGAAACCGGGTCTTGCTAGAAGTATATAGTGAATTTGGATGTCCACTCCACCTCAAATAGCCCGATGTGTCAACGATCCAACCCAAATTCCTCATATGTCTGGTGTACCCTGTACACCCTTGCTCACTCATTTGTGAACATTCTTCCTGAAATCCTATCCCAATCTTAATGGAAGTTGTTAGTATTAACAGTGATACTACTCTTGGAAATTCTTTCATAGTGGGAGGGAAAATATTCAGCTACCTATTTTCTCCCAATGATAGTTCTGGTATTAAGGTTGAAGAAATAAAAATCTATATCTCTAGATTTCCTATCTGGATGTCCGTTTTTCATTATATTGGACAGGGAAAGGATATCCTTAAATGTAACACATGACTGTGGTGATTCATCCTCAAATCCCAGCATCAATAGCTCCTCCAAACTGAAAAAGTTCCATAGAAGGAGGATATTTCTCAAGACATAATTTTTTTTAGAATATTTCTGATAGACAAGAAGTATCTAAATATAAGATAGAACCCTTATCACCTAAAGAATATGAGGGTTCATGGTTATCTCGGCCCTTCATTTATCATAGGCATCCTCCCACTCATGATCAGTCTACTCACCTTCAATATTGTCCAGGCACCGAATTGACAAAGGGTAAAGCAAGAAAGATTTATTTTTTGTGTAACAAAGACAATAGAGTGAACAAAAGATGACACACAGTCATGAAAAATAAATCTACTCTAGATGTGTGCAAGATCCATTGGTTCCACATAAATAACCTATTGAATTTATGCGATTTTTAACAGAATAAAAGAAGTTTCATGCATGATAACGGATCACCAGTCATATAGAAATTCATGGTATAGTTCCAGGACCCACCCCTTGAATATTTATTGGCACGAAACGGGTCTTCCATGCACGCATAGGGTTCCCTACTTGCCTAATAATTCATTTTGGGAGAACCATCATAAATTTATGGTTCTAATGAAAGATTACCTTAGAACCATACATATTTGTTCACTTTCAGCTCATATTCTGAGGGGTGGAATTTTTTGGATATAAATTCTTCTGAAGGTCATAGTTTGAAGTATTTGAGAGAACCAATGCTGTATTTTGACTTGACAGATGATACCAAGAATACCACAGGTGTAATGTGCAAGATTTGTTTTATGTATGCAAGGTTACGGGATGCATGAAAGCCTCTTGAGTTACCAATGCAACATCATCCGATGTTCTTTATCTCAAACCTTCAAAATATAATATTATGATGCCCAGAGAAACTAGGTCAGAGTGAAAATCGATCTGACCCACATGAAAAGGCCTCACACTCCCAATGCATCATCCAATGAACACTTCGGCATTGGCCTCCTTCTTCTCCACTGTTGATATTTTCACCTATAAATAGAGAGGTTCCCCTCTTACATAACGATAACAATCTGGAATTTGAACCATCACTCTAGTACATATAAGAAAACCCATTTCATGATTGTATTAAATTCAGGATGTAAAGGTACTAGAACTTTCACAATAGGTCTCCTAGGGTCCCCCATTATGATGGCCATCTAGGGCTTGACCCTTTCCCATTTTGACTTTTCTAAAGTCAAGTGTGTGCAAAATACTCCTCTTTCATGCGATATATACCATTGTGTAGTACATTTTGTGCTTGGTCCCCTTCACTTTGTGTGTATTACTCCAATATTACATGCATGTCTTAAAATTTTCACACACCCCTTACTATGTACTCCATGTATTGTATTTATTCCAAGGAAGCATGTTCGAGCTTCTGTTGCAAAAAACAGACTTATCTCACGTGCAAATCATTAATAAGGCCCTCCAGGATTGTGTGTAGTGATTTCTTCATCACTTGTGTGGTGATCAATGTTATATTTCCCTACCTCATTCCTCATTGCATATTCATGCAAAATACTATTTATTTTTTGCATATCCACACTATCGTGGACCCCTCAATTGACTACTCCTACACCATGTTGTTTGCTGGAATTTAATGTGCCTTCCTTCTCCCATGTGTGGGTTGGTATGAGTTATGTAATTAAAAGGGTTGAGGATTGAGTCCTCCTTGCCTGAGGTGTAGGATTTTTAACTTTCTAGCATCCTCCTCCCCAACACATGATGTTAAACTGTGAGTTGTCACATTCATGGCAAGACTAGGTTGGCTCATGGTAGAATGATCGTCAATGCTCTCCTTCTCCTCTATCCCCCTATGCTTTATTGCCATGTGTTCCTCAAGAATTATTCACTTATGTACCAACACACTCTGATAGGGTGTTCCCTATATGATGTTCATATCGTCCTTGTATATATGTACACTCTCCTAGGGCATCCATCCTTGAGTAAGTTTCAATCTCCATGTCCCTGGGCTGCTATCCATGTGTAATCCACACACCATCCATCATGGACGCACCATTCATGAAACACCCAGTAAGTCAATAACCATATCTTTTTTATCACACTAATCATGACTCACATGGGTTTATAGTATAAAAAACACCTACATATCTTGTATTTTAGATTCTAACCATTCATAACTCCCATGCACCTCATCGTGTATGATGTTATACTGCATACACCCAATCAATGTGGACATTGATCCCTGTCTCCTTGATATGGTACGTTGGAAGCCACTATAATGTTCAAGCCCCACACTCCCTGTAGTCCAACCATTTCTGGGATTTCACATCAGTTCACCTTCATATGTCAAGACTATAATCTATACTACCATACAAAATACATGGGGTTTTATCCCTTTCGAGCATTTAAAAAGCCTCTCTAAGGTCAAACCCCATCCAATGGTAACCTATGTAACTCCCTTCAAAGGTATTTACCCTCGGGATGTGATTCTTTCTCTTTTTTGGGATGCATCTCTAGGATCCACCTCTTAGAGGTGTTCTAATCTCCATGGGAAGATGTCCATTCATATTCCCTTACACAACCCATACTCCTTTTAACAATAGTTTTCCTCTTCTTATGGGCCACTAACTATTTGTAAGAAGCATATTGTCATTGAGTTGGTGTCTTTGGTTTGTTCCTTGATTCCATGCGCCACCATTGAACTATATTGACTTTGATTCCCAGCCTCTTGTGTTCGTAGGAAGCCTCACCCATGTTCAATCCCATCACCCATTTCCCATCATGATCCTTACATCGAGCCTTTTCATCTTCGGAGGATAATTCCCCAACATGGAGGTTTAATTTCCTTTTGGTACCATTTCCATCTTGCAATTATCATGAGCCACCTCATACAGTGACTTTTTTTCACAGACAATGTATGTGGACTTTGATCCAAACCATCAACATGAGTTATGTAGGTAACCTCCTTGAGGTTCAATCCCAACACAATCATCATCATGTATATTCCATACAATTAATCTCAACCACATCATCAAATAATAAATCATGCATTTGTATGTTTACCTAGGTCACCACATCTCAGTGAACTAATCTCATCCACCTGGACCACTAACCATGAGTAAGTACCAATTTATTAACCCTTTCAAACTAAATGGGTTGATGAATGTTTCCTTCCTTTGGAATGCGGTGTAGAATGCATAACCAATAAAACGTCAATTTCCCATAGGAATGGATCCTTGGTGTAGTGTACAAAAAATAGTATTTCATGGAAAACCAAAGTGAATAGATATACCTACCTTGGAAATGATTTCATCCTCTCCACCTTCAATGGAAACCACCCATAATATGAAGATTGTGGCCACACTCACCTAATCCATAAAGAAACAAGCCTCCAACCCCAATGACATACCTGAGATTTTTCTAACACCACTACTATGTTTAAACATATACATGATAATGGAGGAAAAAGTATGAAGAAGGGGGTAGGAAAATGAGGTCCAAGGGTTCTAAATTAGATATGGGAAAATGGTAAAAGGAAAAGCATTAAGTGACATGGATAATCCAAATGGTTTTCCAAACCATGAATCATACCATTTGGGGCTACTGGTAAAACATCAATGTCTTCTCATAAATAAGTATTACATTTTAAATGGATATTCATTACATTACACAAGGATATGCATGAGGAAAATAGTAGTTTACTACCTTTGGAGAACAAAAAAATTCTGAAAATGTGTTTAATGATATTAAATATATCCCATAAAGAGATTACCATTTAGTATTAAAACTTAATATCATTCATCATAACATGGGGATAGGAAACACAATAATGGGTGAACTATGATGATAGGTAATCATAAATATGGGAGATATATACGGATAACATATTTATAAGAAAAAATTAGAAATGTTTTTGGAGAGCATAACATACATGTCAAATATATTATATATGAGTCTTGGAATAATTAATCAAAGTTTGTAAGACATAAATTATATGTTAATGAAAGAACAAAATCCACGTGATCCTAAAATTAACCTAAGACATAAAATAATTGTAGAATCATAAACTTGTAATTTTTTTAACATGTATAAATATAAACATGTTCACTCAGTTAGTTAAGGACATGAAATTAGGATGTTGAATAAATATATGTACATGAATACTTAGTCTACACATAAATTATTTACATGAATACCATGATAATGCATAGAATAGAGAACCTGAAATGTGGTTCAAAAATATCATATATAAATCATGAGTTTCTCGTCCTTTCCTAATTCATTAGTGGGAGACATAGGTCCCACCCATCACATATTGAAAACTGTGCATATGTGTGACAATCGAACATTACTTACACATCATTCTATAACCCATGGAATGAAATAGATTTCATAAACATAATTCAATCAAAACATATTCCATGGAAGAGAAATGGGTTTCACAAATATTATTATATTGTATTCATAATGTAGCATTAGGAATAATAGGGAAATTATTCTTGAAATATCTATCCATTAAAGAATAATTAACATCAAATATTGTTATTGTGGATGGTAAATAATATTGACATATCACTTGTGCAACTTTTTTGTGAAAAATATCCTTCATTCTTTAAAAACATTTTCATTTCAAAATATTTCGTAAAATATTAAACGAAATATTTTTATTTAAAATTGACCATGATAGCTTAAAAATTAATCCTACAGGAATTAATAATTCATTAAATTTGAAAAATCCTTTCATTACATATGTTAATAAAACTTTCTTCTCATACTTTGTTTGAAAAAATCACAATGTACATCATTTGGGAAATGAAAAAAATTTTCCTTTAAAATACTTATGTAAAAATCCATCCATGGATAAAAATGACTTTAAAAATATTAGGATAAAAGTAAAAATATTTTTGGTAAAATTTTAATGAAACATATACAATGCCGATATATATTCCCTAGTAAATACTTACATATAAATATTCCCAAATAGATGATAAATTGGGGAAATTAAACCTTTCCATATTATATTTATCCTAATTATATGCCTCATGTAATAGATAATATTATATGGAAATTTAAATATTATAATATTCAAAATATTAATTATAATATCATTCATGGGTAGTATATACACCACACCAAAAACAGATTGTGTATAAGGCATGTGTTCGATTGAAATAATTGTGAGATAAAATCCATTAACTTAAGTCTGGAATTCCATCATACATGTTAAAAAATTCAGTATAATAAAAATAATTTTATTATACATCTACCATTAAACAATATTAATATATATATACAATACCATATTTGATTTAATTATGATTTTATATTACCCGTTTATTTACAAATCCATGTTAATGTAACGACTTTGTTTTTGGTAATTGTTTTTACTCGTTATTCGTAGTCCTATAACAAAAATTATGATTTAATTATCTCAAGAATTTTAACCACAATAATATATATATATATATATATATATATTCAGTATATAATTATTCATGGTGATTCATAGAATCTACTAAATAAAATGAAATACATCATTCATGGAGACGGTAGGTCGTACGTACGCAAGAACAATGTTTAATTTTATATTCATGTTAATAAAAAAAAATAATATGATATATTATCCTACAAAATTAAATTTTAATTTATATGTATCATATGTATTCATAAAATTCATCATTTTTACCATCCATGTGATGTATATATGATGAACAAATCACATCGCATCACGGAGAAAATAGTCATATGTACTCACAACCAATGCTATAATTTTATTGCAGATTAGATGGTAAAAAGGTAGAAATGATTTTAGCATTATAGAAGAATAATTATTTCATTGATATCATATATAAAAATTAAACCCATCATAATTCCAATTCATAAATTATGGTGATGTAAAATTAATTGTATCAATATATAGACATGGGAATCCATACGTACGCACAAGCGATACTTTAACTTCATGTTCGATGGGAAGGTATTCGTATAATGGAGTGTCCTTAATCATACTATCATTTCAGAATATTGGGGTCATTATATTTTATTATATGATATATATATATATATCAATTTTATATAGGAATTATATAATATGAGAAGATGAGAGTTATTGGTTATAGCGATTAACTCTTATTCAAAAAAACTACTTTTGATAACCTTTAATGGTATTTAGAATTTGTAATTTCGAAAGAAAAAAACCTCTATAATGTGTCTATGGATGTGTATAAAATAATTATTTATGGTTTTTTAAATCTCATTTTAAAGTCCTTGTCACATTATTTTTAACCTAAATTACCCATTTTATCATTCAATGTGGTAATGAAAATTACCAATGTTGCTATTAATATTGTAATGAAATAAAAGAAACCTATTTAATTAATATAGAACATATGATTCCAATGATGGAATCTATTTTTCAAAATTCCAACCACAAAATTCGATAAAATTAATTTACAATTAATCTTGTAAATGGTTTAAGAAAACATGGTTTTAAAGTGAAAACATTCAAACAATAGAATTTTTTTTATCCAAATTCAATGTGAAACAGATTCCAATGTCCAAAATTGGAATTAATGATATAGAATTTATCTAATTATAATATTATACAAATAAAAATTATGATTTTACACCCTAATATTTTTATATGATGACTCTATTTTTAATTAAAATTATTTGTTTTTCACTATTCATTAAAACATGATAAATACCTAAAAAATACCAAAAATACCAACCAAAGTATATTTTTATGATTATTTTTTAATTAATATGTTTAATCTATCGAATATAATTTATTATATTGTCAAAAAATATAATTCAAAATAAGTCTTCCATAAAAATTTGTGGAATCTCATGTTTTAGAAAAACTCATCTTTTGTTTGTAAAGTTAGATTTTTTCTTATACGATGTCTTGAAAACACATAAGATGAACATAAAAAATTATTTTTAATATTATATAACTAGATATGTTTTTATAATATATTTTTATAAAATGCACTTGTGAAAATTTTAATATTTGTTTTTCCTAAAATAATTTCCTTTCTTATTATGATATTATTTTCACTTATAATTATTTGGTCACCAAACAATTAAATTTACATTCATGTATAAAAAATATTTTGTTAATTCATTTAATCATATTCATACCCACCATTCTAATGTCGAGGTTATAATTTTCTATTTAAAAACTATACTATAATAAAATGATGTATTGTAAAACAATCAGTGGTGCATGTACCATAAGCTAAGATAGTATTTTGTGTAGTTCAAGAGTTCAAATTATATTTTTTAAAAAATAATATTTTAGGAAAATAATTGGGTGTTACATTCTACCCCCATTATAATTACTTTCTACCTAAATAATCTTATGTGTGATCAATGTTTTAATACCTAAATGTTACTTCCATTGAAACCTGAATCATACAAATGAATACTAAAACTTCCTTTAAAATAGAAATTTTGGATCTTAATGGTTACATAATGTGCCACATATTTATTTTTTCTCATTTTAAATCATCTGTGACAAGTGAAAACATGGACATATAGGAGAAAATTAACCATCATGTTTAAATATAGTGTGATATAGAACATATTAAAGATTAAATAAATGACAATTAAACCATGGACCATATAAGTAAATAAAGGATCATTGATATAATATTAATTTATTGTAACATTATAACATTTTAATTCAAAATCAATTTGAGAATAAACAATTAGTTGATATTATCTCATACATAAATTTTCATTCGTTTTTTTTCCTGGATCAATCTATGCTTCATTTCTAAATCAAATAAATTATGTTGAAATTCTAATACCTATAAAGCTAGAATATCATTAGATATATAATTGGATGAAATTAATACCTCAAAATTTTAGTCATCACCATAACAAAATTGATATTATAAGTCATATAATAAACATAAATCTTCATATGATTGTGTAAAAAATTAATCTAGAATACCTCATCCAAAATTCCACTTAAAAAATTCCCTAAATGGTTACCCTTATAAACTTTCCAAACAATTGAACTATATAAAACTCTCAATATGGAATCTAAATTTATAAAATCAAAATATCATTAGTCCCCCAAAAAAAGTTAGGCTATTATTAATTTTGACATACCAAATATTTTAATTCCATTGTCAAGTATTATCTTGAAACATGGTAATGACCTGAATTATCAAAAATCCTTAGAGAAAATATTAATTTTTTACAAAATTAACTATTCCTTTACACCATAAATATAATAATTATATATTTTCATTCAATTATATCATAAACCTTATTTTTCATCTTATCAGTTCCATGGTCATCAATACAATCAAATTTTGAGTAAAATATATCGTTACCTCAGTATCCTAATATCATGTGAAAATGAAGGTTTATCATTCCAATAATTTTATGTCCTCCAAAATATCACTTTACAACATTAATAAATTTAAATTTTTACGAGTATAATTGATTATATTCTCTAAAATCTATAAGTAAAAACTATAGTGGATAAATCTATAGAAGTTTCATCATTCTGTAATACCATAAAAGTACTTCTACAAAACTATTCAAATATAAAAATATAAAAATATTGTTATTCTTCAACTTCTATGATTGTCATGATATATGTACTTCCATTATATATAAGTTTTTCCTTAGGTCAGGGAATTTATTTGGAAGACACCCATGTACCCCACACATAAATCAATGAATTCCTTGATAGAATTTCACAATAAAACCTTATTTTCCAAATAGATAAAATCTTCCCCTCCATTCGAGATATTCTTCAAAGTTATTCTTTACACCTTCTTAACATGTAAGAATCCAAATATTCATTCCTAAATGTTCATATCCACATGAATGTTAAAAAATTTATATCTTATTATTATTTTATGCTTGATAAATCTCACAAATATTTACATTGTGGATCATAATATGAAATTTTTAGGTATGGATAATAAAAATTTTCATTTATTGTACTCATTTTCCCATTTGATTTCTCATTAGAAAAATTAACATCTCATTAAATATTAACCCAGTTATATATGGTTACCACCATTGACTAAAACCAAAAAGATAAGTTTCATAAACAATAATCACACTATAAAAAATACATAATCAAGGGAAATTACATTCAATCAATGAATGTTTGTTTTAATCCTAGGTTATCAATTAATGTGACAAAAATTATATGATTGTAACCTATTATTAAACTGGTCCTTAGGGATCTTACTAGGGTTATCTCATCTAAGTTTCCAAATGCTTACTAATATGTTTCCCTCATACAAACTATAATAGCCCAAGATTCTCATATATGGTTATTAAATATTTTTAGATAAATATTCATTACATTACACATACACATTCCTGAGGACCGTAAATTTTTAGTTCCCTCAGAAATATGGAACACATTATTCTAAATTGTTGAATGATCTTCAATATATCCCATTATGATATTTCACTTTATTATTTCTAGATAACAACATTATTCATTACCATGGGAAATAATACACATGAAATGGTGAGCTCATATGTTTATTAAGGGAAAAAATTAGAAAGAAAAATTATGGAATATGTGTATAAAAATATAAGAAATTTTTTTAGATCATACCCAAATGTCAAAGATGTTATATATGGGTCATGGAAGAATGATTGGAAGTTCAAAAGATATAAATTATAAGGTAATAAATTAACATAATGCAAGATATATTAATACTATCATAAAACATGAAATTATCACATACACATAAACTTGTACTGTTGTGAACATGTATAAATATAAATAGTTTCACACAGTAAGACAAGTACATGAAATTAGTCCATTTCATAAACATATAGACATGAAAACCGGGTCTACTCACTAAATTATGGACATTAAAACCATGTCCACGAATAGTATTGGGATCATGAAATGAGGTTCTCGGAGAAAATATACACCTCATGAGTTATCTATTATTTCTAAATTCCATAGATATAAATATAAGTCTCTAAAAGCTCATATTTAAATACATAAATATTTTTTCCACAAGAACATAAATCATTCATCATAAGAACCCATGGAATGAATGGGGTTTCAAAAACAGCATTCAATCATATCATATTACATGTAAAATAAAAGGGTTTCATAAATATCATAACATCTCAAACATAAACCTTCATTAGAAATAATAGAGATATTATTCTGGAAAAATATCTCCATTATATAATTATAAACATTATAAAATGTTATTCTAGAAGGAAAATAATTTTTAGACATCACTTGAAAAACATTTTTTAGGAAAATAACATTTCTTCCCTAAAAAAATTATTCTTTTATTAAATTGTTTCAAAATATACAAAAGAAAATATTTTATTTGAATATATCCATGAATGATTATAGGGAAAGCATCAAGGTAATATTATTTAATTAAATAGAAAAAATATTTTCAGGTCTTATAAGTAAAAAAACATTATTCTCATTCTTTTTTCATAAATGTCACAAAATACCTTATTTGTAAAAAGAAAAATTGATTCCATTAAATTGGTTTATTAAAAATATAAAGATGGGTAAAAATGAAATAATTTTTTTTGGAAAATTAGTGAATACATTTTAGAGTTTTTCAATAAACATGGAAATGCATATTAAATAATCCCTCACAAATACTTACATATAAACAATCCGGAATAAACATGATATTTTGGAAATTAATCCTCACCACCTTATAATTAGTCTCATAATATTCCTATTCAATTAGAGAAAATAAAATCGATATTTAAATATCATAGTATTCATAATATGTCTCAGAATATCATTCATGAGTATTATATACACCATTCAAAAGAAACATGTAGTGTATAAGGCTTGTGTCCTGTAGAAAAGAAAGTCTGAGAAAAATCCCTTACCATAAGGCTTGAATTACTTTATATACATTAAAACATAATATATAATAAATATAAGATTATTATACATATATCACATATCCATATTAATATACATATATATAATATCAAAGATGATATATTTTTGTCTTTATATTAGTCGTTTACTAACAAATCCATGTCACTGTAACATCATTGTTTTTTCCTACATGTTTTGACTATTTATTCTCTGTAATATTACATAGATCTTTATTTAATAATATCCATAATGGTTACCCTTATATAATATATATATATATATAAATTATTTATTTATTCATGGTGAATCAGAAAAGTTAAATATAGAAAATAAAATACAGTATTCATGGAGATGGAAGGCAGTGTGTACACATGAACTTTTTTTTATTTTCAAATAAAATAAAAAAAATGTAAATTATATTATTTATTATCTAAAAAGAATAATTGTTATGTTATATTTTTTAAATATATTGGTAAAATTAATCCTTATTAACATCCATGTTAAATATATATGAAGAAAATATTTCATCGCATCATAGAGATGGAAAGATATAAGTACAGCCGAGCGATATTTCCATTTTCCAATAGATTGTTTTTTCAAAAGGTAGAAAACATATTTTAATTAAAGAAGTATAACTATATCCAAGATATTGTTTATCATAATTAAAACCCTTATAATTCCATGTCATAATATATGGTGATGGAAAACGAATAGTATTGCTACGTGGAAAAGGTAAGTCGTGTGTACACATGACCGATAATTTCTTTTCTTGTTGATTGGAAATCGGTTTTATAATCATGTGTTTACAATTATAATATCATTTAAAAATATTAATGATTGTTATGTAATTATTCTATGTTATATATATCATATATATATATATATCTATATGAAGTATAGAATATTATAAAAAGGGATTCATTTGTTAGAGTGATTACCACTTCATCAAAACACCTCCTATAGATATCTTTTAAAGGACTCTAGAGATGGTATTTTGGGGTTACCATAACCAATATAATGTTCATAGTAATGTATACTAGATAATTATTTAGTATTTGGTTGATGTAGGATCCTCCATGTGGTGAAATGTGATGACGAAGGAGGTATCATTTTATAATGAAGGTGAGGGGAAATTTTGGAATTTCCCAAAAGATTAATTTCTAATAAATTAAATGTCATTCCATTTACCACCAAATTGATAGGGATTCATATATTTTGAGTGAAAAGGTGGTAATATCATAAAAAATATAATTTATATATTTTTTATTTAATTTATGGCATTATCATTTTGAATACCCCTAGTTACCCTATTTCAATTTTATCATTTTTAAAAATGTTGTTAAAATTAAGAGGTTGATATTTTTTACTTATGAGGTGTAAATTGAACCATAAATGATAAATTTTTGATATTTTGGACCATAAATTATTTTGTTTGTAGTTATTTATTATTTTAATTATTTTAAGTCATATAATATTATATTATTTTCATAAAATATCATTAATGTCCATTTTGAAACTTTTCATTACAATTAACATTATGAAAAATAATACAGCAATATAACTATTATACAATAAATTCACTACACCCCTCATATGTCATATAAACAAATAAAATTATTTTATCAACTTAATTAATTTAAATTATAATTATTTTTATATTTATAATATCATTTTATTGATTTATTCATTAATTAAATATTTTTTCATCATCAGTGAATAATTATTTATAATATGTATTTATTCACTAAAATATTAAAAATTTATGACATAGAATAACTTCTTATATTTCCGAATATAATAGGTAGTTAGGAATATCTTCTATTTATCCAAATATTACAAATATATTACGTTTTTAATGTAAGAGTGTGACATTTTCTCACTCTCTTGGATTTTAATAATATCCATGTCATTTTAATGGGAATGTTTCTGTAAGGTCCCAAAAAATTAAAGGGAATTTTTTTCTCTTAATTTTCTTTGGGATTTTACCAGAACGCGGTTTCCGATGGCACTTTATTCCGAGGCCCGGTGTTCCTGGAACTTCTATCCAAATATTAGCTCGAGTACTTTCAGTGAACGAACAAGTGGGTTTTTCTAACTTTTGAACCGGTGCTCGGAATCGAATTCTGAGGGCACCGATAGATTCGCAGCACCAGTAATTTCTTAGGAGCACCTTTTCCGGAGTTGCGTTTACAAGAGAGATTTTGTTAAAAATTTGTGGAAGGTAAAATAAAATTTGAGCATCAATTTTATTTCACTATGTGGTTTAAAGCTTTGGGTGGATGTTGGGGGAAACCACCGAACTTCCCATGGGAGGTTATGAGGGTGTTGGGGCCCACACGAACCCAACCCCTTCACCTTCCCTAACCTTTCATAACCCCAGTTTTATTAAGTCCATTTGAGATAATTAATTGAGGTATTTAATTCAACTTTTGAATTTCAAATGCTTATATTATGTTAATAAAATAAGTGTTGAACTTATTTTATTTTGTTGGAATTCTGGTTGTGGAAGTTTTTGGGAGAAAAGGTAAGGAGCATGAGGAACTTCATCATCTTAGACGAAGAACGGGAAGAACGCGAATAATGCGAGTAATGTCGGATTACTCGGAGATCGACAACGTGATGTCGTCCCCGCGACGCGACTTCCTCCTTCCGCGACGTCGCCTTCAGCGACGTCTCCTTCTGCGACGTCTCCTTCCTCGACGGTTGTCTTCGTGACGAATCCTCAATAAACGTGTTTGATGATGTAGGGGATTTATTATTTCTTTTGTTCATGTATATTTCATCGTTGGCTTAACATCTTTTTGTGGCCGCCTGTTATCGCAATAACGGGAGGAGGTCGGACCGCATGAACATGACAGACTCTCCTCCCATTATTTTGGTTGATTGATATTGACGCGGCATGAGAAAGGCAAAGCGGTGCCAAATCACCGCGCAATAATTATTAAGGAAAGGGGGAGAAGCGTGGCGTCGTCGCGCCACGCCGTTAAAGATGAACAAAAGACACGGCGCAGTCGTGTCGCGCAGGAGAACCACAAAAGCACCGCGGTCGGAGCAGGCCACGGCGGAGAGGCGCAGCGCCGTTGCACCGCACTGGACGAACCAAGCACGCGGCCGGTTCTGGGCCATGGTGGAGTAGGGGAAACGATGGCTGGTTCTGGGTCGCCAGTGTCAGAGCAGGGGGACCGGCCTTGCCGGTCCCGTTGTGGCAACAGGTGGCCGACCGGAGCGGGCTGGCCGGACAGGGGATGAGTCGGGGGTTACAACCCCCGGCTGGCCATCTAGAGCGGCCCAATTAAGGGGGACACGATTAAAAATTGGGGTGCAGGCGCCCCCCCCCCCCTCATCCGCTCGGCCAAATGGCCGAGCCACCTGCTGGCGCCAGTGCGCCGGGCCGGCTGCCCTGGCCGGGCCGCCAGGCTGGGACACGCCCAGGTCGGGCCAGGCCGCGGCTAGGATGGGCCGGGCCGCGCCAGCTGGGCCGGGTCGCGCCCAAGCAGGCCAGATTTGGACCCGGGACGGGTCGACCCGGTTCGGGCCAACCCAGAGGGTATCGGGCCGGGTCAGACCGGGCCCGAACCACCTATTACAGAACCTCCATCGGTCTTATGCACAAATCTAGGGCTGTGGACCTCCGATCGATACACCGTCAGCTTCGATGTGATCTTTGGATTGAGTCGGTCGTTTCGGTATATTATACTCAAGGTTTCATAGAACTTTGGGTTCGGCTGGGTTGGTTCGTACACGAAACAAGCCGGGCCCTCGGAGCAGAAACACATAAAACTTGAGTTCTGGACGTCTGATAGACGTGTCGTCGACTTTGTTGGATTCCTCTAAGTGAGACTGACCTTTTGGATTACTCCGCACGAGGTTTGGACGCAGTTGGAGTATGGTTAGGTTGGTTTTGACATAAAAACCAACCAGGCCCCTAGGACGAAAAATCCAATAACTCTCAGACTGGGCGTCTGATTGACGCACCGTCTATGACGTTGAGTTCCTATTGTGGATACAGAACTTTTGGATACATCAACTCTGGACTATGTGTCAGATGATGTATCAGCCCCTCGGCTCGTGGAGGGGACCCTCCCGAACGAGCTTGTTGTGTGCGGGAACCCTAGTGCTGGCTACGACTGCGACGACGATGACGACTGTGCAGAAATCCTCTGTGGATTAGACGACGATGGCGACTGTGCAGAAATCCTCCATGGATTCGACGGCGACGACTACAGCACTCAACGATCCTACTTGGATCAGTGCTACAGATCCTATGTGGGTTAGATCCTGTGTGTGTCAGCGCTCAACGGTCCTGTGCGGGACAGCGCCTACAGATCCTGTGTGGGTCCGATCCTGTTTAGGTCATTGCGGGTGTTAGTTACCTATCGATCCTTTGTGGGTCATTTTGGGGGTTAGTACCTAATTTTCCTGTGTGGTTCTGATGGCTTAGATGAATCAGTGGCAATATCTGATCATCTCTATCGTCTTACGAATAAGTATACCAGTGTGAGATGATTCTTGAATTCCTGTCCCATGTGGATTGTGTTGTGCTATCCTATGTGGATGTGATCGAACATGGTCTCGGATTTTGGAGCCGAACTGGAATTGATGACTTAGGTATATGTATGGGCATATACCTAAGTAGTGTCGGATGTTACTTCATGATTGTATCTTTCCTTTGTGGATTATCCTTTGTGGATTCTGGGAGACCATCGGGGGTCTCGGGGTCCCTATTGAGTAGATTATACTCACCCCTGCATGGGATATGCCCGCACAATGTTGTATTGGTTGCAGACGACAGACAGCGTTGATTGTGGTTGAGGCTTGCAGAGGAGGTCGGTACCTAGAGGTGGACCACTGGGCGGGATGTACTCGTAGCGGACGGATGGACCCGAGGAGCTGTGGAGGCTATCTGTACCCACCCATCAGGTGGGTGTTCCATTGGATGGATCGAGGCTACGACTTTACTTTCAGTTGTTGTTTTCCCTTCCCAGTTGTACTTTACTTTCAGTTTGGGTTTGTATTCTGGCCCACTTACTTTTTCGCACTTCTTGTTGTACCAAATTTTTACTTAGTGTTTACTTCTACTGCTTGCTTGCTCCGTGGTGTTTTTTTACATTAAAAATTCAATGTCTTCCCTTTTTATCAGTAATTTCTCCTTGGTTCTAGTCGCCAGGCCCTGGCCTATGGAAGGCGGGCTTGGGGTAGTCACGGCATGGGCCCTGAGGACGGGTCTTGACAAATTGGTATCAGAGGAGTTTGGTTATACCGCAGAACTCAGGACTCTGAGAATTTTCTATGTGAAGCTATGTTGTTAAGAGTATTGAGTGTGGTTATCAGCCCAGGGAGTCCAGTGTTTGTGTGGCGGCCGATGTATCCGTACACCAGGACCCTGACTTCTGATTTCCGACTTAATGCATGAAAACATTGTTTTCATGTGTGTTACAAGTTTTCTTTGTGATTACATTGTGTCAGCTCACCAGGTATATTGTGTGACCATTGCACAGCTGTTTCTTTTTAGGATGGCCCCACGATGGAAGCCATCTAGGGTTCCGAGCATTGTATGTGATGACAGTCCACCGAGCGATGAGGCCTCGGTACAGGGCCCTTTGACAGCAGAGTCACCAGAGATACCTCTACCCGCCATGCCACCGATGATACTAGCCCCAGCCACTGATGATGCACGTCGCCTTAGTGCACTTCATGAGTTTCAGCGTTAGAGACCCTCTAGGTTCCGTGGGGATACGGACCCTCAGGCAGCCAAGGATTCGCTGGAGGCAGTTGTACGGGTTTTCAAGTTAGTGAGGACACCAGTAGACCTCATGGTGATCCTCGCAGCGAGCCTACTACACGCGGAAGCAGGCAGATGGTGGATTTTGATACTCGAGGTGCACGATTAGGCATCTCTTCTCTAGAAAGACATTGAGATCCTCTTCCGTTCAGAGTTCGTCCCAACCACCCTCCGTGCAGTGTGCATCCAGGAGTTTTATCCACTGCAGCAGGGCAGCTTGACGGTCATCCAGTACTCGGTGAGATTTACCGATCTCTTGCGCTACTTGACGAACCTAGTACGAGACCCATTCTTCTGGGCCCGGACCATTGATAAGGGATTGAGGCATGAGATCAGGGCATCTTTGATCTCCCTCAGCATTCCGACTCAGGCAGGGGTACTGGAGCGAGCCCTTTTGATCGAGAGCTTCCTTGCTGAGCCTTCATCAGCAGCGAGACATACTGCAGGGCGGCACATAGCAGAGTCTTCTACAGCAGCCAGTCAATAGATGAATCATGGGTCCAGGTAGAATAGACTCTCCGGAAACTGGCTCAGCAGTGCGGGACACACAGCGCGGAGCAAGTCTTTCGAGAGGAAGACAGTGCTACGCATGCGGCGGGCAGGGCCACATGGCTTGTGAATGCCCGACCCGTCGTGCCGAGGATCATCAGACGGTTGAGGGACCACCCAGGAAGAGGCAGAAGGTCGACCGTGGTGGTCCGAAGGGAGTAGACGGATGAGGCAGAGGAGCAGGATGTGCAGTAGGTGGTCGGCGACGCTTTTAGGCTCTACCAACACCACCACTAGGAGGTCCACCTTGACCACAGGGAGCTAGCGGGCAGAGACAGGCACAGGTCCAGGCAGCGGAGGCCTACGTCCACGACGTGCCCGAGAATATTCGAGGTACTATCTGTGTCTATTCCACCATTTTTGTAGTTCTTATAGACATAGGAGCGAGTCATTCTTTCATAGCCACTGCACTTGTTCGGAGCTCGGAGATTCCGACAGAGTCGTTGGCTCGATCCTTAGGGCCGGAGACTCCTACGGGAGCAGACTCGACGATTACGCACTAGTGCCGGTAGTGTGAGCTTACCCTATGAGGCGAGATCTTCGGTTGTGATCTTCTTGTAGTGGCGTCGAGGCCTTAAGATGTCATCTTGGGCATGGATTGGTTATCTACATTCAATGCTCAGAATGACTGTATTAGGCGTAAGCTGCAATGTGTACGCACCGACGGGAACAGGTTCACCTTCATCGGCGAGAAGGGAGCCTTCAAAGCATAAGGTGGACTCATGAAGAGGAGAGTACATCTCATCACTCATCAGTTGGCTAGCCTCATCCTAGGAGTAGTTGACGTGCAGAGTACTGGTTTTCCTGCAGTGGTGGATCAGTATGCGGACGTTTTCCCCGATGACGTTCCAGGGATACCTCCTCGCAGAAAGGTAAACTTTTATATTGAACTATACCCCGGGACAACCCCGATATCCACTCCAGCATATCGGATGGCTCCCACCAACCTTAGAGAGCTATGGGTAGAGTTGGATGACTTGCAGGGCAAAGGATTCATCTGACCCAGTGTTTCACCCTGGGCTTCCCCGATATTGTTCACCAAGAAGGAGGACAGGAGCATGCGACATTGTGTCGACTATCGTCACCTAAACCAAGTGACAGTGAAGAACAAGTATACGCTACCGAGGATTGATGAACTCTTCGATCAGCTCATGGGAGCACGGTGGTTCTCGAAGATAGACCTTAGATCAGGGTATCATCAGCTCATTGTTCGGGACGAGGACGTGTAGAAGACGACCCTCAGATGTCGGTACGGTCACTATGTGTTCTTGGTTATTCCATTCGGCATAACCAATGCTCTAGAAGTGTTCATGGCCCTCATGAATATGATCTTTCAACCATACCTCGATCGATTTGTCGTGGTCTTCATCGATGAAATTTTGATTTACTCGACGACTGAGGAGGAGCACGCCTACCACTTGCGGGTTGTACTAGACACACTTCGAGAGAACCATCTTTATGGAAAGCTCTCGAAGTTTTAGTTTTGGATACGTGAGGTCCACTTCTTGGGACATGTCATATCTGATGCATGAGTAGAACTGGATTCGATGAAAAATGAGGCAGTGCTAGCTTGGGATCCACCCAAGAGCGTGACGGAGGTGCGGAGTTTCTTGGGACTAGCTGGATACTACCGGAGATTTGTACCAGAATTATCCAGAGATGCAACACCACTCTCATCTTTGAAGAAGAAGTGGAAAACCATTGTGTTGTTAGACAGTTGTCATCAGAGCTTCCAGGTGCTGAGACAGAGATTGACCAGCACTCCTATCTTGAGGCTACTTGGGGAGGTAGTTGGGTACATAGTTAACTGCGATGCATCAGGGACTGGACATGGATGTGTCCTGATGCAGGAGTGGTCCTTTATCGCCTATTAATCATGTCAGTTGAGGTATCATGTGAAAAACTACGCTACCCATGACCTGGAGTTAGCAGCAGTGGTCTTAGCTCTGAAGATGTGGCGACACTATTTGATTGGTGAGCACTTTACAGTCTATTCTGACCATCAGAGTCTCAGGTACATCTTCTCACAGAAGGACATGGACCTAAGATAGCGGCGGTGGCTTGACTTCCACCAGTACTATGACTTTGAGATAGTCTATTCTCTTGGGAAGGGGAGCGTAGTAGCCGATGCTCTCAGCAAGAGGATGGGCATCCAGCTACTTGGGTAGGTGACATAGCAGCTAGCCGGTTTGCGGATATCATTCATTG
Organism: Viscum album; assembly: GCA_963277665.1. Taxonomy (NCBI): domain Eukaryota; kingdom Viridiplantae; phylum Streptophyta; class Magnoliopsida; order Santalales; family Viscaceae; genus Viscum; species Viscum album. Next base: position 436,515,243 of record OY728167.1, on the reverse strand, counting down.
ATAGAGATGAAGCAGCCTTCCATCTGTCACTCACAGTCACTCCTCCACTACTGAAGAGGATCAGAGAGGCACAGCGTGGGGACACCGACTGTGAGACGCGGCGTTCACAGATATCCTCAGGACTAGCACCTGATGTTATCTCCATTGGAGAAGAGCGCGACGTCCGTTTCAGAGGACGTACCTTGGTACCATTTTCTTTACGAGAGGAGGTGCTGATAGTGTTTCACACTTCCCCATTTGCGGTATATCCTGGAGTGGCGAAGATGTACCAGGATCTCAGATGACAGCACTGGTGGCCGGGCATGAAGAAGGTTGTGGCAGAGTTCATATCTCGATGCCTCACCTGCTGGAAGGTGAAGGAAGAGCATCAGGTACCAGCAGGCTTGGTTGAGTCTTTGGAGGTCCTGGAGTGGATGTGGGACAGGATATCTATGGACTTCATGACTGGACATCCATGAACTTCTAGATTTCACGAATCCATTTGGGTGATTGTCGACCGACTCACCATGTCGGCTCACTTCATACCTATCAGAGACCAGGGCTCAGTGGAGATCTTGGGAAGTCTCTACGTTTAAGATATTGTGCAGTTTCATGGTGTTCCATCATCTATCGTCTCCGATCGAGATGCCTTCTTTACATCCCGGCGTTGGAAGGGGTTGCAGGAGGCAATCAGGACACATCTACGTCTGAGTACCGCCTTTCATCCCCAGACAGATGATCAGACGGAGAGGACCATTTAGACTCTAGAGGACATGCTATGCACATGTGTCCTAAACATTCATCGTAACTGGGAGGACCACCTACCCTAGGTGGAGGTCAAATACAACAACAACTACCAATCCACCATCGGGATGACGCCATATGAGGCGTTGTACGTCCGACCTTGCAGGTCACCTCTGTGGTGGACAGACCCTTGGGAGTCAGCACCTGTGAGACCAGAGATGGTCCAGGACACGACAGAGAAGGTCCAGGTCATCCAGGAGCGGATGAGGACAACTCAGAGCCGACAAAAGTCTTATGCTGACAGGAGGCGGAGGCCACTGGAGTTCGAGGATGGCGACCACGTTTTCTTGCGGGTCTCACCTTGACGTGGTATACGGAGATTTGGCCAAGGTGGCAAGTTGTCTCCATGCTTCATCAAACCATTACAGCTCCTCATCAGGATTGGCGAGTTGGCTTATCGTCTGACTCTACCACCTCAGTTTGCACCGAGTGCACGACGTCTTCCACGTATCTCAGCTGAGGAGATACGTGCATGACCCGACGCATATCATTGACCATGGGGAGCAGGAAATTGATGATGGGGAGACTTTTGCAAAGGTCCAAGTAGAGATCGAGGATCGACAGGATCGGGTCCTACATGGATGATCGATTCCTCTAGTGCGCATTAGATGGTAGCACGAGAACCTCCAGGAGAGCACTTGTGAGCGGGAGGCTCAGATGCGTGCTCAGTACCTACAATTGTTTCCCTAGTTTTTAATGTATCTTTAAGGGGACGTAAAGCCCTGAGGTGGGAGTAATGTAAAGACCCGAAAAATTCAAGGGAAATTTTTTTTCTCTTAATTTTCATTGGGATTGAACAAGAACGTGGTTTCTGACGGAACTTGATTCTGAGGCCCGGTGTGCCCGAAATTTCTATCCAAAGTTTAGCTCAGGTACGTTCAGTGAACGAACGAGCGGGTTTTTCTAACTTTTGAACCAGTGCTAAGAATTGAATTCTGAGGGCACCGATGGATTTGTAGCGCCAGCAATTTCTTAGGAGCACCTTTTCCGGAGTTGCGTTTACACGAGAGATGTTGTTAAAAATTCGTGGAAGGTAAAATAAAATTTGAGCATAAATTTTTTTCACTAAGTGGTTTAAAGCTTTCGGTGAAGTTGGGGGAATCCACCCAACTTACCATAAGAGGTTATGAGGGTGGTGGGGCCCACACGAACCCCACCCCTTCACCTTCCAAAACCTTCCATAACCCCTCTTTTACTACGTCAAGTTGAGTTAATTAATTGAGGGATTTAATTCAACTTTTGAATTTCAAATACTTAGGTTATGTTAATAAAATAAGTGTTGAACTTATTTTATTTTGTTGGAATTTAGGTTGTGGAAGTATTTGGGAGAAAAGGTATGGATCTTGAGGAACATATTCATCTTAGACGAAGAAAGCGAAGAATGCGAAGAACGCGAAGAATGTCGGATTCCTCAGAGATCGATGACGTGACGCCGTCCCCGCGACGCGACTTCCTCCTTCCGCAATGTCTCCATCAGCGACGTCTCCTTCCGCGACGTCTCCCTCTGCGACGTCTCCTTCCACGAAGGTTTTCTCTGCGACGAATCCTCACTCAACGTGCTTGATGTGGTAGGGGATTTATTATTTCGTTTGTTCCTGTATACTTCATCGTTGGCTTAATGTCTTTTTGTGGACGCATGTTATCGCAATAACGGGAGGAGGTCAGACCGCACGAACACAACCGACTCTCCTCCCCTTTTTTGGTTGTTTGATATTGATGCGGCATGAGTAAGGAAAGCGGTGCCGAAGCACCGCATGGTAATTATTAAGGAAATGGGGAGAAGCGCGGCTCCGTCGCGCTACTCCGTTAAAGATGAACCAAAGACGCGGTGTTGTCGCGCCGCGCCAGACAACCACAAAAAAACCGCGGCCGGAGCGGGCAACGGCGGAGAGGGGCGGTGCCGTCGTGCCGCGCCAGACGAACCAAGGACGCGGCCGGTTCCGGGCCACGGTGGAGCTGGGGAAACAGCAGCCGATTCCGGGCAGCCGGTGTCAGAGTAGGGGGACCGGCCTTGCCGGTCCTGTGGCGGAAACAGCCGGCCGGCCGGAGCGGGCCGGCCAGACAGGGGATGAGCCGGGGGTTACAACCCCCGGCTGGCCATCTAGATCGGCCCCATTAAGGGGGTCGCGGTTACAAAATGGGTGGCATGTTCCCCCCCCCCCCCCCCCTCATCCGCTCGGCCAAAAAGCTGAGCCACCTGCTGGCGCCAGCGCGCCGGGCCGGCTGCCCTGGCCGGTCCGCCAGACCCGGACGCCAGGCCGGGCCGTGCCAGCCAAGCCGGGCTGCGCTCAAGCGGGCCGGACCCAGACTCGGGATGGGTCGACCCGGTTCGGGCCGACCCAGAGGGTATCGGTCCAGGTCGTACCGGGCCCGAAGCCCCTATTACCGAACCTCTATTAGTCTTCTGCCCATATCTAGGGCTGCAGACCTCCGATCGATGCACCGTCAGCTGCGATGCGATCCTTGGATTGAGACAGTAGTTTCGGTATATTACACTCAATGTTTCGTAGAACTTTGTGTTGGGCCGGGTTGGTTCGTACACGAAACCAACAGGGCCCTCGGAGCGGAAACGCTTATAACATGAGTTCTGGACATCCGATTGACGTGTCGTTGACTTTGTTGGTTTCTTCTAAGTTAGACGGACCTTTTGGATTACTCTGATCGAGGTTTGGACACAGTTGGATTACGGTCTATTCGTTTTTGACTTAAAAACCAACTAGGCCCCTCGGATGAAAAAGCCAATAACTCTCAGACCTGGCATCAGATTGACGCACCGTCTGTGACGTTGAGTTCCTGTTTTCGATACGGAACTTTTGGATACATCAACTCCGAACTATGTGTCAGATGATGTATCATCCCCTCGGCTCGTGGAGCGGACCCTCCCGAACGAGTTTGTTGTCTGTGGGAACCCTAGAGCTGGTTGCGACTGCGACGACGATGACGACTGTGTAGAAATCCTCCGTGGATTCGACGACGATGACGACTATGAAGAAATCCTCCATGGTCTCGACGGACGACTACAACACTCAGTGATCCTACGTGGATCAGTGCTACCGATCCTGTGTGGGTCAGATCCTGTGTGGGTCAGCAGTCAGCGGTCCTGTGTGGGCCAGCGCCTACAGATCCTGTGTGGGTCTGATCCTGTGTGAGTCATTGCGGGGGTTAGTTACCTATCGATCATTTATGGGTCATTGCAGGGGTTAGTACCTATCAATCATGTGTGGGTCCGACGGCTTAGTGAATCAGTGGCAATATCTGACAATATCTATTGTCTTACGAAGAAGTATACCAGTGTGAGCTGAATCTTGACTTGATTTCATATGTGGATTGTGTTGGGCTATCTTGTGTGGACGTGATCGAACTTGGGCTCGGATGTTGGAGATGAACAGGAATTTATGACATAGGTATATGTATGGTCATATACCTAATAAGTGTCGGATATTACTTCGTGATTGTATCTTTCCTTTTTGGATTATCCTTTTTGGATTCTGGGAGACCTTCGGGGGTCTCAGGGTCCTTACTGAGTAGCTTATACTCACCCCTGCACGGGCTATGCCCACACTACGTTGTGTTGGATGCAGAGGATGGACATCGCTGATCATGGTTGAGGCTTGCAGAGCAGGTCGGTACCTGGAGGTGGACCACTGGGCGTGACGTACTCGGAGAGGATGGCTGGACCCGTGGAGCTGTGAAGGCTATCTGTACCCACCCTTCAGGTGGGAGTTCCAGTGGACGGCTCGAGGCTGCATCTTTACTTTCATTTTTTGTTTTCCCTTTCCTGTTGTACTTTACTTTAAGTTTGGGTTTGTATTCTATCCTACTTACTTTTTCGCACATAATGTTGCACCCAGTTTTTACTTAGTGTTTACTTCTACTTATTTCTTGCTCTGTGGTGCTTGTTTACTTTACAAAGGCAATGACTTCCCTTTTTATCGGGAATTACGCCTTGGTGCTAGTCGCCAGCCCCTGGCCTATGGAAGGCGGGCATGGGGTAGTCACGACACGGGCCCCGAGGACGGGTCAGGACAGTTTCTTTTAAATTTTTAAATTTAGAATATTATGTGTTAGGGATTTAATTAAACTCATCCAATAATAGTTTGATATGATTTAGGGTCATTTTATATTCCTTATCAATTTTTGTTTTGCCTAAATTACTCATTTACATATTTTCATGGAAACAAAAATTTCAAATGTTATTATTCATAATAGCCAAAAATAAAAGGATCATATGAAATAAATATGGACTATATGATTCCAATTATGAAATACATTTTCCAAAATTAAAATCACAAAATTGAATAAAATTAATTTCAAATGTATCCCATAGATAGGGTAAGGAAACTGATTTCTAATGTTAAACTTCCCAAAATATTGAAATGATTTTGAATCCAAAATTCAATGTGAATATGATTCTTATTAACTAAAATGGTTAAAATGATAAAAAATTGATTTAATTATTATTTAAAACCAATATAAAATAAAATTTAACACAATAAATTATTTATATGAAAAATATATTTCCAATTAGAATTAGTATTATTCACAATTCATTAAAACATGAAACATATTGGAAAAAAATAAAATTCAACCCATGTAAATTTTGATTTTCCAATATTAACGAAAAAAGATTGTGTTGTAAAATTAAATTTATAAATGTTTAAAAAAAAATTTAAAAATGTGTGCCACTAAAAGGACACCAAAATGCCTTTTTAGACAAATACTTATTTTATGTATAAAATTGTATTTTTCATATACCTTGTATAGAAAACACATATAATAAATGTTAAAAAATATAATGAATATAATCAAACTAGAGTTATTTTTTATTATTATAAAACACACATTTTGTCATTAAATATTGTCTAAAAAAAATTCCTTTAGTTTTTAAAAAGATTTTATTTTCATTTATAAATAATTTTTCATCAAATAATTAACTTTACATACATGTATAAAGTGTATTTTCATAATTAATTTAATAATGATTATTACCACCATTCTATTAGAAATGAGATATTATTTTTAATAGATAACTATAATTAATTTATTTTTAAAAAGAAAATAATGTTGTGACTAACAAAATATAAGCTGGTGTTGCATGTAATAAAAGACATAATTGTTTTTAAAAAATCAATTTCATAAAAATATCGGGGTGTTACTATTGTCAACCCATAATTCGAGCCGCATGAGAACACCTTGATGTCCCTCAGATTGAAATACTATTTTCAATCCTTTAAAATCCGTACTCCCTACCACTATATCCCCATCGTATTGTTAACCACATTTTTATAATAGTAGTGTTCCTTGGAATCTTCTCCTATAAACTCTCATTTTGACCCCTAGTAACTAGGAAATCAAGAAATGATCCAATATGAAATTAAAACAAAAAATCTAATGTACTGTTGAGCATATGGGTGTCACAGGGCATACTAAGCCTTTTGTATCTCATATAATTCTTTTATTAACATTACAAATTGTTCGAGTTACATCAATGTAATCTCCTCTACCACATGGCTTTATATTATATGGTATTCTTTTCACATATTCCCTGAAAAACACACATCATTACCTAATCATAATCACCTTCATGGGGTGGTATCTTGCTACAATATATAAATTTCCTACAAAAACGATTCTATGGAGAAACCAAAGGTGATATGTTGTTGTTTCTGTACTCTAGAATTATTTCTTCTGCATTAGAATGAAAAATTATTCATTCACCCTAATACATTATATATTTAATAAATCCATAAAAAATAGATGAATAAATACTTACATCAATGCAAATTGAACAATTCTATATCAGTAGGGACATCTAAAAAATGGAGGTACATCATTAATGGTTTTTTGTAATAAAAAATTTCATAAGAAGTCATGATGGATTATGCCCTAAATAAAATTTGGAATTTAACATATAAATTAGTTCTAACATGTTCTCTCCAATAAAACTTTCAATGTTTTTATTCTACTAATATGCTTCTTCCCATTTAAAAATAAATTATTTTCTTCTATATAGAAATTCCATTTTTCTATCAGGTATACTGATCACTATACTAATGTATGATTCTATGCTTTCTTATAAATGTTTCAAAACTATATTATGTGAATTTCACCACATTATGTATTCTCAAAAGCTTTATGTAAACTACCATTTATTTCAGAACATCTTTTTTAATGAATTCGATCATTTCAATAGATTCTGAATTATGCATAAAAAAGATGATGTTGGTCATTCTTGTGAAATCAGAAATTAAATTGAAAAATTGAAAAAAATATTTTTATTGATGTATCATCGGCCTATATAAGTGGGAATGAATAATTTAATGTGGTATGGTATACTGAATCAAAACATTCTTATGAATTTTTTAGCCATATTCCCTTTCTAAAAAGCTACAAAAAATAGTCTTCTCTTAATTTAAATTATGGAAAATGTTATACTTGATAAACATTAGAGTGTTTTTCATACTTTATTTATTTTCTTATGATGATATATGATTAGTTTTTGAAAACAATTTATTTTTCATCATAAAAAAATTTACTTACACAAAGTAAGTTATGTTTTAGACTATAAAAACGTTGAAACTCTTTTTATTTTAACTATTTTTATTCAATTCCAAATTTTCCAATTCCTATGATCATTATGTAACTATCACTTTCAAAATTAATCTCCCCGACATGATGAATTTCAACATTTTTTTATATTTTTATATCAAAATTCATGTCTAATGAACAATCACTATCATGTATAAATGGTTTATTTTATTATTTCATTAAAATATTTCTCAAAAACAATTGTTATTTCCTCAATATTCATCATTCTGTCATCCTATTCATTTTTAAAATAATAATTTTTTTCCAAATATATTTTCATTCATCTATTTGAATAATATCAATCCAAATCACAATTTCCAAAAACTTCATTAAGACATTCAAATTGATTTCTTGTTTGGAGGTTTATAATATGTTGTTATTTATATTTTCAAACTTCTTATTGATTAGGAAAGATATTAATCCTTCTTACACCATTGGTATAACTTAGTAAAAACCATTATTGGGAAACCGACATGTTATAAGAACAATAGTCTCCCCCATGCCCATAAATTCCACAAACCCAGAAAAATTTATCAAATCATGAATTTCTATTGATGAATGCTATTTCTGTGTAGTAAAATTATTGGGTTTGATAATCTATTTTTACTTCAACATACTGTATATTTTAACCAACATTCCTACTATGATATTTTTCATCATTTTACAATGTGATAGGTTTCTCGCACCCCTTATCAACCAAATCATTCCAAACACTATTCTTATTGCATTAAATGTTAAAACATAGGATGATACATTATTTATGTAGTGTGAGGGTTTCAATTGATTATTTATTTAAACATTCTCATCATATTTTTAATTCAAAAATATTACTTTGATGTCTTTTTTGAATTAATCATTTGTTTTACTCATGGTAATTTTTGAATAAATATGTTTTGATTCATACATCTTAAATTCTTATTCCCTAGCTTTTGTATTCTTATTATGAACATCAACCAACTTTCCATGATCAAGAATTCAAAGAATATAATATATGATCTTAGATATGTATTCTTCTTCCACATTGAAAAAATCAATTTCCCTTTTGCAACATCTTCATAGTCTGTCATTTTCATTGTAATTTCTTTCTTGAGAGATATGTTTTTTACAAGACATGTAACAAGTTATGTTATTAGTTTATACCCTCTATAAATCTATTCACGTTAAATTTATTACTAAATATTTGAGGTATCTTATTTTTTTCATCATTTTCATTGAATGTTATAACCTTTTCTACAATTTAGTCGCCATAATAATTGTTTTCAGTTGAGGCTGACTCAGATTTCTTACTCAAGACACTTCTCTTTTTCCCTGTTCACATCTTCTAATATTTTTTTGGATAAATATTATTATTTATACATGTTGTTCCAATTCATCCACTATGGTTTTTCATTATAATCACCTTTATAATCATCAAATTCTGTTTTAGGACAACACATAGAAAAATATCCTCATCCACGATACTCGATACATTTTATTGGATGTTTTCCTCTATAATTTCATCTTCCGTTATGATATTTATTAGATATAAGAGAGACAATTTTTTTCATCAATTTAATCATCCTCTTTGTCTTAAGAATCATAATGGTCATCATTTTTGACCTCTTAAATTTTCAACTTTCTCATAGTTTCAAAACTATTTCATCTTTTATCTTCTTTTTAAATAATGGGGATTTTCTCACATCATATGAAAAAAATAATTTTTCGTAATTAATATATAGTTAAATATTCTTTATCTTATAAGGTGGAAATTATAGAATCATCCATTTCTAGAAAGTTTCTCATATGTTTATTAAATATTGTAGATTCCTCGAAATTGTTTCCAAATCCTACAATGTTTCAAACAATTTAATTTACCCGGATAAAGTATTCTTCAATAGTTTCTTCATCCCTCATTCATATGTTTTCAAACATACTATTAAATCTTAATATATTTTCTTCCTTTACATTAGTATTCCATTATAAAATAATTTTTATATTGTTCAAAAAATTCTTTGATGTTTTGAGACCCATTAAATGTGTGTTATTATTTTTTGATAGAGAGATGAAAATAGAATTCCAAGATTTTCCATCAACATAAATTTTTTCTTATCAAAAAAATTCACTTGGGTATATTTCACAATATGTGGAAACCCAATTGTATGAGAATCATCAAATTCTATGACAAGAGATAAATGATATGGAATCCACCTATTTTTTCATTCTTAATAGTTATTTCAATCAGATGTTGGAACTAATATACTATATATAGAATTGATATTATCCATCATAATGATTCAAAAAGGGAACCTTCAATTGATAAAAAATATATTTCAAAAGGACTTCATATGAACTGGTAGGGGGTTGAATCAGTTGTTCAATTTTCTATATGATTCAAGACTTTTATAAAAATACCCCTACATCTTATTAATTGTAGTTACCTTGTAATATTTTTCTATATAATCATGCATTAAAATGTGGGATAGAAAGAAAATTATATGAGATTAACATGGTTTGACATAAGTGTGGGAAACAACATCCTTTCCATAGCCACTCCCATTGGCCTATGGATATTCACTAATATAAAAAAGTGATACAAATTGATTCATCTCTAATTAGAGACCCTATATCTACCAATAATTATGATTATAGTCACTCCCATTATTTAAATTTTTTCTTACAATCAATTTGATCCACAAAATAAAAGATCAAAAAAAGGTTTTCTCCACAAAACTCTATCTGGAACCACAATCTGATGTCCTTGGGTTTGATTTCAATATTCTAATGGACCAAATATGATGAATATATTAACAATATTCATTTATCATACTCTTATCAATTTTTTGTATGGTCTTCTCAGTCTTGTAAAAAAATCATTTAGATGTCTCACGTGCTAATGAGATCTCATTCCAAAAGGAAATCATTGACAAAAATTCTAATGTTCTTTTACTTTTCCGCACACATGAAAAAGAAGAAATGTATTAATGTACTTTGTATATATTTAAAGGAATCCTATAATGGAAATGCCCATAAATTGAAAAAAATCACTTTATAAAATTTTAAAACCATTGTGATTTTTCCAATTATTAAAGTCACATTTGACCACTTCACCTCTTCAAACATCTTCTGGTACCTCATTCAGTATTCAAAGTATTCAAACTTCTTGAACATACTACATTTTTCTAATTTTGAGGTAAACTCATCATCTTATTACTATATAACCACCATAGCTCATTACTATAGACCTTCCTTAAATAATTTATACACATCATTAGTTGTAGTCATAAAGTCTTCTGAAAATTTCCATGTTCAATAATTGTGGATTTTATATTTTGTGCCCAGATTTATGGAATGGACTCAAACATATCAAAGACAGTCATCATTATCCATTATTAAAAGGCTTTTATAATGATACATTATAATGATTAATGAGAAATCCATGATCAGAAAAGTGACACCTGAGATACATTGGAATATATTATGACTTCCCTTACATCAAAAACCTCCATCATTTCCAATCAAAACTCAATATGATTGGAATCATAAATAACCCAATTCCGTCATAAGGTTCACATAAAAATTATTACAGTCAAATTATGATATGTAATAATTAAAAACCAGAAAATCATCATCTTATATAATATTATATGTTTTAATAATTCCTATTTCCTAACACCTTAAAACTAAAATTCCTGGCTTGGGAACATTTTTTATTTCTTTTAAAAAATTTATTGAATTTTTGAAAGTATCTTGTTCAGTTGATTTTGAACATCCTAACGATGGATCTGAGGATGATGGTGCATCTTATCAATAACATTATATTTCATAAGCATTTTACATATGATACTAATCATCCAGATGCACTGTATTCGTATTTCATATTTCTCTAAAGCAACAATTTTTCTCCCCATTTTTTATTTTATTTGAACAATAAAAAACATTCCACAATTTTTAAAAAACATCATTTTACAATGTATTAGTTATCAACAAACACAAAACATTGTTAAAACAATACATCACAAAGGATATTCAATTATACTATAGTTTAATTGAATTATTAATTTTTTGACTCTGAGAGTAATTTTTTCTATTATGTTAAATACATTATAAAATTTACAAAAATATATTTAATAATAACAAACGTAATATATAGATGTCTATTTTTATTATCATACCAATAGATTAGGATGTTTTAATTTTGGAAATTATACAATAATATATAGTTTTGAGCATTAATTATTTGCATTTTTATGTAATATAGCATAAATGTTGAAGAATGTTATTTATAAATATAAAGGGAGATGTATTAATCAAATAATTAGTGGTACTAAAAACATATGAAGTAGAATTTTTATTTTTATATTATATTAGGGTTTGATGATATTTTCTAATGTTTTTACCATCATTTCCAATGTTCAATGGATTATACAAAAATATGATTAAGTTAAATTATTTTTAAGATATCAAAAATAAAACATTAAAATAATATTAACTGAATAAAATCCATTGTCGCCATATTCTATTTAAATTTGTCAAAGTGGAAACAAGAGACCTTATACAATAGTTTCTCAACAATTATGGAATATTATAATAATATTTTAAATTATGTTTATGGCCAAAATGGTGGATAATTAAAAAATTTAAAAGATATATTTTTTTTAAAATAAAAAAATGGACTAATTAAAATATAAGAGAGTAAATAAAATGAGAACATGGTTCTCATCATTAATGGGATGAAACACAATATATTATGTGTATATCTCATTTATCAAAATTAAAGTGAATTCATATTTAGTAAGAATGGATATATTTTTTAGTTGAAAATATCAAATTATCGTAACGAATCATGTAATGAATAATATAGAATTATTTCAAATTATAGATGTGAACAATAGTTATTATATTAGCGTGGAAGAGATGAATTAATCATTTAATAGAATATATTTCCATTGAAAAAAATATGTTTGTATGATTTATAAAGAATATATTTCTTACATTTTCTCCAAGTTAAAGAGGAATAGAATTTATTTATTTTAATATTTTTAAAATTTGTGGTGGATAATAAAAAAAACAATATGAAAATATTAAATTAATTATCCATTGTAGTTTATTTATTGGGATGTTTTTGACCAAATAATGCTATCATTTTAGAGTTAATTTTTTAAATAATTACTCAAACTTGAACCATTATTTATATGGATAAAAAATATAAATCATCGATAATATTTAAAAATTTAGGGATGATGTATAATTAGAGAGTATATTTTCCCTCAAAAACAATGACTTGAAATTTGAACAAAATATTAAATTTTTAGGGATTATTGTGAGAACCATAGTTACAAAAATTATATTATTTCCCTATATTAATACAACACAATTGAATGGTTGATAATGTAGAACATATCTTGGTAGATACTGGATGAAATACTCAAGATTATCATAGATTCATAGTGAATTATTTGATAGATTCCATGCATATAAAATTTCATTTAAAATTAATTTAATTAGTGAAAATGAATATATATATATATATATATGATTATAAAAATTATGGGTTATAATTATATTATAATAATTAATTTCATATATGAATATTAGAGTATTTTTGTTATAATTATTTAATGAAACTATTATGGTATGTTCAATTAGACTCAAAATGATGGTGGATTCTAGTGACATTATAGAAATTATAGGGTATATCCATGAAATAATGATTTGATCATTAAAATAACTCACTCAAATTATTTAAATGAGATTTAATTAAAAAAGTATGAGATAAAATTATCCAAAAGAAATGAATAATGAACTTGGTAATATTTTTGGATTTTTTGTTGATGAAAATAAAATTTATCATAATGAATAAAAAATGACTTATTCATGATTGATAGAAAAAAAAATATAACAATCGAAGGGTGGAAGTTATCCATTTGTGGGGAATTTCAACTCTATTTGGATGGTTTCCAGTGTGGATAATTTGTGGAACCAAAAATTCCTATGAGCTCCCATAAATGAAATTTCTAAACTTCTTTCCAAATTCCATCAAAGTGTCTTACTGGTGATGTGTGGGGGATCACATTCACTGAGATAATGGGAGGCTGGACTCATCACACTATATTAGGGAGAATTGTTTCCCAATTTGGAAAAATCATCTATATTTAGAACATGTTCATGAATCCATACCAAATTCTAATTCGGGACACATCACACTTATTATTGAAACCATTTATTTAAATATATGAATTTGATAAAATTGAATCTATAAGAGTTTTTATATAAATAACACCATCTTTAGTTATCAACAGTTCTTCATCAATGACACCATTTGTCTGTATCTAAGGGTCTCTATCAATTACACCCTCTAAATGTATCAGAGGAACTACATCATGTTTTGTTATTATTACTTAATGCCTTATTTTATGACGTTGTGGATTAAATCCACACAGTTAGAAAATATGGATTTTATTTTCATCCTGGGTAACATTTATTATTTGGTTGTTGGGATCAGGGCCCTCATGAAGATTCATATGTATCATTGTGAGGGGAATTAGAACACATGTAGTTCGGTTCAACTTAATATGAGAGATCATTGCTTTTTGGACTATAATACATGGACCCAATCATACTGTTTAATGAAATTTGGTAATCAAATCCAAAAAAAAGATCCTAAAAAATAATGGTGTTGGGAAGAAATATGAATTAAACTTTATAGTTCAATGTACATAGAATGAATTTCCACCTCTATGTGTGGGGGTGAGATGGTGTCATTGAGAATATGACCCTATTAGGTTAGTGATTGTTTGAATAATTCGGGTTTGATCATCTTGAATACCTCCTGCATATCCCATTGAGATGTGAATGAAACACCACATAGTTCATTTTTTGGAGGTTTATAGATCAGGATGATTCCAAAATATTATATTTTTTTTTTGTTATATGATTGGATCATGTACTAAATATCACATGATTCATGCTCGATGTATGAGACATTGAACACTAACGAATAAATAAAATTATATGACTAGATTAAATGGAGCATACATCTTTGATGGAGGCTCGAGGTTGAACTGCATTCTTAATATAATGATGGAAAAGGGATTGGTTATAGAGGTCCTGAAGAGTCTTTTATCGTATAATAATGGTTTTATTATTACTATAAAAAGTGTTATAAAAGATAATATACTCTCGTCGGCTAATAAATGAGGGTAAGAGGACGACATGGAAGCCAAGAAAAATACTACGATCTTACTCTAAGAGGGATTTCCATTTTTTTCTTCCATATTTTTCAACCCCATATTGAGGATTACACATCCATGAATAATATAATAGAAATTTAATATAATACAAAATTCACTTCACATTTCACGCATCATGCGTGAGGTATATGTTACTTCCTAAAATAGAAAGGTTCCCACTACATCCTCCTAGATTGGAGTGAACATTACCAAGGTGTTACATGCTTTTGAACATCTCGAGCACCCCACATAATAAGATGTTTATGTGGTGAACATAATTTACTAAGATTGTGTATGATCAAAAGCAGGAAATACTAGTGTGTCTAATATCCCATTAATATAGGCAATGTGGCTTTATAGGAGTTCTTACTTCGACCTTCCCCGAGATTTGATTTTGAATAGATAGAACTATTTTGATAATTAAGGAAGGGTATATAGTGGATCCATATGCTACATGACAGGATTGTGTCGATAATGGGGAGATTAATAACCATGGTGTTTACTATTTTTCATAGTGGTGTCACTTTGTGATATGAGGGTAATTACAAATGAGTCATTTGAAAAGGGAGTTCCTTCACAAAGGGCTTGGTTCATATTGATGAAAAGAAATTTTTGTGATGACCATGTTTTCCTACCCTCTCGAAAAATAAATCCTTTTCATTTGAATCCCTTTTATGAAGGGTTCATTTTTGGGAGGGTTTCCCTCCATTTATGGTTAGCATGATACCTTTTGTTGGTAGTGATATCGGTCTAAAGGCACCAAAAATGGAAATTTATGATTGATACTTCTCCCATTACTTGTCTCATTCTATAGAATCTCAGTAAGTGTGTTTTATATCATTCCTTGGTGTGTAATCAGGTATTTATAAGTGGAACAATAAAAACACCGTTCTTGAAATGATGGGATGCATACAATAGGTGACCACATAGCATTTTGTAGTTATATAAGGGAGGCCAAAATGTATCACCTTGTACTAAAAGAACTTTATTATTCGGAATTAATATTTCAAGAACTTTACAGGGAACTATACCATTAGATCTAAGTGTTATTCAATGAAAAAAAATCACCACCTCTAAACCGAAAAAAACAACGGATTAATGAAAACATGTAAATGATTTAAAAATATGGAAAATTGATTTTTGGTTGGTAAATTATCCACTACCTCCAATAGGAAAATGACATATGGTTTGAATATATATTGAATTTCAATGAAAACTAGGAATATTTCCATGCAAGATAATAGAATATGTTAATTTTATTTAAAGATAAAATGAAACCCAACTTAGAACAATCATAAAATTTAATTCATAAGTCTATATAGGCTCTGCGATCAATCAAATAACATATTTTAAAGAGAATAATCCCTTGGATGTGTTGTATACACCACAAAATTATCTTTTAGGAGGAAAATGTTTCTTCAAATTCCATCTAAAATAGTTTTTATATATTTCATTCCATTTTTTCTAGTTGTAGAAATAATTTTTCAACTCATGAAGGTAAGTTATCCCCAACAAGTCCTAGGATTAGAAAACATTTCTATGAGATCTACTTCCCTACTTATGAGATAAGTCTTACGGAACATGTAAATATCATTTTACTCTTCGTCAATAATGGATTTAATTGTCTAATAAAACTCGACTTGTGTTTTCAAAATGAGGATCATATCCTGAATTTTTCAACAATGTGTGTAGAATAATATTTTTTATGCCAAAAAAATTCCCCCATGTGCTAATTTAGAATATTCAAATGATTATAAATACAATATATATAATAGTATAATACATGTATTATTTTTTAAATGAAATCATATTTGAAAAATTAACATATATAACATCTATATAAAGTATATAAGTATTTCTATATACATTACAATGTAATACATTGTGATATATTATATTTTATTTCTATTTCCATCATGTAATTCTTATATTCAACTAATGATTCATTATTTTAAATTTCAAAATCAATTTATGTTGTGGAAAAGAGAAAAGTTATTATGTTTTCTTAGATTATTTCAAATGATATAATGATTTTATTTCATAATATTTTGATAACAATAGTATTTAAACATAAATATCTTCACAAAAATAGTGGACTAATGGTTTAGGATTTCAGTTCACATTTATTTTAAAGGCGGGTTTTTATTTACAAATTATGGTTCCTCATTACAGGATTCATTTTAATAACATTATATTTAATGGATGCTATTTTCTAAAAATATTTTTATCTCATTGACGTCTTGTGTTACACGCAACATTGGCTTGGATTACATTACACACAACACTATTTTTCTATGAATCATAATTTTATTATAATAAAAATTTTAGAAAATTAAATTATAACCTAGAAATTATAATATTAGCTATGAAATGGATTTAATATATAATTAATTTTTTTACACATGTTTATATAATTCCATCTCCCATTAATTATAAATGAATGTAAAACCTTTTTGAAAATAAAAGGAAATGTTTTTCTTAAAATCAATTTAAATTTTCCGAAGTATGTTTTATTCCAAAAAATTTAAAAATATATTAGTATTATATGAAATATAATATTTAATCTTAAAATCATTTTTTTCTAGATATTATATAATTAAAATTCTTATTTTATGAAAAAATTAAATCATATTCTAAAAAACATTTCTTCCATATTATGATTGTGCACATGTATTAAATATATTTTTTTGACAATTTTATAAATTATAAATTACAAAAATAAGTATAATTTTATAAATAGGATCATTTTAAATTTAAATTGTTAGAATATTTTCTAAATTTTTGATAGGTTTCGTGTTTTGATGAATAGTGAAAAAAACCATATTTAAATTGAAATCAAACTTTTCTTCTAAATAATCCATGGAGTAAAATTATATTTCTGATAGGTTTTAGTGTAAAATTAGATGATTGTTTCCATTTAATCTAATTTATTTCATTATAATCAATGTCACATTGAATTTGGATAGAAAAATATTTCAATCTTTTCATCGTTTTCTTTTTAAAAACTCGTTTTCCAGCCCTTCTATTGGATTGATTATAAATTAATTTCCAAAAATTATATGTTTTGAATTTTAAAAAATGGATTCAATATTCTAATTCATATTTTAAAAATTTATTAATTAAGATCCTTTTATTTTTTTCAATATTAATTAAAACATGGGTAATTTGTGTTTCCAGGGTAAAGGTAAAAATGAGTGATTTAGGTTAAAATTAGGTGATGTGGATAATAAAATGACTCTAACAGTTGTAAAAATGTATCAAATAAATTTAATTCATACCTTAAAACTCAATTTTTGATATTGAATAATTAAATGGACACCTTCCCTAGAAAATGTCATGGATATTATTAAAAACAATGAGAGTTACAAAGTGGAACACTCTTACTTTTAATAAGTATAATGTTTTTAATAAGTTGTTAAATAGATGATATTCTCGACTATATATTTTATTCTCAAATATAATTTTTTTTTATCATGGAATTTAATTCGTATTTTTATTGAAGAAATAAGTATCATAAATAACAGTATATTGATGACGTAGTATATATTCAAATAATGAAATAATAAATTAAATGATTTTAAAAATATTAAAAGGAAAATAAATTGTATTAAGTAAGGTTTCAAATGAATTATAGAGTTTGTTATCACAAATAAGGGGGGTATTAAACCACTTTGGTCTTTGTTACCTTTCTTTAATTAATTTTATATTGTAAAGGTAATGAATAGTGTAAAAATCGAAAGTAATGATATTTTATGAAAGTAATATTTTAATAAATTAGTTAGAAGCCATAAAAATTATAAATAACCACAACTGTGAAAAATAATAGTTTAAAATATCATAATGTGACCATTTATGGTCCAACTAAGACCTCATAATTTTAAATATCATCCTTTTAATGTTAAAAAGATTCATTTCCATAGTTAAAATTAAAATAGTTTTATTAAGGGTTAATCAGAATGATAAAGATTAAAATTAATTCAAAACCAATATAAAATATATTGATTAATGGTATTACCACCACATCCAAAATTATCTTAAAATTAATTCCAAATTTTATGTAGTTTGATTGATATTTTATTTATTATATTTTAATCTTTTGATAATTCCCAAAGGTTCCCCCCAACATCATTATAAAATAAAAACAGTTACCTTAATTATTTAAATTAAATTGATCATTATAGATCGAAAAAATATAAAAACTAAATTTAAAAACATTACTATTAACATTATATAGGTAATGTAAATCCCAAATGTCCAACCCTATATCCCTTTAGAGGAGATCGAAAGGAGACGTTTCGAAGAAGATGTAATCACTTTAACCGATATGTCTCCTTTTATACTCATATACACATACTCTAAATATATCTTATATTTCATATAATTATAACATAACCATACTAATTATGATATATTTTTATTATTATAATGAACACACCATTATACAGTCCCTTTCCCATCAAACCAAAAGTGAAAATATCGCTCGTGCATAAGTAAAGCTAACCGTCTCTACGTAGCAATACAATTAATTTTCCATCACCATCATTTATGAAATGCAATTATAATGGTTTTAATGCTTATATATGAAACTAATGATATAATTATTTGCATCAAATCATAATATCATGCCTACATTTTTACAATTTATCATTTTAGAAAAGGTTAACATCGCTCGTGTGTGCGAATGGCTTACCATCTCTACGATTTGATGTGATCTGTTGATCATATATATTTTCCCATGGATGGTAATTAGGATTAAATTCTGAATATTTGTGATATATACGAAATAAAAAAATTTAGTAAATGATAATGTAACATATATTTTCTTTCATTTATCCTGATAGTAAAATGAAAACCGTGTTCAATAGTACGTACGATCAGCCATCTCCATGAACAATGTATTTTATTTTCTAACTATAAATTGTATGAATCCCCATAAATAAATATATTATAAACATATACTATAGTCAGGTATTGTTTCAAATTATTTATATAATTAATTAATTATCTTATTTAGAAGACCATGAAAAGAAACTCAAAATATGTACGAAAAATAATGATGTTATTACCCGAAACATAACTTTTACATGGGATTGTTAACAAGCGAGTAATATAAAAATAAATAAATCAATATAATGTGGTACTATATATTTGAATATGATTATATGTAGATAAAAAATAGTCTTATATTTATAATATAGGATGTTTTAATGTGTACTTATGGATTCAAGACATAAGGCAATGGATTTATGTCTCACTTTTAATTCTATGGGATAGATTACTTATACACTACATGTTTCTTTTGGGTGGTTTATATACTAAAACTTGAGGATATTATGAGTTTTATTTTTAATATTTTGGAATTATAATATAAATGTAATTTTCATTAATTCATGGGTAATATTATTTAGTTGATTATTAATTGGTAATATTTTATTTCACATTCTCAATAATATTTGAGATTGTTTCGTTTTGATTCTATTTTTGGGAACATATATCTTCGAAGTATATGTTTTATTATAATGTTTTAAAAAAGTTTTTTACTATTACTATATGAATATTTATTTTTATTTTTATCTATTTTTGACTTTATACTACATGGTTTGAATTATTTTTGTTCTCCAAATGAGGTGCTTTGTGTCCTTTACTGTAAGAGTATAAATGAATTATTTTGAATATATATAGATTAAATGGATTTTTTCCATTTCATGAATAATTATTGAAAAAAAATTACCTTAAAATATTTGAATGTTATTTTCCAATTAATTTAATTCTTTTAAAATTTCATGAAATTCTTATAAAAGATAACTCTTTCAAAGAAGATATAATATTTTCCTCAAGAATTATTTCTAAATCTATGATAACATTGATTTTGTTACTTTTTCATTAATAGGGATATTTTACAAGAATACTACCCATAATATTCCAACGGTTGATTTATGATCATCATGGAATGATATTTTTTTGATCTCATTTATTTTCTAGGGGTTATGTTATGATTGATTGATTTTATGAAACCTATTTCATTTTATTTTTCATGTCCATTTGTCTATTCAATGGTCTAAGTTATTGTATTTTATTTAATCAGTGTTCCTATAACTATTTATAAATGTTCACAATGTTACATGTTTATTTTTATGAAAAATATAATTGCTTATGTCAATTGTACTTATCATGGATTATATTCATTGATTCAATTATAATTTATGTCTTATGAACTGACAATTGTTATTCCATGACTCATTTAAATTTTTTTGACATGTAGGGTATGATCTCAAAAAAAATATCTTATGTTTTTGTACCATTTTGTTATTCGTATGTATCTCCCTTTTTTTCCATTAATAACCATCTAATCACACCCCCTATTATGTTTAATTCCATAGGTTATGAGGAAAATTTTTAAATAGAAATTATAAAGGGGAATATCTAAATGAGAGATGTTTAATATCTTTCACAAAATTTGAATAATGTGTTCCAATATTCCAATGGAACTAAACTATTTTGGTCCTCGGTCATGTGTTTGTGTAATCTAATGAATATCCATATATAATATTTTATTATCAATGTATGAGAATCCTCTGCTTGTATCATCAGTATCAGAGTAAAAACATATTGATACATGGGATTCACATATTAATAAACCTTATTAAGAACCATAAGGATAATTCTATATATAGGATACAGTCCTATAATTTTTCTAGTGATCATAGATAAAATATTATTAATCCTATGATGTAATATATTGAAAGTAGATTCCCTGGATTTTTTGGTTTTACCAGTATGATTAATATTCCTCACGCTACTCTTTTTGGTTTTAGTAAATGGAGGGAACCATAAGGAACTAGTTTAACAATGAATGTGATGGACAAATTTTTGATGATATATCAAATGGGATAATGAGTGGACTAAAGATTATTTTGATTATGTATAATAAAAAATATCATATTATGATAAAAAATATAATCTTTAGTGATATTCCTACAACACCAAATATAAATAAGATACAATTTTATAAAATTTCATGTGGTTCTAAACATTGATTAAATACTATTCCACTTCTAAAAGGTCAAGAAGGTGGGTTGAAGAACCTAGTGGATTTATCAAATGGGTGGAATATTATAAATGTGTAAAGGTTATTCATATATTGAAAAATTATTGAGGTGTTAATTTTATTCTATGTGGGGAACATAGGAATTATCCAACTCAATGCCCTGACCCAAGGATTAAAATTTATTTATGTGAAGGATTTATAACATGAAAATAATTTTAGTAGAAGGATTAAAGAATTTATGTATTTGTATTCAGGTATAATATTTTAGAATTAATTTTATGGTATAATATAATATTGAAACATCTAATAATTGTCCCACATGAATTTTTCATTAAGGATTTGAAATCACTTGTTGAATTGTATTTGTAACCATTAAAAGTGATAGAGGTTGTAAGATGATATTTTTAGAGAAAATAAATTTAAAGGAAGGATAACCCTTAATATGAAAATGATGTTGGGAAAACGAGGTAAAGAGAAGTTTTTTTATAAATGGGATAGTATTGATGACCTTGGGAATAATAAGATATCAACATGGATTATGATAACATTGATTGAAATTACAGGTTCATTGGATTTATGGTATGAACAAAAGTTAATTATTGAAATCATGCATGTTTTCACAATGGTTTTTTTTGGGAAATTCAGGCTATTTCCATGATTCAATAGAGTACATGACAATTTTATTCACATTATCAATATGTGAAAATTAATAATGTCATCATGTTTTTTTGGGGGACTACTGATATGTTTATTTTGGAAATTTATTATCATTCATTCGAATGTTTTTCATTTTAATATATTTGATTGTTCATAAAAGTAAACATTTAAGAAATTTATTAAATTGATCATTATATTAAATTTTAGATATTAATGTTTTACTTAAACATATGATGATTTATGTATTTTATATAACCTGTGCAAAAATTTCTTTAATGGTGTTTACCAGAAATTGATGGAATGACATTATATCAAATTATGGATCCTGTGATATTCTAGTTCCCCATGTATTATGATTTCAACTTAATATTTTCATGGAGTAAGATAATTATGTGGTGATTGATCATGGAATAACCAGAGAGTTATAATGTAATTATGACATGACATAATGTATTTGTTTTGTATAAATTGATTTAAAAAAACCCCTATTATTGTAATTTATTATGATTTCAATGACTATATCACACCTATTTGGTCCATATCCATGTCTTAATTAAATTTAGATTTAGAATATTCTCTATCACTCTCCATCAAAACATGATAGTTAGTTTAAAATTATATTTAAATGTTTTCACTTTCCACTTATGTTTTCATATGTTGAAACCTTGTTATATGTTATATTGGGTAACATTTATGTTTCAAACTATCACATTTTTATGTTTTATTGTTGATTAATACGATGTAGGTTTCTTATAGAGACCCTAAATTTTCATACATTACTATTAAATCAATATAATGATAAAAAACATAATAGTATTACAACACAAGGATCCAGAGGTTTAGTGTCTTATGAAAACTTGGACCAGGTATAGCTTTTACAACATTAAGCCTAATCATTTTTTTAAGTTACACTTCTCTAGCTTCTTATCATCTCCTGAACTCTCCTTAGTACGTGTAGTCACCTGTGGATATACATCTAAAATGGGGTGAGATAACAACCCAATAAGAGGATGTATATGAATAATATGTCATTTGGTGAGCATAATCATAAAATAGTCAAATGATCATGAACATGAGAGGAATCATAAATAAAAGACCAGAAATTTGGAAATGCATAAAAAATAAAACATCATGTCATAGTGGTTATCAACCACAAATATTTGTAAAAAAACTAGAATCCTGCTCACACATCATTTCACTTTAACTCAAGAGATTCATCACTTTTCTTAATGCATTGGACTTCTGTATAATTCTGGTTGCACCTGTCGCAATCAAACATTCATATTGTGTTATATAATTTCGGGCACACCCATCACATCATAACATTATCATTATCATTCATTCCCCATCGAAAATATATCCAAAATAGACATAAATAACCCATGGAAAATAATGGGTTTCATCTCATAAGATCACATTCATAAACATTGGGTAATCAATAGAAAGTGGGAATAACATACTTGACACAATATCCATCAACCTTGTGTGATATATTAAAGGTCTCTTTTTTTTAAGACTAGCTCTTTTAGAGAATTTTTTTTTTGGAATAAAATCTATTGTAAAACATGTATATCCTAGAAACGGTAATATAATGATGATAAAATCGTTTTAATGGAGTGACTATACAAAAAATGGACTGAAAGAGGGAGAACCCGAAGAAAGAAGGTTGGGTCCTAGATTTTTCCCTACCTTGTATCTGAATTCTTTCTTCACATTAATTTCACGTATAAATAAATTGGATTCATTAATAAACAAGTCTAGAACCTTTTTTACATAAATATGATTCATTATGGTTTCATTATGTTAATTTATGGGCCTTTGGATGAGTTATAGGGTTCAAATCCTTTGTTCAGGAATGTTCATTTTTGTGGTTTTTGTGAACGGTTCACTAGTATTCACAAATGGAAGTTCTTGTTGAACATCGGTAAAAATCCAGAACATATATTACATGTAATTAATGACATTCCAGGAGTTTAAAGGATTCTATAAGGATTTATGTTATATACCATTCTTATTTAGTGATGATCATTTGGGTCAATTCGGGCGATTTTTCAACCATAACAAACATGTTTTTTTAATAATTTAGTACTATGTAGCATCTTCAAAATTAGTTTTCATCCACAAATATTTTAAAAAGAGTGTTGTGTTATTGTGTAGAACCTTATCTCTCTAGTCTAGAATCTTCATTGGATACTTCTCATAAGAGGGATCATCTTCCAGTTTACCACCTCTACGTTCAGTACATATGAGGGATCTGGTATGTACTTCCTTGTGAGTGATAGGTTAAACATATTAGGAACTTGATCCATATTCTATGGAATTTCAAGAAAATAGGCCACAACTCCTATGATTCCATGGATCTTTAAGGGGACAATGTAACTTGAGCATAGATTCCCTTTCATTCCAAACCTCTTGACTCTATTTCATGTTTATATTCGATACAATACTTTTTCTCCAACATCGAACTCCAAGTCCATTTGATGGTTGTCAGCATAGTTATTTTTACAACTCTGAGTATCATTGATGTGTTTCTTGATTACTATAGCCTTCTCTATCATCTCTTGCACATTATCAGGCCCATGTATATTTCTTTCTCTAACATCATCTTGATAGGTTTGAGTTCTACATCGCATTCCATAAAATGCTTCATATGGAGCCATATGAATACTCGAGGGGAAGCTATTGTTGTATGAGTCCTCAACCAATGGGATATGATGATCTGATCCACCTTTGAATTCTATAGAACAAGCTCTAGGTTTGTCTTCAAGTTTCTAAATAGTTATTTATGTTTGGCAATCAGTTTGTGGGTGATAGGCCATGCTAATATTCAATTCAATACTCATGTCATTTTGAAGACTTATCCAGAATATAGATGTAATCCATGGATCATGATCATAGACAATCGAGTGTGGAACACCATGTAGTCTCACCACTTCCTTGACACATACACATACATGTTGTTCAAGTGAGAGATATTTTCGTGTAGATATAAAATGTGAAGTCATGGTGAGTCGGTCAACAACAACCAATATCACATTATTTCCCTTTCGACGTCTTCGGTAGACCAATGAAAAATTCCATACTAACATTATCCCATTTCCATTTCTTTATCGGTAATGCATGCATCAACCCTTTGGAATTTTATCACTCTTCTTTTAGTTTCTATCATACCAATCACCTTAATATATATTCTGTCATCTCCCTTTTCATGTTATCCCACTAGAAGTATTCATGGAGATCTCAGTAAATTTTGGTGATACCAGGATGGATAGTGAATGTTGATCTACGTTCATTTTATAATAGATCTTTCTTTAACCTGGGTGATGGATGCACCAAAAGGCGTGTTCCAAACCAAATCACACCATCATCATCGATATGGAACTCGTGCAGCATCACTTCCTTTACTGCATTCACCTTCTTTTTTAACTCCAGATCATCACTTTGTGCCTCCTTAATCATCCCGTGGATTGATGGTTGTGAAATCATATAGGCAATGTAAGATTTATCCCCTTCCCTTATTATTTCCAAATCGATCCATTTCATATCCAAGAATATAGATTCTTTCTCAATCCACAACATACATAGAGTAGCGGGTTCTTTTTTTCATAGAGCATCAACAACCTTGTTCCCATTTCTTGGATGAATGTTAATAGAGAAATCATAATCATTGATTTTCTCTAACCATCATTTTTGATGCATATTGAGCTCCTTTTGTGTGAATATTTACTTTTGGCTTTTTTGGTTAGTGTATATGTCACAATTCTTACTATGAAGGTAGTATCACCATATTTTCAAGGTAAAAATCATGGCTACAATCTCTGGATCATGTGTTGGGTAGTTCTTATCCTGGATCTTCAACTTTCATGAAGCGTAGGATATCACATTATCATTTTTCATGAGTTCAAAACCCTAGAAATTATTTGAAGCATCATTGTATATCACCAAACATTCTCTACTTTTCGGTTGTGTAAGTTCATGTGTATTGATCTACCTTATCATTTTATCATTGAATATTCCCTCACATTCTTCCATCCAGACGTACTTTACCCATTTCCTTGTTAACATAGTTAGTGGGATTCACAATTGTTAGAAATTTTACACAAAACATCAGTAGTAACCAGAAAATCCAAGAAAACAATGGATTTCTGTGACACTACAGGGCATGGGTCATTCCTCAATCGCCTTTTTTGAAGGATCTATATAAATTCCCTCTCTTGTGATCACATCTCCCAAGAACATGAATTTCTTAATCCAAAAGTCACCCATGATGAACTTCGCATACAACATATCCTTTCTCAATGTCACCAACACAAGTCTTTTATGTTATTCATGTTCCACCTTTCTCTTGGAGTATATGATAATATCAATGATAAACACTACCCCAAATTTTTCAAGGTAATGTATAAAGACTGTATTAATGACATCCATTAATATAGTAGGGGAATTAGTAAGTCTGAAAGGCATCACCAAAAACACATAGTTCCTATACCTTGTACAGAAGGATGTATTATGAATATCATCCTACTTTACTTTTATCTGATGATATCCAGAATTAATATCCACCTTTGATTATTAGTGATCCACTCATAAATGATCAAACAAGTCTTAAGTCATTGGAAGAGGATACATGTTCATTATGGTGATATAGTTTTGTTCTCGATTATTGATATACAGCTGCATTGTTCCATCCTTCTTCTTTACAAAGAGCACTGGCGCACCCCAAGTTGAAGCACAAGGGTGTGTGAACCCTTTTCCAAGATTCTATTTCATACTCTTCTTTAACTCCTCTAGTTTGATAGGGGCCATTATATATGGTAACATTTAGATAGGAGTAGATCTAGTTAAGTGTTTTGTTGAGAACCCTACCTCACAATCCAAGGCCATTCTAGGTAACTCTTCGGGAAAATGATCATTTTATTCCCTCACGTTGGTAATTTCCACAATTATGGAACTTTACATTGACTAAACCATTTGGGTGAGTGATGCCTGTTCATAGGGAATCAATACCCACAGATATAAAGGATTTTTAAAGGAGATTCATGATCTTCCTTTCATTTTTATAGGATCATGGGATGGTTCAGAATATGAAAATATATTTCTTTTTCCTGACAGTTGATACATTCTCTATAAAACAAGATCCAATACATTCCCATTATGACATCTAATTCAACCAAGGGACGTATTACTAGATTCTCTGGAAGATTATTCCCACATATTCCAACATGAGAAGATTCAAACACTTGGGTTGAAATTATTTAACCACTTTTTGTTTTTACAGATATCTATACATATTGGTTTTGGGGCTTCAATTCTATAGTTCTAGAATACTTGAAAGATATAATGTAATGTGTAGAACCAGTATGAAACAATAATTTTTACATTCATGAGTGAATAGTAAGTGGACCTTTTATGAGTACATTATCTTTAACCAGTTTGGCAGTAGTGATGGAATAATCATTCCCTTGTTCCTTTGGATTCGGTGTCTTCTGATGCTGATTACCCTCTAGAGCCCATGGTTTAGTTCACTAGCTTACATAGCGCCCTTAATCCTTACAGTTATAGTGTTGAACCATGGGAGGTTCTCTCATTTCCTCTACCACATTCTCCATCATTCTAATGTATTGTTGACACTCTTGAGCAAGGTGCCTTCTTCCCCACAATTAATGACAATACCAGTCCCATTTAGGTAGTTCCCAAGATGAAAATTCATACATTTTTTTCATGTGGGACATTGATTTTTCTTCTCGCATATATCGATATATCCTCCATCTTGAAACTCCTTATTTTGTTTAATATCACAAGAGCCATCGAACCATTATCCAAACACCATATCCACTTTAAAAACACACCAAAAAGATTCTTCAAAACTCCTAATGTCTTATATTGAAAGATGTTTTTCAATGGTTTGGTTTTAATACAATAAAGAATATAACAATTTTTCTATCATTGTTGATACAAAACCCGAAGCGTATCTTACAAGACTTTTGAAACTCGCTTCGTAGGTTGTGAAAAATTCTATTAACTTTTTCATTAGCTCTATGAATTATCTCTCCATCTTCGTATGAAGAGTTATTGGGAAATACTTGTCAAGAATCAATACCTTAAATTCTTCTCATTCAATCTCTTAAATTTTGTCACATGGCATATTGATCTTAATCAAATAACACCATTTATAGGCATCCATATCTAGATAATAAAAGGATGATGTTAAATTCTTTGTCTCATAACAATGATGCGTTGAAAATATCTTCTCCATTGAGTTGGCCCACTGTTCCACCACTAGTGGATCAGAAAATCCACTAAACGTTGGTGCACGTTGCCGTATAAAACAATCGACAAACAGTTACTCCCTCTTCGATGAAGGAGGAAATTCCCCATTATTATAGTTATTGATCATAACCTATGATTATTGAGTAATCATCACTATGACGATTTTAATTACACCTCT
The DNA here is from genome assembly GCA_963277665.1 of Viscum album. Classification (NCBI taxonomy): domain Eukaryota; kingdom Viridiplantae; phylum Streptophyta; class Magnoliopsida; order Santalales; family Viscaceae; genus Viscum; species Viscum album. The sequence continues at coordinate 436,486,511 of OY728167.1, read as the reverse complement.
TAAATCATTGGGGATGTCATTTAGGAAATCTTTTCATTGTCCCACGCACGAGTTGTTGGCCCGATTTCTCATAGTTTCCACCATTCTGGAAAATAAAAAAGGTTATATAAAAAAAATTAGAAAAACATTAATGAATTAATAACATATTCATTTATACAATTTATTACTAAAAGAATAATTTTTGGGATCCCTTTGTAAAGATTTTTGTGCACATATTTTTACTTACTCTCATACTAGATGTTTTCTCAAGGGTTAACTAATCCTAATTCCCATATTAACTATACCATACTTTTGAAACCAATTATAGGGACCATACCATTTCTTAAATTACTATTAAATCATTATAATTATAAGTAACATTGTGTTATTACACCACTAGTATATAGAGGTTTAATGTCCTGTGGAAACTAGGACCAAACATGACTTTTACAACATCAAGCATAAACATTTAATTAATTCTTTCTTCTCTAGATTATTATTAGACCCTGAAAGCTCCTTAGTACATGTAGTCACCTGCGGATATACATGAAAAATAGGGTGAGAAAAATCATATTAAGGGGATAGATAGGAAAAATTTAACACTGGGTGAGCATAATCATAACATAGGCAAAGGATCATTAACATTAGAGGAATCATTAATAAAATATATTAAATGTGGAAACGCATAAAAAATGAAACATCATGTCTTAGTGGTTAACTATGACACATACTTGTGACCAAAGATAAAATCTTATTCACAAATCATTTCACATTAACTCAAGAGATTCATCACTTTACTGAATTCATTGGAGAACTATATAATTCCGGGTGCACCTGTCATGCCCAAACATTCATATTGTGCTTTATAATTCTATCTGCACCCGTCAAATCATTACATTATCATTATCATGCATGACACATATAACATATTTCAAAAATGAAAATAATTAACCCATGGAAAGGAATTAGTTTCATCTCATAATATTAAATTTGTAAACATTGGGTTTCCAAAAGAAAGTGGGAATAAAATACGTGAAAAAATAATTATCAACCTTGACGGAGAAAAATATGTTTTTTAAAGAATAGTTATTTTGGAAAACATATTTTTGAAATAAAATCCAGTTTAAAACATGTATTTCCCATAAAAGGTTATATAATGGTGAAAAATTTATTTTTATAGAGTGACCATTCCAGAAATGGGGTGAAAGAGGGAGAATCTGAAGAATGAATGTTGGGTCTGAGAATTTCCCCTTACCATGTATCTGAATTTTTTCATTACATTAAAGTCCTGTATAACCACATTAGATTAATTACTTAACAATTAAAATCCCTTTTTTACAAAAATATGTTTTATTATGGTTTAATTAGGTTATTTTATAGGCCTTTGGATATGTTATAGGGTTTAAATCCTTAGTTCAGGGATGATCATTTTTATGGTTTTATTGAACAGTTCACATGTATTCAAAAATAGATATTAATCTAGAACATGATAAACATCCAGAACTGGTATAACATGTTACTAAAGATATTAATGGAGTTTAAATTATCTTATATTGAATTATTTTAGATAAAATTTGGATTTAATGATGACCATTTGGGTTAATTCGGGAGATTTTTCGACCATAATGAACTTGTTTTGTTTAATAATTTAGTAATATGTACATAAGTTAGATCCAGAACATGAAATAGGATATAATAAATATAATATAATGTGGTTCAACAATAAAAATGGTTTCATGACTAAATATTTAGGAGGTAAGGTTATAATACAACATGTCATTCTTGAAGGTGATAAATTAACACCGCGTGAACAATGTTTTCTTTTCTAAAATAAAAAGAAGAGGAGAAGATGTTTGGTAATATATTATACCATTAGCATCATAATATTCATATATATGTGAGATACTAGAGTTAACATACCATGTGTATTAGGATAGTTCGGTATTGAATAAGAAAATAACATGAAATTGAATTGAAATTAAAGGAAATGAGTGAGAGAGAAATTACCTCTTCATTCCTCCTCTTGAGATCCACCATAACAAACCTAGGCTTTGTATTTTTATGAGACCATAAGTTCTTGGACGTGGTGTATGGGATAGGAATTATGATGGGGTAGAGTTTAGACTGGGATTGAAGCTTGAGAGGTTGAGGTAATGAGCGTGTGAAGGGTAGTATTTATAGTGGAGGAGAGTGGATTTTTCTTATTATTTTCATCATTAGTTTATAAATTTTCACCAAGATAAGCAATTGTGATGATTCCGTGACCAATAATAGTAAAGTGGGAATTTTAGTTAGATATTTCGGTTCTTACATCACTTGTGATTTCAGGAATAGTGGGATTAAATTATAATGTATTTATACAATATATTAATGTTTTGTATTATTCACAAAAATTCATGTATTTATGAAAGATCCCAAAAAAAATTACCCTAACTATTTTTCAACATTTAGAATCAAAAAATGAAGACCATTTTTCAAAAAAAATTATAAATTTTATTAATCTAATTTATAATTAAAATCATAATTTACTTGAAAATACAGTTTTTAGAACATTTGTTTAGTTATTCCAAAACATTGGAACATCATGCTTTTAATTAAATCCTACATATATACTATCATAGATGAGGTTAATATTCATAAGGGTGACAATTCTATTCTTAAGGGTATGTTACTATTCACAAATAAATTATGTGTGTTCTATTCGACTCTAAACATCGTACTGATCACAATCGCGTATGTCATATTTTTGAAATTCAACCCATAGAAGTGGAAAAATTATGTTTAATGATCATATATTATTTAGTCATGTGATATTACATTGTGATTATACTATATTTAATAATTCTATGTAGGGATTTATATTAAAAAATCATTGGGTCGTCACATTTAAATTATTGTGGCTTTCATATATTAAAATTTTGATGGCCTCGAGGAATTTTGAAGGTGACATTCGTTTTAAGGTTGTATAATTTAACTCCCTGAGATATTTACAAAATAGTTTTCAAAATAATAAGATTTCATTGATGTCTTATATTATACACAACACCATATTAGCTTCTTTTACACCCAACGTTGTGTTTCAATAAAACATTATTTTATTATTATATTTATTTGAAACAAGAAAATTATAACAAAGGCGTTATAATATCAGTTGTGAATAGGATTAACTGAATTATGAAATTATAGTTTACACATGTATATATAATATATTGATCAATTAATTATAAATAAATGTAATACCCTTTTCAAGGTAAAAGGAAATGTTTTTTTGAAAAACTATTTAAATTTGAAAACATGTTTTTTATAACCATAATTAAAAAATCAATATATTTTTATTACATTCACTATATTTATTAAAATACTATTTTTTCACCCTCTATATGGGATTAATTTTAAATAAATCTCAGATAAATATGTTATTTTAAATTTATAAAATTGATTATATATTTGTAATTATGACTTCCAAATTTATTGAATAGATTCATTTTATATTTGTACAATATTATTAGTAACATTGGTAATTTTTCTTACTGCACTAAAGGGTTTAATGTGTAATTTAGGTCAAAATAATTAGATAAGGACTATAAAATGATCATAAAACTTGTCCAAATTTTATTGGATGAATTTAATTTGACCATTAACACATATGGATTAAGATTGAATAATTTAATGTACAATTTTTTAGGAAAATGACATTGATATTATTAAAAACAATGAGAGTTACAAAACATAACAATCTTACATTGAATAAGCATAATATTTTTAATACATGGTTAAATAGATGTTATGATTGACTATGTATATTATAATGAGTTTTCAATGTTTTTCACACATCATGTAATATCAATTTTATTTCTTAGTGAAGAAATAATTATCATAAATAATTATTCATTAATGATGCAATAATTATTTAATTAATTAAACAATCAATTATATGATATTATAAACATTGAAATAAATATAATTTGACATTATTTTATAGGTGAATATAACATATTTGGTGTTTGTTTAATTAATTTCTTCGATGTTATCTTACTTTATTTAATTTCTTAATGTCAATGTAATGAATAGTTTCAAAATTCATAATAATGATATTTTATAAAAATAATTTTTTATTAAATTAGTTAAAAATCATAACAACTATAAAATAGGAATAATGTGATAAATTTGGATCTAAATATAATAAATTAATCACTTGTTGTTCAATTATCACCTTATATGTAAAAATATCCACCTTTTTATATTAAAACACTTGTCATCGTAGTTAAAATCAAAATAGGGTAATTATGGGGTAATCAAAACGATAAGTTTTAAAATTAAAAAAAAATATTTTATAAAATATATTGTTTGATGGGATTAAAACACAATCCCAAATTATCTTCTAATAAAATTAAATTTTCAGGTTATTTTAGTGAAATTAAATATATTATAATTTAATAATTTTAGAAACCCCAAAATTGCCCCACACATTCATTATGAATGGACATGCCTTCCCATAAATCCTTTTATAAAATTGAGCATTATAGAATGACAAAAACCAAACAAATTATATTCTACAATTCTATAGACACGTTATATTGGTCCTATAATTCTATAAAAACCAACCTTAGACCCATTAGAGGTTAATGAAAGGTGATGTTTCAATGATTTGGTAATCGATCTAGCCGCTCACTCTCTTTTTATAATGTTTTATTCCTCCTCTAAATATATGATAAAAATAATATAAATATATCTTCAAAATAATATAATTTCTAAAATTTTGTTGTTATTATAGATTCACAATTATATATCACCATTCTCATCGAAAAGAAACTGAATGTATTGCTCGTGCATACATGCGACTTACCGTCTCCACGTAGAGATAAAATTCAATATCCATCAATAACCTTTATGAAATAGAATTATGATGGGTTTAATGTATACATATGACATTTATGATAAAATTATATTTATTTTTTTCTAATATCATCTCTAAATTTTACCGTATGATATTTTTTAAAATGACAACATCGCTCGTTTGTACATATGGCTTACCATCTCCATGATACGATGTGATACATTATTCATAAATATTTCTCATGGACGTTAATAAGGTCTAATTTTATTAATATATATTATATATATGAAATAAATAGAATTATTTAATTATAATATAAAATATAATTATCATACTTTTAACCATAAATGAAAATGAAAACATTGGTTATGTGTACGTACGACCTATTTTATCCATTAATTGTGAATTTTATTTGCTAAATATAATTTTTTTGAATCACCATAAATACATATCTTATTAATATATATGATATTTCTGTAATTTTTATGATTATCTTTATGGTTAAATAATTATTTAATTAATAGTGCCTAGAATAACAAGTTCGTACATGTACAAAAAAAATAAAGGGGTTATTTCCCAAAATATAATTTTAAAAAGGAAATGTTATTGACCAAGTTATATAAAGTCATAAGTAAATAATATTGGGTATTATATATATGAATAAGACTATTTTAACTATGTGTAAAATATTATATTTATTATAATAGAGTTTTTAATGTGTACGAAGGAATTCATGGCTTATGGTAAGGTATTTTTCTCTCACTTTTATTTTAAAGGGACAAAGGACTTATACACTACATATTTAATATTTTGTGGTGTATATATTTCCCATTAATGTTTTTATGTGTTTTATACTAAATAATAAGGAATTACAATAACAGTATATTTTATTTCTTTTATAGGGTATGTGATTCTTCTTATTATCTTGTGAAAATGGTTTATTTCACAATCTCATCCTTATTTGAGATTATTTACAAATTAGTCTCCATTTAAGAATATATTTTTTCAATGTACAAGTTTTAAAAAAATGATTTCAAAATTATTTTTACTATTAACGTATGAATATTTAAATTTATTTTTTACCAATTTTTTAATATTTACAAAATTGTTTGAATGGAATAATTATTTTCATTTTCCTTATGAGGTACTTTGTAAATTTTATAAGAAAACATGAATGGAATTTTTTTAACTCATATTAAATGAACTTATTTTCTCTCTATCATGATGCATTATTTCCTTGATTTTTCACTTAAATGCATAGAAGGATAGTTTCAAAAAAAATTAAAATTTCCTGGCATCTAATAAAATTAATGTTTTTCAAAGAATAAAGGTTATTTTATTCAAAAATTACTTTTAAAACTACAATAAAATTAACTTATATTACATATAATTTAATGGGGATATTTTATAATAATTACATCTCTATCAGTATTATGTTTGAATAATGTTTATTATGTAGTGATATTTATGAAACCCGTTTTTTTCTATGTGTTATTTTATGATTGAATAATGTTTATGAAAATCATTCCAATACAAGGGTTATGATATGATGAATGATTTATGTTATTGTGGAATAAATATGTACGGTTTTAATTATGTGAAAAGTATTACCTATATCTCCCTCCAATTTATTCGGTAATGATTGAATACTCATGATGTATATATGTTATAAATGAACCTGATTTTAGGTTCACAATTGTATATGGGGAACTGATTTTCATGACTATAATTTTATGCATTGAAATTGTTTTCATATCCATATATTTATGAAAGGTAATGAATGAATTTCCATAATTGAATGAGCGAACTTGTTACTATTTATACATGTTAAAAAATTTACACGTTATTATGTATTCCATAATTTAATTTCTTATGTTAATTTTATGATATCATGTATTATGTTCTATGATTATCATTTAATTTATGTCTTATAAACATCCAATATTAATATAGTGACTCATTTAGATGACATTTAACTTGAATTGAATGATCTATCAATGTTTTTGTTATGTTTCATACACTTATGTTATTCTTACAAATCTCCCATGTTTATCCTTATTGATCATATGAGATCACCCTTTATTATATTTTGATTCCCCCAGGTTATGATAAATGGTTTTATATAGTAATAATATAGTGAAAGATCATCATGGGATATGTTGAATATCTTTCAAAAAATTATAATAATGTGTTCCATGTTTCTAAAGGCACTTTTCTATTATGGTCATGAGCCATGTGTTTTTGTAATATAAGGAATGTTCATAAAAAATGATGTAATATATATTTATGAGAATCCTGGGATGTTATAGTCGGTGTCCGATAAAAATTTTAGTCATCCATTGGAAACTAGGATCAGAGAAAATTAGTATGATACTTGAGGATAAGTCTATTTGTAAGTTACAATCCTAAAATATTGTCAAAGATCATAGATAAATTAAGATTAAACCAAATATGTTATATATAAAAGTTAATTTCATGTGGCTTTGTGGATCTCATAGTATTATTAGTATTTATCACAATACTATTTTTTTAGTCAATAGTAGGGTCCATGAGGAACTGAGTAATCATTCAATGTGATAGAAAATTATCTGATGAGAAATAAAATGTGATAATGAATGGTGTGATGGATTTTGTGATTATTACCAATAAATAATATAATATATTGATAAAAAATATCCAATTCGGTGAGATTAAAAAAATATAAAATTATAAGTAGTTAAAGTTTTCTGATAGTTCATGTTTTGGTGAACAAAGATTAATGAAGATTCCACATTCTACATGTCATGAAGGTGGAAAGAATAACTTCAAGGAATATCTCAAATGGAGGGGGAGATGATATCTATGTTAAAATTAAGGTATTATAGTGTAAAAATAATCTTGATTTCAATGTATTATGTGTGGGGAACACGTAAATTATCAAACTCAATGCCCTGGTCCAACGAATAACTTCTAGTAAATGGAATTATCTATTTCATTCCAATCATTATACTATAGTGATAGAAGAATTTATGAATATGGAATCTTGTTAAATATAATATAGGAAAATTTATGGTATTATGGAATGATAAAGAATCTAATGAATATTCCCCTATTGTTTTTACTTTTAGATTTGAAACCATATGTTGAATGGTAACAATAACCATTAAGAGTTATTGGGGTCGTATGGTGATAATTTTGGAGAAAAATTATTAAGGGAAGGATAAACCTTAATATGATCATGATGTTTGGATAATGAGATAAATAAATTTTTTATTATAAATAGTATAATATTGAAGGCATTTGTTCTGATAATATGACAAGAATGATGATGTTATCATGGATGAATTTTATAGAATTATTTGATTTGTTATGCAGATACATTTAATTTTTAAAATCTTACATTTTTTCAATAGGTTTTATGGTAAATTAGTTTATTACCATGACTGATGATAATATTTGAAATTGGACTTCAAATTTCGGGTATGTGAAAATTATGGACGATATATTGTTTTTTGGGGAACTAATAATGAGTTTATTTGGTAAAATACTTTACCTTATTTTGTTAATCGTTTTTAAATTTTATGTTTTTTATGGTTCATAAGTGAAACTATTTATGAAGTTGTTTAAGATTAACTATTGATGATGTTTTATTGATTAATGATTTACATAAACATAGGAAGATTTATAATTATTAGAAAACCTATGATAACCATTTTTAATAGGGATAACTAGAAAAATACTGAATGAATTTATGGATCTTATGATCCACTAGTTTTGTTGGTATTACAATTCCAACATCGTCTTTTCATAGAGTAAAAAAGTAAAGCATAGATTGATCAAGTCACAACCAAAGACTAAGAATATATTTATGAGAAAAAATTATATAATGATTTCATCTGAATTTTTTTTTAAGTAAAATGATGACCTATTATCATAATTTTTATGACATCAATGACCTTTTTAAACCTATTTGGTCCTTGATTTTGTTTTAATATACCTTTTAATGACCATATTCTCTATAAAAAATCATCAGAACATGACTATTTTTTCCTATTCTATGTCTCACATTCCTTATACATTCCCCTATGTAGAAACCTAGATATTAGTCACTTTTTTTTACTATTATGTTTCAGTCATTCACTTTTTAAAAAAAATTTAGTATAAATTTATATGATATATGTTTGTATTAATGTAACTATCATGTAATAAATCAGTGATGACCCCAATGAATATCGAGGGATAAAATTATTTTAATGGTGGTGGAATGCAACACACTAGGATTTGTATGAAATATATTTTCTATAAATAATTTGATTTCATTGATGTCTTTCGTTACGTGAAACATCGGCTTACCCTACGTTACACGCATCAATATGTTCATATAAATCACAATTTTATTATTATAATTACATAAAATTATGAAATTATTAAATTGAATTTTTAATTGAGGTTATGAATAGAAATAACTGAATTATGAAATTTTAGTTTACACATTTATATATAGAATTTTATGACTAATTAATTATAAATAAATGTAAACCCATTTTTAAAATAAAATGATTTTTAAAAAAAATTATTTCAATATCTAGAAGTGTGTTTCATACGAAGAAATATAAAAATAAATCTAGTTGGATTATAGTAAATATATTTTTAAAATTAAACTTATTTATTTTCTATTCATGTAATAAAAAAATCCCAATTTTACGCATAACAGAATTATTTTTCTAAATATGGCATTCTTGGGAATTTTAATGGTGCACATATTTTTAATATAATTTTTTCCACTATTATAAATTATATTTTAAAATAAAAATTCCTTATTTGAATTAATAACATTGAAATTTATTTTGGATGGATTTTTGATATTTTTCTGACAAGTTTCATGTTTTGAAGAATAGTGAAAAATATTACATATTAATTGAAAAAAACGTTTTCATATAAATAATTTATGATTTTAAAGTATATATATTATTGTTTTAAAATTAAAATTACATAATTTTTCTATCAGTTTACCAATTTATTTCATATTAATAAATTTCACATTGAATTTGGATATAAACACATTTCAATCTTTTGACTCTTTTCAATCCATAAAATAATTTTCTCACCACATCAATAGGATTTATTTTTAATTAGTTTTCTAAAATTAAATTTTATGAATTTTAAAAAATGGAATATATATTTGGAATCATATATTTCATGTTTAATAGATATTTTTCTTTTATTTTTGGTATATATATATAGTAACATTAGTATTTTTTACCATGGTAAATGGTAAAATAGGTAATTTTGGTTAATAATTAAGTTATAAGGCCTATAAAATGATCCTAACACTTATACAAATGTTATTGGAGGATTTTAATAAAACCTTAACACATAAGGTTTTATATTTAATTATTTAATGGAAAATTTCCTATAAAAATGGCATAATACTATTAACATCAATGAGAGTAAGAAAATGTCGCACTCTTATTTTTAATAAATATAATTTTTTTAATATGTTGGTAATGAGAATATAGGATTGACTATGTATATTAATATTATATATATAATTTTTTTACACATCATTTAAATTAATTTTTTTGGTGATGAAACAATTATCATACATAATTATACATTGATAATGTAGTAATTATTCAATAAATGAAATAACCAGTGAAATGATATGATATACATTGGAGGAAAAATAATTTGAATTAATTAATGTTATAAATGAATTTTATATGTTAATATTAGTTATACGGTGTTTATTAAACTAATTATTTCGAAGTTTCCTTTCATTAATGATTTTATTAAAATCAATGTAATGAATGGTGTCAAAATTGACACCAATGATGTTTTATGAAGATAATATTTTATATTAATTTAGATAAAAATAAAAAAAATTATAAATAATGATAAAAAGGATATATTATGGTTTAAAATAACATTAATATACCTTTTTTACAATTAACACTTTATAATTAAAAACATCGTCCTCTTAATATTAAAAATTATGTTAGAACAGTAAAAATAAAAAGATGGTAACTAAGGGTTAATAAAAATTATAAGGTTTAAAATAAAAAATAATAATTTATATAATATTTTGGTTTATGTTATTACCACCTTATTCATAATAAGATTATAATACCTTTTATGTAAGACCCTGAGATTTTATGATTTTTTTTTAATTTCATTGATGTCTTCTGTTGTACGTTACACCAAAAGGAGCATGCACTATACGCATCCCTGACATGTATTGCTTTACACTAATCATGACCATCCATAATAGCATGTGTTGTACGCAATACAGAGTTTCACTAAACAAAGATATGCTATTTTAATATTCTTCTGAACTAGCCGTTATGAATAGTAATACCCAATTTTTGAAATTTTATAAATTTAATTTTTCAAAATGGACTTCATTTTTGGATTCATAATATCAAAATTAGCCTAGGGTGAAATTTTGGTATTTTTCTGAAAACATTCAATTTTTGATGAATAGTGAAAACACTGGGTTACTATTTAAAAACCAACCTTTTATTTAAATAATTATTTATTTTATTTCAATTTATTTTAGGTCAAAATTGATACATAATACCTATATGAGTTTAATTTAATTTATTGGAGTCATTTTATAATAATTATAGACATATAAAAATTTTATTGAACTTTTCACCGCCTTTTACCCACCTCCTAGGAGAATTTGGAAATTCACAAGAAATTAATTTTACACCTTTTGTGAGTGGTGTTTCGAAAATCTGAGAGACTTGTTTAATATCAAGGACTAAAATGTTGTTCAATGTGATGAAAATAATTTTTGGTGAATAGTAACTTTTTACTTTTATTTACCACGGTTAAAAGTAAATAAAGAAATTAAGGGTAAAAATGATATTATTATTACCATAACACATGTCCTAATTATATTTGATAAGTTTAATTCGACAAAAAACAACCTTAGGTATAAAATATGACCATTTTTGTCCACATGGAGTAGATTAGGACATTTATTATTAATTTATTTAAAGAAGGGTTAAAATAGTTAAAATCAGTGTTTAATAACTAAATAATTTTTAATATAGTTTTATACATAAGATAAATTAGACTATAAATATTCATTTGAAACATAAAAATATTTCCTACATAATGGTATTTATTAATAATTTTTAGACATTAAATAATTTAATTTCTTTATAAAACAATGATGATGCAGTGATTATCTTATTAATGAAATATTAACGGAATTGATGTTATAAATACCCAAATAAATGTAATTTGAGACTTATTATGAATTATGACAATTTTATAGTTTAATATGACATGTTAGTATTGACTTAATTAACGTTTTTCGAACTAATAATTATGTTATGATTTTCACAAAAATCAATTACCAAATACTGTCAAAATTGACATAAAATAGTTTTTAAAACAAATATTATATTATTAATTGTTATTTTATTCCTAAAAATCTGATGTTAGGTAAAATGACATAGATAAGGTTATATATATTAATAATAAATAACTTGGGGTTCGTTTGGATTGTTATATTAAGTTTATTAACCATATACTGTAAGAAATCAAAAAGACACGGTAAAAGTTAAATTATTTAACTTAGAGTTAAATCTAAATGATAAGGATAAAATAGTAACCTAAACTTGTCTAAAATCTATTGTATGAGATTATTTAGACCCATCCCCACCTTTGCATCAAAATATATCAATTTGTAGCTGTTAAAAACCGAATATGACTTTATAATAAAATAATAATTTAAGTTTTTTCTAAGGTGCCCCTCCCCTCCCTTATAAAAGGGCACCTCATCCCTCTCCTCCTCACACCACTTTGAGCCTAAAGATCGGCCAAACCCTACAAATTTATCTTCTCCACTTACCTATAAACATCCTATATGTCCTGGTCTTCTTCCAAGACTATCTTTATTTCCCTAAGAGAAGGTTAAGAAGAGGCACTTCAATGAAGAGGTAATGTCTGTTACCGATTCGTTCAACTTTGTTTCTTCTTCTAATTACTCTTCTTTAGTTGTTTCATTATGAAGTAAAAACATAAGTATCAATAATATACTTATATGTTTTTATAAATATGAAACAACCCTATTTAAACTTCTATCCATCCTACGGAAAACAAAATTACCGCGCTTGCGTACGTACGGAATACCGTCTCCACGCCGTGGTGTAATCTGTTTTCGACCACCACCTTACATGGATGGGTATAATGGTGTAACTAAATAACTATATATGACTATTGTAAAGTTATATTGATTCTGAAATATTATACATACACTTCAATAGAATTCCACGATCATGGGAATGATATCATCGCTCGTGCGTACGTACGGACTACCGTCTCCATGACGCGATGAGATTCATTCTCAATGATTAACCATTAATGAATGATTATAGAGTATATATAATGGATAATAATGATATATATGACATAATAATGATAATAGATTTATGTATATATATATATATGTATGTCATCTACTTAATTCCATTCAATTCTATAAGGAAATGAAAACAGCGTTCATGCGTACATACGACCTACTGTCTCCATGAACGGTGTATTTCGTTCCATTTATCGATCTATCATATATATACATATATATGTATATGCTGAATATATATTATATATAAATAATTTTTTACATTATGGAATTATGTAAATCAGTATATATGTAATGATATAAATAACAACAATTCGAAACATCTACGACCAATGAAACGATTTTTCCCAAAATGTTGCTTTAACATGGAATTTAGAAATTAATGGGTAATATAAAGTCATATGTGAACCATATATGATATCTTAACAATGAATACGATTTTGTAATAAGTCAATGAAATTATTTAAATCATTATAAAAGAGTTTCAGTTACATACGAAGCATATCAGACGTAATGTAAGGGATAAATTTTCAATCTCATTTTTATCTGTGATTGCTTATACGTAAGTATTTACTGGGGTTACGTTTATCATCCATGACCATGTTTTCTAAAAATGTTTCCATAAAATGTTTAATATTCTTAAATGTATTCTTGAAGTCATTTTTACCCTTTATTGAATTTTTACCACATTGTATGGATAGATTCCTTCCTTTGGTTACCATATAAGCTACTTTTTGGACTTTTCCGACAAAAGTACGAGGAGAATGTTATTTTTAACTTATACAGCGTGAAAGGATTCTTATGGTTTCATAATGCCTCATTTTCATAAATCTCCCTCTACGATATTTCATGATTATTTTCAATAAAACCCTTTTCTTTTAAAATTTCATGGCATTTTGTTAAAATAAAATGATTTTGAAGAATAAAGGATATTTTCCTCAATATTTCATTTCAAGTGTTTTATCAAAAATATTTTCCCTCTAAGATGACATTATTTCATATGTGTATGTTTAAAGTATATTTTCTCTATGATTAACATGGTTTCAATTTTATTATGATGAAATGATACCCATTTGTTTTATATGGATTATCTTATGAGGGGATGATGTTTATGAAACCCATTTTATTCATTGGGTTATGATGAATGATTTCTATTTATGTTGTGTCACAAGTAAGAATAATTTCATTATGATATGGGTGGGACCTATATCTCCCTCCAATGCATTGGGAACAGATTTATATCTCATGAGATAGACATGGCTGGAACTGTAAGTTAATCCAGTTCATTGATACAGGACTGGAACGAGGAGGGAACTCAATTCAGAAAGGGACTTTGTCCACTAAGATGGTCATGGAAGCAATGCCATGGCTACTATGGAAATCATAACAAGATCTGAATGGTTTCCACAATTACATGATTTATTACCATGCTATATTATCAAGATTGATGTTCCATTATGATACATGCCTTACGTACTTCCATGATTTATGTCTTTGCTTAAGATTTTGATGTTTAAACATTATGTTCATGTTTTTAAGTTCAAATGCATATGGTTTGTTTTATTTTCTCCATTCTTACCTTACTGAGCATTTGAGCTCACCCTTTATATGATTTCTTTTCCCGTGGATATAATGAATGATTTTAGGTAAGAAAAAAAACCAATGATCTTTATGGGAGATGTTGAAAATCTTTCACCAAGATTAGAAGATTGTATTCCGAGTTTCCGAAGGAACTAAACTATTATGGTCATTTGGTGTCTGATTTTGTTATGTATTAGATATTCCACAAAAGTAATGTAATGTCCATTTACTTAAAGCTTTGGGTCTCTACAGTATGTATCAGAGGAAAGGTTTAGTCAACCTTTGGGAACTAGGATGCGAGAACTTTTGTGAGACCCCTAATGATAATTCAAAGGTATGTCGGGTGATGTGCCTAAGGTTATGTATAAGTATAGGTTATAGACCTAGAATTATGGTAACAATCATATAATTAAACCTAATTTTTTATATATTGAAGTTACTCCCTGTTTATTTTGTTGTTTTCCCTAGCATGATTTTTGCCTCTCACACAATTCTATTTGGGTTTTAGACGATGGCTGGAACCCGAAGTAACCATGTAGATCAATGTAATGGAAAATGAAATGATTGTACTCTTGAACAACCAAATGTTATGGGAGATGGAGTGAAAAATCATATTTCTGTACTTACACAAGCTATGAATCATTATGGATTTCAAAATGATCAGAGAAGGGAACAATATTTTATTAAGTCCTTCATGGGGAAATGTCCAATTTCTTTCAATGGGTCTTCTGATCTACTTGTTGTTGAAAAATGGATCAGAAACATTGAAAATATATTTTCAATACTTTACTGTTTGGAGCATGATAAAGTCATTCTAGCTGTTTACCGTTTAGAAGTTGAAGTAGACCAGTGGTGGACTCTAATTAAGAATACAAGGGCCCAAGATGAAATTGAATCCATGGAATGGGACGAGTTGAAAAACTTTTTTTTCAGTAAGTACTTCCCTCGTATTCTTCGAACAAATATGTAAAAGGAGTTTATTGAGGTTAAGCAGAAGGATGATGAATCTGTTGGTACATACGAATCCAATTTTACAAGTCTTGCAAAGCATGCATCTGGCTTTATCATCTAACCTGAACGTAAAGTTGATCGATTCCTCAGTGGCTTAAAACCAAGTCTTCAAAGGGCATTAGAAATAAGATACTTCAGTATCAATGATGAAATTGTGTGTTGTGCTATCAAAGTAGAAATGGAAGTTAGTTTTACATATCCATTTCATGGTTATGACAAGAAATGAAAGATGGAGTTCAAGGAGAAATCTCAGAAAAAGGGTGAAAAGAAGATGAATGTCTATTTATGCTCAAACTGTTGAAAGAAGCATGGTAGAGATTGTCTTAAAGGGACTAGAAAATGTTTTATGTGTGGAAAATAAGGTCATCAAGCAGCAGAGTGTTGATGGAATGTAAAAAGGGTTGCTAATGATTTGAATAAAGAAAAGACCGCAGAGAACGCACCACCAACACTTCAATGCTTCAAGTGTAATGAAATGGGGCATTATGCTAATCAATTCCCTAATCCAAGGGTTAATGTTGACTGAAATTAGCATCCACTTAAGGCAAAGGACAAAGGGAAGTCACATGCAATCACTATTGGCGTTGTTGAATATGAAAACGATGTGGTGGAATGATTAAGTGTTTATATAATGGGATTCCAAAATAATTTTGTATAGAGTATCGTGGAATATTGGAATATTTATGTATTGGTCTATTTTGGTTTTATAAAATTTTACGGTACCGGTAACCATGGAAAGTGGTTGAGATATTTTTGGAACGAAGATGATATGCACATAATGAAGGTATAAGGAGAAAATGAAATGTTTGACAGTATTCATGAGCTCATGACTGATATAAGGAAAAAGTTATAACATGGTTTGAGTGAATAGAATTTTTCTATTTTTGTATGTGGAAAGAGTTAACTTTTGACCGCATTCATGTTTTCACTAAGATTCAAAGGGTATTAATTTTTCAAGAGAATACAAGATTAAGGTATTCACATGTTTGGAGTGCGATTAACAAGATATATATTTTGATATATAAGGGATAAATGATGGTATTCATGTTCTTATTATATGACCTTTTTTGTTATTGTTCGCTTTATACTATGAGTTTGGACATAAGTATTTTGGATAAGCCTAAAGATTGCAATGGATTATATTGGAAATAATTTAGTATTGATTAAGGCTATAACTTTTTTGATATTATTAATGAAATGTTATAATGTAGTTTTAGAAAAAGGACAACTTCCAGGATGGGCGACAGCCCGTCGCGTCGGACAAGGATGCGGGAATCGAACCCACAACCAAAGTGAGACATGCCTTTATTGCCTACCACTAGCCTACAGGAAGTCCCTGGTTATTAGAAACTAGTTTTATATTATTAAGAATTATGATAGCTGAAATATAAGTCTATTTTAGCAACCATATACGATTAATCTCAGCATAGATGGACTTTTTTATATTTAATAAATTCTGCTAAACTTTTTAAGATAGAAAAAGAAGAAACGACCTATCATTCTATCGCATAATCTTCTAACACTTCACAGAAGACAAATTCAAATTCATTTCCTTATAAGATGAAGTTGAAATTGTTCGAGGCACGAGAAAACGGTGATATTGTACCAAAATCAAGTAAGTATTTCTTTTAATTCAATAATTCTTCAAAAATTTAGGGAAATGATCTTGAAAACCAAAAAATGTTTTCCTAGTGCTCTCATATATGATGAATCGAATGGTACCTTAGATCATCACAAAGTTATGGCTTTGTGATTGTTTGCTTTTTCATAGCCATGTCCTCTACCACCCTTCATCAGAAGTTGATGGTGATATTTCTCTTCCATATCCATATTTTCACCTATGTTCTCCTATATTGAAACCCAGTGAATAGTTAATTTGGGTAACCATTAAGTTTCATTATTTAGTTTTTAAAGTCAATTTTTGGTATTCCTTTTTACGATGTGGGTTTCTATTAATGAAACTATCAAGTAGTAAACCATTTATAACTCCGGTGAATTTTGAGGGCGAAATTCATTTAAAGCGGGGTAGAATGTAACACCCCGAGATTTTATGAAAAATATTCTTTTAAATTTCATTGATGTCTTGTGTAGTACGCTACACCAAAAGGATCTTGCACTACATGCATCCCTGACTTGGCTTGCTTTACACACAATCACGACCTTCCACGATAGAGTGTGTTGTACGCAAAAGAGAGTTTCACTAAACAATGATATGCTATTATAATATTCTTATGAACTAGCCGTTATGAATAGTAATACCCAATTTTTGAAATCTTTCAAATTTTATTTTTTAAAATGGACTTCATTTTTGGATTCGGAATATCAAAATTAGACTCGGGTTAAATTTTGGTATTTTTCTATAAAATTTCAATTTTTTATGAATAGTGATAACACAGGGTAACTATTTAAAAACCAACTTTTTATTTAAATAAATATTTATTTTATTTAAATTTATTGTAGGTAAAAATGTATACATAAGACATATATAAGTTTAATGTAATTCATTGGAGTCATTTTATAATAATTTTAGACATATAAAAATTTTGTTGAACTTTTCACCGTTTTCTACCCACCTCCTAGGAGAATTTGGAAATTCATATAAAACATAAATTTTCCGCTTCTTTGAGTGTAATTTCGAAAATCTGAGAGACACTTTTAATATAAAGGACTAAAATGTGGTTCAATGAGATGAAAATTATTTTTGGTGAATAGTAACTTTTAACTTTTATTTACCACGGTTAAAAGTAAATAGGGTAATTAAGGGTAAAAATGATATTCTTATTACCCTAAAACATGTTATAATTATATTGGATAAGTTTAATTCGATAAAAAACAGCCATAGGTATAACATATGACCATTTAGGTCCACTTGGATTAGATTAGGACATTTAATATTAATTTATTTAAAGAAGGGTTAAAATAATTAAAATCAAAGTTTAATAACTAAATAATTTTTAATATAGGGTTATACATAAGATAAATTAGACTATAAATATTCATTAAAATACAAAAAGATTTCCTACATAATGGTATTTTATTAATAATTTTTAGACATTAAATAATTTAATTTATTTATGACACAATGATGATGCAGTAATTATCTTATTAATGAAATTTTAACATAATTAATGTTATAAATAGCCAAATAAATGTAATTTTAGACTTTTTATGAATTAAGATAATTTTACAGGTTAATATGACATGTTATTATTGATTTAATTAACGTTTGGAGAACTAATCATGCTGCTATGAGTTTAAAAAAAATCAATTACCAAATAGTGATAAAATTGACATAAAATAGTTTTAAAACAAATATTATATTATTACTTGTTATTTTATTCCTAAAAATCTAAATTTATTCAAAATGACTTATATAAGGTTATATATATTAATAATAACATCTTGGGGTTCGTTTGGCTTGTTATAGTAAGTTTATTAACCGTATAGTGTATGAAAACAAAAAGACACGGTAAAAGTTAAATAATTTAAATTAGAGTTAAATCTAAATGATAAGGATAAAATAGTAACCTAAAAATGTCTAAAATCTATTGGATGAGAGGATTTCAAACCATCCCCACCTTATCTTTGAAATAAATCAATTTGGAGATATAAAAAACCGAATATGATTTTATAATAAAATAATATTTTAATTTTTTCCTAAGGTGCCCCTCCCATCCCTTATAAATGGGCACCTCCTCCCTCTCCTCCTCGCACCACATTGCACCTTAAATCTCGTCCAACCCCTTCCAATTTCTCTTCTACAATTCCCTAGAAACATACTAGAGGTCCTGGTCTACTGTAAAGAACATCTTTAGTGCCATTAGAAAAGGTTAAGAAGAGGCGCTTCAAAGAAGAGGTAATGTCCGTTACCGATTCTTTCAACTTTATTTCTTCTTCTAGTTCTTCTTATTTAGTTGTTTCATTACGAAGTAATAACATAAGTATCACTCATATACTTATATGTTATTATAAATATGAAACAACCCTATTTCACCTTCTATCCACCCTACAGAAAATAAAATCACCGTGCGTGCGTACATACGGAATACCGTCTCCGTGCTATGGTGTAATCTGTTTTCGACAACCACCTTACTTGGATGGGTATAATGTAGTAAATAAATAACTATATATGATTATTTTAAATTGATATTGATTATGAAATATTATACCTACACTTCAATACAATTCCATGATCATGGGAATGATATCATCGCTCATGCGTACGTACGGACTACCGTCTCCACAACACGATGAGATTTATTCTCAATGATTAAAAATTCATGAATGATTATAGAGTATATATAATGAATAATAATGAAATATATGACATAATAATGATACTGGATTTATATATACATATATGTATGTCATCTACTTAATTCTATTCAATTCAATAAAGAAACAAAAACAGCGTTCATGCGTACGTACGACCTACCGTCTCCATTAACGGTGTATTTCATTCCATTTATCGATCTATAATATATATATATATATATATATATGTGTGTGTGTATATTCTGAAAGTATATTATATATAAATCATTTTTTACATTCAGGAATTATTTAAATCATTATATAAGTAATAATATCAAGAAAAACATGCCGAAACATGTACGACAAATGAAACGATTTTTCCCAAAAATGATGCTTTAACATGGAATTTACAAAAGAACGGGTAATATAAAGTCATAAGTGAACTATATATGATATCATAACAATGAATATTATTCTGTAATAAGTCAAAAAAATTATTTAAATCATTATACATGTGGTTCTGATACATACAAATCATATCAGACGTAAGGTAAGGGATAATTTTTCAATCTCATTTTTATCCGAGATTGCTTATACGTAAGTATTTACAGGGGTTACGTTTATCATCAATGACCATGTTTTCTAAAAATGTTTTCATAAAATATTTTATATTTTTACATGTATGTTTAAAGTCATTTTATCCCTATATTGAATTATTACCACATTTTATGAATGGAATCTTTCCTTTGGTTACCATATAAGGTACTTTTTGACTTTTCCGAAAAAAGTACGAGGAGAATGTTATTTTTAACATATATGGCGTGAAAGGATTTTAATGGTTTCATAACACCTCATTTTTATAAATCATTATCTACGAGATTGAATGATTATTTTGAACAAACCCCTTTTCTTTTAAAATTTCATGGCATTTTGTGAAAAGAAAATGATTTTAAAGATTAAAGGATATTTTCCTCAAGATTTCATTTCAAGTGTTTTGTCAAAAATATTTTCCATCTAAGGTGACATTATTTCATATGTGTATGTTTCAAGTATAATGTCTCTATGATTTACAGGGTTTCAATTTTCTTATGATGAAATTATATCCATTTGTTTTATATAGATTATGTTATAATGAGATGATGTTTATGAAACCCATTTTATTCATTGGGTTATGATGAATGATTTATGTTTATGTTCTGGCAAAAGAAAGAATGATTTCATAATGAGATAGGTGGGACCGATATCTCCCTCCAATGAATTAGGTAAAGATTTATATCTCATGAGATAGACATGGATGGAACGGTATGTTAATCCGGTTCAGTGATACAGGACTGGAAGGAGGAGTGAACTCGATTTAGAAAGGGACTTTGTCCATTAAGATGGTCTTGGCAGCAATGCCTTGGCTACTATGGAAATCATAATAACTTCTGAATGGTTTCCACAATTACATGATTTATTACGATTCTATTTTATCCAGATATATGTTCCATTATGATACATGCCTTACGTACTTCCATGATTTATGTCTTAGCTCAAGATTTTGATGTTTAAACATTATGTTCTTGTTTTTAAGTTACAATGTATATGGTTTGTTTTATTTTCTCCATGCATACCCTTAATGAGCATTTGAGCTCACCCTTTATAGTATTTCTTTTCCCCAGGATATAAAGATAGGTTTTAGGTATGAAAAAAAAGTAAGATCTTTATGGGTGATGTTGAAGATCTTTCACCAAGATTAGAAGATTATATTCCGAGTTTCCAAAGACACTAAACTATTACGGTCTTTGGTCTCTGTTTTTGTTATGTATTAGATATTCTGAAAAATTAATTTAATGTCCATGTATGTCAAGATTTGGGTCTCTACATTTAATCATGGATATATTGGGATTGAGATATAATTTATTATAAATTAATCTTCTAATAAATCCCAAAAGTTCCCCTAGACTTCGTTATAAAAGGGCCTATCTTCTATTAAGTAATTAAATAAAATATATGTTTATATCTCTAAAAAAAACTACATATTCCCTTCTAGATTTACCTACCAACATTTTAGATGTGTTTTTCTTTCAAAAAGACCATCCATATATCCCTTTAGAGCGGATCAGAAAGAAACCTTTCGAAGAATACGTATTCCATCAAACCAATCAATCTGTTTTTATAATCTTATACAACTACTATAAATAAATGATATATATAATATGAAATTAAATTAATAATCATAAATATTATGAAACATTATTATGATTTTGAAAAAACACTTATAAATCTCATTTCCATTAAACAAGAAGTGAAATAATCACTCCTGAGTATGCACGACTTATCGTCTAAACGAAGTGATTCAATTCATTTAAAATAAAAATGTTTTATGAAATGGAATTATAATGGATTTAATATATATATATAATATACTTATGATATTATTATTATTATTTAATTATAATATCATGTATTCTTTTATACCATCTAATATTTTAAAAATGGTATCATTTCTCATGTATGCGTATGGCTTACAATCTTCAAGATGAGATTGATTCAATAATAATATATGTTTCAAATGGATTTTTATAAAATAAAAATAATTATATATGATATATATGAAATAATAATTATTTTGGGATTACAATATATCTTATACATTTTTTCTTTTTATCCAATCAGGAAAATGAAATCACCCTTCATGCGTACGTACAACCTTCCGTTTATATGAATGGTGTATAATATTTTCACACTACAAATTTTATGAGTCAACCTAAATATACATATTATCAATGTATATGTTATCTATTTCATGGTTATAATTATTTATATTATCAAACCATGATCTAATTAATAGTACAAAAAATAAAAACTCAAAACATGTATGAAAAACAAAAGTGGTTATTACTTAAAACATAATATTAAAATGGAATTGTTAATAATATAGTATTATAAAGTAATAAGTAAATAATTTATGGGATTATATATATGAATATTATTCTATATTATATTTATAATAAACATTATTTATTGGATATGTGTTTTAACATTTATGAACGAAGTCAAGAGTTTTGTTATGGGATTTTTGTTACACTTTTATTTCTATGGGACACATGTATTATAAATTACATGATTATATTGTGTGGTGTATATACTTCCCAAGATATTTTTTATCAGTTTTATCCTGAAGGTTATTGAATTATCCACTCCATATAATTTTATTTATTTAATGTTCTATATGATTCAACTAATTATTATGTTTTAAGGGTTTATTTCACAATCTCATCAATATTGAATATTGTTTCATTTTAAGTCACTATTACTAAATATTTAAATTCTATTTAAATGTTTTCTAAAAAATATCAAAAATATTTTTCTATTCAATTATTAATATGTAATTTTTTTTTAGAATTTTGTAATTACTAATTGTTTTGAACGGATTTTTTTGTCATTTTCCATTCAATGAAATTTGGGACATTTCATTAAAAATTATAGATGGAATGTTTTATTATCTTATATGGAATGGATTAATTTTTAAAATTTCATGATTCCTTATTTCCTTGATGTTTCACTTACAAGTTCAAAATTATATTTTTTATATAAAATGTTTTATTTTAATATTATGAAACTTTTTATGATAAGAATAAAAATTCAAATAAGAAGTTATATTTCTCTCATGAATTATTTTTAAATCTATGATAAAATAAATTTTGGTTAAATATATTTTAATGGTGATATTTCAAAATAATACTAACATTATCCTTGATATAGTTTTTTATAGTTATTATGGTTTGATATTTATGAATCCAATTACTTTTCCGGTGGTAATGTAATGATTGAATAATTAATATGATTCCAATTTCATTATATGGTCTCTAATATGATTAATGATTTATATTGTTGGGGAACCCATATGTATGGTTTTCATTATACGATGGATGAGACATATTTCCCCCTCCAATGCATTGGGTAATGATGTATAAATCCTCGGTTCTATATGTAATGCATGAACAAAATTTTATGTTCACAATTCTATGTATTGATATAGTGGTCATGTCCAATATTTTATTCATGGTCATGGTTTTCATATCAATATTTTTATTCAAGGGTCGTATTTCATGTCCAAAATTTAATATGTCAAACTGTTAATATTTATATATGTTCTCAATGTTAAATGTTTATGTGTATACCGAAAGTTAAAGACTTATTTCAATTTTATGATCTCATGGATTATTTTAATTGATTACCTTACAATTTATGTCTTATGAATTGAAAATATTTATACAATGGCTCATATATTACATTATTGACATTCAATTTATAATTTCCAAATGTTTTTATTATGATTTCAGTCAAATATTTTATTCTTATGTATCTCCCATGTTAACCATTAATGAGTATGTAAGATCACCCTTTCTTCTATTTGTTTTCCACATGTTATGAAGAAATTTTATAAATAAGTATTATAAATGGTTCGATGTTCATGGGTTATGATAAAGATCATTCACCAAATTAGAAGAATGTGTTTAAATTTTAAAAAGGTAATAAATGATTATAGTCCTATGGTATGTCTTTCTATAATGTAATGAATATTCATTAAAAAAAAGATATAATATCCTTGTATGAGAAACCATTTATATTATATATTTATATATCTAATAAAAAAACTTTTTTTGATTCATCCACTATAGTAGAGGATGTAACACATTTTGGTCAAGATTATGAAACACATATAATATTTTTGGGATATTTTACCAAATGGAACAATTGAGGTGAAAATAAAACATTATTATGCCATCTATAAATGAATAATAATGAAAATAATTTAGGTATTTTTCTTCATTTTATTAAAATATATATTTCTCCCACTCTTCATTTACATGATCATATTATTTAGATTTTT
This sequence comes from Viscum album, assembly GCA_963277665.1. NCBI lineage: Eukaryota > Viridiplantae > Streptophyta > Magnoliopsida > Santalales > Viscaceae > Viscum > Viscum album. Next base: position 436,461,614 of record OY728167.1, on the reverse strand, counting down.
TCACTGTATTCTGACATATTTTACATCCATAAAACTCATTTTTGGCATTAGATCCAATTTAGAAATTTTCGAACACAATCCAAAATACACAATAATAGGGGTTAAATTAGGATGTTAAAATGATTCCCTGAATAGATAATTTTCACATTTTTGAAAGAACTGGTCAAACCTGGCATCCAATCACAGAATCAAAATATATAAATAAAAAATTATATGTGATCAAAAAAATACTTGGTTTAAAATAAAGGAATACATCAAAGAAGTATACATATAGGGATCTGATTGAGTAAAAAAAGTCATTTCTCATGAATGGGGGTTACAAAAATGCAGGTAAGGATCACATATAAATAGCGTTTAAATAATATTATGAGCTTAACAACACACTAAATCAATGAATTTATTCATTTAATATGATTATAAGAAAATTAATCATAATTAATACCATGATTATTAAAAATAATATAATAGTTGTAAGTGTTTTCATATGAGGCCTACTACTAAGTCAATTTTGGATTCTCAATTATAATTTTTCTAAAAAAACACTCCAAGAAAGAAAATATCTGAAAAAATTTAATATCCCTTAAAATGTTTTGTCCCATATCTCCAAATCCTCTATCCTCTCCCTTTTACGAATCATTATTTTTTCCATGATTATCCCTCATCGAATTCCTTATTTCACATAATAATTGGCTCAAAACCATCCTGTATAATCAAAATAAATCACCCAAACATCAACCTAATTATATGATATTAAAATCAATTAATCATACATATTTTTGAATAATTATCAAATATATTATATTACAAGGTCTTCTGAAAATAGTTTCATTATTTAAATTCATTCTCTAATAAATTATTGAGGCATATCTCTAAATAAATCTCCATCAAACTGATTATGTATTCGAGATAAATTTTATGATTTATCCAATGTTTCATTAGAATATTTTGAATTCATATTATGGGATATTAAATATAATATAATCCATATCCAAAACAACTTGTCATCATGTCATCTCACTTTCATGTGATCATTAAGGCCCAACATCTAGCCTTCAAAATACATCTCAGTTCACTATAATTCATGTTATAAATTTTATATATTGTGATTTAATTTATTTTTATTGAAAATCATATATCTGTTGCACTATTTGGATGTCGCTTGAAATTTTAGTCACAATATCTATTACATGAAACTATCTCTCCTTTAAAAAATTGATGAATTAATTCATACTTAATAAAATGTCATCATGTTATAGTATATATTACATTATTTATTTAAATTTAACAAAAAAAGTTACTACATAACTATTTCAGTTATAGTATCGTTGTTTATAATCCTCATGAAAAATAAGTCATAATTGATCTTCAGTACATTATATGACAAATAAATATAATCTAATATATAATAGAAGAAATATAATTTATTTATGACAAAAATAACACATCTTGATTAAATTACATAAAATAATTCTATAAATTCCAAAATGCATTAATTTAAAACATTATGTTATACTATTCTACAACTTTTGGTTTTTTTGAAAATGATAGGTTTTTATTGTAACCAAAATGTAAATAAAAAATATATATATTCCAATAATTCTAAAATGGAAAATAATATTCCATATATATGTCTAATTCTATATTAGTAAATCTCAATGTAAAAAAAGTGTTCAAGAGGGAATTTTATGCCTTAGTGAAGACCAATGAACATCATCTATAATAAAAAAATTATAGATCCTGGATTTCACTCAAATACACTTGTATTAATCCATAAATTATGTCAATCCCTATATATTTCATCTACCCTTTTCTATTGAAAAAATTACCCCCTCATGATCATATTTATCCTCACTAATATGATAGTTTTTCTCTAATTAAATTATCAATTGATTTAGTTTCTGATTCTAATTTTAGATATAATTATGTTCTGACTATATTTTTTTAGTATTGCACTTATTGAAATTAATGGAATTTTTTATAGAATAACTTCTCATATCTAAATAAATTTTCTAAATTTTATAATAATAGAAATGGTGAATACCTACAAACAATAAATATCCATGCGACTCATTAAATTCATATAAGGGGATGGTATGTTTCCAAACAACTTTAACATAATAGGGATGATTGAACACTATTATCCAATCATTTTATCATTTATATGGGTGTCACCAATAGTTTTTTAAATATGTAGAGCAATTTTTTATGTATATCAATGTGACCCCCCTTTAAAACATTTTCACCGTTACATTTCATTGATAAAATAATAATGACACTCAATATGTAATGTCCATTGTAGTTGATTATATAGGTTCGTAGTTAGGATATATTCAATATATTATATTCTATGTTAATTACTCTCAATTTTTTATTTATCAAGAAATCCAATTTATATTAAACCAAAAGTGCACCTAAAAATATGAATTTTATGTTCATAAAATCTCCAACCCTTTCTTTAGATTAATACTCAATTAAATATTGGTCTTATTTTTCATCAAATTTAAATCCATTGTTACTGTCACCATAAATGCACTGGATTGTTATTTTTGTAGATGTGATGGAGGTTTTTTTCATTCCACATTGAAACCATTAATTCAAAACAATAGAATAAACAACATTTTGAATTGTTTATTTAATGTAAAATAACCATCCTATCAATAACTAATATAATTTTTGACTCATATCCCATCCAGCATTTTATTTCCATTTATAGTTCCAATTATGACTATAGATGGAACTACCTTTCCATAATGCATATCAATCATTTTTTTAACTAAAACATGTATATTTTTCATAATAAAAACGTTTAATATTTTTTATTACATTTAATCCCCATAATGTATGTATGCCCAATAATCTCAAAATAAAATTCATCAATAACATAAACTAAAACAACACTTCCACTTATTTCATACTTCTCCCTATAAATATAACATCACAAAAAAGGTATATCCCATTAATTTCAGTATTTTCAAATAATTCATTGAGAGATTATTATTAACACCTCCTCTTTGAAATTATAACATATTCATTTATGAGTCCAAATGTGAAAACCAAAAAAATTCATGTATCAATCCATACCATTTATTGTTTAATCAACATACCTTTACTTTATTTATCTATGATTTTCACCATATTTATTATTTTGCAAGCACCAAATGTCTTTTCACAATCCCTCAAGAAACACTTCTTATTAATAACTACCATTAGATTTAAAATATTTTCAATTCATTTTAAATTAATTATGATAACCTATAATTTCAAATGATTTTCTAATATTACACTATAATAATATATTTTTTCTTTTTACTATCCCGTAGTTGAATATATTAATTCATTAAAAATCATATCTTTAATGATATTAAATCATTTTCAATGATTACAAATCCACTTCAATTGAATGAAACTTCATAACCTATGTTATATAAACAATTATTCTCAAGAGATTAAGATGATGTCCATAAAAAAACATTCTTGTTTTTCCACTAATCATTATTTTTAAATCTATATTATTTAAAGAGATAATATTTCCATTAACATAACTGTTGACATTTTTCAATAAATTCATATTATCGGTTATTTGGGATAAGTAACCACCCTAATGAATAAATTAATATTATTCTTCATTACAAGAGGATTTATTTTCGTTAGGATATTTATACCCATCTCTATATTTTTTATACATGACTCATATTATTGAATTGTGATATATGAGGGACTCTCCTCAATTATATCAGAATGAATTGTGTATTAAAAATATTGTACATATAATGGGTAAAATTTTGTTTTAATTGAAATAGTTTTTTATTACTTTCACATTCTCTTTGAAACATCAATTAGTATTTTTTAATTCTATTATTTCAAAATAAATCAGTATGACCAATGTTAGTTGAAAAGAAAAATATTCATACAAATACTTCTTCATTGAGGTGCAGGATATGTTCCAATTATATTTTATATTTTTGAATGCTTACATTTTTAAATAAGTAATATCCTCAGAGAAATATGTATTGGTGTAATCAATGTTACCAAGAAAATGGATTCTCATTCCAGGGAAAGTATTTTCACAATTATTTCACATGATAATTTTCATTAAGTATAATATTATCTTTTTAATAAAATTTAATGGTTGAGCGTTTTTATAAATCATTTCTTCTATTTATCTTTTGTGTTTTTCTATGGCCTTCAATAATTCATCCTCCAAAACAATTAAAATATTACTAATGTTCGTGGATATTTAATGATTCAATAATTTCATGACAGTCATGAATTTTTCATCTCATTCCTTTAATTCATCCTCCAATGTTTATCAATGTCATATAATCTTCCTAGGACTAATTGTTTTTAACATTTAGCATTGTTGATGGAAGAATTATTCCCATTAATAACCTTTTTTGTTAATCTCCATTAAAAATGAAATTGAAAAAACATTTACATATTTTTTAAGTAGTATTCTGACTATCCATAACCTACTCTAAATAATGTTTTTTACTTTCAGTTGTAAACACACATTTATAATTCCTATAATTTTCATCCTTATTTTATTTTCTTTTTTCTTTATAAATATATCTCTTTAAGTGAGCCTTTTTTATATACCTCTAGGTACAGCACTCCATCTTGATTTTTACCCTCTTTGGACAGATATTTATATCTCAATCATAATCATATTAGTATAACACAAATTCTATAAAATTATTCTCAAGAAAAATTTCATCCACGCCATCCTCGATACAAACCTTGTTTTGTCATTGAAACATTATTATATATTTTTTTTAAGTATGATATTTCATATAAGGGGAAATTTATGCGGTTGTTATTGTGAGTACTAAAACTCACCAGCATCAAATATAAATGGATACCTTACATCAATGAATTTAATCGTAACATGATTGAATCAATATAATTGTATATTTCTCTCAAACCTTCCTTTTACTTGTTTGTACATTCTTGTAATGAATTATAGGAACTATTCACCCATATATTCTTCTCAATATTCACTATGAATTATATCATGTTCCTGAAAATATGTTATTTGACCCTCCATGGATGTGGCTCACCATCCCTTATATTATAATTTTTTTAAGAATCTAAACCACATTAATATAATCCAGTGAGATCGTTGATAAGTTTATTTCTTTTAGAATTGATTCCATTGGAGTGTAAAATAGTGGTAATATCATTAAGGGTTCCTTATAAAAGTTTACATCCTTTATCTCATATTTATGTTCTTTAATGGATCCAATAACACTACTGATTTAGTTGTTGAGGTTTTCAACTCTTCCATTTTTATATATCTCCAAATCATCAATTTGATTATATAACACCTAAAACAAAATTTTCATTTCCTTAACTAATACATTACAATTGTCAGAAAATTTATTATAATGATCTTTAGAATATTTTTAACTCGCCACTTTCTTATAAATTTTATACCTTAAGCCTTATGAAAAGTGGTTTTGTTCCTTCACGTTTATTTTAAGAATGTTTTTTTCCTGTTTATTCAATGATAATTTCTTAGGATTCCTAATGTAAATTATACACAATGAAATAATTTCTTTAATTATGTTTAAGGTATAATATATGTGTTGTAATTTCATATTTCTATACATGATACATTAATCCTTCAATGAGAGAAACTATTTTTTCAATCAAAACACTTTACATGTATGAACTCCATAAAAGATATACTTCACAAGAGACTACATGTCCTTAGAACCAATTTTGTGTACTAAAGTCCAAAAAAGATAATAAATGGGTTAACTGAATTGGGAAACTAAAATTTATATTGGATGTGATATAGTGGTTTAGTCATAATGAACAATGAAATTTCTTCATATCTTATCTCACAATCCAAATATCTAAATATGAATGTCAATTTCATTCCATATATATATTTTTGGGTTACCATTATTGGATTTATCTATGGTGCATATAAAAAGTGATATATCGGTATGATAAATTCATAATTTAATATGCATGATTACAAATTTCTTTTATGGATCATCACATAACCAAGTCCAGTACCTCCATATCACTATCCACACATTTCATCAAATAAGTGAATTAATGAATAAAATGGAACATATATTTCTTTTAGTGATTAAAATGAATATTCAAAATACCATATTAGTGAGCATCTTTTTCATAAAGTCTAGGATTCTCGATCAATTGAATATTAATATTAACATAATTACATTTTAATACATCTTCAAAGAACTTTGGATGTGACACAACAATATCCCCGTTACAATGTGACATTTCATCTCTTTGAATCCTATAATCCCCCTCTTTTCTCTTTAATTTTATCTTCTCAAAATTATCCCTATTATAATAATATAATTCAACTGCTAATTCTCTTAAAAACCCACCCACTTTGGTGGAAATAAATATCCATAAAATCTTGGTTATCTTATATTTTTTAAAAATTACTATCACATATATATTTTTATATAATTAAAAACATTATGTTGTGATATCCATTATTATAGAATAATACATTTCCATTATATGGTCTTCTAAAAATCAAGGCTTTATTTAAAATAAAACTACCAAACATCATGTGGTCTAAATCATTAGATAACACACATTCATATAAATTATGATATGAACATATTTTTTCTGGAATATTACATTTTTTTCAATATATTGAAGCCTTTTACAATGGTGTAACACAACAATTATAATCCACAACCTGAACCACATTTCCTTGTAGAATCAACTATTGTGTGATTATGATGGAAATCATGTACATCATCTACATACTATCATAAATTAGTATATAATATTCATATATAGTGATGTAATTATTCTTAACCAAAATTCCATGTCTCCCAAACCATATAATTAGGATTTCAAATTACATTCCTAACATATAGCAATACACACTTCCATTACATTTAACCATACATGAGGATGATTTTGGTGTAATAATATATGATCATGGAGTAGTATTTATTCAATAATTTACCATAACACATGATGAACTATTATATATAACTGTAAATATTATAGCATTGTTTTTTATACCTTCACCAAAAATTTCCTACAACTTCCCCATAAAAAATATAGTAATGAAAAGTCAAAAAAATGATGTAACATATCAAATTTTATATATTTATAAAAAACATTTTATTAGTTATTAATAAATATTCTTTTGGATCAAACATTCTCCTCTTTAAAGATTCATCGTACAATAAGTATCATAGAAATGATTTTTTTGTTTAGAAAATTAAATTATTTAAAAAATTATTTTCATTGATATTTATATACATTATACTATTATCCTGAATAGATTTTCATTACAGTCATGAAATCAATGTTTTTTAATTGAGATATCTATTTTTGAAATTTCATATATTTATTAATTTTGTTTTATCATTTTTTCAATATAAAAGGTATTATATCATTGAAACTGAAATCACTTAACACTATTAAAGATACAATTAAAATTCAGGATTTATGTACCTTAAGGATAAATTATAGGCCTGATAATAATGAAATCAATATTTTGGTTTACATATCCATTGATAAAAATATATTATATTTTTACTAAAGACATAACCATTATGATATAAGATATTTATATGGTTAATCCCCAATTATAGTCTAAACCTTTATCAAAGAATGTGATAGAAAATATATTATTATCCATGACATATTATTAAATTTGTTGAAAGATATAAAATTAATGTGAGTCTATACCATAAGAAAACTAATATAGGGGATAAATATTTATAATTTTCAAATCAGAATTTTAAAATTATGAATTTCATATTTATTTATTTCACTATTTAATATAGTTATGAATAATATATATATCTATATTATGAGTTTTTTGTGTGTATAATTTAATTTATTTAAATTTATCCTTGTAAATGATATTTGATTTATTTTCAATTTTTAATTATTGGTATATCATATAATTTATTTTAGTTTAATGAAATGTAATATTTTGTTTTTTTATAACTCTATGGTAAAAATTTGTTATGACAATTAATATATTATACATGTAAAAATTATTTTGAAAAAAATAACACTTGAGTATTGATATATGAATTTTTGAATGTTGGGATAGAATTTCAAATATTATTTTTGTTGAGGATTTCATAAAACAATTTGGATCAAGTAACAGTAGGTTTTTTTGTTTCCTATGATATTAATCAATTAGTAGAATAAACTTTTTTTACCATTTTTTATGATTTAAATTGATATGTTTATGATATTATAATAAAACATTTTTGTTGGTGGGAAATACATGTAACTATATGTAAAAAAGTTATACAATATTGTTATTGAAACCTACTAATTTCTTTGGATGAATAATAAAAATGAATTAATTCTTTTGAAGAAAGTATACAAATAGGGACTTCATGATTAGAAATATCAATAAGATAGATATTGATAATTGGGAGATATTTGAAAAATCATAAAAATATAAATGTGTTTAAATCTTTTCCAATTTAAAAAATTTTCATGCCATTTATTATATTTTTTTTAGTTGTGATTAATCATGTTCTCAAAGATTATATTTTGTATGAATTTCATGTTAATTATTGAGGCATTGAGAGACAATATTGCATATGCTATGTTATAACCATTTTATATAATCATGAGTACCAGGATACTCGCATTGGGTTGAATATAATTACTTGTATCCCATAAAAATAATATTAAATCAATTATTAATATAAATATACATAAAAAAACCCAGAAATTTAGAGGACTTTTTTATTTGGTAGATTACCTACATAATACATCACAATATAATAAACAACTTCCAATTATATTCACATATTGAGGGAGATAAAACTCAATTTATGGATGAATTATGGGGGCTGAATGAGTCGGGGTGGAACTACATCCATTAAAAGATTTTATAACGAATATACAATGATATATTAAATGAGATGATAGATTATATATATTCTAAAAATAGTTATTAATTAGAATACATTATTCAAAAAAAAAATTATTTTTTAGAAATATTAATATTCATAATATAGAGACATAAAAAGGAATAAGTAAATATAAATGTTCCCATTTTATCAGTTTTGGTTTAATTGAGACACTAGAATGGGAACGTGTAAATCTTGCATATCCCAAGAAAATAATTTAAATGTAAAATAATATACAACATGAAAAAATTTGTAAATAAAATAGTAGGAATATAATTTAAATATATAATGATGGAAATAGAGGGAGAATTATTGGATATGAATTCAATCATAGAATGTATTATGAGGGAGTTTAATAACCTTGATTCCTGACTCAACTTAGTGGACACCTCTAAAATTTTGAATATTAAAAAATAATTAACAATTAAATTCTACAACACATTTTTATTTTTATTTTTATTTTTATTATTATTACTATTATTTTATGTTCATTATAATTATATTTTTAAAACAAGGCGTTTATTTAAATCATCTTGGGGATGTTTTTAAAGGATTCCAAGATCATAAAGGTTTATGAACGACTGTCAAGGTTCATATAAAATGAATCCATAACTATAGTGGTGAGATGTTATGTAGCCCATTTATTTAGACAAGTTATATGGTTCTAAATATCATAATGTGTTCTAACATAATCTATGTTCATTTAATATATTTTTTATCGTATAATGGTTAGTTCATTTAAAATTTTTTACCATCCATGGTGAAAATTATTTTTATTTTATATTTTTATTATTACTAAACTATTCAAGAATAAGAAAAATAATTTTTTTATTAAATTCCTATTAAATGAAAAAAATGAGTTATCCTAACCATCTATGAGGGAAATAATATTTTCTTAATAATAATATCCTTACAGACGGTTAAACAAACCATGAATATATTTCTAATGATACTATTATGTTAATTTTATTTATTATATGATTTTAACATCCATATTATAGTAGAGTAACATCATTTATTTTATAATATAACATTTTTTTATGACCATGGACAAAATATAGGATTGTATCAGTTTGGGTCATCACATCACCTCAAGCACACATACCAGTCTCCAGAGATTGGCATTTACTCATAGGGTTAACAAACCTGTATGTTGGTGGTAGTTTTACTAATGTAAATAATTATTTGAACTCAATTTCTTCAATTCCAACATTATATTGAATAAACATTCTGTAGGGATCATTATAATAAAAGAAGAGTACTACCAATGTATTTAGAGAAAACATAACTATACATAATGAATTTTGTGACATATATAAATATAAACATACAAAAAATATGTCTAAAACATAGAAATGGAACCCAAGGAAAGGAAAAATAAACAAAAACATTAGAAATTATAGTTATGTAAGAAAAATTATTTCATATAAAACATAAATGTAACTCCTAAATATGTTTTCCTTCATAGATAAACCCATGGATAGCCCCGAACGACGTTCTTAGATCATACTCCATCAGACCATAATGATTACATTTGTATATCACAATCCTCATTCAGAAACATCCCTTATTAAAATACTATTATCTCTGCCACATCATGTATAAAAGGGTTTTCATGAGACTTGATATGCGTATATGTATAGTGTGAGTGTGATATACTCAGTATGTGGTCACCGCCTATCCCCAACCACCTTTCACAAACACATTAATATATAATAAGATTAAAAATCCAATTGAATAAATACAGAAGTTAGAAAAATTATTATAACTTTTTAGACCATTTCATTGTAACCAAATAATAACTCCCCAATTTGCTATGGTTTATAATTAAGAAACCAGCACTAGTCTTAACCAAATTTTAAGGGAAAAGGTAATTGACTGTTATAGAGAATTAAAAATCCATTTTGGGGAAATTAAATAACATATAATTTGGAAAATTCCTATGATATAACCATCCAATTTTATTTGTGGGATATGGGAATAATAGTGATATTGAATTATGGTCCCATACCATTCCTTCATCCTATTATAAAACCATAGGATTAGATATTCATCATTATTAACAAGACCAAAAAATTCCCCTTTACTTGAGCATTTATCAACCAAGAATATCAAAGTATAAATGACACTATAATGTGTAAAATCATGTCGACATAAAAAATATTAATACACAATCCATTTATCATAAATATCATGTGAAGAAAACAATATATTGGACATGAATGGTATTTAAATATATCACTCAATGAAATTAAGATACATGAATTAATATTAACCAGTAAAAGGATAATTATTTAATTTAAAACATGGAATTAAATTATATTAATATAACCAAAGAAAAAATATACATATCAGGTGTTACAATAATGAGGTTTTATGTTGTATTTTTTTGATATCACTAAAGGATAATGATTCTTAAAATGGTTGTGATTGTTGTATACTTTAGGAAAAAGTTTCATTTTTATCATAGTAGATGACTATTATTTATTATAAAGGTTGAGTAATTTAAATAGTGATAAAGAATCCTCGTCATGATTATATTATTCTAGAATTAAATATAAAGTTGTCACAGATGTTGTTTTTATTATAAATATGTTCTAGAAGTTATTTTAAATGAGGTGCTAAATATCTTATAGAATTCATGATATGTTTCTTAAATAAAGATATTATATAAGTTATTATGAATTTGTGAGAATATTTTAACATGATTGAAATAAATTGAGATGGATGTAGATATATTCTGATGGTTTTGAATTTTTAGTAAAAAACTAGGAATATAACCTATGTATTACTTCATGAGTAATGTTTCCAGAAACTAACAAAGTCATAGGGTTCCCTTTATATGGTTTTTTTTGGATTTTAAGATTTAATGACTATTTTTAATTCATATATATAATGGTAGTAAGAAATAAATACATAAGTGTGCATTAAAATGTTGTGGTGATCTGTAAGAATGATCCAAGTTGATTGAAAATATAATTTCATCAATATTAAGAAAAATATAAAATTGTCTCATTTGTGTGTTTTTAGATGATGTATAATATCTTATCGAGTTATAACATTTAATTTTTTGGAACTACACTATAATAAATATGGGAAATCAAAGTGATAGTTAAGAGTAATCTATATTATCCATGTGTTACAAAATAGTCACTTGGAACTAAGGAGACATGGTTTGGGAATATAATAATGTAATTATATATATAGATAACCATGATGATCAATTATGGTTATTGTGATTAAAAGCAATGGTTACAAGATTATACATAAAGGTTATGAAGCTAATATTTAAAATAATCTTTGATAATACCAAAATTTTATGAGATGATACATATAAGATATTTCATCAATATTTAAGGGCTACCAAAAACCCATCCTCTGATATTTAAGGCTATTTAAGAGTATACATACAGGACGTCCAGTGAGATGAACCATAAATAATGATTTTTTACTTTTACATTTGAGGTGAAGAGTCCATTATTAGGTAATACCATATAGTCATTCTATAATATTTCATCGAATATATTTTAATTATGATATAAATTATCAATTACAAAAAATATTTGATAATGTGGCTAGTCATGGATGTAATCATTCTATGATTGCAAAAATTTGAATATTTTGAAAAGGATTGATTTTTTGGAACATTGAAACGTTATACCTATTAAATAAATAACATAAACCATATAAATGGTGTTTAGTGGTGGACATTTATGTCAATATAATCTGATGGATTAATTTTTAGAAAAAAGGAACTTAAAAGTACATAACGTATTTAATATGCATTTTAAATTCAAATTTCATGCCAGGAAATAGTTGGAGATGGCCATAATAAAAATAAGGAGTAAAGATAATCAAGTATTTAAGAAAAATAATAGAGTAAATGTTAAATAATCTCCAAATAATTTAGGAGTAAAAATAACAAATATGGGAAAAAATGATCTTTTTGAATATTTAAACTAAATAGGATTGTGTTAATACTATATTTTATATCATTTAATATTAGTATCGTAAGTATCAAATTTCATTAAATATCTATGAATATTATGATGTGGATAAATTTTAAAGGAGAATTATTTTATGTGGAGTTTTTCAACTGTGTGATTATTGATTGAATATCGAAGATTCAACTCTTTTTCACAAGGAGATGATTATATATGAGCATAAAACAAAGAGAAACATATTGAATACATTGGAGAATCTAATTTTGATTTATGGTTTAGTTTAAATTAGAGCTACATGCTGATCATGGAATGAAAATGTTGTCAATAGACTTAAATGGGGATTAAAAGTGTATAAAATATTATATTTTGGAGTAGTGAATGAAGGATGTGATTGGAGTCACCATTATGAGGGTTATTTGATAAATCATAATACAGTCAATGATCCATTATATGGTGTGAATTCACCTAAAGCTTTATTTGAAGTGTTCCTTGGTGAGGTGTGATTTAACATAATTTTTTTCCACCACAGTAGTGAGTTATTGTGTATTTCCTATACACTAACAAAATTATAAGAAATTTCTCCTTCTTTACACTTTAGCTTGAGGGATTAATGTAAAATATCCATGTTTTTTGTGTTTTTAAATTTCTATGTCTATTTTTTATAGTTGATGAGATTGCGTGAGGAGGAAATAAAAGCCAAAATATATTCCTCCCAACAATGAAATATTATACAAGGGTATTTTTAATAATGAAAAATATGTAATTATTTATGTCAACATTCAACCCCCACCCCACTCATGTTGTATCAGGATAAAAAAAATTGGAATCAACAAATATTTGAGGATTGATACATCACCATAAAATTAATTTAAGAAATCATTAGTGAATTTAAAGAGGGAAAAAAGAATTTTTTAAAAATATAAACCATAAAAAATATATATATAGTTAATAATGATTTCCAATAATAAAAATGGATTGTGAGAAAGAAATATGAAAACATGAGTATTTACTGTAAGAGTTCATGTCATTAAATATGTTTTTATAATGATGTTGGTTTTATATAAAATTGTGAACATAAATGAATTACAAATTCATAAGAACCACATGATAGAAGGTATAACTCTTATACTATAGATTTTAATTGTTCTAATTATAGAGTTAGTAACATTGAAAAAAGAGAAAAATATATAAGAAAGGTTATGAACATGAAAAGGGAGTCAAACTACACATTTGTATGTAATTATTTTTATTGTGGATAATGATGTCACTAGTTGAATAAGTGCATAATGAAATTTTTGGGTCGGAATTAATGGATGAGAAGAAGAAACTGTGATCATAATAAAAAATTATGATATGAATGTGATTATAATGGAAATATTAAAAGTTATATTAATATGAGTGGAATTGAAGGAATGAGGAGGAATGCCACTACTATTGTGATTTCAATATGATTGGAATTGACGGAATAATGAGGAAGGATACTACACTTTTGACCAGTTCAAATTACATGTACGGAATGAAAATAAATTATATTAAATAAAAGTTTCATATACATGAAAAAATATAACATAAAATATCGAATATATGTTAATTATATATTAATATTTGTTATTGTTTAGAATTCTTCATGGATGGATGAGAAGAAATTATGGAAAACTAGGAAGAAAGAATAATTTGTCTTTGTGTACATTAAATAATAAGTAAAGATAAAGAAATATTTTCAAAATTATAAAATGAATGAACATGTAGAGACATGTAGAAATAAAAGATGATGTCTTTTAATAAAAAATAAGTAATATAACAAAAGATGAATCATTAAAATATTCACCACATATTAAATTAAAATAAATTCAAAATAGTAGATGATTATAAAAATAAACTCTTGAGGAATACTACATAAGTTGTTTCATTGAATAAAATACCACTAAGATGGCTTGTATAAATAATTAAGAATTATGTGGGTTTAAAAAGAACAATTATATTCCTCAAATAGAGGATGTTATAGGTACCCCTCCCTACATACACATGATTTTTATGTCTAATTATGTAGTTAAACCATGAATAAGGGGCGATATGGACCAGGAAATGTATGGACTGAAAGGATATGAAATAATTTATATTTAATTATTCCATTTAGAGTATATAAAATTTTACAAGTGTTATTTTCTATTTCTAATATGATTATCATAGTAAAATATGAGACCAAAAGTTGGGTGAGATAGATTGAAAATATAAGATTGATAAATCTAGAGTTATAATCATTATAGAATTAATTCGAGTCGTTTCAAGGGAAACATTATCATATTATGATATCAAATTACTACAACACAAAATCAAAATAGAATATTGTTATTAATGTTAATATGATTATGTAGAGGTTGAACATATCCTTATTTGAAGTAAAAAAGGTGTCAAACACATATTTTAGTTATTCCAAATGGTTTTAAGACAATTGTGGATAAAAAATGGTATTATAAATTAATCAACTGCGGGCAGATCCAATAGAAGATGGTATATTGTTTGATGGAATAAAAAATTTTCATATAGGTACACTTGTTATTTATTATTTTGAACTAATAATGTGGTATCATTTGGTTACATTTTATGAATCAAAATGACAACGATGAGAAAATATTTTGACCAAAAAACTGTTTCCCTATAATGAATAATATCATAATATTCTATTTCCAAATTATATAATTTATTTAATGTTCGTGATAGAACATCAATGGATGATTAACATAATCTGGGAAAGAAGAATATCTATGATGAAAAAAGATTAATAAAATCAAATTTTATCGCTAGTATGTCATGAAAAAGATGTATTAATTTTTTCAATAAGTGTTATTACTCAAATAATGTGTTATTTATTTCAGATATGTTGAATGTCTTCTGTATGTGTGATTGAGATCATATGAAGTTTTTTTATGGAATCTAATAACTCAATTTACAATAGATTATCGATGTAACTGAGTGACCAAGAAACATTGATGCTATTAACATAGAGTATTGTATCCACCACTGATTTATTACAATGTAGAATTATAGGAAATTATGATGACTCATTACTATTTGATTAATTCACTCACATTAATTTATTACGAATAATACTGTTGAAAATGAATGTGGGTCAAAATTGATCTTATAATGAATTAAAGGTCACAAAAGCTCAAGGATGACATGATACTCATAATGTGATTGAATGTGATTATTTTTTGAAGGTGAAGGTAAATGGATGAAATCTATGAAGGTATGGGTTATCACATATGAGAGGTATAACTATCTAAATAAATATTTCCTGTCCAAGTTGTAAAAGGTGATTTATGATAATTTAAGTGGAATATTGTAAATCATTGATGTGAATATATCGTTAGATATTATTCAATAAAAATCTCCATACTATTTGAAAAATATTATAGATATTGATTTTTCTTATGAATATGAAGCAATAATATAATTAACAATGGAGCTGTGAAAATAAAGAACATACCTCATTACATTTAATAGAAAAAATGTGATGAAATAATGACTTATATAATTAAATTTCATCCTTTTAATTTTTTTGAAAATGTTGGAGCAATGAAGTCCATAAAATCTATCTGTTTGGAACATATTTTTAACAACAACAAATCAAATAAAATAAATGAAAATTTTATCATATGAAACTATAATCAAATTCATGTTTTAATAGTTCATTTCGTAATAATACCAATCAAATATTACAAATGAAAATTTTTAAGTTACAATGTCAAAATAATCCTAGAATTAATTTTTGAAATTTTCAATTATAAATATTATTTTATGAATAATAGAAAATTAAATATTTAGAAAATTATCCTTTAATTTATAAATGTTTTATCAAAATTAATATAATTAAAAACATAATGGTTATAAACTTTAGATAAATAATTAAAATATAATAATGAGGTAAAAAAAATATTTTTTTGAAAAAAAAAATTATTCTGTTTTATATTTTTGTTTGGAAGTTTATTTCTGCCACTTATTGTAACATCATGGGATTTTGGGTAGGTCAAAATTGTGGGTAAATTTAATTTTTTGTTTGGTGGATTGGTAAAAAAATGGTTTTGATCTTCAGATTAGAAATATGAACATTTGATAACTAAAATGTGGTTTTTGGGATGGGTATAAGTCCTGGTAATTGTCTCGTGTGTTTATTTTGATTTTAGAATCATATGTAATAGAAAAAAATATAGGAGGAACAAAACTTGATACACAATTAGTGCAAACTACTCTTCCCAAACTCTGTGTCACAATTTTAACTAGTGCATGATCATAAAAAATCATGTGAGGTTTTTTAAGACATGTGATGTAATTATAATAAATTGAAGAGGGTTTACAGAGGTAGCTCATGTTTTGAAAAACTATTCCCATAATTGGGCAAGGTGGTGACCCCTTTGCACAGTGAGTGTGTAGGGTTGGTGGTTGGTCAGACAAACCATACAGTCAAACTTTGCAAATCTTTAAAAATAATCTAATTATTATTTTCCCATTTACTTATATAATCTCCCCCCATTTTCTTCTCCCATTTTGTTTTCCTCCTCTAGCTGTGGAGCTCCTCTTCTACCTCATATTTGATTTTCCCTATGTCTTTCATTTGGGATTAGATTTGATAACCATTAGGTACATTAGATAGCTAGTGATAAAGATACCCATAATATTTCATCCTTTTTTATTTCATCTCTATATTTTGAATTCATTTTCCATATGAAACTATTAACCTATTTCCAAAGACTCTGTTAGATTCATCATTGCCATCCATTTTGGCTCGTATTAGTGGCTGATATTCGACGATTGAGCACCTATAAGAATAAGTATGCTAATGTAAATATAAACCTTGTTTATACGAGTGATATGGTATGGGACTTTAATGATGTGTGAGTGGTGTTGTCCAAGTAAAATATTTTATTTAATGTTTTTTTATAATTATTATTCGATGATAAAAAGGGTAAACTTCATATTTATTTATGTGTGTTTAGAATTGAATTACTTATAATGTGTGAATTGGTTTTCCTATTTTTTTTTGCTTGAATTTTAGGTTGGCAAAATGTAATTGAACTGTGATGTGATTTTAAGGGTTCTATATTAATGTGTTGCTCTTGGTCTAATTTTCATGTTGTTATTTTGATCACTATATGTGAGGTGACATGGTTCATCAGGTTGAGGTGAATGGTGATTCCCATGTCATGATTGTTTGATGAGGCTCAAATGTGGTAATGGAGATCCACTAGATTGCATGAATTATGTATGTTTTGTGATTTCCACTCGTGGATGTTCTCCAATAGAGTTGTTGGATTTTAGTGTACACAAATATAGTCTCAGTGAGGTTGTGATGACCACTCAATGATGTTGGATACCACTTTAGATTTATTATATTTTCATATAGTGATGACCACATTTTATAGAGGTTGTTCTCATCATAGAAATCCACAGATGTTTGTGAGAAATACCATCTTTTTGGGGATGAGTCTCTCCATTCATGTGTGGGATGATGGGGTGTAATTATTAAAGGATAGAAGTCATGAT
Source organism: Viscum album (assembly GCA_963277665.1). Lineage (NCBI taxonomy): Eukaryota > Viridiplantae > Streptophyta > Magnoliopsida > Santalales > Viscaceae > Viscum > Viscum album. The sequence goes on along the minus strand of OY728167.1, from coordinate 436,443,232 downwards.
GCTTCGGGATTTCGGGCCATTTAACCCAAGGATATCATACAAGTTGATATCTAAGGGAATCATGATTGATTTTGGTATTTTTATCTATTGATCCCATGATGGATTAAATAACATGTGTAAAAGGTAAATGTGGCATGATTACATGATTTTTAGAGGGAAATAAGTTATAAAATAAATGTGATACATTGGTATCAATTGTCACATGGTGTTAGGGTGGTATGGAAAGAGTTGATATAGAGAGTTATCTGAGGATGAATCGCCATGAAAAAATCATTTATTATATATAATTTTCGTATGTAGGTAAAAACTTGTTTTTGGCTATTAAACCCAAGCGATGTGGATTTATTTACGTGTGATTGTAGTTTCTATTCATATACATATGAATACACTAGTATAAATATGGCATTAAGAAAAGTAGATATTGGTCGTGGAAAAATAATTTTTTACTCATGCCATAAATGGGACCCTAGGGACATGTATATATTTTATGCATTTGAGATCAAGTAAGGGATAATATTTAGAGACTAGAGCTTAGAAACTAAGGAATGACCATGGATGTATGGGATAGATGGAAGATGGACCATGGGGGTTCTTTTTTTATTAAGCTGTTGTCTCTTTTGGGATTATGAGTACACACTTATGTGAGTACCTCTAGGTGATCCATCGTGTTTTTTTGACTCATTTGGTATATTTATACTCTATTTGATATGTGTGACATTATATCATTTGTCTTGTTATTTCAATTTTTCATTATTTCGTCAACAAATTTTCATCATTTCATCCTCAGTGTTGGTATTATATTGTAATTGTTATTACATCATTATTAGATGGTATATTCTCCCCACTATTAACTAATTAGACCCATTATGCTATTTGGTAGCCTTTGGCATACATGGAGGAACTCCTAGGGAACAATGGCCCTTTGGACCAGAACACTAGTTAAGTCGTTCCTTATTCAGGGTGTAACCAATAACATTAGAAGGTGTTTCATTTTCTATTGTCTTAAAATCTATTTTATGGTAGGCCATAGATTTTGATCTATATTGATCAAGGTAAAAGAACATGCTTTGGTTCCAATATCCCCATGCACCGAGGATATACCACGATGTCAGTGGTCAGATATTAATGATATGTTTTCTTTTTTAATATTATTGATTTATTTCAACCTTAAGTGTAACACTTTGGTGGGATTTTATTAGATTATGTAATTTCGACCCCTATCCAGATTTGGAAAGGGATGTTCTCTAATACATCGTGGTTGGAAATTACACTCATATAATATTTTTATTTTATTAATCTATTTTTTGTAACATGGAATTTATGAAATTGGGGATGGGTTATTTAATGTTTCAATAATTGGATAATTTTTTTTCCAATATATTATCTCAGTGGAATTATATATAACCATCCAATGTATGTGGTTCCGAATGAGATTGACATGTGATCCTATGTGTGTGGTTCATGTGATATGACTCTGATACCAGTAGTAAGGGATTAATGATAAGTATGACCTATTTATAATTTCAATAACAAGATATAAAGTGTTTTACATCGTAATTTCTTGGAGGAATTCTACATATCCATCCAATACATGTGATTTTTGAGATACATTATTTGTTAGTGTTGACTCTGATATGGGTAAGTGGGGGCCATGAGGTTGAATTATATGTGAGGTGATAGTGTGGCGAAAGTGCAAGGTATGCAAGTTTTTTTTCGTGTTATATCGTTTCATATTTTTGATATATGACATATATTTCTATCATTGACAATGGTATTTGGTATTCCACATGATTCCACCTATATAGACTATAGCAGAGCATCAGGAGAGAGAAGATGTGGTGATTCTTGAGTGTGGATGGGATAAGGCCCCTAAGGTTCTAGATGAGGCCCTTTAGGCTCAGTATTATCCTAAATCATAGGAAGATGATCTATGAATGGAAAAGAAACTGCAAAATATGGTATAATTTTTGATTTGGATAAACAAGTAGCTCTAGGGGATATTGGTAAGAATAATACATAGTATTGATAGGGGAGTTTAGGGAGATGATTCATCCATGGAATATCTTAAATGTAAGTTCCATTATTTAAACCCACTATTGATTTAGAGTGAGTGGGGACTATATAACGAATATAATGTAATTAAATCTGTAATGATGATATTTGACTAGATCGAGAAAATCACATGTATGAGGGTGAATATGGATAACTATATTATAAAAGTACCAGAAATGAATTGTTGGTGTGTAAATGTTTATGGAAATAGGAATTATTTACGAAGATTGAGGTATTTAGAGGATAGACTCTTCGATCCTTTCATCCTAGAGACAATGAACACAAATTGATCCCATGATTTCATGAAATTGCACTAGGGGGTATACTTGTCATGAATTATTATATAATTTTCATAGTCATGTCCTATTTATGTCCTTATATTTAAGCTTATTAAATTTATAGGGTGAGGTGATTCAAGGATGGATGAAATCCTACATTAAAGAATTTAGATAAATATCTTCATATTGATAGAAACATGAAGGCAACGAATCAAGAATTGAAAACCAACAGGATTTTGATGTAATAAAATTAATCATGTTGGTTTAATGTGCTAATAGATATAGGCAGTGGTGGTTTGGATTTGTGGAATTGGTAACTTGAAGAGTCTCATCATGGTATCTTGGTTAGGGAGTTGGTCAGACCACCATGTAGTTGGTCATCATTGAAATGAATCAAATTTGGAAAGACGGGTCATGTTTGGACATAATTTGAGTGACCTATGAGGTATTTTATTCCCTGAGACTATATGGAAAACATGGAGTGGTTCTTAATGATTAATTCATTGGAGGCAGGGATCCGGGGATTGGGTAAGACATATGGATTAGAGGTTGGACATCGAAAGGTACCAGGAGATAGTAGTTAGGATACTACTATGTAAGAAGGACATGGTAGGGATAGATGATATCATATAGGGGTATGTGGCTATTATTTAGTCTAACATCATAGGGTGTACGAGCTTTGGGAATTTTGGAATCAATCTAGGTGAATTATGTTGATTTGTTAGGGTTAGTGTAGGCTGAAGAGCCAATGAATGTTAGAGGCATGACTTGATCATGGTGTTATCTTCTGTTTTTTATACGACTTTATTTGGGTTCCTAAGCTTCACGTGTTATAATTTATTAACTAGTAATATATTAATTTTTCAGCATCAAGAATGATGTGTGGATTTTATTGGGTCCATAGGCATCCATGAAATTTGTGGGAATGATCTATATATGTGATATGGGTTTTCTTAGCATCTAGTGTGATGCAGAATCCATGTGAATCGATTGCGATGCGAGAACATATGAGAGTCAAGTCTGATGTAGGTATGACTGAAAAAATTATGTGGTGCATGAATGAATATATGACATATGGGGAATTTCACATCCTATGCATGGTTTAGGAAACCTTATACTGTGGTATTTTATTAGGAAACGGTCAGAAAATAAATTTCTATAGTGGGGATCCATAAGAGGAAATATCCTATGTCTCATTAATTGAGTTAGTCTAGAAATTTGTTTATGAGAATTGTATATTCAATACTATCTTAACTAAACACGACAAATTTTGGTGATTATATTTCATAATGTGGGTAGACTATAACATCTTAAGTTTTTCAGTGGGTTGGAATTTTGGGTAAATTTCAATTTATTGTTAGTGGACTGTCCTACATTGATTTTGAGAATTTCAATGTAAATATGAATGTTTGACCACTCAAATGTGTTATGTATATATGGGGGTTAAATCCGAGTATGTGTATCATGGGTTTGGTTTGGTTTTTAAAAAATTGATATTCGAAAACTAAAATATGATAGGCACAATACTGGGTTTATGGTTGGCACACAGTTAGTTTTAAATGTGTGGTCCAAATCATACAACCCATATTGAACTAGAGCATAGTGAGAATAAACCATGGGAGGTGGCCATTAATATATTAAGGTATCCTTCAATAAATATCATATAATGGATATAGAATACACATGAATTAGAAAACGGTGTTCCTATTTAAGCAAGGGGTGACCCTTTCAGATAGAGAGTGTGCACAGTTGGTGTACAGTTAGATAAAATGTGTAACCTAACCATGCACCTCATTATAATGTGTGAAATCAGTATTTTTTCCATTATTCCATAAATATTTCTTCTCATATTTTCTTCTTCCATTTCATGTGGCTCCTCTTGATGTGGAGCTCCACTACCTCCTACTATAGGATTTTTTTGATCCCTTTCATCCATGCTCTAATTTGTGCTCTGTCAGTTGTGTCGGATAGCTAGAGGTATGGATACTAGTCTTGTTCCTTCCATTATTATTTATCTCAATTTTTGGAATTATAATCCAATATGATATCATTTTTTATATTTACGGGGTATTTTAAAATTTTTCATTTCCTTACACTTCAACTAATATTATATGCCGTTATTCGATGAGTTATCACCTATAAGTATATTGTATGTGGTTTTTATCTCGCTCAAAACTTATATTCATTATATGGGATGCATATTTTAATATATGTCTGTGATGTGGTCTAAGGGATCCCATTATTATAATACATTTCTTTTATAATTATTATATGTGTATTATGATGGGAGACTCCATGTTTATTTGTGCCCACTTTTCATTGAATTGAATGATATGTGTGAATTGGGTTTCTAGTTTGGTTTGGAATAATTTTTTTGCTGAAAATTATTTAAATTGTGATGTGATCATATTGGTTCTATGGGAACATGTTTTTCATATAATTATATTTCTAGGGTGATTTTTATCACCAGATATGAGGAAAAATGTTTCTTTGGGTTGAGGGGGGTGACAATAAAAATGATGAGTTTTGGTAGAAGAGGTTATGATGTGGTGATGGAGTTCTAGAAGATAGCGTTACTATGAGTTGGTTAGTTATTTTCACTCAAGAACATAGCTAATAGGGCCATTGGAGTCGTGTGCACCTATATAGGTACTCATTGAGGTGTTGTTTACCTATAAATGTCAGTGGAGGCCTATTTAGATTTATCATCATAGGGTGTGTTGTTGAAAATTAATTATATCGTAGTTGGTCACTGTAGAAAGTCGTGGTTGATGGTGAGTGAGACCATCTATTGTGGGATGCGGCCAACCATACATGTTTGGGCTAATGGGGTGGAATTATTGAAGGGAATATTTCTCCATATCTATGTAATTCAGGGTTTTTAGCCAAATATATTCATCCATGTAAAATTACATGGGATGTTTTAATGATTTATGTATATCAGGATGTTGAGACAATTATGGTTTGAATAATGGATGTCCAAGGGGAATTTGACATGATAATGGGCATGTGGATGGTGTAAAGATTATATTTGACATGTGATACATGGGTATTGGTAGAAACATGGTTCTAGGGGGTATGAAATGAAATGTGATTGGGAGATATCTGCTAATGAATAACCAGGGATACATCATTCCTTTTCTGGCATTACCTGAAGAAGGAAAATGCATCCTTGTGGCTGTTGAGTACAAGAGAAGTGGGTTTATTTATGGGTGAGTGCTGTTGATATTCATTTACATATTAGTAAACTAGTATCAGTATTTTTTTACAACAGACACACATTTTTGGTGGCCAACTGAGTTTAAACAAACACCCATCATGGGTCCATTGGGATGCGTGTAGATTTTATGTCCTCGAGACCAAGGGACCAGATTTAGATTCTAGACCATAGTAACCTAGGATGTGCTATGGGTGCCTAGAATAGATGGTTGATGGACCGTGGGTTTACTTTTATATCGATCTAGGGTCCCTTTTGGTAATTATAGTATGCACTTATGTGATCATCCCTCGGGAGATCATGAATGTTTTTTACTATTAATATGAAATGTGTATACTCTATTTGATATGTAAGACTCTATTGCTTTTGAGTAGTTGTTTCAATTTTTTATTATTAAATCTAATCAGTTTAATTACATATTTGGAAGTGATGTTATTGCATTACCATTATTACTATATCATCACCAAAGGGTATAGTCTCCTCATTATCACCTATATAGAACCTCACTGCATGTCGTCAGGCTAGGAAGTATGGGGAGGCCTAGCTAAGGCCCAGTGGCCCTCCAACAATGCACATATGTTATGTTTCTATTATTTCATGGTAGTACTCATATGTTAAACCAATTTGATAAAAATTCATTAGTTATTTAGAATCATGATGTTCAAATTTGGTAAATAGATCTCTTTTATTTTTTTCATCTTGAAAGTGATTGTGGTAAATATTTGTAACCATGGTAATGATAAATTTTTTATGTTAGGATAAAAATAACATAATGAGGCATTATTGATTTTTCGAACACATGACTTATTTCTATTGGATGAAATCATTTTTACCATCCTCATTAAATATTTAAAGATATGAAAATTTGGTGCCAATATTTTTATAAAAACATTAATATTACTATATGTCAAGGAAAATTCCAATACAAAAATTTATTAAATATAATATTAATTGTATGTTTATATAGGGATAATAATATGTTATGGACGAATTGAAAATATTCACTTGAGTATAATTTTTTTTATTTTTATGATATTAATTAATTATTATTTTTTTTGTATGATATAATTGCAATAAATTAATTCACAAAATAATCATTGTTCTTGTGCATGAAGTTCAAAAATCATTGTAAATGACTCTAAAAACATTAAAATTAATATACTTTTTTGAATAAATATAGTGTAACAAAAAAATTTACATTTAATAATAATTTATAATTTATTGTCAAAAATATTATATTCAAAATTGATTCCAATCATGATGTCCTCAAATTCAAAGTGAATAGTCCTAAAAACGAATTTAATGGCATTATATGTTAAATAATATATTATTAAATGAATTAAAAATAATTTAAAGATTGAAATATGAAATGGGGGTTTATATGGTTTAAAATATCATCATTTTACCTTTTTTGACTAAATTCATTCCTTACAGCTATATTTTTAATCCATTAAGAATACATAATTTGATACCACACTTACAGTTAAAATTGGTTAAATAAAGGGTTAAACCAAAACATAAGCATTAAAATTCCACATAATTATAACCAAATATTATTTGATGTGGATATTTCACTATTAAAAATCATATATTATAAATTTTTCCATTTGGTTCCACTTTCACATGAAAAAAGTGTTTATTATAATTAAATCATTTAGGTAATTCAATGTGTGTCCTTTCACTCAATTATAAAACAAAACATTTTACCATATCTTATTCCAAACTATTGAGCAATTTATCTCAAACAAAAACACCCAAAAAAACTACACAGCATCCATATAATCATTATAGAAGTGATTTTATTCCAATAATTCCAACCCTATGGCTCTTAATGGGTGTTCTAATGAGGCACTTTGACAATAAGAATGTAAAAAATATAATGAAATATTCTTATTTTTATGGAATAATATATTTGCATCCATTTCATTATCAAATTTAAAACAAAACCATAACTAATGTGTACGGTGGACTAACACCTCACAAAACGATGGAATTTGTTATCCATCACCCCCCCACATGGATGGTCATAATGATGAAACTAAACAATATATATGAATTTAATGAAATAATTAATATTCTATAAATTTAATATATGAAATATAGTTCATTGAACTTCCACCTATTAAATATTGATTACATCTCGTGTGCGCATGTGTGGTCTACCACATCCATGAAATAATGTGATTAATTTTTCATTTTCATGGATGATTATTAATTTTTATATAATTAATATTTATGATTTTTATATCATTATTACAATAATGGAGATGACTGAACTGTGAAAAATACATGATATCTATATCTTTCAAATCAAAACATACATGAAAAATGTAGCAATTAACACCCTAAATAATGATAATAACTAAATATTTTCCACAAACAGATGATAATATTTTATAGGTTTACCATATATGATATTATAGATATGTATACGGTTATTTATGTACGTCTAATTAATCTATATTTATTATAAATTTGGTTAAATCATGCACATCTAAGTTGAAGCATATGGTAAGAGATTTTGTCTCAATTATTACTCAATTACGACAGATTTGGTATTAAGAACATATTTAATTTTATGTTGGGTTTATATTATATAAATTATGTATAAAAAAGAATATATAATTATTTATAGTAATTACTGTTGAAATTCAGGTTTACCCATTACTGTATTTATAATTTAAATGTTATAAAATTGGTAAAAATTGATATTAAAATATATTTTTTGGAATTGATTTTATTTTTATTGGAGGAATCATGTAATATTTACTCTATAAATTACGTATATTTTATTATCCTTTGATTTTTTATTGATCATCCATGTTTTATTAAAAAAAATTCCCTCTTTGGGGCTTGGATGAAGAAATGAAATGTTTAATATAAAAGTTTCTCTTATATAGATTTTTTATCATGATTTTGTTCTTCCATGTGAATATTTTGAAAAATTTATTTAAAAAATTCCATTTTAATTAATAAAATGATTTATTAAGAACGTTTTATGTTATCCATGACTCTTTAAATGATTTTAATGGAACCATTATAATTTTCACTAAACGGTTCATTTAAAAAATTATTTACAAAAAGTCTAAAGAATGGATTCTTATTAACTTATACAATGGTAACATATTTTCCCTATACCATAATAGTTTTACACTATTTAGCCACTTCTACATGTTTTAAATGGTTTTAAAATGAAAATTATTAACGAAATATTTATATTAAATGTTTCTCCTCCATTTTATTGAATTCTCTGGATGAATTGATTTTACTATAAAATATAATTTTCCAAGGAAATTTATGGTCATCTGTCATATGATGATTTATTTTTTGGTCATTGAATTTCTCGTGAATCATTCAGTGTATTATAATTAATTTTCATTAGATAATAAATTTATCTTATAAATATATATTTTTTATAACAGAAATTATAATTAGTTAATCCATATACAATTTCCACATAACGTGATTTACTATGAAATTTATTTAAATGACAAGGGAAATATTGATATTAAGTATTCTTTACCCAATAATTTTTTTTGATAAGGTATATTTATTATGAATTAAAATTTTCATGATATATATAAGGAATATATTGGATACAATATCTGTGTGGGGTTTAGTTATAGATAGTCCCTTAACACATTAATGATTCTAATGACACAAACAAAGTGGATAGGCTTTTTAAATGGAGTTCTGCTGAATAACTAACCAAAATATAAAATATATTGACACAATGACTTGATCAAGACAGATGACGTTATGTATTCCATTTATTGAGAATTCGGTTTTTATATTCCTTGAGATTATTAAATTATTATTATATATGGATTTATTTCATGATCTTTTTATTAATTAATTGGAATGTGGATTCAGTTATTTACCTTGTCATATTTGTTATTCCTAATTTCCTAATTCTATCATCGATAATATGAAATCTATACTAAGTATCTGTGATATTGAGTAGAAATATTGGGAACAAAATTTATGAAAACATATTTTATAGAACATAACCCTATTATAGACACATAGGATAAGACTAAGTTTATGATAATATCAAAAAAATTGTAAGGAAGATAATGTGTGGTTTTCCAAGAAAATTAATCCATGTCTAGGAATTTTAAGGGAAAAACTACTTTGCAACATATTTACTTAGGGATAACAACTCTTATTGGGATGTATTTTTTTTATTAAATCGGTCATCACTAGTCCCTAATGAGTAGGCCCAAGACTACACATATGGTTAAAAATACTAGGGGATATTCTTTGTTTTATGCACATGATATTTTCAATCCATTATAATGTTTTTTAATATATATTTATGATTTTATTATATTTCAAAATAAATCATATTTATTGTTATGATATTAACTATACATAAATACTCAATTTATGTAGTTTTCAACCCCATATTTACAATTAAATGATATAATTTTCATAAATATATGTGATAATTTGTTATATAAAATTATATATAAAATAATCATATAATATAGAATGTTGTCAATACTCATGACCAATATAGAGATTTCCATACTATGTATCCAATACAACAGGTGTTTTAGCTGACCAGATCGTGGACACATTAGTGTAGATAACCAATGTTATATCTATTAAAATTTAGAATATTGAGAAAAATGATATTCTATGACATGATACAACTATATCAGATACTTTTATGTGAATGGAGGTTCCAATTTTAGTGTAACTAGAAATTAACATATATAAAAGAAATGGATTAAGTCTCTTCAAAATATATTTCTGACCATTGCATGAAATGAAACGGAAAAGGTCATAAAGGAAGTGTATTGTCTCAAAGTTGATAATGATAAAAGGTGATCATTTAGGTATAATATTATGAAGGAAGAATAAATAGAATATATATAATAGAGATATTTTAATTTAAAATTATTTGAAAAATATTTCTATCACGGGAAATGAATTGAAATGAAGAGAATGTTCTTCAAATTATTGAAAAATAAAGAAGAGTGTGGTGAAAAGTATGATGCATCATTTACCATACTATCTAAGTATTCTATAGATTAAATACAAAATCTCGAATGAAATATTTAGCACCTTTCCGAAGGGCTTATTACAAGCCTATGATGGGAACCGATTTCTCAGTATTTTACATCAAATTAAGATATATTATTAGGAGCCTCCAAAATATTGAACGATTATTCATGATATTATATCATCAAGGAAAATCAAGACTTTAAGATGATGAATTGGAACCAATAATATTTTAATACATCAAATAAGTATAATAGAATGAATCAATTTCCATTATGGGAAAATATCAGAACGGGAAAAATCTAAAAAATTCTAGATGGGTATTAGAGTTTGTAAACAAATTTAGAGATAATGGTCATCAGGATAATTATTGAAAGGGAATGAAAGAACCCATCACTATCTAGTACATTAACTATTCATAATGGATTAATTGTTAACATAAATGTCCCATGTATCAAGGTAACATGTCGTAGAAGAGCCAATGTGAGTATTCCTTGCCCATGTGATCACTACAGCTGAGGTTAATTTCCCAAAATATGTGGTGGATGATAATTTAATTATTTCTACATATTATAAAAATGAAATATTTGATTCTGGATCATGACATCCTTTTATATCATATATGTTTTCAAATATAATTTTATTTTTACCTATCACCCTAAGAAATGTTTTTCCTTTCAAAAACCATACTAGAAATCCTCCCAGAATTAGGATGTGTTGGCCATTTCCCATTACTATACAAAAACATACCCTATTTGTAGACTTGATTATTAAACATAGGGATGAATTTTATATGATACATGGTATTTATTTTATTTCAATTTTATAATTTAAATATTTATTTCCAATATAATGTGACTAAAATTTATGATGGAGATGCAGAATTCCATGTCTTTATAGGGGAGACGTCTTCATTAGAGTTTGGTTTAGATCAACCACCAGTAGCTCTGTGAAATGAAATTATAAGGAATGAAGAGTATAAAAAATCAATATTTATGAAAAGTAACATATAAATTGAATATATACATATTATATAAGAATCAAATGATGTTTTTATAATGAATTACCTTGACATACTCTAGAATATAATGTTGAATTTTCCATTTATATAATTTTTTATGAAAGACATAGACCAAATAATCCCAATATAATGTTCATAGGGGAATTTGTTGAATTGAAGAAAAACTATTGGTTTTTTGTAATTTGGGATTTATAAACGCTATTGTTCGACATTGGGACACCCATGTTCTTTCTGTTATGAAATATGATCGATATATAAGGATATAAATTGATTATAGGTAAATCAATACTATTATTATAAAGAACAAGTATCATCTACCCAATATTAATGGATGGTTTGATTAGCATAAAGGTTCTCAATAATTTTCAAATACTGGCCTTTGTTCCGGTTATCATAAATTTTGATTAATGAAGGAATATATTACAAATAAGAATTTCAAATGATTTATAAACATTATAAATTTATAGTGAAGTATCATGGATTGACTAAAAAATCATATATTATTATTGATCTAGTGAACACATTATTCAGGGAATATCATGATAATTTTGTTGTGGTTTTTATTAATGATATCTTGTTGTAGTCTAAAAGACATGATGACCATGGGAACCAACAAATATTAACTCTTGAGACACATATAGAGAATGTGATATATGGGAAATTAAATATCAGTAAAGTATATATTATATGTGTTTCTTTTCTTTTCCACATTATCTCTAATGATGTAATATTAGTGAATCTTATAAAGAAAAAGTTAGTCAAAGAATGACCAACATTGACAAACATAACCAAGATATGTATTTTCCATGGTTTGGAATATTATCATCGATGATTTTATCAATGTTTTTATTATTTGGATAACCCTTTAACCAATATTACACATAAAGGGGTTACATTCACATGGAAAAATGAATGTGATGGATTTTTTTGCATAATTTAAGGGTATATTAGTCAATTCTATGATATTGATCTAGCATTGGGAAATGATGGATTTTTTAAATATTTTGATGAATCGAAGAAGGGACTTGGTTGTGTACTTATGAAGAATGATATTGTTATTTTGTATGAATCAAGTTAATTAAAGAATCCTGAACTGAGCATTCCAAACCATGATACTGAGTTAACATTTGATATCTTTTCATTGAATATATGGATACATTATATTTACTGTGAAACATGTGATATATACACCGATCACACAAATAGTCAATATATGTTTTCATAAAAAATCTCAATATGTGGTAAAAGGTGATGGGTGAAAATAAAAAAGGATTATTATTTCTCAATACACTATCACCTCAGGAAGGAAAATAATGTAGAAAATTTATCGAGTAGGAATAATCATAAATTATTGACTAAAATGCGGATTGATTGGGATCCTATATTCATGTATTTAGTAAATATGGATATGGTAATTATTATGAAAGGGGAAACATTTTTCTTTTTAAAAATATTTAAAAAACAACTTTATTAGAAAATATAAAATGTTCTCAACCTGATGATAAGAATTTTCAAAATAAAATTATATATGTGAATGATTGTAAATTTGAAGACATAGTCTATGAAGATGGTGTAATTAAAATTTTTAATGTGGTTAGGTGTTCCATCTACACTGATTCTGAAATTTTAATTACTAGATAATGAATCAAGATCGAATTTCCCTATACAACTAGGTATCACCAATATGTATGGGGATTTTAAGGAACATTTATGGTGGGATAATATGAAAAGGGAAATAATTTATCTTGTATCAAGTATCATGGTTCATTAACAAGTGATAGATGAGATATAACATCCTAGAAGATTCATGAAACACATACCTATTATTATTTGGAAATTGGATGGAATTACTATATAATTTTTCACCATGTTACAAAATACTCATTGAAATAATGATTCCATATGGATTACTGTTCATCAACTTACAAAATACACTCATTTTTTTACTATAACAGAATATTTACCCCTTGATAATCTATCACAATTATATATTAATAAAGTTATAAGACTTCATGTTTCACCTTTATAGATTGTTTTTTATTGTGATCCCACATTTACCACAAAATTCTAGAAAAATATTCATAAGTTTACTAATATTGTGATTCATTTAGGCGCCACCTTTCTTCCTCAAACTGATAGACAATATGAATTTACATTTTGAAAATTATAATACATGTTTATGTTATTATCACTTGACTATCACTATATGTAGGATCATTATTAACCTTTTTGTAGTTTAAATATAAAAAACACTTCCATTAAAATATTTAAATTCTTCTTATATAAAGAATCATATGGAATGATATATCATAATCTAACTTGTTGGGATGAATTCGGTGAAAGGAATGTCATAGGAAAATATCATTTTATGGGGAAATTGTTCATGGTATCTACTATTTAGACCCATATTAAAGTAGTAAAAAGTTGAAAAAAAGAGTTATCTTGATAACCGAATAAATTTTTTAATTTCAAGTGAGAGATCCAATTTTCTCAAATGTATTTCTTTGGAATGGTGATACACATATTTCTATGAATGTATTATTGAGACCAATGTACATTAGAGATTTTTAAATTGTATAAATAATTGGATTTGTGGATTATATTTAAATAATGATAAATATTTCATGAATATTTAAATTATATAATCTTTATCATATATTTTCATTATATTTACCCTTATGACCTTCCATTTAACACATTCGTGAAAATTGAATCACATAGATTTACGAGGTGGTATTCTACTGTAGAGTTGAGAGACATTATTGTATCCCCTTTGATGTTGAATGTCGAAAGTTATATATGATATATTGACTCCATAGGTATAATTATGTTTTAAATATCATATATAACCATTATATATATCATCATTCCCAATCATGAGAGGTTTTACTAGAAAAACGAATGACATCATGTTGGGAGGAGGTAGTCTGTGATATACACAAATGATGAATTGGTAATAGATCCAGAAAACATGAAACCGGTGTACCTGCTGATCATAAAGACACCCAAAAAGACCAAGCTAAAAACTCAAAAAAATATGAAAGACACAAAGAGTGATGATATCACTAAGTCTCCCTGTAATCCTGAAGAGGAGATCAACCTGGGAACTAATGAGACTGAGAAGAAGGAGGTTGATACTATGGTTGATGTAAAAGCTCATGAATCAGAGCAAGGTATTGCTGGAAAGAACAAATATCTGGCCCCTATGTTCACAGAAACTATACTGCCGACACAAAAATCTTCTCTGAATGCAGATGATAATGTCACCCTGAACAATGATCTGGCCCCTGTGTTGACAGAAACTGTTCTGTCAACACAAAAATCTGCTATTAACGTAGATGAATCATTGAATAATGGGATAGATCCCCTCACATCAGGGGCTCTATACCATTTAATTTGTATAAAATGACGATGTGGTTCCAACCCGCTTCCTTAATGTCTGTCCCAATTGAATCTGCTAACAGATTTTCAGTGTTAACTGTTGAGGAAGATGAGGATGTTGCCTCCCCTAGTAGTGAATATGATTCTCCTAGCTGTGAAACTGAGTCCCCTAAAATGACTATATCAACTACAAAGGATAAGACTAGCACTAGGCTCAGGTCAACGAAATGAGTATTCTATTCTAGAATTGCCAAGGGGTTGGGAATTCTCCCACGGTCAGGACCCTTAGGCATTATCTTATGGCCAAAAAACCATTACTAGTTAGATTAGCTGAGCTGCTAATGTAGTTTGACAGATGGGAATCATTCAAATGGTCTTCCCTTATTTATTTCTTTGTATATATCAATTTATCGTTTAATGATTCTGAGTCTTTATGGGTTTTCAAACAAGATAGTGTTTCACTCAACTCTACAGTTTTAGATTATCAATTGGTTACTATCAATTGTTCTTTCAAAAGCAACCCACTTTCTGTGACCTTTGTGTATGCGTTTAATATGTACATAAAAAGACGTGCTCTTTGGAGAAACATAATGGATTTACCTGAGAACATGATCAACAGTTGGATGCTAATTGGTGACTTCAATACAGTGTTAAGACCAAAGAAGAAAACTGGTCAGCATTTCTACTGTACTTCTTCCCAAGATCTCTATACTTGTATTGATAAATGTGGCGTACTTGAGCTTCCTATATCTGGGCCAAATTTCACATGTATGAGATATAAAAAAATGATTGGAAATCTAGAAAACTGGACAGGTGTTTTGTACAAGTGGATGACCGAAACAAGGAAATTGACATCTCTGGGAGAACTCTTGCCAGGATAAATTCTGATCATCACCCCATAATTGTGGATGTTCGATTCTTTACTCAGAGGGATGCTCCACTACCTTTTAAATTTAATAATTCCTGTCTAACCATTCCAAGTTGTAGGGAAGTCATTTTGGAAGCATGGAAATTAGAATGTTTGGCAGTCCTTCTCACATGTTATTCATGATGTTGAAGGCGGTACAAGAAAGATTGAAGAAATGGAGTTAGGATAATTTCATATCCATTGACTCGAATATTAAGGAGGCTGAAACAGCTCTCTGAAATTATCACATAGAGTCCTTGGATCTGGACATGCCAACCCAAAATGAAATTAAAGCTACTGCCAATATGGATAAGCTGATTGATCTCAAGGAGAAGTTGGCTCAGAATCAGTTTAACATCAGGTGGTTGAAATATGGAGATAGAAACTCCAAGTTGATTCACTGTATGAATAGGGAAAAGCGTGTGAAGAGATCATGGAAATCACTCACCATTGAAGGAAAACTATTTTCTTCTTAAATGGAGATTGCTAATGCAACTATTAACTATTTTGAACAATTTTACTCTGACTCTGAGGAGGAAGTTTCAGACAAGATTATCCAATGTTTTGAACCCTCTATTGATAATTAGCAGAACAAAATTCTGGTTGATACCCCCAATGCTAAGGAGATTCATGATGCTTTATTCTCATTAAATATTAATAGTGTGGCAGGACCTGGCGGCTTCACCAATAAATTTTTCATGTTTTACTGGAACATCCTTCAAGGTGAGGTGACCAATGCTGTGATAGATTTTTTCACGTCTTCCTACATAACTTTTGGTATGAACTCATGTTTCATTTCTCTGATTCCCAAAAAGGATAATCCTATTGAAATAAAAGATTTCAGACTAGTGGCCATTAGGAATAATTTTCCAAAGCTCATTAGAAAGATTATTACTCATCGGTTGGGTAATATCGCCAGGAAGACAATATCAAGAAATTAGTTTGGAATTGTCCCTAGGAGGAACATTCAGAATTGTTTATGCACTACATCAGAGTGTGTTAATGTGATGAGAAGAAAAGTCAAGGATGATAACATGGCATTGAAAATTGATATCTCAAAATCCTTTGACACTATTATATTGAGATTCCTTTTCCATATCCATCGAATGCATGGATTATCTGAAATGATTATTGACCTTGTTAACACCATTCTTACTAGTGCCAGACTGTCCATAATTGTTAATGGATCCCCTAGGGGATTCTATCAATGCTCAAGAGGTGTCAGGCAGGGTGACCCCCTTTATGGATTACTCTTCGCCTTTGCAGAAGATTATCTGAGCTGGTGTCTCACGGATCTCTTAAATTATGGGTGGTTTCAGAGAATGAATGTTAAATGTGGCCTGCTTGCTCCTTCATATTTGTTTTATGCTAATGATATTCTCCTTTTTGGAAGAGCGGATAAGTGAACTATCTATTGTATTAAAGGAATTATCTCTCATTATGAAAAGGTCTCGGGTCAGGTAATTAACTGGAACTAATCCTCTGTCATGTTTCATAATGGAATCTCTACTTCAAAGCAATCCAGGGTGGATCGACAGTTTGGGGTTAAGAAGGGTGTTTCCCTTTTATTTATCTTGGTGTACCTCTATTTTGGGGTAGAATCAGGAGAAGGTTTCTTGAGAATATAACGTTGAAAATTATGTATCAACTTTCTAATTGGAAAGGGAAAACCTGTCTCAAGCAGGAAGAATCTGCTTAGTCAATGCTGTGATAACTTCGATGTTTGTGTATTAATTCTCAGTTTACTATTGGCCAAGAGCTCTAATTAAGGATATTGCCAATAAGATCAGAAATTTTATCTGGACTGGATCGATACACGAGAGGAAGCTAATCAATGTTGCCTGGAAAAACTGCATCAAGCCCATTCAAATGGGAGGAATGGGCGTTAAGAATATTTTTCTTTTCAATGATACATTGATGAACAAGTTTACCTGGAACCTAATTGCATCCGCTAGTGTCTCTATGGAATTTCTTCAGAGTAGATTTGTAGACAAACTGTTTAAAGTGTATTCAAATTATTTATGTTCAACCATTTGGCCTGTAATTAAGAAGTCTTATTCAGAATTGAAGTTGTCTTTGAAATGGCTGGTTTCGAAAAATTCTGTTCTAAATTTTTGGAATACTCACAAGTTATTGAGGCTGATAGTTGATCTTGTTTCCATCCCTCACCATTTAAAGGATCTGACTATTGCTGATTATCAAAATAATACCACTGTTTTCACTCTCCCGAGTCAGGTCTCTTATGGAATTGAATGATATCCCCTACAGGACAATGATTTACTGATCTGGATGTCTAATTTGAATGGAAACATCACTACCAGAAACTGGTATAGAAGTCTTTGTGGTCATTAGTTGCAGCCACCATCTTGGGTTATATCTTTTCATAAGACTTTTATTCCACCTGCTGCTTCACTGCTCTTGTGGAGGATATAGAGCAGGCGGCTTCCCCTTCAACCTGCTTTGCAGAAAGTTGGAATCCAACTTGCCCCTGTTTGTTTTTTCTGCTTAAATGAGGCTGAATCTGATTTGCATATTTTCTTCACATTCACTTTTGCTACCAAAAACTGGAAGTATTTGCAGGAGATTTTCAAATACAGGTTAGAAACCACATCATTTGATGATTTATTCTTCTCACTATGCAATTTAGAATGCAGTGAGTAGATTACATCACTGTTATATACAGCGATAGCTGGGCTGGTTTGTTTTATCTGGAAATCTAGGAATTTAATAGTTTTTAGCATTAATTCCCCTTCATTGCGTGCTGGAATTTTGGAAATTAATTCTATTGTTCAGACTTCTAACTATATCAAATAGGGGATATGAAAAATTATGTTGATGATTTTACACTACTTAGATCTCTTGGTGTTAACGGCAGGGCGAAAAAGCCTCGAATGATTAAGCATGTCAGATTGATCCCTCCAATTTCACGCTGGCTAAAAGTGAATGTTGATGGTGCAACATCTGGGGACCCGGCCCAGCTGGCTGTGGAGGAGTATTCCACACACATAGGGGGTTCGTTAAATGTTTTTTTATCATTACATTGGAAATACATTTTCTATTGAAGCGGAGCTATGGGCGATCATTAAATCTATCAGGTACGATGTCTTCCATGGATGGAAGGATATTTGGATTGAATCAGATTCATCCACTGCTGTGAAAATTCTTTGAGAGTGGTCCCAAAATGTTCCATGGAGGATGCTCTTGGTGTGGGTGGAGTACCTTCGGCTTGCGGACTCTATTTCTGTGGAAGTTCTTCTTGTCTATCGTGAAGCAAACCACATTGGAGATGTTCTTTCCAAATGATCGATTATAGAGGTAGGTTCATATTGGTTCTTTATTACACCTACTTTTTTTGATAGCTTGGTTCACGTTGATTTACGTGGTGATGTTTATACAAGTATTTGTAAAGAACCTTCTTGAACTTTCCCTTTACTCTTTATTTTTAATTTTAATTTATTTTGAAGGAGCAGGATTTTTCGCCTGTCTCTAGATTTTCTTGGTATGTAAGATAATTAAGATATTATATAATCATTATTTTAGAAAAAGTAATGCAATGGAGATAGAAATATAATTAAAATGCTCATCGAATAACGTTTCCACTTCTTCGAGTATCCTCTTAAGGTTTCTACAAATGGACTTCATAGTTTTTATTAATGCTGAAAATAATATTTTTAATTTGATAATAGTATTGTCTCAGATTTTTCCTTGTATTATTTATAAATATTAAATGGAATTTTTACAAGACCAAGCATAGAGGCAGTACATCATTTCGAGGCCCAGTGATCCTGGAATAGTGGTTTGACCTTTTTAAGATAGGTGAGTTGCAAAATGTGCACAGTTGTGGCAGTTTCCGAAACGAATGCTCAAATTAATAATCTGAGGGCACAGTTGTGTCCGACATGAAGACTTTACCTAAGAATGGGTGTAACTTTGACTGGCGCGGGTCAAGGGAAAAAATATAATTTTCTGACGTTGCTTGAAAAATAAAATAAAATAAAATAAATTAATTCACAATATTTATTTTATTTTAGTTGGAAACATTCTCTACAGCGCAACGATGGGGAAAATGTTTCTATAATTAATACCATGAAATAATCACTCTGAAACAATAACGTTGACTCATTAATGCCGCAACGTAACAATAACTACTCAACTTAATGGAACGCTAAAACATGTTCCCTCCTTTTAATGGGTTAATCAAACGTTTCTTGTCAGCAGAAGGTGGATAGAAACTCTGGATAATTCATGGAGCTTTGGAGAAAACTCTCGGCGATGAACAACGATGAATCAAAGGTGTGAATCGCAGCTCCAACGAATTTTATGGATCTCGAAGATGATGACAGCACGACCCCTACATCAGCGATCAATCCCTTCTTGAGTTGGGGGCTTGTTATTTTTTTTAATTCATCCTCATTATTCGGTTAAATGACGAACGTGGATCAACCCACAAATAGGTTGATCTGAGGATTCATGCTTTCTTGTAGGAGGATTTTATTAGGTTGATCTCAGAGAATTAATCCAAGTTAGATTATTTTTTTGATTCTTCTCTGTTTGATCCTACTAATGGGAGATGATCAACCTCGTGACGAATGATGGCGGGGGTTTGTTCCTCAATTTTCTTTCGGATTTTCTTACCCTTTTACTTGTGTTCTTCACGTTCTTCATGGGGAGAATAAAAATAGATCATTGCGCATCCATTTTGCAATACAACAATACCAAATTGGAGACTCAATATCGGGATGACTCAACGGAGGTGCGGTGTCGATGGTTGCAGGCGAATTGACACTATTCAGGAGAAATCATTCTACGACTGTTCTTAGCGTCGATGATCGAAATGAGTTTTCAGGGCCGATCGAATGCTTGAAGCCTCTAGAAACATCCAAGGCATTGTGGGCGACCATGGACAATGAGTATCACAATGATTGGACAACCAGATCAAGAATCAAAGGATCCCCTAGGCACGGTGACAATGTACAATGATTTTGAAAATTTTTAGGAAACACGGAATGTATCATGAAGAACACAGCATGTAGGTCCTTAGGCAGGACTCGACGTGTATCTCGGGTGATACAAAGACACAAGATGGAGTACACAGTCATGTACTCCACCACACGGCCAGACCAGGCCGGCTGCTTGGGTTACCCCATGTACCAGTTAAAGGGGATGGTATACATGGGATAAAGCCGTGTACGGGCACACAGCTGCGTAGATAGAGCTGACACTGGTCACTCAAACATAGCATTTGATATGTACTACACGTCGGGTGCTAACTTTTCTAGTTGACCCGCATTGAGAACTGGGCTATGGTACATGGGTAGTACCCGAGGATAGAAGACACATCGTGTGAGACTTCTACACACCATGTAATTTTCGGATCATGGAATGATCTTCACATCCACCATATCATGGACATGTTTCGTTTGGGTTAGTGCCCCTTTTCTCGTTCCCCTAATGGTCAGGTCTCATTTCCTTCTACAGGATTATGATCCCTTCGGCAAGAATTTCGGAGATAGAGGCAGGTATACATCTGAGAGGCTCAGGGTGATATCCTCTATCCATTCTTGACCCTAGGTAGAGTCAGTTATCGATGTCACTACTTCCACAGGGCGCTGATCCTATAACTATAAGGTGAATCTGGATGAGTCTTGGAATCCTCCAAGTCCCTAGATGTGATGATCTTCTATGTATCGTGATCCTACCACACTCAGGAGTCTGTTCTCCTGGAATGAGTGCATCTATCTCTCTGGGCTTTTCCTGATGAACAGTACTTCTCGGACGGACTTTATCAAAGCCATTTGACTCGTGGAGTGAGTTCTCTTGGACGAGTTCTTCATAGAATCTTTGAACTGAATCCATTAAATGGGTATGTGGTTGTGTGACTTGTATCTAGACTATGGGACTAGGTGTCGAGTATATCTGGATTGTGTTTCTCTTGTTATATGTTTTGTAGACATATACTACGTAGAGCTTACTATACCTTTAATTTGCATATTTATTTGTCGTTTTCGAGGTCTCCTACTGAGTAATGTTACACTCATCCAGGAACATGCATTGCATGCATGTGTCATGTCTTGTGAAGATGATCATTCTTTTGACAGATTCCAGGACGGACCAGGATAGGATCGATCTTTGTGAGTTCCCTATAGGTAGAGGTGTTCATACGACTGCGAGCAGCAGTCCTATTACCACTTTTTGTTTACGAGATGGACTTTTTAGTTTTCAGAATCATGTTTTTGGTGGGCTTGTATTCTGGCACAGCTTACTTTCAGTATTTTACATTTCGTTGTACTCTATTGGTTGGGTTTATTTGTATGCATGCATTTTTTTCATTAGTGGTTTTTACATTTCAGCATTTGCGGGCTTCGAGATGTGTGCGTGTGTGAATGTAAATAGGAAATGGATCCCATGCTAGTAATATTCCTACTCAGTGCTAGTCACCAGACCCTGGACTATTGGGAGTGGGATTGGGGAGTCTTACTGTGGGCCCCACTAAGATAGGTCTTCACAGAGTGGTATCAAAGGTGGTTAGTTCAACCTTAGGACCAAGAGTCTATGAGATTGGTTTGGGGAAACAATGCTATGTGTATTTAGATCATATTCCATTCCAGAGACTCTAGTGTTTATGTGGGCGGCCGACATATCCGTACACCCGAACTCTAATAAACGTCTTTTCGACTCAGTACATGGAAACACAAGTTGCGGGGAAGTAAAATAATGGAAAATGCATCATATAGGAAAGGCTTGTGTTTTCTATGTCTTTTGTGTCAACTATCTGAATATACTCATTTACCATGGTACATCTTGTTTCCTTACAGGATGCCTCCGCGATGCATACCCGCTTGGATTCAGTAGCGCGATCAAAAGGATTCCCCCTCAGTGACAAGTCTTCGATACACGGACTAGTTCCCCATGCGTTTTCTCCATGTGGTGCACCTTCTATACAACCACCAGTGGAGCAGCCCATGGTACCTGCAGTACCGACTGACGAGGGGCGCAGGCCTAGCGTGCTCCACGAGTTCCAAACA
The DNA here is from genome assembly GCA_963277665.1 of Viscum album. Classification (NCBI taxonomy): domain Eukaryota; kingdom Viridiplantae; phylum Streptophyta; class Magnoliopsida; order Santalales; family Viscaceae; genus Viscum; species Viscum album. The sequence continues at coordinate 436,420,341 of OY728167.1, read as the reverse complement.
CAGAGACCCCTCAGGTTCTGTGGTGAGCATGACCCTCAGGCAGCAGAGGACTAGCATCAGACGGTGACCATAGTTTTTCGTATAGTAATGACACCAGTGGAACAAATTTTGATCATAGGAGTGATACTTATTCATGATTCGGTAGTAAGAAGATGGATTATGACCAAAAAGACTCACGATGGGGATGTTATTTCATGAAGGGAGTTTGAGTGAATCTTTAGGAAGGAGTTCTCTCCAATTACGCTGATAGTAGAGCACATCCTAGAGCTTCTTCAGCTCCATTAGCACAGTTTGACAGTAGAGTACTATTCATCGTGGTTTACCAACCTTGCCCGGTACTCGATGGATATGGTCAAGGATCATTACATCAGCTCTAGGACCATTGAGCAAGGTCTACGACGGGACATCCGAGCTAGTGTCGTGCCTTTATGCATCTAGACTTATGATTGAGTGATCAAGCATGCCTTGGTGATCAAGATAATCTTGGAGGAGTAGAGACAGCCGACGATAGTCAGCATTAGTAAGATAAGTGGAGATACCTCTTTAGTAGGGAGACGACGTCAGGCACAAGGATCAGGATGTGGGAGATCTCATAGGAGGACCCAAGATAGAGGATCGATAGTCCAAGGCTATCAAGATGAATCCAGTCATCCAAGGGATAAGTAATGCTACACGTGCGGTAGTAGGGTACATCTCCCTTGAGATTGTCCGACCCATCAAGCTGCTGACTGGGAGGCGGTGGATGGATCACCGAGGTAGAGATAGAGAATGGTGCATACAGACCCTCTAGGTGGAGGATGTGGTAGAGGATCAAGGAGAGATACATATGGTGTCAGACGCTTTGATTAACTTCCACCACCACCCCCAGGAGGTCCACAACAGGCTCAGGGATCTGGGGGACAGGGGCAGGGACAACTGCATGCGGTCGAGTCATATGACCCAGGTACTCAAGGGATGATACGAGGTATGATCTGTTTCTTCTATAACTTGGAATTCGTACATATAGACACAGGTTCTAGTCATTCCTTCCTTGCCACATGTATTGTGAGAAACCTTGAGATTCCGATAGAGCTGTTGACTTGATCCTTCCATTTGGAGACACCTACAGGAGGGGAATCAATGATCACACACCTATGGAGACAGTGTGATCTTACCCTTATATGTGACAGTTTTGGTTGAAACCTCTTGATGGTAGCGTCGAGGCCTTATGACATAATTCTCAGTATAGATTTTATATCGTAGGTCAATGCCCTGATTGACTGATTTAGGCGAAGAGTGAAGTGTGTCCGCCGTGATGGGATGACGTTTTCCTTTTTCAGAGAAAATAAGACCTACGCAGCACAAAATGGGCTCATTCATAGGAGGGTTCACCCGATCACTCAAGAGTTGTCTATTCTTACCCTTAGAGAATTAGATGTTATGATCTCCCAATTCCCAACAGTAGTGGTGGAGTGCGAGGATGTATTTGTCGAAGATGTTCCAGGACTAACTCCTCACTAGGAAATCGAATTCTTCATCAAATTACACTCTGGGTCGACACTGATTTCTTCACCGTCATATCATATAGAAATTGGAGAGATTCTCTATCTGATGGTGCAGTTAGAGTATTTGCAGAGAAAGGGTTTCGTAAGACCCAACGTTTCACCATGGGATACCCCAGTCTTATTTACCAAGAAGTCATACGGGAGTTTGAGGTTGTGTGTGGATTACCGGCACCTGAACAAGGTGAAGGTAAAGAATAAGTATCCACTGTTGAGAATTGATGACCTCTTCGATCAGCTAAGTGGGGAACAGTGGTTCTTGAATGTTGACCTTTGATCAGGTTATCACCAGTTATGAGTACGAGATGAGGATATACTGAAGACTACATTCAGATGCCTCTACGGTCATTATGAGAACATGGTGATGCCTTTTAGTTGACAAACTCTCCCATAGTGTTCTTGGGGATGATAAACCGAATATTCCATCCGTACATAGACCAGTTTGTAGTGTTCTTAATCGATGACATCCTTGTGCACTCGGCGTCACAGGAGGTGCATGCAGGACACCTGCTGATGGTTCTGGATGTACTCTAGGATCACTATCGTTATGGGAAGATCTTGAAGTGACAGTTCTGGATTTAAGAGGTCCACTTTTTGGGACATGTCATGTCCACAGATGGGGTAGCTATGGACCCAGCCATGGTGGATGCAGTGTTAGCATGGGATCCACCTTTGAGTGTGACAGAGGTGTAGAGCTTCATTGGGTTGGCAAGATATTACCGGGGAATCAATCATGATTTCTCCCAGATATTAGCACCGGTTATTTCCATGACTAGGAAGGGGAAATCATTCATATGGATGGAGAAGTTCCAGTAGGCTTTTGTGCAGTTGAGAAAGAGTTTAACGAGCACCACGATTTTGAGATTGCCAGAGGAGGGTGTCGAGTACGTAGTATTTTGTGACGCATCAGGGACATGGCTTGGATGTGTCCTGAAGAAAAATAAGGTTGTGATTGTTTATGTGTTGCACCAGCTTAGGCCACAAGAGAAGGACTATGAGACCCATGATCTCATGTCACCTGCAGTAGTCTTTGCATTGTAGATTTGGAAACACTACCTTATGGGAGAGTGGTTTGACTTCTACTCTAACCACAAGATCCTCAAGTACATCTCACCACAGAAAGATTTTAATATGAGACAGAGGCATTAGATAGAGTTCCTCTAGGACTATAATTTCGAGATAATCAATACTCATGGGAAAGGGAACAATGTGGTAGATGCTCTTAGTAGATGATCGAGCTCGCATCTATTGAGTGAGGTGAAAAAGAAGTTATCCAAGTCGTAATTATCCCTCATGTACAGAGAAGATGCAGCTTACCTACAGTCGATGGTTTTTACCCCTCCACACTTACAACGATTTAGGGAGACACAACTTGGGGATGTCGACTGTGAGGCTTTACATGCTCACTAATCAACATGACAAGTTCTTGATGGATGTTCCCATGGTGGGGAGCACATAATTATTTTAAAAGGACACATTGTAGTACTAGTGGAGTCAAGGGAAGTGGTCCTGAGGGATTTTTATACATCCCCCATGGCGGTACATCCTGGATTAGCAAAGTTGTACCAGGATCTATGATGATTGTTCTGGTGGTAAGGAATAAAGAAGGCAGTAGAAGAGTTCATTTCATGATGCCTTACATGCCAGTAGGTACAGGATAAGAACCAGGTCCTAGTGGGATTAGCTCGCCTCCTAGAAGTTATAGAGTGGAAGTGGGATGGAATATAGATGGACATTGGGATAGTATTACCATGGTTGTACAAGGGGCATGATTCCATCTGGGTGATCATTGACTGACTCACCAAGTCGGCCCACTTACTAGCTATTATGGAGAAGTGCTCCATAGAGAGCATTGGGATACCTCTACGTGTTGGTGATAGTTCAGCTACATAATGTCCCTTTAACAACTGTCTCGCACCGAGATGCCTGTTTCACATCTCAGTTGTGGAAGGGGCAGCAAGAGGCTTTTGGGACTCAGCAATGCTTGAGCACAGTGTTCCATCCCCAGACCGATGGTCAGATGAAGAGGACCATTCAGGTTATGAAGGATATGTCATGGGACTGTATCTTGGACTTTGGTTGTAGTTGGGAGGACCACCTTCCAATGGTGGAGTTTTCCTAAAAAAATAACTAAAACTCCACCATTGGTATGGAAACTTTTGAGGATTTATACGGGATACCATTCCGGTCACCGCCCTGCTGGACCAACCCCGGAGAGTCACCACTCATGGGTCCACAGTGGGTGTGAGCTACCCCCGAAATGGTGCAGGTCATCCGGGAGAGGATGAAGACTACAAAAAGCTGGTAGAAGTCTTATGCTGACAGACAATAGAGACCTCTGGAGTTCAAGGATGGAGACCATGTTTATCTATGGGGCTCACCTCAATGAGGGTTACATAGGTTTGACCGGGGCGACATGATATATACGAGGTTCATCGGTCCTTTCCAGATAATGCACAGAGTTGGATATTTGGCATACAACCTAGCTCTACCACCACACTTTCACCGAGTACATGATGTCTTCCACATTTCACAGCTAAGGAGGTACGTGCATGACCCATCGCACATCATCGACTCGGGCGAGATGGAAATCGAGGATGGAGAGACCTTTGATAATTACCCAGTGGAGATTGATTGTTGGCAGGAGAGGATCCTTCATGTGCGATCGATTCCCTTTGTGCACTTCTGGTGGCACCATGTGAATCTTCAGTATAACATGTGGGAACGGGAGGCTCAGATCCTTGCCCAATAGCCACATCTTTTTTAGTATCCATTTTTATTTCCTTTTTAGGGACACAAAGCCCCATTGTGGATATAATTTACCGTCTAGGATTTTTCCATGTATTGTTTTTAAATATTATATGGAAATACTACACGACCAAGTGTAGAGATGACACATCATTATGAGACCCAATGATCCCGGAATGGTGGTTTGACTTTTTATGTTCAGTGATTCGAAATATTTGTGCAGTTGTGGCAGTTTCCGAAAAAATGTCGTAATAAAAAATCTGAGGGCACCGTTGCATCAGGGACTATGACTTTACCTATGAATGGGTCTAACCTCGACCAGCACGAGTCATGGGAAAAAGTTAATTTTTAGACATTTCTAGTAAAATATAATATAATAGAATATAATATTTCAAAAATATTGTTTTATTTTATTTGGAAACATTCACTGTAGCACGATGATGGGGAAGCTATTTCGATAATTAATTCCATGCCATAATCATAATGAAACAGAAACACTGACTCATTAATTTCACAGCCTAATGACAGTGACTTAGGGTAACAGAACGCTGAAATATGTTCCCTCCTTTTAATAAGTTAATCGAACTTAGTTCATTAGCATATGGTGGAGAGAAGCTCTGGATAATTCTTGGAGATTTGGTGTAAACTCTAAGCAATGAACGATGGAAAATAAAAGGTGTGAATCATTGCACCAACGAAGTTGAATGATCTCAGCAACGATGGAAGCGCGGCCCCTTCGTTAGCGATCAATCCCTTCTTGAGGTAAGGGAATTTTATTTATATTTATTTCATCCTCGTTCATTGGTTAAAGGAAGAACACATATCAACCCATGAACAGGTTGATCCGTGGATTCATGCATTCATGAGGGAGGGTATTATTGTGTTGATCTTAGGGAATTAATCCATGTTAGATTATTGTTTTGATTCTTCTCCTTCCATCATACTGACAAGAGTGGATCAACTCCTTGAAGAATGACGTCGGGGGTTCATTCCTCAATTTGATTTTGGATTTTCGTTCCCTTTTTACTTGTGTTCATCGCATTCTTCATGGGGAGAAGAACAATAGATTTTTGTGAATCCATTTCGAAATTCAATAATCCCAAATTGGAGACTCGACATTGTGACTACTCAACAGAGGTGTGATGGTAAAGGCGGCAGATGAATCGACTTGGTTTGGGAGAAAACGTTCTTTGACCGTTCTTCGCGCAGATGATTAAAACCTTTTTTCAGGGTCAATCAATTTCCTGAAACCTCCTGAAACATAGAAGGCATGTAAGGGAGACTTGGACCTTGATTATCGCAATAATCAGATGTCCAGATCAAGAATCAAGTGACCCTTTAGGCGCGACAATGAATAATGATGATTCTATAAATTTTCTTGATACACAATGTGTATCATGAAGAACACGATGTGTGGGTCCTTAAGTGGGACTCAGTGTGTATCTCAGGTGATACATGGACACAAGATGGAGTACAAAGTCATGTACTCCACCAAATGGCCAGACCAGGCTGGCTGCTCGGGTTAACTTGTGTACCTATTACACGGGATGGTACACACAGGATAAAGCCATTTATGGGAACAAAACCACGTACATGGACCTGACCCCAATCATTCAGACACAACGTGTGATATGTACTACACTTCGTGTACTGAATTCTCAACACGAACAGCCTTGAGACAGTAGTCGTGGTACACGGGTAGTACCCGGGGTTAGAAGACACTGCGAGTGACACTTCTATATGATGTGTACTTTTCAGAATATGCCTTGATCGTCTGGTCCAATTTATCATTGACATATTTTGTTTGGGTTATCACTCCATTTTCTCATTCCCATGAAGTTCAGGTATTTTTTTCCTTCTATAGTAGTATGAACCCTTCAATAGGACATTCTGGGATAGAGTCATGTATCCCTCCGAGAGGCCCAAAGATAGATCCTCTAACCTTTCTTGACCCTCTGTAGAGTCAGTTATCCATGAGACTACTTACATAGGGCACCGATCCTCTATTAAGCAGGTGAATCTGGATGAGTTGTTGTATCCGCCAATGCACTGGCGGTGATCCTAATCTATGTATCGTGATCATTTCCAACTCAGGAGTGTGTTCTCCCAGAATGAGTGTATCTATCTCTTGTGGCTTTTCCCGACGAACATTACTTCTCAAACGAACGTTATCATAGCTATCAGACTTGTGGATTGAGTTCTCCTGGACAATTGCTTCGTGGAATATTCGAACTAAATCCCTAGCATGGGTATGTGGTTGTGTAACTTGCCTCTAGACTATGGGTCTGGGTGTCCAGTATTTCTGGATGGTGTTTATCTACCTATATGTTCTGTAGAAATATAATTTGTAGAGCTGACTGTACCTTTACATTGTGTACTGCTTTGTGGTTTTTAGGGTCTCATACTGAGTATTGTTGTGATCACCCCTACACAGGCTTTGCCCGCACGTGTCGTGTCTTATGCAGATGAGCAGACGTTTGACAGTCCTGGGAGGACCTAGACATGACTGAGTTTTCTGAGTTCCCCACAGGCCAAGGTGTACCTATGGCTACGAGCATCAGTCCAAGTACCTCAATGTGTTTACAGGTTGGACTTTTTAGTTTTTAGACTCTATTTTTGGTGGGATTTTATTCTGGATCATCTTACATTCAGTACATTACATTCTATGATACTCTGTTGGTTGGGTTTAGTTGTATGCATGCATTTTGATTCTAAGTTTTTTTTACATTTCAACATTTTTGGGGAGTCGTGGCACGGGCTCCACTATGATAGGTCATTAGAATAACATGGAATTTTTTGAAGTTATGTAGTTATTTATTCTATATAAAATGGGTTTTTATGGTTTGAATATAGAATTATAATGGGTGTCCTTTTATATGTGTTCAAGAGGACATACATGGTATTTTTTAAAGAAATTGGGTTCTCCCACATTTTTTGTTTATCACAGGGGTCCAAAATAAACCATTATCGAACTATATATCTCTAATAGTAGAAAAATGTCTATAATGTAGTTTTTATATATTTTTATAGATCATTTATAAACATACCTTTTTCATTTAACCCTAGTTAAACCCATTTTTACATTAAAATCCTGAATTTCATTTTTAGTGCATTGACTATTGATGGTGATAAAAAATATTTTATTTACATTATTAGAGACTTTTATTTATTAAAATAAAAAAAATCCAAATTTCAATTCACATATGTGGCCAAAATTAATTCTAAATTATTTTGACAGATTTTACGAGAAATATGTTTTTTTTAGTGAAAATGTTCAAAAGGTTTTAATGTTTTTATGTAAAAATTAAATATTAAAATGATTCTAATGAATAAAATTCTATAAATTAAATATTATTGAACAGGTTTTATATTAAAACCCACACAGTATATAAATTATTATTATAAATTATTTAATGAAAATTGTTGTTTTCATTAAAAATTATGTATTTTCACAATTCATAAAAATGATACATTTCATAACAATCACAAAAATTCAACATAAACTAATATTGGTGTTATGGTTTCAAAATTTGATTTGATTTTTAAAATATTTTATTTAAAATTATTTATAACTAGTTTTAAATTAGATTTTAATTGCATGACTAATCTGTCTATTAAAAATAATACAGATTTTCAAAAACCAATTTTTTAATCTAAATGATTCATATTTTTTTAATAATAAAATGATAAACATATTTTTCATAATTTTGGAACAATGTAAACCATCCAATATAATTTCTTCATCACAAATATTATATTAATTAATAATATTTTTCAAATATATCATATTTTATTAAAATCAATGTTCTGTGAAACATAAGATTAATTGAGTGTTGTTTGTAATTAAAGATGAACCTAGGGTTGTGTATAATGAATGATAAATCATTTTTACATGTAATTAAATATATTTATGTGACTGAATGCATTTTAAAAAAATTATATCATAAAGGATTAGTGTTTTATATTTTCTTCTAATCATGGTGTTTCGTGTCGCATATGTTATCAAACATAGTTTTCTTCTTTTAAAATATTAGGGTGTGGAATTGAGAGTAAATACCACCACTTATGAAGGTATTTATAGAAATAACTCTCCATGGAATAAATATCTAAAGATATTTAACATTATAGGTAAAACCTAATTCTATTTAGGATTTAGTGGAATAAAAAAGAAATTATAAAATTTTATGGTAATAGGTATAACCTACCTATAATCAAGATGTGGTCGAATTTAATAAAATTATCACTCGCCATAGAGGTTATATTGTACACTAGTAGGAACGAAAATCATTTGTTTCAATCATATCAATCTATGAAATCTAAAAATTAGGCAACCAATTCCATTCTTGAAATGGAATTGGATACATCCATGTAGAGAATCATTGGTCCCCACAGAAACACAAAATGTTGGAATACAAATATATAAGTGAAACATTACATTTTTTGTTTAATGATTCCCTATAAAGGAATCATGGATCTATAAAACATAAACAACATTAATTTTTTATTTTAATAAATCACATCATTAATTATTGTTAAAAAGGATGAAATAAATATGTTTTAAGTATATTATAGGCAAAATAAAAAATATTATGATAATACCTCCCAGATCATAGGAGACCTCATTAGCATTGTTCAGGGACTCCCCAAATATATTTTTATGACTAACATCGTGAAAATAGAGCCTCATACTAGGAATGGTATTCTTTAAATACTTCTAGATATTCTCATATAAACCATATTGATAAAATTGTTTCTGAGGAGTAAAAAATGACAATTGATTTTTGTGTGTAGAACACACTGATAGAACTAGATGGGTGGCCTCTTTGGATGTGAATAAATAGAAATTCCCCTCACTAAAATTATTTTAGTATCACCTCTATATGTGATTCCATTCTATGATTATTCCATCACTTATAAGGTCAATTGTATTTTAATATATGATCTGTCACTTACTCTTCCATAATATTCCACAAATTTTAAGAATCCCACTCAATTATAAATTTATACAATCAGTAATTGTTTCAATTAACTAGTTCTCAATGTGAAAAGAAAAGGGGTTTTTATAAAACCACTCTTGAACCTAATTTTTTGTAATAACACTATAGATGGATGGTGGATCCTTGGTAGTATAGGGTTCCCTTTGTGGAAAGCCTCTCCTTGTAGTAACGATGGGTCTTACTAGTGGGTTTTTATTATGATTTCCCTCCTAAAAATTAGGTTTTGGTTCTCTAGGAGAAATTGTTTAACATAGGGAAGGGATCGATGTTATGACCTTTCCCATGAATTGAAACCAACATATTTTTCATTAAGGTCACTAGAGTAATTTTTAGGCCTATATCCCATATACAACTTTATTTAATTATTTATCAAAATACATTTTTCTTAAATATGCTATCCAAAATGCTTTTAATTTTATTAAAATGTTTTTTAAATAAATTATAAATATAAAAAAATTGTAAATAATGTTAAATAAAAGTGTACACATGCTTAAGGATTATCAAATTAAAAACTAAATATTAATAGTTGAAAATATATACATATTAAATTGAACCAGTTATTTATTTATATTGACCATGTTATTAATAAAAAATAGATTGGAAATAATTATTTATTTATTTTTAATGTTTTAGTATAAATATTCATGAAATAGATTCCATTAAAATCATAGTTACAAAATAAAATTCATTCTAGAAGATATATAGTCCAAAATGAGGCAACCTATCGATGCCTAATATTGTTTATAATATTTGAGGATCAAGACCGGCCAGAAAAGGAAAGAGAGAATTATGTCTCGGAATACACATGATAACTCAAAATTACAACATTAATATTTTAACTAGAAATATTTATGGGTTACTTCCTGAGTCCATAATGTTTTATATTAACACCCATTTTTAGGTTCGTTTCCTTTTCCCAAGTTATGTATAAAAGGTGTTTTTCACATCATTGTAGGGGCATTTTCAATTGGTGACTGTGATACACCTTGTAGGTGGAACATACCTGCCCCTAACCACTTGTCATGATTTTTGGTGATTCTAGAAATTGATATAATATATATGGTATTCATGGATCCATTTGGATATATGTTAACAACCATGATTTTTATAAATGGAAATTTAATTCTTATAATTATTACATATATTAATGATCTCATAAAATTACAAATAAAACAGAATAAAATAATTATAAATAATGAATAAATGAAAAAATATGTATTTCTACACATTAAGAAACCCATACCAATTGAATAGTAACTTGGCCTTTTGAATATTTATATGACCATTATGAATAATAAACCATCCAATGGAAAAGTAACCTTTCCGATGAAAGTATAAATAAAATTTAATCTTTGTATAAATATTAATATGATAAAAATATATCATATAATAAGTAAATATTAGTTTTAGAATTTATTAATTTGCATTGAATGTTTTATAACACAAAAGAATTTATATTTTATTTATAATTAATAAAATTATTTAAAAATAAGTTTTCCCATAAAATGAACTCATAAAATAATATTTTGTTATCTTATGGTTATAGGTTAATTTTGTGATACAATAGTTCATTTTTTATCCTATTATAAAATCTACTGTAATTTTAAAAGTTGTATTTCTCGAATAAATGATGATTTTAATGAAAAACAAAATTTCTCATTTTTAGAAAAATATTTTCATAAAACGGAGATCATTTTAGAATTCTTCACATAAAAAATGGGTTGGTTGGTTTTTTGGGAAATTTCTAAAATGCATGATTTTTTGTAACAAGTTAAATTACACAATTTAGAGTGTTTATATATAATAAATTAAAAAAACTCTTACTTAAGTCATGGTTGATGTAATCACCAAAATCTCAAACTAACCATTCAAATTTTTATATATCTTGTGATAATTATAAAACTATTCATACTATTGATCCATAATAATAATCTAATGAATAAAATAATGAGAAAATACTTATCTCCTCCCCTATATATACCACCTCTCTCTACATGTTCTCCTCACACCACTAAATCATTGTCACTTGTCCAAATTCTATACAACTATCATCCCAAATATCTTCCCATCATTCTGGATCTCTTGGTCTCATCAAAATACCAAAACCATTTTCCAAAAGAGGCTATCAAGGTGGAGAAATACAAGAGGTAAATTCCTCTATCCAGTTCTTTTATTTTGGGTTTAAGTTAATTTCCTTATTTGTCTCTCCTCAATTCCCTTCATAAAAAAGTAAATATATCTAAAATAGCTTTCATATAATTGAATGTTATTATGATAATGTAATAATACATTATCATCCCCTCTTATCCTCTCTCACCCATCTAGAAATTTATACGGTGTCCATGAGGTGTTAATTTATCGCTTTCAAGGATGGAATTTTTTTTCAGTTTCCATTCATTCCTTAAATAATGTTCATCAAACCATTTTTATGGTTAAGAAATATAATATATTTATTAAATCTTATTTAATTTTCTAAAATTATTATATAAAAATGATGTGAAATAATAAAACAAAACAAGTTCGTTGTGAGAGAAAACCACCCAATATAATCCAAATGATGATCACTAACATCATCTCTAATGATTCATCCTCAACCAATTTAACAAAATTAATTATATAACCATTTTAACTTTTGAATATTCCTTAATAACTTTTAGCTTCCATTATATATTTTTATTCCCATTTTACATTAACTTCCATAGTCATATACAAATGAACGGATCATGAAAATTATGAAAAGAAGCACTCCCAAACGATGAAATTTACACTGTAACTCATAAAAAACACATAAATGAACTTAATAAATTTATAATTAATAAATTACAAGTGGAAATTTATATTTACATGATAATTAATTATTCTAATTTTATTAATAATGACATTAAGATCATGTGAATAACCCTTTCAAACATAAGTTAAGGGACTCTACTAGAACCTCTATTTTTTCCTTTTTGTTACTTTCTCTCTGTCTTTACCACAATTTAATGATTCATTATTTTTATATAATTATTATAATTTCTGTGAATATGTTACAAACTCATGATTCAAAATCATATTATCCCTCTTCTATAGGTAATATGTTTTTTTGAGAAATGTTCCCTTTTTAAATATTCTCGATAAGCAATCCCAATTGAAGCGAACTTCCTGATTTCATACCTAAATCCATGTGCACAAAATTTTTTTATAATAAACCAGTATTTATATAAAATAAATCCATTTATCAAGAAAAAATATATTTTTTATTTTCTGGTTTTATGGAATAAAATATTCCTTTTTTGATTTAAATCTTATTCAATAATTTCCTTAAACCTCATTAAAATGTTACATTTATAATGTTTCTTAAAATATACTTTTATAGGTATTCCATTTCATTTTGAAATTTCATATCACGATACACGAATATTTACCCTTATAAATGTCTATTTGTGTATCTAATTCATTATTTAATCGACAAAATTATGATATTCTCATTCATTATTTCTTGTGACATGATTATGATACACATTTCTTTCAATGGGTATCCCTTATTTTTATTATTCATGTTAATAACATAATCATGAACATGTTATGATGGGTGTACCCAAATAGTGTTCTATTGCATTCGTTAATGTTTCGCCTTGTGAGACATCATGTTTGGATATGGATTTAATCTGAATCCTTTATTAGACCTTTTTCACTATGATATATAGTCTTGGATGTTAGACTCGAATCTTTTTTATTTCATGTTATATATTTTTCCACATTTATATAATTCCATGATTATATGTTCCCATTTTATATATGTTCTTCTTCATTATTTTTATTCATGTAACTTTCCTTTAATTCCATAATTTTATTCCTCCTAACCCATGTTCTATATTTTATTTCCATTCTTACTACCTTACTTGGATTTTTATCTAATCTATTTTGTTCATGTATTCCATAGGTTATCCTATGTAGATATAGGATATTAATTTGAGTTGGGAGATCATTTTGTGGATTAAATAGATTATTTTTTATAAGGTTTTATTATGTAAGTATTCTTCCAAATACACTTTACTTTTTGATCCTTGGCTTGTGATTTTATGACTACTTTTCTTAAAATCATGTACTAATATGTGTAGAAGTCTAGGGTTACTATAGATCGTATCATATAAAGGTATATTTATATTTAATAATAGTATTAGAAAACTATATAATAATCCACATGGATTAAACTATGTATGAGAAAACATCCCAAAATTTTAGTTAGTATAGAGTAAGTGGTTTATCAAGAAACTAAATCCCTATGTGGATACTATAAGTGGACGTGGTTATGACACCAGTGTACCTAGGAGTGAAAACTCTTTAAATGTATTTTTAGCCGGACTCAGGGTAACCCGGTACACCAAAAGAGACATTACTATGCACCTGGTTTGACACACCCTAAGGATATGCCTTGGTAAATTCATAAACACATTACGAACCATTATTAAGGGAACCAAAAAACACATAAGAACGTATGTTAGTAAATCTATCATGGATAACCAATATTGAAATATAGTGATACAACTGTTAGGATATACTTTTCGTTTACCTATATATCCATTTATGATCAATGTATTATTTTTATATTCTTATTATCTACGTTTTAAATCCTACTAATTGTACTTTATTTTTCATAGTTAATGGATGGAAATAGATGAACCCATGCCAATAATAATTGTGATGGGAAATGTGACAATATCTATAATGGTATTCCAAATCTGATGATAACAAGGGCCCAAAACATTATGATTCTACTTTCTCAATGGGATCTTGTTATGAATAATATCATCAATCATGTGGAACTCACTCCTCCAAAAAAAGATCAAGGTGTGATTGAATCCTTTGTGTGGAAAAGGCCTCCCATCATTATTGGATCATTTGATCCCCACATCATGGAGTCGTGGATTAACTACACTAAATTGATAATATATATCCTCAAATTCTCCGGAGATTAGAATGTTGTTATGGATGTCTATCATCTTTATTGGGAAAATGGTCAGTGGGGGACACATATCAAAAAATAGGAATTCCAATGAAGAAATTGATTCCATGGAATTGGAAGATTTCATGAAAACATTTTTTTATAAATATTTTTCCCAAACCATCCATCCCTAGATAAAAATGTAATTCCTCAGACTCACAAAAATGAAGATGATTCTATTGGAGCATAAAAATAAAATTTTAAATGTATTGAAAGATTAACCTATCCCTTTATCATTAACACTTAACGCATGTTGGATCACTTCATTACAAGACTAATGTCAATTCTATGGAATCAATTGGTAATTTTAGAATTTGAAGACGACAAGGAGATTGTATGTTGTGTCATCGAGGATGAAGTATAGATCAATGAGTCTCAATTGTATTTTGGTCCCAGTTGAAAAAAAAATTAAAATTGTTGTTTAATATTGGTGACAAATTCCATGATGGAAAGAATGACATAAATCCCACATGTTAATAGTGTGGGAAGAAGCTTCTTCAAAACTGATTAAAGGGAACCAAGTGATGCTTCAAATGTGGAAGAGAAAGGTATATGGACAATAACTGTAAAAGGGATATAAATAATCCCACTAATATAGAATAATAAAGGAGGGTTCAGATCAAAACTCAGCCTGTAGTGATGGGTTTCAACTACAAGGAACATCGGAAGTATGAAAACCACTTCTCTAAGCCATGTGTTGTTTGATGAAATAAACAACAAAAACCTATAAGGTAGCAAGGAATTGCATATATTATCACTGTTACTGGGGTGGATCCCGAGAATAATTTGGTGATAAGTATGATGCTTATTAATTCAGGATGAGTGAAAGTACTATTTGATTCTAGTTCAATTCATTGTTTTGTATCTTGTAAACATAGTAGAACTATTCAATTACCACCTCGAAATTTGGATGTTGAATTATTATGAGTGCAAAAAATAGGGAAATTGTTGCATTAAAATATTATAAATCATCGTCATTTAATCTTTGTGGAGTAAACCTCCCATAAAATATTGTCATACTCTATTTTTTTAGTTTGATTATATATTGGGAATGGGTTGGATATATTTATACAAAACCAACATTGACTACCAAGAACGTGATATCAATGTTCACTTCCTTAGACATCCTCAAATTCGATAAAATTGTAAGGAGAAAGATAAATCTCCTTCAGAATCATCATATGAAGTGTGGATATTATTTATTCTTGAGAACGAATATCTATCTCAAATGTCTAATAAAATGGATATAATCATGCTCAAATACATTCCCATCATGAGGGATTACACTGATGTATTTTTAAATAACACTTTGTTATTCTTCTTGTTTGAGTGGTTGAGATCCCAATTGAATTTATATCTAGATCTTTTCCTATATAAAAGATATGTTGAATAATGTAAACCATTTATATGGATCAACTATATAATCAGTTATAGAAAAATGGATAGGAGTTTTACATGCTAATGTTCTCAACCATGGGGTGGGCTAGTCCTATTCGTCAAGAAGAAGGATGGACTAATGCTCCTCTACATTGATTATCATGAACTCACCAAAATCATGATAAATAACAAGTATCCCCTACCACAGTTAGATGGATTTTTTATTAGCTACATGGGGATAGTTATTTCTCTATGTTGGACCCTCAATCTTGATTTCATCGATTAATGGTAAGGAAGGAATATATTCCCAAGACTTCCTTTCTAACAAGGTACTGATACCACGAGTTCATAGTGATGAACTGTGGAATCATTAACTATCAAAAATAATTCATGGACAAAATGAATAGAGTCTTTTGGGATTAACTCAACAAATTTTTGGTGGTCTTTATCAATCATATTATAACATACTCCATGAGAAATGTGGAACAAGAGGAGAATTTGAATACAATGATAAAAACTTTTCAGAAGGGGGAAACTATATTAAAAGTATATTAAATGATAAGTTCAAATGAGGGATGTTGCATTATTAGGGAATTTTGTCACTTGGAAAGGGATATCTGTTGACCCTTCCAAGACGAATCCAATTGAAGAGTGACCAATTCCAACATCTGTAACAGAGATCCACATTTTCCATGGTCTAGCTAGGTATTTTTGGTGACTTTTGAAGAATTTTTAATTATATTCAAACCCACTAACCATGATGACTCGAAAGGGAGTGATGTTTTTTCGTGACCAATGAATTTGGAGACTGCATCAAAGATATAAATAAGAGGTTTATCACTACACCAGTGATCACACTACCAACATGTTCGGAACACTTTTTTTGGTTAAATGATTCTTTAAAGAAGGTCTTAGGGTATGTGTTGATGAATAATAATAATGTGATAGCTTGTGCCTAAAGGTGGTTTAATATCCCATAGGAAAGCATTCACACGTATGATCTAGTGTTGGTATCTATGATATTTGCATTGAAAATATAGCGGCATTATCTCTATCTGGTGAAATGTGAGATTTATACTAATCAAAAGAGTCTAAAATATATATTCAAACAAAAGGCGCTTAATATGCACCAACGAAGGTGGTCAGATATCAACATGGAATATAACTCCTCAATCCACTTCCATCCTGCTAAGGTAAATAATGAGGAAGATGTTGATAGTATAAATGGTATATCTTCATTATCATTTATGAGAATTGATAAGGATCCAATATTCATAGTCCTTCAAATGATGAAAAGGGGAATCGTTAAAGAAGTAACATCGTATATCCTTTCTCAAATGATTTCTCCACCATCCCATGTGTATAAAATAAAGGATTCTCAATGAAATGATGTGAAAATTCAAAAAATGGTGGATGCTATCAAAATAAGGAATCCTTAGAGTACCAATTATATGAGGTTGGAGTCAAATGATTTGGGTCATTATATGGGTAAAATCCAATCCATAGATAAAAATGGAGCATCCAAATGACATACAAAGGTCAACTTTCTCTATTTATCTAGGGATCAAAAATATATTCTTAGATATTCCTGAGAACTATTTGTGGGAAAATATGAAAAAAGAGAACTCTGAAATTAAATCAATGTTATTTTTTTGTTATCATGTGAAGTCTGAAAGGAAACTTTATAATTGGATGATTAAACCATTACCCATTCCAACATGGAAGTTGGATAACATTACCTTGGACACTGTCACTCGACATATAAGGTCATCTAGAGGAAACAAATCATTATGTGTTTTTGTGGATCGTCCTACAAAGATATGTCACATTATCTCAATTCAAGAAGACTTATCAGTTGATAAATATTTATTGATATATATCATAGAAGCTATAAGGCTACATGGATTACTAAAATCTATTTTATTCGATCGAGATACAAGATTCAACTCTATGTTCTGGAAAAGTATAAAACATTCTCTAAAAATTTTATCTGGTATTTTTTATGGCCTATCGTACTTAAAATAATTTCCAATATGAGAGGACTATTGAGATATTGGAGGAAAAGTTGATTGAATTTTTTATGGACTTCAATGGAGGATCGGAAAACGATCTGCCTCTAGTAGATATCTTTTATAACACCAGTTTCCACTCAATCAACTAAATTGATCCATATGATTCCCTTTATGAGAAAATATGTTAACTAATAGAACGTTGGGAATGTGATGGTTAATGTATGCTTCTATGACCTAATATGGTTGAAGAAATGGTTGAGAAGGTTAGAATCATTCAATAGCACATTGAGGAATCCCATAGTCGATGAAGTTGTTATGCATACATTCATCGGTGAGATGTTGAGTATATGGTTGGTGACATGGTATTCCTATGCATATATCAATTTATGATTTTAATGAGATTTAGTAATAAATGAAAACTTTGTCCTAGGTACATCAAAACCTTAAATATTCTTCATCATTGTAGAGTTGTGGCCTTCCAACTAGAAGTTACAAAAACCATGTCTAAAGTACATGATTTATTCATGATATCCCTCTTATGTAAGTACAATCCATATCCTTCACCTGAAATTAATTCAATGGGTTTCCAGTTGAAAAATGATATCTCTTAAGAGGAGCAACCAGTGAAGATCTTGGATCGTAGTGATTAATTTTTAAGTAACAGGACTATTCACCTGGTCAATTTACTATGGAGGAAACATATTTACAGTTAATCAACTTGGGATTCATAGGAGGTGATGAAGGAGAAGTACCCTCACATATTTTCACAATATTATGTAAAACGATTATTTGAGGGTGAAATTTTATTAGGGGGAAAATGTAACAACCCAGAAATCAATCAATGGAAATTACTTTATTATAATTATTTCATATAGTAAAAATTACTTAAATGATGATAGAAAACACAATATAAACATTATAAATTATTAATGAATGAAATAATAAATATTTCATCAAGTTAATGAACATATACCAATGGAATAGTAAGGCGAACTTTTTAATAGTATTGTGACACGTATCAATAGTAGCTCAGCCAATGGAATAATATAAACACATGTGAATATATAAATAAAAGATATGTATTTTATAAATGGAAATATTATACAATTATATCATTTTATATGTAATTAATTTTTTTATATTATTAATTTGGTGTTGATATTATTCAAAAACCATAGTATTAATTTTCAATTTTATAATTTAAACAATGTTTTAAACGAAAAATGAACTCCCATAAAATGTACTCATAAATTATTATTTTTTTATGTAATGATTCTAGGGTAATATAATTATAACTTAATCAATTTTCCAAAGTGTTATCAAATTATGTATAATTTTAAAATCTGTATTTTTTAAGTAAATGATTATCTAATTTTAAAATTAATCGGATCATAGATGGAAAAATTATTTACATAAAATGTATATCAATTTTCAATTCTAATCATCGAAAAAATTTTACGGTGAATTTTGGGGATATTTCTAAAACACATGAATTTTTTCAATAGTAATATACGGTAATTTATATTATTTTACAATGTAAATAAAATAAAACATTCCTTGAGTAATGGATAATATATTCACCATCATCAAGAAAAAAAATTAATTATTTTATTATATTTTGTAAAAATTATAAAATTAATCATAGTCTAGGGAAAATATAATAATCTAATGAATAAAAAACCCCTCCTATCCCCTATAAATACCACCACTCTACACCTCTTCTCTACACACCTATAAATCATGGGGAATTGACCATATTATACTCAAAGTTAATCCCAATCCTCTCCCTCTAATATAGATGATCCTAGTCTCAACAAAATACTAAATCCATTTCCCAGGAGAGGATATCAAGTAGGATAAATACAAGAGGTAAATTTCTCATTCCTTTTTATTTATTTTATTTTCATGTTATTTTTATTTAATATTATCTCCTCACCTCCCCTCCTAAAAATGGAAAGATAACTCTAGTACCATATATATTGATATTTTATTATTGTTATAGAATAATCTATCATCAAATCCCCTTCTCCTCTCCCACCATTCTAGAAATGAAAACTTCCTTCATGGTGTGTTAATTTATTTCCTCTGGGGACCAAAAATTTTCAAATTCGATTAATTACTTCAAGGATGGTAATAAAATAATTATTATAGTTAAATAATACATAATATATTTATTATATAATATGTAATGTTATGGAATTAATATATACACATCAATTGAAATAATAAAATAGAACAAGTTCATTGTGAGAGAAACCACACAAAATAATCAAAATGATTATCACTAATATCCAATAAAATGATTAATCCACAGCCAATATAACCAAATTTCATATATAACCATTTATCCTATTCTATGTTCATTAATAACAAATAATTTAAATTCTGTATTTATATTTCCATTTTACATGAACTTCTTTACACTTAAACAATGATCTGTTCATGGAAACTAAGATAATAATCACTCTTGAATGGTGAAATTGAAGACTATAACTCATAGAAATGGCCATATGGGAATATTATACACTTATAAAAATTAATTACATGTAGAAAAATATTTATAATTTTCAATTATTTAATCTAATTATATTATTTAGGAAAATACAATTATGTTCATAACCCTTTCATACATAAGTTAAGCGATTGTACCTGAACCTCCATTTGCTTCCTTCGGGAAACATTTTCTCTCACATCACCACAATGTAATGTTTCTTGATTTTTATATATCTCATATAAATTGAATTTATATGTTTCAAATACCTATTTCTAGATCATATAATATCTCTTTTATGGGGTGATACATGTTTTAGAAAGCTTCCCTTTTCAATTCTTCCAGATAAGGTATCGAGATTCAAGGAAACTTCTCGATTTCTAACCCGATTCGAAGTTCAGGACATATTTTTTTTCTAAGACACCATTATTTTTCTAAAATCTCAAATATTATCATGAAAAAATATCTTGGATCATTTATGGTTTTATGAAAACAAATAATCATTGTTTTCTTTAAATTCTATATAATAGTTTCCTTAATCCACAATTTAATTTTTCATTTAAAATGATTCATAAACACACCATTTACATGTTTTTCATTTAAATTGGACATCACTTATATTTATACATGACTATTTTCCCTTATGAATGTCATTGTTTGTTTTCATGGACACATTTATGATATTATAATTTCTTTTTCCCTGTGGAATTTTTAAGATACAAATTTCATTCCATGGGCAACCGCTATGTTTATTCATCATGTGGAACACATATTCATGAACATGTTAAATGTGTGTTACTAGATAGTTATAAATTTCAATTGATAATTTTTAGTCTCATGAGATATCATGTTGCGGTAGAGGGTGAACATAATGAAATTATGGGATTTTATCCACAATGTTATATAGTCTTGCTGGTTTTCCTTGATTCATGTTTATGTGTTGTTATAAGTTGTTTCCACATTCTTAAGATTCCATGAATATATTTTCCCATGATAAATATGTTATTTATCCTTATTTTTATTCATGTTCCCTTACTTTGATGCCATTAAGTTATTCCTTCTAACCCATTCCATATGTTTTACATCTATGCTTACTACCATACCTGAATTTATAGCTCATCACAATTTTTCAGGTATACCCAATGCTATCCTATGAAGATATTTGATTTCATTTGGTATTAGGATCTCAATACGGAGATTAATTTTTTTTTCAGAATGTTTAATTAGGAACCTCCTCTTCCAAATACACCTGACTTTATGATCCTTGGCTGTTAATTTTATTGTTAATTATGCTTCAAATCATGTAATTATATATATCAAAGGCTAGAGACTCTATAATAATATTAAATTATAATAGTTTTAAGGACATTATCATGGAAATTTTGAGAACGATTATTCAAGAGTGTATAAATAAAAATTGAGAATAATGTTTTTCTATTTGTGATGTCTTTTGTAACAGCCCCAACCTTCAGAATGAATTTTTTCAATCTATATAATTTCTAAACTATTGACTTTTAGAATATTTTAAAAGTTATAAAGGATTTTGGAATCCTAGGGTCACATTTGACCAAAATGAACCCATGGTGGGAGGGGTGTATTCCAAATAGAAAATCTACCACCATAATTTTTGTGGGGGTCCATCAGAGTTATGATGGGACTGAGAGTGGCTGCATGCAAATAGATAATTTATAAAAGTTCTTATAGAAATTATTTTGGTTTTTTTAAAATATCATTTAATTATTAAAATTAGTTTCAAAATTAGGGTTTCTTATTTAATATTCTAACACAAGGCACATGACCCTTTATGACTTCTCCCCTATATTCTTCACTGAAAAATAATGGATTTTTACCATTTGATACTAGAATATATTGTCAACAGTACCTGGGAGTTTCGTTGATAATTTTTACACTTCTAATCCATATTTTATTTTTATCCATCACCGTTACATCATGTTTTATTATATCATCCAAAATTTTGGAATTTATCCTATTTTTTATTATTTCTATCATTATAACTAAAATCATATGGTTGTATCCAATGATTGGGACCATATTATATAATGTTAGGTTTTCTATAGCTAATTCATATTTTTTTACTTGTTTCTTGTAGTGTGTGAGATGATGTTTCACAATCCATAGTTTCTTGACCTAAAATAAAAATTGAAATGATACCCTTTTCCCCACATGTGTCGAGTAAGATTTATTTTTTCCATTATGGAACCTTTATTTGTGATACCATGTAGAGATGTCCAGTAATGGATATGAACGTAAAAAAATTTCAATGAACTAAATTCTTAGGACATAATACATGGATTCAATTATTTTTAAATTTATAAGATAATCCCTAAATATGAGACATTAGTACTTTTTGGATTTGGACTGTTAGACATGTTGTTGATGTCTTGAGGCTAGACCAATATAGATATTTCTTGTGTCACTATAGCCTTTGGATATTTAAACTGGATGTGTGTGAGTGTTCAGACCATATGCTTGTTAAACTATGTTTTTATCCAAATTATATATATGTATTTTGTTTTAGTGTATATGTAATAACTCTAATAACATTAAAATAACATTGTATGACATACCAAATATAAATAGTTTTTTGTGACAATGTTATACTATTTTTGATAAATTTTAGTAATTTTTAGGCTATGTTTAATGGATGGAATTCCCAAAGTGCTTGTATAGAATAATATAGGGCTGATATTCCAATTTTTTCATGTTATTTAAAATAATGGACAATATTCCCTAATGTTAGTGTATTTTTGAAGAGATGATATGCTTATGGTTATGGGATATAATTACACCTTCTAATGAGTTGGTAATGAATAGGAAAAAAATTCCCATTATGTGATTTATTTTCAGTTATGATTCTATTTATATGGAAATGAGATTATATACCCATGTGACCTTTATTATTATGATGAAAGAATACTATTACCAGTATGGAATAAAAACTAAAAATTTTGGAAAAAACACATTAAGGGATGATTCTAATTAAAGTAACATGAAACACATATGATAATAATTATAATGGGATTTTATGACTCTATGATTTGTAATATATGGGCCTAGGGATGAACGTACCGATTGAGATTTTACCCCATTCCCAGTGATGTTATTCCCATGATGATATTCTAATGTATTTAATTTTGATTGCATATGGTGGAATAGGGATACTATTCCCATGGATATGACTACATTATTAGTATTTTTTACAATGAATTGATGTTTATGACATCATTGGGATGTAATTCAAACTATTTAGTTATGTTATTCGAAGAAAATTCCCTTGAGATGGTCATTACAATATGATGTACTGTTATACACATTAACTATGGATTAGGATTTTATGACCAGTTTATGAGTATGATATATGTATAGAGACATCCAAAAACTCATCAAAATATGTATGTTCAAACTCATGTTTCTATTTAGTTCCCATATTTTTGAATTTTTTATTATTAATACTAGTTTTTATATACTTTTTGTAGATCATATCACATTGTAGATGAACTTTACTAGATAAGATATGTTTAGGTTCACTATTTAAGGTAGCCTACTAAGTTTTAGTGAAACAGTTATTGGATTCTATGGTACATGTATATAAAATTTTCTTATTGATAAATGTAGGGGTAAGGGATATACTATCAATAGATCTATTGGTGACCTGGTATACAGAACACAAATAAACTAAGAAGGGGTTGTAGAAATATATTATATACATAGTTACCATTTTGTTTATTATTTCATTATTATATATATTTTATTCTTATATGAAATCATATATATTCTTGTATAACATCCTATCTATATATCCTCCCATTTTGTTATAAAACAGATTTTATAATTTATGTATATATCATATTTCTATTATTTGTTTCATATAATTGTTTATTTTATGGGGTGAATTTTTTAATTTTATTCCACAATGATTTATGGATACTTGAGACCACCATGGTTCACTATTTTGAGGATATACAGAGACACATGATTCATTCATTGATGAACATCTTTTGAAGTAAATATTTTTTAAATTTCACAAATCAATCCCTTATTATTGAGTGGAAACTAGAAGCTTAAAATCTATCTAGAATGGGATATTCTTATTTAGGATAACAGATTAGATCATCATGTATCCATAAGCCCTGTCTTGATTATTATTTCATGTTTTTCTTATGAAAATCAATCCATGGTCATGTTTCATTTTCCAATCACGGGAGGTCTTTTATAATATGATATCATTATGGAACACTTGGAATACAAAAAGTTTTTTTCGACTATCCTCTAAGGGAGTTTCATTATTATTTGACTGTGGGATTGATATAATGATTCTTCTGGATTTATTCTTAGCCTCTTCATGGGTATTGTGATATATTGAATGAGGGATTAATTACGAGATCATGTCCGGCACCCCATGGTTGTAGAAATATTACTTTTTGATAATCATGGAATGAATGTAGTTGATGTTCTATGTTTATGTAGATATATCAAAGAGGAATTGTTAAATGTATTCATGGATAATGATTAATTTGAAAAATATCATGTTTATTCTAGCTTCACGTCATTGACCAGGAACCTATTGAATGTAAGGGGGAACCTTCATCTGTTCAAGGTAAAATTGATGGAATCTACCTTGGAATATTCCTTATCTAATAACAATGAAATGAATTCATTTATATTTATTTATTATAGTAGTGATCTTGGAATTATCATGTAATACCTATTTTCTAATTTTTCTGTCTATATTTCCATATGGGTGTGATTTAAGGGAATTCAATGATGTTAGATGTTCATGATTTATATTTGTAGATATAGATAAGTTTTGGATTTCCATTTGTTAGAGTTGAAATGTTTTTATGTGATCCATCATATTGATATTTGGAATTCATATTATGTTCACATCAAATTCTATCACTTATGGATACCACTAATTCATGTTATGTGTGATAGTTATAATCATATTAGTGAGTAGGCATTTTACTATTTGAAAACTAAAAATTAGAAACCTCTAAAGGAATTCATGGGATTTACCCTCAAGAGTGAGTTAAATATCATGATAATGATTTTATATTCAATAATTCAATAGATATTCCTCTATATTGTATGTATTGTATAGATATTTATTAGATGAAGGATCTGTTATAAGATTTAAGGGTGACATGATTCATTATGTAGGGAAAACCCTCTTAGAGTGATCATGTTTTTTCACCATGATATCAGAGGTTTTATTATCCATATAATTAGAATATTGATGGATGACCATGTGAAGGATGAGAGACAGTATCCCCTTCAACATATTTAGGACCTATTCGATGAACTTAGAGGATCGAAGTATTTTTAAATGTTCAATTTTATATTGGTCTATCTTAAATTGATATAGAGGCCTTCAAATATTCATAATACTAAATTTTGGATTCTTCATGAGTTATTTCAGTATCATATGATGTAGTTCAGATTTATAAATTCAATAAAATTGTTTACATATTTGATGAGTCTACTTTTTCCACAATTTTAGGGATAATGTTTTTAGGTTTTTCACTATGATATCACGATTTACTTTTAATTTATGGGGAATATGCATAGTATTTAGGGATCATTTTGAGCACTCCCAAATATCATCATATTTTTAAGAAAACATTTTATGTGTTATTTCAGGATCAATGAGGTGTAGTTATTAAGGAATGTGATATTATATGTGGGAATATTAGTGTTCCCTAAATAGTTCCACAGTTTGTTTTATTTGGAGTAACCCAAGAAGATTTTTGTAGATTCATAGTTTTGTAAGATTCATAGGATATTACAGGTGATTGAATATAGGACTATTCCATTTGCAAGTTCTTATAAAATAATTAACAAGAAGAGTGAAATTTTATGACGGTATGATTCATATGGGGGGGATTTATCTAAGCTCAAACATAGGTTGACATATTAATTGATTTTAACCTTACCTGGTCTGGGTATGGAGTAAACCATATATCATGATTCATATGGGTTGATTTAGGAATTTATTGATGTAAGGAATGAATATATTTTTCTTTTGGTTCTACTGATTTTAGGATTCAATACTGTAATTATATAAATCATGATCTAAAGATGGCCATTATAGTGAAAATGTTAATGTTTTGGAATCACTATCTTTTGGGAGAGAGGTTTTTTGTATATATAGACTATAATAAACCACAATATATATTTTCATAGCATAACCTGAACCTTTATTGGATAAGGTGGGCCAATTATTTTAGTCTTTTGACAATAAGAAGGAATATAACGATTGGTGTAAAGACCTGGACATTTCATGGAAATTTTATTCATAAATTCAATGGAATTTTACGAGTGTGTGAAAATTTATGGCCCTTTATTCCGAGGCCCGGAGTGCCCGAAATCAATTACTGCAGTTTTGTTAAGCATAAATTAACGCGCGTAAGCAGTTTTCATGAAAAAGAGGAATTAAACATAAATGGTTACTCGGATCAGAAATATGAAGGCACTATTGTTCTCAGGATGGTGGGTTTACCCTAGGCATGACTTATGTTTAGTCGGAGAAGGCCTCCGGTGAGAAAACCCAAAATTGGCATGTTTGTAAATAAAATAATTAAATAAATTATATTAGTTTTTAAATTCTTATAACATACAAACGGTAACTCAGATTAAAAATATGAGACCACCGCTGAACTCGTGAGAGTAATAATTCTTTAAGAATACACTAACATTGGTCGACACATGCCACCAGAGAAAGTTAGTTTTTGGCCATAAATAAAATAATTAATTGAAAATTATTTTAATGTATATTTCATAACTCTAAAATAGTAACTCAAATTGGAAATCCAAGAGTGTCGTTGGGTTCATTGGGGCATGTTTCACCTAGGCGTAGCCTAACCTCGACCAACACAGTTCTAGGGTGACTGATAATAATTTTCCGAACACTTTTTTTGGGTATGTTCAGTGATCATGCAAGCGGCATTTTGTAACTCTTGAACCAGTTCTCGAAATAGAAATCCAAGAGCACTATTGAACTCATAGCGCCGATATTCGCTTAAGAAGACTTTCACATTAACGGTAGTGAGTTGAGAACATAAGTTATTTTTGGGATTTTTATAAAAATAATAATAAAATAAAGTGTAGCCCCACATTATTTTATTTTAGCCGCCATGTGAGTGCGGGTAGTTGGAAACTCCACTTGGGAGTTGATGGTGGGACTGCCACAACCAAACCTCCCATGAGAGGTTATGGTGGTGGGGCCCTCTAGAGCATTACCTCCAACGAGAGGTTATGAGGTGGGGACCACCCGAGAGCCATATCCTCTCTATTAAAAGATAGGGATGGGGACCACCAGACCCCTATTGATAATGGAGGATGAAACCTCCCACCTCTCCCTCTTTAATGAGGGAGCGCCTCTTTCCATTCACCTAATTAAATGTGAAACCTCTCAGAAAATTAATTAGGTTGGTCCCACCCATTTAATTCATCTTTTTGAATTATGTACCAACGTAATAATAGACAAAAACTCCTATTATTTTCTTTGGCATAATCTTCTTTTTGGTGGAGGATTTGAGAGGAAAGCTGGGAGAAAAGATCCCAGTGATGAACGCGAAGAACAAAAAGAATGTGAAGAATGTGAAGAATGCCGACAACACTCTTTCTTCTTCGACTTCTTCCCCGACCACCTACCGATCAGCCCTCTGCAACGTCATAAAAGAACCGATGCATCTCTAAATTGAGTACATGCGGCGGACGCGATGAATGAATGTCTCCTCTATCTTTATTTTGTGACTCCGTCAACAAACGATGAGTGTTGAGAGACGAATAAAAAGGTGGGGGTTGTTTCCATTAAAGTAACATGTTCTTCCTTCCTTAAATGAAGAACGTTATTGTTTAACTTTTGTGGGTGGGTTGTTGTGTTCTGTTATTGAGAAACTATTGCTACCACCCTAAATGCGGATTGTGCGGGCCAAACCAACATGGCCCGACCCCTCCGTAGTACTTTTCGTGATGACTCCACGATGGCATGGTAATGAGGTGATAGCGAAGAAGATGACGAACAAAGGCCGCACTACTCGCGGCCTCTATGACTCGCGCCGCACCCGCGGCACACCAATGCCCCATGCTGAACACCGCCGTGCCACCCGTGGCTTTCCTCATGTGCCCCACTACCCCTACGGCGCCCTATATGTGCTACCGGTGCCCCCCGGCGCCCTACCCGCACTGCCTGGTGCCCCCATACCACCTGCCCGCGCAATGCTCGGCTC
Organism: Viscum album; assembly: GCA_963277665.1. Taxonomy (NCBI): domain Eukaryota; kingdom Viridiplantae; phylum Streptophyta; class Magnoliopsida; order Santalales; family Viscaceae; genus Viscum; species Viscum album. Next base: position 436,391,936 of record OY728167.1, on the reverse strand, counting down.
TACCGATGCCCTGCCCGCACCCCAATGCGATATACTTTCATACTACCCGGTGCCCCGGTGTACTACCTGGCATGATACCCGGTGCCCCAGCATGCTACCCGGCACCCCTGCAGCACCCTACCGTGGCCTACCTGGCGCACCCACGACTTGCCCGCCGTCCAGCCCGCCAGCCCGCACCCCGTGTAAACAGCCCGCTAGCCTCCCGGCCACCGGCCACTGGAGCCAACCCGAAATTTCCCTCGTGACATCGTCAGTCAGACCGTGTCGGCCCATACTGGGTTGGGCCGACATGGTTAGAACGGGTCGGACCGGACCTCGACCCACTATAGACCATTTTCCATACATGGCCATATCTTTAGCACCAGATGTCCATTTGACGAACCTTCAACGGCACTGGTAATCTCGACGAGAGACAATCCCATTGAGTTTACCCCACTGAAGTTCAGGGTATAGTTGATATACGGTCAGGTAGGTTCATACATGAATCCCACTGGGCCCCCAGGACTAAAAGACTAATCACTCACAGACCGAGCATCTGATTTACGTGTCGTCTATTGCGATGAGACCCCAATGACATGGCACACCATTGAGATAATTCTTCGAGGAACTTTGCGACAGTTTCAGTATTTCCCAGTAGCACATGGAGCATCTCCTTCTGGTGACGAGCAGACAAAGTATAGAGACCTAGTAGCTGGCTGAGACTTGACGACTGCTTGACCGATTCGATTCGGTGTGACTCGACTAGCCCGGTGGGGAGCACCTCTGTGTGACGCAGTAGACCCATGATGGAGGAGTGCCTCTGTGTGAGAGTGATAGACCCGTAGTACTCGACAGTAGGAGTACCTCTGTAGGCTATTAGTGGGAGCGCCTCTGTGTGACGGAGTAGACCCGTGGTGGGGAGTGCCTCTGTGTGACGCAGCTACCCGATGATACTCGACAGGAGGAGTACCTCAGCAGTCTAAGGATAGTGGGAAGCGCCTCTATGTGATGTGAAAGGCCCACTGTACTCGATAGAGGAGGAGTAAGCACCCATCCATGGTTTCGATAATAAAAATACTGGTTTGAGCTGAGTCAATGTCTTTTGTGTTTTCCTCGTGATTGAGATGGGTTACTAGATAATGTAGGTATATCAATGGGCATATACCTAAGTAATGGTTAGCCTTTGATTTCATACTTGTTGTTTATCTTTGTTGGATTTTTTGAGACCTAGAGGGTCTCAGGGTCCCTACTGAGTATCGTTATACTCAACCCTTTACGGGCTTTTCCCACACAGTGTTGTGTTGGTTGCAGATGACAGACAACTCTAACTAAGGTAGAGAGTAGCAGGAATGGACAGTACCCAATGGTTGACCTTACGAAGAGTCGGTACACGGAGGAATCTGGTGGAAGTGGAGTGCTGAGTAGGATATCTATAACAAACCATCAGGTAGGATCCATGGTGGAAATCCATGAGCTACAATCACCTTTTAGTTGTTTTTTCACTTTTTCAGTTGTACTTGTACTTTACCGTTGGGATTGTATTTCCGGCCCCTGTTACTTTCTCAGAACTCTTTTGTATACAGTTTACTAAGTGTTTTTCTTCCATATTACTCTGATTGTGTGTGTGTGTGTGTGCATGATTTATAAAGGTAATTCCTTCCCATTTTTAGGGATTTATGCCTTTGGTGCTAGTCCCCACCTACTGGCCTATGGAAAGTGGGCTTACGGTAGTTACGACATGGGCCCTGAGGGTCGGGTAGTGACAAATTGGTATCAGAGGAGTCGTTTCTACCATTGTACATAGGAATATTATCATTCTTTTCTATGAAAAAAGAATGTTAAGGGTACTGAGTGTGTTTTTCAGTTTAGGGAGTCTAGTGTTGGTGTGGTGGATGACGTATCCATACTCCAGGACCCTGAATTCTGATTTCCAACATAGTGCATGAAAATACTAATTAAGTTTGTGATTTCAAAAGTTTTCTTTATGTCAGATCAACGAGGTCAGCTCACCAGGTATAATTGTTTGATAGTGAGTTGACTCTCCTTTCTGTCAAAGAGCCTAACGAATGAAAATGTGAATACCTTACGAACAAAGTGATTCATCCTTTGAAGAAACATTAAAAATTGACAAAGGCATGAACACGGATTTTTTAACACATGGGCAATCCAATTTTCATCATATTTGTGCAAGTATAATTGCATGCCACATATTGGGAGCACAGGTAACTTCCGCACCCTATTTAATTTTTTCCTAAGGTCTTAAGTAGCCTATAAATACCCCTAGTGGTCCCCCCATTTTAGGGAAGAAAAATATTCCAAAAGTCAGAATTGATCTCTTGGCGCCCTAGTCTCTTCTTGAAGTCTTCTCAACACTTCTAAGGTAATTTATTGCATATAATTTAATATCTAAATAAGGGGAACAAGGACTAAGTTTTTAAATTCACCAATACTTGCATGCCTAGGTGTCTAAACCATAAGGGATGTGGTCACACCTGCGTGCCACCTTACCCCTTCAATAGAACCTACGCGCCACTCATTTGGAAGTTTTTAGTGATATTATTAAGGGCTTGAGCCAATCTTCACTCAAGTATTACCCTATGGGTTGACCGGCGCGCATGTACACCTGTGTTGTGCAAGTAAACTTGTGAGACCAGGACTTGCGTGCCCCAACAGGACTTGCATGCCTACCTCTGTTTGGGTGCCTCTCCTACCTATTCTACTCATTTCATCAAATCCACCTCACCTCTTCAATATTTAGACTTTAAAACCCTATTCAAAGACATTTTTGGCATGGTTCGGTTGTTGGATTCCTTCTCTGAAAGGAATTCTGTGAAACATCTCTTAAAACCAAGTGATTTTTATATCTTTATGTCACTAAGGTCAGAGATTTTATTCATTCAACCTCATCATTTAAGATGAGAAGTTCCCAAATCTGGGCATCCTCTTTAGGAGTAAGCCCCATGTTCCCTAACATGGGCCTCCTTTTGAAGAGTAAGTCCTAGCCACAAAATCATTAATCTAGGCATCCTCCTTAAGAGTAAGCCCCATGTTCCCTAACTAGGACCACTTTTTCAGGAGTACGTCCCAGTCCCAAAATCTTTAATCTGGGCATCCTCTTCAGGAGTAAGCCCCAAGTTCCCAAATATGTGCATCCTTTTCAAAAGTAAGCCCTAGGATTAATCTATTTTGAATTGGGATTCCTTCACCGGAATTAATACCCAATAATTAGTCCCTCTCTAATTTGGGTGTCCTTGTCAGGAGTATGCCCTAAGTTAAGTATTTAAATCTCCATAAGGCACATATACCGTTATGGACCTTATTCTCAGGTTTCTTCCCTGAAGTAAATCCCAATCCTCTTCGATCTTGGGCAGTCATACACACATAATCCCCATATCATTCCTTTTTTATTTCAACTATCGAATCACAACCGTCATGTTTTACTAATACCTCTTATTTCTCACACATATCATGACTCACGTGAGCTTAGATTGTAAAAGTAATTATGGTATCTTTCTTTTGGGCTATCAATCATGGATAAACTCCATATTTCTTAATACTCGAACTATTTCTAAACATGGATACGCAGGTAGCCCATCTGTCGGTACAATCCTAGCACTAAAATAATCTATGTCCTTCTGAACGATAATAAACATCAAGTGCCCCACTGAGTGGCTTTAAAACCAGTATGGTTATCATAATGACCAAGAGATCTCTATATAATGTATTTAAGGATACCATTGACTAAGAATCTATAACAAATACAGATTATTATCTAACCATGAAGAACTTCAAATAGATATTAAACATTCTATAAATCTCCTACATATTAATCATTGATTGTCAGATCTAAATGAAAGCTCATTTTTATACATTTTAATTTAGTAAGGATTCACGAACATAAAATAAATCTGTAAAGATAGACTGGGAGTAAACAATAATTCGTTTCAAAAAGGTGTGATGATTCCGACCTCCCATCCTCTCAACAAATTCAAATTCTTATGCGTCATCAGTCAATAACTAATGAGCTCCTAAATTTTGGAAAGTAGGTCCAAATGGATGTAGAATCAGTGGATGTTTCTAGTTCAATGAAAAAACCCGTTATAAACCGATTGGAATGTTTGAACCTTAATACAATGAGTTCATCCCCATTTCAAGGGTGAAACAATAAATGGTGAACCCGAAATGAATCCTTAACCAAGTTCAATTATGATTTACCTATTTGTTAGGCCCTTATTTAAACTCAATGAGAGGGCCAACAAAGCAATCGATAATACATGTGCTAATACAAAAGATTTAGTGGCTGAATTAATCTTGATTACGTATATTCTATCAAACATGCACTCTTTTCCAAGATCTCTCTGCATTACATAAACAGATTCTCTGAAATTCACCCTTGTGAATGCCTCTGCTACTGCACCAACTAGATCCTCATCCGCTCTGAGGATGACATCACCAACTTAGAGTCTTCAACGCTGGGTTTCAAATGCACTGATTAAGGAGTACCTTCAACAACGTACCAATCCAACTTTGGAGGCTGCTCGAAAAGCCCTCCAAGTGAACAACTTGCACTGGTCGTCCGGGGAACAACGACTAGTGATCAAGATGCAGGTGGTGCCAAACACCGTCTAAAACCGTTTCAGGTCGTTATCCCTGGAACGCAACTACCAGTCCTTCCCATACTATAGGGAGGTTGACCAGGATGTCACTCAGGGCCTCCATTCAAGGATTCAAGAGTCCTTCCTGAGGACTCCCACCAACAATTACCACCAGACTCATGCGGCAGTGCACCCTCAACATGATGACTGTGTCGTCTCTAGGCATTCGGCTCATGTTCCTCGAACCCAAGAAGGCAAGAGGAATCACCGGAGGCAAAGACTGATCAACAATGAGAAGGTTCTTATTTCTGCCATTTTCAGAGAAGTCCACCAACCTAACTTGGTGGCAAGCAACGAGTGGGCACACACACCTATCCATTTTAATTCGGCTGTCCAATGGACTCATCTGACATCAACCCGCCATTCCTGCCTTGAAATTCTATTGGAGTACAATAAACAGGAACATTCACCTGTTTATAAATCATCAGCTAGTCAGTAGGCTCGTCTAACTAATCCTAGGAATCCATCCAACCAAATATGTTGACAACTGGTAAATAAGAACATACACCTGCTTACACTCATCAATTCTTCCAGCAGTCTTGTCTGCCAATATTGAAGGATGATTGTCAACCAAATTCGATGGATTGCAATCAGAAGGCACATACACCTGCTAGTATTGATCAAGCCTACCAACAGTCTCGTTTGGTAGTACTTGGAGAAGTCAATTGGAACGATCTAATGATAAAAAGGAGGAAAACTCAACTCTCTTCCCCCACACATGAGTACTGTTCGATTCCAATGACAGGAAAAGGAGGACAAGAGTAGGCACACACACCTAATCCAGACATGGAATGGACATATATCCATGTTCCGACAGCTGAAGTCACCAAGCATATTCGGTTAATGGTGAAACAGCAGAAGAAAATTCCTCCTCATATTCTGGATGATTGCTAGGATATTATCACAGCTTCAATAGCATCTCAGGTAAAGACACATAAATCTATCCCTATCATCAGAGTGACTCATCATCATGTCACCCCGGAGCAGACACACACCTCTGTTCTAGTCCATGAGGGTCGTGTGGAACACTTCCGCATGTCATACGAAGAATCAAGTCCGGCACATACACCTGATTCCAATGAGAATCGTCAGCCTAACCTGGCCATTTCAGTTGAGTAGGCACATACACCAGCCCACAATAACCAAGTTCCTCAAAAATTGGTTTCCAAAATGAGTATGGAGGTGTCCAATAAAAAGACCCATCCAGCAGAGTTGGAAAATCAAGAACGAATCTGCAATGAGACCTTGCTCAATGCTGGAGTTCTTGAAGCCATCAGACAAATATCTGTTGCAACTCAAAATTCTACTCTCTCATTTCCAAAAAGTGGGAATAATAATTCCTAAGGTCTTCATCAAACACTTCCTCATGAAGGCCTGCTTCATGAAAATTCAGTCGATCTCGAAGTTTCATCTGTAGATGAGAGCTGAAATATCCCTCTGCGTAGCCAGAAGACCATGGAGCAAGAGAATTCATCTTTTGATGTAACCCACCATGGTGGTACTCCACATGATGATGAATTTCTCTGTGAAAGTCCTCTCCGGAATAGGGATGCACATTGCCTGGAAAATGCTCTAATAGACAATGTAGTGCCAAGAAAGCCCTCTTATCTTGAGGCCCTGGAAAATGCGAAGCTAGTAATATCTAATGCATCATCGCTAGAAGGTGAAATACTTTCTCAATCAAAAGATATCCCAGGGTGTAGGTCGTTCTCCAAACCACCCCTGGGTCATACATCCTCTAGTTTGGAAAATGAATTCTCTACCAATATTGTTGAATCTAATGAAGCAACAAAGAGGAACCAAATTTGGTCTAATCAGGTAGAAGAATCATCATCGAATGATAATGATGAAGTGCTGAATATGAGGTAACAACTGGTTAATAGTGATGTACCAGTCTTGTTTTGGCCTTTGGCTGACTCTTAGTACGATATTCCAAAAGAGTTAACAGAAACTTTTATTCACGATATTCGTCTCAACATGTGGAAAACTCTTTATCACTTGAAGTAGAAAATATTTTCTTATGATGAATATCAAAATCATGTCCATATAATAGAAGGGTAGAAATGCCAAATTGACTTTGCCTCCCTCTCAGTTTCCGACATATGATGGTTGAAAAGAAGAATAGAGCCCTTCGACGTTCATTCCTTAGTGCACTAAAATGATTGTTCCAGTTAATTGCTAATTCCCCGTCTGGTATTCATATAAGGGGATGGGGTGTTCATGGTGCACTGCATTTCACTGTGCTCTCCAGTCAACAAATCCCACCAAAAATGGTCTCATCCAATGTTATTTCCCATGGATGGCCACAACCAATTGGGTTTTTTGTGTAATCAAAGGCTCTCTCAGGAATAGGCCTCAGCTAGTTCTTCCCAAAGTCCGACATATAGAGATAATGTTGTCGAATTACTCTTGCATAAAGTGAATGATAATGTCGAACAAGCCTCTCATTTAGAGCATGCACATCACCATGTGACATAAGTGTTAGAAATCATCCAATGGTCAAATGAGCCAGGTGACTTGAGTTGATATAGTTTGATGCATCCAACCAATTTTCGGACTAAAGATTGAAAAATCTATAGAGCTTTTAAGAAAGTCTCAGATGTAGCAGCTCAAGAATCACTTCAGCTTGCTAGACTGGGGACTCATTTAACCCAACCCTTGGAATCAACAGATATGATTGGAGGAGTTCAGAAGGAAAAATAGGAACAGCCCCAGTCCACCGGACATGGGACTTTTTCAAATTCTCAATCCCCTCCTTAGCGAAAGTCAGTCTTCTATTGATTATGGAAGAAGAAATGGGAGGAAAAAAGAGCAGAATTATTAGGAGATTCCCTCCAAATTACGGTTCATCAAGATGTTCCAGAGGCATCAAATCACCAAAAGGCCATGTCTCATTGTGGACATGGGAGAAGATAGTATCGCAGAAATGCCGATAAAAGGGATGAAATGTGTTATGAATCAATAAATGTTATCAATACTGTTGTTGATGATGCCCCAAAACATGAGTCTCACTCAGGGGACATGGATGATGAACATCCTGCTCAAGAAGTTGTACGCATTGAAACAAATGAAGAAGGTGTGTGTACACAAAATAAATGGATTACCCAGAATTCATGTATTCTTTTAAATAACCAAATCCTCCCTCTCTGAAAGCCGTCCAAGAAGGGGAAAGTAAAAAAGTCTGGTTACATTCCAACCTACCTCTGGAGAAGGCCTATCACTCTTGTTAGAGTAAAGGTTCGCACAGAAAGAGGATGAAATGAAGCAGTTAAGGAGGTTGAATACAGAATTACTTCAAATTATTTTTCCTCCTAAACATGCTGGAGTAAGTCAATCAAGGAAATTTTTTTCATCTACTGAGATGGATCAAGAATATCCTTCTTTACCAGTACACCCTCACAGTTGTAATATTATGGGTTATATGAAACATCAATCTTCAATACTACCATCAGTGGAATTCCCGGTTACTACACCCATCCAAACTCTAGTTTTCTCACCTGCAAAGGTCCATGTTCAACCAGATGTTTCTCAAAATTTAATAACAACCATTGATTCATTAACATCTCGGTTAGAATCTATGGAGGGAATTTTTGCACTGGTTTAGCCAAAAAAGAGAGCTTAACCTAAATGGGTGGATGTAATTCCTACCCCATTAAATTTTTCAAATATCACATTCCCAATTTTTAATCGTTCGGGAGATCCCGAGTAACACCTAACACAATTTTCTCTCTCGTTGTGATCTTATGATGGGAACTCTTCAACAAAAAGAAGCAGTTAAGATCAGGTGTTTTGTATAGTCATTACAAGGACCTGATTTTGTCTGGTATACAAGTTTGTAATCCCGGTCAATTACTGGATGGGATGATCTCCGTCAAATGTTCTTAATTCAATTTAGTTCAACCTTTCCAATGATGAAAGTTTATGATGTGAACAATTGTAAAAAAAATAGATAATGAAAGAGTTTCAGATATCATTTCTCGATGGGAGGGATTGAAATATTTTTTAAGTTTAGCACTCCCTCAAGTTGAGTTACTACCAATCTGTGTGGGAAATCTGCATGATGAATTATGCACACCATTGATCCCTGTGAAATACACAGAAGGGTTTCAAGACCTTACTTCAATTGCTCAGCAGATTGAAGATTCTATTATACAGACTAGGGAAAAAACTCGTGTAATTCCATCGGTTCCTGGAAGGAGAATGGGGAAACCAGAGACTGCTACAGTTATGCTTAAACAATCAAATGAACCTACTTACACTTCAATACCTTCATCATATTGAAGGGCTCCACCTCATGAGCATCAACAACAAAGGCTGACTCATCACGATGATCAAAGAGATAAATGGAGGAAAGAGTTTGAAGACTTAATGTACAATGTTTATTCTTTCCGGAATGAACATGTTCCTGGATACTTCATCTCGGCTCTGGAAAATACTTGGTTCAGTTTCCAAGGCCCAAAACGCCAAACAAGGAAGGAGATGAAGACCATCCCAACTATTTCCCGTTTCATAAAATGTTGGGACATCCCATCCAAGAGTGTTTTGTCTTCAATGACCTCCAGCAAAATATGGTGGAATTTGGGCAGGTAAAACAGAAAGGTTCTTCATCCTAGATAGCATGTTTCACTGCTACAGATCCAAGGGAAGAGGGTGAATGGCGTGAACATAAAAGTAAAAATGTGAATAAATATGATTATTGGATGGTCAGAAAAATAATCAACCGAACTCATGCCATTTTACGAACACAATTGAGGAAACCAAATGTGTCTTCTTCTATGAATGCCACGGAGAAACCCCCTTCACCAGTGGAAAAATCTTCAAAGAAAATGAATAATTCGAAGAAATAAGAACAGTCTAAAGAAGACAAGTTCGTGTCAAAGCCTAAATTTTCCTTGACTCTAGCAGAATTTATGACTTATACTTCCAAAGCACGGGCACCGCCCCACCAAATGGAATTGCCTAAGCAGGATAATTAGGAAGAGTCTTCAATAGATGAAGCATTGATCTTTGGTTCTGTTAACATGATTTACTTAATAGATCCTCAAGCTAGTCACCGTTTCCATCATGGTAAACCTGAGTTCACTGTATTAAACAGAGGAATTATAGGGAGTTAGAGAGGTCTGGGATAAAGTTGAAGATAGGGATATCCCAGAAGCCACTATTCCAATTATACTCCTTCTAGAACTGTGTATGCAGCAGAAACTCGTGGCAGAGCCCTTCAGCGAGATCAATAAGAACAAGAATGTTCTTCCAGGCATGGTAGATTTCGTCCTGGCATAATTATTTTGGAATATCGGTTAGAAGTTACACCTTATTCCTTTCAGCATGTATATAGGCCTAGTCGGTCTAATCATCCAAATCTAGGAGTATTTATAACTCCTATCCCGATACAAGAAGCATCTACTTCCAAAGCATCAAATTCGAAGTCACCTGAGAAACCACATGTTCCTATTGGGAAACACAGACCTTTGGACCAAATGTATAATGTCTTGAATCATTTTCCCATGTACCAGCCTAGTTATCAATTATGGATGCTTTAAATCTATCAAAGGATCTTCGGGAGGCACTCATTGAGGCTTTGTGAAGTCCTCATGAGTTCAAAACTTAAATTTCTACAACTGAAGTCTACCATGTAGAGAATGATCCTTCCAGATGCCATGCGGTTATATCTTTTACAGAATAAGATGAAGATAATGTTGTGCATGGACATAACAAAACATTGTATCTATCAGGCAAGGTCAACAATGTGGAAATCTGACGAGCATTCATTGATAATGGCTCAGGATTAAACCTCATTGTGATTCGTACACTTCGTCGATTGGGCCTCAATGAATCTGATTTATCTCCTTCTACATTGATATTGTAACGATATGATAAAAATGAAAAAGAAACTCTGGGTGAGATTACACTCATAACTCAGTTTGGAGATCTTGTATCTAATTCAAATTTCATGGTTGTTTATCATGATACAACCTTCAACATTTTTTGGAAGATCTTTTCTACCTCAACATGCGGATATACCTTCATCATACCATCAATGTATCAAATATTATTTCAATTGTCAAATTTGGAAATTGTATGGTGATAAATCCCCATTAAAAACATGTGAATCTAAATACATTGAGGCGGAATTCTATCACATGGAGGGTAAGGATAAATCCACAACAAAGGAGGTCACCAAAATTAATGCTTATTCTGGGTTGGAAAAGATTCTAGTAAACCCATTCATGCATGTGAGTACATATTATGTGTTGCCTATTATTAAAATTGACAAGATAGACCAAATTACAAATTTTCTTATGGAATCTTCCATAATGTCAATTACGGTAATTGAGCCAGAGAGCATGGGAGAAACTGGTGATTCACCAAGAAATGATGAAAGCTCAAAAAGAGATGTCTTAATTTCATCCACTAAAATCCAGCAATTCTATACTTCACCAATCAAGCTAGATGAAGTTATAGAAATGTCAGAGGTAAAAGATTATGTAGATTATCAATCCATCATCTCCTCTTTATTACACAAGAAAGACCCTTCATCATCAATAGGGTTAGTAATAGAAGCTTCTTCTTCAAAATGTTCAAATTTTAACATCTCTTCTGATCCTAGAAATTCAGCTTTATCATCTACTAAGCAAGTAGAAACAGAAGAAATAACAGATGTTGAAGTAGAAGAGGAAGATCTCAGGGATTCTCCTCCAGCTTTTGAAGAGGGTATATCTACCACTGTGGATGAACACAGAGAAATAAATCTGGGTAAAATAAAAGATCTGTGACCCACTTTAATTAGTGTGGCCATAAATCTTGAAGAGTAGGAAACTTATAATTCATTTTTGAAGAAAAATCGAGATATATTTTCTCGGAACTATACAGAACTTCCAGGGATTGATCCTGATGTTTCCACTCATCATTTGGGTTTTCCAAAAGAACATCGTGGATTCAAACATGCTGCAAGAAGATCACATCCCACTTATGCTTCCAAAATTGAAGGCGAAGTGGATAATCTCATCAAAGACTAACATAGTCAGTTAAGTTCAATATCCCAAATGGTTGGCTAGTATTGTCCTTGTGAAAAATAAGAATGGAAAAATTATAGAATGTATTGATTTCATAGATCTTAATCGGAATTTTCCTGAGGATGATTTTCCAATTCTAATCATAGAACACTTAATTGATGAAACAACTTGCAATGGAGAAATTTATTTCATGGATGGATATTCTAGGTAGAAACAAATCCGAATGTCTCTAGAAGATGAAGAATCTACAGCTTTCAGAGCCCCTCAAGGTGGGTTTTTCTATCAGGTAATCCCATTGGGCCAATAGAATGCTGGTGCAACATATCAGTGTGCCATGCATCGTATCACCAACCCCTTTTAATGGAAATTTGTTGAATGTTATGTGGATGATTTTTTTGTTAAATCCAGAAGGTTTTATAATAACTTGGATGATTTGGAAATCATATTCCACAAACTTCGACAACACCATTTGAAGATGAACCCCTTGAAATGTGCTTTCGGGGTAACCTCAATAAAATTTCATGGCTTTGTTATACGTCATCATGGTATCGATGTTGATACTGAGAAGACAAAGTCAATCCTTGGTATGTCACCTCCTTGAAATTTGAAAGAATTGAGAGGACTTCAAGGAAACTTGGCCAATATTTGGCATTTCATTTTCAATCTGGAAAGCAAAAGTTTACCCTTCACTAAATTGATGAAGAAGGGAGTCACATACCAGTGGACTGAAGAGTGTCAAAAAGTGTTCAATGTTCGCATGAAATAACTATTGATTCCACCGGTATTAATTCCACTAGTTTATGGAATACCACTTATTCTTTATGTGATAGATTTAGAGGGATCATTGGGTTCCTTTATTGACCAAAATAAGGATGTTGGGAATGAGAACAGTTTATATTATCTCAGTCGGACTATGATTGAATCATAAACCTGATATTTATGTATTGAAAAGTTCTATCTGGAATTAATACATGCAGTTCATAAATTGAGACACTACCTACAACATCATGAGGTCCAATTCGTATCATGCAGTAACCCGCTCAAATTCATCCTTCGTCGTCCAATGCTTATAGGACGTCTTGCAAGGTGGGAAGTTATTTTGCAGCAATTTGATATCTAGTAGGTGTCTCAAAAGGAAATAAAAGGTCATGATCTGGATGATTTCCTTGTTGAACATCCTTCAGTAGAAGATACATCTTAGATATTGAACTCCCTGATGAGGATGTCTTCTCTATTCAAGATAATATTCAAACATGGGAAATTTACATTGATGGTGATTCCAGAAGTCCAACAGGGATGAAAATGGAAGATCCTAAATTCAACAACGTTGGGTTAATAATTCTTCTCATTGCCCTAGAAAAGGAAGTGATACCTTATTCATTCTTACTGTGGGAAGGTGGTACAAACAATGAAGTAGAATATCAAGCAGTCATCGCAGGATTTGAGTTGGTGATTCAAGCACAAGTGAATCACATAATGGTGAAAGGTGATTCAGACCTGGTAATCAAACAGGTCAATAGGGATTATTCCTTTAGTAAAGAAGATTTAATACCTTTGTATGATTACGTTAGAGAGTTAATGGTGGAATTTCCTTTGAAACCGACATTTTCTTATGTCCCGTGATCACAAAATGTTCAAGATGATGCACTAGCTAATATAGCAACAGCTCGGGAAGATCCAAATCGGGACGAAACAATCATCAGTATTTCCCACCTTCGTATAGTTTCACCTTAGGATCAGATCAGATTAGAGGAAATCAATGAAAATAGTCCCATTTCAGAACCATATGGTCATACTACTGGATGGATGACACCTATCAGAGAATACCTTCAAAATAGAACAGTCCCACCTGATAGAACCATAAAATAACAAATTCGGTGACATTTGGTCAATTATACTCTTTATGATAGCCCAGATCACCTAAAAAATTTCTCTATAAGTGAGGTTTTGATGGAATTATCTTCAGATGCATTGATGTTGAAGAGACATTGGTTGTCATGAAAGAAGTACATGCAGGATTCTGTGGTGCCCACCAGTCTGAACATAGACTGTCTGATCAAATTCGAAGGCTTAGATACTTTTTGCCTTCAAGGATACAAGATTGTGTTGATTTCACTAAGAAGTTTCATTCTTTCCAAGTATATGCCAACTTCATTCATCAAACCCCAGAGTTTCTTTATACAGCTAAATAGTAATGGCATTTTTTCACGTGGGGAGTGGATATAGTAGGACCTTATCCTCCAGCTACATCCATGCAGTTTAAGTATATTCTTACTCCTACTGACTTATTTTCCAAATTGGCAGAGGCGATACCTCTGAATGAATTTAGTTGTAAAAGCATTGCTATCTTCATCAAGTCTAACATCATTACCAGATTTGGTGTCCCTCATACCATATTGACGGACAATGGAACCAACTTCTGTTCATCTGATGTGAGAATTTTGTATTAATAATTCAACATCAAACCCAAACATTCATCTCAGTATCATGCATTTTTTAATGGTCAGATAGAAGCCTTCAATAAGAATCTTTCAAAAATACTGCAAAAGATGGTGGATAAAGATAAGAAGTCATGTCCTGATAAATTGTTTCATGCTTTATGGGTTTATCGAACCAGTACCCGCACCACTACACGGTCAATTCCATACTCATTGGTATATGGAATATAAGTAGTATTTCTCATTGAGGTTCAATTACCCACACTCAGAGTAGCCAATTGTGATAAGTTATCCATAGATGAACAATCATTGAAGCGATTTGATGAATTTGAATGATTAGATGGAAAATGAATGTGCACCCTGCACCACATTGAAGTCTATCAGAATCAAATAGCATGGGCTTTCAACAAAAAAGTTCATCTTCATTCATTCATTCAGGGAGAATTGGCATTAGACCTCAGAACTCCAATGATACCTAGGAAGAAACCTACCAAGAATGAGCCAAAGTGGGAAGGACCTTATTCAATACATAAGGTCTACTCCAATGGAGCTTATTCTTTAATCTCAATGGATGGAGAAATCATCACAACTCTAACCAATGTAGTGTTCTTGAAGAAGTATTTTTTGTAATACAAATACATCTACGTCTTGTCTATATAACGTTAAACTGTACAACACTTGTTTTCCCTACATGACATTAAACTGTGCATTGACTTTTCTACATGACATTAAACTGTACAGCATCTACATCCCACATGACGTTAAACTTTGCTGTCCTCACTACAAGACTTTAAACTGCATAGTCCCCCAATAGTCCTCACTGCCAGACTTTAAATTGCGCAGTCTCTCATTCATACTACATGTCTTTAAACTATGTCCCCATGATTAATTCTCAATTGAACTACACAGAATTTTATCCTTGCCTTCTAGGCTGGGTACTTAGGCAACCTCCTGAGGTTCAAGCCCAAAACCAATCTCTTCACATCGGTTCATCTCTGTCTCATACAATATTGATCTAGGAAGAGCCTCAAACCAATATCTTCACATTGGTGTACTTTCTTCCCACATGACGTTAAACTACCAAAAAGTCCCTTTTCGTCCTATATGATGTTAAAATATAAATTCCCCATGTATGTCCTATATGACATTAAACTGTGCATTGTCCTTACTACATGACAATAAACTGTACATCATCCTTGTCCCACATGACGTTAAACTGTAAATGTCTCTAATACGTCCTACATGATGTTAAACTGTACATTGTTAGATTTTTTGTTACCTCTTGTTTCTCACACCATGTATGACTTACGTGAGATTAGAGTAAACCTCAATCATAACATTCTATTTGGGCGGCTAACCATGCGTATTTCCCAACACCATCATTAGGTTGTTCTCAAATACATCTTGATCACCAATTCATTATTTTAATTGAACTACGCGGACATTGATCCCTGCCTTATAGGCTGTGTACGTAGGCAAACTCCTGAGGTTATATCCCAAAACCAATATCTTTTCACATAGATTCACCTCTGTCCCACTTGAAGTTAAACTGTGTACATCCCTTTTCTCTTTGTTACATGATACTAAACTGTGCAACACCATTTGTCCTTGCAATATGACGTTAAACTATACTGTCCCCCATTGTCCCCCGCCTAAGAGGGAATCATCATTTACATTGATCCCCAATCATGTCATATTTCATAGACTACATGCATACATGGTAATTCCCAAACCATTAATATTGGGTCCAACCATCATTGCACTAAATTTACCTTCCAATCTTCACATGTACAAACCAAATATGTACATAGGGTATTTTATGAACTACGTGCAGCTTGATTCCAATCCTTATGGGATACATAGGAACGTTCAAGCATCCCTCGAACCATGCCCCAAGTCACTTGGCCTAACCCCAAATTTAACATTCAGTATCATGGCTGAAAAGTCCCCCATGTTAGCACATTAATGTGGTATGAAAACCCTTGTCTTCATTCATATCAAGTATATAAAACACCCAAATGTGTCTCCCTTGTTATGGTTCAAGCTCTATGACCATAAACTATGATCTCATAAACTCTCATCCCACATGAAGTTAAATTGTATTTTAAGAACTACGTGTGGCTTGATTCCCATTTTTATGGCATACGTAGTGAAGTCCAACACCTCAATTCAGGACCCAGCCACAAGATGATTAAGGATAGCATTGGTCTGTGTATCTTTACATGCATTGGACAATGCTCATTTTCTTGTGTCACTCTCCTAACCTTAAATACTTCGAAATCTCCATAACCCTTTTTCATTACTTCTGGTCACAAAATGTCTGATGCCTGAAAATTATTTTGCCGGACCATGCAGCACGTGCCTTTAGGCGGCCTCGCATAAACATGTCTACATAACGGACCTATCATCCAAAAGAAGATTTTATTTGACTTTGCACCCAATTCTCATATGTGGCCCTACAAAATTCACGCCCCCTAACGGGTTTTGTCAAATAGTGGTAACTTCATTCTTGGGAGAAAACCACTTTTTTCATTATTTGTCTTAACAACGATATGTAGGGATTCACAAAAACTGCCATCTTTAACATATTTGTCCCATGTTATTTTTCATGATCTGAATGTATTCAAGTCTATGTTTTATATTTCCTTTCCCTACGTTTGGGTCAGACCTTCACAGGAGTGACATTCATCCAATTTTTTGACAATATTTATTGAAAATATCCTCTACATATTCAAGTACCTCTCATCATACAGAAGACTCTATGCTTTGGAAAATTTGAATCTCCATGAACATTCACTAGTTTTTAGTAGTAAAATAGTAAAAAAATTTAGAGTTCTTTTTCCTGACTAGGTAGCACATGCCCTCAGGAGGCCTTACATAAACTATTCTACATAATGGACCTATCAGTCAAATGATTCTATTGTTTGACTATACAGCCAATGCCCTTAAGTAGCCCTGCATAATTCAACCCCTAACGGGTTTGTTAAATAATAGTAACTTCATTCTTAGTAAATACTTCTTCTAATGCCTTTTATCCCTTTTTTCGTATCATTCCTCAGAATAAAAATTTCTTAAGTCATTGTTTACATTTTTTCCACCATAATTTAGTGTGGTAATATGTTTTCCGATAAATTATCAAGGAATTGAGTAAATTTTAATCCATTTTGTCCAAGCTATTTCGGCCTTAAACATTTGCCTTTTTATGTCTGACGTGTATGACTTTAAACATTCCACAAAAGACAAGGGAAGTCTGAACAAAAGTCATGTCCCAACTCACTAAACATGGATTTCGTATGATTTAGTTAATATTGAGAAATAAAAATATTCAAAGTATGTAGGGTTATTTTTTATAATCCTAGAAAAAATCAAACTATTCTTACAAGGCCCATTGGGTTAGGTAAAAATTTAAAGAAAGTAGAAAAAGAATCCAAATACAAATGATTGAAGATGAAGGTATTTATAATTGATGCACAAGAGTTAGAAAGACACCCACAGATTGGAGTCTTTTCTCTTTTCCAATAATTACAAGAGACATTCAACATAAATCATCATTCACTTCACAGCATACTGAGCTTCATCAGCAGCCACCTGGAATTCATTCATTCAACTGGACACAATAAGAGATACAATGATACCAGCTCTTCTTGGAAAAATTGTAAAAGAATATTCTTATGTAAAGTTTGAGAAACTTTTCTGCTGATCCAACAGTGACTCTGTTTTTTTCAAGAGACTTGGAAGATGGATACACTGATTTGAGAATAGAGCATTGGAAGTAAAGAGCCATTTGGAGAGAGTATTCATTTCAGATATTTTTCTAATGTCATATTCTCTTCACTAACCGGTAGTGGAAATCATATCATCCCATGGTTTCCCATTTTTCATATCTACAAGGAAGTGTCATGGAGGAAAAATTTGAATGTTCACACCATTGTTGTAGCTCTTAATGCACAGCAGAACCGAAATAGAGGGGATGTAGTGCAGATGCATCTTGAGCATGTAAATCTTTGCCTCTGAAACATTGACTCATTGCAGATATCCATATCCATGAAAAGGTTCGTAGACACTATGCGGAAAATTGGCATGATATTTCTTCAATTACTTAGCCAAATCTGGGAAACTGCTGTCACATATATCATAATAATATTTTCCAAAGACTTTCATCGTATCATCTATGCTCTTGCTAGAAAACTCATTAGATGATCCAATTCTTTTGGGAGCCTTTGAATCTGCACTAACATCAGATAATTAACATTTAAGTAAGTTGATTTTTCAGAAGATTTGTGAAGGAATTCAAAAAATGGCTAAGTCATTAAGGCGCGAAAGTCCAAAACCAGCACGCAAGTTTAATTAGGTCGCACAAGTTTTATAGTGCTAGTAGTGGTACGCAAGTCAGAAACTCACCGCAGAAGCGCGACATGAATAAAAGCACAAACGAACGAAGATCCAAGAAAACTCGCATTACAAGAAGCTACATGCCCACTGATAGATTGAAAATTTCAGAAGCCGGGTACTTTTACGGAAGTCGTGCCACATATTTATAGGCCCGTCAACACATCTACTAGCCAAATCATGCATGGATCACCCTTGCACGCCACCTTCTGCATGCTCAAAACATGTGTGCCGCCCTTCCTTGGTTTTCTTTTTTACCCTAGAGTCACATCCTCCTTCCTTTCAGATCCAACTCTGAGGGGTGACTTTTGTTGAAGATCCTTTCCTCCACAGAGTCTAATGAATGAAAAGGGGAATACCTTAAGCACAAAGTGATTCATACTTTGAAGAAACATCAAGATTTGACAAATGAATTAACAATGATTTGATTACACATGGGCCGTGCAAGTTTCATCATGGTCAGACAAGTATAATTGAGTACCACATATTGGGCACGCAGGTGACATGCATGCCCTATTTGATTTTTGTCCAAGGTCTTCAGTAGCCTATAAATACCCCTTGTGGGCCCCCATTTCAGGGATAGAAAAATTCCAAATGTCATATTTGAGATCTCGACACCCTAGTCTCTTCTTGAAGTCTTCCGAACACTTATAAGGTAATTTCATACCCAGAATGGAAGATCTAAAGAGGGGGAACAAGGCCTAAGTGTTGAAATTCACCAATACTTGCGCGCCTAGGTGTCTAAACCTTAAGGGAAATGGTCACACATGAGGGTCACCTTATCCCTTCAACAGAACTTGTGAACCACTCATTTGGATGTCTTTATGTATAATACTAATGGCATGAGCCAAGCCTTGCTCAATTATTACCCAATGGGTTGACCAGCGCTCACTTACACCTGTGTCGCGCAAGAATACTTACGCGATGAGGACCTACGAGCCCAAATAGGACCTGATCGCCTACCTCTGTTTGGGTTCCTCTCCTGCTATTCAACTCATTTCTTCAAATCTGCCTCTCCTTTTCATGATTGAGCCTTCAAAATTCTATTCAAATCCATTTTTGGCATGGTTCCTTTGATGGATTCCTTATCTAAAAGGAATTATGTGGAACATCTCTTAAAACCTAGTGATTTACATATCATTATGTCACTAAGGTTAGTGATTTCCTTCATTAAAGCTCATCCTTTAATATGAGATGCTCCCAAATCTGGGCATCCTCTTTAGGAGTAAGCCCCATGTTCCCTAACCTTGTCCTCCTTTTCAATAGTATGTACCAGTCACCAAATCTTTAATCTGGGCATCCTACATAGGATTAAGCCCCATGTTCCCTAACCTGGGCCTCCTTTTCAGGTGTAAGTCCGAGTCACAAAATCATTAATCTGGGAATCCTCTACAAGAGTAAGCCCCAAGTTCCCAAATATGGGCATCCATTTCAGGAGTATGCCCATGATTAATCTCTTTTGACTTGGGATTCCTTATCAGGAATTAAAACCCAATCATTAGTCCCTCTCTAATTTGGTTGTCCTTCTTAGGAGTAAGCCCTAAGTTAGGTAATTAAATCTCCATAAGGAACATATAACTTTATGGACCTTGTTCCCGGGTTTTTTCCCTGACGTAAATTCCAATCATCATATATCTTGTGCAGTCATACATACATAATCCCCACATCATTCCATTTTGATTGCATATTTCATGGAACAATAGTCAGGTTTTACTAATAACTCTCGTTTCACACACCGAGCATGACTAACGTGAGATTACAGTGTAAAAGTAATTATGAATTCTTTTTTTTTGAGCCATCAATCATCCATAAACTCCATATTTTTTAACACTCTAACTACGTGGGTTCTGATTCCTTTTCTAAACAAGGTTATGTGGGTAACCCATCTGTGGGTACGATCCTAACTCTGAAACAATCCATGTCCTTCTAAATGACAATAAACTTCACGTGCCCCACTGAGTGGCTTTAAAACTAGTATGTTTATCATAATGACCAGGAGATCTCTATATAAAGTATTGAAGGATACCGTTGACTAAGAATCTCTAACAAATACAGATGATTCTCAATCGATGAAGAACCCCAAATACATATAAAATATTCTCTACATATCATACATATTAATCACTGATTTTCATATATAATGGAAAACTCTTTTTCATACTTGGTAATTTTATCAGGATTCACGAACATAACTTAAATTTGTAAAGAGCATCCCGGTGTATAAAATAATTCCCCTCAAAAAGGTGTGATGAGTCCGACCTCCCATCCACTCGACCAATGCAAATTCTTAAGCCTCATCAGTCTATAACAAACGAGCACCTACCATTGGAAAGTAGGTCTAAATAGATGTAGAATCATTGGATGTTTCCGGTTCTACGAACAAACCCATTAGAAACCAATTGAAATGTTTGAACCTTAAGCTAATGAGGTCATCCCCATTTCTAGGGAGAAGCATTGTGTCGCATCTGTTTCTTTCAAGATGCCTCCCTGCAGACGACCTGTGAGAGTCCCGAGAGTTGTATGCACATATAGCCCACCGAGCAATGAGGCTCTAGTGCTGGGCCCTCTTACTATGTTCGCACCTTCAGGTGGTGTACCAGCAGGACCACCACCCATTAGGTAGTAGATACCACCAACTGCACTAGAGGACAGTGCATGCGGACTGAGTGTGTTGCATGAGTCCCAGCGGCAGAGGCCTCTGAGGTTTCGATGAGAGACAGATTCCAAGGTAGAAGAGGACTGGATGGAGGTAATTTCTAGGGTTTTCTACCTAGTTGAGACACTAGTATAGTAGATGGTGATCATAGCTACTAGTCTTTTTCAGTGATTTACAGTGAGGATGGTCTGTATAGTGATGAGGCTTAGGTATGTGGACCGATGCCTAAGATAGTACTTTCGGGTAGTGTGTCAGCTATATCAGTACATGTTGATTAGTAGTTACGACTAGTAGTACTGGTAGAGGAAACATATAGTCTTAGTACGTTATATGATTTACAACATCAGATAACCCTCAGGTTATGAGGCAATCCCAACCCACAGGTGACTGAGGATTGGCTTGAGGAGGTGGCTGAGAGTTCCCTAGAGCTTCTACAGCTTCAGCAGGATGATGTGTTTATTGTTGAGTATTCATCAAGATGCACTGACTATTGCATGTAATCGATGAATATGATAAGATCAGTGCTTCAAATCTTTGACCTCAGAGCGAGGTGTGTTTTAGGACATTTGAGCTACCACCTTTTCTCTAGATGATAGAGAGAACATTTTCGGTTGACTGTTCATTGGTTGAGAGGATACAACCAGTGAATTTTAGTAGTGTGAAAAGCATGAAATTGGCGCCAGTCTCAAAGACTTGGGTGTGCAAGATGTTTTAGGAAGAGGATGTGATAAGGATAGATGAATCTATAGGGCCACAGACGTGGAAGCAGAGCTAGGAGATCACCATGAGTTGGTGTACATTTAGACATGTTACAACCACCCTCCTTTGTTGTCCCTACGAGGCTCATGCAGCTGGAGGGAAGGGGAAGAAAGTAGCTGCATGTAGTCAAAGAGAGTGACCAAAGGGATCTAGGAATGATTCAAGGTACGGTCTGTGTCTACTACTAGCTTCTGTATAAATAGATATAGGTACCAATCATTCCTTACTTCTAGGAATCTTATCACAGACCTATAGTTTTCGGTTAAACTGTTGACTTGACCCTCACATCTTGAGATACCTTTGGTAGGAGAATCGATAATCAATCTTTCGCCGACGGTGTGAACTGACCCTTGAGGCGAGAGTTTTGGTTGGATCCTCTTGGTGACATCGTCAAGGTCTTATGACGTTATTTTGGGTTTGGACCTAACATTCACAGTTCACACTCAGATTGACTGTATTAGGAAAAAAAGTTGTGGTTTAACCAGAACGTTGGGATGAAGTTTTCCTTAGTCGGTGAAAATAGAAACCCAGGCAGCACCGCTTAAGCTCATGCATAGGAGGGTGCAGCCGATCACTCTTGACTCGGCCATCCGTATCCATGTGGAAGCAAGATTTTTGAGTTTTTAGTTCCAAAATGTTCTGATAAAACATGGGAACGTCATTTTAAAGGATGTTTCCAGGATTACCCCCCAAAGGGGGAGGGACGTATTCCTTGGATGGTTACTACTGGAGATTCGTTCTAGTATTCTATAGAGATGCATCATCTTTATCATCCTTGAAAAATAAGGGGAAACCCTTTGTGTAGTCGGGGAGATGACAGTAGAGCAATCAGGAGCTGAGGCAGAGGATGACTAGTGCCCCCATCTTGAGGCTTCCATATAAAGGTGTAGGGTATATAGTCTACTACGACACATCCAGGACCAGACTCAGGTGTGTCTTGATACAGGAGCAATCAATGATTGTGCATGGTTCTCGTCTATTGAGACAACATGAGTCGAACTACGCTACCCATGACCTAGAGTTAGGAGTAGTGGTCTTCTCCTTGAAGATGTGGCGGCACTATCTGATGGGCGAACGTTTTATCGTGTACTCTGATCACAAGAGTCTCAGGTATATCTTCCCTCACAAGGACCTGAACCTGAGACAATGGAGATGGATTGAGTTCCTCTAGGACTATGACATCGAGATAGTCTATACTCCTAGAAAGGGGAACGTTGTAGAAGATGCACTCAGTATGAGATCTGGTATATAGCTTCTAGGCAGGGTGATAGAGAAACTGACTACATTACAGATATCCATTGTGGATAGAGATGGGGCATCCTTCCTTCAGTATCTAATAGTCACTCCCCCATTTGAACAGCGAGTCAGGGAGGCGCAGCTTGGGGTCGCTGACTGCGAGGCTTGATGTGCTCAGATATTCATAGGTCAGGCGCCTGACAGATTTTCTTAAGGTGGGGAGCATGTAATCCACTTCAGATGACACACCTTCGTACCAGTGGCAGTTTAGGGGGAAGAGTTGAGGGAGTTCCACACATCCCCCTTAGTAGTACTTATAGGATTCATGATTCGATATGGGTGATCATTGACCGACTGACCAATTTAGCCCACATCCTACTAACCAGAGATGGTATAAGCTTCCATAGAGAAGGTGCAGGTCATCCAGGAGTAGATGAGGACTCTAGAGAGTAGACAGAAGTCATATGATAACAGGAGACAGAGACCTTTGGAGTTCGAGGATGGAGACCACGTCTTTTTATGGGTCTCATATCGATGAGGTCTACCAAGATTAGGCAGAGGTATCAAGTTATCTATGAGGTCCATCGTACCATTTCAGTTCCTCAGAGGAGTTGGTGAGGTGGCTTACCACATAGCTTTTCTAGCATAGTTGCACCGTGTGCCCGAAGTCTTCCACATATCTCAGATGAGGAGATATGTGCAATACCCTTCACACATCATCGACCATGGAGAGATGGACGTCGACTATGTGGTGTCTTTTACGAAGGTTCAAGTGGAGATTGAGGATCGACAGGAGCGGGTCCTACGTGGGCGGTCGATACCTCTGGTGCACATTCTTTGGCAGCACGGGAACCTCCAGGAGAGTTCATGGGAGTGGGAGGCTCAGATACGTGCCCAATACCTCCATTTGTTCCCTTAGTTTGAGTTGTAGTTTACAGGGACATAAATCCATGAGGTGGGTAGAATTTAAAAACCCGTAAATTCTGTGGAATTTTTTTTCATAAATTCATGGGAATTTTACGAGTCTGTGAGAATTTATGGCACTTGATTATGAGGCCCTGTTTGCTGGGAATAAATTTATGAAGTTTTGTTATGATTAAATTAACGTGCATAAGCAGTTTTCCTGAAAAACGTGGATTAAATCTTAAATGGGTAATCAGATCAGAAATACCATGGCACCGTTGCGCTTAGGATGGCGGGTTTACCCAAGGCGTGACATAAGTTTAGTCGACGCAGGCCTCCTATGAGAAAACCCAAAATTGGCATATTCGTAAATAAAATAATTAAATAAATTATTTTATTTTTCAAATGCTTATTACTTACAAACGGTAACACAGATTAAAAATTGAGATCACTGCTGAACTGTTGAGGGTATGATTTATTTATGAAGATACTAACTTTGGCCGGCATGGGCCAGTAGAAAAAGTTAGTTTTGGGCCGTAAATAAAATAATTACCTGACAATTATTTTATTGTAAAATCCATAAATCTTAAACGGTATCTCAGATAGAAATATGAGAGTACCATTGGCTTTATTGGGGTATTTATCACCTAGGTAGCACCTAACCATGACCGGCACAAGTCGAGGGTGACTGATAATAATTTTCCAAACTTTTTTTTTCAGGTACGTTCAGTGAATGTGAAAGAGGCATTTTGTATCTTTTGAACCGTTGCTCGGAACTGAAATCTGAGGTCACCGTTGAACTCGCAGCACCGGTATTCTATTAAGAAGACTTTCACTTTGAAGTCAGTGAGTCGAGAACGGAAGTTAGTTTTTGGATTTTTGTAAAATAAAATAAAATAAAGTGTATCCACACATTATATTATTTTAGCCACCATGTGAGTGCGGGTAGTTGGAACCTCCACTTGGGAGTTAGTGGTGGGACCACCACACACTGACCTCCCATGAGAGGTTATGGTGGTGGGGCCCACCCGAGCATAACCTCCCATGAGAGGTTACGGCGTGGGGACCACCCAAGACCCATAACCTCTCTATTAAATGATAGGGGTGGGGACCACCCGACCCCTATTGATGATGGAGGATGAAATCTCTCACCACTACCTCTTTAATGAAGGAGAGCCTCTTGCCATTCACGTAATTAAATGAGACACATCTAACAAATTTAATTAGGTGGTTCCCCCTCATTTAATTCTTCTTTTTGAATTACACTCCAACGTAATAATAGAAAAACTCTCCTATTATTTTCGTTGGCATAATCTTCTTTTTGGTAGAGGCTTTGAGAGGAAAGCAATGGAGAAAATATCCCAACGAAGAACACGAATAACAAAAAGAACGTGAGTAACACGAAGAACGCGAAGAACATGAAGAACGCTGGAGACACTCATTCTTCTTCGACTTCTTCCCTGGCCACCTACTGATCAACCCTCCGTGACATCGTCAACTAACCGATGCAGCTCGGAATTGAGGACGTGCGGTGGATGTGATGAATGACAGTCCCCTCTGTCTTCCTTTCATGAATCCATCAACAAACGACGAGCATCGAGTGACGAATAAAAAGGTAGGGGTTGTTTCCTTTAAAGTACCTTGTCATTCCTTCCTTAAATGAAAAACCTTGTTCTTTACCATTTGCGGGTGGGGTGTTGTGTTCCGCTATTGAGAACCTATTTCTACCACCCTAAATATAGAGGGTGCGGGACAAACCAACATGGCCCGTCCCCTCCATTGTTATTTTTTGTGATGACTCCACGACGGAATGGAAATGAGGCAACGACAATGAAGATAGCGAAAAATGGCCGCGCTACCCGCAACCTCATTGAATCACGTCACACTCGCGGTGAACTGATGCCCAAGGCCGAACACCGCCGCGCTGCCCGTGGCTTTCCCCATGCGTTGCCTGCATGCCCCACGACCCCTCCGGAGCGCTGCACGGCACCCTGCCCACGCTGCCGATGCCCTTCCCGCATAGCCCAACGCCCCCACGCCGCCTGCCCGACGTCCCGATGCACTGCCCGCACCCCATCGCACACCTTTGACACCCTACCCGGCGTGCTACCCACGACCTAGTGCACTGCCCCGACACGAAGTCCCGGTGCACTGCCTAGTGCCCTGCTCGGTGCACCCGCAGCCCCCTGTTGCGGCCTTCCTGGCACACCCGCGACCAGCCCGGTGTCCAGCCGGCCAGCCCGCACCCTACGCGACTTGCCTGCTGGCTTCTCGGCCACATGCATCTTGAGCCGACATGCGGTGTCCCTCACAGCTCTGGTTGAACCATCCCCGGCCTTCGGGCTGGGTCATACCCCCCGGGTATTTCCGAGAGGACCCAGACTGGGTCGGGCTAGACTGGGTTGGGCCGAGTCAGTTCGACTGGGTCAGACCGTACCTTGGCCCACTACCGACCCTTTACCTTGAATGGCCATATCATTGGCACCAGACGTCTGTTTGACGAACTGTCAGTGGTGCTGGTAATATAGATGAGAGATAGCCCCTTTGAGTATACCCCACTAGAGTTCGGGTTATATTTGATATACGGTCAGGTTGGATCGTACACGAATCCAATAGAGCCCTTGAGACTAAAAGGCTAATATCTCACAGACTGAGCATCTGATTGACGCGCTGTCTGTTGCATTGAGACCCATATGACATGGTGTACTATGAGATACTTTATCATGGAACATCGAGATACTTTGATTTTTTCCTAATAGCTCATGGAGAAAATCCTTTCGTTGACGAGAGGACAGTGTACGTAGACATAGTAGTTGGGTGAGACCTGACGACTGCTTGACCAATTCGATTCAGAGTGACTCGACTAGCCCTGTGGGGATCACCTCTGTGTGACGCGACATGCCCTGGAATAGGAGTGCCTCTGTGTCAGCGTGGTAGACCCAAGGTACCCGACAGAAGGAGTACCTTTGCAGGCTATTAGTGGGAGCACCTCTGTATGACGCGACAGACACATGGTGGGGAGTGCCACATTGTGACGCAGCTACCCCATAGTACTCAACAGGAGGAGCACCTCAGCAGTCTAAGGATATTGGGAAGTGCCTCTGTGTGATGTGGAAGACCCACTATATTCAATAGAGGAGGAGTACACCACCAGCCATGGTTTTGATAATAAAAATACTGGTTTGAGCTAATTCAATGTCTTTTGTGTTTTCCCTCATGATTGAGATGGGTTACTAGATAACTTAGGTATATGTATGGGAATATACCTAAGTAATGGTTATCCATTTATTTCTTACTTGTGGTTTATCCTTGTTGGATTTTGTGAGACCTAGAGGGTCTCGGGGTCCCAACATAGTATTTTTATACTCACCACTACAAGGGATATGCCAGCAACTCGTTATTTTGGTTGTAGATGATGGACATCACTGACTGAGGTAGAGAGTTGGAGGACTGAACAGTACTCGGAGGTGGACCTTACGACGGGGTGGTACACGGAGGAGTCTGATAGACGTGGAGTGCTGAGGAGGATATATGTACCTACCCTTCAGGTAGGATCCATGGTGGGAGATCCAAGAGCCGCTTTCACCTTTTAGCTATTTTGTCCATTTTGCAGTTGTACTTGTACTTTACTGTTGGGCTTGTATTACCGGCCCCTTTTACATTCTCATCACTTTTTGTATATAGTTTAACTAGTTTTTTTTCTTCCATCTTACTCAGATTGTGTGTGTGTTTGATTTGTAAAGGCAATTCCTTCCCAATTTTATAGATTTACACCTTTGGTGTTGGTCGCCAGCCCCTGGCCTATGAAAGGAAGGCTTGGGGTTGTTACGACAAGGGCCTCGAGGAACAGGTCATGACAATTGGAAGGATAAAGTTATTGTTGATACACTATTTAGGAAGACTACGGTGTAGGTGGTGCAGTTTTCTAGTAGTGAGTGGAAGGTGATAATACATATCCCTGTGATACACTGTGACAATCAAGAGTATCAGAGTAGAATGTTATTGAAAATTGTAATTATTTCATTCCCACTCCGTGTGATGGTGATATAGAGTATGGTATTTGACATGTATTTTATAGTGATGGGAATTATATATATATATATATATATATATTGGGGTGCACAACCTAATTGGATCCTTGATACTAATGAGGTTATATATGTTTGAGGTCATGTTATTATCCTTATGAGAATGTATGGGGTGATGATACGAGGCATCACACTCTATGAGATAGTTTTTTCACCAATGGAACACTATGATATACTGTATCATACTAAACTGGGTTCACTCATTAGTAGCGCATCTCGATTAGTCCCATGGATTCAAGAGTGCCTCCATATATGAAAGAGGCGACAAACTAGAAATGTGGGTCCAAGGTGGTATTGTGGGGAAACTATACCCTCATGTTTACAGTTAGCAAAAGGTGATATGAAATGAATAAATAATAAAATCATAAAAATGAAAAATAAAAAAGTGTAAGTAAATTATATAGATATCATTAATAAAAAAACCAAGAGCGGTGGCATAAAAAATGATGTGTATTTAATTAAGATATACAAAAAAGTCAGTCATATATAGAAGTAAGTACAGATAAAAAACATATATAAATGTGTAAAAAATGAAAAAAGTAATTCTCTAATAGAATCATGAGAAAAGGCTCAGTCCTGTGATCTTAGGTTCCCATGCTATAAGTGAATGAAGCATCCATAACCAGATGATTTCCCTTATCACTGCCCGCGTCAAAGAAATCTATTTAAGTTCGAACCGGTGGCTTAAATAGGGTGTGAGATAAACATACAAGGATACCACCAATAATGTCTATAAAAATACATCATGTGTATATAAACTATAACAATGTGTTGAAAAATAATTTCAATATATATTATGAAATGTAGATATTAACAATCTCATAAATTGGTTTGTAACAATGAGTGTTCTATAAATAGTGAATATAAGTACATAGAGGTAATGTGTTCATGTAAATAATAGCTTTTATATATGGTGCATCTGTAAAAATAATCATACCTATATTGGCTATGTTTTATAGTAATATTTCAAGGAATCCTCCTCCAGTACAAAGAACTTGTCCAGTGTAAGCACAAATAACGTATTCTTACACAGGAAAAAAACTGAGGCCCCATGGTTATGGTGTACTCATATATGGAGATATAGTATATACTTAGGACATAGGTTCTATACATTGATAACCTCATTAGTTCAATAAACTAATCATCAATTCCATATCATTAATTAACATCAGTGTCATATTGTAATCAAGATAAAATATGTAATAAAAAATTCAGGGGCTATTTTAGTATACATTCCCAGGTACAATCATCCATTAAACTACTATACCATTACATAAACCATTTATTACATAATTTAATTTTACATAAGGATTCCACAAAAGGTGTCAATATCACACACCTTTTAGGTTGGATTAATCTCAAGACAGTTGAATGAATAGTCCTCGGAGGTGGTTATAGTTGAGGATCAAAACCTCCCTCCAAGTCAAAGTACATAGTGGGGATCACATTGCGGGATGAAAATATATATTAAGACATTGATTATATTTAGGTGGAACATCTATTAGGTCTTATGTATGGAACACTGAAGATTATTAGACAAGTGAAAAGACCTTAGGGGAAAGGAATAGACCACCTACTATTTTTCTATATAGAATCACTCATCTCGTATTAGTCTTTATTTTTTTATGAACAAAAATAATAATAAATAATATATAAATAATTTTAAAATATTCCACATCATATTGCACATATATAAAGTTGCATATGAAAATATAAACTGATGAAAGTGGGTAAAAAATTGAATCTCTTATAAAGGGGAATCCAATTTCACTAAAAGAACATGATTCAGAAACTGGGCAAGTAAAAAACATCATAGCCTACATTAAAAGTATAGAGATCTTCCCAACGATAAAGGAGGGATGTGTTTGTAATATTTAAGAAAAGTGTTGGGAGACATATAATGAAAGAGGTGGGAAATTTCATTTTACCAATCTTTTATGGAACACATGGTTAGAAAAACCATGTTCCAACCATGTAGAAATCACTGTCCATGGGAACCCATCACATGGATATCCCACACTATTTGGACAAACAATGATCCATCCATGTTGGGTCACCACATATCTAGCACTAATGGAGAGGTCTTCTTTTACAATTTTACAAACTGTGTATAGAATATGCGAGTGACCTCTAAAAGAAGTCTAAATTTGTTCAGATGACCATGAAAACACCATAATAAAACAATTAAAACAATTTTAAATTATATATGCGATGATGAATTGGCTAATATGGTTACTGCTAAGAGTGCACTAACTATCTGCCTCATTCCGCTTCTCTAAAATTCAGATCTCAGGGATCCAAAAAAGAACAGGAAACTCCAAAAACCTTCCTAAAACACATAGGCACATTTAAATGAATAATACTATACACTATAACAGAAATTTATAGGTGTCTCAAATTAGAGAAAAAATGGGCTGCTAAATCCTCCCCCTTAAGATAACTCAGCCCTGAGTTCCCCTTCCGAGGGTAATAAAAAAACACATGAAAAAATATTTGGCCACTAGACATGCATTTAAACCTCCTTATCCCATGTCTTTTCTTGTACATAGACCTAATTCCTTATCAACAATACTAGAGTAACTAACCTACCTCATAGAGCCTTCATGCCCCTTTCCATGATACAAATATGTTGCTTCTAAAAAGAATCATCAACATCCAATCCCACCTCATATGGATGGAACACATAAGATGAGTTTGAGTAGTGGATATGTAACTATGACATGTGTAATAAATCAGGCATAGATCTATATCTATTATGGAGAAATATATTATTATATGCGAATCCTATCCTCTCTAGAACCAAAAAAGTTCCAACAAAAAATGGTTAAAACATTTCATTCATCCTAAAATTTCAGTTCTGTACAATAGTTTTAATACATAATAATAACTAATACCTGAAATTTATTTCAATATTCCATAAAAAATAATTAACATATGATTCCTTCTATAATGAGATATAACCATCCTCTTCTTAATTAGATCAAACTATTCTAAAGTTTCCTAAACAGGATGAGTTCTAAGTAGTGTTTCCTCCCATCCTCTAATTTTCATAGAGATGAACATCATATCCTACAATATAAGGTCTCATTTGTAGTCATTTTTATAGTCAAAAAATGCTATTACTATATGTGAATTTAGAAAATGGTATATGTTTCTCCCATGAATGATATAAATCATGTAAAAATGCTCTACAAATATCCTCTAACATCTATATTGTGAAGTCAGATGGTCTGTGAGTCTTGAGGTGGAATGATATACAAAAAATCTCATATTTACTTAATTCCATATCCAAACCTTACAGAACAATGAAGTAAAATGATCATATCAATCAAAAATAATAGTACATGAGACATTATGAAGTAAAATATTTTATCGAGAATATATGTTTCCATGATCATACACTATAAAGGTATCCTTAATTGGTAAAAAGTGAGTGACTATCATGATATAATCAAAGATCATCCACACTACATCATTTCCTTCATGGGATCTTGGAAATCAAGTCATAATATCCATGGTGACATTGTTCCATTTCCACTCTAGAATAGGAAACAAATGTAAAAGCATTACTAGTCACTTTTTCCCACCTTCCCATTCTTACAGATGGAATGCTAAGTAGCAATACATGTTATCTATATTTTCATACAAGGACACAAACATTGGTGATGTAAGTCATAATGAATCATTATAAGACCATAGTGTATAGTTCATCTATAATTATTAGATTTTCACATAATTTCCTATCTTACATCTCCAGGAACCTAGACACGACAATGAATTAAAAAGGTATCATGATAATCAATGATACATGCTTGTGGTGGTTCATCACCTAAAACAATTTCCCATAAGTCCAGGACCTCTAGTTCTAATTGGTACCTCATCTTAACTCTACCAAGTAGTGAATAGTTACCGGAATATCCATTAGGGATCATATGTATATGATTCTCATGTAATTTTATGTGCATGTAAGAAAATAGGGCCATCAACATCCACTCACTACTAACCTCCTGAGCTAAACATGTCTGATTCCACTAGATTATAGTTTTAGATACTATATTTCTCTTACCCATTATATAAAAAGAACAAATAAAAATTAATGCATGAATTCCTCCCTACATCTCTAAAAGATATTGAAGTCACACTATGTAAATAATTTTTTAGGATTTTGTTATCCATACACACAAAAAATCTCTCTCTATGAAATTAATGCATCAAACAAGACAAGGCATGATCAAAAGATGCTAACTCATGACTTTGTGTTCAGAAATTCCTCTCATGTGGACTCAATTGATGAGAACCGTACCCAATGACTCTATATCACTACATCATAAATACTCTTATATAAATATTTAAAGAATCACACTAAACTATATTTTATTCTTGGATCTAGATTAATTAGGATCATTGATGAAGTTAGTATCACTTTAATTTTCTGAAAGGCTATCTCACATGTGTTTGGCCATAAAAACTAAACTCAATTTTTTGTTAAGCCTATGAGTCGTGCTAAAGGGAATGAGGCATCCTTAATGAAGGTCTTTAAACATCAATCCTTCCCCAAGAAACTCCATATGTCAAAGACAATATTGTTATTTTCTATAGAAAATATATCACTAACATTTTGGGATAAACTGACTCTCTTGCCTATGAAAGAATATGATTTTTGGAAGTGAACCATTTCGATCCAAAAGTAGAATTTGTGATCTTAACGTAAAACATGTTATTTTTTAGTGTATTGGAAATTAAAAAAAGATGTTCCATGTAGTAATGTCGAGTGCATGAATACCCAATGATATCAACTATAAAGGCTACCAAAAATGAATTTATATACACATGCAACACTTAATTTATAAAATCCATGAAAATAGTGGGCATGTTTGTCAAACTAGACAATATTTCTAGATACTCATGAAGATCAAACCTACTAAGATTTTTTAAGAGGTATGTCTCATGGTCTCACATGCTCCCAATGATAACATGACTGAAAGTAAATCTTTGTGGAAACCCACACTCCTAAAAGCTGGTCAAAGAGGTAATATAGGTGAGATAATATATAATAGTTCTTCACGGTTAGATGATTCAGTTCATTATAATCCATGCATTGTTTGAGGGTTCCATCCTCTTACTATGTTAAATGGACATGTGAACCACAAAATGAAGTATCGGTCCATATAAAACACTTATCTTCTAGGACCACTATCTATCTCTTAAACTCTTTCAGCTTGGTAGTGCCCATCACATAAGGAGGAATGAAAACTATAGCTACTCTTTGAACTATATCAATAGATAACTCAACCTCTATCTTATAATGTAATACATAATATTAAAAGAGAAAAATATCTAAAAATTTATATACTATTCAAAACATATCATCCTCACACATTCCCAGATCAACCATATATAATGGATACAAATAATAGATATCAAATTTCCCAACCCACAATACAAGGGTCCAACTCAACATTCCTGGACATCCAATTAACCCTTGTGAATATAAAAATTTTCCTATGATGATTTTAATGAAACCATTTGATGATATAAATCAATATATGCATGGTAAAGAACTGAGATGTAATTTCCAAAAATAATTAAAATCACATAAACTCATAGATGAGGAGGTTTGATAAAAAAAATTTCCGACATCAAGGTGGAATTCCACTAACTTGATTTCACTGTCTTATTATATTCCCAACAGAGTATCAAGTTTTACCTCCCCAAAAAAATACTATATGTCATCTCTAATTATTTACACAGATAATACATATAAAAAGGAGTGTTATGGAAATGTATAAAATAAAATATATGTCATGTTATATTCTATTAAAATCTTACCTCAAACCATAGATGGACTAAGACTCTGCTCCACTACTATAAGGTACTCTGAGTAGATCGGGTCAGATCTCTGGCCCTAATATATAACATGACTAACCTTAGTAGAACCACCATTCAGGTGCTATCAATCCTGAATTTGACTCTTTAATACAATAATACCACCTCAGAATGAATGTTCGGTCATGCCCCATCTCCATACCTGATATGAGTTAGCTGATCCCACTCCTAGAACTTTATATTGCGCATATCCTTCTTCACTAGATGCTAGAGGTAAGGTTCTAAAAACCATTATTGATGGAACATAATTGTTTGGGATATGTACTCAACTGGGTCCCCCTAACATTGATGATTTATGTTCCCTTGAATTCCATACTTGTGATAGACTAAGAATCCTCCAAAATACATACAAATCAATATGACCTATATATAGATGTATAAGTACTCTATAAATAACATGAAACATTCATGTATTCAAATTAAACAAATGTTTCTGTCTATGTACCTCAGTTACATAACTCAAATATGTCACAATTAGTTAATTAATGTGTAATCAACAAAATATATTGGAAAACACCATTTAGGATGATGAAGACAATTTAATTAAAAATAAATCAATTTCCATTTTCCATTACAAAAGATTGTTTCATAATATGTATATCAGTCAACGCGTTCTAAAAATGTATCATCCAATCAAACAATGTAAACAACATGACATGGCATAATTCAATACATATTAATCCTCTAATATTTCTATAATTATGATTGATCAAGGATTACTTTTCATATGTGGATATAGATAAAGAATATTCCACAATAATAATAATAATAATAATAATAATAGCCATAATACATGTGTATCACCCAATGGTGAAACTAGTATAACAGTAACATGCCTAATTCATAAAATTAAAAATCAACCTAGTTTGTTTTGATTTTTCCCCGTATGTGCATCAGATACTCCAAATAATAGGTTCATTACCAAATTCCAATAAATCATACTATCATGTATACAAATCCCAATTAGTAAGAGTTCGGAAAAAGAAACAGTATGATACCAATTTGTAACATCCTCGATATGGATCACTCATATGTATGAAATCGTTGTCACTCACATGGGCACAAGAATTCCTCTCCATACACAAGAGTCTACAGACTAGTAGTAAGGGTCTAAGGTGTTACAGTGGAGATAATATACATTCATGATATAAGAAGCACAATAGCGATAAAAAATGAGTAAAATGAAGAACCATTATATCTAAAAAGATAGTATTGGAAGTAAATAATCTAGAACATACTTATAATCATTCAAAAAGTGGAATCACATAAAAAATGAGGACTTTTTCATGGAGATATATAGAAATGAAGGTATTCAAGGAAACATGAACGCATACAATACATAGATAAAAATATACAAAAATACCCAAAAAGGTTATTTCCAATTACATCATGAGAAAAGGCACGGCCCCATGATCCCAAGATCCCATTCTATATTTAAATTAGGAATCCATTAATGGGATCTCTCCCTGGTCCCTACTCACATATGAGATGTCTATCTGGGACCAACCAGTGGCCCAAACAAGGAGTGAGATAAACTTAATAGGCCACCACCAATGGGGTCTATAAAAAATACATTCCATGTTTATAAACTATAACCATGTGAAGGTAAAATAAGTAGAAATATTATATGGAAGGAAAGAAATAAAAAATTCCATACACATAGATATAACTATGAGATGTCTATAAATCAAGAATATCAGGACATAAGGTTAATGATTACATGTAACTACTTTGTTTTCAATATAATGAATATGTAAAAACTATCTGAACTAAATGGTTTAGGTCCCAAAGATATAGACCATGGATACCTACTAGATTCAAAGTTACATTTACAGGGTAAGCACGGAATATTGTAGAACTACATGGGTCTAAATCCTAAAGACCATGAATGAGGCATCCTTATAACGCCATGAAAATCTAATGTAGGAATATCCTATTCAATAGTATGTATGATACGCAACAAAAAGTGTGTATGAAATTTAGAATACCAATTATTTATAATATATTTACATTTTCAAATATGTAAAATATTATTTATAGCTATAAATTCATTAGACACTGAGTATGCAGGCGAAATATGAAACAACGATTTTCTTCAATGTTTTTCATTACACGCAAGACTGGGGTTTATTGAAAAATAATATACTATTGAAATATTATTATTTAATATATCAACACTTAACCTAGATTTTATATTATTGGCTATTAATTGTAATAAATTACTTATGAAATTTTATGGGTTATATCAATATAAAATAAATTAATAAGAAATTAAAATAAAATCCAATTGTATATAAAAATAAATATTGTTATTTATATTCTACCAAAAGGGATTTATCTTAATAAAAATAATTAAATAAAATTATTAAATGATATTAATGAAATATATATGTTATATATTCAATAGAATATTACTTATTATAATCCAATAGATTCTATTATCATAAGATAATTATAAACCAATTATTACACATAAAAACATATTCATTTATTAATGGACTTCCACCACTGTTTAATGTAGAACCAATTATAATCCAATTTAGAATATTTTTTAAAGATTATATTTCTAAATAAACATAATAAATTAAATTATAACATTAAACTTTTGTTAGAGTGAATTTTTTGTATTTTTCTGTGATTTATATTTTTTAATGAATATTGAAAAATACAGAAATTTATATCAAAACATATTTTTCAACTAATTTTTTTAAAAGGTAGAAATATAATTTTAATTTTTATTAAAGTTTAATTAGATTATATTTTTTTTCAAATAATAAATTTTTTGTCTTTGTAATCAATTTTAATTTTAAATTGACTAAAAAACATAGCAATATATACAATGTATTTTTGTTTAGAAAATTCCACTATTGTTTCGTATGTGGTATGAATTTTAATTAAATTGCTTCTAAATATGTGATTGGAATATTGAAAACAAGATTCCATATTTGGATTCATAAAAATATATAAAATTTAATAAGGTCATACAAGTTTTTTATAGAAAACACTAGTGAAAGTAATTAAAATTAATTACAATAATTAAGGTTGAATTAAGCTTAATATGGGACTTCACCCTAACCATTATTCCCAAAATTAAATTAATACATTTCCAAAATCCATTTTAGTGATTTATTTTGACCCTAAAATACCTTTTATTTTATTTGGATTATTATTTATCCACTTTTAATAAATAAACATTGGTGGGGAACCATTATTTTAAAACATTACAAGAGTGCCACTCCTCCTCCATTATAAAAGTCATACCTTCCACCCACTTCATCACACAACAAAAGCCACTTAGGTTCATCCAAGACCATCCTAATTAAATCTAAAATATCCTTACATCCCTCATTTAAGCCTACCCCTTTTAATAGAAACGTCCAAGTAATACCTTTGGTGAAAACCAAAAGGAAAATTGAACAATCATCATTTAGTTAGGGGTTAGTCTTCCATACATGTAAAGGGTATGATGAATACTCATTATATGGAAGCGTGTGTAATTTTATGTCAAATACATAGAATAGAAACATAATATAATATTTAGGATACTTTTTATGTTATACAGTTATTTAATAACATTATTTTTTGGAGCGGGTAATGAAAATATAAGTTTGATGTTTGAGGGAGGGAGTTACCTCTTAATTGGGTACTCCTTTTGAGTATTCATCATACCCTTTTGATGTGTCGACTACCACATCCTCCAAATGATGTGATTCAATTTAAATCATAATAATTAAATATATATATTTATATGATTAAATAATAAATTATTATGATATAATTATAATTCTATAATGATTTAGACTACTTACCTTCTTTGAAAAAATGATATTGGAAAAATGGGACAGTTACTCATGTGTATGTATGACCTACCCTCTCCATCACTGTAACGTTTGTTCATTTTTCATATCCATAATCAATGATTGGTTTTAAAACTATAATTTATGTATAAATATAAGAATTATATCATGGTTATTATTCTTTAGATGTTATATAATAACCCCATTGACCATAGCTGACCTACCAATGTTGTTTTTGACACATAAATCAAATTTGGTCAAAACTCCTGATATAAACTTGATTGATTAAGTAGTCCTAAAAAATAAGGTAATAAATAAAATTAAAGTAATTATGAACATTATAATGATTATTATTAATGAATATAATTAATATAATTTTATTATACATGAATCTGATGGTTGTTAACTCAAAAGTAAATTCATGTGAAGGGAATCTTGTCTCCTTTTCATTTAGTGAGGTATATTTAATTATTGTGCACCTAATTTGTTATATATGGTGCATATAAATTAACATTTAGATGTAATATATTCTATAAATATTCTATAATGGTGTTTTGAGTTACAATTTTTAGTATTTATTTTATGTTTATTTCAGATAAAAATTACCAAGTTTAATATAATTTCATAACTTGTTTTTTTCATTAAGTTATATTACATAATAGTTATCATTGATATTATATGATTATTTGTGTAATCAAATTTTACTATATATAGTTTTATTTACACTTAAACTTTTTTGATTTATTTTTGATACACAAATTTTACTCATTTATTGATTCTCAAATTGATGTTATATTCATTTCAAGGTTTTATTTGAAAATATCAATTTTGTTCGAGAATGATGGTACATGAATTTTCATTTTAAGAAATTATTAGATGATTTTTCATTAAAACCTTTAAAATTATTCTACTCTAGTACTTAATGAACTTTATCAATTATTATAACCATTTACCCACTCTTTAGTACTCAGATTTTTTAGAATGTTATTTTTTAAAAACAAGACATCATTTCTATATTTAGTCGGAGAACCTATATTCTTATTAAAATGTTTTAAAAATGGAATTCGTACAGAATTTTTACCATTTTTTTATTTTACGCATGCTTTCAAAGGAATAATCTTAACAATTTCCCGACAAATAAATTTTCAATCCTTGAAACCATGCAACATGAATGTTATTTTAACTCGTACAGAATGTGTGGATTTACTCATTGTAATTTACATAAATATAACTTTTCATTTTTAAAAGATATTTAAAAAAAATATAATTGAGAATTTTTTTTGGAAACAATCAGATATTTTCCTCAATAGTTTTTTAAAATGTCTTTTTATAATATATATATTAATCATCCACATCAACTCTTTGTTTTCACTCCACTTGGGATTTATTTTATTGATGTTGTACTTATTCTTCCAATGTATGGTATATTATTTATTTGGATACATATTGTATTGATATTAACTTTTCTGATTCATTTTTTCTTCCTCTTGAAATATTTATTCTTGTATGATCACCGAAAATTAAATTCCCTCTAATTATCTAATTCATTTTTCTTGGATATTACTATTTCCTAAACCATATACCATTTTACATGTGGTACCCACTTTGAAATTTATTTGATTATTTGTGGAAATATTGATAATTATATATTATTTATTTATATATGTATATTTGGTAAGGAATTTTATTTACTTAGAATATTCGATATGAATAATGATTTCGATGGGGAATTACAGGAGAATCATTGAATTTATATTAATCCTTTTTGCATTGACAGGTTCTCATTAGACAAATAATTTGTCTAAATTGATTAGGTTTCTACACTTAATTTTAACCATGTTTTGAATGGTACTGATGGAATAGGTTTTCATGTGGCTTAGACATGATGTCCTTTAATAAATCGTTACCCTCATTTAATTTGAAAATTATCTACCCCTAATATTTTGCGTCGACATATATATGGAATTAATTCATTCTCATTTTATTGATTTATGTAATGTTTTTCAGTTTCATTCTTCCCATATTAATTAATACTTTTGTAGTTATGAAAATGGGTGGTTTCCTCTGTTATTTACCTTTCAATATAGATTTAGTCATTATTTGTTCGTCTATATTTACCCTGAGTAAGAATTTGAGCTCACCCATATTATGTTTCTTTCCCAAGGTTGTGAGAAAATATAACATTGAATTATATTTCAAGGATTTAGTTTATTTTAGTTTATTGTGTAATATCTTCTAATTTAATTTTCCAAATTAATTATGGGTACCAATCATGTAATCTGTAATTTCAATAATGCAATACGAATCGGTCATTTGAGATTTCAATCCTTGTAATAATGCCAATTTAATTAATACCATACACCAGATCAATGTTTCTATAGTCAGGGTGTTACAGTGAGTATCAAAGGGAAGGTTTTTAGCGACATTGGGTACTCATTATAGGATATCATAAATTAGATAACATAAGCCTAAGGTATAATTTTATGATAAGTATACATGAAAACAATAGAATTTTATCAATGTATATATTATGTTGGTCTTCCTAGATATACATCCTTGTATAGACACTAAAAGTGGATGTGGTTTTGGAAAATAAGTACATTGGAGTAAAAACTCCAATATGGTGTTTCAGTCATGACTCGGGGTAACTTGGTACATGACAACATGCCTTAAGGTGAACATGGTTTGACAGTTATGGGGGATATGATTAAGATAATACACATGTTCCTTAAAAACTATCATGATTTATTTCAATAGATGATGAAAATTAGAAAAATATGATAAACATAATCTGTTTTAGATTGAAGGTAAAGAGTCATGATTCATAAATCCTATAAATGGTATTGTGCTTGAACCATAGACTAAGGAAGGACCAATTTTTATTATGTATTTTTGGGATTCAAAAACTAATTTTTATGAAGTATTATACAGTAGGAATTTTCTCTATAAGAAAAATGAAACATATATGGAATATAATAGATTTTATAAGAATATGTTTTATATGAAACACTTATTTTAGGAATAATTCATATACAATTATAAACATGTAATTTTAATTTTTTTAAAAACTGTTAGGATTCATATGATCAGTAATGATATCGCACTAATAGTCAAATTACATTACGATACATCATAGAAAATGTTAGTATTAAAAATCATAGTTAAGAGTCTATTCAATGATTAAATATTAATGATTTCCATTAGATTTATTTGTAAATTTTATTAATATTTTATTAAAGGAAAACCTATATTCCATGTGATAACCTATTCATCTTTTCATGTCCACACTTCTTGAACCAATTACTGAAGGATGATAAGGGTTTTTCACTAACCACTGGCTTAGGCAATGTCATGGTTTATTTGTAATAAAAAAATTGATGATTATATATTAATGTTGAACCGTTAGTTTAATTATTATGTTTAGGGACTAATATATTAACTATATTAAATTTGGATAATATATAGATAAAAATAGATAGAAATATCACTCTTTTGTGGGCCTTTCAATCCGTTGATTGTTTTAGTGCTTCAAGTATCAAATTTAATTTATGGATACCCATTTAATGAGGTAAAGGATGAATTTGAACGAAGTAGAACCAAAAGATGAATTTTTTATGAAATTTAAATTTATAATGAAAATATATTTTCTTATATTATTTCCTATAAATAAATTATTCAAAATTATGAAAATTATCAGAAAAAGTGTTTTCCTAATACCTTGATTTTTTTTCAACCGATGGTCCACTAAATTATCATTGATTTATGGATTTGAGACCGTAAAATTTCAATTGATCATTCAATCGTTTTTGGTTTATGAACATAATCAATCTATATAGGTATTTATTAATTTCATCAATGTATATATCTCTACATTCCACTAATATTATCCTACTTAGAGACCTCATTATATGTTAGTCCATGTGAACGTTTCGCTACACATTATCTATTTTATAGAGGATTTCATAAAAAACCTTCTTAAGATGTGGGCTTCCAAAAAAATTAAATATCCAGAAATTTATTGCAATGATTGAGTATAAATTGCTTGTATTTAATTACATTAAGGTTGCGAGAATATAATGCCGCAAAAATCAAAAGTAGGAACATCATATTCAATAGTGTGTATGTAATTTTACACCAAACAAATAATGAAATTTAATATCACGATTATATAAAATATTTTTAATATTTTAAATAAATTAAATATAATTTATAACAATAAATCCATGAAACAATGAGTTAGTGTGCAAATCACAAAATAATGAGTTTCTTCAATGGATTTCGTTACATGCAAGACCGTGTTTTAATGATCAATAATATATTATTATGTTATTATTATTTAATATAATAATACATATCCTAGAAATTATATTTAAAGTTATAAAGATTATTAAATAAATTATGAAATTTTTTAGTTTATATAATTATAAAATTATTTAATAAGAAATGATAAAACCAATCCAATTGGATATAAAAATAAATATTATTATTTGTATGCTTCCAAAGGGGGTTTATCATAATAATCATAATTAGTAATAATTAGTGAATTTTAATTATGATATATATATTTTATATAATAAATAAAATATTGTTTATAATTATCCAATAGATTCATAATACATAATATAAGAATAAACCCAATATTATAAATTAAAACCTATATTTTGGTTAAGTCACTTTTACCTCCTTTTAATGAAGAACCCATTTTAAATCCAATTTTTTCAATTTTAAAATTATTTTATGACAAAATAAACTTAATAGTTTGAATATTAACTTATAAATTTTGTTATGGAGAATTTTTTTATTTTCTGTGATGTTTCATTTATTAATGAATAGTAAAAAATATTGATATTTAATTCAGAACTTCTTTTTAATAAAATTTTTTATAAGGGTAAATTATAATTTATTTATTTTTTAAATTTATAATCAGGTAACATTTTTATCAATTAATAAATTTATGTTTTTGGAATCATTTTCAATTTGAAATTGACTATAAAATCATAGAAAAAGTAGTACTTTTTTACCTTAAAACCTCGCATTGTCATCCCATTTTCTAGTTTAATTTTAATATTATTTTTGTCACTTCTGAGTTTAGAATTATGAGAAATATCTTCCATATTTAGAATCATAATAATTTATAATTTCTACAATGGTTAATATATTTTTTTGTAAAAAATATTAGTGAATGTAAATAAAATTAACTAGAATGATTTAAGATAAATTAAGCATAATAATAAAGAAAACCATAAACATAAAGCCCAAAATGACTATAAAATTGTAAAAAATCCATTGGATAGAAATATTTAGACCATATTATCTATTTTATATTCCTTTTATCATTATTTATCAACAATATATAAAAAATTATGGTGGTTTTCGTTTCATTCAAAATATTACTAGAGTACCACTTCTCCTCCTTTGTAAAAGGCCTCATTTCTTCCAACATCCTCACACATATAAAGCTACATAGGTTTCAAAAAATTATTCCCAATTCAATCCCAAACATACCAAATTTACTCCTTGATGGATACCTTTGTGATGAAATCCTTCCAAGTAATCCATTTAGTAAAACCCAAAAGGAGTTACCCAGTTAAGAGGCAACATCCTCCCTCAAACTCATTTATTTTATTTCCATTATTCACTACCTGAAGTATTTCTAATTCATTATTTTATAACAAAAAAGTGTATCCTAATTATAATAATATATTTTCATAATAATGGTTATAACTATAGTTACACACACTTACTTCTAATGGGTAATGAACATACTATTTACATGT
Organism: Viscum album; assembly: GCA_963277665.1. Lineage (NCBI taxonomy): Eukaryota > Viridiplantae > Streptophyta > Magnoliopsida > Santalales > Viscaceae > Viscum > Viscum album. Next base: position 436,348,360 of record OY728167.1, on the reverse strand, counting down.
TTGGTGGACTCCCACCTCACTATATGATGATTGTTTAATTTTACTTTATCACCAATCATGGTGTAAATTATGAAGTAAAATATTTTTATATAGTTTATATATGATATTTATAATTTATTTACTATTATTTAATTCATTAAGAACATTAATCGTTTTTCTTTTATTTTTGTTTAAAAAAAATAACATCGTTTGTTGAAGTGTGGACTATCACCCCCTCAAAGCTATCTGATTTGTTCACACTATATGTGAAATGTTTAAAAGATTATTTTAATTAAAAATTTGATACTTAAAAAATTGTGATATTCATGAAATAATTAACTTTCTTTAAATAAAATATATATCATTTTCATTATTACCCTTAAATACACATAAAAAGTGCCCGTGTCATTCATGGATGTGTAGACTTCCACCTCCTCGACATGAGGTGATTCATTTTACATCAACATAATTATATAAATAATTACATGTGATTAAATAATAAATTTTTTAATAATTATCTTTGTAGAATGATTTATGTTATGTACCTTATTTCCTAAATGATCATTGAAAAATATGAATGTTACACAGGCGTACGTACGTAGAACTGTCTCCGTGATTGTAATGATGGTTCCTTTCTCATAATCATTCTCAATGATTGCTTTTAAAATTATAATTTATGAACGAATTAAATAATTATGTAATGTTTATTATTCTTTAGAGTGTATGTAATGATCCATTTGACCATAGTTGACAAACAAAGTTATTTTTGACACATAAATCAAATTTGGTCGAAAAACCAGACATAAACATATTTGTTTATGTGGTTGTACAAAGCATGGTAATAAGTGAAATAAAATTAATGATAATGAATAAAACTATTCGTAAGAAATTATAAAATAAAAAATTTATTATATCCGAATTTCGAGGATGTTTTCATGAATGGAATCTCATGGTAGTTGATTTATGTATCATTTGTATTCGGTGAGGCATATTTAATTTTTGTAAAACAAATTAATAAATATGGTGTAAGAACATCCACATTTACATGAAATATAATGAAAGAATATTTCTTCATTGTAATTTGAGTTTAATTTTTATGTATTTATTTTATCGTTATTCGATTTCAAAGTTATCAAGATTAATAGAATTTCATAATTCAATTTATTTTCAGTGAGTTATATTACATACTCGTAGTGATTAATATTCCAATATTATATTTGTAAGAAATATTTTCAATTTTTTTATTTCAAAATACCTTATGTGGGTTTATTTATTATACGAAAAAGAAACTCATTTATTTATTCTCACTTTGACATTATATACTTTTCATGGGTTTATATCACAATCTCAATTTTATTCTAGATTTTTTGTACTTTAATTTCCATTTGAGGAAATTATTAGATAAGTGTTCAATAAAAAATTTAATTTTCATCTCTTCTAGTACTTAATGACCTTTATAAATTATAATTTCCATTTTTCTACTGTTTTCTACACTATTTGTTTTGATAATAATTTTATAAAAACCCATCATCATTTTTCTATTTTTTAGAACCTGTTTTCTACTAAAAACAATGTATTATTAAAAAAAATTCTAAAATTATTTGGTAAATACATTTTTATTTTTATTTATTTTACCTATGTTTTCAAAGTAATCCACTTTCCTATCTCACAAAAGTCATTTTCAAACCTTTTTACCATGAGAACAGAATTCCCTATTACCTTGTTTGACAAGTACGAATTTACCCACCATAATTTCTTTAATGATTCAACTTCATGTTTAATTATATTATTTTTAATGAAAATGTATTCAAAAATTAATTTCAAAGAAAAGGTTTTTCCAGAAAAAGGGATATTTTCCCCAATAATGTTTTATGTGATATTTTTATATTATTTATATTCATCATAAACAAAAATTATTTATTTTTAAACCATTATGGATTTGTTATATTGATGACATCCTTATTCTTCCATTGGATGGTTTATTGTGTATTTGGTCAAGAATAGTATTCATATTCAATTTCATGATTCATTTTTTATTCCTCTTGATATATTTAATCTCTTATGATCATTAACGTTGAATTTCCCCTAATAATCCATTTCATTTTTCATGGATATTACTATTGCATAAAAATTATACCATTTTAAATACGGTTCACATATTTAATTTTATTTGATTTATTTTTTGAAATATTTATAATTCCATATTCATTTTCACAATATGGATATTTGATAAAGAATATTATTTATTTCATCTATTACATATGAGGGCTTATTTATGTAGTCAATGAAGGGTGGATCCTGGACATTATATAGCTCCTCGATTCATCAATATGTTATCATTAGACAAGTAAGTTATAAAAAATGATTGAGTTTCTGCACAAAATGTCAAATTTCATATGAATCATCTTGACGGTATAGGTTTTTTTCATTTTTTAGACATTACATAAATTAAGAATAATTTTCCATCATTTATATTCAATTATTATTAATTCATGATATTTTTCTTTGATATATCTATAGATGAAATTCATTCAAGTTTTATTGATTGATGTAATGGGATACTAATTTTTATTTTCCATATTAATTTTTCAATATCTAGTTATGAAAATGGACTATTATCATAATTATTTATCTTTCTATATAGATCGATTCTTTATTTATTAGATTGTATTTACCATTAATAATAATTTAAGATGGCCCTCATTATGTATCCATCTATAGGTTACGAGGAAGATAACATTGAATATGCTTTTATGGATGTAGTTTATTTCAGTTTATTATGTAGAATATTATATTTCTTTCCCAATGAATTATGCATATGATTTATATAATATGGATTTCCAAGACTACTAAACTAATGTGTTCTTCAGGATTTGAATCCTTGTAATAATGCCAATGTAATAAAACAATGCACTAGTTATGGGATTCAGGGGTCATGGAATTACAATACAAGTTTCCGAAAAATTAATATATAACTAGGTCGTATGTTCCATACTGTGATCCAATAAATGGTGAAATACAATAATCATCAGTTACATAACATTAATCCACAACGATGCTACACCATAATCATGATCAAACAAGTAATATATAAGTCAAGGGCTATGATAGTGTCCATGAAGAGGTACAATCATCAATTTCATTACAGTATCCTTATATAATCCATTGAGCATATCATTTAATTTTACATTAAATGTCAACAATGGGTTTTAATATCACACAGTCTAAATGGTTGTTTAATCTCAGGGATGTAAAACAATACCACCTCGTAGGTCTTTCAAGTTGTGGTTGATAACCTTCAACACTATCAAAGGGCTCTGTGTGAATAAAATTGAGTCTCAAACATTTAATATATTATATTAATTAATTTTAGGATAAATTTATAAATGTTTTTCCATGTGGAACAATCAAAATAATTAAAAATGTGACAAGACCTTAGAGAAAAGGGACAGACCACCAACCTAATAGAGAAAGAGGAATACTCATCTTGTATTAGTCATTAGATTGGGATGGATTGGATGAAAAAGGGATGAATAGAATAATACAATGAAAATAAATCATATTATCTTTCACCTAAATATTTATAAATATGGAATGATAAATTGATACAATAATATAAAATATCAATCATATTATGAAGAGTAAACCGATGTGATAGATATAACTTGATTTAGATACCTGCTGAGGAATAAAAATCAAAACCCAACATCGAGGTCTTGGGTGATTTAATATGAAAGAGGAGGTGTATTAATTTAATATGAATAAAAATGTTTAGGTGATTTATAATTAAATAGGGGGGGATATTTTACCCAACATTATGGTGTTTCAGGATTTTCCTGCGTGGTTGTCAAAACTGTGCTCCAACAATGGGAAAATATTTGTCTATGGGCACCCCATGTATAACTATCTCATAGTGTTTGGAAAAGAAATTCTCCAACCATGTGGGGTCACTAAATAAGTGTTACTAAGGGTTTATACTAGGGAAAAAATATTATAAACTATGATCAACCTATGAATGTGACCACTTTAATTGGTATGAATTTATTCACATAGCTATAAATCTTCATTTTCTTGGGTTTTCAACCCATTATGCCTTATATATGGAAAAAATAATTGGTCCACATGGTTTCTAATGACCATATTCGAACTATTCACCTCATACATAATCTCTAAAATACAAATTTTTGGGCTTCGAACAACACCTTAACACTATTGAATCCTTCATTAAACTCTACGTAAAATTTAAAATAATATAGCTGAAGATTAGAACATAAATTTAATGGTTTCATACCTTATAGATAAACTATGGTATTAATTGTACCCTGGAATTCACAGGTAGTATTGGTGACCTAAGATAATGAATAACAAAACGAGGTTCATTTTGAAAGGCTTTACCAGACTAAGGGTAAGATCTAATCAACAATGAGTTAGATGAAATCTCCATTCATTATCCGTTACTATGTCTGAGTGAGATAATGTGAACCTAAATTTTGTGATTAGGATTTCCACATTCATTGAAATGTAGTGTTATGGTTTGGGTTATTGTGGACCGATTAAACAAAGTCTCATACATATAACCAATTAGGCATATCTATTCTATTGATGAATTTGGAAATTTATATGAAAAATATATTGAATGTCTTCATAGTGAGTTGGGGAGTATCATTTATGATTGGGATTCCAAATTTAGTTCACAATTATAGAAAATTTTGTAGAAGTCGCATGATATTTTGAAGGATCTCGGATTTTCCTTCCATCATTATTTGATGGGATGTCTGATTATACTGTCTGGAAATTATAAGAAATGTTATATGAATATGTCTTTAATTTTATTGGTTTTTTCTATGTTAATAATTTCTTAGGATATTTTACCTATTATTATAGTTATTAGGGTACAATTTAGATATATTCTTCTGAGGTTTTTTTGTCTAACCATACTGATCAATCATGTATTTTCTTGAGGCGAGGGAGTCTGTAGTTATCGATCCTAGTCTTAAGAAATATTGACTTGATCATATTATGATGATATTGAAGTGCTTATGAAATTACTAGAGTTGGTATACACCAAATATTCAATGGAGACACCATCATCTCATGTTTTATTTCTATAACACTTTGTGTTAGAAAGTGTATTCTAGATTTGGACACCATAATATTTTAAGGCAGGGGATGTGTTTCCAATTTATAAGGGTCCCATTTAGTATTTTTATATGTTTGGGATTGTGTCATACCAATAATTGATTCATTTGAGTTTCTATCCAATAAAATATGTAGTTAACACATATCAGAACAATAGATACCATCCCAAAACATCTCACTTGGTCAACGTCAATGATATTTAGTTAGAGCTAGATGAACTTTCTGGAAGGAAGAAATATGTATAATTAATCAGAGTTAGTAGAAAATTCATGATTAGAAAGTCATATTAACTTTTTTACAATTACATCAACGGTGTATATAGGAAGATATGTGGGAGTGAAAGTCTTATATGTGGGCTTAGTTGACAGAACCGTTTCCAAATGATTCTCAGAAACACATCTCAAGGACAAGCTACCATATTGATGGGAGGATGTAGCACAGAAACCATTAAGGGGTTTGTATTCAATAAATCTAATTATATATTTTATTTATATTATTATATTTTAAATATTTAAGGTGTTAGTAGAGGCTCATTGTCACGTTTTGAGAAAAATTACCCTTGGTAGAGGGGTCTTCCCATGATAAGATCTCCCACTGGATGTCCATTGGGGCTCTATGAGAGTAATAATGAGTTTTATTATAACCATACACCATTGGAAACTAGATTAATGTTTTGTTCATTCTCTTTAGTGTTCCTATGACACCCAATTCTCTTTTTAAATTTTAATTTAATTTTTTATATTATTATTTAAATAGGGAGTTCTCCAATTTCATCACCTAAACCACAAGAATGATCATCCAACCCCTCCTCTTACCATTAAAAACTCCCAAAGGCTGGATCTCACTCATTTGATCTTAGTTATCAGTGTCATCAATCCCTATGAGTTTTCACATGTATCTGTAACATTTTCCATCCTTCTATTGTAATTATCACTTATTATTATGTGATGTTTTGTGCTATTTTTTAGTAGGTTCCATGATTTTTCACATTTATGGTAAAATAATATGGGAATCCTCGATGCGTGGGGACCAATTAGATCAAGATTGGTGGTCAAAAACTAATATTTTAAGATTATACTTTTTTCTTCCAAAGTATGATATATTTTATCACTATCTATTAGTTTTCTACAAAAATAAAAAAAAATCATCATTTTGAGCCACATTGAGTCATGTAATGATTTTTAGATCTGTTAGAGACTGTTTAGTTCTTATAACTTATTATGATGGTCGTTAATGACCATGTAGCTAACATGACGTGTAATGAACTAAATTCCAAGGGCCCAATTTGGTATTTTGTGAGTTTTTTATCAATATGATGGCCCCTTAATGGAATATTTAGTCCCCTTGGATAAATAAAGTGAGACTTTCTATGATAAAATTGAGGTTAGACCCCTATCTAAACTTATATATTTCGTAATAGCCATTGTATAGTTAATCTAGAATGTGGTGAGGGTTCCTCCCATGTTAGATTGTGGATTAATGATTTTTACGTCTCGATTGAGTTTAAGTATTTGGGTCACGTGCATAGGGACTGAACATACTAACAATAAAATCAGGTTAGATGATATATCAATAATATATATAAATGATTATATGATGATGTTAAACTACTTATTTTTTCTTGTTTTCTTGTTTTGGATAAAAGAAAGGTATAGAATTCCATTGTTTTTTATGGTCGATAATGGTTGAATGATTTGTTAAATTGTGATATGTTTTTCATGATAAGGTATTACATTGCATCTTGTTCACGTATTAGTGACCGGGAGACTATTTTTATGGTGATGGGACATAATGACATTTTTAATGATTTGGATCTAATGAGGGATGTTATTCCCATTATGTGGGTTTTTTATACCAGATATTCTATGCACATTGTAATGGGATGATATTCCAATGTGAACTACATTATAATGGGGAAGGGATGTTATTCCCAGTAATGGTTATTAACATTTTATTTGGTAATTCATCTTATAAAAGGAAACTTACATGTAAGGTGGAATGATTCCCATATAGGATTGATGATGATGGGATGAAATGACGCTCTCGTGTGATATGACCATGTCTTGGGATTCTCTACCATCTTCACATTGTACACACACACACATATATATATATGTAGAATATTCCTTTTCATAATTATATTTTTAGATGGATATTTTAGCTTATACATATTCCGATGAAGAAATTTTTCCCAATAATGTTACTATGTTATCAGTTTGTACATTTATATATTAATGGTTATGTTATAATAAGAGTGTTAGAGCCAAATTTCGAGTTATGTTATTGAGATTCATAGTATAAGGCCCAATCCTTATCCATGACATAATATGGAGTTATGTCTTGAATTTAATTTAATTCACATTGAGGATATTTTCAGGTTTATCTAATTAGATAATTAAGGCATTAATTATACAAAAAAGCTCAAATATTACAATGTAGACTCTTCTATTGACTATCCATTTTTTCATAAAAATATTTTAAAAGGAATAATTTTTTATTGTTTAATTATTTGAAAATTTCCTTAATAACATCCTTGAATCTGTTCTCCTATAAATTCTATGGAATAAATTTCAGAACATTGGATGAGCATAGATATCTCAATAATGGATATTCAAATAATTAATACATATAATCTTGTGAAAACATGTAAACCAAGAATACAATATCATAATGTAATAATTTTGACCTCTAACCTGAAGTGAATACTCTCCAATGAATATTAGATCATGGGATACATTTTTTAATAAAAATATTATCATAAATCCTATATGAGGAATATATAACCCAATAGGTAACTTGGGAAATTATCATACATAAATAGAATAACCATGTGATCAACTTCCATGCATGTCAATCTTACAAATGGAGTAACCATTTCCTGACTTCCATACCCAATGCATTGGAGGTTATAATTTAATCACCCATCCTATATTTATCATAGATTCACCTGTATTTGATTTATTATGTGACCATCCATCATTTTTATTTCACATACCCACCTATATAATGTTTAGGTACCATTATATATTCATAACACATAAAATATTTAAATTATCAAAATTTAACTCAAAAAATTTCATTTATAATCAGAAGAAATCATTTTAAGAAATTGAAATAATTAAACATTTTTCAATAAAAATATTAAATAAACAAATACCCATAAAATGGATTAAGATATATATTTTTTTCTTTTTAAAAACATTAAGGGTTACAGAGGAATGAAAATACCAAATAATGGTTATGGAAACAAATAATTCATTGTCTCCACATACATAAAAAATAATGTTCCATTATTCATTTTTTAATGAAATAAAATATTGTCATATTTAAATATAACATTTAAAAACCTTTTAATTAAATTATAATTCAATAGTTTTTTTATACACCTCATAAAATAATGTGGTGAATAACATCAAAAGATGTCTCAATGAAAGGTGAGTGAGACGAAGTCCCTTGCAATGAGTTTGATTCGTCACATATGTTCGTTGTTTCTCTTGAATAATTATCATTAGTTAATTTTTTCTCAATTAAGATTATTTTAATTTTAATTTTTCTTTTATATCATTAATTACCCTGTTATAGTAATTACATAATTATTTGTGTTCATGTAATACATTTTGTCAACATTCGGTATATGAGACAAAAATTTACGTGGAATGATGTCAATAGTAAATGTGGACAAAATGAATCATATATAGAATATTATTCACAAAATATTAATCAAATTTATATATAAATTATACTTTTAAATAAAATCATTAACTATGGATTTAAAAAAACAAAAAATGTCACAATCATGGACACGGTATGTCATACGTATGCATGAGTAACATTTTAATTTTTCAATGATCATTATGGAAAGAAGTTAAATATTATTTTATAATTCCATAATGATAATAATATCATATATACAATATTATTCATTTAAATATACGTATATATTTTCTCCATGAGAAGTGGTGATTAAAAATGAATCGCATAGCTTCATGGATGAGATAATTCACATGGAAACACGAACAACATTATCATCCTTATATCCATGAAAATTTAAAATAAAATTGATATATTATTTTATCATAAAGAAAAATCTATCATGAATATCACATATGGTAATTAATTCTATCATTATACCCTGTCATGGGATATTGTTATGGAAAATGAATTATGTCAATTCGTGGAGGAGATAGTTCACACGTACAAATGAACGATTAATTATTTTTCCATTTAATTGAATTAGAGATGGATTTAGATAATGAAATTAAAATAATAAAATCTCACTATATTTTGGATATCAGAGTTATTATTTTATCTTGGAAGAATCAAATTTGACGTTAGTGGAATAATAAATTAAATTTAAATGCTTAAAAAAACATTACCATTACTTGAGATGATCACATTTGATAACACCTTAATAACCTTGGGGAGGGTGTTCTTCCAATACAAAGGCCTATATAATGTGAGGTGGGATATGAGGATGGGAATTAAGTTGATATTTGTGGATAAAAATGTTTTTGAAGTTTGAGAAATAGAGATGAATCGATTCCTTTTTATAGGGGAGGGGAGGGAAACACTTGTAAACCCTTAAAATATTAAATTAATATAAATTAATTTTTATATCCAAATGACTCTAAATGCTGTTAATTAAAATATTAAGTGATTATAATTCTAAAAATTTTTAAACAATACTTTTTAAAGATGCTTAGATTTTATTTTAAACCTTATGATTTTGATATAATCCTTATTTATCCTTTTTAAGTCATACCATTTTATCATGTAATTTGTAACTTTAAAGTTAAAATAATTACCAAAACATGCCAAAATACACATGAATGAGTCATTAATGACATTTTTGGACTTATAATGTCTTTTGGGTAGATTCATATATTTTTATAAATTTTTTATCATTTAATTAAATATTTTATATTTTAATATATCAATTTTCTCAATTTTGGCACTATTCAAATATTGATATTTTTAAAATATCTACACAACATGATTAATTTTCAAAAAATGAATTTAAATCATCTATAAAATGTCAATGTAATCAATAAAACTCATGGTTGGCATGAAATATTTCATATTTTATATATTATAATATTACTAATATCATTTATTTGATTGTCCTTTTAATAAATAAATTACTACATCATCATTGTATCAATATTTTATTTAATTATTTATTTCCTAAAAATTATAATTAAGTTTCCATGATATAGGTAATTTTGTTATATTTATAATTAATATTTACAATAAATGTAAACAGTTATGTAAACATGTATAATTTTTTTTGTAATAATAGACATGTTTTTGACATCATTGCATTTACTTTAAATTAAATGTTACAATTGTCATAATCACACCCAAGTGGCTTCCAAATGCCAAAATTTAGGCAAGAGGATTCAAAGTTTTTAAAATAACTCATCCAATATTATTAGATCATGATTTACCATAGTTTCATAATGTTAAAATATTATTTTTTCCATTAATTACCCGATTTACCCTTAACCTTGGTAAATAAAATATTAATGTTATTGATAACAAAAAATTATGTCGATCCTATTGGATAAAAATTCCCCTATTGCTTATAATAATGTATATAAGTTTTTCATAATTAAAAAAATGAATATGGATAAATTATGATTAAAACTAATCCCATAAATGTAGCGAGTATTCGGGTAAAAGTGACTTTCAAAATTCAAGTAAGTCTTTATAACAAATTTCAATATAAAAATTATTCCAATGACGTAAATTGGATTAATTCAACAATTATTGATATATTATTACATTAAAAATATGTTTAAAGTAGAAAAATTATTTAAATGATGAATTTCTTTTACCTATAATGCAATGTTATTCATTATTAATCCAAAAAACGACACTTTTAAAAAATATTACAAAAATTCAATTAAAATAAATTTTGATACTCCAATTCCATATAGGACATTTGTTTTATCAAAATTAATTTATAAAAGTTAAAAAAACTATACATATAATTTCTTCACATTCAAAGCGTTATAAAACTACCTTTTCAAAATATTAGATTATTTTATTCTTAAAAAGGGATTTTTCTCATTTTATGCATTTAAATTTTAATGGATGAATGTAAAAACATTCAATAAACATGTAATAAAATAATATTGTTTGTAAATTTATTCCCACTAAAACAGTGTCTAGGATTTAGCTACCAAATAAAATAATTATATTAATAATATATAATTTTTTTATAACTTAGTCTTTCGTGCAACGTAAGGTTTCAGAGAACCTCGTTGTTTTGTAATTAGTATTCTATCAGAAATAGAATCCTTGTTAATGTAACATTAATATCTAATTCATAAATAATAATATATAATAAAAGGGATTTTCTATAATTACCTCGGTTGTTTCATCCTTCCCTCTTTTGTAAATTGTATCCTCGTAATTTTATTCACATATCAAAAAAGTGGGGGTATTTCTCAACAAATAATTTTCAGATTCCAATGTCGCCTCCTAAAGCATATTGTTTGTCCATAAAACCTTAACCAGAAGAATCACTTTATTCTAAAACACATTCTCTATATGCTAAAAAATCAGGACTATATGTTCCTCATCAAAAAATCTCTTCTAGTTAATCTACTTATGGACTCAAAAAATGATATTGATCCTGCATATAATTTCTTAAAATTGATACATGAAAAACCGTATGTACCTGTGATAAAATTAGAGCCAAATCCACTCGGTATGTAATTTATCTAGATTTATCCATGATTTTATAGGGTATAATGAACCATTTACTCACCTTCCCCCTCTAACCAAAACACATCACACATTTCAATGGTGAAACTTTTAGAAAAACGTGATCTTGTAGCTTGAATGAAAGATCCTTCCTTGTGTTATCTGCATAATGTTTCTACCAGCTTTGGGCTATCCTCATTTGACTCTTAATGAAATAAACATTATATACACTTTTTCAACAATTCTATCCCCATCAACATCCTTTCACCTACATGATACCAAAAATCTAGAGTTCAACACTGATTTTCCAAAATATGCCTCAGGTGGTGCCATCTGTATACTAGAATGAAAACTATTATTATAGGAAAAATCAACAAAATAAATATGTTGATCCCAAATTCACCAGTAATATAGTTAAAATAAAAAAAATATCCTCCAATTTCTATATTATTCATTATAACTACTCCTCTAATTGATGAAGAAAAGATGTATTGAAATTTAATTTTGTACCCATTGACTTATGAAGGAATTTCTAAAGCATATAATTTAACATAGGATCATTATTAGATATAAAGAATTGTATAAATCCATGTAAATGGACTATATATTTAATATAAAACCATGATTGTTGATCTATAGGTAATGTATCTTGGAAAGGAAAAAAATGAGAATATCTTTTCAATCAATCGACAATAACCCAGATCACATTCATACATGAAGTCATATTTAGGGAATCCACTACAAAATAAATTGATATATATTGACATTTCCAATATTTAACTACAAAATAATTAATCATCACATTTAGTAACTATATCTCTACTTTAACCTATTTAAAAAATCAAACAACCCAGTGTAATGATAATAATATCTCTTTTCATTCTATCCCACCAGTAATACACCAGAAGGTCTCTGTATATTTTAGTGTTTATAGGATGAACTGAAAACAAAGAACTATGAGATTCACCTAAGAAATCATTCTCCAATTGTGAATCAGAAGGCACACATAATCACTTCCCAATCCACAAATCAGAAAATTTATCAAGTGTAATTTCGGGAAATGTACCCTTCTGAACTAATTCAATATTTTCCTATAACTCGCTATCTTCCTTCTAAGCATTCTTAATTATGTCTAATAGAGATGATTTCACTAAAACAAGAAATAAAATAGAATAATTTCCTCCACAAACACCATCCAATCCAAAAATCATTGACTCACTAATAAATTGAACATAGTCCAAATGTGTGGATATTAATGCAACATTACTTTTTCCACTCAAAGAGTAATACACTTTATGTTCTTTTCCTAGATGGTAATGAATCATGAAATAATTATCCTTGATTAATTATAGTGACCTCCTATGTCTCATGTTTAATTCTTTCTGATTAAATTAATACTTAATATAATTTTAATTAGTATATATTTCACAATTTACATAATAAAAATGATGCCTCCAAATATTAATTTCAAAAATAATAACTACTTCTAAATCACGTGTGTGGTAATTTAACTCATGAGGATTCAAATGATATGAATCATAAGAAATTAAATTAACATTCTTCATTACGAAACAAAAATTTCCTTTTAATAAGGCATCCCTATAGATAACTAATTCCTCATTCCTGGAAGGTAGTTCCAAAACAGGAGCTTCTATCAGACTTCTATTCAGTTCCTAAAAGAAATCATCCCAATATTTTTTCCAGACATTCTTAAGTCCAATATGTGTTAACATAGCTAGTGGTATTGATAAATGAGAAATTTTTTCATTAAGCTATCAGTAATAACATGTTAATACATGAAAAATATAAATCTCTATGATATTTGAAGGTATTGACCACTCTTCAATAACTTGTTTAGAAGGTTCAATGGATATACCATCTTTAGAATCAATATAACCAAGAAAACTAATTTTTTTTCAACCAAAATTCACTATTACTATAATTTATGTATATTTTCATTTCATTTACGGTGTTGAAGAAAATAATTTAGTGACATTAATGTTCCATGTGGATTTTAGAATATACAAAAATATCATCTATATACACAACCAAAAATCAATCGAAAAAATAATGGAAGACTACATTCATGAGATTCATAAATATATCAGGTGTAATATACAGTCAGTGGGAATAAATAAAATCTCTTAATTGACATACCTATTTAAAAGGATATCTTTAGAATTTCATCCTATTCCTCCTTTATCCAATGGTACCCAGACCCCAAATCAATCTTTAAAAAATAATGAGATCCATCAAGTTAATCAACAATTTCATCGATATGAGGAAAATAATACTTGTTCTTAATATTGATGTTAATCAAGACTCTATATTCAATAAAAATTCTCAAATATTCATCATTATTTTTAATTAATAAAATAGGATCACCCTGTAGTGAAGTTCTAGGTCGAATCGAACCATTATCAAGATATTCATGAAAACTATTTTTTAAATTCCACTAATTCTACCTGATCCATACAATATGTGTATTTAGAAATTGTCTTAGAATCAGGTACTATATCAATAGAAAATTGAATTTCCTAATCGAGAACAGTACCATGAAATTTATCTAGAAACACACTCATGAATTCATTCACTACTATAATGTCACTAATTAAATATTTTTCCTTGTTTTCCACAACATGAGATAGATAACCTTCACTAAATTATTTTATAAATCCCTCATCTTCATGATATGTTATAAAAGGTATGAAGTCATGTAATAAAATTTCCATGTCTTTGCAATCTATTTTACCGTGATAAACTAAATCAAATCCACACATACAATTATATCAAACTTTATAATGGGATGTTTAATAAGAATTATAGGAATGACCACCCCACTAATGATAATAGGAAAATTACTATAAATATTAGTTTTAATAATAATTCCAACTAAATTTTGTACCAAATGTTCTATATAACATTCATGAGGTGATATTTCCAATATTTTTATAATTCTCTCATAAATGAATGAATGTGATGATCCAGAGTCAAATAGTGTATTGGGTTATTTTGAAAAAACAAATAACATAACTACCAACACTCTATTTTATGTTGTCACATCATGCATAATAATAAAAAATGATTTTTCCATGTCTATATGCTTTCAATATTGCTGGTTTCCACCACACACATTGGAATAATAACCTAATTCATTATAACTTAAACATCTTAAACCTTGATTTTCATCTCTTAACAGACTCTATCACTTGCAGTCATGATAAATATGACTAGTATTACCACATCAGAATAAATTATGAGACATTGAGATATATTATCCCTGATAATTTTTACCACACATCTAAAAAGATAGAAATTTAATTTTCTTACCTCGAATTTTCTTTGATGAATTTTTTCCCATTTCATACCTACTTGATCACTTCTTTTTCTTACACTCTTGGAATAAAAGATCATCAAGATAACAAATTTCTACGTTTTCCTCACATCAGAAAATATCTCATATCATTTTAACTCATGAAGAAAAAATTTCCTCTGATATATTGACTTCATTCCTTAGTAAAACATATTTATCTTATTATCAATATATTGGGTAATTCTTGGGATGTACCATGTCAACCAGGTGAAATATTATCATATTTAGCCACCAAATATTCCACCATTTTTGCCACAGTAAAGAATATTACAGCCTAAATTGAATATCATTATGAAAATATTTCTCAATGAATATATTTTTAATTACATCAATTCCACAGAATCAATAAATTAAATTCTTCAAATATTTTAAACAATTGACCACCAATAATCAGCTTCACCATCAAAATAAATATGATGAATATCCATTTTATAGTCTAGAAATCCATTAGATAAAAAATATTTTCTACTTATTTAATCCACCCTTAAGATAGAATATGGTCAAATGATAATGTAAATGATGGGTGATGTTATCTAATGAAAGGCTCTACTACTGACATATTCCTCTACGGTTGATCTGCTTTATCTTAAAAAAGGAAACCATCAAGATTTAACACATGAGTCCAATGATCCTTCATAGAAACAAACAGTTCAGTTCTAATTCTAACTGTATCAAGATACTGATTTGGAAGGTTGTTTTCCTATATAGTCCTTCCAGGAACAACTTCCCTATTTCCATTATGGAAACCCATTATGAATATTCATATCATATAGGAAGAATCGTGGTAATATTAAAATTATATATCAATTCAATTTAACAATAAAATAAAAATCAATTTTAGATATTATATTAATAATATTCTATACCCAAATATTATCTAAACCGACCATTAATACAAACTATACAGCCCCGACCATAAACATTACCTAATATTGAGTTAAGTCAATCTTTTACTTCAACTAACATCAAGATTCCATTAACGATTATAGAATTATATAATTTGGCTATAAGGGAAACCTAAAAACTCAAATATTAAAATTTGGACACTTTAACTCCCAATAAATTTTATAAATAAAACAAAAAAACATTTAAAAATAAACGGGGTTTCATTTCATGATTAAACATAGTAACTTTTCCCTAATCCCATCCTTTGAACTATTCTCCATTAAATACTATGAAATTCATTTAGAATCATATGATGATCTTAAAAATCTCATAAAGAGATATAAAAAGAAGGAAACTGGTTAGTCATGAATAAATAGGTAAACTATGAATACTTTTTCATGAATTGATAATTTTCACCTCTAAATAGTACCTAATACTCTCTATTTAATATAATATCAATTTGAACCATTTTTTAATAAAAATATTACCATAAAAATCATAGAAATCATATATAAAAAAATGGAAACTTTGGACATAATCATACTTAAAAGTAATAACCATTTGGTTGACTTCTATACAAGTCGGTTTTACAAATTGAATAGTCGTTTTTTCAACATCCATACCCAATTCAGTGGAGGTTATAAAATAACCCAAAATCCTTGGAATATAACAAAGACACCCGTATTTGGTTTATCACATAACCATCCATCTTTGGTATGTCAGGTAACCACGCATCAAATTTAAAAGTACCATTATATAATCATAACACATAAAAGATTGTAATTACCAACATTTCAGTCATAAAATTTTATTTGAAAAAAAGGAAATAATTTCAAGATTTGTAACTAATAAATTCATTTTCAATCCATAAATACACAAAAATGGAGTAAAGGATTTAATTTTCTATTTAAAAACATAATCCTCATAGAGGAAGCCAAATAACATGTAATGGTTACAGCGGTAGAGAAGTTGTAGTCACTATATATGATAAAAAACATTCATTTTGTCATTTTATTAAAAAATTAAAATTATTCATATTGAAATATTCATTTTCAAATTTTTTTAACGAATTTAAAATTCAATGGGGTTCTTTATAAACCTTATAAAATAAGGTGGCGTATAACATCAAAATGTGACTAAATTAAAGGAGATTTAGACAAAGCACATTAAATTGAGTTTGATTAGTGATGCATGTTCCTTGTTTTTACTGAATAATAAACATTGATTAATTTATTATTTTTTTAGAAACATTTAATTTTTTTATTCCTTTTATATCATTCATTACGTTGTTATAATAATTATTTAATGATATGAGTTCATGTCGGACCTTTTGTCGATATTCGGTACGTGAGTCAAAAATGAATATGAACTATGTCAATAATCCATGTGGTAATAAGTTTATCTTATCCAGAAAAATATTCATGAAATAATAATCTTGTTTATATATAAATAATACTTATAAATAAAATCATTATATATTAATAATAAAAATGGACAACATTACTATCGTGAATATGGTAAGTCATTCGTATACACACAAAACGTTTTCATCATTCAATGATCGTTATTAAAAGAAGTAAATTATTAATTTATCATTCCATAATTATAATAATATAATTTATATCATATTAATAATTTAAATATAATTATATATTTTATCCATGGGATGTGGTGATTAATAAAATCACATCACATCGTGGAGGTGTTAGTTCACACCTACACATGAATGATGTTATCATATATATCTGCATGAAATGTTAAAATGTTGTTGATATAATATTTTATTATAATGATAAATATTTAATCAATATGAAATATAAACATTAATTATATAAATTTATCTATTCCTGGTATATGGTTATGTAAAATGACTTATATCGGTTCTTGGGGGTGATAGTTCACACGTACGCTCAAACTATTAATTATATTTTCATTTAATTGAAGTGGATATAGATTTAGGTGATTATATTAACATAATAAAATATCGATATAGTAAGTATATTAGATTTATTATTTCAACATGGATTAATAATAATTTAATGGAGTGGAAGAAGAAAGAAAATATAAACACTTAAATGGAAACATCACCTTTCCGTCAGATGATCATTTTTTATAACATCTTAACACCTCCTAGGAGGGTGTTCTAACTAAACTGATGCCTCTATAATGATGGGATGGATTTTAGGAATGGTATTAGGTAGAGGTTTACTGAACCAAATGGTTTTGATGTTTGAGTAATATAGAAGATTGGGTGCATCTTTATAAGAGAGGGAGGACACACTTGAAAACCCTTAAAATATCAAATAAATATCAATTAATTTCTAACTCCAAATGAAACCAAATACTAATTGTTATAAGATTAGATGAGTATGGTTAGAAATCCTATAAAAAATAATTTTCAGAGATGTATTTATTTTATGATAAATCTTATCTTTTTACACCCTTATTTGTCCTTTTTAATTTTTACCAATTTATCATAAAATTTACAATTTGAAGGATAATTTAATTACAATAACATGCTGAAAGATCAATTTATCAGTCATTAATGACATATATAGACTTATCTAATATTTTTTAAAATATTAGATTTTTATTTTTTTTATATTTTAATTAAATATATTATATTTTAAGATATTCATTATGTAATTTTTGACACTATATTTAACATGACATTTTAAAAAAGAATAGAAACTTGATTACATAAAATAATATATATAACTAGTCTATAAAATTCAATATTCATCCTTAAAATTCGTGTATGGAATAAAATATTTCAAATTATATTTATTTAAATATTATTAATATCATTTATTTGATTATCCTTTTATGAAATAAATTACTGCATCATCATTCTGTCAAAATTTAATTTTATTATTTATATCTATTAAATTATAACTAAATTTCCATGGTGCAAATAATCTTATTATATTTATATAGAAAATTTAGAGTCGAACATATAACTTATATTTCCCCATATTAAATATGATATGTTAAGAAGAGACATGTTTAAGACATCATTGCATTTACTTTAATTAAAATGATATAAATTTCATAATCACACAAATGTGGATTCCAAGGGCTAGAAGTTCATACCATGTATTTTAAATGTTTAAAAATAAATCTTCAAATAATATTAAAACATGTTTTAGGGTAGATTCAAAATATTAAAATATTATTTTTATCTTTAATTACCCGATTTACCCTTAACCTTGTTATTTAAAATACAAAAGTTACTAGGAAAAAGAATTGTCCTATTTGATCAAAATTTTAATACTGATTACAAAAAAATTATGTACATTTTTCAAAATTCAACTATCAGTAGTGGCTAAGTTAAGATTAATACTAATCTCGTAGTTGGGGCGAGAAGACATGTACAAGAGAGGTTAAAAATTGCAGTAAGTGTTTATATCTAATTTCAATATAAAATTTATTCAAATGACCATAATGTGGTTAATACATGTAATATAGATCATTTATGATTTTAAAATTTTGTTTAATGTAAAATAATTATCAAAATGATAAATTAGTTTTTAACAAACATGCAATATTTTTCAAAATTCCTCAAAAAATGAAACTTTTCAAAAAACAAATAACATTTTATTCTGATACTCTACATCTAAAGAATATGTTTATTTTCTAAACTATAATTTATATAAGTTGAAAATACAAGATTAAAAATGGATTCTTCATCAAAAGGTTGTAAAACTACCTTTAAAAATATTAGAGTTTTTTATGATTAAAATGGATTTATTCTATTTTTAAGCCTATAAAATTTATTATATGAATTTAAAAACATTTAATAAACATATCAAAACATAATATATCTAGTTAAATTAATTACATATAATACAACGACTATTATTTAATTACCAATTAAAACTATAATATTAAAAATATATTATTTTTTGGTATAACTCAATCTTGTGCACAATTTACAATTTGGGTGAAAACCATTGTTGTGTGTCGAGTACGCTATTGAACATATCATCAATATTAATGTAGAATTACTATATAATTCATTAATATTTTTAAATATGAAAAATTATTATTCTATATATATCTAGGATGTTATATCCTTCACCCCCTTCGCAAATTATATCCTTGAATTTCATTGTCCTATCAAATAAGTGGGGGTATTTTTCTCTCATATCATTTTTAGAATACGATGTTGCCTCATCAACCATATTAGTTTCTTCACAAAACCATAAGATGATAAATTACAGTATTCTAAAAAAATGTCTCACCATGGTAAAGAATATAGACTCATTGTTCCTAATGAAAAATATTATCTTCCAACTGAAATACTTCTAGACTCAAAACATGACACCTATCAGGCATAAACTTTCATAAAACTGAGATAAGAATGTCAATATGTACCTAGGATAAAATCTTAGTTAAATACACTAAGTAAGATAATTGATATAAATTTATCTATGATTTTATAGGGTCCAATGAACTATGGACTCACCTACCCCTTCTTACCAAAATACATCACACTTTTCCATGATCATTGTTTTGAAAAAACATGATCATATTCCGTGTAATAACGATTCCTCCAATAGTTATCCACATAACATTTCATTGTGCTTCAGGATATCCTGATATGTCTCTATATAATATTAAAGTTCACTTCCAATTCCTATAATAATTATGGCCCCATAAACATCATTTCACATACTTCATCCTAAATGCTGGAGATCGACACCACATTACTTATAATTCCTCAAAGGTGACATCTGTAGACTAGAATAATAATTTTTATTATAAAAAACTCAACCAAATAATAATTTTATCTAATGTTCTGTGGTAATCCCTTGATCTTTCGCTTATAATATCCTACAATATCTGGATTTTTTGATCTGACTATCCATTAGATTGAGGATGAAATGCTATAGTGAAATTTAATTCAGTACATAATAAAGTCTTATGGCCTTTCCAAAAGTTATAAGTGAACAAGGGATCATGATCAGATACAATGGTTATATAACCTTAATATCAATTTAATATATAACCAATAATGTTGATCTAGAGACAGTGTGTCACTAATAGGAAGAAAATGAGATGATTTAGTCAATTGATCAACAATAACTAGGATCACATAATTAACTCAATAAGTCTTTGATAATACAACTAAAACATATATGTATATTTTTTGTCCATTTACACAATGGAACTAAAATTGGTTGAAGTATCCCCTTTAGTAACTTCTTCTATACTTTAATATGATGAAAAATGAAACCTCTCAGGGAAATGTAATGAATTAACTACTTTCATTCCATCCCACCAAAAATACTCTCAATGGTCTCTGTACATCATAGTGCTTCCTAGATAAACTAAAAAAATATAACTATAATCTTCATATAAAAATTCATTCTTAAACTATTAATCACATGTCCAACATAATTCGTTACCAAAACTCAAAGCATAATTTTTATCAAAGTTGTATTCAGGTAACCTACCCTTCTGAACAAATTTTTCATTTTTCTGAAACTCACTGTCTTCCTTCGCTTCTTGCTTAATTATTTCTAATAGAGATTATTCCACTAAAACCTAAAAAATAGTGTATCATATATATTAAAAAACAACCAATCCAAAAT
This sequence comes from Viscum album, assembly GCA_963277665.1. Taxonomy (NCBI): domain Eukaryota; kingdom Viridiplantae; phylum Streptophyta; class Magnoliopsida; order Santalales; family Viscaceae; genus Viscum; species Viscum album. The sequence goes on along the minus strand of OY728167.1, from coordinate 436,326,676 downwards.
TAATCAAAACATTAACTAATTGATCAATTTCCAAACATAGTATTGTCAATTTATCAATTTATTCGACTGAAATCATCATCCAAATTATTTTTTTTCTTGAAAGGTAATGAATCATGAAATATTAATCCTTGATTAATTCCATCCATATCCTATGTCACAATTTCAATTTTTTTTATAAGTGATTATATACTTCAAAAATATTGTGATCATTATATATTTCACACATTACTCCAAACAAATGATTCCACCAAATTATTAATGTAAAAAATAATAACTAATTCCAAATCATGTGTTTGGTAATTTAACTCACGGGGTTTCGATTGATGTAAATCAAAACCAATTATCTGACCATTATGCATTGGGACATAACCATGTCATCTCAATAAAGCATCATTATAGATAACAATATCTTCATTCCTATAAGGATGGATGAAAATGGAGCTTTTACAAATCTTTCTTTCTATTGTGGAAAAAAATCAAAACATTCTTCTGTCCATATCAACGTAACACCCTTATAAATTAACATAAATTGTGTGCTATAAAACTGAAAATGTTTTCCAATTTTTTTTGGTAATAAACTTCTAATCTAGTAAAACTGAGAATCATTTGGATATAGGTTGATCTTATCCACTCATTATCATCTTATTATAGAGGTCAATAGTTATTATAAATTTATAAATAATGTGACCATGAAATGAAATTATTTACATCATGAAATAACTATTACTAAAGATTCTATATTTTTTATTTTCTATTATGTTTGGTAATAAAATCCATAAGTGACATTCATGTTCCTTATGGATTTTATAATATACCAAAATATCATCTATAAACACAGCTATAAACAAATCCAAAAACTAATGTACAAATCCATTCATGAGATTCATAAATACATCAAGTGAATTTGATAACCCAAATAAAATAACTACAAATGCAAAATTAACATATCTCATTGGGAATGTTGTCTTTGGAATTTCATCCTCTTTCACCTTCTACTAATGTTATTGAGACCACAAATCAATCATTGAAAAATACTAAGCTCTATAGAGCTGATGAAAAAATCATCAATATGATGGAAATGATTCTTGTTTATAATAGTGATATTATTCATCGCTATTTAATCAATAAAATGTCTCATAGACCCATATTTCGTTTTCATAAAAAATAGGTTCACCCCATGGGGAAGTGCTAGGTCCAATGAATCCTATTTCCAAAAATTGTTGAATTTTTTTTTTCAATTCCACTAATTCTACTTTATACATTCAATAAGGGGTTTTAGAAACTATACTATCATCAAGAACCATATCAGCAGCAAATTCAACATCACGATCTGGAACAATACCAGGAAAATAATAAGGGAAAACATTCGTGAATTCATTCACTACTAGAATTTCTCAAACTAGAACTATTTCCCTATTTTGAACAACATTATCTTGATAAAATTAAATTCAATATTTTATAAATCCCAAATATTATTAAGAATTTTATCATTGATTTGAATTCATTTGAAAATACTCTCTTTTATTTGTAAACTATTTTAGCATGATAAACTGATAGTTAATCAATACCCAAATTAAAATCAAATTATACTATGGGATGTTCAATAATATTTTTAGGAATGACTATCCCACCTATGGTAATAGGATGATTCTGAGAAATATTTGTTTCTTTAATACTTTAGCCGCAAGATTTTACCAAATTTCCTATTTGACATTCATGAGGTGATATTTACTGTTTACATGTAAATATCTCAGTAATGAATTAATGTGAATATCCAGAGTCAAATAAAGTATTGGAATATTTTGAAAAAATTACAATATACATGTCACCACATTATCTGATGCTTCCAAATTAACTATAATAGTTTAAAATAATTTTCTATTATGTTTTACATTCGAGTGTGCTTATCTACCCCTAGGTAATCAACATTGGACACACTTTTTCATAATGACCTAACTCATTGAAACTAAAACATCTTACCACTAGGTTTTCATTACTTGAATGACAAAATATCTTATAGTCACAAGAAATATGTATAGTATTACCACATTAGAAGCACTTCACAGACCATGATAGACATTCTTCGGGTTACTTTTTACCACACTCCATATAAGATGGATTTTTTTCTTACCTCCAAACTTATTTGATAAATGAATTCACATTGCCTGCCAACTGGATCACTAATTTGTCATTCTATAATAGAACAAAGGATCCTGAAAAACACTATTTATACAATCTAATCACATCAGAAGAATTTCTCATAGATTTTGAACTCATGAGGAACTAATTCCCTTCGATATCTCAGCTTCAATACTGAGTAAATTGAATTATCTTACTATCATTATCCAAAATAAAATTTGAACATACCATGAAAAAAATTGAAATTATATTTATATACAGAAAAAAATATTCCTCAAATAGCATGACTAACATTTGGGTTACTAGAACCCCCATTACATAATATTTATTTTCTAGTGATTTAATCCACCCTTCAGGTAGAACATGGTCTGATGATCCTCTGAATGATGGGGGATGTTTCCTGATAAAATTCTCCATTACAGGCATATTCCTCTATAGTTGATCTGGTCGGTCCTGTGCATGTAAAATAACAACATTTATGGCCCAAGTCAACAGATCCATCACTACAACATACTATTCCGTTTTGATTCCAACCATCTCATTATGCTGATTTGGAAGGTTTTTATCCTATGTATGCCTTCCCAACACAATTTCCCTATTTCCACTACGAAAAACCCTAATGAATAGAAATATAATAGGCAAAGATACATGGTAATCAAAAAATTATATATCTTTTCATTTTGACAATAAATTAAAAATAATAAACACATATTATATTAAAAATATTTTATCCCTTAATGGTATCTAAAACGTACATTGATACCAACGATATGGTCATGACATTAAACATTATATAATATTAAGTTATGATAGGACTTCTAAATTAATCCATAACAAGGATATTATTATATTTATGTATATATATAATTTTCCCATAAATCGCATATAAAGACTCAAATATTACAAATTATACACTTCTAAAAAATATAATTTTTTAATAAAACAAAAATATTTAATAAAAACACTATTTTGTTTCATTTTTAATCATCATAACCTTCCCTTGCTCCAATACATGACTCTATTATTCCTTAAAACCAATGAAAAACATTTGAATACATTTTATGATAGTAAATAACTTATTAAGGTATATATAATGAAGGAAAATATTTAATCTTACAAAAACTTATAGACCAAGAATATAATATCATAAAGTAATAATTTTCACCTCTAAGAAGTAGTGACTACTTTTTGTTGTATATAATCTCATTATATACAGTTTTCTTAATCAAAATATTACAATTAAACCCATATAAATAATATATAGCACAAAAATGAAACTTTGGACAAAATGATATGTGGATGGAATAACCATGCGTTTAACTTCCATATATTTCACTCTTGCAAATGGATTTTCCATACAACTAAATTCCATACCCAATGCATATGAGGTTATAATGTAACCACCCATACTTGGATTATTATAGAACCACATTTATTTAGTTTATCACATAACCATATATGTTTTTTTATCACATAACGACACATAAAATGACCATATACCATTATATAGTCATAACACATAATAGATTTAAATTATCAACACATCACTCATAAATTATAATTTTAAATCATAAGAAATAATTTCAAGATTTGAAATAATAAATATATTTTCCAAAACATTTTCAATATGAAATTTAAAAATTATGTGAAAAAGGTATTTTTTTTCCTTTTAAAAACATTAAGGACTATAGAGGATTCCAACTATCAAATGACGATTATTGCGCCAAAGAAGTCACTGTCGTCATATACATAAAAAAAATTTATTTTCTCATTTTGGAAAGGAATTAAATTTATTAATATTAAAATATTAATTTTTAAAACCATTTAATTAAATTAAAATAAAAAGTGTTTGTTTTTGGACCACGTAAAATAAGATTGTGTATAACCTCAAAATATTTCTCAATGAATGGTGGTTGAGATGATGCCCCTTACCTTTGAGTTTGATTAATCACATATGATCATTTTCTATCCTTAATAATAATAATGGGTTAATTTATACTTTCCTAATAATATTATAGTTATTATTAATTCTTTTTATCATTAATTAACATGATATTATAATTAATTAATTATTTGAGTTCATGTTGAACGTTTTGTCAATATTTGGTACATGAGTTGAAAATGAACATGGTTTGATGTCAATAGTCCATGTGGTAATATTTAAATCATATCCAAAATAAAAATCATTACATAACAATTACATGTTTATATAAAATATAATTTTACATCAAGTCATTATATATGGATATGAAAAATTAACAATGTCACAGACATTGAGATGGTAAACCATACGTACACATGAGTAACATTTTCAATTTTCCATTATCATTATGGAAAGAGGATAAGTGTTATTTTATCAATCAAAAGATATAATTATCACATTTATATAATATTTGTGATTTAAATATACATATATATTTTATCCATGTGACGTGGTGATTAAAAATGAATCACATTACTTCATTTAAGTGATAAATTACATGTACACTTGAACGAAATTATATTATTCATGTGCATGCAAAGTAATAAATTAATTGATATATTATATTATTATACTGATAAATATGTTATTTATATAACATATTGACATTAATTTCAAAGTTATAAATAGTCATGGGGGATTGTTATGGAAAATGAATTATATCAATTTATTGAGGTGAAAGTTCAAATGTATGCATGAATGAGTAATTTTTTTCCCATTTGATCGAAGTGGAGATGGATTTTAAATATGATGTTAAAAAATTAACTCTAAATATATTTAGGTTATAGGGGATATTATTTCACATGGGATGAATAATTTTTGAAAGAATTTTAAGAATAAATAAAATATAAACACATAAATAAAAACATTAACTTTCTTTTAGATGATGTCTTTTGATAACAACTTAACACATCTAAAGATGGTGTTATGCCTAAAATAAGGCCTCTAGAATATAGGGTGGTATTTTAGGAATTTTTTTAGTTATACCATGACTGAATCAAGTGGTTTTGATGTGTGTTTAGTAGAGATAAATGGTTCCTTTTTAAAGGAGCGGGGAGTGTCACCCTTGGAAACCCTAAAAATATTAAATTAATATAAATTATTTTTATCTCAAAATGAATAAAAATTGAATTAGTCATAAGATAATATGATGATTTTATTAAATCATATCAATCAATAATTTTTAGATATTTAATTAATTTATTTTAAACCTTATATTTTTTAAACCTTATTTGAATTTTTAAATTCATATAGTTTTATCATGTAATTTACACTTTGAAGTATAAAATATTTACCATAACATTGAAAAATACTAATTAAAGAGTCATTAAATAAATTTTTGGCCTCAACTCAATTTTTTATTCTTATATTTATTATAAATTATATAAAATTTAAATAAATATTTTATATTAACTATGTCAATTTTAACACTATTCAAAACATATATTTTAAAAAAAACAAATAACAACATTATTACTTCTAGAAAACATCTTTAACATATATATAACATGTAAAATCCTTCTATTAGATTCATTAATGTCATCAAATATTTCAAATTATATTATTATAATATCATTTATATCAATTATTTGATTATCCTTTTAATAAATTAATTACTACATCATCATTGTGTTAGAATTTTAATTTAATTATATATTTCATTAAAATTATAAATAAATTACCATGATGTATGTATTATTTAATATTTCTAATTAATTTCTATTATATTCCACTTGGGAGAGATTTCGACATTTATAACATTTTATTTATAGTAATGTCAATGATGTCAAAAGAATGTCTCTTAGAAAAAATAATATACATGTATAATATAAGTTTGAATAGAAATATCATAGAAATAAATCATTCCACTTGGGTGTGATTATGGAAGGTTTTTATCCTCTGTATGCCTTCCCAGCACAACTACCTTGTTTCCACTATGGAAAACCATAGTGAATATAAATATCATAGACAAAGAGACATGGTAGTCAACTAATTATATATCATTTCAGTTTGAAAAGAAATTAAAAACCATATACATATATTATATTAAAAATATTCTATCCCATAATGTTATGTAAACCGAAAATTTATAACATCTATAAGGTCTTGACATTAATCATTACATAATATTGAGTTATTTCCGGACATTTATATTAACTCACATCATGGATCTTATTAAATTTTCATATAGAGATAATTAGGATATAAATCCTGCATAAAAACTAAAATATTACAAATTATAAACTTCTACAAAATATAATTTTTTTAAAACAAAAACATCTAATAAAAACAAGGTTTTTGTTCTTTTTTAATCATCATAACTTTCCCTTGATCCCATACCTGACTATATTTTTCCTTAAATCCTATGGAAATTTTTTGAATACATTGTATTATAAGAAAAAACTCAGTAAGGGTTACATTATTAAGGAAAGCTATTAATCTTAAAAAAACATATAGACCATGAATAAAATATCATAAAGAAATAATTTTCACCTCCAAGGAGTAGTGAAGAATTTTCATTGTATATAATCTCATTATATATAGTTTTCTTAATAAAAATATTAAAATTAAACCCATATAAATCATATATATCACAAAAAGGTAACTTGTGACATAATCATATGTAGATGGAATAACCATGCTCTTGAATTCCATACATTTCACTCTTACAAATGGATTATCCATATGACTAAATTCCATACCCAATGCATACGAGGGTATGATGTAACCACCCATCCTAGTATTATCAAGGAACCACATTTACTTTGATTATCATATACACATATATGTTTGTTTTATCCCATAACCACCCATAAAATGACCATATATCATTATATAATCATAACACATAATAGATTTCAATTATCAACATTTCACTCATAAATTCTAATTTTCAATCACAAGAAATAATTTCAAGATATTGAAATAATCATAATATTTTCAAAACATATTTCAATACCAAAATAAAAAATAATTGGAATAAGGTATTTCTTTTTCCTTTTAAAAACATTATGGATTATAGAGGAGTCCAAATATCAAATAATGATTATTGTTCCAGAGAAGTCATTGTCGTCGCATACGTTAAACAACATTCATTTTCTAATTTTGTAAATGAAGTAAAATTCATTGTATTGAAATATTCATTTTTTATACCTTTTAATGAAATTATAATTAAAAGGGTTTGTTTATGGACATCATAATCTAAGATGGTGTATAATGTCAAAATGTTTCTCAATTAAAATAGATTGAGACGATGTCCCTTACCTTGAGTTTGATTCATCACATGTGATCCTTTTACATCCATAATAATAAACATGTGTTAATTTATACCTACTTCATAAAATTTTAATTTTTATTAATTATTTTTATCATTAATTAAAATGATATAATAATTAGAGAATTATTTGAGTTCATGTTGAACGTTTTGTCAATATTCGGTACATGAGTAGAAAATGAACATGGTTTGATGTCAATAGTCCATGTGGTCATAAGTCAATCATATCCGGAATAATAATAATGTCATAATAATTACTTATATAAATAAATTATACATTTAAATCAAATCATTATAAATAGATATTCAAAATTAAAGATGTCACAATCATGGAGATGGTAAACTATACGTACGCATGAGTAACATTTTCAATTTTCAACGATCATTATGGAAAGAGGATATGTATTATTTTATCCTTTAAAAGTGATAATTATAACATTTATATATTATAATTTTTTTAAATAATCTTATATATTTTATCCATGTGATTTTGTGATTAAAAATGAAACACATTTTTTCATGGAGGTGATAGATTACACGTATGCTCGAACGAAATTATATTCATCATGTCCATGAAATGTAAAACATTAATTGATATATAATATAATTATACTGATAAATATGTAATTAATATCACATATTAACATTAATTCCAATGTTATAAATATTAATGAGATATAGTTATGAAAAATGAATTATATCAGTTTAGTGAGTTGAAAGTTCAAATGTAAGCACAAATGATTAATTATTTTCCCATTTAATGGAAGTGGATATGGTATTTGAAGATGACCTTATGAAAATTACATCTCAATATATTTAGGATATTGGGGTTATTATTTCCCAAGGGACGAATAATTTTTTAAGGAATTTTAAGAATATATAAAATATAAACACATAAATAAAAACATTACCATTCCTTCAAATGATCTCTTTTCATAACAACTTAACACCTATAAAGATGGAGTTATGCCTATAATAAGGCCTCTAGAATATAGGGATGGATTTTAGGAAAGTTTTTAGGAATACCTTGGCTGAACCGAATGGTTATGATGTGTGATTAGTAGAGATAAATGGCTCCTTTTCATAGGAGTGGGTAGGGTCACCCTTGGAAACCCTTAAAATATTAAATTAATATAAATTATTTATTAACTCTAAATGAATAAAAATTATATTAGTTATAAGATAAGATGAGGATGGTATTAAATCATTTCAATCAATAATTTTTAGACATTTAATTATTTTATTTTAAACCTAATATTATTTATACATTAATTAACATTTTAAATTCATATTGTTTTATCATGTAATTTACAATTTGAAGGATAAAATATTTACCATAACATTAAAAAATACTAATGAAGGATTAATTCAATAAATTTTTGTCCTTATCTAATTTTTTTAGGATTCTTATATATTTTCTAAATTATATAAAATTTTTAAAAAATATTTTATATATTAATTTATGAATTATGTCAATTTTGACACTATTCAAAACATATATTTTTAATTACACATTACAACATTATTACATATAAAAAAACTATAACTAATATATAACATATAAAATCCTTTTATTAAATTCATTAGTGGAATTAAATACTTCAAATTATATTATTATAATATTATTAATATCATTTATTTGATTCTCCTTTTAATAAATGAATTACTACATCATCATTGTGTCAGAAGTATAATTTAATTAAATATTTCCTAAAATTTATAAATAAATTAGCATTATTTATGTATTATATTATTTTTATAATTAATTTCTATTGTGTATGTTATCACGTTAACAATCATATTTTAATGTTTTTTTGGAAATAAGATACTTGCTTTTTACATCATTGGCTTTACTATAAATAAAATGTTATAAATATCAAAATCACTCCCAAGAGGAATTAAAAGGATAAAATATCAACAAAAGTATTTTCTTGGTCGATGATAACTCATCAAATAATATTATAGGATGTGATTGGGTAGTTTCATAATATTTATATTTATTTTTACCATTAATTTCCTAATTTTCCCTTAACCGTGGAAAATAAAATACTATAGTTACAATATAATAATAATTAAGTTTATCCAATTAGATAAAAAATTTATTAATCATTACAAACAATTATGTCAATTTTTCAAAATTCAATTCACAGAAGTGGCTTTGTTAGGTTTAACACTAATCATATAGATGTGGCGAAAAGGCGGGTAAAAGATACCTTCAAAATATTTGTATTTCTTTATATATATTTACAATTTAAAAAGTATTCCAATGACCTATATTTTATTTATACATTTATTATTGATTTATTATGACATTAAAAATCAGTTTAATTTATAATAAGTATTATAATCGAAAATTACTTAGTAAGTACAATGTAGTGTTTTTCACTATTGGTCAGAAAATGAATCATTTCATAAATAGAATAGAAATTTAAATAGAAAACAATGTGATACTACAATTATTAATAAGATGTATATTTTACCAAATAGAATTTATAAATTTAAAATTAAATATATTTAAAATGGGTTCTCCATCAAAAGGTGGTAGAACTACCATTTAAAAATATTTGTGTATTTCATTGTTAAAAATGGATTTATTCTCATTAAAAGATAATAAAATGTAATGAATGAATGTAATTTTTTTATAAATATGTAACAAAATAATATAATTATTTAAATACATTTCTACTGATACATTTTCTAGGAAATAACTACCACTTAAAATAATAATATTTAAAATATATTATTTTTCGGTATAGCTCAGTCTTGTAAGAAACGTAAAATTTTGAAGAAACCCATAACACTGTTTAGAGTATGCTGTTTAATATAGAATCCATATTTAGGATAAATTAATATATAATTCCTAAATACTATAAATATGAAAAATTAGTAATCTATAATTAACATGGATGTTACAAATATCCCAGGTATTCTTCATTAAATTAGGATGAGACATTACTCTTATTGACCCTGGATTGTGAGATGACTCCCAATTGATGATTTTGGGATATGTGCAGAGACACACTTTTAGTAGAGGAAGTAGGTATTATCACATACGAGTCAATATATGAAATATACAACTGTGCCATGTGTTTTTATTAATTAGATTGCATGTTTATTTTTATTTACGAATAGATTAAATTATACATTCACTTGTATATACAAAATATTTGTAAGAAATCTATTCACGGTGGCCTATTTAGTTATACTCAAAACCTGCATGTCCACCTTGTTACCCAAGTAGAAAATATATTTTTTGACCCTATTTGGGGTTAGGGACTTGCTATTAATAGGTGATCTATGATGGAAATAGAATTTGGAAGATGGATCAAGTGTGGACTCAAGTATATTCATATAGAAATATTTAGTATATTTATTATTTTTAGTTTATCGTTATATGATCTACCTAATGGAGATATACTTTCACTTTCTTACATTAATAAGAATATTTATTCTAATTTATTTACATAATATAGGATTTTATTAGTAAATATGGATTGATGTCGTGAACAAAATTCTTATTCTTATTTTATTTATGTGTCAAATATTTTAATATTTCTTTTACAATGATTTATAAATAACTGTATCAACATGGTCGTACTCTCTGTATTTGAAAAAATACCGTCATCACTGTTCAGGGGCCTCTAAAATATAGGTATTAGTGCTTATGGTTTGTGGAACCCAATTAATTCATAGTTGAGGAGAGAAGAATAATGGAAGATACATATTTCTTACATGGGGAAATGTCTAGAATTACCATAGTGGAATCCATTTTCACGACTAATGATGTCTAGAGATATACAAGTATCATGAAGACATAGATTGATTAAATGAAATGTAAGATAGTGTATATGATTTTATGAAGATCATTGTTTTTTAAAAACTAACTAAACTATGATTATTATGTAGATTATTCAAGGGAATATTCTAAATTGGAATTTCAAAATCCATCAATGAAACTATGTTGATAGCTATAGGTGTGTTGGTTTTTCTAGTGGACTCATATATTAATAAGTCAAATAGGATTTTGGAAATACAATTTTCCATGGTACATTTCATTTCATATATCTTATTTTTTGGAGATGAATAGTAATGGGATAGAGAATATGGGTCAATATATTTCGGAGGGTATTTATCCTAGAGATGTATTATGCCAAGGCAATTGGTGCACCAAACTATCATTAGTCTAGACCTATTTAAATCAAAGGTTAAAATAGGCTATAATACTCAGGATTTTCGTAGTTCATTTACTAGGGTTTCAAGATCAATTTTGATCTTCATCCCAAACATGGAATTTCAGGGTGTCATCATGTCCTAGTGAACATGATTCACGAAAAATAAAATGAATCTATTTTAATTCAAAACATTATAAATTAGATAATTTAGTAGAGGATATATTCAACATGAATAATCCTTTTTGACTTTATGAAATATGAAATAAACATTGAATAATGATGTATTTTTTGGAAAATAAATATTAATCTTAATTATTGATTTAAGTTCATGAATTCGTGATGCTCCTATATAATGTTCCTATATGTGTTCTGGAAAAAAGGAGCGGAGCTAAATTTCAAAATATATAGGGATGGAAATATATTTCTTTGAAATTTATAGTTCATTAAATATTGATGGATTAATGATGATATTGTGGTAATATTAACAAATATGAAAAACAAAATTGGGAGAAGAATATAGAGTTTCATTGACACATTGGGCGGTTAAAGAATAAGTTCAATATGAATATTTATAATAATGAAACTAATCACCATCCAGTATATATTTTCACAACAATGAACCTACCATGTAAAACATCAATCTAACTCATTCATTGAATAGTTTATTACATCAAACATTGATGAAGATGAATCAATATATCGTGGTCTTAAATGAAGAATCAACCAGATCATGATGATTCAAAAAAATTATGATTTTTATTCTGATAATGGGGAGAACATTAAGTCATTATGAAAATAAATCCTTCCTAAATATATTATGCGGTGGATAATATTAGGATGTAATCCATGGGAGGTAGTAAACCCTAAGCCTTGAAAATGTAATGATCCTTGTCATGGAGTACACATGATAATTTAGTGTCCACTGACGAATACTAAGTTGAATAATGATTTTTTGTTCATAGACAAACCCTTATTGTAGTATCGTAGAAGGAATCCCAAATTGGGTGAACAAAATAAAATTTTTTTCCATCTGGTTTATTTCCTACATTAACATTTTATATTCTGTGTGATTAGTGATTAGAGAAATAGATACTGAAAATGTTCCTTCCAACAATGGAACAAGATATGAATGGAAGAGGGACTAATGAAAGGGTAAAGCTTTAATTCAGTGTTCACCCTGCTTCACACCTCATGAGAGGGTGATAACATAAAAACAAGTCACAAAAAGTGGTATAAGAGGCAAAAGGTTCTGACATAGTGACCAATATTTAATTTTTTTGTATATTTATTACACACATTTAATTTATGATAAATCCTCTTGTTTATAATTCCATAGAGTATGATTTCTATAAGAATGAAATTTTTTTTTCATATGGGTATTTATTAATAAGATCATTGAGTATATATGATGAGATAACTAATTATCACTGCAAAATTATAGAATTGGTTATATATAGAGATACAATATATGTACGATGAAATGAATATGCTGTATACAAGAACACTTATCAATATTCTCATGTATTAAAAATATTAAATACATTAAATGTTATTTATTGAAAAATAATGGAATCATTGAATATTTTTGAATTTGTATCAAAGGTAGACTAATATTTCATATAAAAATGGTAATTAAGAGGTGGTTAAATACGTATAAGACTCTCATAAATACAGACACACCTATTGAGTTATGTGTGAAATATATTTCTGATAACTTTACGGCTAAATTTTTTTGGATGAAAATTATTAATATTAAAATTCAAATTACCGCATAACTAATTGTTTGGATAGTAAATCTACAGAAGAATATGAAACAACATATATCCATAAATCTCAATAGTGTAATGATTACATGAGATTGTGGATAAAGCGAATGTTATGCATTCGATGAATTATGCTTTATTGATATATATGGTTTTTAATAATGGTGGGTTGGAAAATAAAGAACAAATCATCATATATCTATTAAAAAATGGGTCTAAATATAAAAGGTCAATGATAACAACTCAAGGAACTAATCCACAAGATAAGAGAATAAATGGACCCAAATAAGTAACTCAAAGCAAGCGTTATCCATATTAAAAAATACCTTTAAAAGAAAAAAAATCGGTAAATGAATTTTTCAAAAGTATGACATAAATGAAAACAATAATTTTGGAGAGGTATGATAAGATAAAATATATATATGGGTGGTTGAAAATATGTAATTAAATTAAGAAGAGTGCTCTTGTCAAAACATAAAAATGTGTATCTTGAAAAGTTTCAAATTCAGAATTAGAAAGTAAATTAAACGTTATTTCTAAATAAAATATAAGAATCAAAGAATGAAATAATTCATTATATTTATATTATCTTGGTTGAATTTAATAAACTATGATTGTGTGTATAAAATCTATAATTTTCACAAATAGAAAAGGGATTTCTGTAATTACTAATGAATAATGAATTAATAATTGAGATATAATTTTATAGGTATATGATTTATTTTTTCTAGCCATATATATGTGTATAAATTGAATGGTTATTAAACAAGAAGATTCCATGAGTATATACTATAATCATTTGTCAAGGGCGAGGCTTCAATTTAATGATTAAAAATAAGATACATTGAAAAAAAATTAATGATTTGGAATAAAGTGAAAAATGGAATACAATAGAGGGTGTTTCAAGACAAATGATGGTTTTTTCACTACATCCCTTATGGAAGGAATGAAAGAAATGTGTAAGATAATGAGGAAAAGTGTTACTTGTATAAATGAAGTAGAGTATTTTCAGATATAGAAATAAAAACCAAGGATATATAAATGGTAGGTGAACATAATGATTATTTAAAAGGAAAATCTATAATAATTCCATGGTTATTTCACTGATTACAAAGGAATGTAAGATGTGAAGATAAGTGGAAAATCCCCCATTATTTAGAGGGAACATAATATTGAATGTGGTTTATAAAAAGGCTAAAAATTCTCAAGTTTTATTAATCCTTAAATGGAGTGGAATACCAATCAAAATACTGTTGAACAATAATATGAAGATATTAAAAGTAAATATTATAAAAGTAATCCTATAAGGAAACTAAATAAAAATGCAGGGATGAGATTCATTTGCGATGAGTCAGTTTACCAAGACCCACCACATTTCTCTATATTAGGATATCATTAATTAAACCACTTTAAATACACTAAAACAATTTTTCTAATTATTGGAGTAATGAAAATTAATGGGTGAGATATTATTCATCAGGGAAAATATACTAAAAAAGATATGTATTTTCGAAAAAAATATTTGTACATTTTGAATGATCATACAAGAAACAATTGAGGTTAGAGTTGTTAGAGTATATAAATATTATCAAGGACCTATATGAATCAAAATGTGGTGTCAAATCCTAACAAGGGTTCATTAGTGGTACTAATATAAATTTCTTAATCATTAAATGCTTAAATGAAAGATTTCATGATACATTATAACATTAAGAAGGAGAAGATATATCAAGGAAGAACAGAAAAAGATTATGAAACTTTTTTTTTCATTTTTCATGAAATTATATTGTCATTTAATGTGGTTGTATTTAAAGAATTTAATATATACTTAAAATGAGTGTGTTATGACCAAAAAGTGGTAACATCATGATAAATACATTCACCATATTTGATTTGAAGATAAGAAGAAAATAAGGGGAGTTAGAGATGAGAATTCAAAGGATTGTTATCATTAATAGAGAAAATAGAAAACCTATTAAGAATGTAATATAATGGATATCAATTGATATCACATGATAATTATGACACCCTAGAACTACAATCCTAGTAACGATACTATTAAAATAATTCATCTAAATCCTTCTTTAAGATCGAATGAAGGGACCCATGCATACAATCTATAATTAAATATAAATAATAAATATTGAATCACATACACAACCATGAATATTTATATTTAATGTTTTATAGATTTATGAAAAATAATTTAATTATAAAAACCCATATCATCCATATTTAATGGTAATTTTCTCACTAAACTATTTATTTATAATTTTACAATAATCATCAACCATATCCCACCAAATTCCTAACACATTATGCCCATATATACATGTCATACACAACACCATTCTTTTTAATCAGAGAAAATTAAATCATAGTAAGGTTAAACTCCAATTCTTTATAAGGTGGAATTGTATATCTGAAGCTAACAAATATTGAACAATGAATGAAAAATATGATATGAAAAAATTAGAATAAATACATTCCATAAAATTACTTATATGATAATTAAATAAATTCATCAAACAATTAACAATATTAATAATCACATAGGCACAATAAATAGTTTTCCGGTGTTGGAATGTGTAATTTTAACAACTTTATATTATTTTTACGGCCTCATGTGAACACACATTGTTTACCATCAAGGCCTCATATAAGAAATTATAATTACCATCAAGTACTTATTCCAATAAAATATTAATGAATATTAAGGAATACACCAAATAACAATTATAGTTTTCCCATGAGAATTCTCGATGAATTATGAAGGAAAAATAATCCTATGCCCCACCTATCAATAATTAATTCCAATGCATTAACGATAATAAATTAATGAATAAAAAATACATAATGAATATTCATTAGTAATAAATAAATATCTGTATTGGAATAACCATTATATGAATCATCTATAATTCTAAATTCAAAAAATGAAATACTTTTCAAATTAAATTCCATTAAATTTTAAAGTTATTCACATGATATTGAATAATGAATATATATATATATATATATATAATATTCAATAATGGAAATTATATAACATGCATCTATTAGATTAATGAATATGAACATGGAGTATTAAAAAAATATCAAGAGAGATACAAACAGTGATATAAAAAATATCCCTTATGAAAAAGGTGGGGTATAATATAAATTCATAAGATATTTATTAGGTAATTAATAGAACACAACACCAAATGAGAATAACTTATAGGTTTTGAGAGAAAAATTGATGTGAAACTATAACTCCTATTTTCATAAGTTTTTATAATATGTTTAAAAAAACTTATATGTCACTTAAAAAAATACATTTGAAAGGATTGATATGTGGTAATTGAGAAACATAATATTAAATGAATTTCAAATATACAAACCGTTAAATGAAATATATATAGAGATAATAATTTTGGAGTTGAATATAAAAAATCAGATCATAAATGGAAAATCCATTTTAATATTTTAAAATTCCCTTATTGTAACCCACATCATACAAAGGATAATATAATATTATTTTTACAAGAGTTAAATCGAAATAATAAGATTTAATGAGACAATAAATATTTGTGTTTCAAAATATGAAATTAAAAACATTGTTAATTAATTATATATACTTGGAGGAGAAACAACCCTCAATGAGGATGATGATTGATCATAACAATGATTCTTCTTTATGAATAAGGATTTCCTTCATTGTAGAATAATTTCTGTAAAAATCAATCAAAAATTAATTCCTTAGTAATAAAATTAAATCAATATATTATTGATAAAATGTGAAATTTAATAAAATCATAAGGTATATTTTACCTAACTAATAAGAATAAAAATATAGATGATTTATCATATCTCTATGAATGAAAATTGAGTTAATAAAAAAAATCAAACATTATAATCCTTTAAATAAAAATCCCATGAATGATCGAACATGAGATATATTTTTCAATCCAATTAATTGAGTGATAAGTATTATAAAAACATACATAGGTTATTATATAAACCAAAAAAAATAAAATTACTGGAAAATATAGAATATTTATCACATAAATAATATTGATATGAGAAACACATACAACCTTTTTAAATTTTTAATCAAAATAATTTAAATTAGAAAAAAAATAAAATATAAGGTTGACTACCATGATTAAAATATATATATTGTAAAATTTTTTGAAGGGGAATTATATAATCCAGATAAATTAAAATATGTACATAACAGAAAATATATCTCAATGAATGGAATTTTAGTGGGAAACCCATACCTTTACTCTCAACATCCATGAAAGTGATTTAACATACTATATAATAAAAATAGATTTCATATTAAATGATCTTATAACTAGATTAATATATATTATTTTTTATAAACATTAATTAAAATAATTTATTATAAGTTTATTAGTTAGTTATTTTTAATTTCCCTCATCAGATATTACAATCCTTGATTATTTCATACAAGCATCGTAATGATGTTGTTAGTCGTCATTATTTAATACTAACATCATAATGCCAATATAATTAAACGTAATTTATTATCATTTACCTAATTATTTATAAATTTTCATCTTCATTCCTTGATTGTTTTTGTACATATTCATGAAGATGAAATCAATGATGTGCTAGTTTTGATAATTTCTAATAATCATATGTGGTATACTAATAATGAGTTTAATCATAAATATTATCTTTCTAGAAAAAAATTACATACTAAATAAAATAAAATATCAAAATTATTTATTTTTCCAAATTTATCCATGATATACATTTTTAATATCATTCATGTAGGTGGTTAAACCGACCTAAAATAGATAATGCCATAATCAAAGAGTGATTATGGTTCTAAAAGTGGTTATTTTAATACAAAATCATTATAAAATAATTATAGTAGTAGTGATTATATTTTATTAATGTGGAAAAAAATAATTTTAAAGATTTATAATAACAATATAAATGAGAAATAATGATATAATTTATTACTTAAATAGAAAAAATCATTTTTCTTCTTGGTATTATCATTTTATGAGGATAAAATTGAAATAATTTTTTTGTTTATATTATTCAGATAATTTCTATTTTACATTTCCTATATCTTAATAATTTTATAAATATCATATTCACTCAGTAAATAAATTTTTATAACCATCCATGAAAGAAAATGATAAAAATAAAAATTTCATTCATAGCGGTGGAAGTCTGCACGTAACATGAGTCACATTTTCATTCTTTTCAAATAGATGAGAGAGAGATGGATAATTGTTAATAAATGAGGATAATAATATTTAATTAGAACAATTATATTTGTTTTATTATATTTGAACAGTTCGGATTGGACTAGAGGAGAAAACGAAGGAGAATGATCCGGGGAGTGCACAATACTCATGTTGAGAACCTGATTCTTCTATTAGAGTAATTTATGAAAATTGTGGACAACATTCAAATTATTATAAACAAGGTATAAAAAATTTCTAATAGTATCGCTGATGAGGTAAAATGGGATGGGTATCAATATAAAATATAATGGTATGTGTGGCTTGTGGAGGGTGTTACTGAGCTCCTTTTAAATGTCCCAAAAAATGGACATTCCTTGTAATTGAAATAGTGGTGAGGGGTAAAGATAGAATGAAAATAAATTTATGAGATTTTTTTAGGTAAATAATTTCAATAATTGTGTCTATTACTTTATAGAGAACAATTTTCTTCTATAAGGTCAGTGTTCTAGGTTTATTTAGAAATATTCGAGCCACATGAAGGTACCTAATTAAAACAGTATAAACATTTATTAAACTTTTATCATGGTAATTAGTTTTTTTAATAAAAACATTATATGAAACAACATAACAAAATTGTATGATATTATTATGAATTTTGAATCAATTTAATCTTATTAAATTTTTAAATAAGATTAATTTATTTTCTAAATTAAAATTTATGATATAGAAAATCCTTTTTCTATAGAAAAATGTATTTTTATAAATTAAGGGTTTTTTTCACATTTCATAGATATTATTGACTAAATGAGGGTTATTATATTTTTTATATGTTTAAAAAAAATATAATATTATTTATATAGAATATACAAATATAATTCATTTATATAAATATGACATAACATTTATAATGGTTTTTTGGAACAATTTTTATTTTACCGTTGAACTATTATTTTTTTGAGTAACATATTTTTATGATTAAAATGAAAATGAACATGTTAAAAAATAATATTTTTATTGAAAATAATAAATCCATTTTCTGAAATTTAATTTATATTTTTGGTAAAAATTAATCTTAAAATAGGTGTTCTTGTGGCATAAAACCAATTTTATGAAAAATATATTTTTGAAAAATAAAATGAATTTATTCATATTACTTACCCACTAATATATATTGGTTGGATATAAATTAATTTTAATTCAAAATAAATTTCATTTTCCTTAAAATATTTCAAATAAAAATGTTTAAATATATATATATATATATATTATGACTGTAATAGTTACTTGTTTATATTATACTATGATATACTTACATAACCCCTCATGATATCAATGGAATACCTTACGATAAGATAAAAATAGTGGTTTTCATTGTATATGCATAATATATTGTGGATGTCATAGTGATTTCCATAATATTTAATGTTTCAAGAAATTGACATCACTCAAGCCGCAATTATTATAGTTTTACATGAGATTAGTCTAAAGAGGACCCTAGAGAAGCTAACTCTTATACATTCTCTAAAAAATGAGAATAATAAGGAATAATCCCACCACTT
Source organism: Viscum album (assembly GCA_963277665.1). Lineage (NCBI taxonomy): Eukaryota > Viridiplantae > Streptophyta > Magnoliopsida > Santalales > Viscaceae > Viscum > Viscum album. The sequence continues at coordinate 436,306,575 of OY728167.1, read as the reverse complement.
AATTAAATTTATTAATCATTATATATTTTTAATATGGCATATTCTATTTTTTCCAACCAATTCAATGAATATGTTAAAATATTCATATTCTAATTTTATCGTGGATTATTTGAGTTCACTGTGGTGTATATATCAAACTATCATATCTATATGTTATTCTTATTTATATGGATTTACATTCTACTCCCCCTAAATAATTTTCATCCTAACATTTTTAATTATTACCATCTAATGAAAAATAGCTATGGGTATGACTCAACATTTAATTTTATACGCTATTTCAAGGGTAAGATAACGAATACATTATATTCTGTTATAATATGTACATATTGATATTATAAACAATTATTTCTAAATAGTCCAATTATCATATAGATATGTATTGTGAGATTCTAGAGGCATAACATTCATATATAAATATTCATAATACTATAACCAACAAAATACCAAAACTAAAAGGGTTTTGATAATATATAATAAAATGAGAGTAAACTATCATATGAATAAGAAAAATCAATCCCATGATTCCTTACCCTATGGAACAATTATTTCAACCATTAATAATTTCAGAATATCTATGATATAATTTGATAAACCTATAACTCCTTCAGTTTAACATTTATTTTCCTTGATATTTTTTCTATTAGGTTATCTAAAATAACTACTAATATAAGGACCTAGTATTAAAAATTTCATACTCTTGCGTTGTATTAAAGAATTCACTTTTTTAACTTTGAGGATTTCTTCAGCGTCAGAGTTTTATTCAATTAGGTGATAAATCATAAATAACAAAACTAAATAATATAATGTTGAAATTTCTGATCAGTATCCATTTCTTCCATAATATAATATGTTTAAGATAAAAACCAGTTTCTTTTCATGAAAAATAATCTGAAAATTCAAATTTACTTCTTTATTTCCCTTATCCATCCTTAAAACATACGATGGAAAATTTAAAAAGGTAGTATGAATAAAAAATATCAAAATGGGACATAAAAATAAGGTAAACAATTGGTTCAGTGAAAACATGAAAATCCATGTCATGTTTACATTTATTATCAATGATCATTTAGCGTATGAAATAAATCATTTTAAAATGGAAAACATGCATAATTTTTTTTCAATGAAAAACATTTAAACACATAACAATAAAATAGAATCCCCTTTTGTAATATTATATAATCATATTAAAAAAACTATTTCAAAACCCTTTTAATTAGATTAAACATACAATAGAATTTCAATATAATCATTACTGAATGAATTGGAGACCTATAATTGGGCTAAACCTTGGTATAATATATATAATGGTCACCTATTTATCATGATCTATAATGATTATTAATCCATCATATAAACTATTTTAGGATGACCCATGGGATATAATGGGGCTTAACTCATCGTATAATCTAGATGGATCTAATCTGTGTGCAATAATGGGCTCAACCATTTGTTTGTGATATATCAGGCTCAACCATGAGATATAATTGGGTCCGACCCTTCATATCAAATGATATCAAGTGGAAAACAATTCAATTTTTTTTCCTAGAATCCTAAATTATAAAAAACTAATTTATAAAATCGTTATTCTTATTATAAGATCATTGACCCATGGAAAATAAAATAGTTCCATTATAATCTCTTGAAACATTCATTATCCATATAGAGATACAATAATGATTGTATCATTTCAACATATATTTGTGTATCTAAAATATGGTCAAGGGGTTTTGAAAATAATGAATATAAATACCATTAAATTGTCATTAAGGACAATATTCTTGAAAATAACTGTTTCACATTGAGTAATGCTACTGTATTACTTCTTAAAATAAAATTTATATTGAAAGTCCACTTGGAACATTTCTTGAAAAAAATATTTATTCCATTTTCAAAACACATTTCAAAAATCTAAATCATGAATCAAAATTAATTAAATATTTTTATTTTAAAATAACGATTAAATCATGAAAGATAATCCTTATAAAAAATTAGTGGTTCTTAAGGAGAGAATTTCTTTTCATGCTGAGTATGTTAAAACAAATATTCCTTTCCCATTTTCTGAAAGAGGTGAAAAGTTGCTTATTTAGAAAACAATTGCATTATTAAATTACATTTTTTTTGTAAAAATTAAATTATGAGTAATAATTAATTTAAGTAATCAGAGAAATAAAACAAAACTGATTTTTAGAAAAAAAAAGTTTTTGATGAAAATGGATTTCCAATCGAAGAAAGGAACAAAGACAGGTTTTCTTTAAAAAAATTATTAAATAATTTTTATTACCAATGAGATAAAAATATTGATATTTCTTGAATAAATAATGAATAACAATAGTATAAAAAAATTAAATTCACTTATAAGATAATGATTAAAGAATTTCCTTCAATGGTAATTTGAGCATAAATAATTTTGATTAATAAATAGTCTATAACTTAAATCATTTTCCACTTTTCCAAATCTTAAATTATAAGACCCATGAAATAATAACATAAAATGAATGTTTAAATATCATCAATATATTGATATTAATTATATTACATAAAAATTAATACAATATACACTATCAAAAATATGTTAGGTTCATAACAATACAATATGGCTTCGTTGAGGGAAATTGAGATGATGTCCCTTAGATTGACTATGAATTTTCACGTATGTTATTTATAAGTATAAAAAATAAACATATGGGTATAATTTAATAAATTTATAATATTTTTCTATTTTATTATTTCTTTTATTTTACTTACTTCCATGTTATAAACAACTACTTATTTAATTATGCTTATATAGGGTTTTTGGATTATGTTTGGCTTGTGTGTCAAAAATATATTTTGTATATTGATTATCGATAAAATAGGAATGTATTCAACTTTTAAATAATATAAATCCTTACATAATTCAACAATTTATAAAATAATTTATACATTTTCAACTCAATCATGAATGATGGTTATGAAAAATTAACTATGTTACGATCATAGAGACAGTAGGCCATACATACCCATGAGTAACATTTCCATTTCTCAATAACCATTACAAGAAGCAGTATTTAATTATTTTCTAATTATATAATTATAATTATGAAAAATATAACATATTATTTATTAAAAGAGACCAATAAATATCATTTATTTTAATTTTTGTTGAAAAAAGAGTCACCTACCATTATGGAGGTGGTAGCCCACACATACACACAAATGAAATTATCATTTTGTATTGTCAAAAAGAATAAAAGATTTTATATTTTAAGAATGATAAATATGTTATTAATATAATAATTATTTCAATTATATCACATTTATTTATAATGTCTAATATTTTTACATTATATGTATAGTGTTAGTAAAAAGGAATCATATCACCTCGCGAGGCGGTAGTCTGTTGTACACACAAATGACATTAGTATATCGCCCTTGAAATGAAAATTATTTAGGAATATATAATATAATGACACAAAAAATACAAATCTGTTACATATATCATATATATAATATTAATATATTATTACAACAACTTTTGATTGATTATTATTGAAAACGCATGACATTGGTTTGCATGGTGGTACTCCACTATACACACAAATACTGATTTTACATCCCATTTGATGTAATATAAGATTAATTTATGTTATTAAATTAATATAATAACATTTGAGTGTATGGGAGATAATTTTTTTTATTATATAAATATAATTCAATAATATTTGAATGAGGTGGAAGAATAAATAAATTAATGACACTTAGTTAAGAATGATACCTCTTTTTCAAACAACTTCCTTTGTTAAGCACCAAAGGGATTTTTATGATGTATTAATGACCAATAAAATGGATCGATATCATGGGTATCAAATGATTTAAGGTATTAGGTTCTTTCATGGATGATAATTATGGATTTTATGGTGTTAAGACGAGATGATATGGGGTGTCCTTTCATAAGTTGAGTGCTAAATTTGTATTTTTTGAATAGAAAACGGTGTACCCACTTTTTTCACAATTTAAAATGTCAAAAAACATATTAATGATAATTTGATAGGATAATGTTTATATATGGTTATAAAATATATATTAGTCAATTTTTTAGTTCATTTTAACATGTATATTTTAATTTTAACCATCATTAAATATATTTATGCCATAATTGTAGAAATCTATTTTTACTATTTTTATTATTCATTACAGTAAAAAAAATTATTTTTACCATATTAGAAAATATAATTAATTATTAATACAAAATTTTAGTCAATTTTTTAAAATTAATTCATATATGTGGAAATAGTTGATTTAAAATGAAACCCGCAAATGTGACAAAAATTGGGTTTTTAAGAAATGTATTTTTCAATCAAAATATGATTTTGTATTTAATCTATGACTAATAATAATAATTATATATATATATATAAATTAATATTTATTTATTTATAAAAATGAAATTAAATTTCAAAAAATTCATAATCATATGTTTAAAATTAATTTAAATAATGAAACAATATGAACTTAAAACATTTGTGAGGAAAAATCCTTTATTAAACACAAAAATATAATTATACTAATAAATTATATAAATACGATTTAAATGTAATTATATTGATCTATTATAACATAATAATATTTATATTACTTGAAATCATATTCAGAACATAATGGGGATTTTAAATTACATAATGTATTGTAACGAAAAGTTAGATTTACAAGAAATAATTATTTTTACTATTCGATAAAAATTATATATTTCAAAAAAATCAAATTTTCACCTTGAGTTATTTATGATATGATAATTTTAAAATTGAAGTTAATTTAATCAAATAATTGTTTTAATATTTCCGAAATACAATTTATAATCTTTCATCATAAAATTAAATAAATATCATTTTTGATGAAAACCAATTTTTGATGAATAAAATTATTTTACTAAAACATGATTGAAAAAAATTTAGATAATTCATATTGATTATGAAATATATATATATATATATATATATCCAATATTATCTAATATTATTCATAACTTCCAATTTAACCGTTAAGTTATAATGGACATATATTTTGTGTGTCGTTTAAGATTGATGTTGTGTTCCAAATAAGATATCAAACATAGTTGTTTTGTATAAAATCCCAAGGTCTTACATGATATATATTACCCCATAAAATAACATAATAATATATTTAAATCTTTCTTTTTTTCACAAAGTGATTTGGAATCATCAAAATCTATCCACTAGGACTGTTAAACAAAGTTTGTAGTGAAGACAAGTATTTGTGCATGGAGTGAATGTTGAGTTTTTACTCAACTAACCATTTTTAGTAGGTGAATCTGTCTTGGTATGTACACCATCTTGTTTGCAACCTGACAAGGATTTTACTGCTAGAATACCACACAAGTTTACACCTTACAAAAATTTAACATTTTTCCTATATTTTTTTATCCTTATGGATTTTACTGATTTATTGTAGTCTTAATTGTTAATAATAAAAAAATAAAGTTCATTCTTACTATATCCATAACCTAAATTTCATAGAATCATATGCTCATAAATTTCAACATAACACATATAAAATTAGATATCAATCATTATATAATTTAATCATGTATACTCTTAAAATATGCTGAATCAAATAATCACTGAATAATTTTTTTATCCCCCATGGTGATCTTTACAACCGAAATCATATTCCCATTATAATTTAATCCAATATCTCAATTCATCATAATTACCTCAACATCAAATCACATACAACTAATGGGTTCCCAAAACATGAATAATATATTTTTCTTGTGACCCCATAAAAAATATACATACACATCATTAATCTCCTAATGATTCTACTCACATTATGTCTTAAAATGGGAATCTTTGATTTTGAACATATGAACAACCTTAAACATATCAACCATAATGGAATATAAAACAATTAAATTATTCTCATATGATAAAATTATTACCCATAATATTATCTAAACCATATTTTGATACCAACTACGATGAAATGAACCCACACACCTCGATATAGTGCTAATATATACATTCATTTCATACTAATTTTGATACAAATTAATGAAAAGAAAGATTAACCATCCATAATTACAATATTAAAAACTAATATAGACTAATTTACACTACCATGACCTTATAGGGTTATAGTTTATTTGGTTTATGAAAAAAAATTAAATATCAAAACCAATATCCTTCCCATCCAATGGGAATTTTCCCCACTAATCAAAGTATATATTATTTGACTAAAATTCTTCAAATTTCTAGGAAAAATTTCAATACAAGTTAACCATCTAGAAATACTATACATAATATTGTTCATAATAGCCTAGGAAAATTTCAAACACAATAAGGATAAGATAAAATGTTCCATAAAGGGGAAACATGTATCAGAAGAAATCAATGAATAAACAAGGAATGAATAATATGAACAGAATAAATATGAATCAATTAATTTCAGATACATGATCATATAATCATGAAATAAATCAATGGATGAAATTTCAATATAAATAACTACATGCATAAAAATAACTTATTTCATTGGGATTGAATTCATATTTTTAGAAATATTATTATAATAGTAAATACCTCATGGAAAATCATCCTATTTACCATCAAGACCTCATCCGAGAAATTATACTTACCTTCAAAGCCTCATGCCAAGAAATTATTAAAGATTTTGTAGGCACTCACCAAATCTGAAAAAAAAAATTATTCATGACACTTACTAATTAATCGAGGTGATATATAATTTCAGGCCTCATAAATCACAAGTTTAGTCCAATGCATTCACCATATTAAAGGTGTAACACCCCAAATTTCTAAAGTCAGACCATTGTGTTTGATTGTTTATATTAAACGCATAACCAAAAACGTAAAGTAATATAATACCTTGAGACATTAAAATGTTTTAATATTTAAAATAAATAAAATATATGATATTTCTTTTAAATAAAATCGTACTAACTCAGTTTACGTCACAAAAAAAACCGGTTTCTTCAAATGGATTGGGTTACACACAAGGCTGAGTTTTACTGAATATTGATATATTAATAAAATAATATTTAATAAAATAAGATATAACCCTTCCATTAAATTATAAGTTTTGAAAATGGTTGACTAACTTATGGAAATATTTATTTCACCCAAATATAAAATTATTTCATTAGTTTCAATTTAATTCGAAATAAATAGGAATGTTGATTAACTTTAAAAGAAAAATATTATTATATTTATACTCACAAAGCTATTTACCATAATATATTAAATTAATTACAATAAGTTAGTAAAATTAATGTGATATATATATATATAAATATATATCATATTCAGTAAAATATTTTATAAATTGATCCAATAGATTTAATAGGCCTATGATAAAAACTAAATCATTTTTATGCATAAAATACTATAATTTTAAAAAGACTTTTTCGCCACATTTTAACGGATAACCCATTTAAAATATAATATTTTACCCCTTTATAAACATTATAGGTTTAATTATCATCATATTTTCACAGGAAAAAATACCTAATGATTATTATTTCTATTTTTCTGTGATGATTTATTTTATATGAATATTGTAAATACTGAAATTTAGATCAAAACTACATTTTCATCTAATTTATTTATTTATTTAAATTATATTATAATTTCTTTTAATGTATAATTATATTATTTTAATCAATTAATCCACTTTAGGTTATTAAATTCAATTTCACTTTAATATTTACTATAAAAACATAGAACTATGTTTTACCTTTTTACCTTTAAAACCAGCATTTTCATCCCATCCGCGTGATTAAATTAAAATTATTTTTTGTAACATATGTGATTATAAATCAGGAAAACATGATTTAATATTTAGAACATCAAATTATATTGTCCAAAAAATATTAGTGAGTGTAATTAATATTAATTACATCGATTATGGTAAAATTCAGAAAAACAAGGGACTAAACATTAATCTTAAGCGGACAAATAACCTAGAAACATGTCCGAAAAATAAATTATGGACATAGTTCATCCAATAGACATAAAAAATTACATATTTATTCAATTTGATATTTTTTAATATGTAACAATTAGAAAACACCAAATTCTATTCAAAAATACCATGTGTATCTTTTCCCACCACTAAAAACAAGAACTCAATCCTCCCCAACCTCATACCTCTCATGACACATTTTCATGACCAATGTATGCCCAAATATATCCTCAAAATTCCTCCCTTAATCATATAATCCTCCCTTTTGTAATAAAAAAAATCCATGGATAACATTTTATTCAATCTAAATGGTGTTTCCCTATTAATAGGTAACATCTTTCTTTAATGTTTTTAGTTACATTTCCACTATAAACTCCATAAAATCTCATTTTTTTATATGAATAAAAAAATAATATCATAAATATACTAGGATATTTTATGTTATGGTTCCAACCTAATCATACACAAACTTCCATCTAATGGTTACGTAACATACAGTTTCTATATACGATGAATTACTGGCTCATGAAACGATGATTGTTCATTTCTCGATTACTACCTCTTATGGTGGCCATTATAATGGAAAATATAGCTATATATGATATATAAGATAATTTTAATTTCATAATTATTATTTAATTGTTTTATAATACATACCTATTTGAATTCCATTTTTTGTAAATACGATAAAATCATTTGATGAAATTTGTGCAACTACCACTAAAAAGCGTCGTGAGTAATCCATCCTATACAAAGAATGTTTAAAAGATTTTTTTAAAAAACATATGTAACATAGATAACATAGGTTTGATACTGGAATTATAATATAAAAATGCATCATTTATTTTTTATTTTATAATAGGACAACTAAATGGAATTACCGTTCATGCGTACGTATGACCTCCCATCTCCATGAATAGTGCATTTAATTTATTATCTACAAAAATATTAGATTATTATAAATAAATATTAAAATAATAAATAAGATGATTATCTAATGTAATAAATTATGGATATGATGAAATCATTGTCTAATTAATAGAAGAATCAAATGACAAGTTAAAACATATTTTTTAAAATTGGGCAATTAACACCCAAAATAGTGAAAATAATTAAAGGGTGTTAACAAAAGGGTAATAATGTATTATAATAAGATGACATGTGAATTTATAAACATGATTATGGTTCTATAATATTTTTTAAAATATTTTAAACTACTATATATGAGGATAAATAACCCATAAAAAAATAAGTTAAGGTATATTATTTCAACTCAATTTACATTCCATTGAGATTTTTTTTCTCCAATTTACTTTGGGTGTAATTACTAAACATTAACATGTTATAACATTAATATACTTATTATCATGATATTATAACTTTATCTTAGTATTATTACTTCTGGGGGTTTATGATTTAAATGTTTCAAGGTGGTATAGGGCACATTAGAATGTTTAAAATGTCATTCCCCAAAAGATTATTTTAATGATAATTTTATAGTATTTACACCCATTAATGTCAACAAAAAGTTTTGGTATATAGATTCGATGGGTAGAAATATTGATAAATCATTATAATTTATTAAATAAGGATATTTTTATGAGGCACTTTGTTCATAAATATGAGGAATGCTTTATATTGGTACAACACTGGTGGGACCTTGATATCAATAGCCTCTTGTTGCATTGGTATTCTAATGGGAAGAGTAATTTGGATATCCACCTTATATGGGTTTTTACCAGATATGTATTAACTGTATTTTGAAAGGTCATGATAGTAATGGTACCATGTATGATGAAAACATGGAATCCACTAAATCAATCATTTCCCTCAGTTGGTTTCATTTTTTATTTATCCATGAGATTTTATATCGACAAATCTATAGATACATTTAATTATCAGTTTATTGATTTAGATAGAATGAGAATCAGTATATTACATTTTCATATAGATTTTTCTTTGTATAGTTATTTTAATGGAATGTGTTATGAGTTGTTTACCTTTATATTTTGGTTAATTTTTATTAATTCAATATTTATTCCTCTTTACAGACCCTTATTGGGCATTTTATGTGTTCGTAATTTTTTTATTTTACCCATGTTTTTAAGAAGATATAATTGAAGAAATATTCAATGGTGGAGTTTATTTCATTTTTTATGCATTAGGATTTATCTTTATATTTCCTATTGTTTTATGGGTGTCATTTATGTAATCCAGCTTTCAGATACTACTAAATTTATTAGTCCTGTAGGATTTGATTCCTTATAATCATTCCAATGTAATTAAATAATGCTCTAACTCTAGGCTTCAATGTTTGGTGTGTTAATGTTTTTATCAAAGGAGGTTTTACATCAACCTTGGAAACAAGATATATAAAAATTATATTAAGGAACATTACCCTAAGATTGAATTTGAGGAAAATTATCGAAGAACATCCTAGAATTTTTGTAACATTGATATTATGTGGGTATTCATAGAAATACATTCTATCTGGATACTCCAAGTGGACATGGTTGTGATAAATATATACATATGGGTAAAAACACTTAGAGGGTGTCCTAGGCTTGACTCAGGGTAACCTGGTACCTGACAATGGGCCTTACTACGAAACTGGATTGACATTCTCGGGGGATACTCTTAGGATAATTCATATACTCTATAACTAGAATTATCAAGTATTTGAAATTAATTATTCCCCCAAATTAACCAAAGAATATGATTATAGAATTCATGAAGAAATAATTTTTTTTAATGTACTCTAAAATATTTAAAGTTATACAATGTTCATAACATTATAAGCTAATCCAGTATATGCCATTTTTTAGAAATGTTGTATAGAAGGATGTTGTGATCATACCTAATATGATTTCATAGAACATGATTAATAACGTGTACCTCATCTGACTCTCAGAATCACCAAGGAAGAGAAGCAAAGATTCCACTGAGATTCGAATAATGGATAGCATGGAAGAATGCAGATTCAGTTTCCTCTATGTGAATAATGTGGAAAGAATCATATAGGTGAATGTCTTAGAGGGTCCAAATTATTTTATGAATTTGTAAATGAAGGACAAAAATAAATTAAGTAAAAATGAAAAAAAAATAAACTGTTTTGTTGATGAAATTTATGGTAATATTTTACTCCCAAATATTTCAATAATGGTTAAATACTTCTTGTCTGAAATTAATGATAATTATGAAAATAGATGTTCCAAATGGATATCTCATTATGAGAATCAATGAGGTGGTACCATTAGTGGTTCTTTTTATGATGATGAATATAGTAGTGTAATGTGAAAGGAATGAAGAATTATGTAATAAGAGGAGGTATCCATGTTAATGGATTTTGGATGAAGTGGAATAATTAGTGTGTTAATATAATTAGATTCAATAATTATGTCCTTTTAATGATTTATCATCAATGTAATAGTTATAAGAATTGTGGAATATATGAGTATTGTACTACAATGAATTTTAATTAAAGATTTGAGATCAAATGTTGAATTGTTCCAAGAAAAATTATTTAGTATAAATTTAATCTTTTATAAAACACATTTTTCAGTGGATGAGGCCCCTTATTATTTTTTTGATGTATATATAACTATGAATAAATTATTTCATTAAAAATTTACTTACTACCTTTGAACATATTAATCAATTTTTGAAAGGCCATCTATGCTACCATTGATGGAGTTTCAAAAAATTATTTATATTTGGAATATATCCATTAAAAAGTGTATTAAATAAGAATAATGAATAATTAATGTTTCTAATAATATTATATGACGATTCGAGTTATTACCATATTTCAAGAGGAAACATGATGAAGTTACTCACATGTTTGAATTGTGATAATTTATAGGTGTTTCATGTTGATTAAAGGGTAAAGGTGAGTTCATTTTGTAATTAGATGACCATATTTCAAAAGTGTTTGATTGTATGATTTCGGAAAGTCTTCATATGTATAAGGTTGTTTATGTTGAACATTATATATGGTTTTACATATTTATATATTATATCACTATAAAATGAATCTTTTTCTATGAGATGAAGTAGAAATAGGTCAAGTAACGATGAAAATATAACAATGCCCATATTGAAATGTACCATGTAACTTTATATAATAATATTATAATATAGTTAATGAATTAAATAACTATATAAAAAGGGGGTTTGAAACAAAAAATGGTGTCCATGTACATTCATTTAAAATGTATTAAATAGACGCATAGAACATTGCAGATTTATGGTATTATGACTGTAACATTTCTATTAACCATGTTCTATAGAACTCTTTATCAACACATTATTGATAGACTTTTCTACTATATATATATATATATATATATATATATGTTTCCATTTCCCATAAATGTTCTCCTACTATGGATCCTAGTTATGTGACCATTGTACTTGCATTTATCTATTATTAATAACATGTGTTCTTAACCCTATTCATAATGTTGTGTTTCTAACAATATATTATCTTAAATAACTATATTAATGAGGAAATGTATAAATTGAGAGGATAAATTTTAAATAATGTGGGAAGAATGTCACACTCCAAAATTCTAAAGTAATCACATTATGTTTGATAGTGTGTATTTTGCATCCCCAAGAGTGTAATTAAATATAATACCATGAGACATTACAATGTCTATGATATTTTAAATATATTAAATATATGATATATCATTAAATCACTATGGTATTGTGTTATCCTACTTCATACACAATAATGAGTTTATTTAAAATTATTTTATTATACACAAGACTCAGTTTTATAAAATTACAATATATTATTTAAATATTATTTAATATAATAAGATATAACATTGTTATTGAAATATTGGTAATTAAAAATGATAAAAAAAATTGTGCAAATATATGGTTTACAGAAATATAAAATATATTCATTACGTAAAATTTAATTAGAAAAGAGTATGAAAACTGATTGATTTTAATGGAAACTATTATTATTTTTATGCTGTAAATGTTTTTTTACGCTAATAAATTAAATTAATTACAATTATAGAGTGATATTAAGGTTATATATATTTTTTCAATCAATTTTTATATATTCATTCTATATATTTTATTGTCTTAAGATAAAAATAAATCCAATTTGTTCACAAAATACTATATTTTTATTATGGTAATATCGCAAACTTTTAATCGATAACCCATTTTTAATATAATTATGACCCTTCTATAAATGTAAAATGTCAAAATAAAATTTATATTTTTAATCTAGACCTAAAATATAACTTACAGTGATTTATTGGTATTTTTCAATGAAGAATCATTTTTAATGAATATTAAAAATAATGAATTTTAGTTCAAGACTACTTTTTCATCAAAATAAAATATAAATAAAATTGATATTTTAAAATTTTTTAATGATTAATTAGATAATATTTTTTATCTATTCATCAAATTTTAGTCATTAAAATAAAATTCATTTTGAAATTGACAATAAGAACAACATAAACCATTGGACATTTTTACCTTAAAAACACACATTGTCATCCCGCCTGCATGATTGAATTTAAATTATTTTCATCCACTTATGTTATTTTAATTTGTATAAATGGATTAAATTTTTTGGATTAAAATAAATTTTAATTTATATTATGTTCTACAGATTTTTTTACAAAAAAAATATTTAAGTAATTAATATTAATTAAATCGATTAACGAAATATTATGTATAACAAGTGACAAAACCATAATATTAAGGGAAAATGACCTAAAAACATGTCCAAAACTGTTTTTATGGAAATAAATTTTCCCCTAAACCTATATTTTTAGATAATTTTTCAATTTTAATCATTGGTAATAATTAATACTTTAGGATCATACAATTCCTCTAAAAACTACCAATTGTGTCAGTTCCCTCCACTATAAATGGAACTCATGCCTCGCCCTTCTTCACACCTATCAAAAAACATTGTATTAAAAAATAAATTACCAAATATTTCATCAAAATTCCTACCCTAATCCAATAATCATCCCCTTGGGAGTGAGGAAATCTAAGGAATCTATTTGTTGCAATGGAAAACGAGTTACCTGATTAAGATGTAACATCCTTCCTTATGATTTTTAGTTTTATTTTCCAAAATCTAATATGTAAGATATCCTTATTATATGATTATATAAAAAATAGTATAATAAATATAATGTTATTTTTTATGTTTTGGTTTTTACCTTCACATACACACACTTCCATTGAATGGGTAAAAAAAATATAGTTTCTGTGTATGATGAACTACTACCTCACGAAATGATGAATGTTAATTTTTCATTACCACCTCTCATAGTGGGAAATATTATAGAAAATATATTAATATATTATATTTATGATATATATAATTTATTTATACTTATTTAATTATTTTATAACACATACCTCTCTACCTTCCATTTTGTTCAAATATTATAACATTGTTTGTGGATTTGTGGACTACCACCCCCTCAAAGATATGTGACTCATTCATAGTATATGTATAATGTATAATTGATGGGTTTAATAAAAATAATTATCATTTATATAATAGGTATTATATTGGAATTATAATATTCATATTTATCATTTAATTTTTGTTCTATTAGTATGATAATGAAATGAAATTAGCATTGATTTTTACATTGGGCCTACCGTCTCCATGAATGGTGCATTTCATTTCATATCTCCAAACATTATAGATTATTAGAAATACATATTTACTAAATAAATTATATAATTCGGTCTTGTTTAAAATTGTTGATATGATTAATTCATGATCTAATTAATATGATAAGAAATTAACAAGTTAAAACATATATCATAAAAATAGGAAATTAACACTCGAAATATTGAAAATAATGAATGATTATTAACAAATGAGAAAGAAGACATTATAAATAGTTGATATATAATATATTAAACACTATTAATATTCTATTATATGTTAGTAACATATTTTAATAAACTATATAAGATTATAATTACATCACATCAATTGGAAGGTTAAAATATGGTATTTCGTCTAAATTTACATTTCATTGAGTCTTATTTTTTATTATACATTAATAAAATTTTAGTTAATATATTTAATGACATTTTACATTTTATATCATGAATATACTTACTCAAATGATATTATAAGTTTAATTTAATATTCTTCCTTCTTTAGGTCTATGATATAAATGTTTCTAGGAGGGATGTTACACATTTGAATGTTTCAAATGTCGTTTCCCTCAAGACTGTTTTTATAACATTTTAATGGTATTACCATCCATTAAATTCCAAAAAAATATTCTTACTTATCCTCCACTAGGGACCTATTTATAAATCCATTTCCTTTATTCAAAATTTATATTCTTATTTGGTGCATTGTTGGGGAATATGAGGAAATCTTTGGAATAATACAACCTTGGTGGGGCGCAATTATAGATAGCCCCTAGATGAATTGGTAGTCCCATGTGAAAAATAATTTGGCTAGCCTCCATAAATTAATTTTTACCACACATTTTTTAAATCATCTTTTTAATTCTCATGATATTAAAAGTTACATGTACCCAGAAAACATGGGGTCTAATAAATAAATATTTCACTCATTTTTTTTAGGTTATTTTTCATCCATGATATTATTCTTCGACATATACATGGATTCATTTCATACATAGTTTATTGATTTTGATTTAATTAGTTTTATATTCTTACCTTTCTATATTGATATCTTTTTTTCTTGTTATTTTAATGCTAGGTGTTTTTAGTTATTTACCTTTTCATGTTGGTTTCTTTATATTGATTACTAATTTTTTTCACATAGCTTTATTGATAATCTGAGATCACCCTTATTGTTTTTTCATTCCTACATTTTGAATAATAAAAAATTGAATAATCATTAAATTATGACAATCATTTCATTTTATTATGTATCATGCTGTTATTTTCTGTTTCCCAATGTAGTATGGGGATCATATATGTAATTTTGGACTACAAGACAACTAAACTGGTAGGTAACTTAGTATTTATTTCCTTATAATCATGAAAATGTAATAAAATAATGCACCAGATCAATTATTATATGGTCAAGGCATTAAAAAAGTAATTTCTAAAAAATAATCAACTTTCCTTTGTAATAAATTATTATTTATATTGGAATAACTGATATAAAGATTGTAAAAAATTCACTACTTAATAAATTAAATAATATTAATGGTAAACACCCATAAATTTCCATTCCATTCACACTTAATATTTTCATTAAAATATAGTTATTTCAATAATCAACATTATATAACATAAGTCCACGATTTTAATTTATATGGACATGAAGGAGGAAAATAATGTCAAGAGTGAGATAGAATGTCATATACAACATAACCCTTACAAAAAAAATGAGGATAAAATAATAAATTTATAAGATAATTTAGAGGGGAATTTATAGAACAAAAATCCAATGTAGATATATATTTTAATGATTTATCAAAAAATGGATGTGAAACTATAAGAAGGGATTTTATATTTATTTCTTAATATGGTTGTAAAAAAACATATAATTCACCTAAAATAATTTTAAGGGGTTTAAATGAGTTAAATGATAAAATTACTTCTAAAATAATTCAAAATATAGAAATATTAAAATGAAGTACATTTAATGAAATGATATGTGGAGTTTAATATAAAATATATGATCATGAATGTAAAATCATTTAAAAAAACTTTAAATTTTTTTATTTAAATGGACATTTGTAAATAGATGATACAACATTCTTTCGAAAAAAATATTAGATAAATAATAAGAACACATAACATAAAAATATCTCTATTTCAAAATAATTGTATAATTATTTTTGTAAATATTTTTTTGGGGTATAGAGGAGAAATAACCATCACAATGTATGAGGACTATTATTAATAACATTTCATTTTTTAATGACGGATGTTAGTCAAAAAATAGGAATTGATGTAAGAATCATTTGATAAGGAGTTCATGATAAATAAATTTAATTAATAAAAAAATTAAATCACCCAAAATATAATTCAATCATAAGATTTATTTTACCCCACTTATATTAATAATACTTCATAAGAACAATCATAACTCAATAAATTAAATTTAATTAACAAAAACGATCACAACAGTGATATCATTTGAATTTAAATGCCATGAATGATTTAACTTCATATGGATTATTAAATATATTTCATTTAATTAAAACTCTTATAATTACATATATAAGGTAATATATACAACACATAAATTAAAACAAATGGTGAATATGACATGTGTCTCAAAGAATGAAATTTGTGATGAAATACCCTTACAACTTTGGAAACATTTTAATCAAATTCCTTTTAATGAAATAGAATAAAATACAACATAAATTACAATTAATAATATATAACTATGTTAAATTATTTCAATTTGGAATATATTTCCTAAGTATATAAAAGAATTTTTTTAATATGAAACATGTCTTAAAAAATAGATTTTTAATGAAAAACCATTACCTTTACTCTAGAATTACATGAATTTTATTTTACATATGTTATAATAAACCTATGCACCGTAATAAAATATTTTAGAACCCTATTAGTATCTATTAATTTTTCTAAAATTTAATTTTAATAATTTATTATACATTTTTTTATTATTTACTTTTTATTTTCATTATCATAAATTAGTAACATTAATTGTTTATTACAAGAATAATAATGCTTATGCCAATCCTCTATCATTGATGAAAAATTCATCATTTTCAAAATTTTACCGATAACATTTTCTAGGTTTTATAATTATTTGTAACATTATTATTTCATTCAATGAGGCTTTTAATTGTGATTCGTGAATATCAAATCATCGACGATCTAGTTTTTCTAATTATTAATAAAAAGAGGTGATATATTAATAATAAGAATAAATATTAATAATAATGATATAGAAAAAAATACTCAATAATATCTAGTATTAATAGTAACAAATTTTCTATATTCATCTATGATATAAATTTTCAGCATCATTCATATTTTTGGTTCAATCAACCTAAACAAAAACATAGCATAATTAATGGGTGAGTATAATTATAAAGATGATTATTTTATAATAAAAAACAATAAATATAATTTCAACGATATTATTTATATTTTGTTAAGGTGATAATTTTTTTTGGATAATTATATGAATAATATAACTGAAAAATAATGATATGGATTTATTATTTATAAAGTAGAATTTGATTTCCCTCTTCGTATACTACTATTACCAATAAAATTTATAATTATAATTTATAGTTAATATTATAAATATAATTCCAATTTTATCATTAATAATATTATTAATATCATTGATATTCTATTTATTCATTACATTCATTTTTAGATCCTTTTATTAAATTAAATGATAAAAAATGTGATTCATTTTTGATAGAGGTGACAGTCCGCACATAACATGAGTGATGTTTTTATTTTTTTTGAATGGAAGAGAGGGAAATAGATAATGGTTATTCCATAAATATATTAATATTTCACTATAATAATTATAAATATTTAATTATATTAATATTGATAAAATAGGGTTTGAGGAACAATAACGAGAAGGAAATGATGTGGAGTTGGTAATATTCATGGTGAGGACATGATTCTTCTCATAAAGGACTTCATGGAAATGGAGAGCTTGTGAAACTTTATTGTATCCAAGGGATGAAAAACTGTAATAAAATTTTAGGATATGTAAAATGGATAGGGGTTAAATACAAATTCAAAGGTAACGTCTGGATTTAAGAGGATGGAAGTGAGATGATTTTTTAAATGAAAAAGAAATATTTTTCCATTGAATTAAATGTTAGGTGACTTTTATAGATGGAATCAAATTTGTTTTAGGTGATATAATTGAGGAAATATTGGTTAGACATGTGGGTATGAATATATAGCCTGAAAAAATATTTTATAAGGTCTATGTTTTAATTTAATTTTTGAAAATTCAAAACACCTAATTTTACCCATTTTCCCATTACTATCATTGATTAAACATTTACCATGGTAAATACTTTTTAAAAATATAAAATATAAACCTCCCTACCAAATTTAAAAGTTATTTTTCTGAATTTGGACTACATTTAATCTATTTCAATTTTTAAATATGATAAAATTATTCTTTATGATAAAACATAAGACATAGAGAAAACAACTTCTTTAGAATAATTTATTTTTATATATCAAGTGTGATTCATTTATATTTCATATAAATTCTTAATTAAATGATTGTATATAAATTTTTTATATGATTAAAAATAATATTTTAGTCATCACACAAAACATATAAATTTTATTTATTTATATATAAATTACACTACGTTTATGGGAACAAATATTTAAAAAGTAATTAATTCATTATAGAGCTAATATTTAAATTTTTTAACATATTATTCTGTTAAAAAATAAAATTGCATGACAATCCCATTGGGAGTCATCATTTCCCTATAATACTAATAAAAATAAAAATTAATAAAACATAAAATAGCCACAACTAATAAATTAAAATTAGAATATGTGGTCTATTAGAGGTGGACCAAATGAGCTTTTGAATTAGTTTATTTTGATTTTAAATAATATTATTTTATTTAAATTCAAAGTAGTGGAAATAAAAAATTGTATTGGTTGTAAAGTGAGATATGTAATGTCAGAAACCAAGGTTGAATTGTTTTTTATAAATTAGGATTAAAAGCATGCTAGCATTTTCTAGATTTCTAGGTTTTGGTGAAATTTGATTAAGAGACTGAAATATTTCTTCAATATTAATGTCTGATTTGATATGAGGTGTATTAAACAGTCTTGGGATCCCCTCCTCGACATGAATAATATTATTTTTTAGGTTTATGTAATTTAGGGAATCACCAAATTGAGATTGTCTTGATACCAATTTCAAAACGATTACCATAAATTCAACAACACTCATGCATCAATTAGGGTTATAAGTATAGAAATTGAAAATCCATTTCTAGATTCATCAATCAATGATCACGATTTAAAAATAGTATTGTAATTATAATTTCTTAATTAAATTTATGAAAACCATGATATATAAATGATATAAATAAAAAACCAAAAATAACCTTTTGTATTTAGATATATTACCATAGAACAAGGATTTAATTACCCTCTTATCCTAGTGATTAAAGAGAAAGGGGTAATTAAATGTGAGAAATAAATTTTTAATAAATTTGGTAGAAATATTGGTGAGGACCGTAGACAAAAAAAATCTCTCCCAAAGCATTGGTCTCCAAAATCTATCATTGGTAGTAGAAGCACAACTATATATTTATATATTTGAATAGGTATCGTGTTTCATTTAGTTTTCCTTTAATGATGACCACAATGAAACATGGGTATATCCTTAGTAATAAATGGTTGGATTAATTCATCAAAAGTGACCTGTATGGAAATATACATCAAATATTTTCAATGTGGGTATGCATGGACACTTTCCTGGCGTGAATATGGGTGTCATGTTGTGAAAGTGTTGACCCACACGTTTTTATGTGTTTTTTATCTTCAAAAATTGTATAAAAGTAGGTAAATGTATTGATTAATTACGTGTAATATTTTCAGGATGTGAATTTTGTAATTCCAACCCCAAAATTGCTATTTCCCTCTAATGCTTCAGCTATGACTCACAGAAGTGTTCCATTGGAATACTTCATCATGGTAAGACTTATTTTAGAGTATAACATTGTTGTTTTTATTCTTTTTTTTTGACATAAATAGAGTATCCTTCCCAATATGAATAAAACATTAGAAACATAAGAAATAATTAATCATTAAAATCTCAAAAGTGATGATTTTTAATATTAACATTGTATAAAAATAAAAAAGATGTCTTGAAAACCATAAAAATTTGATATGATTTTTAAAAATATGAAAATTGTTAATTAAAATTGTTTTCTAGAGTTAAAACAATTAATTACATCATAGGTGACAAAATCACAGGAAAACAATTTTACGGATGTTTGACAGGGTGGAATTTATTTATATTACATGAATAGTAATAAATATTTGATAGATCAAAATAAATTTTAATGAAGATAAACAATTTACATTGATATTATAAATTAAAAATGTATAAAAATACAGATGATGTATATATATGTAAAATTTATTATATTGATAATTAAATATTTACTTCAACCTAATATCTACATACACAACCCCTCAATATCTCGATATAAGACCTAAGGATAAGACAAGACATGATGGTTGTTTCATGTGGAGATTTATCATTCATGTACCAAGTGGAAATTTCTGTGATAATGAACATTAACATTAACTAATTTCTCTCAATATGCATTTATTAGTGTTTGTATTGGGATTGTTCTAGGATAACCCCTAATGAATCTACCTCTATTCTATACTACAAAATTGATAAATATAACGAATAATTCTACCCATGGTTCCATTTTATCTACGTAATGTATTTAGTTTAAAATAAGAATACTTCTATTTATATAAACTAATTGAAAATTTATTTTAAAAGTGTCATATATTAATTTTGAGGAGGTTCATCTTCATTCACTGTGTTATGAAATATAATTCATTATAATTCTAATTTATTTTAATTTTCGGGGTGTTACAATTATCATTAAAGGTTTTATTAATTGGTGTGATATATAGTCTGTCCTGAATAATTTTATTTATTTATTTCTTATGTGATGATGGTCATATGTAATTGCGAATTAGATCAAAATAATATTTACCTTGAGAGAATTTTATTTCCCAATGTTACATGATATTATTGAAATTAGTGGTATGAATAACTTTGGAGAAATTTTTTTTGACTCATGTTTCTTTCATCAATTACTAAATTGATAGGCATAGGGTAATTATTGATGAATCATTACAAAATCATTAATTCTCTAGTAAAAAATCATTTAAAATAATGTATCATAATGTGAATATGTTTTTATTTATAAGATACAATAAACAATGAATAGAGGAATGCAATTTTTTATGATAATAACAAATTACTTGGAATAGTGTAATTTTTTGGAAGACAAATGAAGTGAATCAAAGTATCGATGTAATGGAATGCCAAAGGGGAGAGCCTAAACTCTTTAAATATGCATTTTATATTAAATATATAATCATGGATCATGGATTATTGATGTTTTCTCTTATAGAGAAAATAAGTGGATATCAAATGGGGAGAATAGTCTCTCTAAATCTAGAACATATTTAAATAATTATTAAATAATGACCTATCTTATAAATATAGTGAAATATGAAAATTTAAAAATTGGGGGAGAAATATGATAAAGAAAATATAGTATAATTAATATAGAAATGGTGGAATAAAGAATGATGTATTTTGAAAATATAATCCCTTTAAAATATTGTTTAGAAGAACAGAGGGAAAATATTAGAAAATCCATATAATTGTAGAATGTTTTACTGAAATATAAATGTTATTGATATTATTAATCTCTTGATGGTTTATGTATTTTATAATTACTTTAAAAAAAATACAACAAGTTGTATTCATTTCACATAGGGATTATATATTGGTTTTTCGATAAACACTAAAGGATTATGATGATAAATGGTTGTCAAAGATGATGATTTCAAGTAACAGGATGTCTTTTTCCAAGAGGTCATGAGAAGTATTTTTTTAATGAAACATATGGATTAGATTTATAAAACAAATATGTATAAATAAGATAAAAATTATAGTTGACCCATTGGTTATGTAATACATAAATATTTTATGTTGAATGTAGTTACCCTTCATGGAAACCATATTTAGAAAAATGATGTATAAAATTTATATACATGGATTTGGAAGGATGATCATATAATTGGTGATAGGTATTTACAGAATAATTATAAATATAGTTAATATGTGGTTAAAATTTAGTATTTTGGAATATTTTGGTTAACAAATCCTCACCATAGAAATTTTGGGAATTCCTATGCTCTGGTGGATCACTAAATAGTGAGAATGAAGTGTTTTGGTGAATTTTGAGTACTTTTTATATAGGAGTAAATGTATAAAATTTTAGTAGTGGAAGATATTTAAATCGATGTAACTGTTTTAGTGAAAAAATGGAATAATGAAGTTATATAGATATTTAAATAGTTTGATATCCAATGTACAAGTCATTATAAAACACATGGTGGTAAAATTATTACCTAAATAGGAATATGATAAGGACCACAACATAAAATATATCATAATATAATTTTAATATCCCAATAATAAAAAAATTGGTTTACCGTGGGAGTTTGGTTTCTATAGTGGAATCCCATAATAATAGCTTAAAAACATTAAGAAGAGAATTTATTTTATTGAATAAGTCATTTATAGCATTAGGTTTCCCAATAAAAATTGAAAATGAGTAGGAAAGATTGGAGTAAGATGTTTAGATAAGAATTTATCTTAAATAAGTTGTTAAACATAGTGGTTATTTCACCATGTCATGATCAATATTGACTTAGTTAAATTTATGGTTGAAAATTTATATAATACTCCTTATATGAGAAGATCATGTGGTGATGTTTAGGGAATGTTGTCTAGATGGAGCCAAAAGCTGGTTTCAGTAGTTTCCTCCACTGCGAGGGGTACCTATTAATAGATAATTAAAAGTAAAATATTTGAAATCAAATCCAGATAAATTGGATTGATTTTTGACGTTTTAATTTACATAAAGAATAATTTTTAACTATATTAAATGTTTAGTACACGTCGCATAATCATGGGGCACTGGAGATTGGAGATTAATCCTAACAGTTGATGGATGGTTGTGGATTTTGGATGTAATTATTTAACCTAAATATTGAAGTCATGAAAAAATGTGAGGAACTGAATTTGAAATTCATGAGAAAATATAATTGATTTCATTGACATATATTATTCTTTAAAGTTAAATTTCTTAGTGAGGAAGATGCATTTCCATTAAATAGCTGAGAAAGTATAATAGGGGTAAGAAAAAGAAGTATCGTTGAGGCGTCATGTGGTTGGGGATGATGTGAAACAATTATAATTTTAACAATACAATTCATCATTACCTGGTATATTTTTTTTCGTTTCTAAGATATCTTGGAATACATTAATCTTACTCATTAATTGAGGATTTTATTCCATATGAGTTTTCAGATAAACGATGTTGATATTTTGGCCATTAGTAGAGCATCTACGTATACCTAATGATGCACATCAATCATGATTTCTATGATGATAATGGTGAGACAAACATGTCAAAAAACATACAAAGCCTTCCCAAAAGTGGTACATGGGAGAGAAGAAGAGGAATTAATTAGTGTAAGGTAGTGGTACATACTTAAAATATTTAAAGTGATTTTTCTTTATCATAGAGTTCACATGACTAAATTTGTGTCTATTAAAGAACAAAGAGATATATAGTGGATCTTACTCTATAAAACTCTACTATAAAATGTTCCTTGGTCATATATCAATATTGGTTTACCATGTTAAATCATTATGTTAATTATTCTTTACATTCTCCATTTTTATTTAATATTTTGTGTGAGCATTGATGAGAGAAAGATAGTTTAATGTGTTCATTATAATGGGGGAACAATATTCATATAGAATGGAAAAAAGATAGAGGAATGTTTCAATTCATTGTTCACCATTATTCATCCAACCATCCCAAGCTACATTCCTTCCATTAGGTTCTTACAAAAGAACATTAAAATATTACCAATATATTGAACAAATACATATATATTATTAATTATGGGAAATAAACAATTCATTATAAATTCATAGTATTTAAGTATTCCACTCTTATATAAAATTATTTTAAATTCACCAAACATATCACAATTAGGTGACTCAAAATATAGATTTCAAACATATACATATAACAAAAAATCCTTATCCATATCAAATTTTTTAAAAAAATATTTATATAAATATATTATTGTGGAACTATTTTATTTTAGTTAGATTCTCTCAGTTGTAAAATGTTACTATCCTATCCCCTAATGAATATACAATAAAGACGGGGTTTTCCGATTAAAAAAACTATAATGTATCTCTATGTAGTCAAAAGAATTTTCATTGGACATTTCTTAAGGATTATTTTAAACCTATGATCAAAAGATAATTATAGATTAATCTATTCATGACATAAAACATGATATCAAAAAAGGAAACAAATGTAATATCATAATATAATTCAAGATAGTCTAATAAACCATCTAACACCAGTGGGGATTGAATATGATGAGTGATCCAACTAGCCTTATAATTTACAATTAATTTATGTTACCCCCTGTACTGAATACTACAAAATTAAAGGATATGGATGTAAGAAAAACCCTACCTTAATATTGAGGAAATCTAGAGAACAACATAATCCCCCTTCATCAAAAACAAATTTTAAGAACTCTATGATTTATTGATATATAAGGGATATAATGGAGGATATTTATATTGTATAAAATGAGGTCAAAATAATATACAAGGAAAATTTAAGGTTAAAATGATTTTTTTAGAATATGATTTTCCCTATCTTAATTGTATGTTTCTTGTTTACAATATACTCAATAAAATACCATCAAGATCAAGTTTAATCTGATTGATCAACCTATAACATATGTAATCACACTATGTAATTGGTCTCTAATTACTAACTACCTAGTGGTATTAGAACTAAGGTTATACCGTTATTTTTCCCCTCCCTTCAAACTACAATACCCTCTCTCTAATTCTTATTAAACATCAAATATATGAAAATATTTCATTGAAGACTAAAATGTGTAAGAATTTAATAATCTAATAAGTTTGAGGTATTTAAGTATTGGTTGATAAATTTATAATATACCATAATATTAAATAATTGAAAAAAATGGGAAGAATGTAAATAAGAGCTCATACATTGATTTCTGAGATGACTCCATTAATTATTGTGTTAACCCTTGAATGGATTTTTTATTTTTGTGAAAAAAAACTATAAAATTTCGGTAAATGGATTTTCGTATAAAACATTGAATAATTTTATTATTTTTATAATATTAGAATGTGAGTAGATGTGGGCATGTGAGGGGTGGTATATATATAAGGGAAAAATGGTTTTGAAAAAAACTATTAGAATATAATATTCTTTCATAAAATAGTGATAAAAATGTTATTCAATAGTAAATTGATAGAAAAATAATACTAAATATTGTATTATAAAATTTATATAACTTATGGATTCCAAAAAATTAATTCATATTCCACTATTACAATGTATGATATTTTATTATTCATCAAAAACATTTATTATTCATTAAAGTTACCAAAACTGCTCCGTTATATAAATTAATCATGAAAATTAAAAATGATATCCATTATTCAAAAAATAAATTTATAAATAAAATAATTTTAATATTTTATTTTAGAATAAAAATTAATGTTTTTTCAATTTATGTAAACCATGATTGACTAAAAATATACACTTATAATTACATTATATTACATTAATTGAGTATATATTTAATTATATTTGGATTCTTATATTTACTATTTAATTAATGGTTAATTTTTTTAGAAATTTATTTCATCAATTTAGTTAATTTTTATGTCTGTATATTTTAAAGGGAGACTATTTCTAATGCCGTACAAATTTTGTAAAACCGAGCCTAAATTAACCATGAAATATTATTATTTAAAATTGAAGATAATGACCTAGTAGTGAATTTGTGGGTATGAATAGGATTAACTGAATTTTTAGTAATTTATATGTCTTAATCAATAAATATTTATTTATTATTTTTTAGTATATAATTACCCAATTTTTAGTTATGTAATTTTATTTATCAAAAAATATGTGTTTTATAAAATGGTTATTATTTTTTTGTGAAAAAATATTGTAATTAATTAATTAAATGTATTGAAATTTTATTTTCTAAAATTGAAATAAATTGTGAAATAATCATTTCAAAATTATCTTAGGTTATAATGTGGTGATTTTTTGTAAATGAATAATTTCTCAATGAATTGTGATAATTGATGCTCTTTACTAAAAATTTAATTGTATATTAATGAATTTATAAATATAAATTATATTCTGGATAATTTTTTCACGTTTATTAGTTCATTTGATATAAAATAATCTAATTATTATTATTGAAATTAATTTAATAACAAATTTTATTATAAAAACATTTCATACTTAAAAAATCATTTTCCGGAAAAACTAATTTTGATGCTATTCTGTAGGTTTAATTTTAAATCAAATTATTCCATTAATATGTTCTGAATAATGAATAATGGAATCCGTATACTAAATTATGAGGTGGAATTTTTTTAAAGATGTACCTTTTTTGTTCATTATGAATAGTAATAATAGTAAATATTTGTTAACATAGTAATGGTAAAATGTGTTAATTATACTTAAAGGAAAATTTATAAAGACTAAAATTTACCCCAAAATTGGAATTTACTTTATTTTATGTCCATATTTCATCCAAACTCAAATTTTTCATGAACATATGACATTATTTCATTCTTTCCATGATTTTGACATTTATATTATTTTATATACAGAAACGTCAAAAATATAAATTTCATTATTTTATTATCTCAAAATTGTGTATATAAGAATAAACATATTCTATTTGAAACCCTTCCCCATATCATGATGAATATATTTTTATGTCATTTATTGAATTGGAGGCCTCATTTGAGTTTCCAGGGTGTTTTTTCTTAGAACATGGAAACATATGTGAGTTTTACTTCTGTGAATGTTTTAGTTGCATGATTAGAGGGAAATCGTGTGATCATCATATGTAAGATTCTTTTTCAATTCAATTTAAACTAAAAACAGTTTTTTATAATAATATTCCAATGACTCTTTCCAAACCATATGGGCCCTTGGAGAAACTATTTGGGATTCATAGTGTCTTTATAGTGTGGCGCACAACTTGTGCTCAATTTTTTAAACCACTAGTAAAGTGTGAGGTAGGATATGTGATACATTACATAGAATTTTTCATAACTTCCACACAATTTTTCAAAAATTTTGGGGGATCACATGAGGGAATTTTTGGCATGGTGGGTTATAGACTGGGGTGCATGGATTGTTTTACTATTTGGAAACACGTGAGTAATCATGTGGCATAAACTTTTTTGATGTAGGTTGGGGTAGTGGAACCCACACGGTTAGAACATGGTTTTTCTAACAATGCAACCAAACTACGGAAGTCGTCATAGTGTTTGAAATTTATAGATTTCCCAAATTATACAACATGGTTTGATGATTTTTTTACCCATCTTCTCCCCCATAGGAGCTGGTTGACCCTTGCGATCCATGGAGGTGCACCATCACCTCCCTCTTACTGATTCATTCCCTTATATTAGTTACTTAAAATAGATTTGATCTATGTTTATCCTCTATTTCACATATATTTTTTTCAAGATAACATCTCTTTTAGATTTGGTCTCCCCCATGATCCCTAGTTATCAATTTGATTTATTTTAGGTTCTAGTGGTTCTAATGATAGGGTTTGGGTGTTTATGGGTTGTATAAAACATTGAACATATTGTGGGTGTGGTCACCATTGAAGGAGACATGTTTCAGTTGTTTTTGATTCCTTTATTCTCCATTCTGATAGTATTCACTATTAAATTGATTCAATTTGGAATTATAATCTTGATTTCAGTTTCAAGTTCCCTTTTAACAAAAGTATAACTATATTAGATATCATTATGGTATTTTAAAACTATTTATTAATGTTTTGATCTTTACATAGTTGTATTTTAAATAAAATTTCATGTCATAATTCTTGAAATATATATTTTTTATTCTATACTTCTTTTGAAATTTCTTAAGTAAGATTGAAATTGATTTACTATTGTAGAATGGATTTTTATATGGTTTTGGTTTTCAATAAGGGAAAATTTTTATAATGGTATTTTGGTATTTAATCGAGGTTTTGACCACTAAATATATTATAATGGTGTGAATCACTTTTTTTTTAATATGGTGATTTTAAATGTGTGTGTGGTTTACTAGTTTTGGAATTCCATTTTGGCTAATATTAATTGGTTTTGGGGAAATGGTTTTCCATTTTACATTGTATTTATTTTCAATGAGGAATACCCTCATTGAAGGGAAGATTTATAATGTTTTAAATGAAATTGGTGATTTCTATGGACCTATTAAAAAACGTTAAGTGGTTTTTTGGGGAAATTATAATGGAAATAAATGGTGTTGGAAATGTTTTGGATTTTCAAATAACAAAGCCATTGTGTAAGGGTGAATCATAAATATTTATGATGATTCGGTGTGTTCAGTGATTTTCAAAATGGTTTTTATAAATTATTTTAAAAATATGTGAAATAGAATGGAATTACAAGATATTTTTTGATGTTAAAGGATTGTTTGGAACCTTGGTTTTAAATGGTGTATGTGGATGACACCCTTGACTGAACATTTCCTTTTTAACCCTTATGTGGGTTTCTGATTATGATGTGATGCTTGTTTAATAACTTTTTTTGGGAATGTTCATGTTATTTAATGAGTGAATGAAATATTTATGGGTATTTTCCCCATTGTTGTTGTGGATAAGGGTAGTTTTGTTTACTCATTGTGTGTTATACTTGGCTCATTTTCACGACTCTCTTCTTTATTGGTCATGGGATATCGAATACTAAGTAGAAGATATAAATTTTTCTGTTTGTTGGTACTCATGTTGTGATGCTTGTGTGGGAAATTTGGATCATGGTTGTGGAAATAGCATATATCAGTAGATATTTAGGTAGGTAATACCCATATATAGTTAGCTTCTTTTCATTCTAGTGACTTTTATTAAGACCTTGACATAGCCATTGTTTAGTGAGTTATTGATTGAGGGGAGATTGATATATTGCCTTTTAATATCAATTTCCCTAATTTAATTGATATGGAACCCTTATTTTTTTATGATTCATTTTTATATTCATTTTTCTATTGTGTGGGTACTACTTTTTATGTGCTAACAGTGTGAATTGGGCTATTTCCTATGAAAATTGTTTATAAAAGATTGTTGAGGAAATCTGTTATGAGTTTTCTTGAAGGCTATTGTGTGAGTTCTGTATATTGGATTTAAAAATGGGTGGTTCAATTTAACGGTGGGTTCATCTGGTCTATTGTAAAAGAATATATTAATGTAAGAATTTCCTTTTATGATTTTTTTTGGTTTTTTAATGTCAATATTGAGTGTGTTTTTTGGGATTTCATTAGGTCAATGGAATTATTTTCAAACCATTTGTATTAGTTTTTGGAAAAAAAATGGAAAATGCTATGAATGTTCATGTTGTTGAAATTTTTGGTATTCCATACATTTTTTGAATGTAAAGCATACTGTATTTATTTATATTCAAACTGGAATTAATGAATTTACATAACATTCATATTACACAGTTTTGGTGTGTTTTCTGACCTACTAGGATTTGTTTCTCAGGCAAAAAATTTATCGGTTCTTGGTTCTTAGTTTGATCCTTTTTGGTTATTCAGTGTCAATGTGGAGTGATTGGGGTTGTGGTGCACCACCATACATTACGTGGTGGTGGTTTGATATCAGCTTCACTTGGTTGGCCATTTTTTGATTACTTTTTTTATTTAGTTATATTAAATTTTAGATCCCCTAGATTATATATGATATATTTATTTATATTAAAATGGTTTTCAACATTTCACATGGTTAGGACCTATTTGGAATATATTTTGTTTATTGTTTTCCATTTATTTATTCAACATTCAATATCTATTATTTTTTTCTAACAATTCCCATATGTATTTATATGATACCCAAACACTTATCACCATCCCTTGGGGTTCGGGAACACTCTTCGAGCCTCGTAGAGAATTAGTTTGGGTGCCGGGTTAGATGGAATCCTGGTCTAGTTCATTACATGTTACATTCTATTGAAAATTATATTTTTAAATATAATTTTTTTTATATAATGGTAATTTATTTTTAAAATTTATTAATTAAATAATTACATTTACAATATTTACCAAATATTTTTTATGAGGGTTTTGTGTATTGATTTTTTAAAGTCTAATTTATTGAAGTGATCAAAATTTGATATTAATAATATTATATTAAATGAAAAACATTTACTAAAATTACTATCATCATTCAAGTGATTATGATATGGTTTAATTTGACATCCATTATAAATTAATGGTTTAAATGTATTTTTATAGAAACTATATTGACCCCTATATATTAAATTCATTGTTATCATGGAAATTTTCAAAAAGGGTTAATATGTGCTAATAATAAGGATATGGGTAAAACTGTAATATAAAATTGAAAAAAATTATTATATGAGAGTTTTTTTGACACATCTTCATCATGCCTTAAAATAATATCTATTTATATCTATTTTAACGTTAAAATAAAATTAAATTAATTTAATACATTAAGAAATTACAAGAGAGACCCTCACATATCGTATAAAAGGGAACCTACTCTCATCATTCCTTCCCACCGAAAAATCATTTTGGATTTGAAAATCCCTACCAGAATAAATTTCTAACATCCCTAGTCACATTCTAGAGTCCATAATTTTGGAAGAATACAAAACATAGGGGTCTTAATGTGTAAATAGAAGGATTATTTCTAAAGAGGAGGTATAGTTCTTAACTGAGTATTTTAGTTTTATTTATTCTTTTAACTCCTTCCAATATTCTCCAATCATGATGAAATAATAGAAATATTTTCTTTCATATACTATGATATTATTATTTTAATGGTATAATCTATATCCCTCTCTACTTTCATAAAATTGGAAATGAAATTATCCTTCATGTCCTTGGAAAACTACTACCTCAATAACTAATATAATTCATTTTCCATCATCACCAGTCAATGAAGGTTATAATGATGGAATTAATGTTTATATATGTTATTAACTAAATATTTATGATTCTAAAAGGATAATATATCATATAATTTTTTATTTGATTCATCGAAAAATATAATGACATTTGTGCATAAGTGTGCACTATATCCTCCATTAAGAATTGTGATTTTTTTCACCACATATGTAACACCCCATAACAGTAATATATATTTCCGTTAGAATAAATTTCACTGATAGGTTTTTATTCACACTACAATATGATTAAACAACACATTATTCAGTCATTCTTTGCATACATAATTTAAAATTGATTTATAACAATTTTAGAAAATTTGTTTGAAAAATTAAAATTCATTTTTTGAATTTAGAGTACCAAAATTATCAGAGAGTGAAAGTTTCAAATGTTTCATCTCATGATAAAAGGTGAAACAATACATAACTTTAATAAAAAAAAAATTTTAAACAATTTATAATGTAAAATTATCTTCTGAATTGGGTTTGAAATAAAATTTGTTCAATGAAATACCAATTAATCACATTTAGTCACTTGGAATAATTCCTATATTTAATTTGTAAATAAAAATATTGTAATGTTTAGAAAATTTTCATTTTAGAAACCCTCTTTCTCTACGTCTCTAAGATATTATTTTTAAATTAATATTTACTAATTTTATGAATTTGATTTATAAAAATGGTTTACACATTTTAAATTGGAATAATTAATAATTTATAATAAGGATCACTGAATATTTGATCAATTTTAATAGTGAAAATAGTATAAATTATTTAATGGGGTTAAAGTAATAATTTATTTACATGGGGGTAAAAATAATTAACATAATGGTAAAATTGGAATATACACCTATACAAAAACTATTGGATGGAAATATTTCAATAATTACACCTCCAATATATTATAATGGAAAATTTCGTAACATTCATCATATGAAAATAATGGTAGCAAGCAATTATTTTAAAAAGTAATATGTATTTCCTATACCCCACTTATAAAATACCACTCCATCTCCTCCCCTATACACACCTTCACAACTTTTTGTTTCATTCAATACATACCCCTATCAATTCAAAACATCAATAAACTCATCCAAGAATCTATTTTGTTTTTTTCATAAATCCGTCTTTAGAAAGATTTATTATAACCCCAAGGAGGATACCCAAAGAATATGTAATGTTCTTCCACAATAGTCATTATTTTACATCTTTATCACCTCATTAAATTTTTATTATACAATGATGATATTATAAAATTATTTTATTCGAAATAAAATGAATCTTTTTAGATAGTTTCATGACTTAATCCTTATCTACTTCAATCAAATGTCTTATGAAATAATTATTTTTGTGTACAACAGACTACCACCTCACGAACCGATGTCATTCATTCTCCCAATAAAACAACTCACAATTTATTATGATGATGGATATAAAGTATATAAATATGATATTTATAACATGTTTATACCTATGGATTAACTATATCATATATATATATATATATATCTTTTAACCTTCTATTCCATAGGATATATGACAATGTCACTCACGTGTTCGGTGGATTACAGTCTCGGGAAGCGATGTGATTCCTTTTTCACTAAGGCATAACATGAAAGGTGATAAAGATAAATATAGTTATTATATGTGATATAAATGAAGTAATTATGATATTCATGACATAATTACAACAATTTAATGATAATATATGTGTTGTTTTTTTATTTCCTTCTCACTTATGTAAAGATGATAGCATCTTTTGTTCACGTGTGGGATACCTCCTTCACGAAATGACGTGAATCAATTTTAATCATTACACGACATGGATGAGAAAAATAAGTATAAAAAATTTTATTAAGGTTATTATTATAATTTTTCAATGATAAAATGTTTATTTTAACATTTCTATAATGATCGGTGAAAAATAGAAATGTCACTGAGGCGTACATTTGGCCACATATCTCCA
Organism: Viscum album; assembly: GCA_963277665.1. Taxonomy (NCBI): domain Eukaryota; kingdom Viridiplantae; phylum Streptophyta; class Magnoliopsida; order Santalales; family Viscaceae; genus Viscum; species Viscum album. The sequence goes on along the minus strand of OY728167.1, from coordinate 436,272,772 downwards.
TGATTGTAACGTGCATCATTTTTCATAACAATCATTCATGATTGGTTTTAAAAGTATAACTAATGTATAAATATAATAACTATTTTTTTATTAATATTCTATATATGATATGACTATATAGTATACACATGATTCAGAACTATTATGTCTATATATGCCTGAGAAAACAATGTAATTATCAACTGAAACAATGAAAATAATGAATGATGATTAACAACTGAGTGAGAAGATATTATTAGAGGATAAAATATGATATTATGAATATTAATATGGTAATTTAATATGTTAATTATGATTTAAAAACCACAATAATTATTTTAAATAATGTACAACCAAAAGGAAGTGTGATTTAATGGATTTCATTTAAAATTACCCTCCACTAAGTCTTATTTGTAATTATGTACCAATTAAATTTTATTTGGTTTTTACATGTAATATCATCATTATTTCTAAAATAATCTTATATTATGTTCCAAGTTGATGCATTTTATCCAATGGTTTTTGACATGAAAATTACCGAGTGGTAAAAGTTATTGTGAACTCACTTTATTTTGGGATTGTTAACTTTCTTTTGAAACATTCACATTATTGTTATAATTTATCATTATAAATTATAATTATTTTAGATATCCATATTCTTATATTTCTAGAATTATAATTTCATAAATTTTATACCATTGTAAAATATGGTGTTCACATTGAATGTTATTTGATTAAATAGGGAAATATTTATAAATCTTTGTCTATTACACAATAAAAATACATGATGATTAAATCCATTATTCGATATATGATAAATTATTTCAAAATATATGAAATTATCTTGATAATATTTATATATATATACTTATGGTTTCATTACTCTCAGGAGATAAATTAGTTGGACTAACTAGATTGGTACTTTCCCGGTATGTTTTTAAATGTATTGTGGAAGGTCATGACGATAATTGTTTCATGTAACTGGGAAACATGAAAACCAATAAATAAACATTTCCTATAATGAAAATTTAGTTATCATTAATATCCATGTAAATTTCTTGTATGAAATTATTTTTGGATTCATTTTATTCCCATTTCATTCATTCAATGGCATGTGTTTCAGTTTTTTACCATTCCATAATGATTTTATGTTATTCCAACATGATAGTGATGCTATAAAAATAGAATCGGTGTTCAATAATCTATCATTCCATGTTTGATATAATTATTGATTCCTGATAGATTCAAATGTCATTAATCCTTACTGAGCAATTTAGCACAACCTTAATTTGTTTTCATTCCACTAGATATGAAGACGAATTCTTGGAATGAGTTTTTAAGGATTATTTTCATTCAATTTATTTTAAATTATGTTCCATTTTTTTCTAAAAATAAAACGGGTGTCAGGTATATATTTTGTACTCTAAAACTAATATTCTAATCATTCATTCAGTATATGACCCATTGTATCCTTGAAAATATAATAAAGTAATGTACTGACTCGAAGAATCTTGGGTCAGAGTCATTATACTTAGTATCGTAGGATGATTAATATAATACTTTGGAACTAGATTTATGAAAAAATATATTAAGGAACATAACCCTATGATGGAAATTGATTATATTTTTAAAATAAAATAATACTGTTTTAGTAACAAAGATATAATGTTATTTTACTTATAATCACCCATGTCTTGACATTACATGTTCACATAGTCATAGAACTAATATACCTAGGAGTAATAACACAAAAAGGGTTCATTGAGAATGAATTTATCATCGGTTGGTGCACAACATGGTAATTTCTTTATAGAAAAGAGAATTATATTTTATTGTTGATTAAGGGGTTATCCTATTATTGAATTAAAGGGGGTGAATGAAAAAACATATCTTCATTGTAACATCTATAAAGAGATGGGCCGTTATGCAAACAAATGACCCAAGTTGAAATGGAATCCATGAAGAATGGAAACTATATAATTAATGTATTTCAATAAACAACTACACTTTTTGGCTGATAAGGGGTTTAATCTCCCTATTGATTCAACATAGGTATCCCCTATTCCCTTAGTTATGATGAAAGATATATTTAAGGGTATCTATATTGATTTTTGTGAGTTAAATGTCATTTTTATAAAGAAAAAGTTTAATATTACTCTGATAGATGGCTTATTTGATTAGCATCATGGATCCTAATATTTTTCAAAGGATAATATTCATTTTGGTTATCAACAATTTACAGTAAATAAGAAATAACTTTTGAAGAGAACATTTCAAATGAAGTATGTAAACTATCATTTTATTGTAATATAATTTTGATTGACTAATTCATCCTCTATATTTATGTATCTAATGAATATAATAATAAACGAATATCATCAAAAAATTTGTTGTTATTCATTGATGATATTATTATTTACTGTAAAATATTTGGGGACCTTAAGAATTACTTGTTGATAAATATTAAGGCTTAGAGAAGGAAATATTTATATGAGAAATTTCAAAAGAGGTATTTTGGGATGTAGGAAGATTCTTTTCATTGAAAAATTTCCTTAGGGATGGAATCTCTGTTGACAATGAAAAGAAAATATTAGTTAGATAATGGAATATACTAATGAATATAACATAGGTATGTAGTTTCATTGGTATGGTAGGTTAATATCAGTGATTCATTATAAATGCTTCCTGATTTTATAACCTATTTAAAAAGAATTACATGTAAATGGGTTATGTTTCTATTTTGAAAAAAGGAATGTGAAGAATGTTTTGATAAACAAAACATGATAATGGTCAATGATATAATTCAGAATCTATCATCTAGAAGTAATGGTATTGTGAAATATAGTGATGCATCAAATAAGGGACATGAATGTGTCCATATGAAAACTGATCATGTTATTGTATATGCATCAATGTAATTGAGTACTCACAAACTGAACTACTAAACCTATGGTCTTCAGTTATCAAATGTAATCTTTTCATTTAAGATACGAAGACATTTGTAACACCCCGATATTTTATGAGATATATTATTTTTAATTTCTTTGATCTTCTATTATACACTACACCATGATTATCTTGTACTATACGCAACACCGCATTAGCTTGTAGTATATGCAACATTATTCTTGGCTTGTATTACACGCAATCGCAACCTACCTCGATAGCGTGTGTAGTATGCAATACAGAGTTTCACTAAACAATGATATATTGTTATAATATTATTATGGACTAGCCGTTATGAATAGTATAAACTACATTTTGAATTTTATAATATTATTATTCATCTTACACATTTTCTAGAATATGGTATGGGAAGAAAATAATTTTTTCCTGTAAAATATGTATTTTTAAAAAATTGTAGTTTTCCCGCCTTTTGATTGCACACCCACCTTAAATATTTATTTGACATGTCTATTAGTTCAATTTGAAAAAATAAAATTCTTCTTTGGAATCAGGATATAAAAATTTACATTGGATAAATTTTTCATATTATTCTGATAACTTTCATATTTTAATGAATAGTAAAAACACGCTATATTTTAATTAGAAACAACTTTTTTCATCACAATAATTTATATGGTTAGATTATCTTCTTAATTTGTTTTATAGTGTAATTAGAATATATTTTTATCATTTAATCCAATGTAGTTCATTGGAATTAATTTCACTTTGAAACTGGATATAAACAACTATCAATCTTTTGATAGTTATTGTTTCTTAAAAACACGATATTTGTTTTGATAACGGGAATTAATTTTAAAATTAATTAATGCCACTTCTATGTTGATAATTTGAAAAAATATACATCAATTTTTAATTCAGAATATCAAATAATGCATAGGCATAATTTTTGGTATTTTTCTGAAGAACTTCAATTTTTGATGAATAATCAAACCACTTAGTGGTAGTTAAAAACCCTGAATTTTTCATTTAAATAAACATTTATCACTTCTGTGAATTGAATTTCGACAAACCGAGATACACAATCAATAACAAGGACTAAAATGTTGTTCAATGAGATTAAAATAATTTTTGGTGAATAGTAACTTTTTACTTTTATTTACTGCGGATAAAAGTAAAGAGGGTAATTAAGGGTAAAAATGATTTTAATATTACCCCAAAACATGTCCTAATTCTATTGGATCTGTTTAATTCGACCAAAAACAACCTTAGGAATAAAATGTGACCATTTAGGCCCACTTGGATTAGATTAGGACATTTAATATTATTTTATTTAAAGAATTGTTAAAATAGTTAAAATCAACGTTTATTAGCTAAAACATTTTTAATATAGGGCAATACATATGATAAATTCGACTATAAATATTAATTATAAAGTTAAAACTATTTCCTACTTAATGGTATTTTATTTATAATTGTTAGACATTAAATAATTTAATTTATTTTTGACACAATGATGATTCAGTAATAATCTTACTAATGAAATATTGACATAATTGATGTTATAAATACCCAAATAAATGTAATTTGAGACTTTATTTGAATTACACTAATTTTATAGGTTAATATGACATGTCAGTATTGAGTTAAGTAACGATTTTCGAACTAATCATTCTGTTATGATTTTCAAAAAAAATCTATTACCAAATAGTGTCAAAATTGACATAAAATAGTTTTTAAAGCAAATAATATACTATTAATTATTAATTTATTCCTAATAATCTAAGGATAGGCCAAATGAATTATATAAAGTTATATATATTAATAATAAACAACTTGGGGTTCGTTTGTCTTGTTATAGTAAATTTATTATCCTTATAATGTAAGAAAACAAGAAGACACGGTAAAAGTAAAATTATTTAACATAAAGTTAAATATAAATGATAAGGTTAAAATAGAAACCTAAACATGTCTAAATTCTATTTGATTAATTGATTTCGACCCATCCCCACCTTAGCTTCTAAATAAATCAATTTGGATTAATTAATAACCAAATATGACTTTATAATAAAATAATATTTTAAGTTTTCCTAAGGTGCCCTTCTCCTCCCTTATAAAAGGGCACCTCCTCCCTCTCTTCCACACACCATTTGGAGCCTTCATGCTCGGTAAAACCTAGCTCAGTTCCCTTCTAAACTTCCCTAGAAACATACTAGAGGTCCTGGTCTTCTTCAAAGACCAATTTTAGTAATCTAAGAGGAGGTTTCAGAGAGGCTTGTCAAAGAAGAGGTAATATCTGTTACCGATTCATTCAATTTTCATTCTTCTTCAACTTCTTCTTCATTCGTTGTTTCATTATATTGTAATGAAATTAGTATCAATAATATACTGATATGTTATTATAAATATGAAATAAACCCATTTCAACTTCTATCCATTCTACGGAAAACGAAATCATTGCGCGTGCGTACGTATGGAACACCGTCTCCACGTCGTGGTGTAATCAGTTTTTCCACCACCACCTTACATGGATGGGTATAATGGTGTAAATAAAAAACTATATATAGTTATTGTAAATTGATATTGATTCTGTAATATTATACATAAACTTAAATAAAATTCCATCATCAAGGGAATGATATCATCGCTCGTGTGTACATACAGACTACCGTCTCCACGAACGCAATGAGATTCATTATCCATGATTAACCAATAAAGAATGATTATGAAGTATATATAATGAATAACAATAAAATATATGACATAATGAAGCTACTGGATTTATGAATATATATATATATATATATATATATATATATATATATTTCATCTACTTACTTCCATTCAAGTCAATAAGGAAAAGAAAACAGTGTCCATGCGTACGTACGGCCTACCGTCTCAATGAACGGTGTATCTCATTTCATTTATATATATATATATATACTGAATATATATGATATATATATCAATATTTACATTCTGGAAGTAATTAAATCATGATTTATGTAGTAATGATATCATGAACAGCAAGTCCAAACACGTACGATAAATAAAACGTTTTACCCAAAACGCTTCTTTAACATGATGTTTAAAAAAGAACGGGTAATATAAAGTCATAAGTGAACCATATATGATATCATCACAATGTATATGATTTTGTAATAAGTAAATGACATTATTTAAATCATTATACAGGAGGTTCAGATACGTACGAAGCTTATTGGACCTAAGGTAAGGGATAACTTTTCCAATCTCTCTCTTATCTGAGATTGTTTATTCGTATGTATTTACTAGGGTTTTTGTTATCATCCATGTGCATGTTTTATAAAAATGTTTTCATGTCTGTTTAATGTAATTTTTACCCATTTTTTTAATTTTATCACATGTTATGAAAGCAATCATACTTCTTTTACCTAACAAGTAACTTTTTGACTTTTCCGACAAAAGTACGAGGAACGTTTTTTCAACTTATACGGCATGAATGGATTTTAACGGTTATATAAAGCCTTATTTTCATGAAGCTTCCTCCAGAATATTTCATGACTATTTTTATCAAAATATTTTTCTTTTAAAATTGCATGATGTTTTGTGAAAAGAAATTGATTTTGAAGAAGAAATGATATTTTCCTCAAGAAATCATTTCAACTGTTTTATCAAAACCATTTTCCATCTTAGATAACATTATTTCATATGTGTATGTTTCAAGTATAATGTATCTATGAATTACCTGGTTTCACTTTTCTTATGATGAAATGATATCCATTTATTTTATATGGATTATGTGATGATGGGATGATGTTTATGAAACCCTTTTTATTATTTGGGTTATGATGAATGTTTTAAGTTTATTTGGTGGAACAAGTAAGAATTATTTCATTATGAGATGGGTGGGACCTATATCTCCCTCCAATTCATTGGGTAAAGTTTTATATCTCATGAGATAGACATGGCTGGAATGGTAAGTTAATCTGGTTCAGTGATACAGGATTGGAACGAGGAGTGAACTCGATTAAGAAAGGGACTTTGTCCACTAAGATGGTCTTGGTAGAAATGCCTTGGATAATATGGAAATCATAACAAGTGATGAATGGTTGCCAAAATTACATGATTTATTCCAATTCTATTTTATCAAGATTGATGTTCCTTTATGATATATGCCTTACGTACTTCCAAGATTTATATCTGCTCAAGATTTTGATGTCCAGATTTTATGTTCAATATTTTGCATTCAAATGATTATGGATTGTTTTATGTTCTCTATGATTAACCTTAATGATCATTTGAGCTCACCCTTTTGTATGTTTTCTTTTCCCCATGATTTAAAGAAAGGTTTTAGGTAAGAAAACAAAAGGGGAATATTTTTATGGGATATATTGAAGATCATTCACCACAATTAGAAGATTATTTTCTAAGTATCCATAGATACTAAACTATTACAGTCCTTGTGTGTCTGTTTTCGTTATGTATTAAGTATTCCGCAAAAGTAATGTAATGTCCATGTATGTCAAACTTTGGGTCTCTATGGTTAGTATCTGAGGAAAGGTTTATTTATCCTTTGGAAACTAGGATGCGAAAACTTAATGAGATCCCTAGAGATATTTCAAAGGTATGTCTAGGGATGTCCCTAAGGTTAAGTATAAGTATATATTATATTCCATGAATTAGGGTAACGATATTAGAATTAAACCTAAAATGAATAGATGTTGAAGGTACCCCACCTTGATTATGTTATTTTACTTGTATGATTTTTTCCTCTCACATAATTCTATTTGTGATTTAGTCAATGGAGGGATCCAGAAGGAATTCAGTTAACATTGAATCCAATGAAAAAATTGGGGACGTTGAGCAATGAAATTGTGTAATGCCTAGAGGGAAAGATATTGTGATTATGCCGAAACAGTCATCGCGGTATATGATTAATAAGGTGAAATTTAGTGGTATTCCTAATTCCTCAAATAAGAGAAAGATAGACTTTTATGCATGCTCTCATGTTGAGGAGAATAAATAAAGGAAGATATAGATTACTAAAGAAGGTATGAAGAACCTTGATGACTACATCAAATGGAAGGGAATATGTTATCTATGTGGAGGGAAGGGTCATAGAGTGACCGACTGTTATGGAGTTCTATGTCTTATCTGTGGAGAACATGGGCATTACCCAACTCAATGCCCAGACCTAAGAGGTTACTTCTAAATCAAAGATGGACATATTCCATGACAATCATTGAAGACGATGGATTGAAGTGTTTATGTATTTATATTAAAGAAAATTGTTGTTGAGGTACTTTTATGGTATATTGGAATATCTATGTAATGGTCAATTGTGGATTGCAATAAGAATATGGTACTGGTAACCATGAAAAGTGACTGAAATATTTTTGGAAAGCAGATGATATGCGCATAATAAATGGATAAGGAGAAAATAATATGTTTGATATTATTCATGAGCTCATGGATAATATATGTAAAAAGTGATACCATGGTTTGAGTATATCGAAATTTTTTAATTTTGGTATGTGGAAAGAGTTATCTTTTGACAGCATTCATGTTTTCAGTAAGGTTCAATGGGTATTCATTTTTCCTGAGAATACAAGTTTAATATATTCACATGTTTGGAATGCGGTCAAAAAGATATATCTTGTGATATATGAGTGATAAATGATGGTATTCACATGATCGGTAGCTGACATTTCTAGTTATTATTTTCTTTATACTATAAGCTTGGAAAGAAGTATTTGGGATAAGCCTAAATATTTGAAATGTATTATGATGAACATAAGTTAGTTTAAGTCTAGAACTATTTTCGATATTATCGATGGAATTTCATAATGATGTAATTTTGGAAAAAGGAAAACCTGTAGGACGGGCAACAACCCATCATGTCGGATAGGGATGTGGGAATCGAACCCAAAACCGAAGTTAGACCGGCCTTTATTTCCTACCACTGGCCTATAGGAAGTCCCTTGTTAGTAGAAAATAGTTTTATTTTATTAAGAGGTATGATATTTTAATTACAAGTTCATTTTTGGAATCGTATATGATTAACATCACCAAAGATGGAATTATGTATATTTGATAACATTTTTTAACCTTTTGTTTGAAACAGATGGAATGAACCATCATTCTATCACATGATCTGTTAACACTTCACGAATAACAAATTCAACTTCATTTCTTTAAGAGATGAAGTTGAAATTGTTTAAAGCACGAACAAAAGTGAGATTGTACCAAAATCAAGCAAGTATTTCTTCTAATTCAAAATTTTAAACTTTAGGGAAATGATATTGAAAACCAAAAATGTTGTCCTAGTGCTCTTATATCTGATGAATCAGATGGTTCCTTAGATCATCACAAATTTAAGGCTTTTTGATTGATGGATTTTTCATTTCCATGTTCTCTACCACTCTCCATCAGAACTTGATGGTTAGATTTTCTTCCACATTCATATTTTCACCTATGTTCTCCTATATTGAAACCCAGTGATGAGTTACTATGGGTAATCGTTACATTTCATACTTTAGTTTTCAAAATTATGATTTAGTATTCCTTTTTATGATGTCAGTTTCTATGAATAGTAAACGATTAGTATCCCCGACGAATTTCGAGGACAAAATTCATTTTTTAGGGGGTACAATGTAACAACCCGAGATTTTATAAGATATATTATTTTTAATTTCTTTGATCTTATATTATAAACTACACCAAGATTATCTTGTACTATACACAACACCGCATTGGATTACAGTATATGCAACACTATTTTATGTTTTCCTAAGGTGCCCCTCTCCTCCCTTATAAAAGGGAACCTCCTCCCTCACTTCCACACACCATATTGAGCCTTCAAACTCGGCCAAACCCTGCCTCTTTCCTTAATCAACTTCCCTAGAAACATACTAGAGGTCCTTGTATTCTTCAAACACCAATTTTAGTACCCAAATAGGAGGTTTCAAAGAGGCACGTCAAAGAAGAGGTAATATGTGTTACCGATTCTTTCAATTTTCATTCTTCTTCAACTTCTTCTTATTTAGTTGTTTCATTGTATTGTAATAACATCAGTAACAATAATATAATGATATGTTATTATAAATATGAAACAACCACATTTCACTTTCTATCCATCCTACGGAAAATGAAATCACCGTGTGTGCATACGTACGGAATATCGTCATCACACCGTGGTGTAATCAGTTTTTCCACCACCACCTTACATGGATTGGTATAATTGTGTAAATAAATAACTATATATGGATATTGTAAAGTGATATTAATTATGTAATATTATACATACACTTCAATACAATTCCATGATCATGGAAATGATATCATCGCTCGTGTGTACGTATGGACTACCGTCTCCACGAACGCGAAGAGATTCATTTTCCATGATTAACCATTCAAGAATGATTATAAAGTATATATAATGAATAAAAATGAAATATATGAAATAATTAATCTACTAGATTTATGATTACATATATATATATATATATATAAATTTATATTTCATCTACTTACTTCCATTCAAGTTAATAAGGGAAAAACAACGTGCATGTGTACGTACGGCCTACCGTCTCCATGAACGGTGTATTTCATTTAATTTATCTATATATTATATATATATATATATATATAGAATATATATGATATATATATCATGATTTAAATTCTGTAAGTAATTAAATCATGATATAATTAGTAATGATATCAAGAACAACAGGTCCAAACATGTACGATAAATAAATCATTTTACCCAAAACGCTACTTTCACATGAAATTTACAAAAGAAAGGGTAATATAAAGTCATAAGTGAACCATATATGATATCATAACAATGAATATGATTCTTTAATAAATTATTGAAATAATTTAAATCATTATACCGGAGGTTCAGATACATACGAATAATATCAGACCTAAGGTAAGGGATAGCTCTTTCAATCTCGCATCCTATCCGAGATTGTTTATTCATAAGTATTTACTGGGGTTTTTGTTATCGTCCATGTCCTTGATTTATAAAAATGTTTTCATGTATGTTTAATGTAATTTTTACACATTTTTTAATTTTACCACATGTTATGAAAGGAATCATACTTTTTTTACCATAGGAGTAACTTTTTGACTTTTCCAGCAAAAGTACGAGGAGAATGTTTTTTTAACTTATTAGGCATGAACAGATTTTTACGGTTTTATAAAGCCATATTTTCATGAATCATCCTCCAAAATATATCATGTATATTTTAAATAAAATATTTTTCTTTTAAAATTTCATGACGTTTTGTGAATGGAAATTGATTTTGAAGAAGAACGGAAATTTTCCTCAAGAAATCATTTCAAGTGTTTTATCAAAACTATTTTCCATCTAAGATGACATTATTTCATATGTGTATGTTTCAAGTATAATGTCTCTATGATTTACCTGGTTTCACTTTTCTTATGATGAAATGATATCCATTTTTGTAATATGTATTATGTGAGGATGGGATGATGTTTTAGGAAACCCATTTTTTTCTTTGGGTTATGATGAATGTTTTATGTTTATTTTGTGGGACAAGTAAGAATGATTTCATTATGAGATGGGTGGGACCTATATATACCTCCAATGAATTGGGTAAAGATTTATATCTCATGAGATACACATGGCTAGAATGGTAAGTTAATTCGATTCAGTTATACAGGACTGGAACAAAGAGTGAACTCGATTCAGAAAGGGAATTTTTCCACTAACATGTTCTTGGAAGCAATTCCTGGGCCACTATGGAAATCATAACAAGTGATGAATGGTTTCCACAATTACATGATTTATTCCCATTCTATTTTATCAAGATTGATGTTCCTTTATGATATATGCCTTATGTAATTCCAATATTTATGTCTTTTCTCATGATTTTGGTGTATAGATTTTATGTTCAAGATTTTGCATTAAAATTTTTATGGATTGTTGTATGTTCTCTATGCTTACCCTTACTGAGCATTTGAGCTCACCCTTTTGTATGTTTTCTTTTCCCTAGGATTTAATGAAAGGTTTTAGGTAAGAAATCAAAAGGGGAAGATTTTTATGGGAGATATTTAAGATCATTCACCATGATTAGAAGATTATTTTCCGTGTTTCCAAAGACACTAAACTATTACGGTCATTGTGTGTCTGTTTTCATTATGTATTAAGTATTCCGAAAAAGTAATGTAATTTCCATGTATGTCAAACATTGGGTCTCTACAACATTACCATTATGGTGAAATATGTGAGATATAAAGAGATCCTAAAATAATTAATTATATCATTTCATATAACGATCTCAAAATGAGACAAAGGTGACGTCTTGTGATACTCAAGGATCGTGATTTCTCAATACAAAACCACCAAGGGAATGAAAATAATGTTGAATATGCATTGAGTTAGAAATATCATTGAATTTTGATGCAAATGAGGATTGATATGGATTCTATGTTCATGGATATAGTAAATGTGGATATGGAAATTTCATAGGATGGGGTGGTATAAAAAAATTTAAATCGATTGTAAAACCATATATATTAGAGAATACAAAGAATTTTCAATTGGATGAAGCAATCTTCTAGAAGAAAATTAAAGCTATGAATGATGGGAAATTAGCAGAAATAATTTTTGAAGATGGTATTTTGAAATTTTTAAGGATATTTTGTGTTCCATATATGCCTAAGATAAGAAGGTAATTATTGGTTGATTCACATTGATCAAATTTCTCTACACACCATGGTAGTCAAAAATGGATATGGATTTGAAGGATAATTTTTTGTAGTAAAACATGAAGTGGGAAATTTTTTATTATGTTTTCATATGATTAGTTCTGAAAAAAATTAATGTTTTGAATGATAATTCATGAAACCTCTTCAAATTCTTATGTTGAAATGGAATGAAATTACTATCAAATTTTTCATGAGACAACCAAAGACTCATTAAAATAATTATTCCCTCTCATTTATCATTGATGACATTGATATATATTTATATTTAATTTATCTAAGTGAAAATTACCCCTTAAGTGACCTGAAAGAATATATATTAATGAATTATTGAGACTTCATGATTCACCCCAGTTAATTATTTCTAATTTTGATCTCCATATTATATTGAAATTAAGGAAGAGTCTTTAGAAGGATCCTGATACTGAGTTTAATTTGAGTACTAGATACTACCCTTAAACTATGGGAAAACCTAGAATAATGATTTTAGAAATATAATATATGTTATTGTAATAGTCCCTCAACTGTAATGTTATGTGGGATCAGTTTTTACATTTGGTCGAGTTTTCATATAACTGTAGTTTACATTTCATTTTTCAAATGGAAACCTAAGAAGAATTATACAGAAATAGATTTCATACTCATAATTGATGTGGTCAAGTTGGTGAATGAAAAATAATAGGACCAAAACGTTTTGATGAATCTACAATAAATGTATATTCTATTTTGACTCAAATTAATGCAACACAATGAAGGAAAACATGATATGTAAATAATCATAGTAAAGAATTGGAATTATAAGTGGGAGATCATTTTTCCCTAAATTTATCACCCTGAATGTGTGTTATAATGTTTTTTAAGAAATAGAAACTAATAACCAAGTACATTGGTAAGTATGAAATCATTAAAAGCATTGGAGTTGTTACTTATAATTAGAAATCATACAAGATCTGTCAAAAGTACATGATATGTTTCGTATATCATTGTTAAGGATGTATATGCCAGACCCAATGCAAGGGATAACCTATGATGAAATAGAATTAGAAGATGATATATCTTAATATGAAGAACCAATAAGTATTCATGATACCAGATAAAAATTATTTAGTGAATCGAATGACTCCCCTAGTAAAGTTGCTTCGGAAAAATCAAAAAATTGACCAAGAATAGTTGAAAATAGATGATATTAAGAAGAATAAATACCCTCATCTCATTATAAGGTAATATACATGTGATATTGATAATAAACTTTTTTAGTAGGTAATAATGTTAAAAATGAATTCTTTATAATATCTACATTTTAGAATAAATTTTATTAATAGCTTGTGGTGCAAGAATCCCTTGTATTTAACAAACAAATATTTAGTCCCACTATGCACATGTAATTTGAAATTATTTTTTTACAAATTTTATTAATATTTTTTAAAAAATAATATTTTTTTAATGATGAATACATAATATATCATAGAATTAATTTTTTATATTTTTCTAGAAAGGTAACATTTTTTAAGAATATTGAAAAATAAATAATTATAATTCAAAAATACATTTTATTTTAAATAATTTATAATGTCAAATTTTATTTATAATAGTATTTAATGAAAAATTATTTCAATTATATATCAAATAGTCCATTTTGGGTAATTGTAATAATTTATATATTTAATTTATATATAACAACATTGTAATCTTTATAACATTTTCACTTATAACCCCTTTTCTCGACCTGTCTACAAGATTAATTTTAAACTAATTTTTTTCACATATGTGAATTTAATTTGTGGATATGAAATAAATTCTTGGAATCATAATTATTTATAATTTCTATTAATATTAACTAAAGTTTTGACCAAAATGAATAGTTAAAACCATAAAATTAATTTATTGTGGTTATGGTAAAATAGATTAACCTTGGGGTTAAACTAAATAGATTAATGTAAACTGGTTTATAAACTATTTCAAAAACTATTATATGGAATTATTTATATTATTACACCTATATGGTTCTATAATGACCCATTTTATGCCCTTTTTCAATATTAAAAATATGGGTGCACTCAATTCATTAAAAAAAGTGTATCCTCTACCCCATATATAAAACACCACCCAATATCCCTTGTTTTTCAAAACTCACTACTATTTGGATAGAAGAATAAATGAAAAATTAAATTCCCAAATATCATCCCCTAATAATGGAAGACATAGTTTCCACACAAACCCTTCCTAGGAAATATTTACTATATTCCCAAAAAGGTTACCTGATGCACACCAGTCGTGGGGCATGGAAAAATAAATTTTATTTTCCTAAGGCAGCATAGAGGCTGACCACGGTAGTCTCAATTGAGGAGAATCATATTTGGTTCAATTAATAAATTTTATTCACCTAATGTAATTGTTTTTTATATAATTTATGAAAATATTGTTTTTGGGGGTTAAGAAAAACGAGGAATTAATGTAATGTTATTCGGAATTTAAATCTAAATGAAAATACAAAAAAATTAAAATTAGTGATGAATTTTCTTGATCCTAGGGTTGGATAACAAATGTAAAATAATTATTTATTTATCATTTAAATTCAATTTGATAATTCATTTGATGAAACCTCATTCATGGATAAATTTTCATTGATTTATTGAGTGTGTGATTTTAGCATGCCTCCAGCACACCAAACCACACCTCCTCCAATAATCATATAGGATAACACCTCAATCAAAAATGTTATTCCTAAAAGACCTGGTCTACCCTACATCATTTCATCTCATTGGAAAACCCATGCTCCACCGTATGAAGGTTTTTGAAGTTATAAAGGGGGAGAAACGAATTAATCCCTAAAAAGAAATGGAATTAAAAATAATGTTGTGGAAGATGGCCGCAACACATATAAAATACTCTGTAATCCTCAAAAAATATAATAAATTTTTTTTAACAAAATTTCAATAACAAAGAACACTATGAAACCCCCCTAAGGTCCAACACTTGGGTAAGTCACTTTCCATTTCAATGTGAATAGTGATCATAATAGAAAGATGGAAGAGAGATAATGAGATCTTGGTAGGAGGGAAGAGAGAGATGGGAGAAAAAAAGGAAACACTTTAATAAAATTATTAATTCATGTTACATGGGAAAATAATACTAAAATTATAAATAACAGAAAAGTTAAATCCTAAATGGCCCTTGTATTCTTCTCTTTAGTTCCCTAGATGGAATGAGATGGATTGGGATGATTTGAAAAGGAGGAGATCTTATCCTTTTATAGGCCAGATTTTCCATTCAAAATATTCTGCATGGTAGACCCATTAAATAGACTATTCATGTGTGGAAAATATAGTAAGAGTTTTAAAAAAATATCTTTATTTTTACCCAAAAAAATTCAGTATATTTTTCCATTTCTATTGTGAGTTATCAATGTTTCCCTAGGAGAATTTAATTATTCCAGATATGGATTACATATAAAATTTCTACAGTTTATCATGCCTTATAGGCCTTAAAATTGATGATTTATGTGTGGAATCTAGAATTTTGGTTGTTAATAAATTACCTATTCATCTCCATTTATAATTTCATATTCATTGGGCTGATCAAATTCACTGTATAATCTCATAATCAAAACCTTCCAAATCATAGAATAGAATTTGATCCTTGTGGTGTGAGCTTTTTCTGGTCCTCTATTTTATGAATTATTCTTATGTTCTAGAGGAATTAAATGTATCCCAGGATGTATAGAATCCTAAACATAATAAATTTCATGATTTGGATCAGTGGATAAAATTTAATGTCCAAAATAATAAAGTAATTTAAAACTATTAAAATCCAAAATGTGGAATTTTTATGATTATGCTTAAAATACCAATAAATCATATAATATGTATTTTTCCCTTAAAAGAACACATTGGTGGGATTTTGAAATTTTAAATTATTCATAAAATAATTTAAAATATTTCCTCTGTCAATTACACCACACGAAAAAAAATTTATTCCTCATGAATAAAATCAGAACATGGAATTCAGAGGTCACCAATTTTACCAATATTCAATGTTCAATATAATAAAATCAAACACCATTCAATGTAAAATAAAATATTGAATTATAATAGAAAATATAAATTTAATTTCCCATTTTTCAAACCAACAATCAAATATTTCATTATACATTTCCCCTTAAAATGATGGAACTTCTCTTTTCATTCATTCATTCTCCTCAATTCATTGTTATCAAGCATGCCATATCCTGATTTTCCTCACTTGAATAATTTATCTCATATCCCATGAGAGAATTCATGTGGAGTTATGATCATATCCTGAAAAAATTCTTATTGTATGTAATATTAAAAAAGCGATAATTTATCCACTTTTTAATGTCAAAATGAACATTAAATCATGAGGACATGCAATAACAATTCAATTGACTCTGAGGTTTATGGTTGGTAGGATTTGATATCTTAAAATTTTAACCTCAAGGGGGAGGCTTATCTCTTATGTACAATGAATGATATAAAAAATTAAATTTTAATGAAACTATCCCCTTAAAAGTATCAACTAAAACTCCCAAAAATATAAATTATGCTCATGATCATATTATGCATAACGAATGAAATATGCACTAACATTATTATTTTATTTTATTTTATTTTTATTTTTTAATGAACCTTTTAATTTTTTTAAATGTATTATTAGAATAAATGTAACATCCACCACCTAACCATTTATGATAAGATTCATAGGTATGTTAATGGTGACTTTTGGGATCCCCAAATCACAACACAATTTTCTCTTTTATTTGTATATTTCATTTCTTTATTCAATAGGTGAAAACAATAACGGGTACAATGAATGGATGAAATGACCTTTTTTCATTACAAAAAATAGAAGCCCCACACTTATTCCTTATAATATGTACCATCCCTCCCACCATTATCCCATTTACCCCCACACATCAATATTAAAATATCATAAAAATACCATGAGTTGGGTAGGAGTGTATAAAAATGGATTGAAAGATGGACCATCCCATTATAGGTCACTCTTGTTCTATATTGGGTAAAGAATTATTGATTTAAATGTGTTTTTTATGTATATATGATGTATAAGAAGTTTCCTGAATCATTTTAAAATAGTTTTTTTATTCATATCCTTGAAATATTCAAATGAATATTCTAGTAGGTCACATTTCCCAAGATCACTCAAGAAGACTTCTCAAGATAAAATTGGATGTATGTAGTCATGAAATCATCCTGAGAGTAGGAAATATTATTTGGTTCAATCAGTCGTGGCATGAGTAATAATAAAAAATCAATTAACATGATCTTCAGAAATTCCAAGCATGAAAAAGGATAGGGAAATATAATTTACATGAATTAATTAATTCCCTCAAATGATGAGTCCTCATTTTAATATCCATTCTTTATTTTAATAATATATTTTTTCATTTTACTCATTCAATTTAATAAACATTAGACAAAAAATATCAAATAATTGGATCCCTTGGAAACTCATGTCTCCAATATAATCCATGTAAATCATGAAATCATGCATGGGAAATAAATTTTTCACATTAAAGATCAAATCATTATTTAGGGAAAAATATAATGAGTTTAAAATATGGAAAAATAAAGTGAACTCTCTTTTTAAATGAAGATTAGTTCTATTTTATCTTAGATATTTTGGGATTCATTATGCCATTATGGACCTTGAAAAGGGAACTACCCAATTAATCACATGGATTGTTTCATTTAAGATCAAAAATAAAAGAGGGAGTGGGATTCATGCTATACAATTTTGTAATATTAAATTTGAAATCTAATTTCCTAGAATTCATGTAAAGATAAATATTTGTATGATCCCCAATGTGGGACCATATTTTTTAATGATTTAGGAGGGATATTCCATCAGATATAAAATTTCTAATTGTGGTTGAGGATTTTTTTATTTTAACCACCACATGTTTCTTTCCCAGCATTCAATTCACTGTCATTGTTCTCTAGAATTCCATGTTTAGAGTACACTAGATCATCCCCCTTCATTATGTGGTATAGTTTTCATGTAAGGGGTAGGATAAATTATGGGGCCTCCTCCCCCTTAATTTCTTCATGTGAAATGTATTCTTAAAAATACACTATTTTCTCTAGAAGTTCATGAAAATCATCACATTTAATATTAGAAGCTTCTAGATTTTCTCCGTCAGGCCGAGCCATTAGGATATCCTCTTGTACTCCCTCTGGTAAATGTTAATCATCTTTAGGGTGCTCCAAATGTTCCTCAATAGTTTCATTTTAATTTTAATTTTCATCATGCAGGGCACCATATTTGATGGATGAATAAAAAAATTCAAAATAATTAATAGGGATACTCTAATTAATTTCAGAAAAAATCAAAAGAGTTTCAGTTTAAGAATTTATCATCTCCCTATGTTGGTTCATCTTAAATCTCATCATTAGTTGAAATAACTTCTTGGTTTTGAGAAATATCATATAGAGGTAGGTAGTCAGGGTCCCCTTCTTCATGAATTTCCTCAAATAAAAAAGGGAATACTAAAAGAGACACCTCTTGACATTCACCACTTGATCAAATTCTTGAATGTAATTGGAAATTCAATTAGCTAATGAGCCATAAATTCCGAAAAATTGTTTTTTTTATATCCTACCTAAGGCTAGATATGAATTAATTGAATGAAATCCCCCCATTATTTGATTGAAAATATTTCCTCGCCTGACTAACAATAATACAAAAACTATCAACTATGGAAAAGGGTGATCCAATAATTAATTATTTCACCCATTAGAGACTATTTGATGAATTAAAAAAATAGTCGTTTGAAAACAACCTGAAAAATGAATTATTTCTAGTTTTTAATATGGAAAATAACAAAATTTTAATTTTTTAGTATGAATTTAAAAATAGTAATTGAAATACATAATTTTCTCCCTCGCAACAGTGTCGGTTTTGACATATGCCTATTATATGGCATATCAAATGAAATATAATTTTCTTAATGCAGTATAGAGGCTAACCGGGGTCCTCTCACTCGGGAATCTTCGTAGTAGCTTCAACAACTAATTATAAATTTCCTGATATAATTGGTCGTGTTTTTTTATTATTTATGAAAATGATAGTTTTAGGTGTTTTTGTAAAATTTGGAATTAAAATAATGGAATTAAAAAAATATACCTAAATGCATATACGAATGAAATGAAATTATGGAAGAAATGTCATGATCCTAGGTTTTGTTTACATGGGTTTATTCGTTATTTATTTGTTATTTAAATTCAATTTGACAAATCATTTGGTGAAATACCATTAATGAATAACTTTTTGTTGATTTATTGTGTGTCTGATTTTCGCATGCCTTCGACAAACCAAACCAAACCTCCTCCAATAGTCGCATAGGATAACACCTCAACTGTTAATTTTATTCCTAAATGATCTGTCTCCAAATATGTCATTTTGACTCTTTGGGTAACACCAGATCCCCCATATGAGGGTTTTCCAACAATAAAATAGGAAAATATTATTAATCATTTAAATGAATTGGAATTAAAAATAAATATGTGGTGGATGACTGTCGCCCTCGTCTAATACATATTCATCTACCACAAAAAGAATAATTTTTTTAATTGAAGCGCAATAAGAATGAACACCATGAACCCTCCCCCAGGACTAATCCTATTATCAGTGTCTTCCCATAGAAATGTGAATATATATCCGATGGAAAAGTTTAAGAGAGTCAATGAGATTAGGGTTGGAATAAAAAGATAGATGGAAGAAGAAAATGGAACATATTAATAAAAATATAAACTCATATTACATGGGAAATTAAAAAATAAAAAATACAAAACAATAGATAAATACAAAATTTCCCTTGGCCTCAACTCCTTGCTGCACTGAATGGAATGAGATAGAATGGAATGATTTTGGAAGGAGGAGCTCTCTTTCTTTAAAAGTAAAAATTTTCACTTCGAAGGAATCCATGTTTTTGACAAATTAAATTGCATATTCTTGCTTGGAAACCAATATGAATGTTGTTAAAATATCTTTCTTCATTCCCCTCATAATTTTGGCATATTTTTTAAAGGGTAGTGATATTTATAACTATTTAACTCTAAGAATTTAACATGGCTAGATAATGTCTCGTTATTCAATGTCTCGAGTTTCCCATGCATTAATGTACTTATAAAAAGATATTTCAAATATTCGTATCCATATTTAATGTTATTAAATAATTACTCAACCGGATCCCTATTCAATTTTATCATTATTGGGCTATCAAACATCCATATATAAGCTCATATATAAAACATTATTATTATGTGAATAGTTTTTCAGGCTTATGTTCTGAGCTTATTTTTGCCCCCCCAATTGATGAATTCAGATTGTGAGAAACAAGGATGAAATGAATCCTAGGATTTGTAGAATAAAAAAATTAGTTATTTAAATGAGAGAAGAATATTTTAGGTCCGAAATTCAAAACTAATTTAAAAATTATAAAAATCCAAAATGGGAAACTTTTAAGATTAAACTCAAAATACCACTAAAATTATAATATGTGGAAGTTTTTCTTCAAATAGAATATTTGAGGGATTTAAAACATTGAAATTAAATGATAAATTATTAAATATATTTTCCCTTTAAATTCCCCAACACATAAACCATGCTTACCCTCAAACATGAAATCTCAACATAGAATTCATAGGGCACCAATGTAACCATTATTCGATTTTCAAAAAAAAATAAAATAAAAAATAAATTCCAAATTCCAAATAAAATATAAATCTAATTTGCCATTTCATAAAGAACAAATAAAATCATGAATTTTTTTCCCCTTTGAAAAATGATTGATCGTTTCTTTTCATTCATTAATGCTCTTTAATTTATTATTATTAAACATTCTAAATCATTATTTACATTACAAGAATATTTTCCCCCATCACTCATTATACAATTTATGTGGAGTTATGCTAAAATATTTTTAACATGATATTTTTCAATAATTTTTTAAAATAACAACTCTCTCCACCTTTAAAAGTCGAAAGGCACATAAAATAATACTGAGTTCCAATAAAGGTTCAAATGACTCTAAAAATTATGGATGGAAGGATTTGTTGTTTTAAAAATAAATACACAATAAAGAGGTTTATCTCTTAAGTATGATGCATTATATAAAAATTAAATGTGCCATGAAATTCTCCCCTTCTAAGTATCAATTCCCACTTCAATTGATCTAAAATTAAGTCCATGATAAAATTATTCCAAATGAATTATTTATGCACCATCTTGATGTTTATTTTAATTTGTTATTATTTTTCGATGAACCATTTTTATTTTCCTCTATATTAGAATGTTATGGTTTGAATAAACCAAAATTCCACCACCTAACAATGTATGAAAAAATTCATAGGTATGGTAGTGGTGATGTTTGGATTACATAAATCATAAACCATATTTATCATTTTTTTTCAATTTTTTTTAATTTCAAACTTTTTTATTCAACAGGGGTAAAAAAATGAAGATTTAAATGAATGAATTAAATGAAATTTATAATTTCCTAAAATAGAACCCACACGTCTTCCTTATAAATTTTAATATCCCTTACACCATGATTCCCTTTACACCCACACTCGATTGTAAAATATCATAAATATACCCAGAATAGGGAAGGAATGGATAAAAATGGTTTGAATCATGTCTCATCCAAATAATGTTCATTCATTGTGACTATGGGATAATGAATAATTGATATAAGGGTGGTCGTTTGGGTATAAGTGCCTTATCTTGATATGGATCAATCTTTTTAATGTGTTTTTTCACAGTCAAATATTTTAAAATATCAAATTCATGTTCTGGTCAGTGACATGTCCCAAGATTATTCAAGAAATATGGTCAAGATAAAATAGGATGTACTTAGTCTAGAAATCATCATTTTATTGGGAAAACTAATTTTGTAAAATCACTCATGGCATGAATAATACTAAAAAAATAATTTAAATTAATTTCAAAAATTAGATGATTGATAAATGGTAGTGATATTTCATTTACATGAAGCAATTAATTAATTCAAATCATGAGTCCTCATTTTAAATTCTATGATTCATTTTAATCATCCAATATTTTATTTTAATCATTAAATTTCCTTAACATTGAAATCTAAAACAAGGATTCATCATATTCATAAAATACTCAAGTATCTTATATAAGTCAATAAAAGCATGAATTTAGGCACGAGAATGCAAATTTTCACTTTCAGGTTCAAATTATGATTTGGATAAAAATGTATAGAGTGTAAATGATATAAATTAAAATAGAATTCCATTTGGAAAAAATGATTACTTCTCTTTACATATTTTGTATTTGGGGAGTCAATGTTCCCTCATGAACCTACAAAAGAGAACATCCCAATTAAGAAATAGAATCATTTCATTTATGCTCAAAAATAAAATAGGGAGTGGGATGCATTATGTACTATTTATAAATACTGAAATTGAAATATAAATTAATATAAATCATGTAACGATAAATATTTGTATGATCCCCCATCTGGGTCTAAATTTTTTACTTCCTCTAGAGGGTATTTATCACTATTATCTAAAGTCTGATAGTGGTTGAGGCATCTTGGATCTAAACCACCAAATGTTGTGTTTTCCAGATCTCACATATTTGTTCTAATTTAGGATAATTCCAAGTTAGTGTACACCAAATACACCCCTTAGTAATGAGGTATAGTTTCCATATATGGTTATGTATAATGTTTGGATCCTCGTCCTCCTTAATTTTTACATGTGAAAATTCTTCTTCACAGTCTAGTGGTTTCTATAGATGTGCATGAAAATCCTCCATTTTACTGTTTGGAGATTATAAATTTGGTTCTTTGGGAAGTTCCATTGGGATATCCTCTTGTACTCCCTATGAAAAATGTTAAACATCATTAGGGAGATCCATGTGTTCCTCAAGAGGTGAATTTTAATTTTCACCATCATCCTCTGGGGCATCATTGATGTCCGAAAAATCATGTAATTCAAAAATTTTACGAATGATACTCAAATTAGATTATAAAAACAAAAGTGTTTGAGTTTAAAAATGTATCATCTATCAAGTTAGGTTCTTCTAGAATATATATTTTGTTCTAATAATCTCTAGGAATAGAGTAAGAGTTGATGGAGGTAGGTAGTCAGTCTCCTCAATTTCATGGATCTCTTTAAGAAAATTAGGGATGACTAATGGGGACCCTTCTTGGACCATTACCACATGATAAAATTATGGAATGTAATGGTAGAATTCAGTTATCTCACCAGTAATCACATAATTTTTTTTCGTATCCTACCTTATTCCATCAATGAATTATTTGAAATAATTCTCCCCATTATTTGATTTTGAATAAGAGATCACATATCTAACAATATTAGAAACACTATCAACCATGGCCAAGGGTGAGTCAATAATTTGTTCTTTCAACTGTGGGTAATTGTTCCATGTATAGAATTTTTTTTTTGAAAAAATCAGGGAAAAGTTTCTTTTGTTCATATTTATTAAATAAAGTAATAAAATATTTTTCTAATGTGAATTTAAAAAAAAATTATCGAATCAACTATTTGAATCCTTGATAATGGTTCCAATTTTTATGAACTAATATCGTGGGCCAGGGAAAAAAATATTTAATTTTATTAATTTTTCATAGAGTATTACTATGGTCATATCACATGAGGAGTATCACGGTTATTTCAATCACTAATTCTAATTTCTGTAATCTAATTTTTTTTTTTGTTTTTTTATATTATTTAAAAAATTTGACTTCTGGGGTTTTTGAAAATGTGGAAATAAAATAATGTTATTATGAATTTAAATCTAAATTAATATGTAAATATAATGAAATTAGGTAAGAAGTGTCTTGATACTAGGGTTGATAACATGTGATCATTCATTATTTATTTGTTGTTTAAATTAAATTTTATAATTCATTTGGTGAAACATCATTGTGGAATAATTTTTATTTGATTTATAGAGTGTGTGATTTTATCCATACTATGGCATACCAAACCACACCTCCTCCAATAGTCAAATAGGGTAACACCTTGACTAAAAATGTTATTCATGTTGGAGTTGGTTCCAAAAAAAACCAACTTTATTGTGCTAAATGATAAACCTATATTCATTAGATGAATATCAATAATTTTTTTTATCACATCATGATTATTCTTCTGTGTGACATAGTATGTGATAATGTCTTAAGAATAGTTATCACACTAAATGGTCATAGAAGATCCCTGCTATGATGTGATCCTGGATGTTCCATGAAAAAATTCTTGAATATATGTTCTATGGCTGGATTATTACTTTTGATGGGACACAAATGATATCGTCTATCAAGGGTGGGGACTCCTGAAACTTTTTGGTACCATCTCATGGTGTTTGACCATGGTAATACCCAATATGACATTATGGGAACAAGACCCACTAGTAGGAAATCAACATACATAAGTGTCATAGGATGTTCCTATCTACAGACATGTGTATTGGTCCTTAGACATTAATATTATTATTAATTGGTAGTATGACTCAAACACATAGATGTATTGACGAAAACTGTGATGAATGATGTTCACAGTGAGGTAGGATATTTAGGTTGTGTCACGAGTAAAACTACACTAATGAATAATAAGAGAAAATATTTCTCACTTCTATGTAAATAGATATCTGATTCCCATGAATGGAAATGATATAGCCTAACTCAATCAATGTCCATGGTGTTCACTTGGAATGTTCAATTCCTGGAAGTCATAGAATGGGAAATCGAGCACATGGGTTGATGGCACGTGCATGCAACCCACTTGATTGGAGATATCGGGAAAAGGGGATTATATTACATAGTAAATGTTTGTATGAGTTGAAAAGTCACTATGACATCAACTTCATTTTCTTGGATTCTTTGACCCGTTTCTATATATTAATCTTGGACTCTAGTAAATCCCACCCAATTCCATTAATAAAGAGGCCTAGAGGGCCACACACTATGTGTAGCCAGTAACTCAGTTAAATAATGTATTTATTTAACATGTTGAATAAATATTACTCCCATATGTTGTTCAATAATTATTCATGTATTTTAGATAAAATTTATTTTATCACTTTTTATTTGAGAGAATATATTTTCGATGAAATATTTATTTATCTAAAAATAATTCAATTATATTTATTTAATAAATAAATTATCATTGTTCACGACCCTGTAAATGTTGGGGAGTATTTGAGAACCATATTACGGGTATTGAGAGTAATAATATTAAATATTATTTGGTTAAATAATATTTAAATATAATGTGCAAGTTAAGAACATGTCCTAGAGATAATAGAGTTATTATTATTATATGACATAGGGTTTTCACATGGAATAATAAATTAGGTAATATATCCTATGTTAATTATTTGTTATTACCCTGTGAATTAAATTCGTTAATAACAAGTCATAGAAACAATAAAATTTCATTTATTATTTCACATGGGGTTTTCACATGGAATAATAAATTAAGTAAATGAACATCTTCTAATTATTTATTATTACCTAGTAAATTAAATTCCCTATTATTTTATTATTATCTATATAAGGCAATGTGACAATACACCGACTAACTCAACGTTATGTGCACCACATCCTTGGAGAAAAGATCTTAATACTAGAGAACTCTTTCCTATCAAAAATTACTCTCATGATTTAGAGACATTCTCCTATACTGGATGATGGAGAATTCATTTGAGGAGATTCTCAAGGTGATCTTAGTTAGACATCGCAAGTGCAAGGATCTTCCACGATAGAACCCAGAGACTCCTTTAGCGACGTTCATAGATATGTGGAGCATGTTTGGATCACCACTAGAGTATTCCTATCCTTGTATTCTACATCGCATTGAATCTGATCTGCGATTCCCTGGTTGGACTCATCAATAGAGAATGAATCACCTAGGAGGTAATTCAATAATTAAATTAAATTAATTATAAACAAAAAATTTTGATACTCTCTTCTTGGATCCAGGTTCACTCATTTTTCTATAACTGTTATTAAATTATGTGGATGTTGAAATCATCTTCGTATTTATCTCGGATTAATCATCGATTTTGGAAATTTGAAATGCTGGGAAGACACCCATGAAATGCATCCGATGCGCCAGGAACCTACATGTGCTATCAGAGGGGTTATATTTTCATTTATAAAATAATCCATTGATGATTAATTATTTAATAATTTATATTTTCAATTAAGGTATAATTTTTCTTCTAATATGAATTTTTAGGTCTATTCCTCCCTTATCATTTCTCACAGATCTAACAGAATTGAGTAATTTTATGATTAAAATTAAATCACGGATCTCATCAGGAGGCATCGATGGTTCTATCCAGAAAACACTAGAGTAAACACTATGTAGTCAGATATACACACTGTGTATTTTTGTTCAATTTATCAGGAGTAATTTGGAAATTACTCAACCCATGTGAATTAAGGACACATGGTGTAGTTAATTATTACACAGCGTGTTGACCCGGACAGACTAGCGCACAATCAGCCATACTACATGCCATGTGGCCTACTGGAAACGATGTGTAGTGCCTTTATGTCAAGGTCATGTCTTGTATCCCACAAATGGATTTCTCGAATGGTGACTATGTAGTACGAAGTCTACACAGCATGTGGCACATTAGACATGCCATGTACTACGAATATTTCAAAAGTACGCCTCACACACCATTTCCCCTTGCGTTTACATCAGATGGATGATGAGGAGGGTAAATGTGGTCATGTCGGATCTACACCATGTGTTGTATTTATATGTTAAAAAGATTTATAATTTATTATTATATTATATAAATCCATGAGACATGTACCTTCATGTGGGTTTAAAGTGGGGACACAACATTTGATATCTGTTTGATATATATATATGTGTGTTTGTGTGTGTGTGTTTAATTAATATCTGTGTAATATTAAAATATATCCACATCATGTATGAGTTTTATTACAATTAGAATTCTATGTTAATTCTACATATCACAAAGAATAAAGTTTATGGAGGTATATAAACATGTTGTGTGTTTTTTAAGGGTATAAATTGGGTTTCCTCCAAGGTACATGTTATGTACAATGATAAGGATAGAATCACAAGGAAATTCAGAAAATGATTAAGATAAAAAGCGATGTTTAGTTAAATATAGTGATTAATAGAATTGAGCAAAATTTATCTTAATAAGAATTATTAAATAATTGAATGACCATTTTATCAAATGGAAATTTTGTTACATGTATGTGGATGAACATGATCTAGACTAACCCTTTGTATGTTATTTGTTCCTTTTTAATTTATTTATTAAATAAAAATTGTTTTATTTCATTCCTTTTTCTCATTAACCTGTAGGGAATGTGTGCCCATGATTTCTATTATGATAACCCCCTTTTACCCCTCACATATGTGTGAGGTAAAAGAATATTTAATTGATGGATCTTGAAAGCTAGTGGAAGTGGTTTATGATAGGAGGTTTGGCGAAACCAATTCATGTAGTTACAAATGTGGACATGTTTAAAGCTGTAAACAAAAACCATAAACGGTGCAAGGTGCTTTCCCCTAGGTCACGGATATTTTATCAACTAATAGATAAACTAGCCAATTGTAATACTCATGATCATACCCTTTATTATATTTCTATCAGCTACATGGTTTTTCATTTTGAATGTTTGGTGTGATCCCGTAATTAATTAACTTACAAGCATACAAGATAGAACAAAAATAAAAAATGTCTTATGCGAAAATATTATCTATAAATTATTAATTACTTATGTATATCCCACTTAATATTTACGATCACGTGAAATGGTAATAAGTGGAAATTTACACATAAAGAGTAAAATACCTCAATTAAATTTTCAGTCGGTATAGCCTTCCCTTGATTTAGTTAGAATCGAACCATAGTTCAAAGTCTTGGACCAACCGTATAGGGGGTTCTTTCAATTATCAGGGAATTCTAATTTAAATTTTTGGATGAATTAATGTAGTTTACATAAATATACTAAAACCTTTAATGTATCTTCACCAACACATGTCGATGTAATGTGAAGTGATATTTGTATCCTTACACCTAGAATATCCAATTAATAGGATATTCTAAATCCAATGGTGAGGTCTATTCAAATTTAATATAATACTTGGATAGTAAGAGATATTAGTTTATTTATTTATCAATATTTTTAAGATAATGTACTAAAACTCATTTTATCATAATTTTTAGAAGCAATAATGAATATTACATCAAACGTATAATTGTGATCCATACGCGAGAAGGTATAACTTCTCAGCAAATATAATTTCCATGAGTGGAAAAGGTGCCTTTCGGTTATCCATCACTAGTGATGAAACATTATGTTCTGGAAGATCCTTTACCAATTATTCCTGGAAATGAGGTGATTGATGAGGAACTCTTTGTTTATGAGAAAAAACTGAATTACATTATGTATATTCAGAGCCTCATGATATCATACATGACCAAATATCTCTTGAAGAAACATGAGTAAATGGATTCTTATAGCAAGATGTCTCACCCTCAGGGTCTCTATCGACGGAAGGCGAGACATGAGAGCTGTGAGATCTCCAATTATTTGTTAACTACTAATCATGTAGAGTCTTCACCAGCTGGACCACATGTAGTCATGATTACTGGAAACATTGAGAATCTAGAAATCATAGTGATTAAATTAATAGATGAGCTTCATATATATCTTATTCCATAACCTCTTCATAAGAACATATCTAGTTTTATTATGAAATATAATATGAGCAATAATGATAAGAGTCTATCAGTGCTTCTTAACCGATTCAGCATGTTGATAAGGATATGGGCCATTAAAAACCTAGATCCCTTATGGTGATTATGAAGAGGGAGGACAAGGAAAAGGGGGATAATATTTATAAACAACCAAAAGCCTCTGAACACTGTATTACAAAATAGAATAAGATCCAACGGTAGGAATGGAATAAGAGGTACTACACATTGCATGTGGTCGGTCAGACCACTAGAAGAGGAACTGAACCCATATTCAAGGGGAAGAAAAGGGTTCATTTTTTATTTAGTAAAATATTTACCTTCATACACATTTGGTATTAGATACAACATTTTGGTCTCACATCTATATTCAAATTAAAGAAACAAGTAGATTCCATAAAGTTTCTATAGGAGAGGTGGATCTACGAGCTTCCAATGGTGAGAGGCTGCCTGCTCTTCGCATTGGTGAAAACCACATCACATTACAAATGGTAATGATTTTGGTTTTACATTGATATTATTATGTATATAGTGTTACCAAGAACATAATTTATGTATCGATTTTAGATAAAAATGGATTTATTTTCATTTTTGGAAATAAATTTTGTTAATTTCATAGAGACAACATATGTTATCATATGGAACATTTAAATAATGTTTTATATGTATTAAATTACGAGTACTATGTGTTGGAAATTGATAAAAAACAAAGTTCATAGGGCTCACCCAACAACCAGTTTTGGCATCCCCGCCATGGTCATATAAATGAGAAGCACCTGAATGAGATCTACCTAGAATGTAATTTAGGATCTTCCGAGATAAAACCTCAAGATAGATAAAACTGTTGTTTACAAGGGAAAATGACAAAAATCATTTATTGTATAGGGTGAAAGGTCCATATATCTTCTATGACTGGTACACATTGATTTGTGTGGACTACTTCCAGTAGAAGCTAGAGGTGGGTATTCTTACTTTAATACTATTACTAATGACTTGTGTAGATATGGATATTTCTACTTAATGATGTATAAGTACAAGTACGTTGAGAAATTCAAGGAGTTATATAATGATATAGAGAATAATATTTGTATAAAGATAAAGAATATTTGATCTAATTGAGGTGGAGAATATCTTACCCAATAGTTCATAGACTTTTTAACAGAGTCATGGATTCTATCTCAACTCACTCCATGTTATACAACATAGTGGAATGGGGTTATTGAAATTATTAACCACAAATTTTTGTAAATGGTATGGTTGATAAAGATTCATGATAATCTTACATCATCATTTTGGGTATATGCACTACAATGTGCGGAATACACATTAAAAGAAGTACAATTAAGGCAGAAAATGGGATTCCCTTCGAGCGATAGAGTAGAAAGAAACCATCTTTTTCGAATACATGTGTATGGGGACATGAATAATTTGTTAAGGTGTTATAATGAAAAAAACTAGAACCATGGGGAACAAAGGGTATCTTTCTAGAGAATACAAAGGAAAAAAATGGATACTCCCTATAAAACCCCTCAGACAAGAAAGTTACTTTTTCTAGGCAGGGTGCCATTCATTAGAGGGAGAACATCATAAAAAACAATTGTGGGAGAATAATTCATTTTAATGAAGTTTATGCTTATGATATACAGTAGTTGGCATTTCAATAACTTCCACAAGTCCTTGTAAAATAGGTAGTTCATGAAACACAAGTACTATGGAGGGGTAAAAGGGAGGTAAGGGAATCATGTAGATATGGTTTCCATGTCACTGAGGATGTTGACTCATTATTGTTGGAAAATGATGAACCTCTCTCATACATATTAGTAGTATAATGTTCAAAATCATCACAATGAATAGAAGATATGAATTCTGAGATGGATTCCATGTATCAGAACCAAGTCTGGGTTCTGGTCGATGCGCCAGTTGATGTGAGTCCTTTTGGGTTTAAATGGGTATTCAAGATAAAATGGGACATGAAAGGTAATGTTATTACCTATAAAGCAAGGCATGTGACATTATGTTTTAATAGGATTCAAGGAACTGACTATGATGAAACATTTTCTCTAGTTTCCATTTCTAAATCCATAAGAATCGTACACTCCATAACATCGTTCCATGAAAATGAGATTTGGTAGATGGATGTCAAGACTTCATTCCATAACGAGAACATTGAAAAGATGTATATATGACACAACCAGAAGGGTTTATGACATCAGGTGATGATAAACGGTTATTTAAGATTCATAGATTCATTTATGGATTAATGCAAGAATCATGGTCATGGAACAATCGATTTGATAAATCCATAAGATAATTTGGATTCATTAAGAAGGAATGTGATCAATGTTTTTACAAGAGGTTTAATGGGAATGCAATAATTATCCTAATATTGTATATTAATGACATATTTCTTATTGAAAACGACATAACAGTCTTGCAGTCACTCAAGGAATGGTTGAACAAGTTCTTATACATGAAGAACATAGGCGAAGAAGCCTAAATTCTAGGGATCATGATCATTAGTGATAGATCAAAGAGGATTCATGGACAAAGTCATAGTACATAAATTGAATACATAAAAAAGAGATTTATTATGGAACAATTTAATAGGTGATTGGTTCCATTGTCACATGGTATATATATTTCAAATAAAATGGGTCCCCAGACACAACATAGGATAGATAGGATGTGTAAGATTCAATATGATACAGAGATTGGATATATCATGGATTCCATGTTATGCAATAGACTTGATGTTTCTTATCCATTGAGCATGGTGGGTAGATATAAATCAGATCAAGGAGAAAAATGTTGGTCTACTATTATGATAATCCTTAATTATTTGAGAAGAAATAATGATATTTATCTAGTGTATGGTGGAGATTAGGATCTTGTCATCATAGGGTATGTTGACACTAGTTTTCAGACAAATAATAATGATCTGATGTCATAATCAGGATTTGTTTTCTATCTCAACAGAGGAGCTGTAAGATAAAAAAGTTCAATGCAGCCAGTTTTCGTTGATTCTATAGTAGATTCCAAATATATAGAATCTTTTTATGTAGTCATATAATTATTATAGATTCATATCATTGTATATGATCTTTATTTATTTCCAAATAGTAATGATCCCATTAAAATGTATTGTGATAATAATACAGCGGTGGATCTTGAATAGAGCCAATTCCACATCAACGGACAAAGCACATACTCTGATAATATAAACTCTTGAGGGATTTATATAAAAGTGGTGAATTTTAGGTGAACATATTTTCCACGAAAGGGAACGAAATAGACCCCTTGACTAAAAGCCTATCTCAGCAGTTCCATGAATATCATGTTAGATCTAGCGGACTAAAGGTTTTTAGTGGTTCTCCCTAGTCCAAGATGGAGGGTGTATGTGTTGGTACACTAGAATCCAAATTCATTGTACTTTATTATAAACATGTATTCATTGGATGGATATTAATAAAATCCTTATACCAACATGATTGTTCTTTTGTGTGACATAGTATGTGATAATGTCCTAAGAATGGATGTCCCACTAAAAGGTCATAGTGGATCCATATTATGACAAGAACCTGGAAGTGAAATGAAACTATTCTTCAATATATATTTTTTGGCTGGATGACATCATTTTAAAGGACACAAATTTTATAGGCTATCATGGTTGGGGTATCATGAAACATTGAGGTGCCTTCTAATGGTGTGCGCCCTTGATAATATCTAGGAGGATATTAGGAGACCAAGAACCCCAGAAGGAAATTAACATTCATAAGTTTCATTGGATGTTCCAATATATAGACATGTGTATTGGTCCATAGACATTATGATTACTATAACTAGGCATTATTACTCATGGACTGACATGTATTGATGAAAACAGTGATGATAGATGTTCACGGTGAGTTAGGATATGTTGGGTTCATCAAGAGTAATACAACATTAATGAATAATGCAGGAAAAGATTTTTCACTTCTATAGAAGTATATATCTTAGTTCCTTTAATGGAAAATACATATCCTATCTTAAACCATGGCCTTGGTGTTCACATGGTATTTTCAATTTTGGGAAGCCAAATAATGAGAAATCAAGCACAACGGTTGATGGAACATTCATGCAACCCGCTTGATTGGAGGCATCAAGAAAATGAGAGTATACTAATCGGTAAGCGTTCGTATGAGGTGACATGTAATTTTGAAATCAACTTCTTTATCATGGGTGAATTGACCCATTTATAGACAGTAATCATGGAAATTAAGCAAGCTCACCTAATACCAACGAGAAAGAGGCCTGGAGGGTCACACACAAAGTGCGGTCAGTATCCCAGTAAAATAATTTTTTTTATTTAACAAGTTGAATAAATATTATTCCCGGTTGTATTTTAATAATTATTCAAGTATACCTGGTCCCATTTATTTTATCACTATTTATTCGATAGAATATATTGTGGATTAATTATTATTTATCAACAAATAAGGTATTTATATTTATTTAATAAAAAATATTCATTAATCAAAACCTAGTACATGTTGAGGAGGATTGGAAGACCATGTTATAGGTTCAGTGAAAAATAATATTAAATATTATTTAGTTAAAATATTTTTAAACATAATGTTCATATTAAGAAATTGTCATGGAAATAATAACATTGCTATTAATATTTTTCACAATGTTTTCAAATGGAATAATAAAGTATGTAACGACACCTGTGCTAAATAATAATTATTAAGTGGTGAATTAAATTCTCTAAGAACATGTCATGGAAATAATATAATTAATATTATTATTTGATGTGGAATTTTTATATGGAATAGTAAATTCTGTAATGGAACCTATGCATATTATTTTTTATTACCATGTGAATAAAATCCCCTCTTATGTTATTATAATCAATATAATCCAAAGGGAGATTCCACCTACTATGTAATCATTATGTGAAAAACATCCATGATGAAAAGAAATCAAGCCTATAAAACTATTCCCTCCCCAAGAAGACTCTCATAATGAGAGAAATCCTCCTCCATAGGATCATAGACAAATATTTCTAAGATATTCTCAAGATGGTTGAAGGTGGACATCGTAAGCGCAAGGTTCATCTGTGCTAGAACCCAGAGAATCCATCGACGATATCTGCTAATATGTAAAGAATGTGTGTATCACCACAAGAGGATTATTATCCTTGGATTATATATCGCAACAATGCCGCACCTCAGACAAGTGGTCGGACGTATCAATGATTTAAGAATCACCTTGGAGGAAGTTCTTTTATTTTATTAAATTAGTTATAAAAAATGTGTTGATCCACTCTTCTCAGTTTCGGGTTCTCTCATCGGTCATTATCTTTTATTAAATTCATTAGATACTAGTGTTGATCATCATAATGATCCTAGAATAATCATCAATTATAGAAGTTTGCAATGTTGGGTACATGCACATCATGTACTTCTGTTACACCAAGAACCTACAATTCATAAAATAATCGGCTCCACCATATACCATTTAATCTATTTGGGAAACAACATCTCTATAATAAGATGAATTTTTATGAGGGAACCGAGGGAAAAAGAATTAATCATTGAAAATAAATCGAAATAAAAATAATGTCATGGTGGATGACCTACACACCCATGCAATACTCTTTCATCCACCCCAAATAGAATGAATACATTTTTTATTTGATGTGAAATAATAAATAACACCTTCAAAAATCCCACATGCCCATGAATTTGGTTATTAATATTCTATAACAAAGTTTATAGTGATTTTGATGGATGGATGGCAGTGAGAAAATGAGATTTGGGTTGGAAGAAAAAGAGGGATGGATGAAGAAAAGGAAACACTTTAACTAAAATTTTAATGCAATTTACAAAGTAAAATAAAACTAAATTAATATTATAATATAATAGATATCCTAAATGGAAATTTCCATCCAATCCTTGGTGCCCCAGATGGAATGTGATGGATTGGAATGACTTGGGATGTAGGAGCTCTCCTCCTTTTATAGGAGAGATTTTACATTGAAATGTTTCCACGTGATAAACCCATTAAATGGTCAATTCACAGAAGGAAAACATCATGAAAGATGTTAAAATTTGCCTTTATCATTCTCTGTCAAAATCTATGCATTGTTTCCCATGCGTAGTGCACTTTATGACCATCTCACTATCAAAATCTAATCTTCATGGGAAGAATCACCATATTCAATGTCTCAAGATTACAATGCATTAATGGGATTAAAAACAAAGGATTCACATGTATTATCCATTATAAAATATGTTAATAAATATCTAATCTAGCATCATGTATAATTTAATCATTATTGGGATAACCATATTCGAGATATAAGCTTATTTTTACGATCATCAAAATAAATAAATATTTTTTAGTCCAATTTTGTGATCTTATTTTGGGCCTCCAATTGACTGATTGAGCTTCTAGTCAAAAATAATTAAATGTATCCCCTGATTTACATAATCCTAAAAATGGATAATTCAATGATTTTGATGAGTAGAGAATGTTTTATTTCTGAATTAAAAAAATAATTAATTTTTTTAAAAATAGAAATAGAATATATTTACGATTAATCTCAAAATACCACTAAAATAATAAAATGTTGAAATTTTTCATAAAATAATACATTTTTTGGATTAAGAAAATTTAAATTCAATATAAAATGATTAAAAATCATTTCTCTGTCAATATCTTGTAATGTTATTCAATAAGCATCTTCATTTTAATTTCTACACCTCCTTCAATTTTTATTATACAATGATTATATAAAAATCTCAGGAAATTACATATACTAGGATTTTTTTGATAACTTTATGACATAAATATATCAACAATTACATAAAATTTCATAATAAATCGTCATTCATGTGTGTGGAAGACTATTGCATCGCGAATCGATCTCATTCGTTCTTCCATTACCGCCATTAAAGGTTGTGTTTGATGATGGATATGAATAATATGTATAATATTTATGACATATTTATACCTATGTTGTATCTATATAATATATATATATATTTATTTATTTACCTTCCATTATTTATGAGATGTGATAATTTCACTCACATGTACGGTGGACTATCTGCGTGCGAAGCGATGTGATTCATCATTCACAATGGCTTCCCATGTCCTGAGATAATGATAAAGTAAATGATTGTATTAAATATAAATGAAATAATTATGATATTCCTGAAATAGTTATAATTAATAAATTATAATACATATATACCATTCTTTCATTCCTTTTCACTCAGATAAAGATGATAACATCATTCGTGTTCGTGTGGACTACCACATTCACATAGAGATGTGACTCTATTTTCATCACCAAAACAAATGGATTATATATATAAATATATAATATTTTATTAATGATATTATTATCATTCATATAAGTTAAAATATTTCTCACCACCTTTCGATAATGTTCATTGAAAAATGGAAATGTTACTCACGCATACATGCGACCTACTACCCTTATAATCATAATATACTTCATTTTTCATAATCTTCATTCAAGATTGGTTATAAAAGTATAATTAATGTTAAAATATTTTTATTATTCCATGTTATTATTCTAGAGATTATATAAATATATAATATACTCAATAATCACCACATTCATTGTAAATTATGGATGAGAAAAAAATCCAATTATCATCCTAAACAACGAAAATAATGAAATATTATTAACGAATGGGTGATAATATATTTTAAATGGAAAATATATGATATTATAAATATTAATATGATTACTATTTAATTTAATGACATGGTTAAAACCCTAATAATTGACTTTATATAATTTACAATCAATAGGAGGTGTGAGGTAATAAATTTCATCTCAATTAACATTCCAATAATATTTATTTTTTATTATGAACTTATACAATTTCATTAGGTTTATATACTAGCAATTTGACATGTAATATCAAGTTTAATTAATAATTCATGGTATTTTAAGGTTCAATTTTAAATAGTTAATCCAATGTGATTTTACTTTAAAATTACTCTGTGACAAAAGTTATTTTGAAATCTCACTTTCTTTTGTGTTTTCTTAGTTTCTCCAAAAACGATCTCTTTATTATAATATTTTTTTCATCAGAAATAAAATTTTCATTAGATGTCAATATTCATTGGTTATTGTTATGTTAATTTAATAATATTTGTGACATTTTTTATATGGTTATTTCTTGGAATGTTATTTGATTAAATGAGGAAATATAGAAAATGTGTATCCTTAGTCAAAACGGACATTAAATGACATAGAATATTTTTCTGAATTCAATTGAATATATGATATTTGATAATTTATATTAAATGTTATCAAGAAGTTTAGGTATAGTTTATATAAATCCCTTTGATTCAGTGTTAGTCTCATGAGACGTATCAGTTTCCCAAACTGGATGGGTTTTAGCCTAGTATGTTTCATACCATCTTTTGAAAGGTATTGATGCTCAAGGTATTATGTACATGGGAACCATGTAATCCAATAAATATTAATTTGATTCATTAATATTTATTTTATAAAATATTTTCACTGATATTTTCTATATGGTATTATTTAGGGATGAATTTCATTATTACTCTATTGAATAAATGGAATGTGTTTCAGTTATTTATGTTTTAATATTTTTTCTACCTATGTCCCCATGATTGTAAATATATTTAAATTATATTTGGTTTAGTTACATCATTTCAATGTTTATTATGATTATTGACTAATGATATCATCCACTCTACATAACCCTTTCTGATCATTTGATCTGACCAATATTTTGTTTCCTTTCACCATTATATGAAGAATAATTATTGGAATTAGTTTTAATGGATCTAGTGCATTTTATTTTATAATGTGTCATGATTTATTTTATATTAACATTGAAAAATGTGTATCATGTATGTATATAGTTTTATAAATCTATTAAACAGATTGGTCCTTTGGCTTTCATTCTATTTCACCTATGTTAATGTAATAAGGTAAGACATCAACTATAGACATTGGGGGCCGGGGTTGTTACATCATATCGTGGATGATATATATATGTTTATCTAAAGTTTAAATATTTTATTATTGATATAATTACCATCATAAAAATATAAAATAATTACGACCTTATATCGATAATGATCTTTGAAATAGGGATTGTTACTCATTCATTTGTATACCCTACCGTCTCAATGATTGTAAAGTTGATCATTTCTCATACCCATAATTATTGTTTAGTTTCAAAACAAAAATAAATTATTATAAATTATTATTATTTCATTAATATTTTTCATAATGTGATGTAATAATGATTCCTTTAAACATGGTCAACACAACAAATATATTTTGAAAATTATGATCCGAATGTACTCTGAATACTGGTTGTGGATTTATTTACATATGTAATTAAATATGTCATTATAATAAATGAAATAAATGGTTTAAAAATAAGATTATAATCCTATAAAATAGTATTATGAAATCAAATATTTAATTTGTGTTTATTATATAGTAGTCAATGACATATAGGGAAAGTAGAGACTCAATGTAAGGGATTTCATATCAATTTCCTTTCATTGAGGTTGTTTTCATATTATGCACATAATTATTTTATAGGGTTAATATATAAAATAAATTATTATACACCATTATTAACCCTTCATGATTCATGGTAATTGATGTGAAAACATGAATTATTTCTTCTAATTGAATTTTACATGGATGATACCAAGTGTTAAAGAATTTCT
This sequence comes from Viscum album, assembly GCA_963277665.1. Classification (NCBI taxonomy): domain Eukaryota; kingdom Viridiplantae; phylum Streptophyta; class Magnoliopsida; order Santalales; family Viscaceae; genus Viscum; species Viscum album. The sequence continues at coordinate 436,233,634 of OY728167.1, read as the reverse complement.
CAAGTCAATTTCATTTCGTTGGGTTATAACTATTATTAATTTTCATTTTTATTCCATAAAAATGTGTTAATAATTTATTAAATTGTTTTATTATATATTTAAACTTGTTTAATTATTATTTATATCTTTTACACTTAGTCCCTCCATTGATTAATTCTCAATTAAATGATATAATCATTGTGAAGGATATTGGTCTCAAATTATCTTTGTTTGAGATATACATTTATTATTTAAACTAAAATTCATAAATGAGGTGTATATACTGAACCATTAACATGTTATATCTTGTATATAATTATGTAAATGATATTTAATGATTTATCTGATTATATTCTTTCACTGGACATATTATTGAAAATATACCATTGTATAAATTTAATTATATTACAATCTAATTTATTTTTTAGATTTTTTATCTTCAAGGTTAATTAAGGAAAATTTTATTATCTTATATTATAAAACCACATATATTTTATACTACTATATTTAAGAAAAAAATCATGTTTAATTTACATTTATTCTCTTTTTGATTAAAGAAACATATAGATAGTTGTTTGCATGTGATACTGATCTTGTATTCTCTTCTAAAATTTGGTTATTTCTCTTCCGTATCAATTTTATCTATAATAATTTCAAAAATATTATTCTCGAATAATATATGGATTCCTAAATATATTTCAATTTACCTTTGACCTTATTTTACAGGGTTTTAAAATGTTAATTTTATTATGTATTCTTAATGGGTCACTTCTAACTCCTATTTCTAAATATTTGTATGGAATGTTTATTTTTAACGTCTACCATATTTGTGGATATTTTCAGCATTATGAATTTTCTATTTTTTGGATATTACATTATTATTTTCCAATTTCTTTTTAAATAATATTTTTTCACATTATTTTTTCAATATTTTATTTTTTTAAAGTGATTTTCAACGTTACAATTGTAGTCTCATTAAAAATAACTTTTGGTAAATAACCTATACTAATTGTTTGGAACTATTGGTAATGGTTCCAAAATTGTTGGTATAGACTATACCAATGGATTTATCCTATCCCAATAGTTTTGGGAAAACCATTGGGAATGGTCTATCCAAATACTATGGAAAATATTGGGATATGTAATTTAAAATAATAGAGGTATTCCTGGATTGAACATATAACCTCCCTCTTAAATATCTAAGACCTAAACACTACTCTAAAATAACCTTTTTGAATAAAATTGGATATATATATATATATATATATATTTGAATGAAAATAAATTTTTGATATACTCATTATTATTTGATAAAATAATATGTTAAAAATAAAAAAAAATTTACCATCGGTTTGGAAAATAGTTGGTATAGACATATCCCAACGTTTTTCCAAACCGATGGAATATGTATTTTTTGGGGGAATATACCAATGGTTTTGGAATACCGTTGGTATAGGGATCTCTAAATGGATGTTTTACCAATGGGTTTCGAAAAACATCAGTATATGGACATTTTATAGAAGCTATATCAATTGTTTCTCTAAAACTATTGGTATACCAACGAAATATACCAAATGTTTTTCAAAACGGAAGGATAGGGTCATATTATTGTACATGTATCAATGGTTTGTCCGAAACCATTGGTATAGGTTTGTTGGTATTGTTCCGGTTTCTAATAGTGATTGTTTTTAGTGATATTTTGATGCTAAATATATTCATAAATTTTAATTGTGATTGATGTTACACACAATCAATTGGGGATATTTTTTAATTTTGATAACCTTATTCATTTTCTAGATATATTATGAGAGTGATGTGGAACTCGTTTATTTTTCACAGACGAACCAGGAAATGAAATAACAATGATGATTTTTATGTGGAAAGGTGAAAGATTATAAATGTTTTATTCATGAATGGTACATGGACATTATTATAGATGATGTGTGATCCTGATATATATTATATTACGGGTTTATCCCCATTATATATAATTATAATGGGTGATCCTATTACATCTTATACGACGTGTGATCTTGATATTGATTATATGATGGGTACGCTCATATAGTCCTCTATAACATTGGGTAATGAACCTTGTATTTATAGTTAATAAGCATAGAGTTTACTAGTTTTCTTTATCATATTTATTTACCTATGACACTATTATTTCATAGATGGTTTATGAATATAGATTTCAATGATATGAACATATATGTCTCTATGATTTCTATGGGTATTTAATGCTCCCTTTAATTAATATTGACAAAAAATGGATCAAAATTATTACATCCGAAGACACTTTCATATGTTAATGATTTATCTGATTTTTCAGGATTCACGATCAAGATATTGATGTTTATGTATTATAATATGTTTTTCTAAATTACATGGATAATTTTGTCATACCATTATAATCATCTTATTCTTTATGATGAAATTAAATTTTTATTGATTTTGTTTACACTTAGTTATAATTTTTATCTCATAATTTTTATTTTTCATTTTACTCTAGTAACAAGGAACAATGTTAAATTATTTTTTTGAAGAATGTTTTCATATTGGAGAGTTTTATGGGAGATATTAATGAATTATTTTTAAATAATAAAAGATAGGTGTATGTGGGAAAAATTACTACATAAAGAAATGGGTATTCCTATGTAAGTGTTTTCCCTAATTATCAAAAAATATTAACAAAGAATGTTCCGTGGTTATTTTAGTGATAAAATATTTCCATTTGATGTTTTAACTTTTTGATGGATAAAATTGGGCCTTATTTATTAGTACGAAAACATAAATGTAACGATTGTGTTTTTAGAAACGGATTAAGGAGTGTGATTTCATGGATATTATAGTTGGTATCATAGCATGGTTTAGATGAATTTATAGGTTTGGATGTTTTCTTAGGGGATTAAATTAATAGTTATTTATACCATCATGGGATTATATTATTTATGTTTTGTCATAAATTCAAAGGTGTCGAGACCCGTTTTTATGTTATAAGTGAAGATATTTTAAGGCGACTAATGATATTTTTTTTGGAATAGTGTTATTAGTTTGAGGTATTTGTAACCATTAAGGTTAACATAAATGATTATTATTGAAAAATTATATTAAATTTTTTTAGTATCTTCATAATTGTTTTGAAGGTTATATTAATTATTTGATGTTCATTTAAGAAATATGATATCCCATTTGTTTGGAAACAATGTGTCACGTCGAGCAATTTCAGGGGGATTAAACCCCAAACTGAAGGGATAAAAGGATGAAACTCCATACACTAGGTGAGATATTTTCTTGGTCAATATGAATTTTTTTATTAAAAATATTTGATAGATAAAGATTAATTGCATTTTGGTAATGTCTATATTATCTTATATATAACCATGATATTGAAATGTGATTTCGTGATTATGTGACCAATTTTATTTCAAAATAATTGCACTATTTTTGAAACCATATATGGTTAAGGTAAATATAATATTTTGGGATTTTATTTGAGGAATAAATATTAAAATACATTTTTGGTCAATATGTGACTTTATTGTTGTTTTATGGGGATACATGTCATTTATGAAAAGGATTATCATATCTAGGAGATCATATGAATATGTTGGGTAAATTTTTGGTATAGGACATTATGAGGGATTCAAAAAAATTGGACATAAATCTTGGAAGATTATGTGATAAAATTAATACAATATTTGGGGTATATTGAAAAATTTTAAACACAGTTATGTATAGAATTAATTTTTGGATCACTGAGAAATACTGTTGAATTTTAGAGATTAATATATTAATTATTCACATGAAGGATAATTCATTTTTGAATTATGATACCTAGTTATAACTATTTTGGGTTCTTTAACGTATAATTTCAATAAGAAAATCTTGTTGTACATTTTTTTATTATGTGATCAATTAGAAGTTTATTTTAGTGATTTTTGTATGAATAAATTCATCTTGAATACTCATCATTTGAAGAAACAAATATTATTATGGTGGATACTGATTAAGGAATGAAATTATACATATAAGATATATATATTCCCTTATTTTGTTAATCATGATTATAATGGAATTAATCAAATCTAGAAAAATAAACATAATGTAAATCTTTTATCCTATTATGATCATTTTTGAGGAATCGATAGTTTTTCAATCCACTTTAGTTTATAGGCTTCTATTTTTTAAATTTCTCAAGATCATTCACTTTTTTATTGATAAATGATCTTTTTCACTCTCCACAATTATTTAGAAATTATTTTTTTCTACTATGTCCATATTTTCACATTCCACTAAATTTTTAATTTTTGGAAATATACTTATGGGTTATTCTATGTGACCCTCATTTTCCCTTTCCAACTTTTAAAGAATATGTTTTATTACCCCTTTTTATGATTTGAGATACCAAAAAACATTATGATTTAAAAACATTTATTATCATTCCAAGAGAAGATTCTGAGGATGAAATATTAAAAAATGGGGAGAATGAAATATACATAGATTTTAATAATAAAGAAATTGTCTAATAGCATGTAAGATACACAATGTCTAGCTTAAAAAAACTATGGAAAATTTTTATTTTAATATGACAGTTTCACCAACCCATTAAATTAGAAGGTATGAATATGTTTTCCTGGATTTATATAGAGATACTATTCTTAATTAATGATAATTTATTTATAAATGATGAGAAAATAGAAACACTTTTTTTTAGTAAAGTCATTTTATTTATCAGAAAAAGTTTTCTAAAAAAAATATTTAATTGTTTTTTGTGAGAAAATATTATAATTAATTTTTCAAACTTTTGTAAATGTTATTGGCTATATTATTTTTAACTTTAAAATGATAATATAAAAATTATATTTTGTAAAATTTTGATATTTTATTAAATATTTATTGTCTAATGGACTGTGAAAAATATTTTTTTTAAAAAAAATATCATTTTATATTAATTTATTTATAATGTAAAATTATATTTTGGAATAATTTTCAATTATCATTACATATTATTTATTTTAACTTAATGAATTGTTTTTAAAAGAATTTTTTATTTGAATCTTTTATAAAAAATATTTATACTTAAAAATATATATTTTTCTACATATCTATTTTTTCATCTAATTTTGACGGTTTAATTTTAAATTAAATGGTCCACTTATGTGTTTTTAATCTTGAAAAATAATTTAAATATTTGGAATTATAAGTTCTTTATTTGGAAAATATTTCCCTTTTATTTTTATTCTGTATAAATAGTATCCGTAGTAAATATATGTTAACATAGTAATGGTAAAATGGATTAATTAAGGGTAAAATTAATTTGATAAGGATTGAAACATTAAATTAACACATGAATTAATTTTATTTTATGAGTATATTCATCAAAAATCATTAAAAATTAGAGTATGTCCCCTTTTATCATATCCCTATGATTTTAACCATTATATAATATAATATATCGAAAAATAAAAAATATCATTCCTATTTTTTTATTATCTATAAATTCAAGAAATAAGTATAAATAGAGGTTATGTTTGGTTAAAAATACTAATTTAAAATAAAAAATATTTTATTTTTCATGTATATGTATTTTAATTTTTAGTGTTCAATTAATTTCCTTAAATTCTTGTGTAATGCTAAAGATGTAATTATTAAAGAAAAAGACAAATAAAATAATTGATTTTTGAGAAATTAAAAGTAATAAAAAATGAAATATTTTCAATGTTCGTGGGATTTTTTAGATAAAAATAACATATTATAGATGTTTGAAATTATTTTATTATAATTCCATTTGTGTCTTGGTGTCCTTAATGTCAAATTAAATGAATATTTCCAAAACTAAAATTTAAGATATTTTAAAATATATAATATATGTTAACTGATTTATATTTCATTAAAAATGTTATATTAGAATAGGTAATAGACATATGATTACTAATGAAAAATTATTCAATTTATGGTCCAATTTTCCTTTTTTAGTAACCATTTTTACTACTAAATTTTAAAAACATTTTTATCGTGGTAAATGTCAACAATGATTATGACGACTTAAATCAAAGAAATAAGTGTAAAATACTAATCTAAAACCATAAAAATTTATTTAATGAGATTATTTTCTCTTATAATCATATTTTATTTCAATATTATAAATTATATCTATTTTAACTAGATAATAAATTTTGATTAATTTAATACATTAAAAATTTCCCAGAGTCCCCCTCCCCTCTTTTATATAAGGGAATTCACTATCTTTTTTTATCGCACTTGATAAAATTTTGGTTTGGAAAAATAATATAAAAATAAATTATTTTAATCCCTATAAATTTTATAAAGGTTTTTTTAATATCTACCATATAGGTCTTAAGATGTAATGAAAATGAGGTTTTCAGAATAAGAGGTATTGTTCTAAACCGAAGATTTTAGCTCATTTCTTATTCTACCTCCTTTAGATATTAATTAAACATGATGAAAAAATAAAAATATTATATTAAATATTCAGTGATGTTATTATGTTAATTTAATAACCTATATCCTTTTGCTCTTACAAGAAATGGGGTCAAAACCATCGTTTGTGTTTATAATAGATTGCTTCCACACGAACCAATGTAATTATTTTTACAGTACCACCTCTTACGATTTTTATAATTATGAAATTTCTATTTATATATTATATTTTTAAAATATTTATAATTAATAAAATTAATTTTAACATATTTTTACTTATTATTCTATTCATTTAATATTATTATCGTCATGCTTGAATACTTGTGGAGTACCACCTCCACGAACCGATGTGATTTTTTTCCATCACCAAAACATATGGATGATATATGTAAGTTTATATAAATATATAATATGGAAATTTTGATAAAATTATCCTCTTTAAAATATAAAATAACACTCAACATATTTATCTAATTATTTTTGAAAAATGGAAACATTACTCATGCACATAAAAAACCTACCGTATCCATGATTGCAATGTAGTTCATTTTTCATAATCTTATTAAATAGTTGATTTTAAAAGTATACTTTATGTAAAAAAATTAATTATTATTTCATGATTATTATCCTTGAGTTGATGTAACAATCAATTCATTGACCATGGTCAACACACTGAATATGTGTTTAAAATTTATGGACTGAACATCCTCCAAATACCCAACATGGACATAACTAACTGAGTAATTAAATATGTAATTAAAATAAACGAATTAAATGGTTTAATGATAAGTAATTAAACCTGGAAAATTTTATTGGAAAATAACATAGTTTATATGATTTTATAATATAGTATTTAAATGGAATACATGGAATGTTTAGACTTGAGTCATGGGATTTCATCTCAATTTCCTTTCATTGAGGCAAGTTTTAATGCTATGCAGGAAATTTATGTTATATGGTGTATATAATACAAATTTTTATGTTATAGCGTAAATAGACTATAATTAATTGTATTTCATGTTGATACATTAATTATTTCATTCAAGGGGGTTTTAGTTGAATATTAACAAATGGTAATGTGTTTCATAACACAATTTCCATTCACTGGGTTATAACACTTCATTATTGAATTTTTTATTCTCTAATTTTGTGTGAATCAATCAATAAATTGTTTTATTATGTTTGAAACTATTATGGTGTGGGTATTTTTTTTATAAAAAAAATCTTCATTTGTTAATACTGAACAATCAATGTAAGGGATATTCATTTCCAATTTTATTTCATTGGGACTTGCATTAATGATATGAACCTATATTATTTTATGACATTTATATACCACACAATTGGAATATTATATCATGAATATCAATTTTCCCATGATATTTAATGTTTTTTCTAAATTTATTCTTTTGTGGGTCTTAGGTTTAAAAAGTTACAAAAGTGGAAAAGGCTTTATGATACAATATTTTTTTCAATTTGGGATTGTTTATGTTAAAGGTTCCATTGGGGGAAACACATGATATTATTTTATTGAATAAATTTTCCATTATTCTCATTTAGTTATGAATTTGGATTAAATTTATAATTTCTATTTCCCCTTTATTGTTTAATTGAACATCAATAATGTTATTTTTAAGTGATACTTATCTTGTATCTTATATTAAATAAGTAATATTTCTTTTACATATCCATGTTTTCAAAAATTATTTCAGTAATATTCTATTATAACAATAAATTTTTGTTCTAATGTTATTTTACATGATCATTAGGTATATTTTTTGTGGATTTAAAGAGGTAATTTCATAATGTTTTCCAAATGGGTCACATTTCAATACCTTTATAAGATGCTTGAAAAGAATATTTATTTTTATCTTCTATTAGATGAACATATTTTCCTAACAACATTAATTTTATTTTCATTGAAGATTTATTATATTTATGTAAGGTTATTTTGAAATTAAATTATTTTCATAATTGTTATAAAATTTTAGTTTAGAAAAACGTTATTTTTAATGTGAAAAATGTAATTTCTCAATAATATTTTAATGATATTGGTATGGTATTTTTATTTATCAAAATAAAAAACACTTGATGATAGTTACAATTGACTTAGGATATTTTTTAATGATTTCATCCCCATTATTTATCGAAATAGATTATTATATTGACATGGAACTAAATAATTTTTCACTAAAGAACAAAGAAATTAATGAACAATGAATATTATTATATCAAAAATTGAACTATTATAAATGTTTTATTTATTAATGGAACTTATAAATTATAAATAATTATTGGTGAGCCTAATAAAACATATATAATGAGCTGTTCCCTATTATTTTTCCTCATAACAGGTGAGCTTGATAAAACTTATATGATGGTTGAGCCAGATTTATATTACATTTTGGGTGCATCCAAATAGCGCACCAATGCATTGGGTAATGTTCCTTATCTTTATAAGCATGGAGGGATATTACAAGTATAGTTTCTAATTTTAATTAAAAAAAGATCATGTTATGCATGAAATGGATTTGAATATAAAGTTATATAATGATAAAATGTTTATCTCTTTTCATTCTATTGGTATTCCATAATTCATTTGATCAAGATTGACATCACATGGATCATGATTGTTACATCCAACAACTCATCCCTATTTAATGAATTATTCCAATTTTATGGATTTATTATCAAGATATTGATGGGTATTAATTATCTTTTGTTATTCTAATGCACATTGATTACGTCTCCATACCATTATTCTCATCTTATTTACATTGATGATATTAAAATTTTAATTCTTATAATTACCCTTGCAAATAATTTGATATCAACCTTATTATGTTTCCTATTCCTGAATTTATGAGTAATGATCTTAAATAATTTGAGCCAAGAAAGGACTCATGTGTGTATAATTATATTGTTGATGTTGATTATGTATTGTGCTATATGAAAATCTAAGTGTATGTGGGAAAAATGATCACTAAATGACATGGTTATTGTTATGTAATATTTTTTCTTATTTCTATAAAACTCTAAATCAAAAAAATTCCTTGAGAATGTAAGTGATCCATTATTCCCTTTTGATGTTCTATGTTTTTTATGGAGAAAATTGGATAATTCTTTCGGTATCGTTCCAAAAATTTAATGATTACAATTTCAGCATCGGATTCAAGAGTATGTTTATAGGGTTGTTACAGTAATTCTCATTTAACTCTTTTAATATTTAGGTTACTATTATAATCCTCAAGTTAGTTTTATATCATTTAATTTATTATTCAGACACACATATTTTTAATAGTGAAATATTTTTATATGTCATATAAACACCCTTTAATTTCCCCATTCTTTGTTCCCATAATTTTCTCTTTGGGTTCACTATAATTCAGTTAAAAAAATTTAATTAAATTTATTATATATTTTCTTTTTCATAGAACTATTAATTGGTGTGAATTTTTTTAAATAAAGAATCCCTAAAAATTTGGAAAATTATGTTCTTGTTTATTACCCATTTTATTACTCCATTGTGATATTTTATATTTTATAGACTGAATTTTTTGTTCATAGGTAATTTTCATTATAAATAAAATAATATTTATATTTATTATTATGTGAATGTGATATATTTATACAATACCTTATATATAAATATAAAACATAGAAATATTGGGAAGAAACATATAATATTGAAAATTCTAGCTCATGAAATTATTCCCCACTTAGGAAATCCCATCCATGAAATTTTAATTTATACTCAATGATGAAACGAAATTTTATTACTTCTACTTCATCACAATCTCATGTTCTATGTTTCTTATTTGTACTTATAGTATCACCAATGTAAATTGATAAGTGAGTTGTCTTGTATATATAGAACATTAAATCTATGATAAAATTACTTCACCAGCTACTCCTTATATAATAGATCATTCTCTAATTTCACCACTAATTGATTTAATATATTTGAGGGATCTTCTATGTTGTTCCACATGACAAATAAAGGAGACACATCAGGTATATGGGAGATTTTATTGGATGGTCAAGGAAATAATCACCAACTACAATGTGATGAGTAATTTCAAAGGGGACAATATATCTTTAACATAAATTCATCTTCCCCAAAAAAACTCATGACTCTCTTCCATGGAGATATGATATTTGTTTTGTCGATGACTGTTATCATTTATTGTTTATCAAAGCTAGACTACTCTATTGTTTTGATTAATATTTTGAATCATCCTTATCATTTCATCAAATATTTTTTCCCATAATTTTATTCAACCTAGATTTTTCATAGTATGTTGTAATTGTACACATATTCCCATAAAGGGATATACATGGATTCATCAAAATTCTCATTTGCAAGTTATTATTGTTTCTAAAAATTACTAATGTAATATGTTGATCCCATCCTCAATTTAATATTTATGTTTGAATTTATGATTTACTTTCAATGTTTGGATGGTTATTCTAATTAATCATATATCTGAGGGAGATATTTGATAAAAAAACCAAATATTTGTTTGATTCATATTGAAGAGTCCTCAAGAATTTTTAGGAGTACCATGGATCACATTCAGAAACAACTGATAGTGGTTCCCCATGATTACTCACCAATTCCTCGACATATTTAATTTCAAAAGGACTAGGTCATTAGTATTTTCAAGTTATGCTTAATTGAGAAGAAGTTATAAAACCATCCACCATAACACATTTGTATTTTTTCACTCATAATTATTCAGATGACTAATGAAAAAATCTATTCTGATGTTATCCCATATACATATTGTTATAGGTAATGGTATCATCATCCCCATTGACTTTTGTTTTTTTAATTAACATTGTATCATACCAATCATCATGATGTATATTCAACTATCACCCTATTCATGTTTTTCTATAAACATTTCTCCCATAAATCATTAAACATTAGAGTGCTTCCAGGGTGGATCGAGAATGTTTAGCGCTTAGTATCATATATTTTTTCCATCATTTACGCAGACTCAGATTGTAAACATAAGAAGCTCCCAAATTTAAATATTATATCAATTTCATTTTTGACCTCCTATATTTGATATTTCTTTATTACATCCACATTATTTTTAATATCTATACAATTTTATTTTTCTTTATTAATCATAACATGGATAGATGGATGAGATATCATTTTAGCAAGGTTGGATATCATACCTTCCATTATGATTCAGATGTTTATCCTATGAATATATAATAGGATTGTATCCCTATAAATCCTAATTATAAATAATGATACATTTTCCTTAATAATTGGACCATATATCACATTATTAATTGTTCGTAGAAGAGAGAGGATTGATATGTAATAATCTTTTATCAATCACATCCATCATCATTAGACACATAGACTACATAATATGTAAATATAAACCTTAATCTCCAAAAATAAATTTATACACCTCACTTATATCCATAGATATAAGTACTCTAAATATAAAATTTGAATATTATTGAATCAAAATCCTCACTATGTTTTAGTTAATTTTTATTTTAATCCTCAAACTATCTTGAGTCGTAGTCAACCAATTTATTATTTTTCATGAGTACACAATCAAATTTATTCTTCAAAGATTCATTATATATAAAAATTCCTTCCCATCATAATTTTAGTTTGATTATAGGTTTAGTAACTAAACTCATATTAAAATACAAGAATCTATCTTGATTGTAAACTATTCATACAATCAACACTCTGTTCCAAGTAGGCATGGTTAGTGTGTTTTAAAATCCTGATAATTTTATCAAAACCCATTGATAACACCCAAACAAAACTATAAGACATTTAAATTTAATTTATATATTGTTATATGTAATTATTAAATATCATGTTTAATTGATGGATCAATATATATACCATTGGATGCACGAACATTCATTAGGAATGTAACTTTCTCTTTCGAGAACCAACATTTACTACAACTTTAATGAAAAAAATTCTTTTTGTATGGAAAATAAATTATCCCCATGTTCCTATTTGATTTTTACATATATAGGAATATCATCATTATAGAAAAAAAAACAAATTGTGGAGGTAAAATATGAAATCTATAATATCATATCTTTAATAATTTTTAGAGCATTAGTAAATCCAAATGGAATTAAAATGAATTCATACCGTTCATATATTATAGAAAATGAATTTATACCAACATTATATTTTAGAATATATTTTTTAAATATAAATAAAATGGTCGATATAATTTATTAGACACAACAAAAAACTTAACCAAACTATGATATGCTATGGAAATATTGTTATTTAAATATGAACAATTTAACTTAGCCACTAGTTTGGAAATTATGAATAACAATAAAAATATTATGAAATATAATATGAAATTTTTTACATATTTATACTTATTTATTAGTTTATAGTAAATAAGTAATGAATTTTTAATCATAATCATGAAATCTTATAAGTATAAGAACAATTAATTTTTCAAAGGATCAATCTTCTATATTGATGGTTTACATTAAATTTTTTATTTTAATTTACAAGGTAAATTTATAAATATTTGGAATTTTATTTTATAAAATTGATTTCAATTTATGTTTAGAAATTTAAAAATTTTATTTGGTTTTCTTTAATTTCTCATAACTAGTTCATTTTTCGGTGAATAATGAAAGATATTGATATTAAAAATAATGTAACATTTATTACCTTACCATAATATAAAATTGACAAGTTATATTATAAAAAATTTATGAAAAATATATATTTAATAAGTTAGATATTAAATTTAAAAAATATTTTTAAAATTATAAATGTATTTTTTACATTTTGTAAATTTATGTTTATATTTTAATGTAAATAAAAACAATTTTCTACACTTCTCTTTTATCACGTTTTCACAATGTTAAATTTATATTTGTATTTTTTATGTAAAAAAGTATTGTTATATTTTAAATAATCAAATTAATTCAATGAAAATCAAAATTAAACAGGATTTTGTTATAAAATAATTTTTCTGCTTAAACATAGATTTTTTATGAAAATATTATATCATTGAATTTTAAAAACATCTATTAAATGTAATTATTTCCACATATAGTAATTTTATCATAGAAAATTTATTTCATATTTAGTTTCATAATTTTTGAAATTTTTAATGACTTCCATTTTATTTTTAGTCATAATAAATATTAACTATGAAAATAATTTATCATCTCTATAAAGGGTAAATTGAGTGAATTAGGGTTACAACCATGAGATAAGGTCTCAAAATATCTTTAGATTTTTTGTTTAATTAATTTTATTGTTTTATTTCAATAAATATCATTATATTTTAAAAATATGGATGTTTTTTCCATTTTCTATTGATTATGAGTTATATTATATATTAAATTTTCAATTATTTATAATTTTCCACCCACCTCACTTAAAAAAGGTAACCTCTTATTCTCACAAATAAAAACCTCTTTATCCATTAATCCGAACCAATATTCTAGGTTATACCCTCCCATAATCCTTATGCATGACCTTTATGTGCTGGTATTCTCAAAATACCCATCCAAAAACCTTAAGGTGCTTATCAAAGGAAGATACCATAAGATGATGTGTATGTTCATACTGATCATTTTTATGTTTCTTTCTACATAAACCACCTCCAAATATTCTATAAACATACATAAATTATTAAATAAAAATACCAACTATAATTATACGTTTTTATGTTAAAAATACAACTATTTTCTATCTCCATTATATCTAATGAAAAATACAAACATTTCTCATGTGTATGTACAAATTATCATATCTATGAAGGTATGTACTTTATTTTTCATCACCATGTCACATGAATGGTTATATAGATTAATTTAATGAAAATAAATGATTTTTATATTAAAAATTATTATTCGTTAAATTTAATTTTTAATATACCTTATTACCATTCTATCCAAAGAAAAATGATAATGTCGTATGTGCGTACATGTGCACTACCACCTCCATGAAGCGATATGATTAATTTGTCATTTTTTATTAACATGGATGGTTATAAAGATGAGTTTAATTAATATCTATTATATTTATGATATAATTATTTTTCTAAAATTTTTAATTATTATTAACCTATATTTCTTTTCATCCATATGAATGTGGAAGCATCACTCGTGCATACGTACAGACAATCATCCCCTCAATGTGATGTAATTCATTTTTCATCTACACCATATTTTGATAGGTATCAAAGCATATAAGCATAAATATGATATTTATGAAATTATTAATAATCCACATATATAATAAAACCATTACCAAGAAACATGGTCCATAATCATGAAACTAAAAGATGCATGAGAAACAGAACACTTAACACCTCAAATATTCATTTTAATAAATATTTGTTAATAAATGGGTAATTGGAAAGTATATAAGAATAATATATTATAATATAACTAAAAATATGGATCTTTTATGGATTTATATTGTATCAAAATTTATTATATATGATCTTAATATCAAGATAGATGGATGTCTGGAATTGAGGAAATGGTTTTCATCTCAATATTACTTCATTTAGATATGTTTCATGTTATACCCCAATTTATGTTCATATGTTTTGTATATTCACCATATATATATTATATTCCTATTTTATTCATATAAATTTTTTATATTTCTATTTGATGTTATTTCTTTTAGGGGGTTTATGGCTTAAAGGTTACTGAAGTTGTAAGGGTTTATATAAAAATATCACATTTATAGATGTTGTTTATGTATCAAAATCAATTGTTAGAAATTATATGTAAATTATATTGAAAAAAAAATATTTATTTTTTTCTCATATCGTTATTTATTTTGTTTTCTGGTATTAGAAAAAATATGTATTCTCTTTCATGCAAAAAAATAAAAATTTCACTTTTTAATAATCAGAAACCTTACTTCTATTTTTGGTTGATAATATTTCTCTTTCATATCCATGTTTTTAAAAAAATTTAATTTATTTTATTAGGTATAATTATATTTTTCAAAAAGTTAATTTTAAATAAATTTAGTATTTTTAAAAATTATAAAAATGGATCTATTTATTAGTTTTTTATGAAAAACTATTTTAATTTTACAAAAGTGTTACAAATGTTATTTTTTAATGTAGATGGAATGAAGAAATTTTCCCACAATAACATACTTTATTCAGGATTTAACATTACATGTTTCCATTGTTTATTAGGAAATAAATATTAACATTTTATAGGAATTTTTATCATTTAAAACGTACTAAAACAAATTGATGTTTCTCTTAATTTTTTAAGAATATTTTTAAAAAAATTAAATGTATTTTTCATTATAGTGAATAAAATTTAAAGAATTTGATGCTTAAATATGGTTATACAATCAATTTCTCTATAAAGATTATGATTATGATGTGTTGTTGAAATTTCAATGAATCCTTTTTCTTTTCCTAGTTTAATTAATAAATGTTCAAGTTATTATTTATTAAGGAATTTATTAGAGAACCAGTTTCATTCCCATTGGTTAATTATTATTTTAAGGGACGATGAATGATTTATTATAATTTTGGAATATAAATCAATGTTTATAATTACACATATGGTGGGTCTATCATATCATTTAATTTATTGGGTATAGTTTTATAACACATGAGATCAATGGTATGTGGGTATTTATCCTAATCCAAAGTGGTTATATAGTTATTTATCCCAATTAGAATAGGATAAATGAGTGGGTGTCCCAATCACAATTTGGTATAGGGGTTTGTAACTAAAGACTATTATTCAGTGAATGCGTTTATAATATATTTTACATAAAATTAGGTATATTGGTGGCCATCCCAATACTATTATGTGTTGAATGTCATGGTGGTTTACTTGATATATGAATTTTTAAATTAGTGGTTAGCCTTAGAAAATTATGATATAATTTTCTTGGTGTGTAACCTTGTCATATGATTTATACAATTATTTTTACGACACAAATTCAAGCCATAAACATATTCCATATGCTTATGATATTCTATAATTTATCATGATTTATTAAAAATGATTATACACTCATAAGATGTTTGAGTTTTGTAATGAAATATCCTTACTCCATGAATCATGATTTATGATCACTAACCATTTGGGAATGAATTTAATAAGCATATGTTTATCTTTATTTATCATATGAGCTCACCATTTCATTTTTTTACATTTCCTTCTGCTATGAAAAATTAAATTATATAATATATTTATAAAATGTTACCATGTGTGGTTAATTTTTTTTAATATGTGTGAGAATTTTTATAAAAAAAAGAAAATGATGGTATTAATGAAAAAATACCCACTTCATTAGAAATTAATCATTTTTGTTAGGTAATGGTTTTCCCCATTCCCCCAAAAATATAAACCCAAAAGGATATGGGTATTTAAGAGACAAAATATTGGCTATTGATATTGTAATTATGTAAGGTTAAAATCGATTTTCATCAATTGATAGTAATTACATTATTCAGGGAATATATTTTTTGCACCAGAATCTTGCATATGGGTATTCAGTTATCTGAATAGACTTTGAATTACACTGAATATTATCCTATAATTATAATTATCCAAATTTAATACAAAAAATTGAGATGTCTTAAGCCCACATATATGGTTAATCTGGTTACCAATCTAAGGGAGTGGATACCTCATCATTATTGTTATTTTTTTAAACTCTTGAATACTATTGTACAGATGAATTGATCCATTTTTATTCATGATAGAGAGGAATTTATCAACCAATAGTGAAACACTATATTGTATAAAACAATATTATATATTCTATTGTTTCTTTTTCTTCAACTATTTTTGTTAATGGGGGATATTTTTTAAGGACTCTTGGATATAGGAAATGATCTAGGTATAAGTTCTATAAAGAACACAACCTCTCTATTAAGAATAATTCCATGAAATTCATAAAGTAATAAATCAAAATATTCTTTTACAATAGTAATTTAATCTATCATAAATCATTACTTTGAATCTATCTTTAAAACCAGATATTCTTGATTATAATGAAATTAAATTGACAGATGAGAATGATTTTCTAAAATAAAATTAACAATTCTCCTTCCACTTTTATAGAATAAATTGATGGTTTGGAATATGGAAACTCATTTCCCTCTCCATGTAGTTGAAATTATATCAATATAAAAAATAAATCCATAACAATTATTGAACATAGTTCAAAAAATTGGAGTATAATGTTATTTTATAGGATATTATTCTAACAAAATATTAATTTGGGAACAAATAAATTTTTTACATTTATGGATTGTGAAATATGGTGTTTTCACAAATAACACAAACACTATGTTTTGAACTACTGTATGGATATTTCTACTAAAATTTCATGACATGAAATGAAGTGTAGAAATAGAATAACCTATGAAATTTTATATTATTGAGTAAATAATAAGTGAACATGTCAGAACATCACCAACAATATCCACATCAACTGTAGAGATAATATTGTATTCTTTTTTATCCCCTGTCTTCAAATGTTTTCATCAACCAATTTCCTTAATTATCCCTTGATTAGTTCATTGACATAAAAATTTTCATTTCTAGTTGTAGTTGAAAAATATAAATATTGCTGGAATATTGATAAATGCATTCCTTTCAATGATTATATTGATGAGATTATTTATATCACATTGGTATTCGTGAGATAGATTCACAAATAATTCAACCAGAAAACTATTCATTGTTCTAAATAGCTACTCCCAGGGGATATTCATCCCAATCTGTGGACCTTTCGGTAGTTGAATCTTATTTCCCTGTTCATATTTATCTCAAGAATAATATTCAATTTTCTCCAGAAGTATGAGAACATTAAAAATAAGGAATATCCATCACATGTTTAAGATAAAATTAGACTATTGATTCTTATATATCAAATTTTAAAATTGATAAATATTATTTATTGGTTTTATTTAATCCACTAATGAATCAGTAAACTTAATTTCATAGATAATGATAAATCCAGTGGAATACCTTTCTAGACCTGTGAGGTTTGGGGCATATGATGAAATTTATTTATATTCTCCCTATTTCTAATCAAATAACCCCCTATCAATTTTAATATGTACTATGAAAGGAAAATAATTATTCATTTTTCCAAAATTCATCCAATTCCATTAATTCAATTCCTTATTTAGGCTTTAATTTCTTTATCAATTTCTACCAAAAAATAGATTTCTGGGAAATATAAAATATATATAACCTTATATTTCATGGAACATTAATTTTTAGAATATATCTTCTCAGTGTAGTTAATCCATTTCACCATGTTTAGGGGATGAATGGATCCACAAAATTTGTTTGGAAAATATTGCATATAAAACACATTTGAAATTGGTTATCTCTAAGAATATTAAGAGAGATGTATATTATTTTAGATTTTTTTTAAAATGAGTGAGTTGATAAAATAATTACATGGGTTCGTGAAACCCACTCAAATATTATTAGTTTCTACAATACTCAAATTATCATTTATATATAGGGAAATTAAGAACATAGAAGTAAAAACTCATTAATGACTTGTATATCCTGGCATATGAAATTATATGGTTTAATCATAGTTATAGATGATGTATTTATTATAATAATCTCAAAAAATATCCAAAAAAATATCTATACCATTATTTAATAAAAACTATAGTGATCAATATCTTATACACATTAGATTAAATCATTTTTCAAAACGCATGACCTTAAAAACCCTAAAAATGTAGAGGTCAATGACCATTGAGTGACTAGAAGTCAAATAAATGACAAAAAAATTAAAAATAATTCTATAATAATATTTAATCTTATATATCATATTACCCCAATTAGTATATTGTATATCCTCATAAAGACATAAAGTAAAGGGTGAGAAATAAATCCTAGTAAGATAATAATCTATGTAATGAATGAAAATGAAGTACAATAGATGACTCATAATTTAATAAATGGTGTAATAAAATATCATGATAATATGTAGTCATGTAGATACATTTATTATAAAAATAAATTCAAAAAATAATGAAATCATAATATTATGTCACAAACAAAAAACATGTCCTCATAAAAATAAGTTAGTTCACACTTCTAGGACATCATAACATAATATACCAGACTAACATTCCACAAGAAATCAATAGTATATCATGATATGCATTTATTACCCATATTACTGTGTTGATATATCAATATGGTATTACCTATTCTATATAAATATACTAAGAATATGTGTCCCCATTAGAAATAAATCACACATGAATCATAACCCTGAGATACCAATGCGGCATAAATGAGTTGCACAATGATGTCCCAATTCATAATAAAAAAATATCATCAATATCATCAATAAAGGGATTATATAATAAATATTATATGTTAATTTTTTATTAAATATGAATGGTCTAGTATGATATTCCTCAATTGAAAGAAAATTAAAAATAAATGGGTGGAGGAGAAGGTATAGAAATGAAACTCATAAATGAAGTTTTAATAAATAGGTAAGAAACCCTTAAATAAATTAGGAGCTTAAGGATTTTATGAAAACCATAAATGAGCTATAATACATTATATTTAAAAAAGTTGGTTTTTATGAATAATAACATTTATAAGATAGATATATACAATGGAATATTAAAATTTAAAATTTTCATTTTTTATCTTGTTTAATTTATAGAAGAGATTGAAAATGGTACTTGTAGAGAATAGATATCCCAAGATACTAAATTAATAATAATTTTGTACAAATAACAGATATATATATTAAAAAATAGTGAATTGAATAAAAAATAAAAGATATTTGTAAAGAGTGGTCAAGAACTAATGGAAAAAATGGAAAGTGAGGGTTCCCATTTCCTTGTGACTTGACTTATCTTAGTACACATGTTTAACATACACCATAATTAAAATTATTTTTAGTATATAGCTTATTCATAATCTTCATCTGATTTAATTAATTTTAATTATTTTTTTACATTCATAATAATCAAATTTTTAAATCATGATGTTCATGTCCACCACATATACAATTTTTGTTTTAGGATTCAAAGATTATAGGGGTCTATCAATGAAATTTAATGATGATGTAAAATTATTCCAGAACTCTATAAATGTGATGATTTATATTTCATTCCAAATACTCTAATGGTTTTAAATAACAACTTTTTCTATTAAACCCTTGATTCAATTAATATAAGTGTTAATGTATAATGCATTTTTAATTAAATATTTTTTCATACCATGTATATTGATACTATTTTTATTTAATTTGATGATTATTTAACCATTATAGGAAAAATATTATTTAATTATTTGTCAATATTTAACTATATAGTGATTTTTTTAAAACATATATGGATTGGTAATGGTTGTTTAATAATAATACCATGAGATTAATTTGTATCAGCCATGAATTGATCTTTGTTAAAGAAATCACAATAATAATTTTAACAGATTAATTATTTTACAAATTTTATTAAATTATAATAACATTATGTTTAGAAAATATTGAGGTGTTGTGACCTCTTTATTGAAACAAAATAATCGTCCAGTGAAAGGTAAAAAATATAAACAAGTGGTTCATTGGAAAGAAAGAACAAGAATGATTAACCTGTTCTAGAGTGGGTTATCATGCAGTGGTAAGGAAGGAACCCACTACTTCTATGGGGGTTTTGACCCATTCTTCATGTCTTTGTTTGCATCTACACACCACCTTCCTCATTTCTAGGTTCATTCGAATCATTGAGAGTCATGATAGATGCAGGAGGATCATAATTTTATCCAATTTCTTTATTATTGGTAGTGAGCAGATAAAATGGATTATAAATGTGAACATTACATCATAACATCTCAATAAGAGATGGGAATTCCGGCATGGGTATCAGTCCTACTTTTGGTGAGGAGGCTTCAATATTGTCCAACTTCTTTGGTTCCTCCTATTCTCTCAAACTGTATTCCTCGGGTAATCACATAGGGGGTATGGACAATAGGGATTCAATCTGCAGTGAGGGGGGGGGGTTCCCAATATAAGTATTAACATTGCAACACATGTCCTCAGTAATGTAAAATTGGACCATATAAATAGATAATTCTTCAATGTATTAATGGTAGTAATCTTTGATCTTAATCTTCTCTGAAGTCGTAATTTCTAGCACTATCTTACCCATTCTCTAATTTAGAGCATGCATCTCCTGGAGAACTCTATCATCGTCCATTTTTTCACTTAGATATCCCTCTCCATTTGGCTATCCTTCAAGTCTAATTCTTTTACATCAAATTCCATGACTTTAACAAGAGCGTCTTTGAATGAAATACCTCTTTTAGATTGGTTCATCCATTCCAAAATATCATCCATGCATAACTTTCATGATCTAACCAATTGACGGGTGAAATTAAGACCTTCATCTTGTATCAAAATCTGAGTTGCAGTATGTCCAAGAGTCTAAAACTCATACTGAATCATCCTAGCATGATAATTTTCAGAAGGATGAATTTAGCCAGTAGGATCCTGAGGTTCACTTGGTTATTTTTTTCAAATGTGGAAAATTCCCTTGGGAGGGTTTGAGGATCTATTTTTATTTCATTGATACACATTATTCCCTTTCAACATGCAATTGGAAAACTTCATACTGGAGAGACAGTTGGGCCTAGATTTTCCTATCATGTAGAACAATTAACAAATTGGCGATAGTTTTTCATCAACAATTCTCATGTTGATTTAATCTTGAGATGTGTAGAGAATCACCTTATCAACCAAAGTGGATACAAAATCAATTTTAACAAATATTCTAGAAAAATGGAAAAATCTTGCATTCTCAGTGGCTAGGTCCATTTTTATTTGAATCCTTACTGTGGAGGCAATGTCAAATAGATTCCCAGAGTGCCATAAGACCCAATTTAATCCATATATCATGATCCATACTTGAGAAAGAGTTTCCATAAAATTATAATGGGTAAAATTAGGGTTCTATTCAAAAATCCTAGGAGTTTCTCGTTTTAGGTTTACTGACCCAAAACCCCATTATTGACCTTTCAATTAAATAGAAGGGAATAGAAAATGGAAAAATCCCCTTCCAAAAAGGCACAATTAAAATCATTGAAGCCCCAAATCGAAGATAGTCAGGCAGTAAGCGCAGAAAATTTCCAGGGTTGCAAACCCTTGGAAAGAGAGATTAGTGTGATGAAAGAGTTATTGTAGAGTTATAACCATTGCCACATCGCCTCAACCAAAGCCGAGACATGCACTATGAAACACTTTCTAAAAATACGTTGTGCAATGAAATTTTCTGAGAAGACAAAAGATCTAGAAGGAAATCCCGAGGAAAAGAGACCACGCAACTATTCATCAAGATGAACTTTGTTCATGTCCTTTGAGATCTGAGGATCAATGTGATGTCGAAAATCATAGGAGAAGAGTTTAAAAACTCATGGGAGGGATAAATCTACCCTATCACCATATAGTGAGGGTTTCATCTCACATCTCGGTTCTCTTTTTTCCATCTTTTGGTCCCCCAAGTATAATAACATTATTTATTCTTCAATACAAAACATTCTAAATAGTTTTAAAAATTTAATGAGGAACAAATAATGTAATGTAACGGAAATCTCGTGATTATATTTTCTTATCTTACTCTTTTGGATGAATCCTTTACTTATCCACTTAGGCATTCATAGGGCGGTATTTTGAGGAGACTAAAACCTCCCTAAATTGTATAAGAATGTTTATAAATATATTTTTTTTATAATTTTAACATGGTAAAAATAACAACATGTGAAAATAAGTGATGTGGTGAGGGATTGTATTTATAAGAGTACAATAAGAGTGTTTTTAAATTAAATACTAGAATATTACATTATATCCCGAATAAGGATTAAAATTTTATTCAACAGTAAGGTTATTGGGGAATAAATGTAGATGGGGTATTATTATATTTATATAAATTCTATATACCCAAAATTCTTTCTATACATCACTATTATGGCATAAAATATCTATACATCAACTTATTATTCACCTGCATATTTTAATATCCATAAAAATTTCCAAAACATAACAATCATCTAATTTCATTGTGATTATTCGAAAAAGCGATATACCTTTTCCTAAAAACATTCTGAATTAGTTAATTTTGATATTTAGTTCTTATTTTAAAATAATAGTTTTATTAAATAATGTAAAATATGATATCTGAAAATTTTACACTGGAACAGACATTAACATAAATTGACTTTTAATTATTTCATGGTATTTTTATTTTTATATTTACATATTTCAATGATGGTAAGTATCATTTGTAATATTTACTCATCATTTAAAATAATAGTTATTTAACTATTCTAATTTCAAGGATACTATTATTACGTTAGGATAATATTCTAATGATTATATTTATATTTTAATAGTTATATTTATAATGGTTATATTATTTTAAATATCCTACGATTACTTATCACGTCCATCATCTTGTATTTTATAAATTTTCATTCAATGTTCTATATATATATATATTATAATATGAAATTCAAATTTCTAATGTTTTATTTCATTTTTTAGTGTAGTTCATGGGTGTAATATTTTTATGTGACCACGAACCAATTGATTTCCAAATCCAATCTATGTTGTTTAATTATATTTATTGTATATTATATAATATTAAATTTTAGTAGTATATTAATATTAAATACATATTTTTCATAATAAATAAGTAGTGGCCATTTATTTATCGGTTGTATCTGAGTTATGTATATTATACCTTATATAAAAATATGAGGCACACATATCCTGAGATGGATGATTTTATATAAAAGTTCTGATTTTTTCAATGAACATCATTGTAAAGTTCCTAAAATTATTTAGATAGGATAATTCTTCAAATGATTTTTGAATTTATTTTTTCAACTCCACTTTTTAGGTGTTACATATTATATATTTTAATTAACTATATTAGGAATATTGATACTCTAGATGACTTACCCGAAGGCCTAATGTTTTATATCAATTTATATTGGTTTGAAAAAATTTCTAGGGAATAATTTTGTTCTTATTGGAATGAATTCAATTTTGTAAAAAATAAAACAATATTGGGATCCCTCTTAAAAAGTTAAAATATTCATTCTATATGTTTTTTATTCCATGCATTTGAAATAAATAATTTTGAAATGTTGATACTGTAATAAACCATCCTTAAGGTAAAAGTTTCTTCTTTTCCTTTTTCCTTTAGTTTTTTGAGATAACTATTGAAATGGGGGGAAAATCCCATATTTATGGGTTCATGCCATGTACGTTTTCATACACATCATGTACCTGGCCATTTGGGATGAAAATACGGGGCGTGTAGGCTTGGGTATAATAACTAACTACATGTCATGTGCTATTTCATACACACCATGTACTTTGTGTGTTTGGGATGAGAAAACTAGGGGTGTAGACTTGTCCGCTATTCAGGATGTAATAACTAACTTCACACAGTGTACATAGTAATACACGTACATGTAATAAGTTGGCAGATGTAAAATTCGGCGGTAGAAAGTAGCCTCCAATGGATAAGTTAAATAAAGAAAGTACACGCCATGTATGTGAAATTACATTCCATGTATTCATGTTTTTTCTCTTAAATCGATTAGTAGACACCTCATTCGGCAGAGGAGGTAGTAAGCTCATTTGGAGCTCGGGAGAAGAGGTCGAAACTTGGAGGAGCTCCCGACCACACACCAGAAATCTGGTTCATCCACCTTCGATCACGATTGAGCCGCACAGGTATGTACCTCATACACCTGGATTCTTTACTTCCAATTATTTCACTTAGGGAATTTTTTTACATTTGAACGGGAAATATTTTTCCCAGATCTACGATGTTCTTGGCCGTTTCGGGATGTGCTGTTTATGTATATCAAATATAGGAGATCGAGGTTGGTGGTCTGGTGTTTATTTCCAACTGTTGAGTTTATTTTGTGTACCAGTGTGCTACGTGCCCATGTTTGGGGTGTCTTATGGTTTATTCCTTAGCTGTAAAGATATCTATAATTGAAAAGGTAATATATTGAACATGTATAAAATGTTGTTTGGGATCGTTTCCTTGATCAAGGGCCACCGCGTGGGTGCGTTTCCCTTGTTTGGTTGTTTGGTTAGGATACCTGAGGGTATGTCGTGATTATAGTATGATTTGAGTTTTCTTGAGAGGAATCATATAAATATAAATTTATTGCTTATGCATTGGGCTCGGCCCGATTACTTGTTAGCATATGGGAATTGTTTTGTTTCGCCTAAGGTCATCATTTTGTTTAGCCTGAGGGAAAGGTTCTGATTAGCATGAGGGAATGGTTCTGATTAGCCCGAGGGAAACTTAATTTTTTACAAGAGGGAAACAATTATTATGCCTGAGGGAAGTGAGTTCTGTGCCTGAGGGAAATATCTCATACGCTTGAGGGCAATATTCGTTTATCCTGAGGGCAATCACAAGAGGGTTTCATTTCTGATTTCTTGAGTGAATGGTTTTTCATTTATAAGGACATTGTTACATAGAACATTCACTATGGTGATTTATTATATTGAATTCTTAGATAATTATTAAATGAGAATGTAACTGATTGGGATAGTTACTTTTGAGTACATCCTAGTTTACTACATTTTACTATTTCACACTATTGTTGAACATTTTCACTATCAGTTGGGCACAGACCTTTGGTGGTTGCCTAATGGGATTTATTTCTCACAACCTGTTTGGGTCATGTATTTGGCGCAAATAGATTATATATTTTTTAGGTTTTAATAAGGTAAAGGGGCCTTACTGAGGTACATGATTGTTGAATAGGTGTAGGAGATAATGAGACTAAGCTTAGGCTTGTGATGCTGAGGCATTCCTTTTACACTGTTTTGGTTTACTTTTATGTACATTGTATATTGTGATGTACTGTATAAGATTGTTGTGTATCCTGTTTTGGCTACTTTAGTAGAATTAGTCACATGTTGCATCATCATATATGTGATTGTTGTTTATTTTTTCCTTTTGGTTCATTGTCTATTTAAGATTATATTTTTACTTCTTCTACTGTTATATGTTAATATTTATTTTCTCTATGGTAAACTTTAAAAAATGAGGGTATAGTTTCCCCAATATCAGTCCTTGGCCCTCACTACTAGTCGGTAGCCTCTAGCATTTGGGGAAATGCGCCTGAGGTCATGTAGGTTCGGGGAACCCGTTGTGTGGCTCCCGGAACTGGGATTTTACAAAGTGGTATCATAGGTTTCTTTTCTCTGAGTTATTTTATTATTTGGTGGCAATATAAATAGATAGGTTGTTAAGTAGTTCAGTAATAAACTGTTCGAAGGAGTAGTTACACTGTGTACAGGTAAAGGTCGGATTGCCTTGAATTAAATTGTGATTTTCTGGTTAGGATTATTATTGTTCATTTGATTTTCACTATTGGGTGACACACTTTTGGTGTACTATTTATATTATATACTGGGTTCTGTTTAGTTGAAACCCAATGAAATGAGGTTATGCCATCACATGCATCATTTTGGCATAAGTTAGAATCACATTCCATGCATAGTTCCATTCCATGTAGGTGCATTAGAAATTTCATGTTATTGTGATAGATGTTATGCTATAAAATGTACGATGTTATGATAGTTTCCCTGTTAAAATATCTACTATTTTATAGGGAATTTTTTGTAAGAGGTGTTGTAGAATGAACGAAAAACATCAATTCATGAAGAGTATGAGCCCTCATCAACTGGAATTTGGTGTATCATTGACTTTTTTACTTATTTTAAAACATTTATAAGATGACAAGATTTTATTCGCGGGGATTATGGGCCCTCACGGATCAGAATTTGGTACTTTGGTGTATGTTTCAATGTATTTTGGGCTCTAGAATAGTTACTGAGTCCTACTATACAAAAAACCCAAAATAGATGCCATGTAGTTTTGACTACATGCCATGTGTTCTTCTGTTTGAGAAGAACTGAAAATTTTTATATACACACTGTGTACATATATATACATGTCGTGTAGTCTTGAGCCATGTCATAGGTCGTGTGGGCTGAGACATAGAATAGGGAATTCCTTGGGGGAAACACATAGTGTATCAGTCATACACGTCATGTAGAGTAACCTAGGTATGAGGCCGTGTAACTAACAAACACGGGTCGGTGTTATATTTTCCCATACATGTCGTGTCCATCTAGAACATGCCATGTACTTTCAGCCATGTGGCTGGACAAGTAGCTAACAACATAGGTCGGTTGGGACTTCTTAGCACACACCGTGTCAATCTGGAACACACCATGTAGTTTAAATAGTGCATCAGGCCGTTTCACTAACAACATGGGCCAGAGGAAGCATGTTTACTACACACTGTGTACCCGTGGGATACTCCGTGTAGTCTTGGCTGGGTAAAGACCTTGTGGACTTTGCAGTGTGACTGTGGAAATTAGAGTGGTGTACATGCCCTGTGTTGGTGTATCACGTTGTATACCTGGGGTTGAGACACGCCAAGGATGACACCATAACATGACCATATATGGGCTTTAGAGTACACGCAATGCAGACCGTATACATCCTGTGTAGTCTCCTTCTTCCTGTCCTTGTGTTTTTGTTTCCATTTTTAATTGGCCCAATTAAATGGACAAAAGAAACTTGACAGTAAATTAAACTGAGGCATATGTTTGACCTTGTAGAGTCATACACTTGAGATGAACATGAGTAGTTCACCAGGAGAGTGTAAAAGATTTTATCTAGAGGTGGTAGGCCATGTTAAAACTTAGGGATCCTCCTATAGTGAGAGATGCAGCGCCAGCTGTTACATCGGACGAAGGCACGGGTGCGCAGTTTCGTGAAGGCGTCATGCGGTTCATGATGAACTTCCAGAGAGCACCCCTGGTTTCCACATCTATGGCAGATATTTCATGTATATTCCAGCAGCAGAATCCACCTACTTTTTATGGGGATGGTAGACCACTGGCTGCAGAGTCATAGATGGGTACTATGTAGATGATCTTTGAGAATCTGGAGATGCCTCATAGAAGGAGGTTCAAACTCTCTATATATATGTTGTGAGATTCTTCCAAGATATGGGGGGATGTTACCACCCTGACTGAGGATCACTGAGACATGGCATGGGATCATTTTGATGTAGTCTTCTATGAATTTGTCTTCCTAGAGACGCTAAGTATAGATTGTTCTTGAGAGTTCATGAATCTACAGTAGGAAGCTTTGTCAGTGATGGATTATTCTGCCCGCATCACCGAGCTACAATGTTTTTCACCTGTTATGGTGGGTGAGAAGATGTTGAGGGATAGAAACTTTGAGGATGGTCTTCGATATGACATCCGTGCACTGGTGAATGTTTTCAGGCTGCCTACAGTACATGCTATTGTGAACCTGGCATTGATTACAGAGTGTAACATTTGGGAAGTTAGTGGTGCGGACCAGGGCGGTTTGGCACCAGTCACTAGAACAATTTCTACCAGCAAGAGGAGGGGATAGATTGATTTCTCAAACAGTGGCTGTACAAGTCTGAAGATTTCTTCAGGTGGCCAGATAGTGTGATACCAGTGTGGCAATGAGGGGAAAAGGAGACCTCATTGTCCACGTGACCCAGTGGAGTGTCGAGCTTTCGGCAAGATGGGTCATCTTCAACATTTTTGCAGGGTGTTTCCACCAGTGACTAGTGAGAGGGGTTCTGTGAAGACTCTATGTGGAGGAGCATGGCCAATAGCTTTGTACCTGTCAGGAAATTGGGATACCTCAGGATGTTCAGGGAGAGGTGGTGGTCGTGGCCATAGTAGCCAGACACCAAGATCACAGAGACAGTAGGGCGGGACTGCTCAGGGTAGATAGGCTTTGTAACAGGGCCACGGCACTGGGCAGACATATGTAGTGCAACAGACCCAACAGGAGCAGGATCCCGGACCTTCCCCTGTCAGAGGTACTATTCTAGTTTCTTTTGCTTTATCTTCTGTACTTTTTGATATGGGTGCTACACATAGCTTAATATTTATTCCTTTTGTGGAGATCCTTGGGCTCTATGTTTCTTCTTCTTCGGATACCATGATGCTAGACACTCCGTTGGGAATGAGAATGACATGTGTGCATCAGCACAAGGAGTTTCCCCTAGAAGTTGGTGGGTGTTTCTTTCTATGGGACCTCTATGTCTTAGAGATGACAAGCTATGATGGAATTATCAGGATGTACTGGTTGGTGCCTCTTATAACCATTTTATATTTCTATCATCGTAGGGCGTCATTCATGTCACCAGAGGGTGGAGTGTTTCTATACAAGGGAGAATGGGATGTCCAAGTGAGCCGAGATAGACCAGAACATCATGGGCGAGGTGGAGTGACATCCTAAATTGCGAGTTTCTATTTGTATGACCAGGGATCTTTCAGGAAATATTTGCCTCCAGTGTTTGATCGTTTCAGGGATGTCTTCCCGGAAGACTTTCCAGGTCTATCTCCGGAACCATATGTGGATTTCTCTATTATGCTCATTCGAGGAGTGGCACTGGTGTCCATTCCTCTTTATAGTATGGATACGCCTGAGTTGGAGGATCTCAATATGAAGTTAGAGGAGTTACAAGCCAAGGATTTTATCCAAACCTATACTTCTCCTTGAGGTTCGCCTTTCTTGTTTTCTAAGAAGGAATACGGTACCCTCAGAGTTTGCGTGGATTATGAAAAATTGAACTAGTTGACGGTTAGGAACTAATATACCTTACCGAGGATTGATGATCTTTTTTCAACTGTGAGGATAACGAGTGTTCTCAATGATTGAATTGAAATATAGATACCATTAGTTGTGCATTAGACCATCGGACATACAGCTTAAAGATTTTCAGAGAAGATATGGTCTAAATGAGTACTTGGCCATGCCGTTTGGACTCATGAATGCGCTAGCAGCTTTCATGGATCTGATGAATCGTTTTTTCCACCCTTATCTGGATTCTTTTATGGTTGTCTTCATGGAAAATATATTGGAGTACTCTCACACTCGAACCGACCATACGATCCATCTTGAGATCGTACTGAGATCACTGAGAGTGAATCAGTTATATGTTAAGATCTCAAAGTGCCACTTTTGGGTGAACCCGATTCACTTCCTGGGTCAAATTATCTCAGTGACAGGAGTTGCGGTAGACCCATAGATGGTGAGAGGAGTAGTTTCCTGGGAATAGCCTATGAACTTGTTTTAGAAACGGAGTTTCTTGGGGTTGGATGGTTACTACAAGAGCTTTATACAAGACTTCTCCCTCTTAGATGTGTCGTTGAAAGGTTTGACTAAGAAGGGTGTGAAGTTCTTTTGGTCTGATGCTTGCGAGGCAGCCTTTCAGAAGCTGAAGGGAAGGTTGACATCAGCACCAATACTGATACTTCCCGAGCAAGGGAAGACATAAACAGTATACTGTGATGCATCAGGTATTAGACTGGGAGTAGTATTGATGCAGAGCGATCTATTAGTTGTGCATGAGTCCTAGTAGATTAGGCCACATGCGAGGAACTAATTGACTCGTGATCTCGATTTGTCTGTCGGTGTTCACGTGTTACGTTGTTGGAGGCATTATCCCTTGGGAAAACATTTTGTGGTGTTTACGGACCACAAAATCTAAAATATAACTTTACCCAGAGTGACAAGAATTTTAGATGGAGAAAGTTTCTTGAATACCTTTACTACTTCGATTTTGATCTTGTCTATACACCTTGTAAATGTAACACCGTAGCTGATGAACTTAGTAGGAAGACATAGATACATGCAGTGCAGGAGGACAGTGGTGAGTGGGAGCTTATATATTTGTTCTCTGAGATGCATTTGGAGGTGGACGATAGTCAGGGCAGAACCTACCATTCATCGTTAAATGATACTTCTAACCTCCAAGATAGAGTAAGGATGAGACAACTATTAGATTCAAAAGGCCTAGTTCTACGGTAGTTGGTGAAAAATGAGGAACCTCCTCTTGGTTGGAAAATAGGCGATGAGGAGGTGTTGTGTATCCATGGATGAGTGTGGGTTCTAGGGGATATACACGAATATTTGATTTCGGATTTTCATGCTTCAGCTTGGGCAGTGCATCCTTGAGTTACCAAAATGTATTGTGACTTAAGACGTCAGTACAAGTGGATGGGTATGAATAGATAGGTTTCCGGTTTTGTTATGAGATGTTCCACCTGTTAGCAAGTGAAGGAAAAGCATCAGAGCCCTGTGGGACTGTTACAACAGTTACCCATTCCAGATGGGAAATGGGAGGATTTCACGATGGACTTCGTAACCAGGATTCCAAGGTCACATCAAGGAAATGATGTCATATAGATTGTTGTGGACATACTTACGGAGGTAGCACACTTTTTTCCAATCAAGGAGACCTTTGGTGTTGACGATCTTGGGATGTGGTATATCTGAAAGGTAATACATCGTAATGGGGTCCCTCGTTCTATAGTTTCAGATAGGGACACCCATTTTATGTCTCGTTTCTAGAGGAGTTTTCAGAGGGAACTTGGTACACAGGTGCTTTTTAGCACAACCTACCACCCTCAAACTGATGGCCAGTCAGAGCATACAATAAAGGTGCTATAGGACATGAAGTGTGCATGGTTCTTGGAATTTGGGGGCTCTTGGGAGAAGAACATACCCCTGTTCGAGTTTTCCCACTATAATAGTTTTCAGGAAACTATTGAGATGGCACCTTACGAGGAATTTTATTGTAGGTCATGTCGATTACCCTTATGCTGGTTAGAGGTAGGTGAGGCAGCTTTGCTAGGACCATTTATTGTGCATGAGACTACAGAGTAGGACCAGTTGATTCTAAAGCGGTTGGAAACTACATAGTCTTGTCATAAATCTTATGCATATCACTGCAGATGACCCTAGGAGTTTGTGGTCAGGGATCAGGTTTTCTTGCGTGTTTCACCAATGTTGGGACACATAGGATTCATGAGATAGTGTAAACATTCACCGAGGTATGTGGGGCTGTTTGAGATCATGGGGAGAGTTGGGTCAGTTGCCTATCAGTTGTAGTTAACATAGAGGTACTGGGCCATGCATGATGTCTTCCACGTATATCAGCTTCGCCGTTATCACTTAGACCTGTATCACGTTTTTCAACATGAGGAGGTTGATCATGTGGAAGATTCATCCATTGAGGATCATCTAATTCATATTATTGATAGGAGAACGATGGTTATTCGATGGGATATAGTTCCTCTCGTACGGGTTCTATGGAATCATGGCCAAGAGCAGGACGAAACCTAGGAGCGGGATACCGACGTACGTGCTCAATGGCCAGAGTTATTATCAAAATTATCATCACCACCCTTAGAAGGGTAATTCGGGCAATAATTTTTTTAAAGGGGGAAGTTTTCAAGAACCTAGTTCTTATCCATGAGGTACGAGTTTCTTATTTTCCTTTTTTCATTTAGTGTGTTGAGAAAATAAGGGAAATGGGGGAAAAACCCATATTTATGGGTACACTTAGTTTACTTTTTCAGACATTCCATAAACAAGGTCGTGTGGGATGAAAAGAAATGGTGTGTAGGATTGGGTGTAAAAACTAACTACACGCCATGTAATATTTAATACATGATGTGTACATTGGCGGTGTTGGATGAGAACACTGTGCGTGTAGAATTATTGGTGGTTCATGATGTAATAAATAACTACAAATCGTGTACTTAGTAAAACACATCGTGTAATTAGTCGACAGATGAACAGTTCAGTGGTAGAAAGTTACCGCCAACAGAATAGTTAAATGAGGAATGTACACATCGTGTACATGAAATTACACACCATGTAGTCATGTTTTTTCTCTTAAGATATTCAGTAGCATCCTCATTCTTCTGTGGAAGCTATAAGCTCGTATGGAGCTCGGGAGAAGAGGCTGAAGCTTGGAAGAGATCCTGACTGGACACCTGGAATCCATTTCATCCGCCGTCAATCACGTTTGAGTTGTGCAAGTAAGGCCTTAATTAACCTAGAGTTTTTCCTTCCAATTAATTCCCTAAGTGATGCTATTTACATTTGAACAAGAAAATTTTTATCCCAGATCTATGATGTCCTTGGTTGTTTCGGGAGGCGCCGTTAACATTTATCAATCAGAGGAGATCGAGGTATGTGTTCCGATGTTTATTTCCATCTATTGAGTTGATTTTGTGTACTGTTGTGCTACGGGCCAATGTTTGGGGTTTCATATGGATGTGGCCTTAGCAGTTAAGATATCTAGAATTTAATAGATAATCTAATGAACATGTATAAAATGTGGTATGAGATTATTTCCTTGATCCAGGGCCACCCAGTGGGAGCGTTTCCCTTGTTTAGTTGTTTGGCCAGGATACCCGAGGGTATGCCATGATTGTAGAATGCTTTAAGTTTTCATGAAAGGAGATATATATATATATATATATATATATATATATATTTCTTGCTTATGTATTGGTCTCGTCTCGGTTACCTGTTTGCCTGAGGGCATTGTTTTTCTTAGAATGAGTGGATCCATTTCTTTAGCCCAAGGGAAAAGATCTGATTAGCCTAAGGGCATGGTTCTGATTATCATGAGGGAAACATTCTATTTCGCCTGAGCTTAATGCTTCGTATTCCTGATGAAAGTGACTTTTGTTCCTAAGGGCAATATCTTGTACATCTGAGGGAAATATTCATTTAGACTATGGGCAATCTACTGAGGGTTTCATTTATGATTTCCTGAGGGAAAGGTTCTTCAAGTATGAGGACACTTTTACATAGAACAGTCACTGTGTTTATTTCATATATTGAATTGTTAAATAATTATTAAATTGAAATATAACTGATAGGGATAGTTACTTTTGAGTACTTCATAGTTTACTATATTTTACTATTGCACACTATTGTTGCACATTTTCACTATTAGTTGGGCACGGACCATTGGTGGTTTCCTACTAAGATTTCTTTCTCACATCCTCTTTGGGTCATGTCTTCGGTAGAAATATGTTATATTGTTGTAGGAGTTGATAAGGGAAAGGGGCCCTACATAGGAACATGATTTTTGCAGAGGAGTAGAAGAGCATGGGACTGATCTTAGGCTTGCGATGCTGCTGCGTTCATTTTTCACTGTTATGGTTTAGTTTGTTGTACTTTGTACCTTGTGTTGTACTATATGAGATAGCAGTGTATCCTATTTTGGATGCTATCCTAGAATTATTCACATGTTTCATCATCATATATGAGACTATTGTATATCTTTTCCTTCTGTTCCGTTGTCCATTTCAGATTATATAGTTACTACTTCTGATGTTATATGTTTATATTTA
This sequence comes from Viscum album, assembly GCA_963277665.1. NCBI lineage: Eukaryota > Viridiplantae > Streptophyta > Magnoliopsida > Santalales > Viscaceae > Viscum > Viscum album. The sequence continues at coordinate 436,198,914 of OY728167.1, read as the reverse complement.
TTTCCTGTACACTACACTTTGACAAATGAGGGTATTGTTTCCCCACTATCATTACTTGGCCCTTTCTAATAGTCCGAAAACTCTTTCATTCAGGGGAATACTACTGATTTCATGTGACCTACCAGTTTTGGGGAACCCATTGTGTGGCTCTCGGAACCGGGATGTTACAAATACATAAAAAAATACCTACAAAAAAATGAGAAAGTATAAAAAATAAATTACCATATGATAAAAATAAATAGAAATGTCAACATTAGCATACTTCTAAATTTAGTATACAATAAAAATAAATGGAAATAATATGAGGAACACAATCTTGATTGGATACTAGAATGTTTGAACATATAAAATAATTTCCTATGATACATGATCATAGATAAATAAAAAATTACCCATCTATTTGTCATAATCAATCATAAATAACATATCAACTCCTCAAAAAATGATTAAACTATATGGAGGATCAACTATATCATAATAAAACTATGATTTTACCAATAAGAAATTAATTCAAATATACATGCATATAATTTCTGTATGTAAGGAGTGTGAAAGAATATTAGTAGGAATCCAGAGACGTTCTATAAAAATAATTTTACTGAAAAAAACATGCACTACCATTATGAAACACAAATAATATATTTTATCATTCATTTTATAAAAAACAATTAAATTAATTGTTAGAGGCTGATATTCCTTTAAAAATAAGAAATATTCAATATGTAGAATTAAGTAAGAATAAGTTATTAATGGATTTTTTTTTAAATTTTATAGAGAAAGGGATTTAATTTTTAATTATTTATACTTTAATAATCAAATAAAATTTTTAAACTACTATAAATTTCTACTTATAAATAATTTCTTCTTTTTTTAATTGAAAAATAACTTTAAAAACATTATTCAAAAAATTATTAATATGAGACAATTAAAACACTTTAAAATATTTTATTTTCCAAAAGATACTCAAAATATAAGACATAAAAATATAGATAAATTAAATAATTATAAATATATCCATTTATATGTAACACACATAATGGAATAATAACTAGTTCCGAAAGAGATAAACTAGGGATTGTATAAGGTAGAACGGTTTACAAACAAGTGATTTGATATTATCTTCACTTATGAATAACATTCCCTAACAAGTATTTTTGGGTTGAAACCCCCTAAATCAAAGTGTAACCATCGAATATGTAATAATAACAAAAATTTAATTATAAAATAGTGTAGAAAAGCGTTATAATTACCAATTTTTTTCTAATGCATCCCAAGAATATTTATGAATAAGGGGGAAAAATAAATATATTTGTTCAATAAAAATTCACTATAATACTGCATATAAATTCACATCTCACCTTCAAAAACCATTAATGTAATAACCCCTTTTATATAAATAACTGTTATTCATAAATCCATTAAACATCAATAAATTCTTCATTAAAAATAATTACATTAAGGGGACCATTTTAATGGTGACCAACAAAATCACATAACTTACCAAATCAAGTGAATCAAAACACATCTTTATCCTGTTAAATCATTAATGAAATTCAACATTAAATATTTATAAAATATATTATAGAATACTATGAAAAATACCATGATGAATTCATCGTAAAACTATACCTTCCATATCAAGGAAGGTAAATTACTATTAACAAGATCCTGATTGTCATGTAATGGGGGATTGATTTTCATCTCCCACATTAATATTATATTTCTATTTATTTTCATCCATTTTTGGGTAAGAGATAAATCATGAAGGAGGTTTCACATATGTTTTTAAGATATATTTGCATGTAGAGGAAGTTTATTATAAGAGTTTCTTATTTAAAATGAATATTTTTAGAGTGATTATACATCATTATACAGTGTGAGAATGATTTTAAACTAAAGGTGGTCGATACTGGAATTAATGGTTTGGCCGGAAGATGCATATAGCTATTATTTCAAATTTGAGCCCTAGGATAATGTTATGGGGAATCAAAAATTTTAGTGGTGGTAGAAAGTGTGTCATATATAGGCAGAAAAGTATGAAGTATAAAGTCTATTTTTATAGAAGATAGTCACACTCATTCATGGAAGTCTCCTCAAATGATGGTTCGTATAACATATATTTTCCTCAATTATAGTGGTAGTTATATTTCTTACCTCTAATGTAATACTATTGGATTATATGTTTAAAAATTATATCCATAATTTAATTCATGTTTTTATTGGTGTTATGGGATAACTCTCTTATCTCAATAAAATCTATTGTCAATGAGGGAATTATATATATAATCAAGATGGTCAATTCCCTGAAAATTTTTATCGTATGTCCACACTGATTTATTGGATATATCATCAATATTGATGGTTTTTGGTGTTTCAGATTGAATTTATGTGCTGTATATTTCTTCTCAAGAGTATGATGATCCCTCAATTGTTTTAACATCACTCTATATTCTTGTTTTTTACATCACATTCATCATTCTTTAGTAAAGATGTTTAAATAGTAGATCAATAGTTTGTGGGGATTTCATGTTCTTTTAATTTTTGATCATATAGAATCTTGATATATGCTCCTCGAACTGGTTGATGATGATAATTTTTCAAAGGCATTTTCTTATTCTTCATAGACCTTTATGTTCTTATGATTATTGATGTTTTAATGATAATTTTATTATATTATGCATAAGGATCATACCAACATGTCTATTAGGGATTCATTTCCTATTCCCCCCTCTTCAATTTAATATAACTCTTTCTTAAAAATTATATGTATCTCTATTAGAATCTATGTAATCTCTAATAATCACACATAGTCTATTAAAAAATATTTTTTTAATTAGATAGTTGTAAACCATGACCTATAGAATCCCCCACCATCATTTATTTTTTATTTTAGTCGCAATATAATACTGTTATAAGAAATTATTAACTTTTAAATATCATAATTGATTTTTAATTTAATATTTTTAAAGGATTTATTTTGAGAAATGTTGTTTGAATGATTCGTTCAGACATCCTCTATATCATGCCAACGGTGATAAAAAACTAATGAATATAAATCAATCAATAATGAAACAATTTTTTATTATTTTGTTGATAATTTCTATTCATACTCCTCCACTCATCTTTCTAATTTTTGGTGGGTATTAGTTTTTAATCAGGTTGGTGAATTATATGTTGAATCTCATTGTTTAATATAAAATATGCACTCTAATTTCCTAGAAATGGTTTAGGAAAAAAATTTATGTTAATGTGAAATGTGTTTTTATTTTTCTATGATGGAATTGGATACTCCCTATGATCAATGTCATATTTATTGAGGAGAATTGATGGTACCCTTTACAATGAATTGTGGATGTATTTTTTTAATTTAGGTTTGGATAAGTATCCCCTATATTAGATTGAATAGAATGTATATGTAGAAAAAGAAATAGTATATGGATACTCTCCGACTTTGATATATATATATATAAGGTGGTGGATATATATATATATATGTAATAAAATTAACAAATAGTGAGTTATAATGGTGTATTTGGAGTCAAATGATGGATTCATTGATAAAATCCCAGTGATGAAGTTCAAGAGTATATGAAACGGGAAATTATGAAAAAATAAAATATTATGAATATTGAATAGTTCATAACATTAACCAGAGAACAAGTATCTATGCTCTTATATATTTTCCCATATGCATGGAATATGTTCATTATATGCTAATTGTGAATTTATATATTTCGTTTTCCCATGGTGTGGTTCTTGAAAACATCACATTTGTGATGTATTCCCAAAAAGAATATGATGTTTGGATAAGTTATTTAAATAAAATACATCTTCCATAAGTTCTATTGGATATAAAGAATCATTTTTATTTATTGGATGAAGTATGAGATAAAGTTTATAATTAAATATCTATATAGAAATGTAAAACATGAAAAATAGATTAGGTGGAGAATATTGGAAAATATGATATTTAATAAACAGTAGATCAGTTCATAATTTGTTTTTTTATATAAAATATGGTTGAAGGAGTGTAATTGAAATTATATTAGAATTATTTTGACTCATGAATGATTTATTACATATCCTTTTTACCATTTTTCTATGTTCTTTTAATCATTTTACAACTTCCATTATAATTGGATTTTTTAATAATAATAAAAATTATTGTTTAGAAGAATTATAAACCTTTTTATAAAATTTAATTTCAATATCAATAGAAACATAAATGGAAATAAAAAAGAATATTAATATAAAATTATATATATATATAATATAAATTATACATCTATTAAATAACCAATTAGTGTAGTAAAATATGGTGAATAATATATGAATATATAAGGGGTTATTTTATGAAACAAAAACTAGGTGAATAAAGATAAGTGGATAAAAAATTATTAATGTGATGTAATCTAAAGGGGATCATATGTTGTTGTTGATTCATAGAATATGTTAGTATAAATTAGGATAAAATGAAGGATTTCATTATATAAATAAATATATGAAAATGAAAATATTTATATTTTTGAATGAATGCATGGTTTAGATGCAAAATTAGATAGAGTGTATCTCTATCTATTTAGAAATATTTTTTATACTTAATGGAAGATACATTACTCATTATGTTTTTAGTAGATAGGGTTCCTAACTATAGATCTTATAAATTACATAAAAATTCTAAATTTTCTAGCTCAAGTTCCATAAAAATCAAATAAAAAATAAAACAAATATATGTCAACTAATGAAATTCTAACAGTTCTAAATCTCACCACTATTCATATTTCATCACCTATAAAATTATCATATATATTATTGATTAAGGATTAGTTGAGTCAATTTCTACCATATCATAAATAATCTTTTACAAACCCATAATAGAATCATTAACTAAATTACATATAAAATAATTAAAAAGACCAAATGTCAACCTAAATCGTGATTTCGAATTTATTATGAATTCAAACTAGTTATCTTTCAATTCAAATATCATGTTTATTTACCAAGACTCTCAACTCTTGAGTAAATGAGGGACTAAAGTTACATACTATTAATTATGAGACGTAAAACCTTTTATTACTAGAAATCATTTATGGAGGTATTTCTATATTTTACGAAACCTATTCATGTTATTTTACAACATTAAATATTTTTTGACGGGTTAGAATATTTTTTTTGCATACTTATATGTCTATTATCTAGTTGAGGTGACATTTTCAAAAAGACCCAGTCACCCTTGAAAAAATATAATGGTCTGTGTTGATGTTTAATTTAACTGATGGTGACTTCGAGATATCATAATTAACTCTGAATCAGTAAAATTCAGTCCACTATCTTCTATAAAAATACATGATTTCACTAAATAAATAAACAAATTTTTTACCTCAATATATATAGTTCAATTAAGGGAAACCATTTATACCCATGAAAGGAGTTGTATTCAATAATGATTGATAATCACCAGTACATGATAATTTAATGCAAAACAGTATCTATATAATGGTTTCACAAAATTTTTCACTGAATCATTTAGAATACCATTTATAATATAATATTTCTTTTCATTAGTCTATCATTACAATGTTTATATATGGTGATTATCTCAAATTGAAATCCAATGATTCATTAATTATCTATAATTATTAGATAGATTGACGAAAATCACTTACAAATTCTAATATTTGCCATATCATGTGATTTTTCACAATCACTTAAATATATCATTTCTAAAAATCACTAACATCCATCATCATTTATCTAAAATAGAAAGAGATATATTTTATAGTTATCAATGAAAACTAATTGGGTAATATATCCATGAAGAGTTTCAGGAATCTGATTTCATTGTTTAAGAACACTTTGTTCCCCTTTTATAATGGGATGGGTAAGGTTGGGAATCCTTCTCATTGATTTAAAATCTGACATAGTCACTCATTGAAAAGTAAAAATTAACGAATATGAATGGAGATTTTCTTTTATCTCAAGCCAACTATATTGATTGTCTATATCCTAATAGATCTTGGTTGTAACTTGATGCAATATAATTCAAAAATGATATAAGTCTCTCACTCACACTTACATTAAAAAAAAGTTGAATGGAAATGTAATCCTTAAGAATGATAACACTAAATGAACAACTCACTAGTGGTATCTTGACCGTGTAGAAATATGATAATATATTGACACTAAAAACCTGGTGGTGGACTTCTTTAAATTATTCAATTCAATAATGGGATAATAAATATTGATATAAAATATGAACATAAATTTTATTCATGTTAAGATGTTATTATATAATTAAACTAATCAATTTCAATTATCTCACTCTGTTTTCCCCTTTTTCTAAAAAACATTTTATTAATGGAATTTACATAACATTAAGTTTCCATGAATTAGTGGAGAGGTCATCATTAAATATATGAAGATATTTTATAAAATTCACTATCATATATTTAATTCATTTTGGTTAAATAACCTATTAATTTACGATTCATTAAAAGTTACATTTATAAGTCAAAAATAAATTTTGTCAATAATTCGAGGCATGTATGGCTTCAAACAATAATAGATTCTGAGTTTTGAAGGGGCTCTCCTATCAATTTAACCATTATAAATTAAACACATCAATGTTATCAACTTTTTTAAGAACACAACCATACCCATATTTATTGATTCATGTTAATTATAAAATCTATAAAACAAAATAATACAATATATTAGATGATACGAATACTTCTTCCATAAAAATATGAAAAATAATTTAAATATTTTTTGGAGGATTCCATTCATCATCATAAAAAACCAAAGAAACAATGGTAATACAATTGGAACAATACAAAGTATTCATAATTTTAATTACATCATGACATTAATAATTATCATTGCGTACAATAAACACCTCCCTAATAAATATCATTACATCAAATAATAATTTCAATATAGAAAAATTATTTCATTATAAAATAATAATAATGAAAAATAAATTTATATAGGTATTTGAAAATGATTCTGATTTGAATAAAGATTTTATATGAACATGATCTACTGTAGGAAATTTCCTTTAATAGTCAGTATTTTTGAATTCCCATTATTATAAATGTCTCAAACATCACTATTGGTTCTTCACATATCATAGTGTGAGTAAATTCATACTTCCATTATTATATTGAGACTGATGAAATTTTGACATGAATGTGCTAGTATAACATTTCTATCAGAAATTAATATGATGAAATATTTGATTATAAAATATTTAGAAATAATATATATAATATTTATGTGCTTCCTGTTACAAATTAATACCATGAAAAATCATCCAAAATTTATGTCATATGGGTTATTTAAACTTGGTGGAATATAGTAGTGAATATCAACATTATCTTGTAATGATACAAAACCCATCGGATTTGAACTCAACTGGTTTATCTTTTCAGTAATTGGGCCATATTTTCTTCCATATAGTATTGAGGAAACAATTCCAATACATGATGATCCTTCCCAGATCAAATATACCATTATGTGTGGACTCACCAATAAAACATAATAAATTATTATGAAAAGGAATAAATATTAATAAATTTTCAAAATGTCAACTAGGACTAACTCAAATACTTAATTAACTAGATCAAAAAATAAATAGTCCATTCATTCTCTATATGACAACTTTAACGAAGACATATAAATTTTATTTCGTTTGCAACCTTCATTTTATCAATATATTATGATTGGATAAAAAATCCTTGATATCATCCCTAGACTGGTGATTATGTTGATTAGTCTAAAATATTGAATACCACAAACACAAACTTATACCATCATGCATGAATATGTAATAAAGTTCTTAATGATATGGGGAAATTTCAAATTTTTTAAGAATTCTTAATTTTAACTAACCACTCCTTTACTTATTAATGAATTTGATACTCTTATAGAATATATGGATTACCATTATATAATTATTCAATCCAATATATTGATTGATCCCATCCAAGACTGAAAATATGTCTTATAACATTAAAAATTTGAACTTCTATTACTAATAAACCCTGATTAGTGAGAGAAATATATTTTGGAATATCCTTTTTCTCTATATATTAAGTGTTCAATAGGACAGTTCTATTAATAAGGAACCTGTAAAATCCATTGTTGTAATAAAACCTTGTCAAAATAAAATTAAAAACAACAAAATAATATAAATGAATACATATTGAATTATGAGTATTTTCAATTCTCTTCTCTATGATAAGTTCCTCATAGAAATAAATACACTAATCCTTGATAATAGTTTATCATTATAAATAAAATATCTTATGTATACTCATAGAAATAAAATAAAATAATTTATTTCAATGTTAAAATAAATGGTAAAATATTATCATCTAAATGATTCCTTGTAAAAATAAATTTAAATCACAAATATCTTCTAAAAATGTTAGTCATAACATAATGTCGAAATATACACACTCGATAACCAATTTCACCTAGGAATCATTCGAAAATGTTTTTTAAAAAAGTTCCTTATATCCTACCAATTTAATTATAAGATACTATATATTATGAAATATATTTTATATATAACACACACAAAAATTGGACCCTCCTAGAATTTTTTAAATCATAGACCACACAATCCATGATATAATTGTAACATCCCAAGTAAGTAATGAATAATAGATATTTTTATCTATGTCTATTAATGATTAATATAGTGTTATAGAGGCTTAAAATGAAAATAAATACAATCTTATGCATGGAATACACTAATATTCTTAAAAGATTGTTTTACTGCCTTTTGATGGAAAACCATTTTTGAATCTATCTTTTGACAATTTTATAAACTATGTTTGTCAAAATAAACTTATTCTTTATGATTGGGACATCAAAATTTACATTGTGTGAATTTTTGGTATTTTTCTGACAATGTTCATTTTTTAATGAATAGTTAAAAATAATGCATTTTACAACAAAACTGCATTTTAATCTAATTTATTTATATGATTAGATTATGTTTTGAATTGGTTTTGAAGTGAAATTAGAATATATTTTTACCATTTTATCCAATGGTGGCCATTGGAATCAATTTCACTTTGAAATTAGACTTAAACTGGTGTCAGTCTTTTGATACTTATTGTTTTGTAAAAACACGCTATTTGCTCTGGCAGCGGGAATTAATTATTTAATTAATTAATATGACTTATATGATTTTAATTTTGTAAAATAGACTTCATTTTTGAATTCGGAATATCAAATATAGCTTAGGGTGAATTTTTGGTAATTTTCTGAAAAACTTCAATTTTTGATGAATAGTGAAACCACTAAGTGGTAATCAAGCAAACTGATTTTTCAGTTAAATGACAGTTTACCACTAATGTGTGTTGAATTTTGAAAATCCGACATACATGGTTGTCATTAAGAAGTAAAATGTGGTTCAATGAGATTAAAATAATTTTTTGGTGAATAGTAACTTATTAAGTTTTTAATCGCGATTAGTGGTAATTAGGGTAGTTTAAGGTATAAATAATACTTTAATAAAATGAAATGACCTAGACACATGTCCCAACCTTATTGGTTGTGTCATGGCCGACCAAGACAAGCCATGGGTCAATTTGGGGACCCCATGGATCCACTTTTGTTGGGAAATGACATAAATTACTTTTTATTTAATGTTAAAGTGAAAATGACACAAACATAATATGTTTTGCGAAAACAATTTTTAAGTGGGGTTATACAAGTCAAAATTTTGATTATAAATAGTCACTGGAAATCTAAAACGATTTCCTACATCATAGTATTTTTTTTATAATTTTTAGACATTAAATAACTTTAATTATTTATGACATAATAATGATGCAGCGATGACATCATTATTTGACGATTTAAATAAAATGGAAAGATAATGTAATATCTATGCTCTACACATGGCCAAAACCAATTGGATGAGTGGATTTCGAACCCTTATCACCTTATCCACGAATTATATCAATGTGGGTCCTTTTAAAACCGAAACACATTTTCAAATAAAGTAATGTTTCTTTACTTTCCAAAAGTGCCCCTCCTCTCCCCTTATAAAAGGCCCCCACCTCTACCTCATTTCACACACTCTTCAAGCCTTTGGCTCGGCCAACCCCTGCCCATTTGCTCTCTCCACATCCCTCTCCTCATCCTAGAGGATTCCCTTTGGGCAGAAGCCTTTAAAAGGAAGCTTTTAGGCTCAACTCAAAAAGAGTTACACTTTTTAAAGGTAATTCATTCTCTCATGTTCATTTGTTTTATTTTTCTTCTCCAACCCCCTAAACTCTTTTTATTTACTTCTTTTGTAACAACACCAGTATCTTCAATATACTAGGATGTTGTTATAAGATTTATTTGAGCTACACTATCACACAACTACATCAAATGGTTAAAGAACATAAGGTTTCCATGGATGGCGAAATTCTGCCTCCCGAAACGATGATTGTTCAACACTCATTAAACACCTTCAAAGGTGGACATTATGATGTCACTATTTTTATATATGATATATAATATGTTTATGTTTTCCTTAAGCTTCTGTTTTTTCATTTTGGGTATACCTTTATGGTTTCCATTATGGGTAAAACACGATATCTTCATTTTAGGAAGCGCGGACTACCGCCCCCTAAAAGTGATTTGATTCTTTAATACCATATGTGGGATGTGTAAAGGATAAAGTTAATGATATTATATATGTTATTATACTGTAATTATAATATACTCTTATATAATTATGATTCCATTCCAGAAAATATGAAATAGAAATGGAAGTAGCGTTCATGCGTACGTACGGCTTACCGTCTCCGTGAACGGTGCATTTCATTTCTTACCTCTAAATGTGATGTAATATTATAAATGAATGTAGGTACTGGATATATATGACATATATGATATCTACATCATGAATACCATTCTGGATATAATGAACCTTTGACCAAATTAACAACATGTAAGTGTAAGAAGCCTATTTTTGACTTAAGAACCAAATACCGACAAAATGAACATTATTAACTTAAATGATTACATGATGTTCATAACATGGTATAAAAGGAATAATGAACTTGAAAAAGATTCATAATCAAGTAGAGATTAACTCAAGTTTATTATTCAGGAGATTAAAGAACGGTCGGGTCAAGTCGGATACGAGGTATGGGACTTCGTCTCAATCTCCTTTCGTTGAGGCATATTTTATTTTATACACAACTTTCTTTTATACGGTGTATAAAACCCTTTGACTTTTACGTTTATTCAAAAGGAATATTTTTTATATGAAGGGTTTACTAAACGACAAAAGGGATTGTTTTTGTCGTACGTATGCGGCGACAACGACTTCTCCGCCGTCGTAACCGTCATTTGAGTTTCGGCTTCCTCTACAAGCCATACCTTTTTTTAAAAGAAAAATAAATACCATGTTTTACTTTGGTATTGGAAATGGTTTTCATAATGTTTTTATTATATCAATGTGTTGTATTGATATCTCGTGATTGAAATGTGGAAATGTTATGTTTCCTTTATGCATGTTTTATGTGATATGATTATGTTATGGTTCTTGGGCATTATTATGAAGACGGGTGGTTCCGTGATAAAATAAGGGCGGGTGAGCCCGTTATAGCTCTCCAATGCATTGGGTAACGCGAAGGAGTGAAACGTTAAGGTTTCTCTGAAGAGATTTTAGGGAATATACTGTGATGGGTATTCCAAACGTAACCAAGAGGGTTACTCCCTACGTAATAATGTTATGAATGCCTCAAGTTACCTTTATGTCTTATGATTTCTATGATTTATTCATGATTTTATGAGGTATGTTAAAGTGCCTATGTTTTATGGGTAAAGTATGATTTCATTCTTATGTATATATGAACTCATGTTTCCTTTCCATGTTTTTTTTATAACCCATACTGAGTTTTTATGCTCATCCCAAGTTTTGGAAATGTTTTTCACAGGTCAAGGGAAAGGTACATGATAAGATGATAGAGTCAAGGATGTGTCAAGAAATAATCCATGTTTTCTTTTAAATGTGTTTCCATTGATGGTAATGAAGAATACTATCTTTATGTAACCACTTTGTTTATATGTGGAATGTAATGCAAGTTTTATGATCTAATTCTCTAAAACTCTAAACCCGAAAAGATCCTCAATGTGTAATCTTGTAATAACTCAAGATTGAGTAAGGTTTAAGGCTGGGGCCTTATAGTTGGTATCAAAGGGAGGTTTAGATAACTTTAGGATTTAGAATTCTATTAAATGATTATCCAAAAATATTTTTTTGAAATGATATAGCATTTAAAGATAACCATGTTGCTTCATCTAAGACATGTTTGTTCAGAATGGTTTTCCGAGAGGAAATAGGGAAGCAGTGCTAGGAAGGCATACAGAAGGAAATAACCTTCCGAATCAGCATCCAGAAATGGTCGGAATTGGAACTGAACAGTTTGTTGCAGTAATGGAGCAGTTGACTCAAGTGATAAATGGCGGTGGTATCCATGCACGAGATCAGCCAGATCAACCGCAGAGGAACATGTCAGTGGTGGAACATTTCATGAGGCAACATCCACCATCATTCAGAGGATCATCTGACCCTGTGCAAGCTGAAGATTGGATTAAAGCACTGGAGAAGATTTTTGATGTCATGGGGTGTTCAGACAATCAAAAGGTTAGTCTTGCTATTTACCGTTTGGAGGGTGAAGCAGATCAGTGGTGGTCTATGGTTAAAAATATCAGGGATGCCGATGAGATTGATGCTCTTGACTGGGATGAATTCAAAGGTATGTTTCTTGAGAAGTATTTTCCTAAGGTTGTTCGACTTAGGATGGAAAAGCAATTCTTGGAATTGAGGCAAGAGGAAGACTCAGTGGCTGCTTATGAAGAAAGGTTCACTCGTTTGGCAAGGTATGCTCCAAATTTTATCCGGGACCTTGATAGTAAAATCAATCGTTTTTACTCAGGATTAAAGCCAAAATATCGAAGGGAATTAGCTTCTCGTGAGTTTAAAAGTTATGAAAAGCTTGTTCTATGTGCTGAGAAGGTGGAAATGGAGTTTGCCGATGATCAAGTGTTCTATAACAACCAGCAAAAGAAGAGACTGAGGTGGCAGGAGAAAGGTAAGAATTCTTCAAAAAAATCTGATGGTAAGAGAACTAAGTTTCCAGTTTGTGATAAATGTGGCAAAAGGCATGCTGGGGAATGTCTTCTGAATTCTGGGAAGTGCTACCGATGTGGTAAGATGGGACATAAGGCTCGTGAATGCACTGAAAATGATCAAGGTGAAGGTAAGAACAAATTTGATTTACAGTTAGTGAAATATTATAAGTGAAATGAGATGGGTCACTATGCAAACGAGTGTCCGACAAGGAGCTTGAGTGATGGGAAGCAGTTAGACTACAAGCAGAAAGGGGTGGTGAAATCCTTTGCAACTACTTCAGCAGATGTCGGGCCATCAAATGAAGTTGTATCAGGTACTTTGTTTGTTTTTTCAGATTATGCCAGTGTGTTGTTTGATTCGGGGTCTACACATTCTTTCATCTCTGAAACCTTTTCTAGTAAAATGGGAATACCATCTCAAGAATGAATCCTGAACTTTTGGTAAAAACACCTGGGGGAAGTGTCGAGGCAAAAAAAATTTATAAGAATCTTCCTATCCTTATCTGTGAAAAAAACCTACTTGAAAACCTTATTGTTCTACCTCTAGTAGAGTTTGATGTTATCCTGGGTTTGGATTGGCTCTCTATTTACCATGCTAAGATTGACTATAGATCTAAAGAAGTTTCTTTTCAGAAAGACTTTCAGTTTGTTTACAAGAATGAACCCTTACTTTTGATAACATATCAAGAGGCCGAGAAACTTGTAAAAGATGGAAATGAATGTTACCTTGCACACGTCGTTGAAAATAAAGGAACTGTTCAGATTAATGATGTGCCAGTGGTAAATGAGTATCCTGATGTTTTTCCTGACGAGTTGCCTGGAATAATACCAGATCGGGAAGTTGAGTTTACTGTTGACTTAGTTCCTGATGCTAAGCCAATTTCAAAACCCCCTTATCGAATGGCACAAATTGAACTTTTAGAGTTGAAGGATAAATTGCAAGATTTATTAGAGAAAGGTTTCATTATACCTAGCACATCACCATTGGGTGATCCTATTTTATTTGTTAAAAAGAAAGATGGTTCTATGAGACTTTGCATTGATTATAGAGCCTTGAATAATATCACTGTTAAGAACAAATATCCTTTGCCTCATATCGATGATTTCTTTGATCAGCTCCAGGGAGCTCAGTTTTTTTCAAAGATTGACCTGAGATCGGGGTACCATCAGCTGAAGGTATAGGAGGCAGATATTCCGAAGACCGCGTTCCGTATGAGATATGGCCATTATGAATTTGTAGTAATGACTTTTGGGCTAACCAATGCACCTGGTGTATTCATGGACGTAATGAATAGAATTTTCCATGACTTCTTGGATAAGTTTGTGGTGGTTTTCATTGATGATATTTTGGTGTTTTCTAAAAGTAAAGAGGAGCATGAAAAACATTTAAGGGTTATCTTGCAAACCTTAAAAGAAAAGAAATTGTATGGGAAATTCAACAAGTGTGAGTTTTGGTTGCAACAAATTTCTTTCCTTGGTCACATTGTTTCTAAATATGGAATAACTGTTGATCCTGCAAAAACAAAAGTTGTGGAAGAATGGCCAAGACCCACAAATGTAACCGAGATTCGTAGCTTCCTTGGTTTGGCGGGCTATTACCGAAGGTTTGTTAGAAATTTTTCACGGTTATCTAGTCCAATGACTAAGCTAACTCGGAAGGGTGTTAAGTTTATCTGGACAAAATAATGTGATGATTGTTTTCAGGAATTGAAAAGAAGATTGGTGAATGCTCCAGTTTTGGCACTACCTTCCAGGAATGGTGAGTTTGTTATATACAGTGATGCTTCATTGAAAGGAATTGGTTGCGTCCTAATGCAGAATGATCAGGTAATTGCTTATGCTTCACGACAGTTGAAAACTCATGAGGTAAATTACCCTACACAGGATTTTGAACTAGCTGCTGTTGTTTTTGCTTTAAAAATTTGGAGGCATCATTTGTATGGAGTAAAGTGTGAAATATATACCGATCACAAAAGTTTAAAGTATATATTCACTCAGAAAGAGTTAAACATGAGACAAAGGAGATGGCTAGAATTAATCAAGGATTATGATTGTACAATTCATTACCATCCGGGAAAAGCAAATAAAGTGGCTGATGCTTTGAGTCAAAAAAGTAATGCTTCATTAACAATGTTGTGTTTGGAACGTGATCCTTCGGTTAAGGATTTGATGAACTTTGGCATAGAAGTTGTTGGTGCAGGAATTCCTTCTGTTTTGTTTCAGGTATCAGTGAGATCATCTCTATCAGATAGAATCAAGCAAGCACAGAAGCAAGACAGAGAGTTGCAGAAAAAGGTAGAGCTGGTTCAGAAAGGTAAGTTTCCTGAATTCAACATTGATAATGATTGCGTTTTGAGATTTGGGAAGAGATTGTGTGTGCCTTGTGATTCACAATTGAAGAGAGAGTTGTTATGTGAAGCTCATAGTTCTCCGTTTTCAGTTCATCCGGGCAGTACTAAGATGTATAGAGATCTGCGGGAGTATTACTGGTGGGATGGAATGAAAAGAGATATTGCTGATTTTACTGTGAAGTGTTTGACTTGTCAGCAGGTTAAAGCAGAGCGGAAGTTACCGAAAGGGATGCTTCAGCCTTTACCAGTGCCAGAATGGAAATGGGAGAATATATCCATGGACTTTGTTGTTGTATTACCAAAGACATCTCGAGGTAATAATGAAATCTGGGTTATTGTTGATCGCTTGACCAAATATGCTCATTTCCTTGCTATACGAGATACTTTCTCTCTTGATCAACTTTCCCGTTTGTATCTTAAAGAGATAGTCAGGTTACATGGAGTTCCTCTCTCCATTGTATCAGATCGTGATCCCAGGTTTACTTCTAACTTTTGGAAAGGCCTTCAGAAGTCGTTGGGTACTGAATTAAATTTTAGTACAGCTTTTCATCCTCAATCAGATGGGCAGTCAGAACGAACAATTCAGACATTGGAGGATATGCTACGAGCTTGTTCTATGGATTATCAGGGAAGTTGGGACCAACATCTTTCTTTGGTTGAGTTTTCATATAATAACAGTTTTCATTCCAGTATACAGATGGCACCATTTCAGGCATTATATGGGAAGCGGTGTCGAACTCCAGATTTCTGGGATGAAGTGGGTGAAAGGAAGTTGATGGGACCAGAATTGGTAGAAGAGATGGCAAAAAAAGTTCAGCTGATTCAGAAACACATGAGAACAGCTCAGAGCAGGCAGAAGAGTTATGCGGATAACCGGAGGAAGGATCTGTCTTTCGAGGTAGGTGATCATGTTTTTCTCAAGGTTTCTCCTTGGAAAAGTGTGATGAGATTTGGTAAGAAAGGAAAGTTGAGTCCAAGGTTCATTGGACCATACGAAATTCTGGAAAGAGTTGGATCAGTTGCATACCGAGTGGCTTTACCTCCGAGTTTATCTTAGGTACACAATGTTTTTCACGTTTCGATGTTGAGAAAGTATATGCCCGATCCATCTCATGTTTTGAGTCCAGAGGTAGTTCAGCTGGAAGAGAACCTATCTTATGAGGAACAACCGGTCCAGATACTTGACCACAGGGAGCAAGTGTTACGGAATAAGTTGATTAAGCAGGTAAAGGTTTTGCGGAAAAACCACATGATTGAAGAGGCAACATGGGAATCCGAAAATGCAATGAGGGATAAGTACCCTCATTTATTTGATAAGTAAATAAATTGCGAGGAAGCAATTTTCAAATGGGGGGAAGGATGTAACATCCCAAGTAAGTAATGAATAATAGATATTTTTATCTATGTCTATTAATGATTAATATAGTGTTATAGAGGCTTAAAATGAAAATAAATACAATCTTATGCATTGAATACACTAATATTCTTAAAAGATTGTTTTACTGCCTTTTGATGGCAAACCATTTTTGAATCTATATTTTGACAATTTTATAAACTATGTTTGTCAAAATAAACTTATTCTTTATGATTGGGATATCAAAATTTACATTGTGTGAATTTTTGGTATTTTTCTGACAATGTTCATTTTTTAATGAATAGTGAAAAATAATGCATTTTACATCAAAACTGATTTTTAATCTAATTTATTTATATGATTAGATTATGTTTTGAATTGGTTTTGAAGTGAAATTAGAATATATTTTTACCATTTTATCCAATGGTGGCCATTGGAATCAATTTCACTTTGAAATTAGACTTAAACTGGTGTCAGTCTTTTGATACTTATTGTTTTGTAAAAACACGCTATTTGCTCTGGCAGCGGGAATTAATTATTGAATTAATTAATATGACTTATATGATTTGAATTTTGTAAAATAGACTTCATTTTTGAATTCTCAATATCAAATATATCTTAGGGTGAATTTTTGGTAATTTTCTGAAAAACTTCAATTTTTGATGAATAGTGAAACCACTAAGTGGTAATCAAGCAAACTGATTTTTCAGTTAAATGATAGTTTACCACTAATGTGTATTGAATTTTGAAAATCCGACATACATGGTTGTCATTAAGAAGTAAAATTTGGTTCAATGAGATTAAAATATTTTTTTGGTGAATAGTAACTTATTAAGTTTTTAATCGCGATTAGTGGTAATTAGGGTAGTTTAAGGTATAAATAATACTTTAATAAAATGAAATGACCTAGACACATGTCCCAACCTTATTTGTTGTGTCATGGCCGACCTAGAAAAGCCATGGGTCAAATTGGGGACCCCATGGATCCACTTTTGTTGTGAAATGACATAAATTACTTTTTATTTAATGTTAAAGTGAAAATGACACAAACATAATATGTTTTGCAAAAACAATTTTTAAGTGGGGTTATACAAGTCCAAATTTTGATTATAAATAGTCACTGGAAAGCTAAAAATATTTCTTACATCATAGTATTTTGTTTATAATTTTTAGACATTAATTAAATTTAATTATTTATGACATAATAATGATGCCGCGATGACATCATTATTTGACGATTTAAATAAAATGGAAAGATAATGTAATATCTATGATCTACACATGGCCAAAACCAATTGGATGAGTGGATTTCGAACCCTTATCACCTTATCCACGAATTATATCAATGTGGGTCCTTTTAAAACCGAAACACATTTTCAAATAAAGTAATGTTTCTTTACTTTCCAAAAGTGCCCCTCCTCTCCCCTTATAAAAGGCCCCCACCTCTACCTCATTTCACACACTCTTCAAGCCTTTGGCTCGGCCAACCCCTGCCCATTTGCTCTCTCCAAATCCCTCTCCTCATCCTAGAGGATTCCCTTTGGGCATAATCCTTTCAAAGGAAGCCTTTATGCTCAACTCAAAAGGAGTTACACTTTTTAAAGGTAATTCATTCTCTCATGTTCATTTGTTTTATTTTGCTTCTCCAACCCCCTAAACTCTTTTTATTTACTTATTTTGTAACAACACCAGTATCTTCAATATACTAGGATGTTGTTATAAGATTTATTTGAGCTACACTCTCACACAACTACATCAAATGGTTAAAGAACATAAGGTTTCCGTGGATGGCGAAATTCTGCCTCCCGAAACGATGGTTGTTCAACACTCATTAAACACCTTCAAAGGTGGCCATTATGATGTCACTATTTTTATATATGATATATAATATGTTTATGTTTTCCTTAAGCTTCTGTTTTTTCATTTTGGGCATACCTTTATGGTTTCCATTATGGGTAAAACACGATATCTTCATTTTAGGAAGCGCGGACTACCGCCCCCTAAAAGTGATTTGATTCGTTAATACCATATGTGGGATGTGTAAAGGATAAAGTTAATGATATTATATATGTTATTATACTGGAATTATAATATACTCTTATATCATTATGATTCCATTACAGAAAATATGAAATAGAAATGGAAGTAGCGTTCATGCGTACGTACGGCTTACCATCTCCATGAACGGTGCATTTCATTTCTTACCTCTAAATGTGATGTAATATTATAAATGAATGTAGGTACTGGATATATATGACATATATGATATCTACATCATGAATACCATTCTGGATATAATGAACCTTGGACCAAATTAACAACATGTAAGTGTAAGAAGCCTATTTTTGACTTAAGAACCAAATACCGACAAAATGAACATTATTAACTTAAATGATTACATGATGTTCATAACATGGTATAAAAGGAATAATGAACTTGAAAAAGATTCATAATGAAGTAAAGATTAACTCATGTTTATTATTCAGAAGATTAAAGAACGGTCGGGTCAATTCGGATACGAGGTATGGGACTTCGTCTCAATCTCCTTTCGTTGAGGCATATTTTATTTTATACACAACTTTCTTTTATACGGTGTATAAAACCCTTTGACTTTTACGTTTATTCAAAAGGAATATTTTTTATATGAAGCGTTTACTAAACGACAAAAGGGATTGTTTTTGTCGTACGTATGCGGCGACAACAACTTCTCCGCCGTCGTAACCGTCATTTGAGTTTCGGCTTCCTCTACAAGCCATACCTTTTTTTAAAAGAAAAATAAATACCATGTTTTACTTTGGTATTGGAAATGGTTTTCATAATGTTTTTATTATATCAATGTGTTGTATTGATATCTCGTGATTTAAATGTGGAAATGTTATGTTTCCTTTATGCATGTTTTATGTGATATGATTATGTTATGGTTCTTGGGCATTATTATGAAGACGGGTGGTTCCGTGATAAACTAAGGGCGGGTGAGCCCGTTATAGCTCTCCAATGCATTGGGTAACGCGAAGGAGTGAAACGTTAAGGTTTCTCCGAAGAGATTTTAGGGAATATACTGTGATGTGTATTCCAAACGTAACCAAGAGGGTTACTCCCTACGTAAGAATGTTATGAATGCCTCAAGTTACCTTTATGTCTTATGATTTCTATGATTTATTCATGATTTTATGAGGTATGTTAAAGTGCCTATGTTTTATGGGTAAAGTATGATTTCATTCTTATGTATATATGAACTCATGTTTCCTTTCCATGTTTTTTTTATAACCCATACTGAGTTTTTATGCTCATCCCAAGTTTTTGAAATGTTTTTCACAGGTCAAGGGAAAGGTACATGATAAGATGATAGAGTCAAGGATGTGTCAAGAAATAATCCATGTTTTCTTTTAAATGTGTTTCCATTGATGGGAATGAAGAATACTATCTTTATGTAACCACTTTGTTTATATGTGGAATGTAATGCAAGTTTTATGATCTAATTCTCTAAAACTCTAAACCCGAAAAGATCCTCAATGTGTAATCTTGTAATAACTCAAGATTGAGTAAGGTTTAAGGCTGGGGCCTTATAATAATCCTCTTTAAACCTCTACCTAATAGATTTATATTTCAGGGGATCACCACCCGTGAATCTCCACTATAGAACACATAATGATTTTAGTGGTTTCCACTCCCTTTTAAAAGTGTTCGTCGTGCACCACCTCCAACCGATGTCGGATTTCCCACTGGCTTCCCCAACACTAAAAATTCAAATATTATTAATTGTCATTATTGTTAGTCTAGTATATTTGATAACATTTTTAAAAAAACGTATACATGATACCATTTTCAAATACTGTTACATAAAAAAAACCTGCATAATGCCTTGTGTTCAGTACCAATTACCAAAAAATAGAACAGGTTTCAATAGAATCAATTACTCTATTTTAGGAATGATTTAACCTAATCAAAATTAGAATATAAGTTGAATACCTCCGAAAGATACATAATAATTATTCTATATGAGGTATATTTCATTTTCATGTGATGGAAAAAACCTATATATATGTATTCTCTTGGGTTTGGGTTTTTCAATTTGATTACAAATTATCATGACAATGGTATAGCGTGTTTGTTGAAAAATATTATGCCAAAATTTTCAAGATGATTGAGACCTTAATATATTTATAGAGATTGTGTCTTGATTAATTGGAGGAGTTTGTATAAAAATTCATTTGTATTTGGTTACAATGTTTACAAATGATAAAAAAATGGAATAGGGAATTTTTGAGGGAGATAAATGTTATGTAGAGAAATATAGAAATCGAAGGTTTTTTCACAAAATAAATAATTTTCACAATAATTGTGATAAAAAAAACAGGTCAATAAAAATTTAGAAAAGGAAATATTTTCTCACAAGTTTTGAATACTATTGGGTGTGGGGTTTCAGAAAATTGGTGCCTGTTGAAATGAAGTTGTGTGATGAGGATTAATTTTATGCACAAATTTCAATTGAGGCATCATGTTTTTCAAACAAATAAATTAATATGAAGAACTGGACACACCAATAAATAGGTTATTAACCCATCATTACTATTTGAGAAATACTTATATAAGATTTTAGGGATTTTATTTCATGAAATATTTATGAAACATTACTTCTTTTCTAAAGAATGTTTATGGGAATACCAGTGGTGGGAAGAAGGATGGTTAATTTCTCATGAATAAGTTACTTTTATGATGGTTTAGTGAGTTTTATAAATGTGTGAATATCAAAAATTGTGAAAAATTGAATGAAGGTGTGTATGTTGTGTTAAATTTATGTCAAGGTTTCCTAAAAGTAAGTTGTTCGAACCTCAAGATAATTTCCAAAATAATTTGTTGTAAATTGGAGTTAATAATTTAGAAGAATGAAATGATTCAAAACAACCCATCTACAGTGTAATAAAAACTAATTTATATTATTAATTGTTTCTAATTAAGGAATAGAGAGTACCATTTAGTATATAGAGTTGTGATATTTCAATAAGTGAGTGGTCGAAATCTAATAGGGATAACGAGTCCGCCTTAAAAATAATAACAATAACACAATTTTTTGATCTAATAAATTATTATAATGACTATGATTACTCCTTAAAATAGCCCAATTGTGGAGAAATAAATAAAATATGTATATCTATTTCATGCATTCATTTAATTTAATATATTATTATAATATAAAAATATATTATGGTTTTTAATGAAAAAAATATCAAAAGGATGAATTATTTTTATTCAATATACCCTGATTTGGTCCCCTGCTTAGGGTATTTACCATCGTGGTGAAAAAAAATATAAATAATATCTTATAAAATAGTGTAATATCCACGAAAACACTAAATTTCCCAATATATAAAGACACAAAAAATTGTTAAAAATAGGAAATATTACTACACAAATAAACATGGAAATATATCAAAAATATGATATAAAATACTATAAATGAAAAACAAATTAGGAATAAAATCGGAATAATAATTCAAAAATTATAATCATATTCAATGATTAAAAAAATTATATAATACTAAAAGAACTATATATATCCACATTAAAGGAATGAATACATCTCTTTTACCCTATAGTAAACCCATGAATGCTACATTGGTTTTCCACGATATAGAAATTGATCTAAAAATTTATATAGGATAATTTAAATCAAAGATACATGAACTAAATGTGTTTATGATGGGTTTTAGTGGGAATCCCCGAAGGATACCCCCAATGTTCATTAAATATCCCCTTGGATAAAACATTATCCAATGATATTTTTAAATACAAATATGCAATTTACTCTGTTCTTTTATAAAACAAATAACAATGAGTGATATATTTATCTTTTTATAATGATTCACCGGGTTAAATAGAGGGAAAAATTATAATGAAAAAAATTTAAACACATGAAGGGAAATACATTTCAATTTTAATTAGTAAACCAAAGGAATGAAATAACATTTTAACCCACTATTATTATCCATCTTTAAAAAAATAAATCATTTATTAGTTAAAATAATAATTTATAAATGCTCTTAAAACAATTTTAAATTAAAAAATTTGGAAACATATTATAAGACATCATTTACCTTTAAATAAAAAAGTATGAAAATATAAATGTTTATGAATGGGTAAATTAATATAAATATATGCATTAATCCAATCATCTGCATCCTGGGATAATAGCCTAAGTCTAAATAAGGGAATCTTAGGATTTGACTGGATGAAACCATATACTAGAATATAGTGTCATCCTATATACCATTACACAAAACATTCTCTATCTTGAAAAATCAAGTCGAATAAACCATAATAATATATTAATCATCCATTAGTGTATAATAGCTATATAATAATCATAATCATGTGTACCACACCTATATATTAATCTCACATAGCTACCTAAGTATTTCCAGGTATTTTGATAAACATAAGAGATCAAATAAATCAATATATAATTTCATCAAAAATTCACTACAATACCATAAATGAACATAATGTTTACCTAAAAATACCATTGAATGAAACAACACCCTTCTCATCAATATTTATCATTCATTAATACATAATACAACATAAAATTTTATATTTAAAATAAAAAAACACAAGGGAATGACTTCAAGGGAGATAGAAAAATTACATTCTAAACCAACAATAAAGAGTATAAAAATATCATAATCCTTAAAAACATTCAAAAAATATGATATTAAAACAATATAAAATATATTTGAACATCTATGGAAAAAAATTCCATTGATTTCATTATAACACTATGATATCCATTTTATCATGAACTTATTGTGAAAAATATAACATGGGTAGAATAAAAATCCTTTTTCTTATAAATTTATTTTCCTATTTCAAGTAAAAATAGGAAGTAAAAAATTTATTAATCAAATTATAATCATTAATATCAAATGAATAATACATTTATCTAAAAACAAATTTTATTGAATGGTTGAATTCATTATTTTTTTAAATAGAGGATGATTAATAGAATAATATACTAGTAATCATTGTAATTAGTTTTAAATTATTATTTTACCAATAATGGTGAATATAAGACTTTAAATGATGATTAAAATTTGTAACCATGAACTCCACAAAACAAAATACATTAATTTAGGAAACCCTATGCTTTTACATAAATATTAATAAATTAAAATTAGTGAAAAGGAAATACTAAAAATATATTAGATGATTTAATTACACAAAACTAATGGGATCTATCGATGTGGATAAATAATTATTTAATAGAATAACTTTGAAAGTAAAACATTTTTTTTCAAATCATGAAATACTATGGAGGAATTGAGAATATTATTATTTTTTATTTATTTAATGTAGATTTAATAAAATGTAAATTTCCTTATTTTATTAGGGATTATAATCCATCATTCATGGTTATAAGTATTATTTCATTAACAATGTGAAGCTAATAAATGTTTTTAATCGAATAAATTGTTCTTACGCATTGTTTCGAAAACCCCGTGTCAAATCATATAGCCTATAAATTCTTTCAAAATTGTCAAAATATATTCCCATGTTCCTTGAAATATTAAATAGAAAATAATAATAACAATAATAATCTACATCGAACATTGAAATTGTGTTTCCTCACACATTCCCACTATAAGCCCTCCTAGGATGATTGTGAAGATAAGAAGGACCACTAATGCCTACCTCGAATAGGGAATGGGTATGAAACTAGAATTAATGGTTTGAAAAAACTCATATGGGAGGAATTATACTCATAAATCTCAAGACCCTAAAATTTAAATAACCAGTAAACTCGATATAAGGTAAATTAAAAAAAATTCCCTTAATTAATCTATTTTTTATACATATAACATAGTCACAAAATGAATATACCTAATAATAATCTACTATTATAGTGATTGTACGAACAGATAATAAATCTACGTCATGTACTACTAATTTATTTCACATTGACCAACTCCATCATTCAAATCTAAAAATTGATATAGAATATGGGGGGTTAGTATACAAGTCTAATCACTTGGTCCCTCCCCAAAATCTCTCATGAAAATAGGAAAGATGATTAATAATTATTTATTGAATAGATAATTAATATAATAATTTCCAATACTGGGTCATATATCAACCATCATATTGAAGTCTCACTCAATTAAAACCACATCAGTATAGTGTGGCTATAGAAATAAAATATATATGAAGGTACCCCACATTTTCTTCCACATTGAACTAGTCTCCATCACACCCCAAAAATATAAATAATTATTTCATGATAACCTTCATATCCATATAACTTCAATACCACATAATTAAATCCACATTACCCTAGACAAGACTCTGTATCCATATCCATATCACAACCACATACGTATACAACATTACAGCATGGTATAGACTGTAAAAATGAATGATATCAACCTGGTTTCCTCTTTCTCCCATGTATGTCTCCATTTTCCTTGTAATACCCATAAAAACATAAAATTTAAATATTTCATTAATATTAAGGATTAAATATAAATGAAATATTCATATTTTTTTAGGAAAAAATATATGATAATGGAAAATATAAGAAAATAAATAACAGGAGTATAATTTAAATTTATCCTAGCCTATAATCCTTAATAAAAATCATTCATATAATATGTATAATAGAGAATAAAAATAATATTACACGCGTAATTTAAATTTGAAGAAAACATATAAGTTTCATTTGAGGGAATATATTTTTAAGATGTTGTTATATACATTGAGAATTATGACTATTAAGAATTGTGATCATTTGAACATTATGACCATGATCACACATGGAAATTGTTAATATAGTAGTAACATAAAATCATTAGGATTATTTTACATTATGTGGGTAATGAAAAAATTTAAATTGTAAAAAAATTTGAATCATGGATTCCACTACTAGGAATATCCTATATTAAGAAAATATATCATATCAAGAGAAGAAATAAAAATAACTGTTAGTTTCTCTAAGACTAACTAATAATGAACATAAAAAAATTTGGTTCAGGATGAATTTATTTGAGAGAAAATTATGTTAGTGGAGATACAATGAGATCATTGTTGGTCAAACCTGTCATGAACCGTCCCCCGGGGCGTGTGGTGTGACTACCCAAAGCCCACCTTCCATAGGCCTGGGGCTGGGGACTAGAACTGAAAAGGAGTTTCCCTCAGATGAGAAGTAATTTCCTTTAAACCTATACAAACCAATGGTCCGAGAACACTACAAGAAGAAACAATAAATTAATGTAATGTAGTAAAAGAGTAATGAATGTTTAGGGGCTGTAATACAAGCCGAATTGAGTGTAGAATTACAACTGAAAAGCATAAATACAGTTTAAAGGAACAATACAACTAAAAAAGGAAAACTAGCTACTTAGTCATCCTCCAAGGATCCTACCTGAAGGGTATGTACATATCACCTCTTTAGAAATCCACGTCTTCCTATCTCCTCCGCGTACTGCCTATTCCTAGAACCCTCAAACCTCAGCCCAACTGCTCGTGGTCTGCACAAGACACAACAAGGTGCGGGAGTATCCCGTGCAGGGGTGAGTATAACAATACCCAGTAGGGAATATGAGACCCCCTGAGGTATATCGGAACTCCAAAAAGGAAAACCACAAAGCATGATATCAATCACAAAACACAATTAAATAGACTCATCTTAAACCAAGAATATCACTCATAGAAACAGGACTAAGATGCTGACCCACACAGTATCAATATGAATGTTTTTAACCAGTCACGAGATTATCTTGGGATAGAAACAAGTAACATCCATAGAAACAACGTTGAACATGTTGGCTATAAGAGAACTCCTCTTATAATGCGTACAGTGGGCCCGCCACGTCACACAGAGGCTTTTCCCACTCTTCTTGGACTACTGGCATACTCCTCCTGTCGAGTATTGTGGGTCTACCGCATAACATAGTGATGCTACCCAACATGGTGTACTGAGGTACTCCTCCTGTCGAGTACCTCTGGTCTTCCACGTCACACAAAGGCGCTCCCCAACGTGGGTCTACCATGTTACATAGAGGCGCTCCCCACTGGTCCGTCGAGTCACACAGAGCCAAAAGATCAAAAATCGTTATATCTCACCCAGTGGAAGTGTTTTTTATGTAGTACGCTTGGTTGAACTGCTCCTGAAACAATTGGTCGTATTACAACTGGAAAAAAATCTCACAAAGGAGTAACCTGATAACTCACCACGTCATAAGGGTTCCAATGTAATAGAAGGTGTGTCATTGAAGAATAACCTAACCCAAACCTAAACATGAACCATCATAGAAGAAGAAACAACCATTCCTAGCCTCTGTAAGATTCAATAATGTACAGACGTCAAATGATATTTCATCTCAAAAAAATATATAACATCCCATATTAGGATTCCGCTCAACAGTGCTATAAACCGAGTGGGTCACATGGCCTCAAGAACATCATTCCAGACACCAGAGGTTACTGACTAGCAACGAGGGCTGAGTTGTGTCTATGAGGAGACTATTTCTTTATTACAAGTGTAGCATAGTGGATAAAAATAAGAGACATGTAGAGAAAGTAGTAATCCATAAAAATGAAAAGCTAAAATTTGAAAGAATATATATATATGGAACCTAGATGTTACAAATGATTATACATTTTTTATATTTCTAGTAACACATCTAAAAAAATACACTACAATCATATACAATATAGATAAAGAAAGTACCAATGATTCCAAAAGATTATTAATAGCATCATAAACCGCAGATTGGTCCCACACTACCCGGCTCATAAGTGGTCATTTATTTAAATTTCATAGGGTGATTTACCTTATCAACACCACTAATTATGTTATCTGTTTTGGACCCAACTATTTCTCCAAACAAGTTTTCATATATAATCCCAATATGAATCCACCCATGGTTTTTTCCAATAAGTCTGTGGATATACATACAATTGGTCTGTAGGAAGTATAATAATAGATAAATGAATTACTAAAAAGTAAAATCCTATATGTTCTAGTTCTCATTTAATATCCATGTAATTATTTAAAATTCATTTAATAGTTGAATATAATTTAAATTATATGTCTTGATGCCTGGTTCAAATATCTATGTCCCTCGTGTAATAACATGTAATTAATGATTCCTTAATATTTAAATCCACAATGTATATATCAGATATATAATCCAATATTGTGCATTGGCTTCACAAACAAATCATAAAGGAAATTTTATTTCACATTCAATTTATAACCTGAGTCCATCAATGACATTCCTAATTTGGAATTCATGTATCACTCAATGTATAATAAAATAACAACATAAAATCCCATCCCTAGAATTTTTTTTAAGAAATTGATTTATCAATAAGTGTGGTATAACATCCATTCCATATGATTCCTTCCTTGAAGGACTACAAAGGAATCCCCATGTTTCACTGATGGAATATAATAAATTCCATTTGTGTCCTGCCTAATAAATACATTTGTATTACATGTATCAATTGAAATATAATTCAATAATCAATGAATTTTTAAATGGAATCCTTCATTTTGATCCATGTATCACTGAAGGAATAAGAATGGTTCAGTCTATTGAATGCGTCTGTTTTATTCTAATGTGAATCCAAGTACCACCCAAGGCATACCACTCAATAAAAAATTGAGTCTTTCCATGGAATTATAATATTAATCTATGTATCACCCATGGATACTAACAAATGAAAAAATGAAAATAAATTTAATAAATACATTTAAATATTACAAATTAAAAAATCAAGAGCATCGAATTAAATATCACTTCAAAAGGCAACTCAATCCCAAATACAACCTCATAAGGCTTCGTATTTCACTTACAAACATAAGAATTTTAAATATAAAAGCACTAAATCGCATAAAAATCTAATACATTGATTAGTTATCAATTATCATAGAGTGTAATTTCAATATTAATGTATATTCATGACATATTAACAATTACATGAACTAAACAAAATTTAAATCACATGGTCAATTACATAAAGGTAATTTAATATCATTCAAGAAATTTAATAACACAGATGAATTTTCAAGACATATATCCCTTACCATTATCACATTTAAGTTAAAATTCAAATCACAAATAAATACATTAATTTTATTTATACATCAATTCACTCGTAACATACCATAATAATGGTTAAATGGAAGACCTCATAGGAATCAAAGGCTAAAATCCATCAAAAGACTATTTTATTATATGACACACAGAAGGGGTGTCCTTAGATGAAGGTGAATAACCTATTAACATCCAGTACCAATCCTATTTAATTAAATAGGATATTCCTATTAATTCTAAGAATAAAAATTATTTACGAAAAATCATAGATATTTAGTGCATGAAATGACAGAATATATAAATAGATTGACTTGAAGTAAAAGGCATGATACCACTGACCATGGGTCCATAGTCGAATAATCATCCAATATTAGGTTTTGATTGATCTCTACTCGGGAGAAATATGAATAATGAGTGAAGAACCTAATAATAGTGAAAACTAGTTTTTTGTTAAACAGTGAAAATAATATCTAAAACAATGAAATAAGATTTGAAATTAATTAAGAACTCACTGGTGAAGATCCATTGATATAGAATGTGTTTGCATCAGAGTTCGTATGGAGTATCTATCTCAAATCCTAGAATATAGCTTCATGGGAGCGCTACAGACCTAACTTCTATATACACGAGAAGAAACTCAACATTATGTTCAGTATGGTTTTAAATTAATTAAAAATTATTTAAATTCCACTAATATTTTAGGTCTCATGGTTTTGGGATATGGAATTAAAAACGTGCGCTAACCGCACATGGGTACTTATAGGATGGGGGCATAGAGAACGGTTTACCAACACAATTTGTATATCCTTGAAAAACTCAATAAAAACCCCACTATCAAAATTGGAGAGTTGGTCACACGACCATACAACCTGATGTAACCAATTTCTCTAAAGATATTCAGCCTAAATATTCTCTATGTCCATATCTAACTGTGGAAAATGAAAAAATCACAAAAAAGCATAGGCTCTGGTCACCAAACCATCCCTTGACATAGTAGACACCTCGATGACCTCAAATTACATTCATGCTATGTCATATTAAAACATTTAAAATGATAAACAGAATTAAATAAAAGAATTTTTTCCTTAATAAAAATGGAAGTTCTTAAAAATTTCACCAATTAAAAAATTATTCCAAGAATTTCATTCTCGAGGGTGATAAACAATGTTTGAGAAAAATGTTGGCCACTATGTTCGTACATTAGCCTTACTATCTATGGTCTCATCATGTACTCGACAATGATTCCATAACACCAACACTAAAGGAACTGACCAGCCTCAGATTAGTTACATGATACAATCCAAAATAAAAATAGGATTCTCATGAATGTATAAATCAACAAATAAATTAACGCTTGTGCTTTAGTTTGGGAAATGCATCATAAACGTCATTTATTTCATATTCAATTTATAACCTGAGTATTTCCTTGACATTCTGAATTTATAATTAAAGTATCACTCTAGGTATATTCCACCAGCACCCTACAAGACTATCCCTAGAGAACCTATCATGAACCCAAAATCACTCAAGGTTTGGTATAACATCAATTACAAATGATTACATCCTTGTCGGACCCCTAAATAAGTTCCATGTATCATTGAATACAAATAATAGATTCCCTTTGAGTCCATACATGGAAATCTATTTGGATTCCAAGTATCACACGACATATAAGTCAATCCTAAATTTTTAATTCCACTGAATCAATCATTTGGATCAATGTATCACACAATCCATAAGAAAGGTTCATGAAATTGATTCTATCCATGGAATTATAGTGTGAATCCATGTATCACCCAAGGAAAAATGATCCATAGAAAATTGATTTGGCCCATTTCATTCTAATTTGAATCCATTAATCTGCCTTGGCTATTAATAATTTAACCATTTCAAATAATATTACTCAATTGATTTAAACATGATATGGTCAAAACCAAGAGAATCAAATTCAGTCTCACCTCAAAGTGTGTCCCAAGCCAAAATACAACCTCATAAGGTATAGTCTTCCATTTACTCACATGGTTATTTTCAATATTATAAGCCTTACTTACCTAACATGGTAATAAATGGTTTATTTATCATTTAACTCATATGTGAAAATAAAAATTAATATAAATTTAATCCATATTCACCATTACAGAAATAACCTCAATTTAACTAAAATGGGAATGTGGCATAAATAAATTGATGATCATTCAAAGAAAAGAATAACATGTATCAAGGGAAAAGACATATATCCCATATTTCTAATATATTTAATTGACTAATAAAATCATAAATCAATTAATCAATTTTATTTACACATAATTTCACAACTTCTACCCAATAACAATGGTTAAAAAGATCACCTCATAGACATCAAAATCTAGAAGATATCATAGTTTAATTTAATAATTTCACACACACAAATAGTGGTTCTAGATCAAGGTGCATAACATATGAACATATATTATCAATCAACATAAATTGAATGGGCTATACCTACCATTTTTGGAAATAAATTGTTTTTATGGTGAAACATAGAAATTGGGCATGTGGAACAGTGTCATATATAAAAAGAACAACATGATGAAAAATGAACGAGCCCACCAATCGTTGGTCTGTAGTCGATAGATCATCTAGTATCAGTTCTTGAATCGAATCTGATTGGGACAAACCCGAAGAATTGATGAAGAACCTAAAAATAGAGAAAATCATCTTACCACTATATATCCTAACATATATCCATAAGAATGGTATAAAATTAAAAGGGAATTATGATCTCACTGATCAGGATCTAACAAGACATGAAAAATTTGAGTCGGAATCCAGACAGAGCATCTTTCTCAATTCCTAGAATATATCATGATGGGAGATCTCCAATGTTATCTTTTCTATGTGGGAGAAGAAACTCAACTTTAGTTTTACTAATATATTATTTTATTTAATATTATAAAATTCCCAAAAAATATGCGCTCTCATGGTTTAGGTTCTTGATTTGAAAAATTTTTCCCCAACCATGCACGAGTACCTATAGGAAAGGGGCATAGGGCAAGCATTACCTACACGGTTTGACTAACCATGTGTAAAACATAAAAAAATCTACTATGAAAATTGAATATAGGGTTGAATGTCCATGTGTCCAGAATTGAATAGTTTGTATAAAACTATGCGACCTAAATCTAATTTCTTCCAATTCCATGCATGGTTTGGTAAACCATGCAGCCTACCCTAAATAGATTACTCTAGCTATGTGATTATCCAAAATCCCCAAAAATCTCGGGCTACATGCTTTGATCTAGACCCAGACACACCTGAAACCTCCAATACCTCAATGTTCATTTATGTTAGGAAATATTTAAAGGTTTTAACTAATATAAATTTAGCAAAAATTTATCAGTACTTCAAATAATAATAATCTTCTTATAAGAGAACTCAGATATTTTTCCTCCCAAATGAAATTTCCCCCCTTATGAGTAAGAGTTGACATTAGAGAATCTAAATTTCAGAAACACATTACAAATCATTGATAATAATATTCTAGACCCAATAATCCTTGATTTTAAAAAACATTTCACGATTCCTCTCATGTCATAATAGCTGTCACTTTTTTAGGGTCAACTGATATAACAGGTCCATGACCACATGTCCCCTGAAATTCACTTCCTAAATGTAAAAATCATATTTTGATAGATATAAATAGAGTCAGTGATGTCTCAAAAATTTTGGAACTTCTCTCAGAGGACACACATGATCCTCCCCAAACATAGAGTGAACAATGATTCTGTCCAAAAAGAACACCACAAACATATCATGATACCCATGGATAATCTTTTTCCTGAAATCCATAAATTCTACATGATAATCAGTTAGACTAAATTGGTTAAAAATATACTCATATTGGACATACCTATTTTAGAATGTTGTTTCTGGAATGTAAAGTTATTTTATTCTCAATTGGTGACATAATTTGAGAAGACCAGTATTTTAGAACCTCTTAACTTCTTTAAACATGTCAAACAAATCAAAAATATGTTGAAATTGATAATTTTATTCACCTTAAAACTATTGAGATTCCAGTAATCAACACGTAGTGAATTATATCATTCATCATCCTTAGTAAAGAGAACATGCATCGCCCAAGGTTACACACTATGAAATATAAATAATTTCTCTAACAAGTCATCCAACTGAGTCTTCAACTCTTTCAATTAAGCTAGTTCCATGAGGAATGAATGAATCAACAATAGTTGTGTACAATGTACTAAATTAATAGATGAATCAACCCATGTAACTAGTGTAAATCCATAGAAATCATAATGAAACACAATGGGAATGTTGATAAAAAATGGAGTGTGGTCATCAACCAAATATACCCAATACATTTAAATGGAAAATACAGATAATACATTTCACAAATCTATATAAGAAGTCAAAGCTCTACTCTACCTTGGGTCCCTTTCTCTATGAAATATATTCCCCACCCCATCAGGTGTGATAAAGGGGAACCATTGAAGATAGTAGTCAATTTGATCCTTATTAGCATTGAGCCATTCAATCCTGAATATGACATCAGGAAGTTTCATGTATAGAAGCATAAAATCACATACAAGTTTAATATATGTTAAATAGAAGACATAAGTAGGACAAAAGAGGTCCTACTCTCTATTCATTCAAAGGGGTGTAGAAATATCCCTCCCATAAGATAGAATACTTGTAGGAATATTAATTAGGTTCAAAATATGAGTAGATATAAATGAATGAGATGAATTAGTATCAAATAAATTTTTCATTAGATATGAATCTATTGCTATAGTAAATATCATGGTCAGGGGACCGATGTCTTCTTCCTCAGTAGACTCTTCTATTGTGTGAAGAATCATTGTTCCAGATAAAAATGGATATAACCCATTTTTCATGAATAATATGATTTCTGCATAATAATTTCT
The DNA here is from genome assembly GCA_963277665.1 of Viscum album. Lineage (NCBI taxonomy): Eukaryota > Viridiplantae > Streptophyta > Magnoliopsida > Santalales > Viscaceae > Viscum > Viscum album. The sequence goes on along the minus strand of OY728167.1, from coordinate 436,165,037 downwards.
GGATTTGATGATTTCGTGTCACTAAGTGGAGTAGAAAATAAATAATATCGTTTTTACAAGGGAAATGATCTTACACCTGAACATCATTTCTCTGCTGCCTAGGTGGAAACCCATTTAGATTTTCCTATCTTTCCACACTGGAAATAAGTAAAAGGGCCTCTAATAGGAAATTCAGTAGGTCTTAAACATCCTTTCTATTATGATGCTTCATGGGACTCATCATTTTTTCTCATTTCTTTAAAGGAACTCATAAAACCACCACTATGAGAAAAGGGAACTCTCATCGACCCTAATATTCCAACAAAGTCAAGATCAATGATCAATGTCATATATATCACATCTTCACAAGAAGTGTTATTCTGAAAGAAAAACTATAATGAATATTGTGTCAAGGAAAAATATATAACCGTGAATTATTCATTATCTCATTCCATATAATCTCATGTGAAAATTATAGAAGCATTGAAAATCGTTTCACACACTATGTTATGGTCAAATCATATGACAGATGTTTGAAAAAACCCACATACTTATCTAGCACCATATAATTTAGATATAACTAATAATTTAAAACAACCATAAAGTATTCCTAATATAAACCCTCATGCTTCTTCGTCGTAACCATTGAATCATACCATCTCCAACAAGGCCCCCTATATTGAAGGTGGAACATTTCACCATAATAGAATCAATTGTGTATAATAAATCAATTTGAAGCTCTATCTTATTCAACCAATCCATATCCTCCTAATGATCATTGGTGTCTTGGAATTATAGATTTTTTTGGTGAAGTAACTCCTAATCATGATTTCTAGATTAATCTCTCTTTGGATCCATGGTTGGAGCTTGAACGAGAATGAGTGTAGGTGCCCATCCTAGAGATTTGAGAACAATCAAAATAATCTCAAAAATATTTTGTTTCATGGGAATATTTCACCATTGTATCTTAGTAGAATTTTCCTCTTATAACCTATTGAAACATCATATCATAGATATGATTCTACAAAACATCAAAAAACAACATACAAGACATCAAAATATTACTTAGATCAACATATGAAAAAAGACCAATAAGAAATTTAATCCTATTAGATAAGATATAAATAATTTTATTTCAACCTATTGAAATAAAAAAGAAGTAAAATATTGGAATTAAATCAAATTATTCATCAAAACAACACTCCCAAACAAAAATTGTTTAATAAGGGTTGTTACGTTGATTATTGGATATACCTATAATCATAACTACCTCTTATGTCCAATCTAGATATACTGAACTCCATAACTACGTCAAGAAAATGTTCACATCCTTCCATTGATACAAATTGTTCATGAACAAGATCATATAGCCTAGAACCATGATAACTAATCCATAACTAACATATATTAATGTGTATTACCTATCCCCATGGGATAATGCCGTGAATTGTGCATCATACAAGAACAAATAGGGAAAAAACATTCTATAAACCATTGTGTGATAAGATATTCAAGTTAGTATTCTCTACAATCCAATTGGAGAATGTACCATAAATAAAGTAGGAATAAAAACCCCATATAGTACAACATCAAGTAGTATGTATAAATAATAACATACCATGGAAATGGAAATAATCCACATCACAAATGATCAATAAAAACCTCCCCTACAAGAAACATGTTCCCACTGCTAATAATTAGCATAATAAAATCCAAAATTACCTAATGGAAAATGTAGGGTGTGATATATAAATCCCAATAGGGTCTCACCAATTGTTCCTTAATATATTGTAAATTGATAAACTAAAAAATGAATTCAATTTAAATAAAATTATGTTGCGACAGTATATCATTTTCATATTTTAAAAAAAATCACCCCAAAAATTGAATAATTAAATTTTAAAATAAAACAATTATATGAATAATTTTTCAGGAGTAAAATTGTTTTATAGTCAATGGAATATATAATATAGACAATAAATATAAAAACAATTTACATCTAATATGAAGTATGTTAGTTTCTATTTATAGGATCCCCACACTTCACATATTAGTGGTTGTGGCTTATTATATGTACACACATCCCTCAATAAAAGGTTGAATACGACTCATCAGCATCCCATCGGGGGTATTATATGGAAAGCAAGGTTTTTTTAGATTTTTAGCATCAATATATTTCAAGGGAATCAACATCCTAACATTCTTCTCTCTAATAACCCAATAACAACCCATGATATCATGCGTTCAATCAATCAATATAAAAAGGGTGAATCATCTCATTACAAATCAAATCATCCTTTACAATTAAATTTTTAAATATTAAATTTTAGTATGCCAGTAAAATTTCAAAACAAAAAATTGTGGTTTTCATCAATTCATGCCTCTTTAATGGAGAACCAATCGTATGATTTTATCATTTCAATTTTATCCATTTTATAAAATTAAATCTCAAATCATTTTATCATTTTTAAAATACACCTGAAATCCCAATTCCATTGATATTTGGGAGTTTTCCTCATGATCCATTCTGTTTAAAATTTCATAATAAAATAACTTCAAAATATTGTTTTAAAAATAAATTTAATGAAATTTGAAAAATAAATAATGATATCAAGGTTTCAATTACATTGAAAATATCAAATAGAACCACCTACGTTTAGTTAATGATAAAGAAACAAAAACTATGATGGGAACCTCAAATCAATAACGAAGGCTTCAGAGATCATGAAATAAAACCTGGAAATAAGATCCCATCAAATTGATTTTAGATCTACCCAATTTGATATTATACATCAATCCCTATAGATTATGTATAGATATATAGAGACCATTAGAGATTATATTTTCTTAAAATATGAGATTAAATGTGATAATCCACACTTCCATCCACCAAGATAAGGGTTTGAGAAACAAAAAAGGTTCAATATAGCCTCTTGTGCCTGGTAATTTGTGTTATTTTGAGTGGAGTTTATTTGAGGGGTAAAATAGGGGGTTTAGAAATTTAAATTAAATACTCCAAAAAATTAATATGCATATGGTTTTATGGAGAGGTTCGCAATGTCATAATAGTTGTGGACCAACATATGCACCACAACAGATACACTATCCACTAAAAATGTATTCACCTAAGGTGGAACAAGGTTTTTAAAACCACAAACCAACCATTTAAACCCTTATAATACAGGGTTTCTTGATTTTCACTAGTAGGGTGCACGGTTTGGGAAAAACATGTGCCAACTATAAACATCCCATAAAACCTCCAAAAAATTTCAAAATATCTCCCTATAAACATGAGATAAACCCCAACCAAATAATGTTCAAAATAAGGGTCTAAGAGTACCTAAAAAACTAATGGGATGTTATAGAATGGATCTAATTGAGATTCATGAGTTAATAAAGTTGCTCAATGATTTATTAGATACAGGGTTTATCTATCCTATTATGTCTTCATTAGGTGATCTTGTTTTATTTCTATATAATGAGTATATATATATGATATTGAAAATATTTTAGTCAGAATATGTTGTTGTTATGATTAAGAATAAATATATGTTACCAATAAGTATCGTTCTATTAAATCCACTTCATATACCATTATACACTTATAATATTGAATTGGTATCTAGATATTATCTACTTAAATTAATAAATGAATATATTCAAAATATTATACAATCAAAATATGATGTAGATGATCAATATACAAGAGGGGGTGAATTGAATACATTACAAATTCCATTTTAACCTTTAATGTTGTTATAAAACATTCATTTTTAACATTAAGGATATCTATTTTTAACAATGTTAAACAATGTAAATTCACAAGACCTCTTAGTTCTACAATAATTCTAGGTTCCAGAATTACGGTTTTCCGGAACTAAAACTTAAGAAAGGTTTACAAGGAAAGCGATTATACCCTAAAGTGTGTAGAATATTAAAAATAGAGTATACAAGAATAAAGAAGTATAATATTGTTAAACATTCATTATTAATCAAAATAAAGCGGAAAATAAACATGAAACAAAAAACTAAAAAGAATGAAATCTTTTTACCCAAAGAGTAGGGTATCTAACAACCTTAGATAAAGGTCGCTTGATTTATAATTTTAATAAATTATTTATTACCCACACTAGGGTATTCCCTCGATAGAAATATCAGAATCTATCATCTTTTCCCCGCAAGACCTCGAACTTCTAGGTAGTCAGCACCACTATCTTCCTCACCACGGAAGTCCTCGATCTTTATGGTAGTTGGAACCTCTGTCTTCCTATCCTTGGAAGCCCTAGATTTTACAATGCAACAATCATAGTCGCATGAAACAATATGAATAAGGTGTTCGGTACGCACTAAGAATGAGAGTATCTTTCTCTAGAAAGAACTTCAGCAGCATGAAATCTCTAGAGTGATCGACGTTCATCAAAAGTTATGATCTTGTTCAAATGAGCTCTTATTTATTGTCTTTTTTTTCAATGGTCAGATCCCTCCTCTAACGATCATATTTTTCATTGAATTTTAGAGGGACATGTATACATGTCACTCAAACAGTGGTTATTTAGAAACAGAATGTGTGACATAGTTTCATAATTATTACAATGGTAAGTAAACTTTTTTATCTTAAACAAATCAATTTTTTAGAATCTAAGACAAGAAATTAGGTGTCCAAGAAAATGAATAATAATATACTATATTATAAGGATATTTGAATTCTATTTTTCCTGAATTCGGAACATGAATTCAAAATAATTTGTATTCTGAGATTTGAGGAATTCAGAGTCTGAATTCTGTGGAATTCAGAGTCTGAATTTCACAGAAATCAGAGTCTAAATATCAGAGAATTAAGAGACTAAATTTCAGAGAATTTGGAGTCTGAATTTCAAAGAATTGAAAGTCTGAATTTCAAATTATTTGGAGTCTGAATTTCAGAGATTTCAGAGTATGAATTATAGAGAACTCGGATTCTGAATTTCATAAAATTTAGAGTCTGAATTTCAGAAATTCTAAGTCTGGATTTCATAGAATTCAGAGTCTAAATTCGGATCCTGAAAACACAATACTCTATATCTAAGTATTTATCAATTTCTAAGGTTTTAGATGTGAAACCAAATTTTACACATAGGAATAAAATGATTTAGATTTAGAGAAACTAAAATATGAACACTGATAAACATATATGGATAAATTTTCCGTAAGGAAAGAAAAATTTCCTTATTAAGGAAAATCCTAAAACTATTATATGAATAATGAAATCAAGAGAAATTGGAAAATTTCCTTCGAGAAGGAAAATTTTCCTTATTAAGATAAATCTTAGGGGAAATGAAATTTTCCTTATGATAGTGTGTTTCTCATTTCAAAAACATGAAGGAATGGAAAAGTCATCAGGGAACCTTTTTGACTCCACAATCTCCCCCTTTTTAGAAGTCACATACATCATTGCTAAAAAAATTCTAAGGACTTTAAAATTTTGTGAACGTGAAAATAAAAACTTATCTCCATTTAATTATGGATCATAGTGAATACGAATAACTCCCCCTTAGGCTCCGAAATCCCTATGGATCGTATTCTTGATTTCCTGAATGATATTTTTTCATTATCTTGATTATGAAAGTATTGATGATTAGAAAATTACATAGATAAACTCCCCCTTATTTATGGAAATGTCTACTATACATATAATTATTATTGTCAATCTTTTATCCCCTTTTGTGATTTTAAAAAAGGAATAAAGGGTATGGAATAAAAAAAATATTGTACCTAAAATATTAGTACTAAACAACCAAATATAGAGAACAACAAAAAAATTCATTATGATAGAAAAAAATTGTTCCTTGAGGATAATAAATAAAATATAATAATTGAGAAATATTATCCTTATTTCACCTTTGACATGAGTTTCTTCACAATAGTTTTTATCTTCATGATCTCTCTATGACCCTCTTTTTCATGCTTGAGTTGTCATGATCTTCATTCTTCTTTTCTATGGCTCAAATTTTCTCTTCATGAGCCTTAAAACATTCTGCTTGAGCCTTTAATATTTCTTCATTATTAAAAATATTTTCCTCAAATTCAATTCTAATATGTCTTCCTATTTTCCAACTCATAGCCATGGAATTGAGCTTCCCATTCATATCCTTAACTTGTTGCTTCCGAGAATTCTGTTCTAGGGATAGGTTTTCCTCAAAACTATTAGATAGATCCTTGATATTCGTATCTTTGGTGTCAATATCATATTTGACACTACAATGAAATTCATCAGATATTCTCATCTCTTATATTTTCATCCTTAAATAACTTGTAATCTTATTACAAGATCTTTTATGAGCCTCATAACCAATTAGAAAATATTTTATGTCTACATTCAAACTAACACATTTATCCATCACCATGGAAACTAAATCATATTTTTTATTAAACATAAGCTGAATCATCTGACATCTTGAGTATATTCTTTGGAATAGAGGAATAGTATTGACCAGCTTCTTCAAATCATGTACCACAAATTCATGTCCAATAGAGGATGATTTTAAATCATAGATTTTTGTTGGTAAGGATTATTTTTCTATCTCGGCAGCTTTCCACTTCGATGAAGTACCAACTTCATTCTTTTTCACTACATATTTACTAGGTGTATCAAGTACCACCTTTTTACCCTTATCGACTCTTAGAATGATTTGTTCTTATTTAGGCGATTCATGTTCACTGTGTGATATTTGGACAATCTTGTCTTAATCTACGTTTTCCTTCTCAAATCCTACCTCAACATCCTATTTCTGTATGAAATAATGATTACTGCATTTTTTTCAGACAACTTATTCACTTCTTTCTCACCCTTGTCATCTTTTCCTAGGGTAGAATGTTTTGAAGACTCTGCATCAAAATATTGAATTGATAACATCTTTGAAGGACATTAATTTTCATAGAAATCCACTATATTCTTTATTGAGTCCTCAGTATCACCACTCCCTTCTTCTTCTTCATTGACTTCTTCTTCTTGTAGTATTTCTTCTTCTTGTATTATTTCTTCTTCTTGATCTGGTTCTCAAAATACCAACTTCTTTCTTAGAATCTATGGATGTGATTCTTTGAAAAAATATTCTGTTACTGTAATTTTCTCTGATTCATTCTCAATAACATTGAGAAGGGATTGAACAATATTAGTCTTAGCCATATTCTTCCTCTACTTCTTCTCTTTCTCTTGTTTCTCATCGTTTACAACTGCCTTTTCCATTAACGATTTTAACTCAGCAGGACCAGGACAAACATAGGCTCCACATCCTTCCAGTTTTTTTATCTTCTCTTCACGTATCAACTACCACATCAGGATAAGCCTTTTTCTTCTTAGGTTTTGGGGGTATGGATTGAGTTTCCTTACCCCGTAGATTTTTTCCATTCTCTTCTGGTTCCTTGGCTTTCCTATTCCATACACCATTCTTAGATGTTTCTTCCACTTCTGGTTTCATTGATAAGGATTATACCTCCTCTTCAAGCAAATCATATAATTCTTTAGATTCTTTATAAAAACCAACTTTCATTCTCCTCAGAGTATCATTAATCAATAACATCACATTGTAATTACTTGAATTATAACTCCAAGAAATTTTAAGGATTCTAAATAAAGAACAATAATAATTGAAAGAATAACTGGATACTTGATTATTTGATAATTCAAATTCCCATTTTTGATATTCTAAATCATTAATAGAATGTACTTATCCAAATTTATCTTCCTAAAGATCACCACAAAATCCAGAATGTTGATGTCACTCTTCTTCGGAGTATCCTTATCACCTTTTCTCAGAATTATAAAACCATGAACCCATAGTTCAATAATCTGTATGTACGTAGACAGATGAATAATTTTCGGAGTCTTTACTTTTTAAAGACCAATGAAATATATGTTCTCCTCCTTATCAAAACATCCTTTAACATCTGTCAGCTTGTGAGTACAGAACTCAGCTTCTCTTTCACACGTCATTATCATCACATTTGATTCCATGTTGCAAGAAAGAGCCTAGGTCTCTGCGTAGCTCTTGAAATAGAACATATCACTTCCACATTAAATTAAAAAACTTGTTGTCTCATATAATTCTATCAACAACTCATGATACATCAGATATTGTGCTTTTGTTTTCAAAATACATACACTCTCCCATCCAGTGAGCTCAATATTCTAAGATATGATAGAGTCATATTTGGAATAAAATATCTAATCGACTAAACTTTCTCGGTATATCTTCCAATTGGATATTTCATTAATAGTTTATTTTTATTAATATGAAGAGGCTTCAGCAGACATTCAATGGTAAGGAAGACCTGAAATATTCGAAACAGGTTTATGTAGAAAGGACAGAGCTTCAGCATGCATGATCATAGAGATCTATATGGGACAAGCATCAGGGGGTCCTTTATATAGGCAATTGAGGAGATGGTTCAGCTTCCATTATTTATCCAATGGTTGAAAATCTTCTGATCATATCTGACGGTTGAGATGATAGTCAAATAAATAATTTGGTAGGTTCCGATCTTTTGAGGTTTGAAAAAAAATCAGATTTAAGGAAAAAAATGAATCCAAAAAAAATATATTCTTAAACAAGATTAAAATACCATCAAAAAGCAAGATTATTAAAAAAATTAAAAAAAAATACCATTTTTATTTCTAGTAATATTATTTGGAATCAGTTAAATTCTTCTTGAAGGACTTCAAATTTTGAAAAAAAAGTAATTACGAAATTATTTGGGCTTTGAAAAAAATTTAGACTACGAAAAGAATTTAAATTATGAATAAATTTCGACTACGAAAATTTTTTGATGCAGAAAAATTTATTTAGATTACGAAAAATTTTAGACTATGAAAAATTTTATACTTCGAAAAAAATTTAGACTTGGAAAAAAATTTTGACTATGAAAAACTTTTACACTATGAAAAAAAAAATTACTATGAAAACTTTTAGATAACAAGAGAATGTACTCACCTTATGAAAAGGAGTTTCTTATTTTAAGGAGATAGGTTTAAAAAAAAGTTAATATGCAATATTACCTTAAGATTATCATTTATAACTTCTATTTAATATATTCAAATCTATCAGATGGTAATGATTTTGTGAAAATTCTTCAAGTTGATCATGCATTCTGAAAAATTGAAGAACGATATCTACTTTTAATGTGTGATCCCTAAGAAAGTGATGCCTAATATCTATGTGTTTTGCATGAGAATAGTGTGCAGGGTTTTTTATTATAGAAATGAGACTACTATTATCACACAAAATTTGTGCTTTGTTAAAACTCATACCATTTTCTGTGAGTGTGTGTAGCATCCACAATACTTGAGTACAACATCTTCTAACTACTACATATTCAGCTTTAGTAGTGTAAAGTGCTACTGAGTGTTTATTTTTTTCATGACCATGAAAATAATGAATCTATGAAGAAATGAAAAGATCCGGATGTATATTCTCTATCCATTCTACATCCACCAAAGTCCGCATCTGAAAAAACATTTAAAATATAATCATTTTCAAAAGTATAAAAGAGTCTTAAATACATTGATCCCTTTAAGTAGCGAAAAATTCTTTTCACTGCCTTTAAATGAGATTCTGTAGGATTATATTGATAACTTGCACAGAAGCATAATGAAAACATTAAATCTGGAAGACTAGACGTTTAGTAAAGTAAACATCTTTTCATACCTCTTAATGAAGTTTTATCCACTAGTTTACTAGCGTCATCAAGATCAAGAGAATTTGAGGTACCAATGGGAGTACTTATACTTTTGTGTTGTCTTATCCATATTTTTTAATAAGATATTTAATATAATTATTTTGAGATATATAATTTCTTTCTAGTTTTTGTGAAATTTGAAAACCAAGAAATTTTTTTTAACTCACCCATCATACTCATTTCAAACTCAGATTTCATTTGATTCATAATGTAATCAGTTAAAGATTGCTAAGATGAAAAAAATATAATTTCATCAACATAAATTTGAACAATAAAAAAATTATCTTCCATTATAAAATGGTTTGGATAAATTTTTTTATTAACATAATTATTTTGAAGAAAAAAACCTATAAGTCTATCATACTGAGATATAGGTTCTTGCTTAAGTCCGTACAACGATTTGGTACGTTTGAAAACATGTTCATGATGTTTTTTATCTTCAAAACCAGAAGTTTTTCATCAAAAACATCCTCTTGAACATAACCATTAATGAATGAACATTTGAAGTCAATTTGAAAATGTTTGAAATTAATGAATGCTATAAAGGAAATTAAAATATGAATAGATTCAAGTCTAGATACGAGAGCATAGGTTTCATCATAGTATATTCCTTCTTGATGATTATATCCTTTAGTAACTAATGTAGCTTTATTTCATACAATGATTCAATTTTCATCACACTTATTTATAAAGACCCATTTTACTCCAATTACATAAGATTTCATAGGTCTTTCAACCAAGGTCCAGACATTAGTCCTTTTGAATTCATTTAGCTCATCTTTCATTGATTTGATCCAATAATTATCACCTAATGATTCATCAATGATTTTTGGTTCTATTTGTGAAAGTAATGCGAGATGTTCTACTTTATTTATTAAGGATATTCAAGTACTTACAGGTTTATTTATATCAACAATGATACTATCACTGGGATGATTCTTAAGAAACAACTAATTGGGGTTTTGTAAAACCTGTTTATCAACACATGGTAGAAAGTCTTCCGGGGTAAATGCATCAGAAATACTTTATTGAACATTTTCCTTATCTGAATGATCTTCTAACGTGGGATGATAAACAGTTTTTGAAAACAAATCTGAAGATGTATGTTGAGGTTGATTAATAACAAAGGGATCAGTTTTATCATATTTGGCATGCACAATTTCTTCAATAGTACAAGTATTTTTATTAAAAAATCTATAAGTCCTAGAAGTGGTGGAGTAGCCTATGAAAATTTCTTCATCAGATTTTAGTGAGAATTTATGTAAATTATCTTTAGTATTCAGAATTAATACTTTGCAACCAATTACCATGAATTAGGAAATTCTACGTTTTCTACAATTCCATCACTCATATGGTGATTTATTAAGAAAATATCTAATCATAACTCTATTTGTACTATAACAATAAGTACTTACAGCTTCATCCCCAAAAATGTTTTCTATATAATATTCACTCAACATGGTTCTAGTTATTTCTTGAAGAATTTAATTTCTTCTTTCAACAACACCATTCTGGTGAGGAGTTCTTGGTGCTGAGAAGTTATGATTAATGCCTTTTCTATGACAAAATGTTTCAAAATTAGAATTTTTAAATTCTCCTCCATGACCACAATGAATAGTTATCAATGGATAGTTTTTTTCATTCTTATCTTTGTCTCTAAAACTTTTGAAATAAGAAAAAATTTCATATTTATTTTCTAGAAAATATACCCACGTAAATCTAGTATAATCATCGACTAAGACCAGTACATAATATTTTCCTCTAATTCATTCAGTTTGTCTTGGACCAAAAAGAACCATATTCACCAATTGTAATGCATCAGATGTTGAAACTTCATCTAATGATTTAAAACTTGATTTCTGTTTCTTTCCATATTGACAAGGATCATAAACTTTTGAAGAATCAAATCTATGCTCAGGTATATCCTTAACATGTCTCTCATTTGAGAGTTTTCATGGGTTCCCAAGGTTACAATGTCCTAACCTTCTATTCCCTAACCATGATTGATCTTCCATTGCACTAAGGCAAGGTAGATCATGGATCATAATGTCTTCTATGTTTAGTGTGAATATATTCTCTTGTCTATGGGTAGAAAGAATAAAATCTTCCTTGTAATTGTGTTCTAAGAACATGTCTTTCCTAAAATTCAAAAGGTACCCATCATCACAAAATTGACTTATGCTATTGAGGTTGTGGTTAAGACCCTTAACAAATAAAACATTTGGAATCAATATTTTTCCAAGAAGAAAAATGTTACATATACCAATAATGTCTCCCTAAGCATTATCTCCAAAAGTTACTTTTCGTCCTTTCATCTAGATAATATTTTCAAAGAAGTTTTTGTTTCATGTCATATGCCAGGAACATCCACTATCCATGTACCATGTATTGATGTTTGTACTAGATTTATGTTCCTGAAAAAAAAAATTAGACTTTTAGAATCCAAAATTTCTTGGATCTATAAATTTCATAAGTCATAATCATAGGAACCCACATTTTTTACAAAAATATGATTTATGAAAACCTAAATATTGAGTTTTGTTTAAAGAACAATTTTTCACCCAATTTCCACCACACTAACATTTAGTGCAGAATGGAGCACTTTGAGGAACATAATTGTTATTACTAAAACTGTTTTAGAATGGGTATAACCAAAACAAGAACCATTCCTTAGAGGTTGAATTTGGGAATACATCTTATCAATGTTTTCTTTACTTATGGTAACGTTTGACAAAGACTTCCTCAAGGAAAATATTTATGACTTTAGTTTAATAACCAAATTTTTATCCTCAAGAACATTATATTTGGAGCTATATCTAGTCTCTAAAATATATTTCATAGAAATTACATTTTTAGAATCCTTAGAAAGATTATCCTTCTCCGAATTATCTTCCTCAAGGATTTTGGAAATAATTTCTTAGTAAAATTATTTCTAATCGTGATCTTTTGAAAGATCTGATACTTCCTTAGTATGAATAGAAATTATATAATTTTCCTTCTCAAGATTTTTCTTATGATTGGAATTTTCATTCTCAAGAAGCTTAGAAAACCTAGAAACTTCTTCATAAATAGGTAAAGTATTATCTTAATCATAAAAATATTCTTCATCTAAAGACTCATGATATTTATTATCACTATAATTTGAATTTAAGGAAACATTTGTGATAGATTCCACATTGTTTACCTTATCCATTCTAAAATGTTTTTTAATATGTAATCTGGCTAGTAAACCATGATTCATCTTACTAAAAGATTCATACTCTAAAGATACATCAGAAGAGTATCCATCACTGGCACTCTAGGTTTCATTATCTTTCAAAAAATTCTTATCTTTATCCTTGTAGTATTTCATACTATTTATTTCATAATGCTTTTCCTTTTTATCCTTTTTCTTAAGCATAGGAAAATCTGGCCGAATATTCCCTTATCTATTGAATTCCTAGAATGTAACTCCTAAATCTTTCATATCTTTCCTCTCTTTTTTCTTATATTTATACCGAAATTCTTTCTTCCCAACAATCTTGTTCATCCTTAAAAAATATTAGCTAGTTCATTCTTAGAATGTTCACTTTAACTGGAATCTGATAAAATAGTGACATTCTTGTACATAGATCTTGTAACCCTTTACGAATTCTTTGCTTTAGTATTAGGAAAGACTACACTTACATTACCATTTTTTTCTTATTCATATCTGCATCTCCTTTAGTTTTTGTCTCTTGTTGATGAAGAGTTCCAAATATCTCATCAAGTGTAATTTGAGATAATTTATATTCTCATCAATAGTTGTTCTCTTAGATTATCACTCATTAGTCATGATATCAATAATCTTGTCCAAAAGATCTTCATAATCAAGACCTTTTTCACCCATAGACTGTAATATATTAACAATAGTCATAATCCTTTATTGTACCTTCCATACTGGTTTTCCATTAGGAAATATAAATCCATGATATTTAGCTCTACGAATGGCTCTTCTAGTTTTTATAACATTGGTTGTACCAAAATGAGTAACCTCCAATTTCATCCAAATACATTTTTCACCTTCAAAAGAAGAAATTTGGATATATAAATTCTTGGTCATGGAACACAACAAAGTAATTCGTACCTTGTAGTTTAGTTGATACTATAACTTTTCCTGGTTAGTAAAAATTATGACATTATTATCAGGAATCTTGTAGTCTCCAGTAAGCATAACAATGTTATCTACTCCAGTATTGAAAACAAAAGTCTTCATATGATCTCTCCAATATTAAGAATCATCCCCATCAAAAATAGGCGGTCATATAGGATTTAGATTGACAATAGATCCAATAATCAATTCTTCCATCTAAAAGAAAAATATCTTTCCAAGAAAACATGTTAATAATAAATGTTTTTAAAATAGGGAAAAAAATTCCTAAGACATAAAAATTAGAACAATGGAAGAATTGAGAAAGAAATAAATATATATGAATATAAGTATTTCAGAGACCTCCTCTGATACCAATTATATGATCAAAATTTGATGTTGATGCTTAATATACAAGAGGGGGGGTGAATTATATACTATAAAAATTCCTTTTGAACCTTGATAGTTTGTATAAAACATTAATTTTTAACCTTAAGGAAAACAATGTTTGAAAATGTTAAATAATGTAAATTCACAAGACCTATTAGTTCTACAAACCTTCTAGGTTCCTGAAATATGGATCCGAAAGTGAAACTAAAGAAATGTTTTGAAGGAAAAATATTCTACCTTAATGTGTTTAGAATATTTCTAAACAGAGTATACAAGAATAATGAATTATAAGATAGTTATACATTCCTTATTAATCAAAATGCAGCGGAAAATAATCATGAAACAAAACAATTAACAAGAATGAAATATTTTGACCCAAAGAGTAGGGTATCTAACAACCTTGGATAATGGTCCCTTGATTTATACTTTCAAGAAAGTCTATCTTACCCACAATGGGGTAATCCCTCAATAGGAATATCAAAACCTGTCTTGTCATCCCCACAAGCCATAGAACTTCAAGGTAGTCTGCACCTATGTCTTCCTCACTAAGTCCTCGATCTTTATGGTGGTCGGAACCTCTGTCTTCCTATCCTCGTAATCCCTCGATTTCACACATCAACAATCGGAGTCACACGTAGCAATTTGAATAATTTGTTCAATACACACTATTCGTTATAGTATCTCTCTCTAGAAATCAATTCAACATCATGAAATATCTAGAGTGATCAACGTTCATCAAAAGATACGAGCTCGTTAAAATGAACATCTATTTATAGGATTTTTTTTCAACAGTCTGCTCCCTCCTCCAACGGTCATATTTTTCCTTAAATCTCGGAGGGACATGTACATGGGTCACTCAAACAACGGTTAGTTAGAAACTGAATGTACGACATCGTTTCATAACTATATCAAGGGTATGTAAATTTTGTTAGTTTAACAAAATCCATTTTTCAGAATATAAGAAAAGAAATTCATATTCTAATAAAATGAAAAATCAAAGACTATAACACATGGATATTTGAATTCTATTTTTCAGGAATTTGGAACATGAATTCTAATGAAAATGGAGTCTAAATTATGAGGAATTTTGAGTTTGAATTCTGAGGAATTTAGAGTCTGAATTTTAGATAATTCAGAATCTAAATTTCAGAGAATTCGGAGTCTGAATTTCATAGACTTTAGTGTCTTAATTTCAGATAATTCGTATTCTGAATATCAGAGATTTGTATGTCTAAATTTCTAAGAATTCAGATTCTAAATTCTAGAGAATTATGAATTATGAATTTCAGAGAATTCAGAGTCTGAATTCCCAATAATTTGGAGTCTGAATTTTTAGAGAATTCAGAGTCTGAATTTCAAAGAATTCAGAGTCTGAATTTAATATAATTTGGAGTTTGAATTGAGATACTACAAATAGAAAACTCTACATCAAAGTATTTATAGAATTATGTGGTTTTATATGTGAATCAAAATTTTACTCTTAGTAATAAAATGAGTTAGATTTAGAGAAATGAAAATATGAACACTAAAAAACTGGTAAGGATAATTTTTCCATGAGGAATGAAAATTTTCCTTTTTAAGGAAAATCATAAATCTATGATATGAATAATGAAAACAAGAGTAAAGAGAAAATTTCCTTGGGGAACGAAATTTTTTTTTATTATGATTAATCTTATGGGAAATGAAATTTACCTTAAGATAGGGTGTTGGTGATTTTCATAACATGATGGAATGGCAAAGTCTTAAGGAAACCTTTTTGAACCAAACAATATTTTCTTTTAAAACATAAAATTGAATAAATTATTTTGAGGATATTATATTTTCATTGAAAAATTCTACAACAATGTTTTGGAATTTTATGTATAGATTTTTTACGAAATAACATGATATGATTTTGGTGGTTTTGTTGATAATATTCTAACATATTTAATAATTCATGTTTAGTATGAATACCATTTGTTGATTATTTTTTAAACCATAGAGATGAATAATATATATTACGAGATTAGTAATTTTGAAATATAGTTTTAATATGTGTCATTTTTAGGGATTGTGTTCACAAATTGAGGTATTTTAGTTTACCCTTTCAAGACTAAATTCATAAAAAATGGTTTAATACATCATCTATGACTCAGATTCTTAAGTTTATTTGAAAATACGAGTACTATAATGATTTTTTAATAATTTAACATTATTATAAAACAAAATAATATAGTTTACAAGAAATGGGGTTATGTGTACATATACCCATGTGTGTGGAAAAATATAAAAAAATCTCAGGTTAAGGTTTTTTAACACACTTATATAAAACAAACCATGTAGTGGTGAGTTATTCATTACCTATAGAGATTATTAAAATTAGGATATTTATTTTTTCATGAATCATAATGAAAATTTTATGGCACTAACATATAGAAAGTTGATGATCCTTGACTAAAATTACTAAACACATGATTTATAATTGAGAGATTAAATATTTTATTTAATGATTTGAAATTAGTATCTCTATTGGAAAATTATTGATATATAATTTAATTATATAAGTTTTACATATAAATTAACTCAAAAAGAGTTAAAAATGATATAGAGGATATGATTAGAATTATTGAACAATTTTCGCTGCACCATTTATTTTCACCATGGAAAGGTCAACATGGTAGTTGGATACTTGGTTCAAAAAGATTATGGAACTCATATAGCTCTATGTTTGAAAAAATCTTTGATCAATGATCTAGTGAGTTTGGATTGGGGACTCATAATGGAAGAAATTACCAATCATTATTCACATATAGAAAATTTAAAATCATTACAAAATCATATCATTATATGTTTGTGAGATGATGCTTGGTTATTTAACAGAATTTAAGAAACAGAAGATCAAAATTTTCAAGAATTAAATATTGATAATGTGGGAGTCGTAAAATTTTAGAAATGATTATTTTTTCTATAAATTACCATGTTGGAGAAATAATAAATATATTGAACACATGAAAGTTATATCTCTATACATACTAGGAGGAAAAATATTTATATTGATATTTGAGTGAATTTATTGTCGGATAACCTCAAATGTGAAATTTCCCTCTATAAATTAACATGTATTATGTAAAATCAAGTCAATAATAAATTAATGTTACCTAAAGTTATGATGAAACCCTTTCTAATAAATGTATTGATGTGGGACAATAACATACTATATTTTTTCATTCGGCGTCTAATGATGTAAAATGGGATAAATTCAATTTTATTTATCCTTAATTAATTGAAAAAATAAAAATATTTCATACACATAAGTGAAGATAATTCCTTTTAATAACATACAATAATCTATAAAAGATATTTTTTAATTATTTTTATGTTCACCTCTGTCTAATGTATCTAATTTAGATATAGATTTTACCTAAAAATTTATGAGGAGTCTTGAATGGTTGATACATATAGACCTTTCTCTTATCACTTCTTACTAACGTCAGACAAATGGAAAATTAAAAACGACTATATAGAAATTTTTGTACAAGTTATTTTCATGTTCACTTGATTTCTATGGAAATTAAGATCAATAATTATACCACAGGTTAATTATTATATAATAATATATTCAACTTGATAATTAAGATGAATTTATATGAGACTCTCTATGTAAATATTTGTCAAACATGATCCACATTGAATAATGTAAGGTGGAGGAAATTTTACATTTCATAATTTATTCAGTAGACTGTGGAGAAAGAGAAGCTATCAAAAAATACATCAAAACAACTCAAAGAATAATAATGATAAATTCTGATAAATAATGTAATCATTTAGAGATATTGGGCAATGATTGAGTATTTTTTTAATATTAATCCTTCTAAAGAAATAATTATATTTTGATGTGAGGGAAAATTAAGTCCAATGTATTTTTTTTAAATATTAGAGTAAATCAGCCTATTGGATGATCAATTGGTTTTTTTTACCAAATTGGTCAGAGGCACATGATTTATTTCATGTGTTTCTACTAAGTATATTCCCAACTTATCAGATATGGAATTTATTTATGAGTCTAAAATAGAACCAAATTTCATATATATTGGGTCAAAATAATATTATCAACCGTAGAGAGAAATTTATATGAAATCGAACAAAAATATTTGGGAACAATCATTATATGTACCAAATGATTAGGAATGAAACATGGGATGATGAGGAATAAATAAAAAAGTACCAAAATTAGATAATTTAATTGGTAAGGATTGAATATTTGAAGGGTGAAATTTTTAAAAGCTGGGTATACAGAAATACCTAATATCCACATAAATAATAATTTAATTAATATAAATGTTTAAAATATGTTTCATGTATACATAGTTATTTATAATATTATGTTAAATAATAAAAAATAGTCAAAAAAATAATGTTATTATAATGTAATTGTATGATGTTTGATAATCCCTTATAAACATATTTTCTAAAAAATCCATGTATATAATGGAAATAAAAAAACCATAAAATTGAATAAGATAGAAAACTATGTAGTTCCATTTGAGGGAATATAATTATTGGAAGTTATTATAACCATTTAAGATTAGGACCACATATTGTTAATATCATTGAATCATAAAGACTATTATGCCTCATGACCAGTGATAATATAGTAACGAGATGTAATCATTATTATTTTTTTATATTGTTGGGATAATAATATAATTAATTGGGATAAAAAGGGGAAACTGTGGCTTCAACTACTATGATCATCCATATGATTCATAATTATCGTATCAACAGAACGATTTATCTTCACATGTGTTTTCATTGGTCCAATATCACTTTGAATTTTAAGAATTGTTGTTTAAGAAAACTCATTTGTAAGAGATGTTCATGTTTGTAGAAATATCAATGACATATATGTAGTATAAACTACTGCATGAAAATAACTATATTTAAAACCATTACACCTTTTCTAATTTTAGTACAATAATGTGTTAGGTATATTAGTGTTAATGTGGTAGTATTTTCTTATTTATTCTTATAATAAAATGAATTCTATTAAAATAAATATATTTTGAAAATATTCCATTACAATTTAAGTGGAAAATTTTACATATATGGTAGATTATTCTGAAAAAATTGATTAAATATTAGGAATCCAATAATAAAATTTTGTGAGGGGAAATTTTTTTTATTTCTAAGTATATATAGAAATATATTGTAAAAACTATGAAATATGTTAACATTTGTTAAACATCACCTCATATAGATTTGTGTGTGTTTGTGTCCACATAATAAAATTTCCCCACATTAGTTATTTTAGCATAATTTTTTAATTTAACATTATAGTGGATCATAATGGGTGGTACTGGGTAATTATGGGTGTAGTTTAACAAATGAAATAATGGAATTCTACAATATTAAATAATTAATTCAATGATATTCCACTCACCATAACTTTAAAAACCTAAACACTCATCTCTTTTAATTTAACAACAAGATCATGTTTTCTCTATATAGTTATATCGTGATGTATCTCCCTTAACTCAATCATCAATCATAATGAGTTTTGGTAATTTAAGGGACCGTTCTAATCCATGATAATTAAGATAGTTAATGGTTCATTTTTTTATTCCTTCGTTTTTTAATAAATAATAACTTCTATAATATTGTTAAATTTCTCATATCATATGACACCATTAATTTAATAAATTATAATAATATCCATTCAATTTGTTTTTCATGAGATATTATTCATTGTTTTTCATTTTTGAATTTTCATGATCCATTACCATGTTGATGTTTTAGTTCTTAATCCCCTAATTTTCATTTCAAAATGACAATACTTGGTTAAAAATATTTTAAAATACTTATTAATATGATTATTATTATTTGTTATTATCACCCCTCTAATATTCAATACATGAGAGATCATCCAATACTTCAATTTTTACCCCTATAAAAATTGTATAACATTACAATGAAAATGATATTTATTCATTCATCATTCATTTCATATTTTTATTCTTCTATAATGAATACTTTTAAAATATAATTTCATTTTATTATAAAATTCAATACATGGTATATTAGAATCGTTTAAACATATTATCAACTTTCTATTAAACATTTCATATTTTTAAACCATTATCGTAAGCTGTTACTGTTCCAACTTTATCCAATGAGTCATGATCCATTACCTGAGTTGATATACATTTTTTATGTTGTATAAATGAATCTATAAAAATTGATTGATCCATTACAACCATTTTTATCAATTCTAATCAACCATTCATGATTATATTATTTTTACCAACAAGATTCCATGTAATTAAATCATTATAAATTCATTGTCATCACAACCTTCATATGACTATATAGAATATTTATGTTTTAACATTGTTTGATATGGTAATTCCATGTAAGTGATGGGGTAGCCCGAATTTTTTGTCTTACTGAACCAATATCACATTTTAGGTGAATTATTCATGAGGTTACCAAGATAATCTTATTCATGGATTATCATTTTGTGGTGGTACCTTTCAATATTACATTAAAAATAATTTTATACAAAAATTCAAAAAAACATTATACAGAGGTTACATTTTACACATAATCCACACAATAAAAACTCTTTACTAACATATTTCGATTAAAGGGTACATAATTAAAAAAAATTATCTTCTATTTACAAAGGAATTGCTACATTTAAACTCAAATTTCTCACTAATTTGTTAACCTAAATGTGGATATAATTTATGACTGTTTTATTGTTCATGATATAATGAATGTATAATATGAAACTTATTCCAAATATTATATTATATTTGAGATCCTAGTTATATATACATTAAATGAATTATCTAAAATTTCATCTCAATTGAAACCATATAAATTCCTTGGGTTCGTTACCATGTCTTGGAAGGATTCCTTCTTAATGGGTCATTATTTTATCATGAAAATAGAGGGTATAATTTTAATATAAGGTCATGTTTATAATATTTTAGTTTACATGAATTACTTATGTGTCATTATTTTATCATGTAGAATTATCTTTATTATGTTTATTCCATGATTAATGGATTTATATTCTTTAATAGGCTATTATTATTATTTTTACACTTGCGGATCATTTTAGAACATTAATTTTTTATGTTTTACCAAATTCTTATGAAAATAATAATATCAAGGATGATAATAAAAGTACAAAATCATGGAATTGTCCATGAGATATTTTAAATAATCAATGATGTAGCATTTTTTTCATTATTTAATAGATTATAAATATAATAAAATTATGTACATTAATGATCGATTTGAATATAATTAATTATAGTTCATGTAATACCTACTTTAATTTCATAACACTAGATCAAGGAGTTCAGGTTTAGAGTAACTCATTATAGACATCAAAATAAAAACATTAAAAAATATAACCTCAGTCCATCAATTGAAATGAAACATTTAACACCCCGACCCCTGAAGCCCGGAGATGAGGAATTATTTAAATACATTGGCATGATTACAAGGAATAATGTCCCAAATAAAAGATCAGTTTTGTTGTCTTGTAAAACATATTATATACATCAACGTTGCATTACACATTCAAAAATAAAATACAACAAAAATAATTCGTTTAGAACTCCATTATTCCCCTAGCATAACCCATCATATCATACATAATACACTTCATGGAATCATAGGAAAACAAAACATAGTAAAGGGGAGAGCTCAGTTTCTCAGTAATGGTAAATAATTTATTGGAAGCTATAAACATTTATGGGAATATGTGTAATAAAACAATAGCCTTTTAAACAAAAACATGAACATAATAGGGTGAAAATAAATCAAAAAATACCATATAAAAATGCACATGGATATTCTACTAGTATAATAATCACATGTAATAATTAATTTCATAATGAAGTAATGCCTAACATAGGACAACATTACCACATATTCAAGGCCTCGTGCCAAGACTACAAATAATATTTTGTCAAGACTTTATGCCAAGACACTAGTTTATCTCATTAGACCAACCGACGCATTGAGGAACTATAGTGGGCTCCACCTTCCACTTACTAATTACATTTCATTCCTCATATAAATATATTGAAACATAACATAAACATTCTTATTAAAAAAACATTCAAAATTTCAATACTTCAACCATAAACCATGAAGGGTATAAAAATAGCACATCCATATTAAAACATATAATAACTAATTTGATAAAAAATGTAATATTATAATATAATAAATCAACCTTTATCATGAATAATATAGAGTAAATAATGTTGACATAGTTGAAAAGGATATGTAAAACATTCTGATTGAAATATACCGTTTTCTAAAATCATTTAGAAGTCACACATTTTTCAAGGAAGTAATTTAAAATATATTTTTTAATCAATGTTTACCATACCACATTGAAACTTTTTAAAGGAATTAATATTTTAAAACAATCATGTACCTATAAATAAATCCTTAAAACCATTTTGAAAACATGAAAATTAATGTGAATCATTTAGAAGAATAAATATTTAAAACATTTAAAATGATTTTTTAGTTAAATTGTACCTTAAAAGAATAATTTTGAATTTATTTTGTGAAACATAGTCATAGATAATAAATATTTCCCAGAAAATACTTACACATAAACGATATCGGATAATAATGTGAATGAGGAATTAACCTTTATCTTGCACTTTCATTTAGTCGAGGGTACGTTTATCCTCAGATAAACTGACAACTGTATGTTATTAAATTATACCTAAACATCTTCATATTTATTATTTCATACTTGATTCATTTATGAAGTTATATTATCCATTTAATAATGGTTTCCATGTTAAATTTGAATTTCAGGTAGTAATCGCTTTCCTTATTGTACGTGTTTTAACTTGTTATTCATGATCATATCATTTAGATCCTGATTTAAATACATAATGAATATAAAACATGATTTATATATAATATATATTTGGCATATAAATATATACAATAGATATATATATGAAATGGAAAACACCGTTTATGGTGGCAATAGGTCGTACGTATGAATAAAAGTTATTTCCATTTTCAAATCGTAATGAACAGAAGTAAATAAATAAGATATATGTATGTAAATTCACATATATATATATATATCCAGTATCATTATTATTTCATATATTACATTATTATTATTAATATATATTTTTATAATCATCTTTGAATGGTGAACCAGGCAATGAATCTCCTTGTGTCGTGAAGACGGTATGATGTACGTACACACGAGCGATAATATCAATTACTTAATGACAAAAAGCTATTGTATTGTATGTTATATTAATTTGATAGAGAAATTATCATGTTATTTTCTTTATTTACCTAAATATTACTCATCATTATATACCTCCAAATAACAAAGTGTTGAATAACAAATTACACCACGACATGGAGACGGTAAGCCGTACGTACGCACACATGGTGACATTATCAATCATAGGATGGATAGAATAATTTGTATGGTTGTACCATATTTATAATAACTTGAAAATATTTATAATTCACTGGAGTTATTATTTTGGTATGGAAATAATAATGATTGAAAAAGTGGAAGAAGAAAAGAACTTTGAAATAGGTGATAAAATAATTATCTCTTCTTTGGGTGATTTCTTTTTATTTGAACTAAAGGGCTACTTAGGTTGACTTTGTTCTCAAGGGAAAGACTCTAGGATGAATTGGGGGATGTTGGGACGATATTTGGGTAGGGTTTGGCCGAGCCAAATGTCGTTGGAGGTGTGATTTTGAGTGAAAGTGGAGTACCCTTTTATAAGAGAGGTGAGGGTCACTTTAGGAAAAGTTTGAAATATTTTTGTATTATAAAATCATATTATGTTTCTAATTGATACAGATTGATTTATTTCTAATCAAAGGTGGTTATGTGTTTAATCCTCTCAGCCAATAAGTTTTTGACAAGTTTAGGTCACCATTTTAACCCTATCTTTTAGATTTAGGCATTATCTAAATAGTTTAACCATTACCATGTCCTCTGGTATTACTATAATAAATTGTTAATAAAGTTACTATAAAAATCCATGAAAACCCAAAATGGTTCATTATTGATATATATAACCTTATAAATCTACATTGGCTGTAAAATAAATTTTTATAAATGTTATAATAATTAATAATATATTATTTGATTCAAAAACTCATTTTTGTCAATTTTGAAACTATTTGGTATTTTGTTTTTGTTAAAGAAATAAAAAAATTATCACATCAAAAACAATTTATTTAATCAACCATATAATTTCATATTAACCTAGAAAATTTTTGGATGGCATCAAAAGCCTCAATTTACATTTACTGTTATATTTACAATATCAATTTGTTTAATCTTTCATTGATAAAGAAATTATTGCACCATCATTGTGTATTAAATAAATTTAATTTTTTATCTCTGGAAATTATAAATAAAATTGGATTATGTAGGAAATATCATTATCTATATAATGAATATTTATAGTCGAATTTATCTTTTATATAACTTTATATTAAAAATGTTTTAGTTATTAAACATTGAATTTAACACTTTTAAATCTTCTTTTAATAAAATAATAATAAATGTAGTAATATAATCCAAGTGGACCAAAAGGATCCTATATTATTCCTAAGGTTGGTTTTTTTCGAAATACACTTATCCAATATAATTAGGACATGTTTTTGGGTATTTTGAATACCATTTTTACATTTAATTACCTTGTTTACTTTTTATCGCGGTAAATAAAAGTCAGAAGTTACTATTCATCAAAAATTATTTTCATCTTATTGAAACAAATTTTACACACTGATTTCAACCTTGACTCTTAGATTTTAGAAATTAAATTCACAGAAATGGTAAAAATACAGTTTATGCAAATTTGCATACTTTTCTAGAAGGTGGGTAGAAGACGTTAAAAATTTCAATAAACTTTAATACATATAATTTTATTATAAAATGACTCAAATGAATTACATTGAAATTTTATAAGTATTATATATCTATTTTGACTTAAAATAAATTGAAATAAAATACATATTTTTTTAAATAAAAAGGTAGTTTTAAACAATAACACATTATTTTTCACTATTCTCCAAAAATTGAACGTTTTTCGAAAAATACCAAAAAATCACCATAGGATAATTTTGATATTCTGAATTAAAAAATGAATTCTATTTTACCAAATTCAAAACATATAATTTTCATTAATAAATTTGAAATTAATTGCTATTGTCAAAGAAAAAATCGGGTTTTGAAAAGTAAAAAACTATCAAAATATTGACAGAGTGTTTATGTCAAATTTAAATGTGAAATTACTTATAACCGACTAAATTGTATTAAATGATAAAAATATAATATAATAATACTTCAAAACAATTCAAATGAATAATTTAAAACTATAAATTATTTTGATTTAAAATGATGGTTTCCTTTAAAATTTATTATTTTTCACTATTCATCAAAATATGAAAGTTATTAGAAAAGTACCAAAAATTTATCCAAAATAAAATTTATTCGCCTATTATAATTAAGTATTTAACTTCATTAAATTTAATATATAAAATTTTAAAATATTGGGTTTAAAAATGGTTCGCCATTAAATGGCGGTAAAATTTCCTTTTCTGAAAAATACTTCTTTTATCTGAAAAAAATGAAATGGTTCTTATATTATTTCTAAAAAATATAATATGGATTATAAAATTATATGAATTATATAAAATTAAAAATTCAGTTAATACTCTTCATAATCTCTTTTTGAATGGCTAGTTTTCTAAGTCGTGGTGTGCTTGAACTCGGTGTTGCATGTAGAGCAAGTTATTGACTTATTTTGAAAAGATAATGTACTATGAAATATTGAGGTGTTACATTCTCCCCACATTAAAGAATTTTTCCCTCAAAATTTGACATTGTTCTTTGAAAATAAATAGTTAATAATAGAAAAATACCTTTTTGGAAAACCCAAATAAGAAATTGGGTTAATAAAATTCAGTCCTAATA
The DNA here is from genome assembly GCA_963277665.1 of Viscum album. Taxonomy (NCBI): domain Eukaryota; kingdom Viridiplantae; phylum Streptophyta; class Magnoliopsida; order Santalales; family Viscaceae; genus Viscum; species Viscum album. Next base: position 436,138,854 of record OY728167.1, on the reverse strand, counting down.
AAATGGAAAGGGAAATGAAAAAATCACCCCCAAATTATGATCTCAATTAGGAGAAAATTTTTGGAAATTAGAGACACATAATTGGAGGGAAAATGTAAATATTTATAGGGATTTATTGAGTTTATAAATCACAAACAAGTATAAAATTGAGGGCCTCAAAGACATCAATCTATGATGGCTTAAAATATCATTGGTTCAAAAAAAATATAAGGTTTTAGGATAACACATTTTTTGTTTTAATATCCCTTCCCTAAAGCTTAAGAATTAATTTATTCATAGAATAAGAGGGAAAAATATACTTGACTTGTAGAGTTTCATCCTTCAACTAATTCCTACCACAAACCCAGATTTTACTCCAAAATATAATAGAATTAAAAAATATTCTCTTCATCATAATCATATAGGGTACCAAAAATAATTAATTAATAATTCATTTATCATACTATTTTAAAAAACTACATTAGAGAAATGAGGAATCTATGTAGGGTAGGGGTAGGTGATGCACCCTTGTCTCCCTTTGGTTGCAGGTTCATGTCTTGCGGCCTTTCCGGATATGACGGGTTGTCGCCGGACTTTTGGGTTGTCCTTTTATAATAATAAAAAAAAGATAATATTAATAAATGATTTAACCTTAAAAGTATTATACAATGTCATACTTAATACATTCCAACATTTATACTTATCCAAAATAATTTTATCCAACCTCACAATCCAAAATTTATACGGAAGGTAAATACAATGAAGGTCCTTTTTTCCATGTAATAACATGTGAAAACCCTCATCATGTATTCATTTAAAACATTGTAACACCAAGAATTAAACTAAAACCTGTTTGATTACATTCATGATCCCTTTTATACTTATTAAATATGGGATATAATCCATATATTCAAAAAAATTGTAAACTCAAACAATAATGGTGTAAATAGACAATTAATTAGTTTCAAAGTAGTCAAGAATATCGAATATAATTTATCCAAATCAATCATATCTTATTCCAAAATCACTAACTTAGTATCAGAACCACATTAAGGTTTATCTTTCCTTCAACCATGTATTTTCCAAAAATATTAAATTTATATTGAGTCACTTGTCTTAGAACCATATAATCTCAAATGATCAATGAAATATAATGACAATACAATCCTTATTTATTTCCATAATTCATATAACCAATAAATTGTTGATACAACACTCAAATGAATTAATTCTTTAATAACAACATAATAACACTAGACACTCATCTTCATTTGTGGTAGTATCATAAAATTATTATTATCCAATAGCATAATTTGGGGCATACTCTGATTATTTAGACATTGAATCGTGTAGTGTCCCAACTCCATGCAGATGAAGCATTATAAATTTGAAACCTTTTTATTACCCTTTCAATCACGTACTTGGTGTCCTATATCTGTACAGTTATAACAATCTTGCATTCCCATCAAGAATTTGCCAAAGTTATTCTTTCCACATTTATCACATATGGGATAATCCTTCTTTCCCCTATTACATTTTTCTATCTTTCTCTCTACCATCATTTTCTTCTCTTTCATCCCTTCAAATCCATAGGACTCCAAGAATTATTTGCATATATTATTAACATATGAGACTATTTATTCATATGATGAGAATATGTGCGAGACTATTTCCCTTCAAAATGTTGGCTTAATTAAATGTAATATATGATCCTTATTACTCTTTGGATCATGTGTATTGTTGGAGTTCTCATTCCTTATACTGGGTTCCATTACTAAACAATGAAATACACTAGGTTAGTTTATTAATTGAAATTCATAATTCCAAACTTCTAAAAAACCAAACATAAATTGAAATGAATATGCAAAAAATCTATAAACATAAAAAATGTTTTTAGGAAGTATTTACTCCTAAATCCTTCATAATGGTTTGTAATGAAAATGTGAATTATCTTAAGAATATCCCCCAGGTTTGTGGTAACCAAGAGTGTATCAAGGCCCATTTTTGTGTACCAGGATACCTCAGGTCAAGCCCAAACACCTTATTGGAGTTTTCACTCTTAGGTACTTATGTGCCAAAGCCGCCTCTACCTTCTCGTATCCAGACAGAGATGTATTTACTTGAAAATCTCATAAAATCTCTACATCACCAAAATTCTAGGAAGATCTTCTATATTAATACTCAAATTATATCTTATTGCAATTTTCTCTAATAATTGTTTTTTTAATCTAGCTTCCAAGATTTGTAGTAAAATTTCTCTAATACCAATTTTAATGCCCCAACCCCATAAGCCCATAACCAGAGCATTATTTTAATACATTGGCATGATTACAATGAGTCAAGTCCTGATGGACCGATCAGTTTATTAATTTTGGAAAATATATTACATAAATTAACGTAACATTACACATTTAAACATAAAAAACAACATAAATAATCCATTGAGAATTCCTTTATTTCCCTAGAATAACCCTTCATATCAAACAGAATACACTTCTTGGAAAATTGGGAAAAAATATTAAAAAGGGGTGAGCTCAGATGCTCAGTAAAGGTAAATAATTTAGCAAAAGCTATAAATATTTAAGGCATGTTTTGTAATAAAAACAAAACCCTTTTAAACATAAAAATAAACATAATATGGAGAATATAAATCAAAAATTTCCATAAAAACATGGACATGGATATTCTACTAGTCGAATAATCACATGTAATAATTAATTTCATATTGAGGGAATTCCTAACGTTGGACATCATTACCACATAGTCAAGGCCTTGTGCCAAGACTACAGATAAAAAACTATAAAGGCCTTCTACCAAGACACTAGTTTATCTCATAAGACTTACTAATTCATCTAGGATCAATATAGGGATCCACAAGTCTCTTACTAAGTCCAATGTATTTCTCATGTGACAATTTTAAAAGATAACAAAAATATTTGTATTAGAATTGCATACAAAATGTCAATACTTCAACCATAAACCCTGAAGGGTATAAAAATAGAATATCCATAGTCAAACATTTCATAACTCAATTGATAAAATATTTAATATTCTATTATAACAAATCAACATTAATATAGAATAATATCTAGTAAATAATGTTGACACAGTTGAAATTGATCAGAATTTTTTTTAGAGAATTATCCCTTTTGTGAAATCATTTAAAAGTCACACATTTTTAATGGAAGGAATTTAAATGATATTTTTGAATCAATGTATCCCATACCACCTTGATACTTTTTAATGTAATTTACATTTTAAAACAATCATGTATATATAAATAAATCCTTATAACCATTTCGAAAACATGGACATTGATGAGAATGATTTAGAAGAATAATAAATTAAAACATTTAAAATGATGTTGTAGTTAAATATTACCTGAAAAGAATAATTTTTACATTTCTTTTATGAAACATGTACAATGATAATAAATATTTCCTAGAAAACACTAACACATAAACAATCTCGGATAATAATGAGATTGAGGAATTAACCCTTAACTTGCACATTCCTTTGGTCGAGGGTTCATTTAACCTCCTGTATAATGATCATAGTATGTTATTAAATTATACCAGAACCATATTCATATTTATTTATCATATATGATTCATTTATGATAAAAACCCCATTTAATAATGATTTCTATGTTAAATTAACATTTTGGATAATAATCGCTTTCATTATCATACATGTTATAACTTGTTATTCGTGATCATATAATTTAGATCATGATTTAAATAAATACAGAATATAAAACATGATTTATATATAATAAATATTTAGAATTTAAATATTTATAATAGATAGATATATGAAATAGAAAACATCATTTATGAAGATGGTATGTCGTACGTACATATAAACATTATTTATGTTTTCATATCGTATTGAATACAAGTGAATATGATATATGTAAGTATATATATATATCCAGTAGAATTATTATTTCATATATTACATACTTATTAATAATATATATTTTTATAATCATCGTTGAATGGTGAACCTGGAAATGAATTTAATCGCGTCATGGAGACGGTAAGACGTACGTACACACGAGTTATGATATCATTTCCTTATTGATTAAAAGTTGTGGAATTGGATGGTATATTAAGTTTAAATAGAAATTATCATGTTATTTTGATTATTTATATACATATTACTTATCATTATATCCATCCAAATCACATAGTGTTGAAAAATAAATTACACCATGGTGTGGAGACGGTAAGTCGTATGTACACACGCCTGGTGACATTATCATTCATTGGATGTATTGAATAGTGATTATGGTGGTAAAATATTTATAATAACATAAAAGTATTAAGAATTTTCTGGAGTTATTATTTTGGTATGGATATAAAAGAATAAAGAGAATGTGGAAGAAGAAAAGAACTTTGAAAGACGTGATAAAACAATTACCTCTACTTTTGGTTCTTCCTGTTGGTTTAAAAAAAAGGGACCCATAGGTTGGATTTATTCTCAAGGTCAGACCTAGAAGTTTTATTTAGGGATTTTGGTAGGATATTTGGGATGTTTTGGTTGAGAAAAATGGCATTTTAGGTGTGATTTTAAGAGAAGGGGAAGTTCCCTTTTATAAGAGAGGTGAGGGTCACTTTAGGAAATGTTTCAAATATTAATTTATTATAAAATAATTTTCGGTTTTTAATGGCTCCAAATTGATTAATTTATAATATAAGTTGTTAATGGTTCAAAATCATCCCAACTAATAGGTTTTAGATAGGTTTGGGTCACCATATTAATCCTATATTTTAGATTTAACTCTTAATTATATAGTTTAACTTTTACCATGTCCTCATGTATTATTATAATAAATGGTTAATAAACGTACTATAAAATTAAAATAGAACCCAAAGTAGTTCACTATTGATATATCTATCTTTATCAAATTACATTGGTTGATCCATATATTACTAGAAATATCATATCAATTAATAATATAGTATTTTTTTAAAACTCATTCATGTCAATTTTGACACTACTGGGTATTTTGTTTTTGTTAATGTCATAACAACTTTATCAATTCTAAAAACATTTATTTAATCAATCCTAACATATAATATTAACCATTAAAATTCGTGGATTACATCAAAAGCTTCAATTTACAATTATTTTTATATTTATAATATCAATTATTTTAATCATTCATTGATAATGTAATTACTGCATCATTATTTTTCATAAAAAATTATTTATTTAAAATCTAAAAAATAAAATTAAAATACCATTATGTAGAAAATATCTTTATCATTATAATTAATAATTATAGTAGAATTTATCTTTCGTGTAACACTATATTGAAAATTGTTTAGTTATTAAACACTGAATTTAACATTTTAACTCTTTTTTAAATAAAATAATAATAAAAGTTCTAATCTAATCCACGTGAACCAAAAGGATAATATTTTATTCCTAAGGTTTGTTTTGGTCAAAATAAACTTATCCAATAGAATTAGGACTTGTGTTATGGTAATTATAATATCATCTTTACCTTTATTTATGCTATTAACTTTTAACTCTGGTAAATAAAAGTCAACAGTTACTATTCAACAAAAATTATTTTCATCTAATTGAACGACATTTTACATACTTATGTTAACTGCGTCTCTTGGATTTTTTAAATTCAATTCAGAGAAGTGGTAAAATTGCATTTTATTCAAATTTTCATAAGTGCCTAAATGGTGGGTAAAAGACGTTAAAAACTTAAACAAAATATATACATCTAATTTTATTATATAATCAATCCAATGTAATACATTGGACTTATATAGGTATTATATATATATTTTTACTTAAAATTAAATATAAATGAAATATATAATTATTTTAAAAAAATCGGTTTTAAACAATAATGCAATGTTTTTCAGTATTCATCAAAAATTGAAAGATTACAAAAAAATAACAAAAATTTACCCAAAGTTAATTTTGATATTAAGAATTAAAAATGAACTCTATATTGCCAAATTAAAAAAAAATATGTCTCATTAATTAATTTAAAATTAATTCCCACTGTCAATGCAAAGAATCAAGATTTTAAAAAAGTAAAAACTATCAAAAGATTGACATGTGTTTAAGTTAAATGTAAATGTCAAATTACAAATAATGACCTATATTGTATTAAATGAATAAAATATAATTTAATCATACTTCCAACCCATTAAAATGTATAATTTAACAATATTAATTATTTTGATTAAAAATTTGTTTTCATTTAAATTTTAGTATTTTCACTATTCATCAACATATTAAAGTCATCGAAAAAGTACCAAAAAATTATCCAAACTAAATTTTTATGTCCCTATTCTAAATAAGAATTTAATTTCATTTAATTGAATATATAAAATTTTCAAACATTGGTTTTAAAAATGGTTCTCCATTAAAAGATGGTAACTTTTTGTTTCTTAAAAAAATACTTCTTTAATCTGAAAAAAAATTAATTTGTTATTATATTATGTCTAAAAACACATAATATGGATTCTAAAATTATATGGAGAATATAAAATTCAAAATCCAATTAATATTATTCATTACATCTTTTTGAACGATTAGTTTGGTAAGTCGAGGTGCGATCGAACTCGTTGGTGCGTGTAGCACAAGTTATTTAGTTATTTAGAAGAGATTATGTACTATGAAATATTGGGGTGTTACAAAATAGGGGGATGGGGAGTTGGTAATGGAGGGTATTGAGCTATCCATATCACTTACATCTTAGATTTTGGAAAAATGTGGACCCTATACCATAAATATGTGTCCATTGAAAAATATAACAAGGGTGAGGATGCATATGAAATCAAAAAATGACGGTGAATATATATAGTAGAAAGAATTTCCAACCATAGTTAATCTAAAATGAATAAACTAATAAACAACAAAAAATTCCCGCACATTAACATGGCAACCACTTATAAACATAACATGAACTAAAATCATCATCATTGCGAACCAATATTATAATAACAAAAAAAATTATTATCATGGAATATTTATTCCATTTCATATTCATCAGTTCACTACTTCTTTATAAGTTCAAGCATCTATTTTTCATTTACCATCAGTATCGCTCTAATTATTCCACACATATTTACAGCACATTAAAATTGCATATCAGAACATCCTTTGTGATATCATTTATCCAATAGTAAATTTATATTCTTTAATATATTATTATTCAATAATAAACCATTACACTTTTAATTAATCATATTATTCATTTAATTAGTCACGCAACAATTTATATCATCGCTTCTTTGTAACATTAAAATTTTTATTAACTCTATCCACATACCATATGTTAAAGAAACTATGAAATAATTAAAATTCAACCTTCACTCAAAATAATCAACAAATACTATCCCATTAAAAAAACATGAATTCCCCCACATTCAGAGCATCATCCACTATTTTATACATTCACCACATTAGACTACCTCCACCAACATAACATTTAATAACCCATAACAACTAATGAGAAAGACCATACCCAAACTACTATATAAATAGAAATTAAGAAGTAATTTAATAAAACTAGAAACAACAACCAATATATAAATAAAAATTCATGATAAAAATATAAAAAATCCTCATTTACTAATGCTTCATTACTCATTAAAATCCCTTGTAAAATATTTGTCAACAAAGAGTTTTTATTTCATAAATTTTATGTATATTAAATTTTTGTTATATTTAATTATTTATATATGATAAGGCATATTGAAAATAATCATGATATCACACCAACATTCTTATCAATAATCCTAGGAAATAACATACAACAATGACATGGATAGCATATACATCACATTAAATTCAAAAAACAAATATTCAATTAATTAATTTATTTAATAATAATATTTAGATTAACTCCAAACAATTTCCCAATGAAAAAAAATCATGATAATTCCACTTTTAACTTTAATAAGGGAAGACATATATCTAATCCAAACACATGATTTATGCTTTGACAATTACCGCACAATAATGAGACGAGAAAGACAATCACCACACCAATGTTTTCCAATAATAACCATAAAAAATCTATAGTCACTATACCTCCCTCAATAATTTGATCTTGATCTATAAAAGCTATAGAAACCCCACTACCATATCTATTGAGAAGGTAAGATTCCATGTAAATTGTGGTTACGGGAAAAAAGAGCACCCTAGATTAAGAAATTTTAATTTCATAAATAAGAGATCAATTATTATTATAGAGGCCTAGGTTCACTAAGAAGTGGAGATACAATAGCCTAGGGATAAAGAGGGAAAAGGGAAATAAAATATTGAGATTAAAACAACCTTAACTTTTAATAATATATATATATATATATATAACACCACCACAATGTGGTGAGAACATTACCATTTAATAATATAGATTGAAAATGGAAATCAAAGGCTTTTGGAAATCAAATTGGAAATAGGCACATAATTCATAGATTTAATTTGACTTCATGACACAACATTGACCACTAACACAATATAGTGTCATTAACCATAGTTGATTCAACCTCCTTCCCTACCTTTAATCACTATACCTTCAAAGAATAACAATCCCAACCAATTTGTTTCAAAACTTTTTCCATAACATGATTGTAGTAATGTATCCGCTTGGAAATGTATAGAGTGCATCCTAACATTAAAAATGATATCTTTAACTTTCCATGTATCATAAAATGATACCAATAATAGATAAAACCATCCAAAAATCCTAACTCAATGACATAAAAATTTCATGTATTATCCTTCTATAAAATGGTTGTTTCAACCCAATAGTCTAAAACCCATCAGAAAAACACAACCACCACTCCCATAAAGAGACCACGCCATCAACAAGTTAATAGTTAAAACCTACACATATTTATTCACCTTCAAGAAACAAAAAAAATCAATCTTTCACCTCCATAACAATTTTTTTTTTCTATTATAATAACTCTAATACTTCCAAAATAAATGTTACTGTCCAAAAAAATATCATCCTCGGAATTAATTACCTCTAATATTATTAGTATTCTTTAAATAAAAACAAACCCTAGAAATATGATGAATCAACCATATGACACATAACCCTATGAGACACCACGCATGTAGAAATTTTACCATAAGCAAGATAATAATTACAACACGTTGGAGTAAAAGAGATCAATAACATTGGTGTAGAGAAAAATTTAAATATATCTATAAGAATCCATCTTAAGAAAATTATATTGGTAATTTATATTTTACTTGTGTTGCGAAATAATTTTCTATAAACCATCATCCCTCAAATAGACACAAATAAATAGAATTATGTTTCCATATTACTCCTTTTAATTGTCCTGAATTTTTTTAGTCCCCTCTAAAAATGTCAAATCCAATTCAGCATTCATATCTCCCGAATTAATGACAAGAGAGTCACCATTATGATATTAATGATCCTATGACACCTATAAAACCTGAAGGATCAAATCCTTTTTTACGGTAGTGGTAATAAGCAAAACCCCGTTCTGACACTCTAAAACACCTCAAAAGGCCTAATAAACCAAGGATAAATATTTATCATACAAATGAAATTTCCCTACTCATAATGAGGAGAACAATTCATAAAAACATGATTACAAAACATAAACAATAAATGATCCCTATTATGATTACAATATAATTTCTAAGAATCATGATGACATTTCATCTTCTCATGAATCACTTTAACCGTCTCTATCATCCTCTACAAAAATCCTAGAATAATATTTATTATGTCTCCAATCTCAGTCTAGTATAATTAATATCTATATGGCCTCTCAAACATGAGTTTAAAAATTTTTATATAAATACTTTAGTGATAAATAATATTATTATAAATCTCAACAAAAGGCTATTGATTCACCCTTGAATACACAAAATATACAACATGTGTATTCAACATTTCATTTATCATATAGATTATCCACTCTATTTAACCATCAATTTGAGGATGAGAATAAGTGATAAAGAATAGATAAGATAAAAGATAATATTAAAACAAGTTCCACACTTATTAGGTAATTTGAGGACTATGAATTGATATTATCATCATCGAAATCCTATAAATCCGCACAATCACATCCATATATATATTTTCAAAATAATCCACCACTCTTGTATCCTTGATCATAAATAAATGATTTTAATATGTCAAATGATCTGGAAATACCTTAATGGAATCACATAATATATGAGACAAAGTTAAAAATGGTATAGATTTTTTCAAAATGTAACCCTATTTGAATTGAGTAATATCTATTGGAAAACATTATCTACTATAAACATAATTCAGAACCTTAACCTACTAAAACACCATGTAGATGTAAATTATACATTCTATTGATATCTTCATCCATAAACACTAAATCAAAATCCTATAATAACTATATTTCATTGATATAGGAATATTCAATACCAAATGTGATTTATGAAATTCATGAACAATTTTCTATTGAATTCATATTCAAACATAGAGTTTTACTCAAAACAACACCTGAACACAATCAACCTCCAATTAACCCTCAAAAGAATTAATAGAGAAAAATTTATCACTAAATATATTCAATTTTATTTTTACATATTTAGAATACTATACCTAATTTATCATATAATAATGCACTATAATATGGTATTAGAAATCTCCATTATAATCTTCCTCTATTCCACGATGAAAATTTATAATACCCTCCAATATTATCCCTGAATCTGAAGACTCTTATAAAATACCTCCATATGAATTTCCAGTTAGCACAACAACCATAACTTTTCTATTCTATAGTGGATAAGATATATAAAATACATAATAACATAAGTTCTCTATATATCTCTATATTGACTTATTATTTTAATATATATATATATTACATCAGTTTTTATGAACATTTATAACATTACACAAACACCTACTTTAAGGAACATGAAGGTATATTTTCATTGGAAAATACGAAATATAAAAAATTGGTTCATAGGTGGACTATTAATCACCCACAATGATCTTAAAAAAATAGAATAATTCATATAAAATTCATAGATAATAAATTACATAATAACATGGGGAAATATTCATTAATTGTAAACATGGTACAAACACAAAACATAAATTAAGCATAAGGGGATGAGAACATGATCATAAAATTTGAAAACCATAACATTCATGTCAAATATCATAATCTTGGATAATTGAAGGGGGATTTGTAGTTCATAAGATGACAAAACCAAGGGAATAAAATATCATAAGCCATGATAGAATAAATATTTCATAATTCATGGAATTATGACATACACATAGGAATAGAAATTAATTTTCGTAGCAGTTTAATTCTTATTTTCAAGACTATCATAGCAAAATGGTTTCACTCTCCAAACCACCATAGTGGATATGGTTCACTACCATGACTATCACAGTTGATAAATTCCCTTACTAAATAGGGTTCACTCCAAATCCTTGTCTTTTTTATCTCATGAGATATCAATCTTTACCCAATGCATTCGGGGGAGATATAGTTCCCACCCATCACATATTCAAAACCATACATATGTGATCGACAAGTTCATAAAACATTCATCTTATTAGAACCCGTAAAAAATTATTTTCATAAATAAAAATTATAACATAACTTCTGTAAAGAAAACAGGTTTCATAGTCATTTCAAAATCTCATAAAATCATTAACACTAGAAAAAAGATAATTTTATAATAATTCAATCATTGTATAACCCATGGAAGAGAAAAAGGTTTCATAAACATATATTCATCAAAAAAATACTTATATGCATAGAATATATATTTTTTTGTTGAATATTATCCCTAATAAACACTAAATTACATCATAGGATGTCATCTTAGTTGGAAAATGGATTTGAATGAAAAGTTATTTTGAATGTTTCCTGAGGAATATAACATTACATTGAAAATAAAATTTATTAAAAAAATTGCATAAAAATTTTATAAATCCTTTTCTTTTGTAAAAACCTTTAAAACATGTAAATTAATATTCAAATATAATAATTTTGGGGACATCGGGAAATTTCTTTCATCCTATACACTTTAAAACAAATATTATTATCACATTTTCAGTAAAATCCAAATGATCCATGTATTCAAAAACGACATGGATAAGCCATTAATAAATTATCTAAGAAGTAAAACATGGATAAAAATTTATTTAATAAATATTTTAGGTAATTTTAAAAACATTCTAGGAAAACATAATTTTGTAATAAAAATGGACTTCGATTGAAGAGAGAAATAAATGTGATATTTATTAAACACATTATTTTTGGAATCTTGAGTACATAAAGTGAGGAAAATTATGGGTGAATTTTTTTTATAAAATTACCATAGGGGAATAAAATTACTGAATTTTTTATGATAAGGATCATAATAATTCATTAACGGAATAATTTTCAGAAAAAATCCTAATAATCAACGAGATTTTAAAATGAAATATTTTCTAATTTTGTATCTTTTGAATCCTAAGATTCATTAAATATTATCATCAAATGAAAAATTAAATATTAATAAAATAAGTTTATTCATGAAATGAAATATAAATGTGATTTTATTTAAACCTCATAAACTAGGATAGGTGAATAACATAACTTTTGTCGCAATGAAAGAAAATTGAGACAGGAAATACTTACCTTAATTATTGAATTCGTTCATAAAAATTAAAACCTCATGTAAAATAATTATAAATTTATTATAAAAATATTTATTAACCCTATTTATATATATCATACCATATATTATTTACTTATCACTACTTATTACCCGTTTATTATCTGATTCATGTTAAATTCACCTTTTAGTAAATAATTACTTTTCTTTTTATGTATGTTTTGATTATTTTTTTTGGTCCACTAAATTTATCATAGTTCCATAATATCCATAATTTTTAATATATCATAAATATAATATATATTATGTATATATGTATTTATATAAATCAATAAACATTAGTGATATAAATTGAAACACACTGTTCATGGGGATGGTCGGCAATATATACTCATGAACATTAATTCCATTTTCTTAACAGATGAAGATATGGAAAGGTAAATAATGTTTTAAAATTCCATAATCAAATATATTTTTAATTTATCACATATATTTATTAAATTTATCCCTTATTACCTTCCTTGTAGAACATAACTGAAAAAAATCACATCACTTTGTGAGGTGGTATCCTGCCATTCATATGAATGTCGTTGTCATATTCATTATGGAATGGAAAGTAAATAAAGGTTTTTGTGTTAATATATTGAAATTGTTATATTTGTGTTACATATATCATATTTATTTAATAAATCAATCATCAAACACAACCATGATATGTGTTGATGAAATACATGTAACATCAGTTCATGAGGCGGTAGTTCTCCCTACACATGAGTGACATTATAGTTTCCAATTTGAGGGAAGAGGATAATGATATAGGTCATGACCTTTTTCATGACCTGCCCCTCAGTGCCCATGATGTGACTACCCCAAACCTTCCTTCTATAGGTTAGGGGCTAGAGACTAGCACCGGAAAGGCATATCCCTATAATGGGAAAGCATTTCCTTTAAACCTGTACAGACACACGGTCTATGAACCCAACAAGAACCAACCACGAAGCAAACTGTTGTAGTGAAAGTTTGCTGAAAGTAAAGGGTCTGGAATACAAGCCCAACTGAAAAGTAAAAGTACAATTGAAAAGTACAAATACAACTAATAAGGTGAAAAATATCTCCTGGATCATCCTCCAATGATCCTACCATAAGGGTAGGTACAACTCACGATCAGAAGTCACTGCGTCCCATCACACCAAATGGTCCACCTCCGAGCACCGTCCATTCCTGGATCCCTCAGCCTCGATCAACGATGTATGTCATCTGCACAATGTAAAACAAGTTGTAGGCATAGCCCTTGCAGGGTTGATTATAATGATACTCATTAGGGACCACGAGACCCATATAGGACTTCCAGAATCCCACAAAGGAAAAGCCACCAAGAAAGGCCCCAAACTCAATGCACGAAGTGGTAGACATCAAATCTACTTAGGTATATTACCATATATATATATATATATATGTTATAAAGGTATAATCATATCACAAATGAGGGAATAATACCACAAAGGTAACACCACGATGATATAATTACAACAAAAGTAACCCCACGAAGATAGAAGTACCACACAGGTAACACCCAGAAGATAGATGTACCACAAAGTTAAAACCACAATGAAAACACCCCTGACGTTGAAGTACCACACATGTAGCACCACAAAGACAACACCACATAGGTAGAAGTACCATGAAGTTAACACAACGAAGTTAAAAGACTCAGCTCAAAATCAGGTATAACTCATGATTGGAAGTACATGTGATTAGTCGTAAGAATGTTCATCTTATTTTGTTAAGTAGAACTACTACTGACCCACACAAGATCGATAGGTAACTAACCTCAGCTGACCTACACAGGATCTGACCAACACAGGACCGGTATGCACTGACCCACATAGGATCGCTGACCGCTGACCCACACAGGATCTGACAGATGATGACCTACACAGGATCGATAGATGTTGACCCCCACAGGATTGATGTTCTTTTTTCACGTTTCATCCATCCACGAGATTGGTCACAACATGTGTTCTCGAGTTCAGTAGAATCTTCCCCTCGATTAATCGGCCATACATCGACTCCAATTAATCTCTACAAAGGAGTAACCCAAAGGGCCTCCATGTTGTAAGGGTTCTAACATGACATACAGTGTGTCAATCGGACGCCCGGTTTGTGAGTTATAGGTGTTTTAGTTATGAGGGCCCAGTTGGATTTAGGTTTGACCCAACATTTTCATACTACAACTATATCTATATCTCATTTGGAGTATACCAAAAGGGCAGTCTTGACCTAAGTATCCCTGCTCTACTGACGGTTCATCAAACATGTGTTGGGTTCTAAAGATATAGCCCTTTCAATATTTATGGGTCTGGTTGGGCTCGAGTCCGGTCTGACCAGGTTGTACCGACTCGGCCAGACCCATTTTGGGCTCAGCCCAGTGGGCCACGATCCAGTTCAGCCAGCAAATGGGGTGCATCCCTCTGGGCAGGGAGCCCGACTAGCAATGGGGCAGCCCGTTAGGCGTGCGGCCTGCTGGGCAGGTGGCCCAGCTGCATGAGGCGCGACCCGCAGTGTTCCCGATATAGAAAGGGGGGTTACCCCTATTTGGAATCCTAAGAGGAAACACCTTGGGAACTACCATGTCACGTGGGACCCACTACGGGACCCGCCAACGTGGCTGTCGAGCCGCATCGCACTGGTCGCGCCACACTCTTCATATGTGACCGGGTGATTTGCTAGCCATCTCCTCCGACCACCGTGAATGACGTGCCATGGCTGGTTCCTCCAGCAGTGCGGGTGCGTCGCCTCCTCCCTCATTTTCGGCCAGTTCCAACAACAACCTTGGTTCCCACCGGCACTGATCGCCGGTACCATAGCACCGACTGTCTTCTCTGTACAACACATGGGGTAAACAAGGTTTCAGAGTGTTTGGGTGGTTTTCTTTAGCCCCACGACATCCGCGTTAGCTCAAAAACGTGAAGAAGGATTAGATTATCAAATAATCACTTTCAAAATATAAAAAAATTTAATCCCAACCTCAAGAATTATGGAGAAATGTCCGTAGTTGAGGAACTGGGTCGGTGTTCTCCATCCCCCGCAACTAGCCTCCAATGACATCATTTGATCGTCGATCTCTGGTTCAGGGTTTCGGTGTTGCTCGTCATCGCTCTCTGTAACGGCCTTCATCCTCCAAGAGATTGGCATTTCAGAAATTTTTCATCACTTTGTTGCTTGGTGAAGCAGTGTTGACACCTCTAACCATGTTCTATAAAAATAGGAGAGGGGGATAGTGAGCCACGCTCGAGGAATTAATTGGGGCTCATTAATTAGGAACCTTCGAAATTATCCAATGGTGAACTTACATAGAATTTATGGGTCAATACATTTAATTTCTTGAAACATTTCTTGTTCCACACTCCACTTTTCCGTTGGAGAAAAATATAATAATGAAAATAAAATAATAAAGTTATTTTATTTATTCATTTAAAAGTCCCAAAATCTAATATTTTCTCCGATCCTACTACGGTCAAAGTGAAGCATCCCTAAAGAGAATCTTGGCACTGATGATTCAATGGTGCACTATGATTTTTAATCCGAGAACCGGTTCAAAAGATTGAAAACATCACTCGCGATTTTAGTGAACGTACTTTTAAGAAAAGTTCGGAAATTCATTTTGGGCACACCGGACCGCGGAATCAAGCACCGACAGTTTTTTCAGACTCATAATATTCCATATAATTTAAAAAAATTACATGTAAAATATGAGTATTTACATTCTCCCCACCATAGGGACTTTCATCCCTGAAATCCACTATATAGACGGAGAAATCAAATGGGTGTACTGATCCTGAATCAGAGCCTCCCACTCCCAACTACTCTCCTAGAGGTTCATGTTCTGCCAGTTAATGTGCACTAGAGGTATCGACTTTCGATGATGTACCCGCTCTTGTTGATCCTCAATCTCCCCTAGAACCTCAAAAAAAGTCACCCCATCTCAAAAGTCATGCTCGTCGTGGTCGATGAAGTGATATTAGTCATGCACGTATCTCCTCAGCTGGGATAAGTGGAAGACTTCGTGCACACTATCATCTACAGTGGATGTGCCATGCGATATGACAAATCACTTATCCTCTTATGTATCAGAAATGGTCTGATAAACCACGTTGAGAACTTTTCTCCTTGGCCAAATCTCTGTAAACCTCGTCGAGGTAAGACGCATATGAAGACATGGTCTCCTTTCTCGAAATCCAAAGGTCTTTGCCTCCTGTCAGCATAAGTCTTGTGTCTACTCTATAGAATCTTCATCCACTCCTGGATAATCTACACCTTCTCAGTGGTAGCCCACACCAACTCTGGACCAATAAGTGCTAACTCACCTTGGTTCGTCCAGCAAAGACGTGATCTGTAAGTTAGACCATATATGGCCTCAAATGGAGCCATACCGATAGTAGAGTGATAACAGTTTTTGTATGTGGACTCCACCAATGGAATGTGATCCTCCGAACTATGAAAAATATATAGGACGCAAGCACGAAGCATGTCCTTTGGTGTCTGTATGGTCTGCTCTGTCTGACCATCTGTATGAGTTTGAAAGGCAGTGCTCAAACGTAGCTGAGTTCCAAACACCTCCTGTAATCCATTACACAAAAAAGATGTGAAATGTGTGTCACAGGCAGATACAATATTTGATGTCACCCAATGAATTCGCACAATCACATGTACGTAGAGGTGCCCAAGCCCTCTACTGATCCTTGCTCTTGAATAGGTTGGAAGTGGGCTGACTTGGTGAGTCGTTCAACGATTACCCAGATGGAATCATGTCCCTTGGATGTACATGGATGTCCTATCACAAAGTCCAGGGAAATATCATCTCACTTCCACTTTGTAACCTCTAGTGGTTATTCTTAATCTATTGGAACCTGATACTTGGCCTTCACTTGCTAACAAGTGAGGCATCGTGAAAAAAAATACTCATCTTCTTTCTTCATCCCTGGCCACCAGTACTGAATCCAGAGGTCCTAGCACATCTTCACAACAATAGTATGTATCTCCAGAGAGGACGTATGGAACTTCCTCAACACCGCCTCTCGTAGAGCCACAAGAATGATGGTACTCCCTGTAAGAGGATGACATGCTCCCCTCCATCAGAAAAAACAATAGGTGTTTGTCCAATTGATATTTTAGAACGTTGTTCTTGGCATTCAATGTCTCCAAGATGTTCCTCCCGGACTCACTGAAGGAGTGGGGGAGTGACTATCATAGACTAGAAGCAAGATACTCAATCTGTATACACAAAAGATATCTATAACGTGGCTAGCTGCTCTGTCTCCTCACTCAGTATTTTAATGTAGAACTTCTGCTGAGTTCATCTTCCACTACGTTCCCCATCCCAGGTTTATATACTATCAAAAATTCATAGTCCGAGAGGAACTCTAACAATCGATGTTGGTTCAGGTTTATGTCCTTATGAGAAAAGATATACCTGAGACTTCGGTGATTAATGTTGACTGTAAAACGTTCTCCCGTTAAGTAATGTCACCACATATTCACGTCAAAGACCAATACTACTAGCTTCGAGTTATGGGTGGAGTTGTTTTTCTCATGTTACATCAACTATCATGAGCCATAGGTGATCACTGATCACTCCTGCATTAGGAAACACCCACGTCCGGTCCCAGATGCACCATAGTACACTACCTACTAAACACCCTCATCTGGTAGCCTCAAGATGGGAGAACATTTCAGTCTCTCCCTCGTCTACTAAAAACTCTTCTAAAATCTCTCCATATACATGAAGGGTTGTCCCTTCTTCATAAATTCTGAAAAGGGTGCTACAACTTTGGAAAATTCAGGCACTAATCTCTTGTAGTATCTAGACAATCCCAGGAAACTCTGCACCTAGGTCACACTCCTGGGTGTCTCCCATGAATAAACAACCTCTATCTTCTACAGATCCACTGCAACTCAATCCATCTAAATGACATTCCCCAGAAAGTGGACCTCTCATATCCAAAACTAGCACTTCGAGATCATAAAATAATGTTTGTCCTCTCAGAGTGCATGTAGAAATATCCACAAAGGATAGGCATGCTCCCCCTCTGACCCGGAGTAAATAAAGATATCATCGATAAACACTACCACAAAATGATAAAGGGATAGCAAGAATATCATGTTCATGAGTCCTATGAACATTTCTGGGCATTGGTCACACCGAATGCAATAACCAAGAACTCATTGTGGCCATACCGAATCTGAAGGTTGTCTTCTGCAAAACCTCATCTTATACCCTGAGCTTATGATAGAATGATATTAGTCCTATCATCGAAAACCCATGGGAATCCTTCAACTGATCAACAAGATCATCAATCCTTGGAAGTGGATACGTATTCTTCAATGTCACCTAGTTCGGGAATTAGTAGTTGACTTGGAGTCTCAAACTCCCATATTCATTCTTGGCGATCAAAATCATGACTATCCATTGAGAACCACTGGGCCATATGAACCCCATCCTCTGAAAATACACTAATTATACCTATAAATCCTGAAGCTCTGCAGGAGCCATCCAATATTTCAGGGTAGATATAGGTTTCATCCCTAGGTACAGGTCGATGTAAAAGTCTTCCACTATTCATGGAGGGTGTCTTGAAACATTATCATGAAAGACATCATCATACTGGTCTACCACTATAGGATAGCTAGGACTCTCAACATCAACTTCTTTGTGGGTAAGGCCAGCCAACTGATGTGTGATTGGTTGTACCATCCTCCAGGTAATTTCATTATGTTCTGCAAAGATTCCCTTGTTTTCAGTGAAGGAAAACCTAATCCCATACTCATGGACAAAACAATACACTGCTCCTAATATAGTCAATCTGAACATGGACAGTGGATAACTAGTCCATAACCAAGATGATGGTGTAATGCCTCGACGCTACTACTATAATATCACATCTAATGCTCTCGCCTCCTAGAGTATGCTCAAACTATCAAACCTAGTGTGTAATCATCAAATCATCTCCCGAAGAAGTGTCTATCCGTAAGGATCGATCCAACAACTCCATGAGAATCTCCGAGCTCTAAAAGACAGTCGTGGAAATAAAAATGTGACTAGAAATTGTGTCTATAAGTACAGTAGATATGGTGGATAAGACACATATCATACCTCTAATCATCTCTGGAGCACCGCGGTCATAGGCCTCACCTTCATAGAGGTGAGCTCATCCCTATCCACAGGCTCCCTGTGGTTGGGTTGGACCACCTGGAGGTGGTGTCTATAGAACCTCGAATCTTCGTCCACCACCTGCTTCATGGTCAGATCCTCTTCCATGTCTTCCTGCTTTTTTTGGACATCACCGATCAAATATCTCCCTCTACCTCAGTGGTCCCTCGACCGTCTTCTAGGCATCTGTATGGCGTGTCGGGTAGTCATGAGCAATGTGACCCTTCCCACCACACTGGTAGCACTGCCTCCTCCTCAACTGTCCTCCCCTGTCTCGTTATCCCTGCATCACCGACCTTGTATGTTGAGGTCATCCACCAGATTGTATGGCCCACTTGGTCCCCTGAATCATCCATCCACTACCTGCTGTAGATGACTCTGTTATCTGTTGGTGTCTCTCGTCATCGGTGGCTTTTCAACTAGGAATCTTTTCACCAACAGTGCTCGCTCTAGCAACCCAGCCTGCATCAGAATTCATAATGATGTCATCGATGCTCGGATCTCCAATCAGAGACCCTACACAATGGTCCGGGCCCTGAAGAAAGGGTATCATACCATGTTGGTGGAGTAGCCGGTGAGATCAATGAATATCGCCGAGTACTGGGGCACAGTCTGCTGCCCTACGGTTAGTGAAGCATCTCCTATATACGCACTGAGCATGAAGTCACTCGGACAGACACTACCCTAAAAAGGCTCTCGATGTCCACCCAGATGAGGGTCACCTTGTCGCGTATTTGTAGCATCAAGCTCCACCATCTCCATGTTTTTGGATGAAAAATATTGGATGTTAGGAACACCATAAGGTCCGCTGGTGTCCCTACTAGGCAGAAAACTCTGAATACAACATCTAGCCAGTCCACATCAACATATTGGTATGTGTCTCCTCGGAACCTTGGAAGCCTCTACCGCTAAAACATGTACAATGATCTTAGTCGGCGTGCACCCTCTGTTGATGGCGCTGGTGACATAATCATCCCAAAGGGTGGTGCTAATGCGGGTACACCACCTGAAGGTGCTAATGCTGTAAGAGGGCCCTGCACCGAGGCCCCATCGCTCGGTGGGCCATCATCATGTTCTCTCTCTGGAATACATTATGGCTATCTATATGGAGACATAATGAAATAAATCATGTTTTCCATGGTTAAGAAGTTATACCCGTTGAGCTGACTCAATGTGATCACGAAAAAAAGTCTTTTAAAAAACACAAGCAATCATAGTTTCCAGGTACTGATTCAGAAATCAGAATTTAGGGTCCTGGTGTATGGATACGTTGGCAACCACACCAACACTGGATTCCCCAAACTGAAAACAATAGTCGTAACACTTATCACGATTTCCACAAATACAATATGAGAGTCCATGTTCTTTGAAAGAACCGACTCCTATGATACCACATTATCACGACCCATCCCTCGAGGAACGTGTTGTGACTACCCCATGCCATCCTTCCATAGGAAATGGGCAGTCGACTAGAATCGGAAACATGTATCCCTATAATGGGAATTCATTTCCTTTAAACCTATATAGACACATGGTCCAAGATCAGAACAAGAAGAAACCACGAAGTAAATTGCAATAGTAAAAGTGTGCTGAAATTAAATGGGAAGAAATACAAGCCCAAATGAAAAGTACCTGTACAACTGAAAAGTAAAAATACAATTGATAAGGTGAAAAATATCTCCTAGATCATCCTTCGAGGATCCTACTTGACGGGTATGTACAACTTACGATCAAAAGTCCATGCATCACATAACACCAAATAGTCCACCTCTGAGCAACGTCCAGTCATGGCTCCCTTAGCCTCGATCAACGTAGTATGTCTTCTGCACAAGACACCACAAGGTGCGGGCGTACCCCATTCAATGGTGAGTATAAAGACACTCATTAGGGACCTCGATAACCCCATATGTCTCCTAGAATTCCAAAATGGAAAATCCACAATGCATGAACCCAAACATAAATAAAGAAGTGACAGACATAAACTCTACTTAGGTATATTCCCATACATATACATAAGTTATGAAGGCATACTCATATCTCACATGAGGAAATAATACCACAAAGGTTACAACATGAAGGTAGAAGTACAACACAGGTAACACCAAGAAAATATAAGTACCAGATAGGTAACACCATGAAGATAGAAGTACCACACAGGTAACACCATGAAGACAACACCACGAAGGTAAAATTACCACACATGTGACACCACGAAGACAAAATCACAAAAATAGAAGTAACACACATGTTACATCAACAAGATAAAATAAATTTCTCATAATCAGTTATAACTCATGTACAAAAGTACAGATGATTAGTTTTAAGATTGAGAATCTCATTATGTTAAGTATAACTGCTTCTAACCCACACAGGATCGATAGGTAGCTAACCCACACTAACCCACATAGGGTCTTACCCACACAAGATAGGTATGTGCTCACCCACATAGGATCGCTGAGCGCTGACCCACACAGGATCTGATAGATGCTGACCCACACAGGATCGATGATCTTTCATCATGTTACAGCCAACCACTGAATTCCTCACACCATGTATGATTGAGTTCAATAGAATCTTCCCCTTGAGTTATCATTCGTATGTATACTTCCCCATATCTCCACAAATGAGTTACCCAAAGGACATCAATGTTGTAAGGGTTCCAATGTGACAGAGAGTGCATCAATGGGACGCTCGGTCGGTGAGTTATAAGTATTTTATTTCCGAGGTCCAGGTTGGATTCGGGTTCGATCCAACACTGACGTACTCAAACTGTCTCCAAAAATCAAGTGGAGTATACCAAAAGGACCTTCTCTAGACATGGATCCTAGTGTCATATACAGTTCATTAAACGGACTTATGGTTCTCAAGATATGACCCTTGAAGTATTTCTCGGTCTGGTTGGGCCCGGGCCTGGCCCGACCCGGTCTAGGCGGGGCAGCGGTGGGCTCGGCGTTCTGGGCTGTGATCTGGTCCGACACTTAAGGGATCACGGCCGGACCTGTAAGTGTGCGCGGCCCGCCAGTATCGTGGCCCACTGGGTAGGGTCACCCTACCCATCAGGCCTCACCCTTGCAGGTCGGGACACACCCCCATGTAGTCTAGACTAGATCACGGCCTAGCGGGCCTACCCACCGCAGCCCAACCCAGACCGGGTGGGACCGTGTAGGTCCGACCGAGTCGGACCGGAACCAGGCCCCACCAGTCCTTTAAAAACATAAAGGGCCATATCTTGAGAACCAAATGTTTGTTTTATGAACCGTCTATGGCACTGGGATCCTTGGGTTGAGACTTCCCTTTTGGTATACTCCACTTGAGTTTTGGAGATTGTTGGAGTATGACCAGGTTGGATCGAACCCGAATCCAACCAGGCCATCGGAACTAAAACGCTTATAACTCATAGCTCGGGTGTCCAATTGACACACTTTCTATCGTGTTAGAAACCTTACGACATGGATTTTCTTTTGGGTTACTCCTTTGTGGAGCTTAGTAGTATTTGAGGTACGATTGATATCTAGAGGGGTAGATTTTACATAACTCGAGCACACTGTGTGCGACGAACAGTGTGGTTGGCTATAACATGAATAATGAACATCGATCATGTGTGGGTCCGCATCTATCGATCCTTTTTGGGTCATACTCTATTTGATACTGTGTTGTTCAGTTCTCATTGATCCTGTTTGGTTCAGCACATAATGATCATGTGTGTGTAAGATCATGTGTGGGTCAATAGGGGTAAGTTACTTATCGATCCTTTGTGTTTCAAAACCAGTGCTACTTAACAGAACAAGATGATATAGCTTATGACTAATCATTTTTATTTATGTACATGTGTTATAATTGATTTTGATCTAAGTCTTTTAACTTAGTGGTGTTACATGTGTGGTACTTATACCTTTGTGGTCTTGTATTCTCAGTGTTACCTATGTGGTACATCTACCTTCGTGGTGTTGTCTTCATGGTGTGACATGTTTGGTACTTATATCTACATGGTGTTTCCTCTGTGGTACTTATAACATTATATTGTAACCTTTTTTTTACTTCTGACTTCATGGTGATCAATTTTTGGTCTTCTTCCCTAATGTGAGAGATGAGTATACCTTGATAACTTAGGTATATGTATGGGCATAAACCTATGTACATTTGATGTATATCTCTGTATGCATTGAGTTTGGGGTCTTTCTTTGTGGATTATCCTCTGTGTAATTATACAAGACCTACGGGGGTCTCAGGGTCTCTACTGAGTATTGTTATACTCGTATATGGATGGGCTATACCCGCACATTATTGTGTCTTGTGTAGACGTCGTATAACATTGATTGAGGCTGAGGGAGCTAGGACTGGACGGTGCTTGGAGGTGGACTATTTGGTGTGATGTGATGAAGAGACTTCTAATCGTGAGCCTTACCTACCCTTCAGGTAGGATCCATGAAAGTTGATCCAGGGGCTATTTTTCAACTTCTCAGTTGTATTTATACTTTTGATTTGTACTTTTATATTTTAGTTGGCTTGTATTCTGGCCCATTTACATTCTTCACACTTTTACTATATAATCTTTCTTTGTGGTTTCATCTTGTTGTGTTCTTGGACCATGTGGCTATGAAGGTTTAAATACAATGCCTTCCCGTTATAGGGATATTCCTTTCTAATGCTGGTCACCAGCCCCTGGCCTATAGATGGTGGGTTTTTGGTAGTCACGACATGGGCCATGTGAGATGGTTCGTGACAACCTTATCATAAAAATTTATCAGTATATATAAGAAAATAATAAAATTATATCAACATGATTTAATAATAATTTAAGGAGGTGGAAAATAAATAAAGCAACAACACTCATTGAATTACTTTTTCTCTTCTTCGGGTAAAAACATTGTGTTTCCACCAACAACCATACAAATAAGGATTTATGATAAAAATTGATTATAGGATGATATAATGGAATTAATAAACATATTTTTATATCTTTTTTAATAAATGGTTTTTTAATTTGAGAAGAGTAGAGGATAGGGTGTGGATTTTTATAAGTGAGGTGAGTGAGACACTCGTAATTTGTGAAATGAAAAATGGTGGACACACATTATTATCCAGAAAAAAGTGAAAACAATAAACCTACATTGATCCTATAAGATATAGGATATAAATATTACCATTCAATGAGTCTTATAAAATTATTTTGTCATTTTTAACCGTTATCTTTTTAGTTTAACCCCCGTGTATACCAATTTTTACCTTAACCACTGTAAAATAATTTTTACTATTTTAAATATTCATTATGGTAAAAAAATAAGATGAAATTATTATAAAATAATTATAATTATAATTAAAAATATTTATTCCATTTTTCAATGTTCCATTTATAGAAGTGGTAAAATTTGGGTAAACATTTAACCCACTTTCACGATGAGAAATAGTTTTTCGAAAGAGAAAATGATTAATGGTTTAATATGTTTTGGTATAAAAATTAAATATGAAAATGATTAAAAAGTCCTAAGTTAGATTAATTGATATATAATTATACTAATTTTACCTTTAAAACCATTTTAAAATAAAATTTAACTTTATAAATTTTTAAAATGAAAATGAAACATTCAATAAAAACAAATAGGTTTCATTATTCCTGTAAAAATTAATATTTTCTAAACAATAGATAAAATTCATAGTTAGTTAATTTTGAAGTAGTGATTTTATTTTATTTTATTTTATTAATATTCTAAAATTTTCAGAAAATAAATTATTTTTTTTCAGAAATATAAATAAAAAATCATATTTTGGTAAAATAATTTTTTTGAAATATATAAGGACATAAAATAATTGTATTTTGTTTAAATATATATTATTTTTAAAAATACATTATCCTTAATAATTAAAATGTGTTCAAACATATTTATATCTCCAATATGAATAGCTAGGTAATAAAGATCATATTTAAATAATAATTTTAATAGTTTGTCACATTTCTTTAAAACTTGATGTGGCGTGTTATGTTAGATTTCAACAAACTATATTTTTTTCCAAAAAAATAAATTCATAAAAACCAATGGTGTTTCATTATTCCATATTACAATAAATTTCACCATTGAAATTGTATCACTTTGGTAGAAGTAATCAAGGATACTTCTACCTCATTACATCATTAGGTTCCCACATAGCTTCCTCAAACTAGTTTCTTCACAACAAACAATGACCAGGTGACTGGTGTCGGTTCATATAACTTTATCAATTAGAAGAAGAATATCCACTATTTTTACCTCATAATAAATTTCATTTTCCAATGGAACAACATATTTGTTTAGTTCATGTGAATGATTTGGTATGTACTTCCTCAAGTTAGTTACATGGAACACATTGAATTGATAGAGGTTTAGTGGAACCATCATCTAATATGATACAGTCATGATACGATCAAGAATTTAAAAGCAATAAATATACCTATAGATTAGTTTTCATTTCACTTAGATTCTCATAACATTCATCAATGGATAAATTCATAGTAACACTTTCTCACCAACATCAAATTACAGATCATTTTGATGATTAACAACATAACTTTTTTGTGGAATTTGTGCTTCCCTTATGTGTTATCGAATGGATCTAACCTTATATTCCATTTCTTAATATATATTAGTTCCCATTAGCATTATTTCCCCAAATTCATTACATCACATTAAATCCCAACATTTATTTTAATAGAGGGATTAATAATATTTCATCATAATAATTATGCAAAATTTATTATTGTACGAAAACTAAAAAAGAGGAATTTGTTGATCCTGAAAATCATTAAAATCCCAAGATTGAGATTTCATCATATCTTATATGATTTAATCTTATCTCTCTGAATGAACATATTTTTATGGATGATACCCATTGTTGAAACTCAACATTGTATCATGGTCTAGCTAAATAATTCACCAAAACATCAACACAAACCTTAGATCAAAATATGATACAATTGAATGTGGTACACCAAGAAAAATGAAAAATTCCTTAATGTATATTTTGGAAATATGATCGAGAGAGAAATATTTTGTGATATTAATAATGTGTGAACACTTTAAAAGGAGATCAACTATAACCAATATTGAATTATTAGTTTTATACATTTTAGGTAGACCAAGGAAAAAATATGTGCTAATGTTATCCCATTCCTGTTCTATTCTAGTTAATGGATATAACATCGCCTTATAAATTTTTTCTATCAGCCTTAAAATGCTAACATACCAAGCACAGAGTAACAAATACAATGATATATTTCCTTATGACCTCCCACTAGAAAATTTTATATAAACATTATATACATATTCATGTGTGTAGGATGAATAGATAATGAATAACTATTAGCTTCATATAACATCAACTTAAAATCTGATACATATGGAACACATACAAGGTTTTGGATCCTTATCAGTCATTCAGGGTCAAGGTTAAACTCATGATAATTTTTAACCTTATTAAGTATCCCTATAACTTCCCTCTACACATATTTAATATTCAAATGGATAGAAAGTCCAACATTCATTTAAGCAAGATGTGATTTATCCCTTTCATTCATGATTTTTGTTTCCATCATTTTAAATTCTATAAATATCGAATATTTTTTGATCCTCATAATGTACAAGGAAGAATGATCCTTTTAACTCAATTCATGTACCACCATGATAATTTTACATTTTGTGTTAATGTTTTAATTATCAATAATATTTAATAATCTCTGACCATCTTCTATGGCGCATATTCATGTTCTTCTATATTAATATATACATTAAACATTTTTATCAATATATACATATGAATATATATCACTCTTTTCTATATAATGATAATTACTTCACATCATTAATAAAAAAATAAACATATATAACTCAAAATCATTTTATGGGTAATTTTTATCATGAACATAAAATTTTCATAGGGCGTAATATTTAAGAATGTCATTTTGAATTCGAACACATACCAATCCATTATTGGATACATCACTATAGATTATAGAATCTTTTATACAATAGGGTAATGTATCCATTTGTGTTATGACTAATACTCTCTTTATCCCCATGAAATTTTCCTTACATTCATCAATATAGATAAACATGGATCCCTTTTATAGTTAACTGGATTAATGGAATAGGTAGTCATGATAAATTTTCCAAAAACTTTTCATAATATTCATAAATACCAAGAAATCCTCGAATCATATTCATCATAGATGGTATAGTACAACATTAAATATCCACTATAATTTATGGATCCACATATATACACCCTCATTTTAGATAATATTACCCAAAAAAAACTTTTTTCAAAAAAAATTCAAACATTTTAAATTTTTCATAAAACATCAATTTCATATTGTTTATTAGTACAACTGTCAAGTGATATTAATTATCTTACATAATATTTTCATATATATGAATATCTTCTATAAATAAATCCACAACAGATCAAGGTAATCTCTTAATATTCTATTTATTCAATCCATGAAGCTTGAAAGGGAATAAGTAAAACCGAATGGAATCAATATATATTCATAGAGTATGTAGAGACCCAAAGCATGACGTACATGGAAATTACATTACTTTTTTGGAACACTTAATACATAACAAAATCAGACACACAAGGACCGTAATAGTTTACTGTCTTTGGAAACTCAGAACGTAATCTTCAAATCGTGGTGAAAGATCATCCACATCTCCCATAAAGATTATCCCCTTTTGTATTATTACCTAAAACATTTCTTTATATCCTAGGGAAAAGAAAACATATAAAGGGTGAGCTCAAATGCTCAGTAAGGTTAAGAATAGAGAAAATAATACAAACCATATACATTTCAACATAAAAACATGAATATAATGTTTAAACATCGAAATCTTGAGCAGTGACATAAAACATGGAAGTACGTAAGGAATAGATCAACATAGAACATCAATCATGATAAAATATATTGTAAATAAAACTTGTAATTGTGGAAAAACATTAAGCACATGATATTATTTCCATAGTATCGAAGGCATTGCTGCCAAGACCGTCTTAGTGGACAAAGTCCCTTTTTGAATCGAGTTCACTCCTCCTTCCAGTGTTGTATTACTGAACCGAATTAACTTACCATTACAGCCATTTCTATCTCATGATATATAAAACTTTACCCAATGCATTGGAGGGAGATATAGGTCCCATCCATATCATAATAAAATCAATCTTACTTGTGCCACAAAATAAACTTACATCATTCATAATAACCCAATAAATAAAATAGGTTTCATAAACATCATCCCATCATCACATAATCCATATTAAAAAATGGATATCATTTCATAATAAGAAAAGTAAAACCATGTAAATAATAGAGACATGATACTTGAAACATACACATATGAAATAATGTCATCTTAGATGAAAAATGGTTGTTATAAAACACTTGAAATGAATTTTTGAGGAAAATATCCTTTCTTCTTCAAAATCATTCTCTTTCAACAAAATGTCATTCAATTTTAAAATAAAAGGATTTTTTTTAAAATATAAATGAAATATTTTGGAGGAAGCTTCATGAAAATAAGGCTTTATAAAACCGTAAAAATCTATTCATTCCGTATAAGTTAAAAAAACATCCATCTCGTACTTTTGCCGGAAAAGTAAAAAAGTACCTCGTAAAAGAATGATTCCATACATAACATGTAGTAAAAGTCAAAAATGGGTAAAATGACATTAAACATACATGAAAAAATTTAGGAAACATGTACATGGATGACAATAATAACCCCAGTAAATACTTACGAATAAACAATCTCAGATAAGAACAATATTGGAAAATCCATCCCTTACCTTAGGTCCGATATGCTTCGTACATTTCTGAACCTCCTATATAATGATTTAAATAAAATCATTGACTTATTATTGAATCGTATTAATTGTTATTATAAGGCCCCAGCCTTAAACCTTACTTAATCTTGAGTTATTACAAGATTACACATTGAGGATCTATTCAAGTTTAAAGTTTTATAGAATTAGATCATAAAACATGCATTACATTCCACACATAAACAAAGTGGTTACATAAAGATAGTATTGTTCATTCCCATCAATGGAAACATATTTAAAATAAAACATGGATTCATTCTTGACACTTCCTTGACACTATCATCATATCATGTACCTTTCCCTTGACCTGTGAAAAACATTTCAAAAAAACTTGGGATGAGCATAAAAAGCTCAGTAAGGGATATAAAAATATGGAAAGGAAACATGGGTACATATATACATAAGGATGAGATCATACGTTACCCATAAAACATAAGCACTTTAACATACCTCATCAAATCATGAATAAATCATAGAAATCATAAGACATAAAGGTAACTTGAGGCATTCATAGCATTCTTACGTAGGGAGTAACCCTCTTGGTTACGTTTGGAATACCCATCACAGTATGTTTCTTAAATATCTTTAGAGAAACCTTAACGTTTCACTCCTTCGCATTACCCAATGCATTAGAGAGCTATATCGAGCTCACCCGCCCTTAGTTTATCACGGAACCACCCGTTTTCATAATAATGCCCAAGAACCTCAACATAATCATATCACATAAAACATGCATAAAGGAAACATAACATTTCCACCTTTCAATCACAAGATATCAATACAACACATTGATATAAAAATTTTATGAAAACCATTTTCAATACCAAAATAAAATAAAAGTAAAACATGGTATTTATTTTTCATTTAAAAAAAAGGTATGGCTTGTAGAGGAAGCCGAAACTCAAATAACGGTCACGACGGCAGAGAAGTCGTTGTCGCCGCATACGTACGACAAAAACATTCCCTTTTGTAATTTAGTAAATTCCTCGTATAAAAAAGATTCCTTTTGAATAAACGTAAAAGTCAAAGGGGTTTATACACAGTATAAAAGAAGGTTGTGTATAAAATAAAATATGCCTCAATGAAAGGAGATTGAGACGAAGTCCCATACCTCGGGTCCGACTTGACTTGATCGTTATTTAACGTCCTGAATAATAAACTTGAGTTAATTTATACTTGATTAAGAACCTTTTTAAAGTTAATTATTCCTTTTATATCACTTATTTACATGTTATAAACATTATGTAACCATTTATGTTAATAATGTTTGTTTTGACAATATTTGTTTCTTAAGTCGAAAGTGGACTTTTACAATTACATGTTCTTCATGTGGTCAAAGGTTCTTTATATCCAGAATGAAATTCCTGATTTGGATATCATATATATCATATATATCCAGCATATACATGTATTTATAATATTACATAATCATTTAGAGGTAAGAAATGAAATGCACCGTTCATGGAGACGGTAAGCCGTACGTACGCATGAACGCTACTTTCATTTATATTTCGTATTTTATAGAATGGAATCATAATGATATTAGAGTATATTATAATTACAGTATAATAACATATATAATATCCTTAACTTTATCCTTTACACATCCCACATATGGTATTAACGAATCAAATCACTTTCAGGGGGCGGTAGTCCGCACTTCCTAAAATGAAGATATCGTGTTTACCCATAATGGAAACAATAATGTTATGCCATAAATGAAAAATACAGAAGATTAAGGAAAGAATAAACATATTATATATCATATATAAAAATATTGACATCATAATGGCCACCTTTGAAGGTGTTAAATGAGTATTGAACAATCATCGTTTCGGGAGGCAGAATTTCGCCATCCACGGAAACCGTATGTTCTTTAACCATTTGATGTAGTTTTGTGAGAGTGTAGCTCGAATAAATCTTATAACAACATCCTAGTATATTGAAGATACTGGTTTCGTTACAAAAGAAGTAAATAAAAAGAGTTTATGGGGTTGGAGAAGCAAAATAAAACAAATGAACAAGAGAGAATGAATTACATTTAAAAGTGTAACTCCTTTTGATTTGAGCCTAAAGGCTTCCTTTAAAAAGATTATGCCCAAAGGGAATCATCTAGGATGAGGAGAGGGATGTGTAGAGAGTAAATGGGAAGGGTATGGCCGAGTCAAAGGCTTGAGGAGTGTGTGAAATGAGGTAGTGGTGGGGTCCTTTTATAAGAGGAGAGGGGCACTTTTGGAAATCATGAAACTATTATTTTATTTTTAAAAGTGTTTCGAATTTATAAAGTCCCACATTGATATATTTCGAAGATAAGATTATAAGGCTTCTAAATATTCCCATCCAATAGGTTTTGGACATGTTTAGGTTTTAGATATTACATTATCATTCCATTTTATTTAAATCGTTAAATAATGAAATCATCGCTGCATCATCATGATGTCATAAATAATTTACTTTATTTAAAGTCTAAAAATTATTAAATAAATAATATTATGTAGGAAATCTTTTTAGATTTCCAATTACTATTTATAATCAAATATCTGATCATTATAACCCCATGTAAAAATTGTTTTCGTAAAACATATTATGTTTGTGTCATTTTTACTTTTACATTAAATAAAAAGTTATTTATGTGACTTCCCAACCAAAGTGGCTTCATGGGGTCCCCAAGTTTACCCATGGCTGGTCTTGGTCGTTCATGACACATCCAATGAAGGTAGGACATGTGTAAAGCTCATCTCATATTATTAAAACATTATTTTTACCTAAAACTACACTAATTACCACTAATCGCGATTAAAAACTTAATAAGTTACTATTCACCAAAAAATTATTTTAATATCATTGAACCACATTTTACTTCTTAATGACAACCATGTATGTCGGATTTTTGAAAATCAAAACACAATGATGGCAAAATTTCATTTAAACGGAAAATCAGTTTTTATAAGTACCAAATAGTGGTTTCACTATTCATCAAAAATTGAAGTTTTTCAGAAAATTACCAAAAATTCACCCTAAGCTATATTTGATATTACGAATTCAAAAATGAAGTCTATCATACAAAATTCAAAACATATAAGTCACATTAATTAATTTAATAATTAATTCCTGCTGTCAGAGCAAATAGCGTGTTTTTATGAAACAATAAGTATCAAAAGATAGACACTAGTTTAAGTCTGATTTCAAAGTGAAATTAATTCCAATGACCACTATTGGATTTAATGGTAAAAATATTTTATAATTTCACTTTAAAACCAATTCAAAATATAATCTAATCATATTAATAAATTAGATTAAAGAGAGGTTTTGAATTAAAATACAACATTTTACACTATTCATTAAAAAATGATCTTTATCGGAAAGGTACCAAAAATTTACACAAAGTAAATTTTGATGTCCTGATTATAAAGAAGAGTTATTTTTGGTCCAATAGAATTTATAAGATTGATCAAAACTATATTTAATGACGGTTCGCCGTCAAAAGGTGATAAGTGAACCCTTAGTGAAAATTAGGGTATAAATGCCTAAAATTGAACTCCTTCCGAATTTTTAGCCTTTATCTTTTATTGGGTAAATGTAAAAACATTTAAAAACATATATAATCATATTTTAGTTATTTCTATCCATTCCCGCCAGTACAATGGCTACTTGTTAGCTAACATTTAAAATAATATTATTTTATTACTTGTGTGCAACGTAAGTTTTCAAAGAAAATCATCATTGCGTATCGAGTACGCTATCGAACGTAGAAACCCCTTTTAATTAAAATTAATATTTAATTCATAAATATTAATAAATATTAAAATTCTTTATTCTTTAATTACCTGGGATGTTACAGTTATGATATCATATATGGTTCACTTATGACTTTATATTACTCGTTCTTTTGTAAATTCCAGGTTAGAGAGCGTTTTGGGTAAAATCCTTTCATTTGTCGTCTGTGTTTTGACTTGTAATTATTCATAAGATTACTTAGATCATGATTAATTAATTCCAGAATATAAAACATCATTTATATATAATATATATTCAGAATATACATATATATAATAGATCGATAAATGGAATGAAATACACCGTTCATGGAGATGGTAGGTCGTATGTACGCATGAATGTTGTTTTCATTTCCTCATTGAATTGAATGGAATGGAAATAATTGGATGACATACATATATATATATATACATAAATATAGTATAATTATTATTTCATATATTTCATGATCACTTATTATATATACTTTATAATCATTCATTAATGGTTAATCATTGAGAATGAATCTCATCGCATCGTGGAGACGGTACTCCATACGTACGCACGAGCGATGATGTCATTCCCATAATTATTGAATTGAATTGGAGTGGATGATACAATATATCAGAATAATTATTATGTTATAATAACAATGTATAGTTATTCTTTACACCATTATACCCATCCAAGTAAGGTGGTTTTGGAAAAACAGATTACACCACGGCATGGAGACGATATTCTGTACGTACGCACGCGTGGGGATTTCATTTTCCATAGGATGGATAGAAGGTGAAATGGGGTCGTTTAATATTTATAATAACATATCAGTATATGAGGGATACTGATGTTATTAATTCATAATAAAACATCTTAATAAGTGGGATTAGAAGAAGAATGGAACTTGAAGATAACGGTAGAAGGTATTACCTCTTTCTCGAAGTGCCTCCTTTAATCTTTTTCTTAGGGCACTAGAGTTGGTATTTTGAGAAGAACAGTACATCTAGTAGGTTTCTAAAGAAACGGGGAAGTGAAATGGGCAGGGTTTGGCCGGGCTTGAAGGCTCTATGTGGTGTAAGGAGGAGAGGGAGGAGGTTCCCTTTTATAAGGGAGGAGAGGGGCACCTTTGGAATCCTCAAAAATGTTGGTTTAATATAAATTCAAACCCCGCATAAAAACCTCCAAAAAATGACTCAATTGGAAGCTTAGATGAGATAGGTTTTTTAATCTCATAAACCAATAAAATTTAGACATGTTTTCATCTTATTTTAAACCTTATCATTTTGATTTATCCTTATTTAATCTATTTAAGTTTATTTGTGGTAATAAAATTATAAATTTTAAATGGTTAAAAATAATCACTTATGTGTTGTTAACCTTCCATAATTGGATACTTTATGGAATTTTCGACTACATAAATTGAAATTTATAATTTTTAAATATTTTTGTGTTTTTTAAACAATTTAATAATATGTTATTTTTATAGAATAACAGTACTGTCAATTTTGACAATATACATTTATTTGAATTTCAATAAAATCTACACAGAAAATATATTCGAACTAAAATATTTAATAGATTTCTAACATGTCAAATTTGTCTATAAAATTTGTGGAGAACATTAAATAGTTCATATAATATTTATTTTAATACTTTTAAAACCATTTATTTGGTATATCTCTTAATAAAATTATTAATACAACATTTTTTGTATAATTATTTAATATACATATTTGTTGCATAAAAATTAAAAATAAAATCCTTTGAAGAAGATAAATATCAAAGATTTTATAATAATAATTTTACATGAATTTATCATCTTAAAATAACATCATGTAAATTGTATTCTTTATTAAAATATGAAGGTGACAACTTTGGAATCATTTAAAATAAAAATTATAAGTGTCATAATCGCCATAATAAGGATCCAAATGGTCAACAATTAGGCCAGTAGATGATTAGGGTTTATATATACACTACTAATATGTTTTGTGCAGATTTTTGGGCCTTTTGATATGTATTAAAATTTCAATAAAAACTCAATTATTGATTTTTCACTAAATAAATAATTTCTGCATCATTAATGTATAAGATAATAAGTTATTTAAATAAAACTTAAAAATTAAAAATAAATTACCATGATAAATAAAAACATTTTATCTTTAAAATGAGTATTTATAACCGAAAATATATTCCCTATAAACTTATATTAAAAATACTTTAATTATTAATGTTGAGTGAGACATATTTCACATTCCATTAAATAAAATAAACTAAAGGTCTTAATCACCTCCATGTGGGTTCTAATGGATTCCATTTCGACCCAAATATGACTTATGACGAAATATAATCATCAAATTGTATTAATACAAGTATTAGGATAGTTTTATAATATTATATTTACCCTTAATTACCCAATTTACCTTTTACTATGGTAAATAAAATTTACCGTTGTTTCTATTCATAAGGCCAAAAAATAAAAAGTAGTCTATTAATATAATTTGGACCCACTAGTTCCAAATATGGAATCCATTTTTACAAATTCAAAACACAGAAGTTGCAGAAATTAAATTAAAATCAATATCATTGTCGAATGAAAATGGGTTTTTGTTTAAAACATTGCAAAAGATTAAATTGATTTAACCTACGAATTCAATG
This sequence comes from Viscum album, assembly GCA_963277665.1. Taxonomy (NCBI): domain Eukaryota; kingdom Viridiplantae; phylum Streptophyta; class Magnoliopsida; order Santalales; family Viscaceae; genus Viscum; species Viscum album. The sequence goes on along the minus strand of OY728167.1, from coordinate 436,102,766 downwards.
TAAAATCAATGATAATAACATAAATTATATTAAATGGTAAAAATACATTCTATTTATAATTTAAAACCATTCAATATTATAATTTAACCATATAAATTATTACGATGAAAAAAGTTGTTTTTAATTAAAATATCGCATGTTTTTACTATTCATTAAAATATGAAAGTTATCAGAATAATATGAAAATTTTATCCAAAGTAAATTTTAATATCCTGATTCCAAAGAATAATTTTATTTTATCAAATTGAACTTATAAACATGTTAAAAACTAGATTTAAAGTGTGTCCTCCATCAAAAGGCTGCAAAACTGCATTTTTTGAAAAATACTTATTTTACCCGAAAAATTTATTTTGTTCTCATACCATGTTCTAAAAAATGTTTAAGATAAATAATAATGTTATAAAATTCAAAAAATAGTTAATACTATTCATAACGGCTAGTTTGTGAAAATATTATAATCATATATCGTTGTTTAGTGAAACCCAGTATTGCGTACAACACACGCTATCGAGGAAGGTCGCGATTGCGTGTAATGCAAGCCAAATCAGGGTTCCGGGTAGTGAAATACTCATTTTTTGTTTCGTTATAACATAATCCAACCATTGTTTATTTATACAGTGAATATATATATATATATATATATATATACACTCAATGTTGCGTAGAATGACTATTATCACACGAACTTGAAATTGAGTGTAACAGAATCCAAGAATAGTGTTGCGTAAACTGTAAGCTAATACGGTGTTTCATATAGCACAAAATAATCTTGTTGTAGCATAAAACACATGACATCAAATAAATCAAAAATAATACTTATCATAAAATATCGGGTTGTTATATTCTACCCCCCTTAAAATGAATTTCGCCCTCGAAATTCACCGAGGTTATAAATGGTTTTCTACTTGAATTTTCCTTTAATTGAAACCCACACTGTAAAATTGAATACAAAAAATTATCCTTAAAAACTAAAGTAAGCAATGTAACGGTTACCCAAATAAACTAATCACTCAGTTTCCACATATGAGAACATAGGTGAAAATATGGATATGGAAGAGAAATCTAACCATTATGTTTTGATAGAGAGTGGTAGAGAACATGGCTATGAAAAAGCCTACAATCACAAAGCCATGGATTTGCGATGATCTAAGGTACCATCTGATTCGTTGGATATAAGGAAACTAGGACAACATTTTTGGTTTTCAATATCATTTCCCTAAAGATGAAATTTTTGAATTAGAAGAAATACTTGCTTGATTTTGGTACAATCTCACTGTTGTTCGTGCTTTAAACAATTTCCACATTAACTCTTAAATAAAGGAAGTTGAATTTTTTATTCTTGGAGTGCTAACAGATCATGTGATATAATGATGTGTCTTTCCATCTGTTTCAAACAAAGGGTTAGAAAAATTTATCAAATATACATAAATCCATCTATGGTGTGGTTAATCATATACGATTCCAAAAATGAACTTATACTTCATATATCATACCTCTTAATAAATTAAAACTAGTTTCTACTAACCAGGGACTTCTTGTAGGCCAGTGGCAGGAGATAAAGGCCAGTCGCACTTCGGTTGTGGGTTCAATTCCCACAGCCTTGTCCGACGCGATTGGTTGTCTCCCGTCCTGCAGGTTTTCCTTTTTCTAAACCTACATTACTATAAAATTCCATCAATAATTTAGAAAAAAGATCTATCCTTAAACAATACTAACTTATGTCCAACATAATCTATTCCAATCTTTAGGCTTATCTAAAATACATCGGTCCAAGCTCATAGTATAAAGAAAATGATAACTTGAAATGTCATATAACAATCACGTGAATTCCATCATTTATCCCCCATATATCATAAGATATATCTTGTTGGTCAAATTACAAACATGTGAATACCTTAATCATGTATTCTCTTGAAAATTGAATACCCATTGAACCTTAGTTGAAACATGAATGTTGTTAAATTTTAACACTTTCCACATACCAAAATCCCAAAAATTCTATATACTCAAACCATAATATCACTTAGTCCTTATATTAGTCATAAGCTCATGAATACAATCACATATCTCATTATCTTTTTATCCATCATTATGCACATATCATCTACTTTCTAAAAATATCTGAATAACCTTCCATGGTTATCGGTACCATTCAACATATAATTCCAAATACTTTAGGAAAAATAATAGTGTAAAAATCCATAGATGATTATTTATTCCATAGTACCATTAACTATACAACATAACTCTTGATAAACATACAATCATTCCACTACCTTCTTAAAAAACTGATTGAGCTTCAACACTTCTTTAATATCATATATCATTTGTAGTCTCCTCATCATCATCCACATAAATACTACCCATATGACCATGCTTATTCTCTTCATGAGAATTTCTCTTAGTGAATTGGTTTGCAAAATTCCCGTACATTCCACATTTAAAAAATTTAACCGTTGTTGATGTCTTACAAATACCATTATCGGTTTCCATGGTGTTAACTAAACCTTTTACTTTTCAATTACTGGCTTTATTTCCTTCTTCTCCACACCCAAAGTATCTTCAAGTTCCATTGAAACATTCTCCCTGATGCCTCTTCCCACATGATTTGCATGAGGGGAATTGAAGTTTCTTTCCACTATGATCATCATGAAACTCCATCTTTCGCTTATTAGCTGAGTCAGGAAACTTACCAAAGTATAGATTATTGATCATATTATGAGATTTATGATTAAGAATAATAACTATATGTGGACCTCCAGATCCAATTTCATTTGGTTTCTTATGAAGAATATCATTCCATTGTCCATCATATCCTCCATTATCGTGAATCTTCCTATTTCCATCCATTTTCTGAAACCCAAAAAGAATATTGTGAGAGTCAAAGATCATGCTCGGGAAAACAACATAGTAAAGGGGGAGTACCATCAATATATAACATCATAGGTTAAATTCTATGGTCATTACCATAGTTCTAGGACTATATCCTATATGTATAGTTATCCTTAGAGACATCCCTATACATAGCATAGAAATATCTCTAGGGATCTCACTACCATTTTCGCATCATAGTTTCCAAAGGTTGACTAAACCTTTCCTCTGATACCAACTATAGAGACCCAAAGGTTGACGTACATGAAAATTACATTACTTTTGCGGAATAATTAATACATAACGAAAACAGACACACAAGGACCATAATAGTTTAGTGTCTTTGGAAACTCAGAATGTAATCTTCTAATCATAGTGAAAGATCTTTAACATCTCCCATAAAGATCTTACTCTTTTGTTTTATTTCCTAAAAACTTTCTTTATATCCATGGGAAAAGAAAACATATAAAGGGTGAGCTCAAATGCTCAGTAAGGGTAAGCATGGAGAAAATAAAACAAACCATATACATTTGAACATAAAAACATGAACATAATGTTTAAACATCGAAATCTTGAGAAATCACATAAAACATGGAAGTACGTAAGGCATAGATAAAAATAGAACATAAATCATGATAAAATAGATTGTAAATAGAACTTGTAATTGTGGAAAAACATTAATCACATGATATGATTTCTATAGTAGCAAGGCATTGCTGCCAAGACCATCTTTGTGGACAAGGTCCTTTTCTGAATCGAGTTCACTCCCTATTTCAGTCCAGTATTACTGAACCAGATTAACTTACCATTCCAGCCATGTCTATCTCATGAGATATAAATCTTTACCCAATGAATTGGAGGGAGATATAGGTCCCATCCATCTCATAATGAAATCATTCTTACTTGTGCCACAAAATAATCATACATCATTCATAATAACCCAATAAATAAAATGGGTTTCATAAACATCATCACATCATCACATAATCCATATAATAAAATGGATATCATTTCATAATAAGAAAACTGAAACCATGTAAATCATAGAGACATGATACTTGAAACATACACATATAAAATAATGTCACCATAGATGAAAAATGGTTTTGATAAAACACTTGAAATGAATTCTTGAGGAAAATATCCTTTTCATCAAAATCATTCCCTTTCCACAAAATATCATGCAATTTTAAAAGAAAAAGATTTTGTTGAAAATAGTCATGAAATCTTTTGGATGATGCTTCAGGAAAATCAGGCTTTATAAAACCGTAAAAATCTGATTGTGCCGTATAAGTTAAAAAAACATTATTCTCGTACTTTTGCCGGAAAAATCAAAAAGTTCATCGTAAAAAAAAGATTCCATACATAACATGTAGTAAAAGACAAAACTGGGTAAAAAGGACATTAAACATACATGAAACCATTTTTAGGAAACATGGACATGGATGATAATAATAACCCGAGTAAATACTTACGAATAAACAATCTCGGATAAGAACGAGATTGGAAAAGTTATCCCTTACCTTAGGTCCAATATGCTTCGTACGTATCCGAACCTCCTGTATAATGATTTAAATAATGACATTGACTTATTACAGAATCATATTCATTGTTATGATATCATATATGGTTCACTTATTACTTTATATTAGACGTTCTATTATAACTTCCATGTTAAAGAGCGTTTTGGGTAAAATCCTTTCATTTGTCATCCGTGTTTTGACTTGTAATTATTCATATGATTACTTAGATCATGATTAATTAATTCCAGAATATAAAACATGATTTATATATAATATATATTCATAATATAAATATATATAATAGATTGATAAATGGAATTAAATACACCTTTCTTGGAGATGGTAGGTCGTACATACGCATGAACGTTGTTTTCGTTTCCTCATTGAATTGAATGGAATTATTTGGATGACATATATATATATATATATACATAAATCCAGTATCATTATTATGTCATATATTTCATTATTACTTATTATATATACTTTATAATCATTAATGAATGGTTAATCATTGAGAATGAATCTCATCACGTCGTGGAGATGGTAGTCCGTACGCATGCACGAGCGATGATATCGTTCCCATAATTATTGAATTCAATTATAGTGGATGATACAATATATAAGAATCAGTATTATGTTATAATAACATTTTATAGTTATTCTTTACACCATTATACCCATCCATGTAAGGTGGGGTTGGAAAAACAGATTACACCACGGCGTGGAGACGGTATTCCGTACGTACGCACGCGTGGTGATTTCGTTTTCCATAGGATGGATAGAAGGGGAAATGGGGTTCCTTCATATTTATAATAACATATAATTATATGAGGGATACTGATGTTATTACTTCATAATGAAAAAACTAAAGAAGAGGGAGTAGAAGAAGAATGGAACTTGAAGAAAACGGTAGAAGGTATTACCTCTTTCTTAAAGTGCCTCCTTTAATCTTTTTCTTAGGGCACTAGAGCTAGTCTTTTGAGAAGAAAACTAACTCTAGTAGGTTTCTAAGGAAGTGGGGAAGTGAAATAGGCAGGTGTTTCCCGAGCATGAAAGCTCAATGTGGTGTAAGGAGGAGAGGGAGGGAGTTCCCTTTTATAAGGGAGGAGAGGGGCACCTTTGGAATCCTCAAAAATATTAGTTTAATATAAATTCAAACCCCACATTAAACCTACAAAAATGACTCCACTCGAAGATTAGATGAGACAGGGTTGTAATATCATCAACCAATAAAATTTAGACATGTTTTGATCTTATTTTAATCCTTATCATTTTGATTTATCCTTATTTAATCTATTTATGTTTATTTTTTGTAATAAAATTATAAATTTTAAATGGTTATAAATAATCACTTATGTGTTGTTAATTTTCCATAATTGGATACTTTATTACATTTTTGACTATATAAATTTCAATTTATAATTTTTAAATTTTTTTAGTTATTTTTAAACAATTTAATAATATGTTATTTTTATAAAATAACAATAGTGTCAATTTTGACACTATTCATTTATTTGAATTTAAATAAAATCTACACAGAGGATATATTCGAACTAAAATATTTAATTGATTCCTAACATGTCAAATGTGTCTAGAAAATTAGTGGAATACATTAAATAGTTCATATAATAATTATTTTAATATTTTTAAAACCATTTATTTGGTATATCTCTTAATCAAATAATTAGTACAACATTTCTGTATAACTATTTAATATACATATTTTTTCATAAAAATTAAAAATAAAATCCCCTGATGAAGATAAATATCATATATTTTATAATAATAATTTTACCCTAATTTATCATCTTAAAATAACAACATGTACATTGTTATCTTTATTAAATTATGAAGGTGAAAACTTTGGAATCATTTAAAATAAAAATTTATAAGTTTCATAATAACCATAAAAAGGATCCAAATGGTCAAAAATTAGGCCAGTGGATTATTAGGGTTTATATATACACTACTAATAATTTTTGTGCATATTTTTGCGTCTTTTGATATGTATTACTATTTCAATAAAGACTATATTATTGATTTTTCACTAAATAAATAATTTCTGCATCATTAATGTATAAGATAATAAGGTAATTAAATAACACATAAAATTTACAAATAAATTAACATGATAAAGAAAAAAATTTATCATTAAAATGTGTATTTATAACCGAATTTATATTCTGTATAAACTTATATTAAAAAAAACTTTAATTATTAAAGTTGAGTGAGACATATTTCACTTTCCTTTAAATAAAATAAACTAAAGGTCTTAATCACCTCCAAGTGGGTTCTAATGGATTCCATTTCAACCCAAATATGACTTAGGACGAAATATAATCAACCAATTGTATTAACACAAGTATTAGGATAATTTTATAATATTATATTTACCCTTAATTTCCCAATTTACCTTTTACTATGGTAAATAAAATTTACCATTGTTACTATTCATAAAGCCCAAAAATAAAATGTAGTATATTAATATAATTTGGACCCACTAATTCCAAATATGGAATCCATTTTTTCAAATTCAAAACACAGAAGTTGCAGAAATTAAATTAAAATTAATCCCGTTGTCGAATGAAAATGGGTTTTTGTTTGAAACATTGCAAAAGATTGAATTGATTTAACCTACGAATTCAATGTAAAATCAATGATAATAACATAAATTATATTAAATGGTTAAAATATATTCTATTTAAAATTTAAAACAACTCAATATTATAAATTAACCATATAAATTATTACGATGAAAAAAGTTGTTTTTAATTAAAATATAGCATGTTTTTACTATTAATTAAAATATGAAAGTTATCAGAATAATATGAAAGATTTATCCAAAGTAAATTTTTATATCCTGATTCCAATGAAGAATTTTATTTTATCAAAATGAACTTATAAACATTTCAAAAACTATATTTAATGTGGGTGCGCCATCAAAAGAAGGCAAAACTGCATTTTTTTAAAAATACTTATTTTACCCAAAAAATTTATTTTGTTCTCATACCAAGTTCTAGAAAATGTGTATGACTAATAATAATGTTATAAAATTCAGAACATAGTTAATACTATTCATAACGGCTAGTTCGTGATAATATTATAATCATATATCTTTATTTAGTGAAACCCGGTATTGCGTACAACACACGCTATCGAGGAAGGTCGTGATTGCGTGTAATGCAAGCCAAATCAGGGTTGCATGTAGTGCAAGACTCCATTGTTGTTTCATTATAACATAATCAAACCATTTTTCATTTATACATTGAATATATATATATATATATATATATAAATACACACACTCAATGTTGCGTAGAATGACTATTACCACACGAACATGAAATTGTGTGTAACACAATCTAAGAATAGTGTTGAGTTTACTGCAAGCTAATACGGTGTTGCATATAGCACAAAATAATCTTATTGTAGAATAAAACACATGACATCAAATAAATCAAAAAGAATACTTATCATAAAATTTCGGGTTGTTATAGAGTCTATCCCTTGTACAAAATGTGGTCTTCGTTATATACATCTTATATACACTCAATTTATGAAATGAATAATTAGGATAAATACTATAAAAGTATTGTGCTCTATGTAGTCGATAAATAATGTCATTAATATAGGGTATATGATACTTATTCTTGATTGTGATCTTGTTAAACTCTTGACAATCAATGAAAAGGCGCATTAATTTTTCAATTTTTTTTATAAAGGAAATGGGTGCACCCCAAGCTAACCCACATTGTCAAATAAATCCATTTTCAATATTCTCCTAGAGTTTATTATTTAATTACTACAACTAAAATAGGTAATTATATAAATATTCATTAAAATATTAATGGATCTACGTATGAGTCCTATTTATAAAATTTGGTTGAATTTATAGACATCTCTTTTGTAAATATCTAAATAATATCGAGAAAAATAATTCTATTATCAATATCATGTTTCTCCCTAACCATATGAGATAAACACCCATCTTGTGTAGGAATCAAAACCCATACAATGCATTTAATATCCATAAGAAGTTCTTATTTATTTTATCACTGATAAATTTTCATAGGATTTTTTTGAATATCAAATGTGAATTCCATTTCATATTAACTAATGGGGGATTTATGTAGATATTTCTAAAATATTCATATGATAATATCACATTAAAATAGAGGACAATTTATAGGATTTTATAAAAGAACATTCCCACAAATTTCAATAAGAGAGGAATCATGTACTTGAGATGTCATCAACATACTATTTTGTGTTTTATCTAATATTTCTCTATATAATCATTTTCGTGGAATAATGGAATTCTTTTAAAATTTTACATACATAAAATAATTTATAGATATATATTAAAATATGTTTTTATCCGTTATAGAGTGGGTGGTATGAATTCCTTTCACCACGTTGTCATCACACCCCTACGAAAAATAGTGATCTCACGAGATTTGCATGTGTCCCTCAGCTTTCTATTATGCTAATGTAATTAATCAATATTAGCCATCTAGTTTGGGTATTGGTTAGAATACTACTAATACTCTTGTAATTTGATACTGTAGACAATGGGAGGAGGATTATGAATAGATTTCACTTTATTCACAAAATTAGGTATCTTTTTCCCATACATATGGTTGTATATTTCATAATGAACTAAATTTTTATCATAAATTAAATCTCATCTTCTTATATCCATGTTTTTTTAGATTTTCCATTGAATTAAAACTTTTTTTCATTATCAAAATCATGAGAATGAAATTCAAATCCAACCTCCATTTCCCCCTTGATAGAACATTGAACAATATCTTCATAGATAATGAATCCACTTATGAATGAAACAATATATAGACTTGGGTTTAGGTTACAGAATAATTGATCAACCATACATTTAGGTTTAATGATAATTCCAAAATAATACCTGGAAAGTATTGTAAATTTTTCATCATAGGAACCAATAGATTCATCATCCTTTTGCTTTATCTCAAGGAAGTCCTTCTTCATCCTCAAATGACAAATATTAGGAAAGTAATTGTTGAAAAAATAGTTCTTGAACTTGTCCCAATGCATGGAGTCAAATTCACCTGATTAAATTTTATTAATTATAAGATTCAACCATTGATTTCCTTCACCTTCCAAATGGTAGACAACCAAAATGACTTTATCATACTCCAAACACTAGAGGATAGGAAATATATTTGTAGTAGTGTTTATCCACTACACATTAATTAATGTATGAGTACACCAAGTAAAATAAGGAGGATGTTACATCATGAATAAATGAATGGAATATTATTCCCCACTATTGACTTTTGGAAGCCTTCAATGATTCATACATTGAGAAAATAGTGTGATCATAATAATGGTATTTTTAATTCCATATCCCATAACATTCAAACTCTCAGGAGTACAATTGATGTATTTAAATATCATTCCAAATTAATATGGTTTATTCAGGTTTATACCATCAACTAATACAAAAAATGATGTGTGAAAAACACTAATCATAGTGTAAACCAATTTTTTTTAAAATTTCATATAAGATATCTAAATCAAGAGAATTTCATTTAAATCTATGACCCTTTTGATTTAACCTAGGTAATACTTGATCCTCCTCTTTTTAATTCCATTATGATTGTTTGTATCAAAAATGTGATTTATCAAAATAATATCCCATGGGAGTATTAAACCAGGTGTGCAGTAAGGCCCCTTTTCATGTACCAGTTAACACAATATTCAAGATAAAAACTCCTTTTTAGATTTTATTAACCCTAGGTACATTTTTTATAGAATAAATTATACTTGTAGTGTCTAGATAGGAATTAATTTCTAGGTAAACCTCATAATCACTTCCTTACTAAAACATTAGGATGTAACTCTATACATAATCTTATCCAAAGGGTTTTAACAAAAGTTTTTTTATCTTAGTTTCTAATGTTAAAATAAACCAATTCTCAAATACGAAATATAATGCACTAGTGTTTTCATACATATATATTAGATTATTTATTGATAAACATTAATAACATTACACTGACAGATGTCTGATTATCGTATTTGTATAGTGCCTTAGGAAACATGGAAAATTTAAACAAATGATTAATAGGTTACCAATATCATCTCCCTATATGTTTTTTATAACTATCACCCTTCTTAAAAGAATCAAACATAATAAAATTATTTATAACCATTGGAAAATCAACATAGGAAAGGTTGACCTCAAATGCTCATTAAGGGTAAACAAGGGAGACACCTAATCATATCATGCGTAGAATGGTATGGTAACATTAGAATAAAATTTGAAATCCATACATTGCATATCAAATATCAGTATCATAGTTCATATAATAATGATTTTAAATTCATAAGACATGATTCAAAAGGGAATCAAATAACATAATCAATTTGATTGTAAAAATGGAACAAGACATATAATTATGGCATACACAAAGGCATATAATATCATTTCCTTGGGAGTTCAAAGCTCATTGCTAAGACATTCATAGTAGAATTAGTTCACTCCCAAATCAGAATAGATGTCAAGGTTCACTCCCAAGACTATCATAGTGGATAGCATCACTTACTGAACTCTATTCACTCATTATTCTCTTCCTGTTTATCTAATGTGATTTCTATATTTACCCAATGCATTGGAGGGAGACATATGTACCACACATCAAAGAATGAAAATCATACATATATATTGAAAAAGATCATATAATATTTATTATATTAGATATGATGAAAATAAATGGGTTTCATAGTCATTCCTTAGAACATATCCTATGGAAAATAAAAAGGTTTCATAATAATTTCCTCATGTTATAAAATAATAACCTGTGAAAAAAGAAGCGGGTTTTATAATATATTTTTCAATGGATTAATTCCTATAAGAGAAAAAACATTAATAAATATATTTTTAATGTAAACATAATCCATCCATTGAAAAAATAAATATGGTTTCATGGTATCATAACCCTAGTAAATATTAAGTTATATCAACTTATTTCTTCTCATATGGAAGATTATATTGAAAGAAAAATTATTGGTAATGTTTATTGATGAAAATATAATTTATTTGAAAATATACTGATAAAATATTGTGGAAATCATTTTCATTGAAAATAAACATAAAAAATTAAAAATTAATTCAAAAAAAATTAATGGTCATTGAATCATGAAATTCTTTTCATCTTGTACATGATAAAACAAATATTCCTTTCATATTTTTGGTAGAAGAAATATGGGCCTTGTCTTAGAAAATTACCTGGATTTCCTTTTAAATGACTTTGTTAAATGTAAGAAATGGGCAAAAATTTCCTTAATAATTAATTTATAGAATGTTATAAACATTTTTGAAAACATTTGTTTTGTTTGAAAACATTATTTTTTAATAAAAATGGGTTTTGACCATGGTGAGATATCAAGATGAGTTTTCTTAAATTTTTTTAACTTGAGTTATAGATGAAAATAATTGAAAAATATGTATTCTCAAGAAACTAAAAAAGGATAAGAAATGTCATCTGTTAATTGATAGGTGGATAATAATAATTTATCAACATAATCAATACCAATAATCAATGATATTTTAACATAAAATCTTTACCAGTTATGTGTCTTTTGAATCACAAGAACCATTAAAAATTAACATCAAATGAAACATCAGATATCATTAAAATAAATATTTTAATTAGATAACATGTCAACAATTAAGTATATTGAAATCCTAAAATAATATAGGAGCATATCATAACTTATATCCCAATGAAGGATAATAGAGACAAGAATCCCTAATTTTAAGTATCATTTTCTTTCACACACAATTAAACCTCATCTATACTAAATATCTGTTTATTTTAACACTATTAAATTAAAAAAATTATATATATATATATAATAATATATATGACTTACTTTTGACAATTATTATCCATTAATTATCAATTCCATGTTAATGACGTATTTCGTGAAATAATTTCATTTTTTTGTGTATATTTTAATTTTTATTTTTAATAATCTTAATTCATTCATGGTTAAATCATCTAAATAGTAGAAAAAATGAAATAAATATCACATATATTCATTATATATTTATTTTTTTAATCCATAAATAATAGATATTTAGAATTAAATACACCATTCAAAGAGACGATAAACAGTACGTACACATGAATGTTGTTTTACTTTCCTCGATGATGAAGTGAAATAAAGTGAAATAATATATAATAATTTTAAAATCGTAGATATTTTTTATATATCGTATATATTCATTAAATATATACATTATTACATTCCATGTAACACATAATTTAAAAATAGTTCACATCGCTTTGTGAGGTGGTCGTCCTCCACACACACGAATGATATTATTATATTATCTATGAAATGGAATGTCAAAAATATATATTTTATAATATATTTACTAAATAGTTTTTTTTTAAATACATGGTATATACAATATATAAATTATCACACCCATCCATGTGAGGTGTTGATAGAAAATGTGTAACATATGTTTTGAGGTGGAAGTTCACTATACAGAGAAGTGATGTTATTGTAACGCCCCAACCCCAGTTACCCAGAGTCGGTGAATTATTGGATAACATTGGCATGTTCACAAAGATCAAGTCTCGAAAGACCGATTATTTTAGTATCCTTGGAAACACTAGATACATTCATAAACATTACATTATATCATAAAGTGATAAACTACAATAACATTGTCTCCATAGTCCACACTCATATCCCATTCCAACTGTCCCTGCAGGTCATTCATAAAATACTTCTTCACATCCTGGAAAAATTTAAACATTAAAAGGGGTGAGCTCAGATGCTCAGTAAGGATAAAAATATAGTGGAAGCTTTGATAAATAAATATAAAAATTTAAGGCAATTTAAAACTAAAAAAAAGCCTTTTAAACTTGAACTTCAACATAATATGGAAAATGAAAAATGATATATTTCAATTTACTTATTCACATGGATATTCTACTGGTCGAATAATAAAATGCAATATCAATAACCACTTTCATAATGATGGAATGCATAATTCGAGACTATCATTACCACGTAGCCAAGGCCTCATGCGAAGACTACAAATATGATTTTGTCAAGGCCTCATGCCAAGACACTAGTTTGTCTCATGAGACCTGCCGATTCATCGAGGAGCTATAGTGGGCTCCTCCCATCTCTTATTAAGTCCAATGCATTCCTCATATGAACAGGTTTAAACATATTATAAACCATAACATTATCATATATCATAAAACATGCATAAAGGAAAAATAACATTTCCACATTTCAATCACAAGATATCAATTCATAATTGATATAATAAAACCATTTTCAATACCAAAATAAAAGCAAATTAAAACATGGTATTTATTTTTCATTTTAAAAAAGGTTACGGCTTGTTAAGGAATCTGGAACTCAAATAATGGTGACGGTGGAAGAGAAGTCATTGTCGCCGCATACGTACGACAAGAAAAACATTCCTATTTGTTGTTTAGTAAAAATCTTCATATAAAAAGATTCCTTTTGAATAAAAGTAAAAGTCAAAGGGGTTTATACACCGTATAAAATATAGTTGTGTATAAAATAAAATATGCTTCAATGAATGGAGATTGAGACGAAGTCCCTTACAAATATAATTGTTTCAAATAAAATATTTATATTATGTGTATTAACTATTTTTACACATAAAGAAACTATAAATACAATATAATATATAATAATATCATGACATAATTTGAAAGTAGGAGATTAACCCAATGAATGGAAATCGGGTTAAGAAGTTCCCTTACCTTGTGTCTGATTTGACTCGATCGTTCATTAATCTCCTAAATAATAAACTAGAGTTAATTTATACTTGATGAAGAACCTTTTTCAAGTTCATTATTCCTTTTATATGCCGTATTACCATGTTATGAACATTATGTAATTAGTTTTGTTAATAACGGTCCTTTTGTCGATCTTTGGTACTTATGTCAAAAATAAAATTCTTATAATTACAAGTTGTTCATGTGGTAAAATATACATTATATACAGAATTATATTCATGATGTAGATATCATATATATCATATATATCCATTATATACATTCATTTATAATATTACATAACATTTAGAGGTAAGAAATGAAATGCACCGTTCATGGAGACGGTAAACCGTACGTACGCATGATCGCAAATTTCATTTCTATTTCGTATTTAATGGAATGAAATCATAATGATATAAAGGTATATTATAATTCCAGTATAATATCATATATAATATCATTTACTCCATCATTTATACATCCCACATATGGCATTAACGATTTAAATCACTGTGAGGTGGCGGTAATCCGCACTTCCTAAAATGAAATTATCCTGTTTACCCATAATGGAAATCATGAAGGTATTACATAAATGAAGAATACAGAAGAATAAGGAAAAAATAAACATAATATATATCATATATAAATATATTGACATCTTAATGGCCACCATGAGAGGTTTTAAAATAATATTGAACAATCATCGTTTCGTGAGGCATTAATTCGCCACCCACAAAAACAGTATGTTCATTAACCATTACACGAAGGAGTGTGTAAGTGTAAATAAAATCCTTGTCATAACAACATCCTAGTATATTGAAGATACTGTTGTTGATACAAAATAAAGGAATAAAAAGATTTTAGGGGGTTGGAGAAGAAAAATAAAACAAAAGAACATAAGAGAAGACATTACCTTAAAATCAGGTAACTCTTTTTGATTTGAGCCAAAGGATTCCTTGGGAAGACTTCTGCCCAAAGTGAGGCTTCTAAGAGTAAGAGAGGGAAGTGGGGATAGTATTTTTTGTCAGAGGTTGGCCGAGACAAATGTCCTTGATGGTGTTAATAAGGTGGTAGAGGTGGGGGCCTTATAAAAGAGGAGAAGAGGGGAACTTTTGGAAAGATTGAAATGATACTTTATTATGAAATGATTTTCAGATTTTAAAGGTCCCACAATGATATATTTCGTGGATAAGTTGGTAAGGGTTAGAAATATGTTAATCAAATAGATTTTTGACAAGTTTAAGCCTCATATTTTACATTATCGTTTCATTTTATTTAAATCGTTAATTAATGAGGTAATCGCTACATCATCATGGTGTCATAAAATATTTAATTTATTTAATGTCTAAAAATTATGAAAAAAATATCATGATGTAGAAAATATTTTTATCTTTCTAATATATATTTATTGTTGAAATGTTAACTTATATAACCCCATGTAATAATTGTTTTAGTAAAACAACACATGTTTGTGACAATTTTATTTTTACTTTTAAATAAAAAGTTATTAATGTCATTTTCTTACCCAAGGGGCTCCATGGGGTCCCTAAGTTGACCCATGGATTATCTTGGTCGTCCATGACTCATCCAATAAGGGTAGGACAAGTATAAGGGTATTTTCATATTTTTATAATATAATTTTCACCATAAATTTCACTAATTACCTTTTATCGTGATTAATTAAACTTAAAAGTTACTATTCAACAAAAAATTATTTTAATCCCATTGAACCAAATTTTACTTCCTAATGAAAACCATGTATGTCATATTTTTGAAAATAAAATCACAGAAGTGGTAATGTTTCATTTAAATGAAAAATCAGTTTTTGAACTACCACTTAGTGGTTTCAGTATTCATCAAAAATTGAAGTTTTTCAGAACAATTCCAAAATTTCACCCTAAGCTATAATTAATATTCCAAATTAAAAAATGATGTATATTTTACAAAATTAAATAAATATAAGTTTCATTAATTAATTTTATAATTAATTCCCGTTGTCACAAAAAATAGTGTGTTTTTAAGAAACAATATATATCAAAAGATTGACAATTGTTTATGTCCAATTTCAAAGTGAAATATATTCTAATAACCACCATTGGATAAAATGGTAAAAATATATTATAATTATAATTGAAAACCACTAAATAGTATATTTTATCACTATAAATTATTTTGATTAATAAATATGTTTTTAAGTATTTTTCACTATT
Source organism: Viscum album (assembly GCA_963277665.1). NCBI lineage: Eukaryota > Viridiplantae > Streptophyta > Magnoliopsida > Santalales > Viscaceae > Viscum > Viscum album. The sequence continues at coordinate 436,086,338 of OY728167.1, read as the reverse complement.
CATAAAAATTAGAAGTTTTCAGAAAAATACCAAAATTTCAACGTAGGCTAATTTCGATATTCCGAATCCAAAAATGAAGTCCATTTTGAAAAATAAAATATATATAATTTCAAAAAGATGGTATTACTATTCATAATGGTTATTTTGATTAGTCGCGGTGTGTTAGAGTCTTGAACTTGAGTACAATGCAAGCTATTTCATTATTGAAAGAGAAGCGTATCGTGGAAGCTCGGAGTGTTACATTATCCCCTCCTTCAATAAATTGCATCCTCGAAATTTGAAATTTTTCTTTGAAAATAAAAGGTTGAAAATAGAAAATACCTTTGTGGAAAACCCACATAGAAAATAAGGTTAATAAAATTTAGCCTTAATAAGAGGGAAAGGGAAATGAAAAAGTCACCACCAAATTATGATCTCGATAAGGAGAACATTGGTGGAAATTAGAGACATATAATTGGACGAAAAAATGTAAATATTTATAGGGATTTATTGAGGTAATAATTCAAAAACAAGTGTAAAATTGAGGGCCTTAGAGCCTTAAATCTATGTTGATTTAAAATGTTATCTGTTCAACAAGACATAAGGTATTAGGAAAACACATTTTTTTTGTTTTAATATCTCTTTACTAAAGTTTAAGAATTAATTTATTCATAGAATAAGAGATAGGTATATATATATTTATGCTTGAAAAGTAGAGTTTGAACCTTCTACTAATTTCTACAACAAACTCATCTTTCACTCAAAAAGATAATAGAACTCAAAAATATTATATTTATCCCAATCGTACAAGGTTCAAAATATTAAAACATATCATTTAGATTAGGAAAACAATTTTGTAATAACTAGGGACTTCCTGTAGGCTAGTGGTAGGTAATAGAGGTCTTTCGCACTATGGTTGTGGGTTCGATTGCTACAGCTTTGTTCGACGCAACGGGTTATCCCCCGACCTGCAGGTTGTCCTTTTCCTAAAAATATAGTATTATAATATTCCAAAAATAATCTTCATAAATGTTTTAACCTTAAACAATACTATCCAAGGTTCAACTTAATCCATCCCAACCTGTATAGTTATCCAAAATACCTCTATCCAGACTTTCTCTAAAATGTCTCTAAATTCCAAAATCATTTGTATCGTCAGATTCCTCTAACAAAGTAATGTTTCTATTATTGTCACATACAAAAATATGATTACCTTCATCATATTAAAACCTTAATGAAAATAACAAGTACTGCAATAAAATCCTTATATATATCACAGTATTATTATAACCAAAATATAATCCTTGAGTCCAAATTCACCGATATATTAATTATTCCACTTCAACTGTAGTAATAGTATAAGATTGGCCTTGATCCCTTGGGGTTTTATATGTTATGTTTCCCTGAAACTTAGGACATTCATTTGCATAATGCCCCATTTCCCTACAATTGTAGCATTCAACATTGATAGCCTCTTTCTTTCCCTTGCAATCACGAGCTTGGTGACCTTTTTCTACACATTTGTAATAAACTGTCATTCCTTTAAGGGAATTACCTGGGTGATTCTTCCCACAATTATCGAATAATGGAAAATACTTATTTCCCTTTTTCCCTTTATCTGTCTCTTGTTCCACCGTTATCTTCTTCTCTTGATTTACTTTATTATCAGAAGATTTAGAGAATCCCTTTTCTGTCTTGATAGCACATGAGACTATATCTTCGTATGTTGAGAAAGATTGTGATACTAATTCTCAATGGAGAAACGGTTTTAACCCTTCAACGAAACGATCGATCTTACTTCTTGGGTTACATATATAATCTGCTGCATGCCTTACTAACTTTGTAAAGTTAGCCTCATACTTTGTGACATTCTCATCCTCCTTCTACCTCAGACTCAGAAATTCCCTTTCCATATCTGCTCGATGGTCATGTGGAATGTATTTCTCTACGAAAATTTCCTCAAACTCCCTCCATTCAATACTTAATACTTCTTCATCTACCTTTGTGTTTTGAATCAGTGACCACCAATGATTGGCACCTCCAGTGAGGCGGTAAATGGCCATGAAAACTTTATCCCTTTCGCTACTCCCCATGGAGTGGAATATTTTCTCTAAGGAATTTATCCATTGATCAGCTACTAATGGATTTTTAATCCCATTAAATGTTGGTGGTGGCTGCCTCATGAAACGATCTAACATTGATCCTCCACGTTGCAGATCAGGGTGCTCCATACGAGTTAGGTTATTATTCATAACCTGAGTGAGTTTTCCCAGTTTGGTGATAAGCTGATCAGCACCAGTTGTATCACCAGCTCCATTATAATTATCTTGAGCAGGAGGGAAATCCCTACATGGAGTGCGTGCATTGATATGATTTCCATTCCTCCCACTAGGTGCCATTTATAAACAATGGCATAAACTAGATTAGTTTATGAATCAAAATACATAATTCCATACTTGTAAAACACTTATCATAATTTGAACTATAATCATAAAAATGTTTTCATTGAGGAAGTATATACTCATAAACCCTTCATAATGGTTTGTAATGAAAATGATAATTATACTAAGCATATCCCTTGTGAGTGTTGTTACCAAGAGTGCAGAAAGGCCCGTTGTCGTGCACCAGTTCCCATTTGAGTCTAGCTCAAAGCGATGTTTTCGGGTTTTACCTCTAGGTACATCTATTCCAGAGCCACCTCTACCTGCTCATATCCAGACAGGGATGTATTGATTGGAAAACTCACAAAATCTCTACAACAACAAAATTCTAGGAAGTTCTTCTATACTAATCCTCAAAGTCTATCTTATGGCTATGTGCTCTAATCAGCGTTTTTCTAAATCTAGCTTCCAAGGTTAGTACTAAACTGCCTCTGATACCAACTGTAACGCCCCGACCCCAGTTACCCAGAGTCAGTGCAATATTGTGTAACATTGGTATGATCACAAAGATCAAGTCTCTAAAGACCGATTAGTTTAGTAGCCTTGAAAACACAATATACATTCATAAACATTAAATTATATCATAAAGTGAAAAACTACAATAACATGTTCTCCATATTCCACACTCATATCCCCTTCCAACTATCCCTACAGGTCATTCATAAAATTCTTCTTCACATCCTGGAAATTTTAAAAATTGAAAGGGGTGGGCTCAGATGCTCAGTAAGGATAACAATATAGCGGAAGCTTCATAAATAAACATAAACATTTAAGGAAATGTATAACTAAAACAAAAGCCTTTTAAACTTGAACATCAACATAATATGGAAAAAGTAAAATGAGATAATTCCATTTACTTATTCACGTGAATATTCTACTGGTCTAATAATCACATGAAATATCAATATCCACTTTCATAATGATGGAATGTATAATTCCAGACAATCATAACAACGTAGCCAAGGCCTCGTGCCAATACTACAAATAAGATTTTGTCAAGGCCTCTTCCCAAGAAACTAGTTTTTCTCATGAGACCTGTCGATGCATCGAGGAGCTATAGCAGGCTCCACCCATCACTTATTAAGTCTAATGCATTCCTCATATGAACAGGTTTAAACATATCATAAACCATAACATTATCATATCTCATATAACATGCATAAAGGAAACATAACATTTCCACATTTCAATAACAAGATATCAATACAAAAATTGATATAATAAAACTATTTTCAATACCAAAATAAAATAAAATTCAAACCTGGTATTTATTTTTCATTTTAAAAAATGTTATGGCTTGTAGAGGAAGTTGAAACTCAAATAATGGTCATGGTGGCGGAGACGTCATTGTTGCCGCATACGTATGACAAGAAAAACATTCCTTTTTTCGTTTAGTAAAAAGATTCGTATCAAAATATTCCTTTTGAATAAAAGTAAATGTCAAAGGATTTTATACACTGTATAAAATAAAGTTGTGTATAAAATAAAATATGCCTCAATGAATGGAGATTTAGACGAAGTCCCTTACAAAGATAATTTTTTCAAATAAAATATATCTATTATGTGTATTAACTATATGTACACATAAGGAAAGTATAAATACACGATAGGACATAATAATAACATGACATAACTTGAAAGTAGGAGATTAACCCAAAGAATGGAAATTGGGTTAAGAAGTTCCCTTACCTTGTGTCCGACTTGACTCGATCGTTCTTTAATCTCCAGAATAATTAACTAGAGTTAATTTATACTTGCTTAAGGACCTTTTTCATGTTCATTATTCCTTTTATATTATGTATTTCCATGTTATGAACATTATTTAATTATTTAAGTTAATAACGGTCATTTTGTCGATCTTTGGTACCTAAGTCAAAAATAAACTTCTCGTAATTACAAGTTGTTCATGTGGTAAAATATCCATTATATCCATAATTATATTCATGATGTAATTATCATATATATCATATATATCCAATATATACATGCATTTATAATATTACATAACATTTAGAGGTAAGAAATGAAATGCACCTTTCATGGAGACGGTAAGTCGTACGTACGCATGAACACTACTTTCATTTCTATTTCGTATTTAATGGAATGAAATCATAATGATATAAAGGTATATTATAATTCCAGTATAATATCATATATAATATTATTTACTAAATCCTTTATACATCCCACATATGGCATTAACGATTCAAATCACATTGAGGGGGCGGTAGTCCGCATTTCCTAAAATGAAATTATCGCGTTTACCCATAATGGAAATCATGAAGGTATGCCATAAATGAAAAATACAGAACCATAAGGAAAGAATAAACATAATATATATCATATATAAATATAGTGACATCTTAATGGCCACTATGAGAGGTGTTAAAAGAAGACTGAACAATCATCGTTTCGTGAGGCATTAATTCGCCACCCACAGAAATAGTATGTTCATTAACCATTAGACGAAGGTGTGTGTAATTTTAAATAAAATAATTTTCATAAAAACATCCTAGTATATTGAAGATACTTTTTTTGTTACAAAATAAAGGAATAAAAAGATTTTAGGGGGTTGGAGAAGCAAAATAAAACAAAAGAACATAAGAAAGGACATTACCATAAAATCGGGTAACTCTTTTTGATTTGAGCCAATGGCTTCCTTGGGAAGACTTCCTCCCAAATTGAGGCTTCTTGGAGTAATAGAGGGAAGTTGGGAGAGTATGTTTGGAAGAGTTTGGACGAGCCAAATGGCTTTTATGGTGTGAATAATGTGGTAGAGGTGGGGGCCTTTTATAAGAGGAGAGGAGGGGCTCTTTTGGAAAGATTGAAATGTTACTTTATTATGAAATGATTTTTCGGATTCTAAAGGTCCCACAATGATATACTTCGAGCCTATGGTTATAAGGGTTCGAAATATGCTCATCCATTAGGTTTTGGGCAAGTTTATGCCTTAGAATTTACATTATCTTTTCATTTTATTTAAATCGTTAATTAATGAGGTAATCGCTGCATCATCATGGTGTCATAAAAAATTTAATTTATTTAATGTCTAAAAATTATAAAAAAAATATCATGATGTAGGAAATAGTTTTATATTTCTAATTAATATTTATAGTCGAAATTTTAACTTATATAACCCTATGTAATAATTGTTTTAGTAAAACAACACATGTTTGTGACAATTGTTTTTCTTCTTTTAAATAAAAAGTTATTAATGTCATTTTCTTAACCAAGTGGCTCCATGGGGTCCCCAAGTTGACCCATGGATTTTCATGGTCGGACGTGACACATCCAATAAGGGTAGGACAAGTTTAAGGGTATTTTAATATTTTTATAATATCATTTTTACCTTAAATTTCAATAATTACCATTAATCGCGATTAATTAAACTTAAAAGTTACTATTCACCAAAAAATTATTTTATTCCCATTGAACCACATTTAACTTCATAATTAAAACCATGTATGTAGGATTTTTGAAAATAAAATCACAGAAGTGGTAATGTTTCATTTAAACAAAAAATCAGTTTTTTAACTACCACTTAGTGGTTTCACTATTCATCAAGAATTGATGTTTTTCAGAACAATGCCAAAATTTCACCCTAAGAAATAATTAATATTCCGAATTCAAAAATGCTGTATATTTTACAAAATTACACACATATAAGTTTCATTAATTAATTTTATAATTAATTCCCGCTGTCACAAAAAATAGCGTGTTTTTATGAAACAATATATATCAAAAGATTGACAATTGTTTATGTCCACTTTCAAAGTGAAATATATTCTAATGACCACCATTGGATAAAATGGTAAAAATATAATCTAATTATACTTTAAAACCACTGAATAGTATAATTTATCACTATAAATTATTTTGATTAAAAAAGTTGTTTTTAAGTATTTTTCACTTTTCATAAAAATTGGATGTTCTCAGAAAAATTCCAAAATTTCAACGTAGGCTAATTTCGATATTCTGAATTAAAAAATGAAGTCCATTTTGAAATATAATATATATATAATTTCAAAAGGTGGGTATTACTATTCATAATGGATATTTTGATTAGTCGCGGTGTGTTAGAATCTCGAACTTGCGTACAATGCAAGTTATTGCATTATTGAAAGAGAAGCGTATCCTGGAAGCTTGGGGTGTTACAGTTATAATTTCCCATTTTTTGGAAGAGAAGATAAATTTAGGTCATTACAATAATAAAAATATCAAAGAATTTTTAACATATTTAGGATGTTATATAATCAACTATTAATAAGAATATATTTTTCGGATGAATAAATAAAAATATATTCGTTGAAGAACGTTACAACCTCTTCAGGTAACCTCCTTGGGTTTGCACCAAAATCATGTTTATGATGGATTTATAATCAAAATAAGTACTATAGGATTATTTTATGGAATTAATTATTTAATTTGGGTAGTTATTGTATGAAAAAATCGTTTTGGATGTGTGAAATGGATAGGATAAGGGGTGGAATTTTATAAGTGAGGTGAGTGATACACATGTAATTTAGTAAAGGAAAATGGTTTACCCTTGTTTTCTTCATGCCAAAAGTACAAAAAATAGACCATTATAGATAATATAAGATATATTTACTAAATATAAACATAAAATAGGTTTTTTATAATTTTTCAGTCATTTTAAACCCTTGTCATTATAGTTTAACCCCCTCGATGAACCCTGTTTACATTAACTGGGGAAAATAATTATTTCCTATTTTTACAAGTATTTATTATAATAATTAAGATTAAAATTTTATATATTATAAAATTTTATAATTATATTTATGCAATAAATTTCAAAAATTACATTGAAATATGTGGATAATTTTAGAATAACATTAAAACCACACTCGTGGTGAGAAAACGATTTTCCAAATAGAAAATATTCCAATGTTTAAAATCGATTTTGAATAAAAATTCAATATAAATATGATTCAGATTACCTATATTGTATTAGTAGATTTATAATTGAACTAATTATACTTATAAACATATTTTTTAATAAATTATATCCTTATATATTGATTAAAGTAAAAAGTAGCATACAATAAAAACCATTATTTTCAGTATTCATTAAAAATTTATTCTTTTCAAAATAAAATATTAAAAATTAAACCTAGGATACTGTAACACCCTGAGATTTTATGAGATATATTATTTTTAATTTATTTGATCTTATATTTTACACTAAACTAAGATTAGCTTGTACTATACGCAACACTGCATTAGCTTTCAGTATATGCAACACTATTCTTGGCTTGTATTACACGCAATCGCGACCTACCTCGATAGCGTGTGTAGTACGCAATACCGGGTTTCACTAAACAACGATATATTGTTATAATATTATTATGGACTAGCCGTTATGAATAGTATTAACTAAAATTTTAAATTTTATAACACTATTATTCATCTTACACATTTTCTAGAATATGGTATGGGAACAAAATAAATTTTTCATGTAAAATATGTATTTTTATAAAATTGCAGTTTTCCCGCCTTTTGATGGCGCACCCACCCTAAATCATGTTTTTGAAATTTTAATAAGTTCAATTTGACAAAATAAAATTCTTCTTTGGAATCAGGATATAAAAACTTACTTTGGATAAAATTTTCATATTATTCTGATAACTTTCATATTTTAATGAATAGTAAAAACATGCTATATTTTAATTAAAAACAACTTTTTTCTTCACAATAATTTATATGGATAGATTATAGTTTTAATTAGTTTTAAAGTGTAATTAGAATATATTTTTACCATTTAATCCAATTTTGTTCATTGGAATTAATTTCACTTTGAAATTGGATATAAACAAGTATCAATCTTTTGATAGTTTTTGTTTCTTAAAAACACGGTATTTGTTTTGATAACGGGAATTAATTTTAAAATTAATTAATGCCAATTCAATGTTTTGATTTTGTAAAAATAGACATCAATTTTGAATTCAGAAAATCAAATAATGCTTAGGCTGAATTATTGGTATTTTTCTGAAAAATTTCAATTTTCGATGAATAGTGAAACCACTTAGTGGTAGTTAAAAAACTGACTTTTTCATTTAAATGAAATTTTACCACTTCTATGAATTGAATTTCTAAAATCCGAGAGACATGGTTAATATCAAGGACTAAAATGTGGTTCAATGATATGAAAATAATTTTTTGGTGAATAGTAACTTTTTACTTTTATTTACCACGATTAAATGTAAATAGGGTAATTAAGGGTAAAATGATGTAAATATTAACCCAAAACATGTCCTAATTCTATTGGATAAGTGTAATTCAACCAAAAACAAGTTTAGGAAAAAACTGTGACCATTTAGGCCCACTTAGATTAGATTAGTACATTTAATATTATTTAATTTAAAGAATAGTTAAAATAGTTAAAATCAATGTTTAATAACTAGAACATTTTTAATATAGGGTTATACATAAGATAAATTAGACTGTAAATATTAATTAGAAAGATAAAAATATTTCCTATATAATGGTCTTTTATTTATAATTTTTAGACATTAAATAATTTAATTTACTTATGACACAATGATGATGGAGTGATTATCTTATTAATGAAATATTTACATAATTGATGTTATAAGTACCCAAATAAATGTAATTGGAGACTTTTTATGAATTAAACTAATTTTATAGGTTAATATGACATGTTAGTATTGATTTAATTAACTTTTTTCGAACTAATAATTCTGTAATGAGTTTCACAAAAATCAATTACCAAGTAGTGTCAAAATTGACCTAAAATAGTTTTTAAAACATATATTATATTATTAATTATTATTTTATTCCTAAAAATATATAGTTCGGCCAAATGACTTAGATAAGGTTATATATATTAATAATAAACAACTTGGGGTTCGTTTGTCTTGTTATAGTGTGTTTATTAACCTTATTGTGTAGGAAAAACAAGAAGACACAGTAAAAGTAAAATTATTTAACATAAAGTTAAATCTAAATGATAAGGTTAAAATAGAAACCTAAACAAGTCTAAATTCTATTGTATTAGAGGATTTAGACCCATACCCACCTTAGCTTTTAAATAAATCAATTTTCAGATATTAAAAACCCAATATGACTTTATAATAAAATAATATTTTCTGTTTTCCTAAGGTGCCCCTCTCCTCCCTTAAAAAAGGCACCCCCCCCCCCCCTCTCTTCCACACCCCACTTTGAGCCTTCAAGCTCGGCCAACCCCTGCCAGTTTCTCTTCTCCACTTCCCTAGAAACATCCTAGAGGTCCTGGACTTCTTCAATGACCATCTTTAGTGCCCTATGAGGATGTTATGAAGAGGAACTTCAAAGAAAAGGTAATGTCTGTTACCGATTCTTTCAAATTTATTTCTTCTTCTACTTATTCTTATTTAGTTGTTTTAGTATAAATTAATAACATCATTATCACTAATATAGTGATATGTTATTATAAGTTTGAAACAACCCTATTTCACCATCTATCCATCATATGGAAAACGAAATCACCATTCGTGCATACGTACGGAATACCATCTCCACGCCGTGGTGTAATATGTTTTCGACCACCACCTTACTTGGATTGGTATAATGTTGTAAATAAATAACTATATATGATTATCGAATATTGATATAGATTCTTAAATATTATAAATACACTTCAATAAAATTCCACGATCATTGGAATGATATCATCGCTCATGCGTACGTACGGACTACCGTTTCCACGACGTGATGAGATTAATTCTCCATGTTAACCATTCTTGAATGATTATAAAGTATATATAATAAGTAATAATGAAATATATGACATAATAATGATACTTTATTTATGTATATATATATTTATGTCATCTACTTAATTCCATTCTATTCAATAAGGAAACGAAAACAGCGTTCATGCGTACGTACGACCTACCGTCTCCATGAACGGTGTATTTCATTCCATTTATCGATCTACCATATATATATATATGTATATTCTGAATATATATTACATATAAATCATGTTTTACATTCTGGAAATATGTAAATCGGGATATAAGTAATAATATCATGAACAAAAAGTCCAAACATGTACGATAAATAAAACGATTTTACCCAAAACACTGCTTTAACATGGAACTTACAAAAGAACGTGTAATATAAAGTCATAAGTGAACCATATATGTTATCATAACAATGAATAAGATTATTTAATTAGTCAATGACATTTTTTAAATCATTATACAGGAGGTTCGGATACGTACAAAACATATCGGACCTAAGGTAAGGGATAATGTTGCAATCTCAATTGTTTTCTATCCGAGATTGCTTATACCTAAGTATTTACTAGGGTTATATTTATCATCCATGTCCAAGTTTTATAAAAATGTTTTCATGTATGTTTAAAGTAATTTTTATCAATTTTTTACTTTTACTACATGGTATGTAAGGAATGTTTCTTTTTTTTACCTTACGAGGTACTTTTTTTACTTTTTTGGCAAAAGTACGAGAAGAATGTTTTTTTCAATTTATACAGCATGAAACGATTTTTATGGTTTTATAAATAATTATTTTCATGAAGTTTCCTCCAAAATATTTCATGACTATTTAAAAAAAATTCTTTAATAATTGCATGACTTTTGGTGAAAATAAATTGATTTTGAAGAAGAAAGGATATTTTCATCAAGATTTCATTTCAAGTGTTTTATCAAAACCATTTTCCATCTAAGATGACATTATTTCATATGTTTATGTTTCAATTATAAAGTCTCTATGATTTAAATGGTATCACTTTTCTTATTATGAAATTATATCCATTTATTTTATATGGATTATGTGATGATGGGATGACGTTTATGAAACCCATTTTATTCGTTGGGTTATTATGAATGGTGTATGTTTATTTTGTGCCACAAGTAATAATGATTTCATTATGAGATGGGTGGGACCTATATCTCCCTCCAATGCATTGGGTAATGATTTATATCTCATGTGATAGACATGGCCGGAACGGTAAGTTAATCCAGTTTAGTAATATAGGACTGGAACGAGGAGTGAAATCGATTCAGAAAGGGACTTTGTCCACTAAGATGGTCTTGGCAGCAATTCCTTGGCTGCTATGGAAATTATATCATGTGATTAATGGTTGCCACAATCACATGTTTTATTCCCATTCTTTTTTATCATGATTTATGTCTCATTAGTATCTATACCTTATGTACTTCCATGATTTATGTCTTTGCTCAAGATTTTTATGTTTAGATTTTTTGTTCATGTTTTTGCATTAAAATGTTTATGGATTGTTTTATGTTCTCTATGCTTACCCTTACAGAGAATTTGAGCTCACCCTTTATATGTTTTCATTTCCCCTGGATTTAAAGAATGTTTTTAGGTAAGAAAAAAAAAAGGGTAAGATCTTTATGGGAGATGTTGAAAATCTTTCACCGTGATTAGAAAATTATTTTCTGAGTTTCCAAAGACACTAAACTATTACGGTCCTTGTGTGTCTATTTTCGTTATGCATTAAGTATTTGGAAAAAGTAATGTAATGTCTATGTACATAATGTTTCGGGTCACTACAGTTGGTATCAGAGGAAATGTTTAGTTAACCTTTGAAACTAGGATGTGAAAACTTTAGTGAAATCCCTAGAGATATTTCTAAGGTATGTCTAGGGATCTCCCTGAGGTTATATATAAATATAGGTTATAATCCTATAATTATGGTAACGATCTTAGAATTAAACATATGATTTTAGATATTGAAGGTACTCCCCATTTATTATGTTGTTTTCCCTAGCATGGTATTTGCCTCTCACGCTATTATTTTTGGGTTTTAGATGATGGCTAGAACCCGAAGGAACCGTGTTGATCAATGTAATGGACAATGCAATGATTGTCCCCCTGAACAAACCAATTTCATAGGAGATTGAGTGCACAATCATATTTCTATACATACACAATATATGAATCACTCTGGACTTCAAAATGAGCAGAGAAAGGAGCAACATTCTGTTGAATCCTTCATGAGGTAGCGTCCACCTTCTTTTAGTGGGTCTTCTGATCCACTTGTTGCTGAACAATGGATCCGTACCACTGAAATGATATTTTCAATTCTTCATTGTTCTGAACATGATAGAGTCATCTTATCAGTATATCGTTTGGAAGGTGATGTTGATAAATGGTGGAATCTTATCAAGAATACGAGGCAAAGAAATGAAATTGAGTCCATGGAATGGGACGAGTTCAAGAACATGTTTTTCAGAAAGTAATTCCCTCGTATTCTTCGAAGCTAGATGGAAAAGGAGTTTCTTGAGCTTAAGCAGAAGGATGATGAATCTGTTGGTATATGCGAAGAGAATTTTACAAGACTTGCAAGGTATGCATCTGGTTTTATCATCCAACTTGAAAGTGAAGTTGATCGATTTTTCAGTGGCTTAAAACCAAGTCTACGAAGGGAATTAGCAATAAGAGACTTCAGTAGATATGAAGAAATTGTGCGTTGTGCTATCAAGGTAGAACTGGAATTTGGTGTAACATATCCATCTCATTGTTTTGACATGAACCGAAAGATGAAGTTCAAGGAGAAATCTCAGAACAATGGTGAAAAGAAGATGAATGTTTCTTTATGCACAAAGTGTGGAATGAATCATGGTGGAGATTGCCTAAAAGGTACTAGAAAATGTTTTATGTGGGGAATAGAAGTTCATTGAGCAGTTGATTGCCTAAGTAAAAGGAAAAAGGTTTCTAATGACGTGAATAGAGTAAAGACTATAGATAACTCTCCACCAACACTTCAATGCTTCAAGTGAAAGGAAATGAGGCATTATGCTAATAAATGCCCTAATAAACGGGTTAATGATGATCAACATGAGAAACCTATTAAGGGAAAGGATAAAGGGAAGTCTCATGAAATCACTATATGTGATGTTGAGTATGAAAATGATGCTATGTAATGATTAAGTCTTTATGTAATGGGATTTCCAAATAGTATCATGGAATCTCATTTATGGTATTGTGGAATTTTGGAATATCTATGTATTGGTTTTCAATAATTATATGGTACTGGTAACCATGAAAACATGATTGAAATATTTTTGGAAAGCAGATGAAATGCGTATAATGAAGGGATAAGGAGAAAATAATATGAGAGTAATCATGAGCTCAAGAAAAAAATAAGGACAAAGTGATATCATGGTTTGAGTATATAGAAATTTTGGGATTTTGGTATGTGGAAAGAGTTAACTTTTGATAGCATTCAAGTTTTCACTAAGGTTAAATGGGTATTCATTTTTTTTCAAGAGAATACATGATTAAGGTATTCACATGATTGGAATGTGATCAATAATATATATCTGGGATAAATGATGGTATTCACATGCTGGGTAGATGAAATTTCTAGTTATAGTTTTCTTTATACTATAAGATTGGACAGAAGTATTTTGGATAATCCTAATGATTTGAAAGGGATTATGTTGAACATAAGTTAGCTAAAGGATAGAACTATTTTCGATATTATCGATGGAATTTTATAATGCTATAATTTTAGAAAAAGGACAACCTGCAGGACGAGCGACAACCCCTCATGTAGGACAAGACTGTGGGAATCGAACCCACAACCGAAGTGTGATAGGCCTTTATTTCCTACCACTAGCCTACAGTAACTCCCTAGTTATTAGAAACTAGTTTTATTTTATTAAGTGGTATGATATGTGAAGTATAAGTTCATTTTTGGAATCGTATACGATTAACCTCACCATAGATGGACTTATGTATATTTGATAACGTTTTCTAACCTTTTGTTTGAAATAGATGGAATGACCCATCATTCTATCACATGATCTATTAACACTTCACGAATAACAAATTGAACTTCCTTTCTTTAAGATATGATGTGGAAATTGATAAAAGCACAAACAAAAGTGAGATTGTACCAAAATCAAGCAAGTATTTATTCTAATTCAAAATTTTCAACTTTAGTGAAATGATATTGAAAAACAAATATGTTGTCCTAGTGCTCTTATATCTGATGAATTAGATGGTACCTTAGATCATCACAAATTTATGGCTTTGTGATTGATGGATTTGTCATAGAAATGTTCTCTACCACTCTCAATCAAAACTTGATGGTTAGATTTTCTTCCATATCAATATTTTCACCTATGTTATCCTATATTGAAAGCCAGTGATGAGTTACTTTGGGTAATCGTTACATTTCATACTTTAGTTTTTAAAATTATGTTTTAGTATTCCTTTTTACGATGTGGGTTTCTATGAATAGTAACCGAATTATAACCCCGATGAATTTCGAGGATGAAATTCATTTTAAGGGGGGTAGAATGTAACAAACTGAGATTTTATGAGATATAATATTTTTAATTTCATTGATCTTATATTATACACTTCACCAAGATTAGATTGTACTATATGCTACACTGCATTAGCATACAGTATATGCAACACTATTCTTGGCTTCTATTACACGCAATCATGACTTACCTTGATTGCGTGTGTAGTACGAAATACCGGATTTCACTAAACAATGATATATTGTTAAAATATTATTATGGACTAGCCGTTATGAATAGTATTAACTAAATTTTGAATTTTATAACATTATTATTCATCTTACATGTTTTCTAGAATATGGCATGGGAACAAAATGGATTTTTCGTGTAAAATATGTATTTTTCAAAAATTGCAGTTTTCCCGCCTTTTGATGGCACACCCACCTTAAATATTGTTTTGACATGTCTATAAGTTCAATTTGACAAAATAAAATTTTTCTTTGGAATCACGATATATAAATTTACTTTAGAGAAAATTTTCTTATTATTCTGATAACTTTCATATTTTAATGAATAGTTAAAACAGACAATATTTTAATTAAAAACAAATTTTTTCATCACAATAATTTATATGGTTATGTTATATTTTTAATTGATTTTATAGTGTAATTAGAATATATTTTTACCATTTAATCCAATTTTGTTCATTCTAATTAATTTCACTTTGAAATTTGATATAAACAAGTATCAATCTTTTGATAGTTTTTGTTTTTTAAAAACACGCTATTTGTTTTGATAACGGGAATTAATTTTAATATTAATTAATTCCAATTCTATGTTTTGAATTTGGAAAAATAGACATCAATTTTGAATTCGGAATATCAAATAATGCTTCGGCTGAAGTTTTGGTATTTTTCTAAAAAACATCAATTTTTTATGAATAGTGAAACCACATAGTGGTAGTTAAAAAAACTGACTTTTTAATTTAAATGCAATTTTACCACTTCTGTGGATAGAATTTATAAAATCTGAGAGACATGGTTAATATCAAGGACTAAAATTTGGTTCAATGAGATGAAAATAATTTTTGGTAAATAGTAACTTTTTACTTTTATTTACCACGGTTAAAAGTAAATAGGGTAATTAAGGGTAAATATGATATTAATATTACCCCAACACATGTACTATTTCTATTGGATAAGTTTAATTCGACCAAAAACAACCTTAGGAATAAAATGTGACCATTTAGTCTCACTTGGATTAGATAAGGACATTTAATATTATTTTATTTAAAGAATAGTTAAAATAGTTAAAATGAATGTTTAATAAATAACACATTTTTAATATAGGGATATATATAAGATAAATTCGACTTTAAATATTAATTATAAATCTTGAATGATTTACTACATAATAGTATTTTATTTATAATTTTTAGACATTAAATAATTTAATTTAATTATGACACAATGATGATGATGTAATTATATTATTAATGAAATATTGACATAATTCATGTTATAAATACCCAAATAAATGTAATTGGAGACTTTTTATGAATTCCAATAATTTTATAGGTTAATATTACATGTTATTATTGATTTAATTATCTTTTTTCCAACTAATAATTCTGTTATAATTTTCACAAAAAACAATTACCAAATAGTGTCAAAATTGACATAAAATAGTTTTTAAAACAAATATTATATTAATAATTAATATTTTATTCCTAAAAATCCAATGTTCGGCCAAATGAGTTATATAAGGTTATATATATTAATAATAAACAAATTTGGGTTCGTTTGTCTTTTTATAGTATGTTTATTAACCTTATAGTGTAAGAAAACAAGAAGAAACGATAAAAGTAAAATTATTTAACTTAAAGATAAATCTAAATGATAAGCTTAAAATAGAAACATAAACTTTTATAAATTATATTTGATGAGAGTATTTCGACCCATCCCACCATATCATAGAATTAAATCAATTTGGAGCTATTAAAAACAGAATATTACTTTATAATAAAATAATATTTTAGGTTTTCCTAAGGTGCCCCTCTCTTACATTATTAAAAGGAACCTCCTCCCTCTCTTCCACACACCACCTTGATCCTTAAAGCTCATCCAAAACCTGCCATTTTATCTTCTAAACTTCCCTAGAAACATCCTTGAGGTCCTGGTATTCTTTAAAGACCATCTTTAGTGCCCTAAAAGGATGTTAAGAAGAGGCGCTTCAAAGAAGAGTAATGTCCGTTACCGATTCTTTCAACTTTATTTCTTCTTATACATCTTCTTCTTTAGTTGTTTCATTATGAAGTAATAACATAAGTATCACTCATATACTGATATGTTATTATAAGTATGAAACAACCGTATTTCTCCATCTATCCATCCTATGGAAAACGAAATCACCGTGTGTGCGTACGTATGGAATACCGTCTCCACGCCGTGGTGTAATCTGTTTTCAACCACCACCTTACTTGGATGGGTATAATGGTGTAAATAAATTACTATATATGATTATTTCACAGTGATATTGATTCTGAAATATTATACATACATTTCAATACAATTCCACAATCATGGAAATGATATCATCGCTCGTGCGTACGTACAGACTACCGTCTCTACGATGCGATGAGATTCACTCTCCATGTTAACCATTCATGAATGAATATAAAGTATATATAATAAGTAATAATAAAATATATGAAATTATTATGATAATGGATTTATGTATATATATATGTATGTCATCTACTTAATTTCATTCAATTCAATTTGGAAACGAAAACAGCGTTCATGCGTACGTACGGCCTATCGTCTCTATGAACGGTGTATTTAATTCCATTTATCGATCTATCATATATATATGTATATGATGAATATATATTACATATAAATCATGTTTTACATTCTGGAATTAATTAAATAATTATATAATTAATAATATCAAGAACAACAAGTCCAAACATGTACGATAAATCAAATGATTTTACCCAAAATGCATCATTACCATGGAACTTACAAAAGAACGGGTAATATAAAGTCATAAGTGAACCATATATGACATCATAACTGTGAATATGATTCTGTAATAAGTCAATGACATTATTTAAATAATTATACAGGAGGTTCGGATATGTACAAAGCATATCGGACCTAAGGTAAGGGATAATGTTGCAATTTCATTTGTTTTCTATCCGAGATTGCTTATACGTAAGTATTTACTGGGGTTATATTTATCATACATGTACAAGTTTTATAAAAATGTTTTCATGTATTTTTAAAGTCCTTTTTCACCATTTTTGACTTTTACGACATGGTATGTAAGGAATCATTCTTTTGATTACGTTACGATGTACTTTTTTGACTTTTTTGGCAAAAGTACAAGAAGAATGTTTTTCTAACTTATAGGGCATGAAAGGATTTATACGGTTTTATAAAGCCTTATTTTAATGAAGAATCCTCCTAAATATTTCATGACTATTTTAAACAAAATCTGTTTCATTTAAATTTGCATGACGTTTTGTGAAAAGAAAATGATTTTGAAGAAGAAAGGATATTTTCCTCAAGAATTCATTTCATGTGTTTTATCAAAATCATTTTCAATCTAAGATAACATTATTTCATATGTGTATGTTTCAAGTATAAATTATCTATGATTTAAATTGTTTCACATTTCTTATTATGAAATTATATCCATTTATTTTATATGGATTATGTGATGATGGGATGTTGTTTATGAAACCCATTTTATTCGTTGGGTTATTATGAATGATGTATGTTTATTTTGTGACATAAGTAAGAATGATTTCATTATGATATGGGTGATACCTATATATCCCTCTAATGCATTGGATAAAGATTTATATCTCATGAGATAGACATGGCCGAAACAGTAAGTTAGTCTAGTTCAATAATACAGGACTGGAATGAGGAGTGAACTCGATTCCGAAAGGGACTTTGTCCACTAAGATGGTCTTGGCAGCAATGCCTTGAATACTATGGAAATCATATCTTGTGATTAATGGTTTCCACAATGACATGTTTTATTCCCATGCTATTTTATCATGATTGATGTCCCATTATGATCTACTCCATACATAATTCTATGATTTATGTCTTTTCACAAGATTTTGATGTTTAGATTTTATGTTCATGTTTTTTCATTCAAATGTTTATGGATTGTTTTATGTTCTCTATGCTTACCCTTACTGATCATTTGAGCTCACCATTTATATGTTTTCATTTCCCTAGGATTTAAAGAATGTTTTTAGGTACGAAAACAAAAGGGGAAGATCTTTATGGGAGATGTTGAAGATCTTTCACCACGATTAGAAGATTATTTTCCGAGTTCCCAAAGACACTAATCTATTACAGTCCTTGTTTTTCTGTTTCCATTATGTATTATGAATTCAGTAAAATTAATGTAATGTCCATGTACGTCATGTTTCTGGTATCTACAGATACTTTTGATAATTTGAATTAAAAAATTTAGTAAATTTTAAAATATTTATTTTCAAAAATTGTTAACATAGAATTTATTATTGTTCTCAAAAATAAATAATATTTTAAAAAATAACATTTTCAAAACATGTAAGGAATTCCCCAAAATTAATTACATATTTATCAATATGTTTTCTTTTTTTTTAAATCTAAATAATATTTAAAATTTTGTTTTTCATATTCATTTCATCATTTCTAATGTCATTGTAATAATTTCTATGTTTAAATAATAATAATAGTTTTTTTTTATTCTTTAAATCTCAGTATTAAATTTAACTCATGTTATCTAATAAATTAAATTTATTCAAAAATAATTAAATTCAAAAAACTCAGGGTGATACAATCCCCTCTGATTCAAATTCAATTATTAGTGAGAGAAAATATATCTCTATCCCTTTTTCTATTTTAAATCATCAATGATTTCATTAATGATATTGTATCATAACAACATTAAGGTGATCACAATGTCTTTAACATTATTCCACGTGATGTGTATTTATGTTAATTATGATGAAACTGCCGAGCCCCAAAAAACAATACCACATTATTATAACTAAAAAACATTTAAAATAGATAGGATACATCAGATAAGAACAAAAAATAAATTCCTTTTCTAAATGTAACTAGGATTATGTTCAAAATATATATTAGATACCCAAATATTTCCCAACATTAATCTAAAAATATGAATAATTGGACCTTATTAGTTAGTGATGTAAAGGGATCCCTTATATAAGATAAATAAGTTATAACAATCTAATAATAATATTTTAATCAATTGAAATTTTGAACCTTATCATAATTCAAGAGAGCCACATAAGAAAAAATACACATAAAACATTAAATGATTGACTTCCACCCATTTTTGAGATATGACATGACCCTGCAAATGAATCCCACGGGTCCTAAGAATTCACATTAATAACCTTATATTTTCTTGATTTTGTCAATAAAATTATAAATAAATTATAAAATTCAGAACATAATCATCTGTTGACCTCAAATACTTGATATTACAATGATTAATATGATAAAAATATGTGGAGGAACTAATGAAAATTATAATCATCAATCGCATGAAAATTCATTTGGAATTGTTTGCATTTAAAGTAATTACTATAATAGCAATGTGTTTATAATGACACATAATAGAAATGTTTTTGATATATTCACCTTTCACCCTCATTGACAATATCCAAACATCAGATCAATCATCATGAGCCATATATACCCATAAAACTAACCAAATAAATCCTCAACGATTCCATCCATGTGGAATGATACTTTATACTTTTGATATAAATTCAATCCTTTCACTCATAAACGAAAACTATACTCTATATATCCATATCATAATAAAATATATTCCAAGTGAAATCAATAATAGCTATAAATTTGAATATCCATTCCATCCTAAGGATGTAACCATATGAATATATATACAATAAGATGAAATGTATGATTTAATGATGATTCCCCATCATCATATCATTACACATACTTCAAACAAGCTTGATTGGCCTTAAACTAGTGTAGTCCACAACATGATCACTATAATATTGCCAAAAATGAGTATAAAATCCTAAAAAAATGTTAGTTCAATGATGAATAAAATCTACCAAATAAAACAAGAAATATACCAGGAATGATTATAAACATGTGGTACCTAGAATAAATTCTAGTATACATAACACTTGTAACTCCATAACACGAATCTAAACACAACCATCATCTCTTCGTCATAGCCCTTGGTAAAACCAACCAGTAAAACCTCTCTCACTCTTATGAAACATAAAATTAGGTACATTATAAATTTTTTCATTATATGTAACATCATCTATCTAATTCTAAAAAACCTAAGTGCCATATTACTACAAATATGAACACGAATGTTGCTTTTGAAAAGGCTACATCCGAAGTAGGCCACCTGCTCCATGATGACCACCAAGGGATGATAGAGACTAAAATTGTCTTCATTTTTTACCTCCATTTGAAAATAAAACTATAAAATACTTCTCCTTCTAAACTAATATAAGGTAACTATATTGAAACTAGATAAAGAGTGAAATGACGTTCTCCTTTATTTCCAAATCGTTAAATTCATAAAAAATTATAGACCTCTATACACAACTTTAATATTTGTTAAATTCTTGTTAACAAATTTTATAGACAAAATAGGCTTTTATATAATATTATATATTACATCAAACATTACAAGAACCTTAAGATAAGTTCTCCATTAAAATTGAGTGACATACAAATGGATATATGGATGCAATTCCTCAATGAAATTTCATTCTCTCATATCTTAATCATAGAAAAGTTTATAATAATAACATAGATGATCAGTGAACCAATTTAGAAACTTCATATGTTGTAGATATCATTCAATAGAGAAAGAAAATCATGAATCCATTCCACCTTCAACATTACTGAATGGAATTCATTCTAAAATAGGCCAGTTAATTTTTACCATTATATCTATAACACCTCCAAATTTGTAATGAACTGGATCCACTAAAGAGAAAAATATCCTTGTAAAAAACTAATAACCAATGGAATCTAATTTTAATTTGTAGAATGAATCTAACTGAATGTAATCTTTATATCCTTTAACCAATTATTTATTTCTTGATCAATGTTATTCCCTTTATTCTTCTACATGTTTTTATTCTAAAGTTCACACATCCACTTCTTCTAAGAATCCAACTCCATAGGCTATAACCTCTATCAGTAAACAAGTAATCCCATATCGCCTCTCCTACATGATAAATATATATAAACATCTCACCATCCATTTCTATAAATGATTAAAATAACTCATATCCCAAGGAATATTCTATTTTTTACAATCATATACACATTTTAATATACCAATGTTTTTAAAACTAAAACTCATGTGAAATTCACCCTGACGAGTGTAGGAAACCTAGATCTCTACCCCACAATCAATGTCAAACCATGTAGTATTTTTCGTAATATTAATGACATTTCATTGGATTTAATGGGGACCTATTCACATTTATTTTATCCCATATCCCATGAATACATCACATGGTATGTTTGATTTAAAATATTACAGTAATAATCTAACACATTACTAAATAATGCCTAAATAAAAAAACTATTATACTACTAAACCACATACATGATACCTCTCTATCATAACCTTTGACTAATGGAACCCTCATAATCTAGTAGTGAACACTTGTGCGACCATGAATGACATATCCAATAGGGTACATGTTAGAAACTATCATCTAATATATAAAACTAACATATGAGTGGAATTACCCTAAAAAATCCCATGATCATAAAAATTATTCCATTATCAAATCAATATATTATAAAATAAATATAATATCCTAAAATTAATGTAATATCATACATAAAATAAGATCATAAAATGAATACCCAATATAAGAAAATCTTATGGTAATGACCTTAATAAACCCTTCTTACTATATATCACGAGATAGTAATTCCTTCCTCAATTACCAAATCTCACAATTTTTTAAAAAAGAGTTATAAAATAAAAGGGGTACCATTAAATTTTAATCATTAGGACACTCTTTAAATCCTCTTACAAAATTATATAAGATTAATAATAATTATTCATTGAATAAATAGTGAAAATAAATCATTACCTGTACGAGGTCATTATTCACCCATTCTTACCAAGGTAGGCTACCCCAAAAAGGCAAAAAGTGTATTGTGATAATATTCTGAAGATATATGTAATGATGTCATCAATATGCATTGCAACTAATCTAGTTACCCTAACACCCCAATTAAATTTGTATCGGTGCTCTGTTACCTTCCATATCAATATTACCATGTAATCACATATGCATAACCACATCAATAAACACATATCCACATCCATTTCAAAACCATAGTGCAATACCACATCACACTATAATAGATAATGTATATATGAAGGACATCAACCATGTTCCCTCTTAATTAAATGTATGAATTCAATTGAAGAATACACCACAACAAAAACCTCAAATATGATAAGCTCAAGACATCACTACTTAAGCTACATAAGGATGAATAAGAGGGGAAAGGGGGGGTGTTAATCTGTTTGTATCACCTTCATCCTTGATGTCGTAAGAAATCATAGAACCAAAACCCCATATGTGTGTTGTTCATGTTACATGATCTTGGAAGGGATTTGCGTGAAATTATATGAACTACCTAGAATATGTAAAATATCACAGACATCAAACCTATTGTCATCTATATTACATGAAAAAATTATCATGACAACAACTATCACCACCACAAATTAACATCACTAAAAACTCTATTTACCATGGTAACTGATTCAATCATCAATAACGAAAACCACAAGACATTATATCAATGATACTTTATCCCATGAAATATTTATCACTCTTCGATGACATTATAAATTTAATTCCCACATTATCTTTTATTATCCATATTATGATCATCATAACACCTGGTTTTTTATACATTTCAATAATATAAAAGTAATTACATTCCATTTACAATATATTATCTATCAAACACTTCCATTATAATCTCTACATCCTAATTATACACCATAACCATTTCTAATTTCAATTAATTATTTCATTCATTTAATTTTTCAGAATCATTATATATTATTGTAGATCATTCTGGTTAATCAATTAATTAATCTCATACACATCCAATATTTTCAAGTAACTATGACACAACCAGTCATCAATCTTCACACAACTACATTAAGCACCCTAATATCCTAGGTCCACAACCAAAAAATAATTCCCACCACTTTAAAAAAATCAAAATTTCTTTTCAATATCAAACAGGTCAAGTTTATTCCACTACAAAAACACATCATAACAGCATATCTAACATAGAAAAAAATCATTTAAAAACAAAACTAACCTTAACACGAATAGAAATAAATATATTATCTATAATCATTACTCATTATATAAAAAAATTAATATAGTTGTTAAAAAAATTTAAAAAATAATTTAATCATTCTTTATTTATAATTTATTTATACGTATAAAATCAATGTTACATATACACACAAATTGTATATGTATTCATTTTTTAATCTTCCATAAGTTATTTTACCAATTTTAATACAATAAATCATACAAAAATTCATTGTATCACAATATTATTCTTCATAATTATCCTGATAAATAATATACAAAAATATCATGAAATATATATAAATAACATGTGTATCACAAATCCAATTTAGAATTACATAATTCCTGATATTATATTCTTTATATTGATTCCATTAATATATCCAAGGATAAAAAAGTCATGATTATTCTATATTTGGAACATAAAAGCGAAAATATATTCAGAATCATCTTTCTTTATTAATGGTCTAAAGATTTAACACAAAAATGAAAAGTGAAATATGATGAAAATACCAATAAATTCATTGTGGAACCCTCAAACCCATAAATAAATAATACCCCTATAAATACATTAACTATAAACTTCCACATATAGAGAATCTCTATTGATATATCCTTTGTGAACATAATAGATATAAATAATTAATGTGAATGAGAGGAAAGAGAAATTTTAATTGAAAATTGTCATTACATCTCATAAATTTCTAAAGGATCAATCACTGAGGACTAATATGAACAAAAGGATCACCCATGATTACATACTATTAGCAATCGAAAAAGAAAATCTATATAAGATCAATGAATAACTCTAATCTACATCTTTACTAAATTTTTTATTTTTCAACTTTTTTGTCACATTACAGTGTTTTTATGATACCCAAACCCTCTTATTATACCTCCAAAACCAAACAAATATCGTTCTATTCCT
Organism: Viscum album; assembly: GCA_963277665.1. Taxonomy (NCBI): domain Eukaryota; kingdom Viridiplantae; phylum Streptophyta; class Magnoliopsida; order Santalales; family Viscaceae; genus Viscum; species Viscum album. The sequence continues at coordinate 436,061,312 of OY728167.1, read as the reverse complement.
CCCCCGATCAGGATTTACATTTCGATATTCTAGGGTTCCTGATCCCCTCCCCAAATCCCCAATCCTGCTCTCATTCCCGACTATCCTCTTCAATCTCCCCACCGCCTTTGTGTGCTTCGCCTCCGCATGCGTTGCCTACGAATCCTCTACCTTCGTCTCTTCCACAAATGGAAACTCTACCTTAATCTCTTCCATGTCCAGGTCCTCCACTCCACCTAGGGTTCCCATGCCCTCAGCCGCACAACAAATAACCTATTTTATGGATTTTAGATCCTTTTCAGATGTTGTTGTTAGGAGAAATCCAATGTGGCTTACTCATAGAGCGTCTAAGGATTTACGCATCGAGCCGTGGATGAATCGATAGTGAGGTATCGCCATAATTACATTGTTGACTGATGAGGATTAGTTTATTTACTCTAATATATTCTTTGAGGTTCTTTGTATATTTTTCAAGTGTATACCCTCAAAATATTTCCTACAAATAAACCTGAAATATATGTAATTAATCTCCCTTATGTCCATCGTTTTTTATTTGTAGTTGGACACTATTAACTCAAACAATTATACCAAAAAACTTCCTACATTAATTCTCTAACTACTTTTTATCCTTCTCCTTGACCATTGTTTCTTAAAACATCTCTGTACCTGGGTTTATATTGATTTCATATATTGCTTTAATTTTTAGACCACTCTAAGGATAATGGTATTGTACATTTTGATGTTATCAGAGACTGGTTCATTTGTTATTTCCCTATTTAAATATTTTATGATCTGTAGGATATGATATGCATCCTAAATTAATAATTCTTCATCTATTTGGTATCAAGTATGAAAAACCAAATTCTCTTCCTAATTATTTTTTCTAATTTTAACTATTTCGAGTAGAAACATTAATCGCATTTCATTCCACTGATATTTTCTGAGATTACGTCATATTGTAATTTTACAGGTTGTTGTTTTTTAGTATATTTTTATTTGTTCTTTTTATTTAATATTTTTATTTGTTTCTTTAGAATGCATGTATCTAAATTCTATATTTCTATATCATCATTTTATGAAAAAAAAATTATGGTCATATAAATTATACTATTTTTTAAAATTCAAAAATTGTTTATCAATTATTTGTTTAAACTACAACTTAATGAGGGTTTTGGAGCATTGTTTTTTTAATATGGTTTCTAGTATGAAAAATTAATTAACTTGTTTAATCTACAAATACAATTGTTTCCAATAGTTTGATTGTGTGATTTTATTCATTCTTGTAATTTAATATTTTTAATTTCTTTCTTCAGAATACATGTATCTGAATTCAATGTTTCAATGCCAATGTTTTATGAAAAAAATGGTGGTCATATAAATTATTCTATTTTTTTGAAATTCTAATTTTTTTTATCATTTATTTTTTAAAACTATAGCTAATTTATGGGTGTAGATCAGTGATTATTCTTATATATGGTTTAATTTATGAAAAAATAATTTATTTGTTTAAACTACAACTACAATTCATTATCATTTATTTGTATAGATATCATATGCTTTATGAAATTTTAATATATATTTTTTAATTCTATATCATGTGTTTTTTTATACAATATGTTATCTAAATATGCCCATATACTTAACTCTTCTATTTATGGTTGATACTATGTATGGATATCAAATTTTTTCTATTTCAGTTTGTTTAGTTGATATACAAAACATACATTCGGTATTTATTTTGTTATTTCAAACTGAAAATTCAGTTATGTTTTTTGTTAGTTAATTTTTTTAATGTAGTTATTTTCATCTTTGTTTCTTGATTTTCAACTGAATATTCCATTTTAATTTTTGATTAACATTTAAATTGTTATTTTTTGGTTAATGAAATTGTTTAGGTTTCTGAGAAATTGATTTTTTATTTTTTTCATATATTTATATGTTTATCTATGAGAGGACATGTTTTCTGTTGTAGGTTTCTAAATAATGAATATTCAGTTTTTCATTCAAAAATGAATATTTCATTTTCTTTTTTCAAATATCTATAATGTTGTGATATTTATGGTGTTAATGGATTTTTTCATAACAGTATATCTATTATGTATGTTTTTATTTTGGAAGGGATATATGTTATTGTAATCAACATAACATGGATTTGAGTAATTGATAAAACAAAAGTTATCTTTTGTTGTTGATGCAAAAAGTATATGTTAAGTAGATTTGGATGAACCGGTTTGAAACATGATAGGAAATGATTTCAGTAGATCCTGTTATGATGAATTCATTGGTGTGTATGCAGTCATGTCACAACACACATGGTATCCATATTCGGCCCTTTAAATTATTCATTTCTAGAATTCAATTATCCATTTCAATCAATTTTATTTCTTTTTTCCTTAATTATTTTTAAGAATATAATCCTGAACAGATTTGGTTTTCCATTTTACCATTGGGTTTGATGTCTTGATTACAACTATTTTCTGACTGAACAAGAAACAATTGAGTCATCACCCCAATTTTTCAGACTCAAATATGAGAATCAGTAGCCTAAATATTCATGTTCTAATTATCATTTGCAGGTTCTATATGGAGTTATAATAAAATATTTACACCTGTCCATTATTTTCTTATTTCACTAATTTCATTACTTTGTCGGTGCATGCTCATATTTATTAATTTTCAAGAGACAATTCTGCAGCATTTTGAGTGTAAATGAGGTACACCATACATAATGATATCTATATATTTTGTCCAATTGTTTTCTAATATTCTGTGTCACTATTTTTTTTATTTTTAAATATAGAATAATCGCATTCATTAAATGGTCATCATACAGTAATATATGTTATGTGACCATTTACCTGTATTAATCATGTTCATTAACTTTTGTGACCATTTATCTGAAATAATCAGGTCCAATATTATGTATCACTAGTTGTTGATTTCAATATATGATATTTAAAAATTTACCTATAATAATAATACTGAAATAAACATGTTCATTTAGTATGATGACATAAAACTGAAATATATTTTTTTCAATACTCATATTTCTATTTTGAAAACTAATCATTCCATATTTTTAACATTAATGTAAAAATATTGTTGACTCTCTAAAATGTGTATATAATAGCTGAACAATTCTTACATGTGCTAAATCCATTTTTGTTCTAATTTTTTATTACTAATTATCAAAAAATGTAAAATTTATATTTCAATTGTTATCAATTTTAATGTAGAAAATTCATCACTATGTTGTGGAAGTGGTGGTGGTTTTTCTGTGGTGAAGATATGGCTCCCATAACAACGTTGTTGTATGCAGCAGGTAGCCACTACAAACCAGCCCATCATTGGAGCTATTCTAGAACAATAGCTCCAACCCATGTAGAAGGTTTCATTAGAAGATTCAAATTCAAATGGTCATTGACAGGTTCCCCATGGTGGTTGAAGTCAAATAGTTTTTTTAGCTAAAAGGCTTCATATCCTCTTTCATCCATCATGGTTTACCTCTTCTTTTCTCACGTTTTCCCTATATGCAACGCCACTGTATATTACCTCTCTGAAACTCACCAGCCATAGGAAAACACTCCTAAAAAAAATTTCCTACTATTCTAAATGTTAAAATTTCCAAGCATATAATAAATATATTTAATGTTACATGTGAAGAACTGCTTTATGTCATCTAGAGAGGTCAAAACAAGGTCATCCATGGGACGACACCTTTCCTATTCCATTCTTCCTTGGATGATATTATGGTTGTTGCCCCAATTTCCAATTCACTGCTTGTAGATAGCTACAACAACACATATGATTTATATGATGACACAATTATGGTGTTATTTTACTATTCTATTTTCTTGTAAAACTTATTTCCCAGTATTTTTCTCACCTCCAGTTTCTACTGTAAGGTTCTACATCACAGTGAACTCAACATCTAGGATAAGGGCTCCACTATAACAGCTACTCACACCTATATAGGAGGGATATTACTAACATGGGTGTATGCGGATAGTATCCATGAAAAATATGAGGAATTATGAATACCCAGAAGATACTATTTCAACACTCATCTTTTTTCAGATAGAAAGACTTCGTTGTAAAAAATTCTTTATGTTTTATTGGTTTGAATATTTTTCTTTTATATTGACATTCACTGTTTGAATTATCATATTTCTATATTCATTATTAAATTTTCTTATTTAAAATTAATGCTAATTAATTTTTTCTTTTCTAAATACAATGTTTTAGGGTTTCAATAACTTCAATTTGGAGAAATATAGTGTTTGGTTTTAATTTCTCCAAATTATTAGTTTCTTGTACATATACTATATATCCCTTGTGATACTTGTTTTTGAAAATCGGATCATGTATTCTATTTGAGAAGTGAAAGACGTTTAAAATGGATCAGTGGATGTTTTTTTATATCATTGAATCATGTATTTTATTTGAGTATGTGGATCATATTCTTTTCAATGATTTATCCTTCAAATGGTTTTCCTTTGAAATAATGGAATTGTTTTCAATGTTTTTAATTCACACTTATTTTCATCAGGGTGTATCACATAGTTTCATATCAAATAAAAATAAATTTCTTAAAAATGTAATCTTGCATATTTATTTCTCATATGCTAATTTAGGATCCCATGGGTGATGTTCCAGTATTTCTAATTGGGAAAGATGATATTGATGTTTCAGTCCAGTTTTTAACTGAAGAAACTCAAAACAACGCGAGAAATTATTTAGGTGCATTTTTTAAATATTTTACCAAATTATAGAAATATTTCGATATTTTAACACCTACTATATACTATCTTACCTTGATCGTAGAATTGTTTCAACTCTTATTATTATTTCAACTCTTATTATAGTTTCAACTCCTAATATATACATTATTTCCTAGAGGTTAGTATTGGTTCAACTACTAATCTATTCTATATAACATCTCTTACTATACATATAGTTTACCCCAACAAATTCATTTTTGGAAAACATTGATTCTGTTTGGATAATTGGAAATTATGTCCAAGATGGTTTGTTAAAATTTTGAACACATACCACATCTAAGAGTTTTTTACGCCAGTATTTCTTAAAATGATTTGTAACATTGTGATGTCATTTTCTATTTATGTTGATCAAAATTATAACATGACTTGATATTTCTATTTTTTTGGTTACCAAACCACATGTTTCAAAAATTAAGTATTCTCTACATTGATAATGATGACGGAGGTTCTCTTCTTTGAGATCACTGGATCATTTACTCTCTTTGAGTAATAGATCATCCATTTAATTTGAGCATTGTATTTTTTGAAGATAAATAAAAAATTTATTTTATTTGAGTAGTGGATCATGAATATTTATTGAGAAGTGGATTATTTTTTTAGATATTTTGAATCATATCACCGCGTGAATAAATATGCGAGTACTAGTTTAAAATCAAAATTTAAGTTGTTTGACTACGTTATTGTGAGGACACAAAAATTCCATAGTGATGCTAGATTAAATGAGATATGAGGTTTAAAACCATAAAAATATCCAATATAAAATAAATATTGAAAATCATGTTACTAAAGGATGAGGATTTTACAGCTACCAAGACATGTGGCTTCTCCCATGTCTATTTGAGCTTCCTTCTCATTCTCAAATCCTTGAATCACCATGTATTTTATCATCGAAAATATATATTAACACTATTTATTTACAAAAAATATATGTAATAGAATAGTCTTTGATATGGAAATGAATCACTATTGAATATAAAACATCGATATTAAACGTCCATGTGTCTCGCATGGATTCCACCATTTTACCACAACTACAAAATGGCCAACTAAATGCAAAAACTACCAACATGTAATAACCATAAAAAATACATTGTAAACCCAAAACATAAAAACCTATAAAAATAACTTGACCTACATACCATCCGGACCTTGATATTCACCATAGAGAAATGAAAACCACCACTCTTATTTTGATCCTCATGTATACATAACTCAATCCTCAATTTGGAACGACTACTTAGATCCATCCCAAAATCACCAAAACATAGTGTATTGATCTAGGGATGTAAGAGAAACCATATATTGAGATCCATATATAATTTGAATTATTTTCAACCATAATATTCATAACCTAACAAAAGAAGTCAACAATTTCATGAATTATGAAATATATATATTTTACAATCAATATATTTTTTTATACATTAATAATTTTACTGAATGTATATTTAATTAGTGACTTATTTCCCGAATAGCCCGTAGGCCTTCATTATTATTGTTTTCGGATAACCCCTATTTCATGAGATGATGGGAATCCCTTACAAGGCTCGTTGGATATGTGATTACATGGACAATAGGCTTAAGAGACATTACATGACCCGAAGGTCTTAGAAAATTCAACCAGATTATAATTACAAAGAACTACCCCACCCCGACATCTGCATCATGATGGTATCTCTCCACCTTCGCCAGGCCATCTGGCTAAACTTCTTGTGCAAGTATAAGCTGGTCCCGATGGCATAGCCATACCCTCTGATTCTTCCAAATCCATTGGTTATGATCTAATGAGTTCACCTTGCTCTGAATACTCCTCTAGGGATATGTCTTCATAGAATGAATTTATTTTTCACCCCAGCCTCACCCATGACATTATTTAATGTTATAATGAATTTGGTGTGTTCCTTAATCACTAAGTGATAAAAAAATTCAAGGTAAAATAATATAATGTTAGGGATTATTTTTCATCAAATAATTCACACCCGTCATAATAATATTGTATACAGTGTTGTGAATGATATATGTATTATAATACATATGAAACCATTTACAGATGAATGAACAATAAATAGTGATAAAGGAAAAGAGGATAGAAAAAATGATGTTTGAAATGTGATTATACCATAATTTTTCAAGCTATTAGAACTTGTAATATTCATTTATCCATGAATATGACAACCCAATTAGTCAAATGAATTGATATGCCTTCCAAAAAGAATCACGTCATCACTCATGATTTTTGAGACATAAAATATCATTCTGGTGGTCTTGTAAATAAATGGGTAAAGTGTGAGAATATCACCCATTCATTAGTTCTACCCAATTAATTAACACATCTCTTATGACGGGTCTTTTTAAAATACAAATTTTCATAATTATAATGTCTTGGATATTTTATGTATTATTTTTAAATATTATATAGAAATATTACACAACTATGATCTGTGATAGCATGCGATTCCTAGGCCAGAAGTTCCTAGAATAAATTTTGTAAATAAATTAAACTTTTAAATGCCATGGATGATTGGTTTTTCTGAAAAAAGAATAAATTTTAAATGGGTGATGTATCAGAAATCCAAGGGAACCATTAGCATAAAAGAAACAACTTTTACTTAGGTGAGTCCTAACATCGACCAATGCGGGTCGGCTGCAAAATTTAATATTTGGATGTTTTAAATGAAATAAAAAAATTAATGGTTTATTTTATTTTAGTGGTTCCATAATGATGTTGTGTGTTATGTGGTTTTAAATAACAAGGTGCCCAAAACTAGGCTCATAACCAAGGAAAAATTCACTATAATACTCTAAAACATTATGGTGGAGCCACCCTAGATAATTCTCGATGAATGACAAAGGGAAATGATGCATGGATCATTAGGAAAAAAGATTGAATCATGACCGATGACTGATCTCACACTTCTTCGACGATCGAGGTAGGGAATTTTGTTTGATTTTTTTACACATTCTTGGATTAAACAATAATCATGAATCTACACAGGAACAAGTTGAACCTTTAATAATTTGTTATCATGCATGGGCCTTTTATTGAGAATATTTTGGTGAATTATTCCATGTTTTTTAGGATTTTATTTTTTTCTCTGTTTGACCCTTTTAATGGGATGAGATTAATGCTGAGACAAATGCCATCAGAGTTTCATTCCCCAATTCGTTATTTGTATTTTTTTCTCCACCTATTACCCCATCTTCTTCATGTTCATTGTGGGGTTATGAACAGTGGATAATTGAACATATGTTTTGTAATGCAATGACCCCAAATCATACATCTATAATCATGACGACTTAGCGGTGGTTCGACATCAATGGCGATGAATGACCAGACATGGTTCGAGATAAATCTACCTTCAACATTCATTTTATCAGGTTGATTGAAAAGTGATTCCAAGGATGATCAAAGGCCCAAACCCAATGGAATCATCTTTTAGTGTTTTGGGAACCTCAAACCATGAGCATCTTGGAAATTATATGTCTTGATTGATGGATCAAAGGTCAACCGAGGCATAGGATGGAGAAAAAGGATTTTTGGAAAGTCACAATTAAAACATATGTATCCTAAAAAACCTGATGTGTGGGGATGACTTAGGGGAAGCTAGTGTTTCCGCATTTTAGAAAGATAAGAGCACGCGATATGGGCCCCGCTCAGCGGCATCCATGGTTTCGGGAGATACAAAGTGATGAAATGGGGTGTCATAGTTGTTACATGGTATGTTGGTCCATACATAGGACTCAGACTGTATCTTGGGTGATACAAGGACATGGGGTGGAGTAAACATAATGTACTACACCACACCTCCAGACTAGGCCAGTGACACAGGTTACCCCGTGTACTGGTACATGGGTTGGCATACACTAGTCGAAAGCTATGTACGGCCACATGACCAGAATACACGGAGAAGATCTTGGATAGTAGGACACAACATGTCATGATCTTATAGGTCATGTATATATCCTTATACAATACATTCTCTTCAACACGGGCCATTGTACATGGGTAGTACCCAACGTCAAGGGACACAACATGTGACTCTTCTATACGCAGTTTACTTTCCTGTACATTGCATGATTTACATGTCCAACATTACATGGACAAGTTTTATATAGATTTGTGCCATGTTTTCATTCCAATAAAATTTAGGTATCATTTCCATCCACAGATGTATCATCCCTTCATCAGGTCATTCTGGATAGAGTAAGGATCCCTCTGAGAGGCACAGAGTGCGATCCTTTACCCATTCTTGGCCCCAGTTAAAGTCATGTATCGATGTGACCAATCCTACATGACACGAATATTCTACATATAAGGTGAATCTATATGGGACGTGGTATAAGAAATGGAAATTTTAGGGATCATTATCCATTTATTGTGATTTTTCACTACTCTATAGTGAGTTCTCCCAGAATGAGTTCATCTATTCTCTCTTCATATCTATCAGTGTGTCTATGTCTCTCATGACACTTCCTGATGAATGTAACTCTTGGAAGAATGTCATAAGACCTACCAAAATCAGGAAATGAGTTATCCTAGAGAAGTTATTCCTGAAATCATTGAATTAAATCATAATCATGGTTATGCGGTCATTGTAACATACAATGAGACTACGGTTCTGGGTTTAGAGTGTACCTAGGTATGATTCTCTTGGTTTATGTTCTATAGATACATTTCTGTTGTGATGAATGTACCTTTACATTGTGTATTTCATTGTGGTTTTTTGGGTCCTCTACTGAATATTTTTATACTAACCCTTGCATGGGTGTTTCCCACACGTGTCATTTCTTGTCTATACAAGCATCCTTTTGACGAAGCCTAGGGAGAACTAGGACCAAATGGGGCCTTGTGAGATTCCCTCTAGGATGAGGTGTTCCTATGACTCTGATAATCAGTCTATGTACCTATTTCCTTTTACATTTTGGAATTTTTATTTTGAAGACTCTTTATATTAGTGGGCTTTTATTCTGGGCCAACTTACAATCCGAACATTACTGTCTTTTTTACTCTATTGGTTGGGTTTAGTTTAAGGAATTCATTTTGTTGCTTATTGCCTTTTACTTTTCATCATTTTTGGGATTGGAAATGTATTCATGTGTACAGGTGCATAGGAAATTCCTCCCATGTTAATGATATAACTACTCGGTGCTAGTCACCAGCCTTTGGCCTACTGAAGGTGGTCTTGGGGAGCCGTGACACGGTACCCACTAGGACGGGTCCTGACAAAGTGGCTTTAGAGGTGGTCGGTTCTACCATAGGACAATGAATCTATAATATTTTTTTTGGGAAACAATTTTAATTTGTTTGAGTTCGTCTTTCATGACAGGGACTCCTTTGTGGGGGCGGTGGGCTGACATATCCATTCTCGATGACTCTAATAACCTGCTTTTTGACACGGTACAAGAGAACAGTATCTGAAATGAAAAAAAGAATGCTAAAAGAATCATATTGGAATGTTTTGTGTTTCACATGTTTTCTTGTGTCAGCTATCCCGATATACACTTTGAATTTTGTGTATTTTTTCCTTATAGTTTGCCTTTGTGATGTAAACCCACTAGGATTCGGAAACTCGATCATATGGACGAACCCCTCAGTGACGACGCATCGATTCAGGGACCAGATCCCTATGTGTTACCTCCATGTGGTGAAACTTTTATACCACCACCATTATAGAGTCTCGTGGTGCCTATAGTACTAGTATAAGAGGAGTGTAGGGTGATATCACTCCAAGAGTTTTAGAGACAGAGACCCCTCATGTTCTGAGGAGAGCCCGACCCTCATGCGGCTGAGGACTAGATTGAGTTGTTGGACAAAGTTTTCCATCTATTGAGGACACCAAAAGACTAGATGGTGATCTTAGGAGTGAGAATTCTTTAGGGTTTGGATGGATGATGGTGGATTTAGACCACAGAGACTCATGATGAGGAGACTAATTTGTGTATAGAGTTCGAGGAACTCTTTATGTAGGAGTTCTATCTAGTCATTCTAAGAGAAGTGTGCATCCAATAGCATCTTTATCTCCAGCATGGAAATTTAATAGTGGATGACTATTCATTGAGGTTCACCAACCACTCTAGGTACTCAATAGATATGGTATGGGATCAGTAATTCAAAGCTCAAACCATAAATTGTGGTCTGTGATGAGAAATTCGAGTTAGTTTTGTGACTTTATACATTTGAACTCATATAGGAGTGATCGAGTTAGCTTCAGTGGTTGAGAGCATCATGGACGAGCAGAGGCAACTAGTGGTAGACAGCAGCAGGAAGACATGTCTAGAGACCTCATTAGTAGGGAGCCGACGTCATTCAATGGGATCAGGATGTGGGGGATGTCATTGGAGGACCTAAGATATGGGATATGTGGTCCAAGGATATCAGCCTAGATCTTTTAAACCTAGGGATAAGCGATTATACTTCTGAAACGGTAGGGGAAATCTCACTAGATACATCACAACCCATCGAGCTGCTGATATGGGAGAAATGGATGGACCACAGAGGCATATGAAGAGAGTGTAGAAGGAAGATCCTTAGGAAGGAAAGTGTGGAAAAAAAGAAGGTAGAGCTGTAGGAGGTGGGATATGCTTTGACCAATATTCACCACCACCCCTAGGAGGTCCATACCAGGATTAGGGAGCCAGGGGCATCGGTGGGAGAAAATACATGTTTTCATGGGATACAACCCAGAGACTCCGGGGATTATTCAAGGTATCTTATATGTCTTTTCATCCTTAGATGTCGTACATATAGACACATGTTCCAATAATTATTTCCCTTCCACATGGATTGTTTTAAATACAAGGATTCAGGTTGAACCATTGACTTGACCCTTATGCTTAGATACACCTACTAGAGGATACTCGATGATCACGCATCACTGCCAATAATGTGATCTTACCATTGGAGGAAAGATTCTCGGTTGTGGACTCTTGGTGGCAGTGATGAGGCCTTACGAGGTAATTCTCACTATGGATTGGTTATATTTGATCATGCCTAGATTTACTGCTTTAGGAAAAGAGTTTGGTGTGTATATAGTAATGGAATGAGGTTTTAAATTATTGGATAAAAGGAAACATATGTAGCATAGAATGGGATCATGTTTAGGAGGTTGTAGCTGATCACTCAGGATTTGACTAACTTTACCCTCAGTGTAGCAGATTTTGTGATCTTTCAGTTCCCAGTAGTAATGGCAGAGTGTGGGGAAGTCTTCCTATAAGATGTTCTAGGTTCACCTCCCCACTGAGAGATTGACATATGAATCGAATTAAACCTCATGATGACATTAGTTTATTTACTATCATATTGGAGGAATCCTTTAGAGTTTCACGAGATGAGTGTGTATTTAGAGGATTTGTATAGTAAGGGATTCGTAATACCCAATGATTCAACATAGGTGGCCCCAGTTTTGTTTTCCATGAAGGCATATGAGAGTGTGTGGTTGTGTCTAGATTACCAATGTCTTAACCACGTAACATTGAAGAACAAGTACCCAATTTCATGGATTGATGACCTAGTTGATTAGCTAACAGTGGCATAGTGGTTCTCGAAGGATGACCTACGATCGGGTTACCGCCCATTGCGAGTATGAGATGGGGATATATCAAAGATAGCTTTCAGATGCTGCTACGGACACTACGAGTACATGTTAATGACTATCACCATGAAAAACGCTCATATACAATTCATGGGACTTATGTAGCAGATCTTGCAACCGTATATAGACCAGTTCATAGTGGTTTTCATCAACGACGTCCTTGTGTACTCGGAATTAGAGTAGGAGCACACGAGACACCTGGGTGGTTCTAGAAATTCTCTGATTCAACCAGCTTTATAGGAATCTCGCGAAGGTCCAATTCTGGAAACATAAGGTTAACGTTGTGGGACATATTATCTCAGTCTATGGATTAGTAGTTTACCCATCCAGGGTTGAGGTGAAGCTAGAATGGGATCCACTCAGGAGTGTGAAAAAGGTGCGTATATTCTTTGAGTTGGTAGCATACTACCAGATAATTATCCCTGATTTTCCCTAGATATCAGCAGCCATGATAGCGTTTACATGAAGTGGAAGCCTTTCCTATAGAAGGAAAAGTGAAAACATGTTATCTAGCAGTTGAAGTAGATTTTTATGGGCGCTCCGATCTTGAGATTACTAGAGGAAGGTATTGAGTACGTAGTCTTCTTTAATGAATCAAGGATAGATCTTGGATATGTTTTGATGCAGATCCAGGCGGTGATTTCTTATGGTTCATGCCAATTGAGACCACATGAGCAGAACTACATGACCCATGATATCATGTTGGCAGCGGTAGTCTTCTCATTCATGATGTGGTGTTACTACCTTATGGGCAATCCGTTTACCATCTACTCTTCTGAAAACAGCCTCAAGTACATCTTCTCAAAAATGGATCTGAATCTGAGGCAGAAGCAATGGATAGTGTTCATCCAGCATTATGAAATTAAGTTCATCTATACAACTATGAATTTTAATGTAATAGTTGATTCTCTCAGACGGAGATCATGTTCATAGATTCTGAACGAGGTGTTAAATGAGTTGGCCTCACTATAGTTATCATTCTTGGATGGAGATGATTTTGCTTATCTCTTGTTAATGGTCATTACCCCTCAACATATGTAGCAAGTCAGGGAGGCACATCAAGGGGATATAGAATGTGAGACTTTACATGATCAGGTATCCACATGAAAATCTCCTGATGGATATTTGAAACTTGGGATTCATGCCATCCTTTTTAGAGGACACACAGTTGTTCCGGTGGAATTTTAGGAGGATGTTCTTTGGGAGTATCATACACCCCCCTTAGAGGTAAATTCTAGAGTGAAAAAGTTGCATCAAGACCTTTGACATCAGTTCTGGTGCACATCTATAAAGAAGGAAGTTGTAGAGTTCATTTCTATATTCCATACATACCAACAGGTGAAGGGTGAACACATGGTTTGAATAGGGTTATCTCACCCCTGGAAGGGCTAGAGTAAATTTGGGATTGAATATCGATGGACATAGTTACAAGAATAAAAGTAATGTCTAGCTGACACGATTCGATCTGGGATATCATTGACAGACTCACCAATTCAATGCACTTTATAGCTATCTAAGAGCTGAGATCTGTTGAGATATTGGGACGCCCCAACGTGCAGGTGATAGTTTCATCTTTGTGGTGTCCCTTCATTGAAAGTCACATACAACGATGATCGTTCGACATCCATGTTGTGGATGGGATTTATGGAGGCATTTGGGACTCAACAACACTTGAGCACAACATTCCTTCCCCATACAGATGGTCAGAAGGAGAGAATCATTCAGGTTTTGGAGGATATGTTGTGGGAAAATATATTGGACTTCGGTCATAGTTGGGAGGACCACCTACCAATACTGCAATTTACGTAAAACTACAGCTACAACACCAACATCAGTGTTTAAATATTTGAGGTATTATATGGGAGACTATGTTGTTCACCACTTTGTTGGACCAAATTCGGAGAGTCAGCACTCCAGGGTCAAGACTTGATGCGACCTACCACTAAAAAGGAGAACATCATCCAGGAGTAGATGAAGACTTCACAGAGCTTCTATAAATCTTATACTTTCAAAAGTCGGAGACCATTGGAGTTCGATGAGGGAGACCATGACTTCCATCAGGTCTCACCTCGATGAGGGTTGCCAAGAGTTTTTTCGAAGCGGCAATTTTTTTATGTGATTCGTCGGCCCATTCAAGTTACTATGCATAGTTGGAATGGTGGGGTACCACCTAGCTCTACCACTGCAGTTGTATCAGTTATATGATGTATTACACGTGTCGCAGCAGAGGAGGTACATGAATGACCCATTTCTCATCATCGACTGGGGTGAGATAGATATCGAAGATAGATCGACAATCACAGAGTACCTAGTGGAAATCAATAATCGATATGAGATTATCCTTCATGCACGAGTGATTCCCTTGGTGCATGTTTGGTGGCAGCATGTGAACCTTCAAGGGAGCACGTGGGAGCGAGAGGATCAGATTCATGCACAGTACCCACTTCTTTTTTAGAAGCCTTTTGTTTTGGATTTTCAGGGATGTAAATCCCTAATGTGGGGAGAATGTAATGTCCCTAATTTTATGTGTATATTTTTATATACTATATGTAATTATTATACAACTAGGATTTACAATAAAATGAAATTTTGAGTCCTCGAGTTCCATGTGTTGATTTTTGAAACAAATTAAACTTTTAAATGTTTTGTTCATGTGATTTTCCTGAAAAAGTTGAATAACATCAAAACAGATTCCCGAATCAGTAATCTTAGGGCATTATTGCATCCAGAGATGTGACTTTAGCTTAGGCGAGGCCTAAAATCAACCAACATAGGTCGACTGCTAGAGTTAATTCTTGGATTTTTTGATGGAAATAAAATATTTTTAATAGTTTGTTAAATTTTAAAATTTCTATAATTCTTAGATTCATTAAGTGGTTCTAAAAAAATAAGTGCCCAGGGTTTTGCTCATAACCCTGGAAACATTCCCTGGATTCCTCTAGAACATTAGAGATGAGCCACCATGGAGAATTCTCAACTAACGACAATGGGCAATGACACGAGGATATTTTCAAAGAATGATCAAACCCCAAATGACAACTGATTTCCCTCTTCATCGATGATCTTGGTAAGGTTTTTTGTTTTGATTTCCTTTCCCCCATTATAGGATTAAGCAAAGAATGAAAATCAACCAATGAAGTGGTTGACCCCCAAATAATTAGTTATTGCAGGAGGGTCTTTTATCTGGTTTATTTTGGGGAATAAATCCATATTTGGTTTGATATAATTTTTTCCTTCATTTGATCCTTCTTAGAGTAGTGGGTCAATGCCATGATGTAAAACAATGGAGGTTAATTCCTTAATTAATTATTTTGATTCTTTACCTTACTTTTTTAACCTATGCTCATCGTGTTCTTCCTGTTGTTATGAACAACGGATCGTTGCGCATTTCTTTTACAAACAATCCTAAATCATAGATCCAAAATCATGATGACCTAGGGGATGTGATATGACGATGGTAGTGAATGAATTGACATGTCTCGGGAGGAATCTCCCTTAAATCATTCTTTATATAGGTGGATCAAAACATGTTTTGGGGGAAATCAATGTACTGAAACCAATGGAATCATATTTTCAAGGTTCTGGTGATATCAATCCTTGAGTTTCATAGAAATCAGATGGTCGTATTGACGGATCAAAGATCAATGAGGCACAAGAGGAAGAATAACGATTTAAAGAAAAATTACAACCAACAAGGAATATATCCCAAATAAAATGGTGTGGGGGGGTCCACTCAGTGGTGCCAAGAGTTTTTGAATTACATAAGTTCAATAACACTATGTGTTTCCCAAAGGACATGTCATTTTGGGCCCTGCTTAACGACGACAAGGGTTTTAGTTAATAAGAAATGATGACATGGCATGTGATAGTTTGCTCATTGTGTGTGGATCCTTACGTGGGACTCGTTGTGTTTATTAGGTTACACAAAGACACAGGGTGGAGTAAAAATCATGTACTCCACCACACAGCCAGACCAGGCCAGTTATGTGGGTTACCATTTTTACCATTACAACGGTTGGCATACATGGGTCAAAGCTTTGTACGGCACATGGACACCATACACAAAGCATACCTCAGATAGTAGGACATGTTGTGTCATAGTCTTACTCTTCGTGTATATCTTCGTCTATATGACATGCTCTTTGAAATGATCCATTGTACACAGGTAGTACTCATAGTCAAGAGACATAATGTGTTAATCTTCTACACTTCATGTAATTTATTGTACATGTATTAATATCATTTTCCACTATTAATTTGTAATGTTTCATTTGGGTTAGTTCCCCTTTTTCATTCCCCTGATGTTTTGGTATCATTTCCATCCACAAGAGTATGATACCTTCACCAAGACATTCTGGATAGAGACAAAATCCCTCTGAGAGGCCTGGAGTGAGATACACTACCCATCCTTGGCCCTAGGTATAGTTTGGTATTTCCATGTCCAATCCCAAAGTATGAATATCATCTACTTAGAAGATGAATCCGGATGAATCATGGTGTAGTCCAAGTCCCTGGAAGTGATCATCATCCTTGTATCATGATATTTTCCCACTCTTGAGTGACTTCTCTCAGAATAAGTCCATCTTTTTCTCTTTAGATCTATCAGTGCATCTATCTCTCTCATGACACTTCCTGAAGAACGTAGTTCTCAGACTGACGTCATCCGAGCTACCGAACTCGTGATGTGCGTTTTCCCAGATGACTGTATTGTAGAATCTTGAACTGATTCACTAGAGTGGGTATGTCATCATTGGGATGTACATCGAGAAAATAAGACTGGGTTTTGTGTATATCTTGATGTGATTCTATTATTATATGCTCTGTAGACACATATTGTGTAATGATAACTATACCATTACATTGGGTACTTCATTATGGTTTTTTGGGTCTATTATGGAGTATTGTTATACTCACCCCTACATGGGAAATCTCCCATGTTTCATGTCTTGTGAATATGAGTAGCCTTTGGATGGAATCTAGGTTAGACCGGACCAGAGATTGAATTGTAAGATTCCCTCCAGGGTGAGGTGTTCCTACAACTATGAGCTATAGTTCTAGTATTTAATTCTTTCTTATAGGTTGGACTTTGTAGAATGAAGAGTATTTCTTTTTGTGGGATTGTATTCTGGCCCAATTTAAATTCCACACTTTACACTTTATTGTTCTCTGTTGGTTGAGTTTAGTTGCATGAATTCATTCTGTTCCATAGATCTTTTTACATTTTCACATTTATGGGCTGGGAGATATGTGCAGAAGTACATATACACAGGAAATACCTCCCATGGTAGTGATATTCCTACTCGATTCTAGTCACCAGACCATGGCCTATTGGAGGCAAGGTTGGGGAGTCGGGGCACATGCCCTATTGAGACGGGTCATGATAATATTATTGTAACATTACTTATGATTCAATAAAATATGTTTACCTTTAAAAAATATGTAATGAGAATAACATATCTAATTAAATTTACGACTCATCACATGACATCTAAAACATAAAATTTATAAAAAAAATAATTTTTGAAATAAGTTTGTACAATAAAAACAGGTAGGTATGAACACAGAATTCATAAACCAAAAATTGAGCATCAAAACAGGTCCTTTATGTAATCTAAAAACCCATATATCCAGGAAATACAAGAAAATTACCTCCTCCTTTATATCTCAACATCCATGGATATTGTTTGCCAATATTGAAGAAATCAATATTTACTTTAACTTTATAATGTCTCATTGAATTACATATTTACTATGGTATGACTATATGAGATATGTAGAATACCTAGTGGGATACCCTAATATATCCCCAAAAAAACCCATTAATCCTTTGAATGTAATAATTTAGTAATTTTTAAATATATTTTATTAAAAACTCCTCATTCTCCGAAAAATTACAAAAAAAATATTAATTTCAGCATTTCAATAATATATATGCATTAAAGAAGATAAAGACCAAAAAAATCACATTTCTAATAATTTTTCAAATACCATATTCACACATTATTTCCATTATCTTAAATTATATTGTAACTATAAACTAGTACTAAATAAATTCTTAGACCTCATGAATGTGTGAGTTCAATGTTATGAAATGAATTTAAATTTTCATTTACCGGATGGGTAAAATTTTGAAGAGTGTCTTAGAATAATGAAATGAGACTTTTAATTCATAATGATAATTTTTTTATACATTTAATGAGAATAGGGATATCTCTTAGGTGTTTGGGTTATCCTAACGAGATTTGTGTTATGTTTTTGGGGTTTTAGAGTTTTTCGAATAGGGTACACAACATGATATGCATAATTTAGGAGAAATAGGATGACATTTTTATGTTTAGGGGGTTTTCAATTCAATTTGAACTAAT
Organism: Viscum album; assembly: GCA_963277665.1. Taxonomy (NCBI): domain Eukaryota; kingdom Viridiplantae; phylum Streptophyta; class Magnoliopsida; order Santalales; family Viscaceae; genus Viscum; species Viscum album. The sequence goes on along the minus strand of OY728167.1, from coordinate 436,042,595 downwards.
CATGGGTATGTTTCATGGGTATATAATAGTTTTTATTAAAATACGTGAGCCAAAGGTGAAACCCTATGAGGTGGTGGAGAGCCTGAGGCATGCCACATGGTTTGCACATGGTTTTAGCAAAACTATTTTCCTTTATATAGTGCGGATTAAGTGCTGATATCATTTTTGGAAAATGGTTTGTTTAATCATGCATTCTAATTGTGTGGGTGATTTTCAATATTTAGTGAAGGGATTATTGTTGGTGCATTGTTTGGAAAACCATGCAGAAAAACTGTTTCACTTCCTGGAATTTCCCTAAAAGGGGTAAATGAAAAATATACCCCCTCAGGTTTTTTATCCAATCCCCCACCCCGCTACCTCGCACATTAGGTGCACATAGAACATGGGTTATATGTGTCCCTTACTACTTCTCCAAAACTTTGGGGGGGGTCACTATGGAGATCTTTTGGAAATTTTGATGTTAGCATCACCAACTAAAATATTTTCTATCTTCCTTCTTCCTCCACTCAAATTTTTTGAGTGCTCTTGTCTAGTGTTGGTTTAAGAATACACTAGATCATTTTGTAATAATCCATTTTTCATGGGGAATTTTTTTTCTTTCATAGGGGAGATCCCAAGATGACTTTTACACATCCTTTCATCACATTTCATTAATGTATACATCTAAGGTGAATTTCCATAGGTTTCTAAGAATGATTTAATTTTATAGGATTTTTGAAATGGTAATTCCACGTATGTATTTTCATAGGAATGGGGTTTGGAGTCCGTGGTGGACCATCGATGGTTGATTAATGGAGTTATGAAAATAGGTGTGTGTCTGTTGAGTTTTCCGGCATTATACCGAGTCATATTTTAATTAATTTATTAATTTTAAATTTTACAATTAATTAATTAGTTTTTCTTGGGGTAAAGATAGATATTGGGTGGTTGAGACGAGGATTGTTGGATGTTGAGGAGTTCATAAATGTCTTATAAGGGCCTTGTGAATGATATTGGTATTTGAATATGTTTTTGAAAGAATTGTTGATGATTTCAGTTGTGAAGATATTTACCCATAATCTTGTTAATTTATTTTTCATGTGTATGTGGTATGCTACATATATTTCATGCATTGTGGGTCAGAATATATGTTTTATATAAATGTTTTTAGTATATAAATTGATAATTTAGACTTAATAATGATTCCATTTCATCTTTTTTGCATTCATAAAACCAAACTTATGTCTTCCCAGTGTTATTCAATTCCATAAAAATTGTAATGTTTGGTTTTGAACAGAGTAGTAGGTTGTTAAAAGGTTAACCTTTTCATTCCCGTTGGTTTTTTTAGTTGAATGGATATGTGATACTTGGTTGGTATTAATAATAAATTTTGTCGAATAAATTGAATGGATGAATTGGATGGAATTTATGTTTTCATATTTTTTGAAATTCCTATATGGAATTTGAAATTGTTTTAAACATTAACATTGGGATATAATTTTTTTTGGGTTTCAAAGGTGGAATGCGATGCTTAATGTGGATTTTGTTTTAATGTGAGATCTTTAGTTTCATGTGATTTTAAAAGGGGTTATTTGGGTAATATTAAAATGTTACATTTAATGGTTGGGTGGTTACCCCTATGGTACAATTCATTAAAGGTTATTTTAATGATTTTCTTGGAAAAGAACATGATGGAATTGTTTTAAATGATTTAAAATGTGACTAGGTTAAAAATTGTTTTCGAGAATGATATAATAGTAGAGACGCCAAAAAAACATTCTAAGAATGCACAGTATACTATATAGACCATGTAGAAAACTACAAATATGGGAATAGATTGTCACTTTTTTTCCAGAATAATGATCTAGGTAATGGAAGTATATAAGATGGAATGGATATCAGCAATTCTCTTTTATTTACTTGGTTAATAGTATTTGACATTGCACTCCTCATCCGTTGTTTCCGGTGTTGGACATGGTACTCTTCATCTATGGCTTTAGGTATTGTACATGAATCTTCATATACATGGTTTATGGTGTTTGAAATGACACTCCACATATATGGTTTTGGGTGTCAGACATGAAATTCTTTATCTATGGGTTAGGATGCTTTTCATGACACTTTGTATCCCAAAATTATTTTCCATACTGATTATCTATGTGTTAATAATACATGGACATGGTATTGGTACCTATGGATAGTACTTATTTATCTCAATGTATGTATCACACTTTTTATATGAATCAGATGATTGTTTTTATCATTGTAGGTTTGGTTTTCCTAGGTGTCACTTAGAACCTGAGGGTCAATAGGTTAGAAACGGATCTATATTTTTTTGAAATCTATATCCTTTTCTATATTGTTTATCTATCCCAATTTTTAAATTCATACACAATTTATTAGACTGGTATTTTCCTTAGACATAATTGGTGGTGACCTACTGTGTTGTAATAAAAACATTCTCAAGCCGCCACTACACGTGAGTTCTTTAGAAGCTCCTAAATGTTTATTGTTGGAATTTTTTTTCAAAAAGATGAGGTTGAGTTTTTCACTATAAAGTATGAGAGATTTTATGGTAACCAGTGCCAAGTTTAGTTTTTCATTAGTGATGTAGTAGAGACTCTTTTGATTGAATTATTTCATTTTGGTATCAATTTTTAAACTCCCCATTGGTGGTTTATATGTATGTATGACATTGTTATTTGTGAATTACCACATTTTATTAGTTGTTTTGTCATTTTTAGGTTTATCTCATTATATTTACATTTTACTGTGATATTTTTATTTCTATTAAATTTTTTATTTAGTATCTTGTGTATGTTAATTGATTTTTTATTTTGTTATAATGAAATATAATATTCTGTTATTTTCTCCACACATTAATACATTAGTTCCCCACTAATAGTCGACATCATCTCGTGTATAAGGATATGTACCTGAGGAAAATTGTTAAACTGTCTCGGGGAACCAATTCAATGGATCATTGTAAAAGACATTATAAAATGGGAACCCCATATTCATGAGTTGACTAACCACCTCTAAAAAATATTTATTAATAAAATAAAAGATATAAGAAATTGGGTATTTTTACCATCCTTATACATAATGAACCACCAAATTGAATTAATGAAATTCTATAAACACTTTCTTCTGCCAAGGGTACGGAATATTAAATTGATTAAAGAAATACAATTTCATATTTTTAGCTTCTAACCATATGTAAAAAAAGTCCCTTTCATTAAGGGAAAGCCATAGAAAAATCTATAGTGAATAAGAAATGTATGAATAGATAACCTGATTTATCATGGTGGATGAAATAATTATTCTGGATATCATAGTCAACTTATCATGCTTATAAACATATAATAACATATCATTGAGTGTTACCTTTATTTTTTTACCTATCTTTAGATTCATAGACCACATTGACAGGTGATTTTTCTTTAAATACGTCAACTAGAAGATTTTATTTTCATGGAAAATATGATATCATTATATTGAAATTCATTAAATACATTATCCATTACTTATGACAACAACGTTCTTATTCCACTATCTAAACTAAATCTATATAGGACCAAAAGTGAACCCACTGATTTCTAATGGTTTGGAAAAATGTGTATGGATTTAAATAATATCATGTGATGTTATATTCCATCCTTTTGGTTCATATTGGGTCATTATATTTATAATGAACCATCCACTAATCAAACATTACACTAATAGAAAATAAAATTTTAATGGGATAGAATCTAATGAAAAGAAACCTATTATAAAACAAAAAAATCTTAGAATCCTATATAAAAATGTTAAATAACTATATATACAATTCAATTCATAAATTTTTTTTGATACACACAACTATAAATCCTATAACCCATAACATATTTATTTTTTGAAAAAATTAGTTATCTTTTATGAAACCACGCACAATCATCATTAAAAATACCATCACGAATCCTATACCAATGTTTTAGGAACCTCTTTAGTAGGGGTTTTCCCTAACTTATTCTTGATTTTAAAAATTATTATATCCATTTTTTTGGGATTCAACATATTTTGAGCTACATTTCATTCAATTGGACCCAATGTCGAATCCTACATTATGAAGGCCAAATAATCTCACAAATTGGTCCTTGGAATGTGTAAGAAAATTAAACAAATTTTTAATTTGGACCCATATCTCCCACATGGTAATCCTAAATTAACTGATATATCACATAAATATTAATAAAATTACTTGTAATAAATTTTTTTCTATGGAAAACCAATATTAATCCTCCATAATGTTTTAAAATTCATGGGATGTAGTCACTTTGTAATTATCATACTCTCCATGATAGAAAATATTTTTTAAAAAAATCTATTATATTATTTTTCACACCATTTAAAATAATCTAACTGTTTTTTTGAATGTAAGTGGATAAAGTAGTAGAATATCTTTATAGTTTACCACAATCCCTTATTCTTCCATTTATTGTTAGGAAAAAATTAAATATTAATGTGGAAAAATTTTTGGAGTCAAAACCATCGCTTCTCATGCCTATAAATGTGCACCTCCATTTATATTTCAATGAGTTGAAACCTTCATTGGATATGTGTGAAAAATTTCAAATGAAATTTCCCTTTATATATTTACAACACATGATTTAGTTTTTAATGATATTTTAGAGTTATCATTTCATTTGTTCTTTTTTTTCTTCCACCATTCAATATTCAACACTGTGAAAACGGAGAACTCTCTTTGGTGCTTGTTTGGGGGGGGTGATGATTTCATTCTTTCTACTCAAATGTTTATAATTATTCAATAATGATAACATCAATACTATAGAAATTATTTTTAGTGTAGTTATCATCTTTTGTCACGACCCGCCTTCACCAAGATGAGAGAAGGGACAACAGATTTCCAGACCCTTCCTTCTTCAAGTTAAAGGAGAGATAATGACCCCGGAGACCCACCTTTAATAGGTCCCGGAGTGGCGACAAGAAACCAGTGTATATAATAACACACAAAAACGGAAGGCATTATCCTCTTTATTTAATAGGATCTGGAGATAAGATAGTGAATCCCAAAAATCACCAAAACTATAAGAAAAAGTAAATCCAAAACAACAATCCCCATAAGCATGTTTCAAAAGTAAATGCTACGAATGTACAAAAAATCCCCAAAAGGAAGCACTAAAGAAAAGATAAATGAAAACAAAAAAGGTCCCAACGTCGGAACTTGTATGGCCCTTCATGATCCCTGATGTCCTCTTGGAATCCTGAAAACAGTTTATATACGTATGGTGATTTTACAGGTATATTCAGTAGGGAAAACCAAATTCTATCGTTCACATTTGGGGAGGCATTCTAATGCCTTATGAGAAAAGGAGATAACCAAAACACCCAGCATGGAAAACTATCAACCCAAACCTCGCCAAGGAATGCTCACTAAATAACGAAAGTCTAGTTAAGTAATAGTAATAACACATCGATGTTTGGGCACCCCACGTCTATTTTACACTAGTTATTTAAGACATCCCATGCATCAGACATCTCCCTCCATTCTCACCGGTGTCCCACTTCCACACCCCACCCTCACAAACCTAGGCCATCACCACCACACATCCCACCCACAAACAACTGGGCTATCACTACCACACATCCCGCCCGCAAACACATGGGCCGAAACAACAACTCATAACCACGCCCTCAAACACATGTGCCAGAACAACAACTGTCACGCCCGATGACACATGGGACTCATCCCGAAGTCACATAGGAAACAACATTCCCGCACACACCTGGGCAACCACCACAACTACCCTGCCTGAAAAATATATGGCCATAATGGACCGCAGGCCGTTACAGCCTACCCAATGGATCTTAGTCTTCTCGGGAAAGGGAGCAGAAAAGGATCTAATAACCAACCACTCATAGGAGTGTTGGGAAAAACACACTCCCCCATGAAATGGGGGTTCTCGAAACAAAGTGGTCAACATGGGTGGGACTCAAATAAGAAACATAAGAACTACAATTATGTATATAGGTAACAAGCACTCATCCTAACACAGGGTTTCCAAAACCTACCCATACACAAGAACCCTCGTTACTATTCATTCATAAGAAATATAACTGGCAAAACCACATCACATCTCATTCCCAGAAAACAAATCCCAGTTGAACACATTCTTTTTTTGATATTCTAGTGATTACATTTAATTAAATTCGGTACTACTAGGAAACTAACTGGCATAACCACAATCCAAGGAAAGAAAAATAGCAAAACCTTAAATTAAGCATTCACACTCGGTTCTCTTTTAAAGTCACAACAACAAAAGGGATCTGTGAGTTACTAAAGGTACTGGAACCAAACAATTCTTCATGATACATCCCCACACAGCCTCAGGTCCAAACACTAACAACTTCACAACAATAGAGGATCCATTCCCCATCCATGTCACTTTTGAAGAATCAACTGCAAACATCACCAGAACAAAGAAAGGGAGTTTCCATATTTTAATATTTCATTAATTTAGTTTCGTCCTTCCGTTTGGTTAATCGGGGTGATCACATAAGGATTCTTATTCACTGGGCATCCATTTAATCAACTGAGATTACATGATTAACTAGATTCCATGTTACAACCATCTAATCACATAAATATCCATAAAAATAGAGGTTCATTAGTGGAATGAAACGACCACCAACGACCATGATTTTCAGTGGGCATAAGCCCGTAAAATTCACCACATATAATCAAGGATAAAGAGTACATCAGAACCATCGAGCACACCTCCCATCATTCCTTAAAAGTCTATTTATTATCTTCATTAAAGATTGGTTTCATAAATCCCGGCATAAACAATATCATACCAACCCCTCATGATACACAGTAAAGAGAGACGAAGGATGAATCCGTTCCAGGATGATCAATGATCGTCGTTTTTCTCCATGCACCAAGAAATGGGGATGCGAGACTTTTAGTGGAACAACATTGGGGACTCCAAGGATGAGTAGGAAAGGTTCAAGAAAAGGCACACCTCTATCCTAAGGAAATGGAAACTCCAAACTCACCAAGGGAATGAACAATCCAATCCAAGATGAAGAAGGAAGAAATTCTAGGGTGATACGAAGATGTGATCTCATAGTTATGGGTTATGAAGATCTTGACCAGCTTTAAAGGAGGATTATGGTTTCACCACATGGCTGGGTGGTTAAACATGATCGGATTAATTGTTATTTAATAATTCTCAATAAAGAGTTGTCCATAATGGTTGTGAGTTAAAATATTTTACTTAAACAGAGGAAAATGAATTATACACACACAATCTAGGTCTGTTGATGGTCTCCCTAGTCTTTGGAATTGAAAACATAGTTTATGGGGCTTAAAACGTCCTGGAACCACTTTGAAAAGTTTAAATGGAGTTAAAAGTGGCGTTATTGGAAAAAATGGGGAATAAAAACCCGAAAAGGCACTCTGCTGCCGATTGGTTACACACCGATCATGACACACCGATTGGGGAAACAAAGACTGTGTCACACTGATAGGTGACACACTGACCGGTGACCCACCGATCGTGTCCCATCGATCTGTGACCCAGCGATAATGTCCCACCTATCGGTGACACACCAATCAGGTCCCACCGATTGGTGACACATGGATCAGTGTCACACCGATCGGTGCATGAGCGATCGGTGACTCACTGATCCATGTCCCACTGATCAGTGTCACCGATTGTTGACACTGCAATGGCATCCCACTACTGAGACACCGCCCTTAGATTCCGAACATGATGGGTCTAGGGCGTGCCAAACACAATAAAATAGGCAAATTGATGGTCCAAGAGGATCTGGGTCATTATATTAGATACCTATCGAACTATTGTCGTCTTCGAGAATCAATCTAGACCCTGAGATAAGTGAGGGGTCTGAAAACCACCTCGAAGGATACCTCTCGGGGACAAACCACCCCAAAACAGCCACACTAGAGCCAATGATCACATTGTCCCGACACAAGGATCCGAAATTTCATTCCTCCATGTCAAGATACTATATGCGTTGGGCGGCACTAACTCACCTGCACGGGTTTAATCACATCCACCTTAAGGCGTCTTGATTAGGGATTAGGTCCTCCCTTCTCCACATATCAAGACTTTTTATAACATTAATAAGATAAGGAAACAAAAAATATCATAAACCAATAGGGTCAGAATTACATAAAAAACAAGTAAAAACAAAACAGAACAAAACTCAAATCATCTCTAGGTATTGGGAACACATCTGTGCCTCATATTCCCAGTTACTCTCTTCGAGGCCACCGTGCCTCCACAACACATGAAGCAAAGGGATGGTTCTTCCATGAAGCACATTCTCCTTTTGATACATGATCCTCACTGGTCGCTACAAGAATGTAGCGTCATCCCCTATATCCAACTCTGCATAGTCAATAACATGGGATTTATCGTTTAAATATCAACAAAGATGGGAGGTGTGGAAAACATCAAGGATCCTTTCCATCTGAGGTGCAATTCCAACTGATATGCCACCACATCCACTCGCCCCAACACTTTGATGGGCCCAATGAACCTAAGAGAGAGAATTATCCCCTTACCAAACCTTCACTGCCCACATCGAGGGGAAACCTTAAAGATCACATGGTCTCCAGGATAAAACTCCAAGGGCCTCCTCTTATGATCATCATATGACTTATCCCAGTTTGAGGCTACCTTCATCCTCTCACGTACAAGCTGGACCTTTTCTAGTTTACTCTGCAATATCTCTGACATAAGAAAACCAGCCTCCCCAACCTCATTCCAGCACACAGTAGAAAGACATGGCCTCCCGTACAAGGATTAAAACCGTTCCATGCCAATAATTGAGTGATAGATATTATTGTATACAAACTATAATAAAGTAAAATGCCATTCCCATGATCCCCTGAAGTCCAAAACACACACTTGTATCATTTCATCCAATGTCTGGATGGTTCTCTCTATCTTCCCATCTATCTGGGGGTGGAAAGCAGTGTTGAGACGTAGCTGGGTGCCAAAAGCATGCGTCAAATCCCATCAGACTCGTGAGGTAAGCCAAGAATCCCTATCCAATACTATGGACCTCAGAACTCCATGACACTGAACCACCTCATATACATGCTCCCGTGCTAAGGAATCCACTACACTTTATTCCATGATCATCAGAAAGTGAGATTATCTCGTTTGTCTGTCTACCACTACCATGATCGAATCACAACCTCCTTGAACCCTGGGCAGTCCTGTGATGAAATCCCTCGAGATTCCATCCAACATACACTTGGTGACATCAAAAGGCAGCAACAAACCTCCTGGGACATGGTGTTCATCCTTCACCTATTGACACACCAAGCACCATTCCACAAACTTCGCCACTTCCCATTTCACCTCGGTCCACCAAAACTCTTCCCTCAGGCCTGATTACATCTTGGAAACTCCAGGGTGTACCACTACTACTGAGTTATGGAACTCATGGAGAACTCCCTCATGCATCATCTCGGGGGAAAACCACTTTCCTCGAAAAAGCATATGATTCTGACCATCCTCTGACCACCATTTCGGATCAGTTCCTCAGTTAACCCAATCGTGAATCACTTCAATTTATATGTCTCCCCACTGAGACTCATCCACCTACTATAGTAGAGAAGTCTGCATAGTCATCTAAATCTGAAAACCTCTACCACCATCCTCCCTTATATGTAGGTGTGTGGAAGAAAACTCCTCCATTGCATTCCAAGCATCCACAGATTCCTGAACAGCTTCACTCTCTGTCATCATGCTCAAGGCGTTAGCCACATCATTCCCCTTACCATCAGTTTTACAGATCTCAATGTTGTAGTCCTGAAGAAACTCTACCCACCTTCTTTGTCACATGTTTCAGTCCTGTTGGGTAAATATATTCTTCAATATCTTTTGATATGTGAAGACCACAAATTTCTCCATGATGAGATAGTGCCTCCACAACTTCAACACGAACACTATTGCTACCAGATCTAGGTCATGGGTTGCATAGTTATGCTCATGAGGATGTAATTTCCTAGACCGATAAGATATAACTCCCCATTGCTGGATCAGCACACACCCCAGGCCAAGTTTAGAAGCATCACAGAAAACCACATACAACTCCCCTTCCTTAGGAAACCTGAACACTGGAGCACTAACCAACCATTCTTTTAGATATTTGAATGCTGCCAGACACTAATCACTCCATAAAAAAGCCTGGTCATTCATGGTCAAGTCTATCAAAGGTGCTATATTGTGGGATAAGTTGGGTACGAACCTTTGATAATATCCTGCAGGCCCAGAAAACTGTGAACCTCCTTCACATTCTTGGGTGCTTCCCAAAAAACAACTGCTACAATAATTGACGAATTGAAGGCCACCCCTTTTTGATACACCACATGTCCATGTAAATGCACTTATCTTGTGATGAAATTACATTTGGACAAATTTCCCATAGAGCTTGTGGTGTCGAAGGATTTCCATGACCATCCTGAGGTTATTAGTTTGTTATTCCTCTAATCATGAGTAGATCAAAATGACATCGAATAACACAATGCCAAACTAGTCCAAAAACTCATGGAAAAAAGAGTTCATGAGACCCATGAACACAACAGGTTCATTCGTAACACCGAACGACATGTCTACAAACTCAATGTTCCCATACCTGCACCTGAAGGTTGTCTTCAGGATATCACTATCCTCAACCCTTAACTGGTGATACCCAGTCCACATATCGATATTAGAGAAAAAAATGCTCCTCTCAATTGGTCAAAGAGATTATCTATCCTCAAGAGAGGGTAACAATTCTTGACCGTTACCTGATTCAGTCTCCAGTAGTCTATACACAGCCTCATAACACCATCTTCTTTCTTTGTGAACATGACCGGATAGCCCCATCGCCACACGCTAGGTCGAACAAAACCCTTCTTAATCAGATCGTCAATCTGTATCCTCAACTCCCACAACTCAAAAGGCATCATTCGATAAGGAGCCATGGAAATCAGATGGGCACTAGTTTGTAAGTCTATCCGGAACTCAAAGTCACGTCGAGGGGGTAGAGTCACAACCTTCATGGGAAAAACATCTCGGAACTCTCTAACAACTATCAGAACATGCATCATATCATCATCCATGGATTCTTCTAAACGCTCAGCCAACTTTGAAAGAAGAGCCTCCACACGCCGCCTCACCACCTGAAAACTCTGTTCAACAACAAAATCCACACGTTGGCTATCATCATCAGAGAACATGACTCTTTTTTGGAAAAAGATGATAACAGTGTGGGAATAAAACATCTAGTAGATGCCTAGGATGAAATCATATAGTTGTATCTACAATAGTAGACAATACCTTCTAGACTCATGTGGCCATATCATCAGTCTACACCCTCGGAAAACAGAAAACATGTCATTCTATCCTCCAATTTGTGTACTCAAAACTAGTGTAAGTGGAAGTCTTTCAGCATCTAAACCTAGAGCACCATCCAGATTTGGTTCAATAACGGAGTTCAAAGTTCATATATCAAACAAGGTGTAGACAAGAGTACTAAACAAGCTGATCATAACATGAATGACTTCCAGCCCTTCTGGAACTGCTGCCTCTATGGTGTGAAACTGTCCACACCCAGATCCTCTACCCCTCTATTGTCGGCCGCCTCCCCGACCACGTCATGTTTAATGTCCCTGAGGAGGGCCCAAAGGTCGGCCTTCTCCTGTAACACCTTCCCTCGGAGGAGAGGGTGCACGCATTCCCTGTTGCTACTGTTGAATGGGCCAGGAAGGATATTGTTGCTGCTATGGTGGGGGGTGAACCTGTCCACCCCCACTATACGGTACTCTATTCGGGAAATTATTCCAATGGTTCCCATGGAATCCATAGATGAAGCATCTCGGTCTTGGGCCTGAATGAAAAGGGTGAGGACTGGACGATCAAAACTGAAACTTATGGGGTCTGCTCCCCACTGGTCGAAACCAATAAGGCCCAGACACTTGAGGCCTACTACTAGCAGTCTTCCCCTTTGACGAACTCCCTTGGATCCCCTCCCACAACACACCTCCCAGCTTGTGCATCTTTTCTACCACTTTATCCTTCTTATGGACCTCCATGTATGTCAGTAGGTTGAAGAGAGTAACAGTAGACTAAAGAGAAGGTCGAAGTGCCTCCTCTAAATGTCTCTCCCGAGACTCATCATCCCAAAGAAGATCTGACAAAAAATGATGGAGATCCTAGACCTTGATCCCCTACTCCCTCACTAACATTCTCCCCTACTAAACGGAGGGTAGCTCCTGCCTCTTCTCTACCTTCATCGTGGAAGAGTTGCATTTCGCTCGGAATTCTATCTCGAAGTCGGTCCACGTAACTTCAGCCTCCCTCTTCACCCCACGATATAGAGTCAACCATTTATGGGAAACTCCCCACATCTATATTACAATGAGAGGATCCTAGTACACCATCAGAGCCTAGATCAAGATGAAAGTTGTCACCAGCTCCTCTAGCCAGCTCTCTGTCTCTAGTTCTGAGGTATATCCATAGTGTTTACCAATGGTCTACCTCAAAAAGGCACGAATCATCCTTTGCCATTGAACATCCTCCTCCTCTCGGTCATCCCTCTGCTGATCAGTCATGTAATCCTCTTGGGCCTCGATCACCTGCAATACTCATGGTCCACGTCCAGATGAAATATATTCAAGGTAAACATGGATTTCCTAAGCCCGAGTAGTGTAGAAGATTGATTTTAATTTTTGTAGACTTCATATTCATTTTAAATCCACAAAATACCCAATATACACAAGTAAACAAGTCATTTTGATGCGTTCACATTTCCTAGGGTCTCCACCCTACAATTAGTGTAGCCTCACTTGGTCGATCGGTAGGCCCATATTCCTTGCATTGGATCATGGGGGGCCCTAAAATCTCATTTCCTAGATTGTATTCCCTGGAATATTTCAGGCACCAAGATTTCCCATCACTATTTACCTACCACCCCATGAAATCCTCACTATGCCTAACCCCGATCTCCATCCTATCTCTCAACCTCTTCCTTTGATACCATTCTGTAATGAACCCCCTTCACCAAGATGAGAGAGGGGACAACAGATTTCCAGACCCTTCCTTCATTAAGTTGAAGAAGAGATAATGACCCCTGAGACCCACCATCAATAGGTCCTAGAGTGGCGACTAGAACTATGGGTTTAGAATTACACACAAAAATGGAATGCATTTCCCTTTTTATTTAATAGGATCAGGAGATAAGATAATGAATCCCAAACAACACTAAAACTGGAAGTACATGTAAATTCCAAACAACGATTCCCATATTCATGTTTCAAAAATAAATGATATGAATGTAGAAGAAATATCCAAAATGAAGTAACAATGGAATGAAAAAAGAAAATAGCAACTGTCCCAACTTCCAAACTTGTACAACCCCGCATGATCCCTAATGTCCTCCAAGAAACTTGAAAGAAGTTTATATACGTAGGGTGAGTATACATGTATACTCAGTAGGGAAAACCAAAAGCTCTAGTGCACCAGTGGGGAGGCATTGTAATGCCCCGTAAGAAAATGAGATGACCAAAACTCCTGGCAATGAAAACTATCCACCCAAACCTCACCAAGCACACTCCCCAAATAACACATGTCCGGTAAATTAATAGTAATAACACATCAATTTTTGGGTAACCCGCGCCTCATTCCCACTGGTTATTGAAGACATCCTATGCATCAGACCTCTCCCACCATTCTCACTATAGTCCCACTACCACACCCATCCCACACACACCTCGGCCATCACCAGCACACAACCCGCACCAAAATACCTCGGATATCACAACCACACATCCCACCAGCAAACACTTTCTCGAAAACAACCACACATAACCATGCCTACAAACACTCGGTCCAGAACAACTACTACCACGCCCGAAGAAACCTGTGCCTCTTCCTGAAAGAAACATGGGAAAAAACCTGCCTTCACACACCTGGGCCAACAACCACATCTACTCTGCCCAAAAAATATTGAGCAATAATGGACTTCAGGCCATCACAGCCTGCCCAAAAGCTCTTGGGCTACTCGAGAAGGGGAAAAGAAAAGGAGTTAATAACCAGACAATCATATGAGTGTTGGGGAAAACACCCTCCCCCATGAAATGAGGGTGTTCGGCATGAATTTCACCACATTTATGGGGCACAAATAAGAAACATAATAACTAAAATTATATATATAGGTAACATGAAATCATCCTAACTTAGGTTTTCCAAAACTATCTCATACAGAAGCATCCTCATTAATATTCATTCATAAGAAACATAACACCCATAACCACATCACAACTCATTCTCGGAAAACAATTCCTTAATGAACCCATTATTATTTTCATATTCATGAGTTTCAATTTAAGTAAATTCTACACCAATGGACAACTAATAGGAATAAATTCAATCTAAAGAAAGGAAAACAACCAAACTGAAAATTAAGCATTCACAGTCGATTATCATATAAATTCACAACAACAAAAGGGATCCATGAGAACCCTCAATGTACTGGAACCAAACAAAGTCTCAAGATACATCATCACATGGCCTTAGGTCCACAAACCAACAACTAAAACATAGGAGATGATCCATTCCCCTTTCAAGTCATTACTAAAGAATCTACCGTGAACATCACCAGAACAGAGCAAGGGAGTTTTCAAATTTGAATATGTCATTCTTTCAGTTTCGTCCTTCTGTTTGGTTAACTGGGGTGATCACACTAGGATTCGTATTCACTGGGCGTCTATTTAATCAACCGAGTTTCTGTGATTAACCAGTTTTCAGGTTACACTGATTCTATCACATAAATATCCAGAAAAACAGAGGTGCATTAGTCACACGAAAATACCACCAACGACAATGATTTTCAGTGGGTATAAGAACGTACAATTCACCACACATAATCAAGGATAAAGAGTATGACATAGCAATCGAGAACACCCCCCTTCAATCTTTAAATGTCTGTTTATTATCTTCATGAAGGTTTGGTTTCATCCAACCCCGTAGAAAAGATAGCATACCTGCCCCGCATGATACATAGTAAAGATAGACGAAGGAAGAATCCCTACCATGATGATCAAAGATCTACATTTTTTTCTGTGCGCCATGAACTGGGGATCCAGGACTTGCAGGGTAGGAACTTCGAGGACTCTAAGGATGAGTAGGAAAGGATCTAGAACCGGCACACCACTAGCCTCGTGAAAGTAAAACTTCAAACACACCATGGGAAAGAACGAACCCATCTTAGAAGAAGAAGGAAAAATTTCTAGGGTGATATAAAGATAATATCTCATAGTTATAGGTTATGAATATCGTGACTAACATTAAAGGCAGATTGTGGTTTCACCATGTAGTTGGGTGGTTACACACAATGGAATTAATTTTTATTTAATAATTCTAATTGGATAGGTGGCCATAATGGCTGTGAGTTAGAAGATATTATTTAAACATAGGAAAACTCATTAAAAACACATTTTCTAGGTCCATTGAGGGTATCTCCACTATTAAAATTTAAAACATTGTTTATGGGGATAAAAACGGCCTTGAACAACATTCAAAATGATAAAAGGACATAAAAGTGGCATTAAGGGAAAAATTGTGTATGAAAAACCCGACAAGCCCCTCTGCCACTGATTGGTAACACACCGATCGGTGACACACCGATCATGTCACACCGATCATGTCACACTGATACTGTCACACCGATTGGTGACAAACTGATCAGTGTCACACCGATCGGTTTCACCGATGGTTGACACCGTGATGGAATCCTACTACTGAGACACCACCCTTAGAATCCAGACCTGATGTGTCCAGGGCGTTCCAAACACTAGAAAATTGGCAATGGGATAAATGAGGAGGGTCTGGGTCATTACATCCTGATTTATTATTAATTGTTTTATTATTCCCATTCACATGTTTCCTCCCTAGCGTTATCATGTTGTTTCATGTAGAGGGTAAGTATGGAATTGTGGTGATTATATGAGGTAGACGATCCAGCATGCAGCGGTTTGGTGTGGGATAATTAAAATTAAAAATGGATTGTGTGGAGTGATAGTTTTGATCTCAACATCATATTATATATTGTGATTACATTTTTAATAAGCATATGATATCATCCTAATAAACCCCTAATAACTCAAAAATATTATAACTAAAATAATTATTCATTTAGTTTCCTTTTTTATTTTTTGATTTTTATACCTTATATATATATATTAATATTGTTAAATTTGAAATCCATCCATATATAGTTTATTTTATTATTTTTTATTATATTAGTTATTATATAAATATTGTCAATAGAAAATGGGGAGTGAGAGAACCCTCCTCAAGAGATCATTCCTGGGGAATGTACTATATTAAATTCCTAGGGAATGACAATGTGTTGGCGAGAGATACATGAAAAATAATCCAAATCAATTTTTCATAATTTCTGGTTATTCCATGTTCTTAGAAAACAATAATATTTCTAAAAAATACAAAATAAAAATCATAAATTTCAAAAACAATAAAAATAAAAACACAATTCTATATCTTTAATTACTATAGTCATTGATAGAATTTTATAGTGATTATTCTAATGATTTTCCTAGAGTTAAAAGTTATTTACAAATGATAAAAATTTATCATTGAATATTCAATTATAGTAGAATTAATAATATGATTGAATAATTTAGAAGTCGAATGGAAATTACTTCCACATCCCATATGGAATTCAAATCTCAGAAATATGGTTGAGAAAAGGAGGAATCAAATCTTTATTTTCCAACAATATCAATTGATGAAACATGTAAGGAAGTATTTGTGAATTATATATTCACAAACATAACTATATCTTCATTATATAAGGTATAACAAGAATACATTCTATCTAATAAACACACGGTATATCAAGATGAATTCGATGAATATTTTGTTGATTATTTAAAAGATAAAAATTTCTTGTGATTCAACAGTTTTGTCAATGAAAAATCAGTACATCAATACATATATTTTTATTTAGAATAATACACCTCCCATGTGATGGAATTTTTAAAAAAATTACTATATATTTAATATATACCTTCATCCTAAAAAAACTACTCCAATATGAACTAATAAGATAAGAATAGATAAAATTGAGGCTAATCTAAGGATATAATCATTTTGTGAAACCATTTTACTTTTATTTTATTGAAAATGAATTTATAATTTTCCCATAATGGTTTAATTTTTTAGATTTTATATATACATGTATTTCCTTGGAATATTCCTATGAAAATGATAATACACCTTCTAAGATTGTTTTTATAGTGGCCCTTCTACATGAAAACGCATTCCATGATGACATACTTGAATGGGAAAATTTAGTTATTGATACTTCATGTTTTAATCATATTCATGTTGAATTTTTTTTTGACGTCCCCTACGATTATTTGTATAAAATAAAAATAAATTATAAATACCTTTATGTTTGTGTTAAAGATGATATAAATATAGTGGCAATAAATTATAAGGACATATTCTTTTTTATTCCCCAACCTTGCAAGATATACTATATTTTTATGGGGATAGAGTTGTTATAATTTATATATGTAGAACCCTAAAAATTATTTGAAGGAGTAAAAATTAGAAATAAAAACATTAGGTTGTCAAAATCTCTCAATCAACATCCACAAATAGACTTCGGGTGACCAATGGAACTTCTAACTAGAGGTAGCCAAAAATCAGTACACTCTTAGGGGGGAAAAATAAGTTCCATCAATATTATTTTTAAATTCACTTATAGATTCAATATTTTTCTTATTGTTTTAATTTTTTTCATGATTTATTGGTCTATGTGGTATAAAATTGGTTTTTAACAGATAACTACCACTGAAATATAATCTTTTTTTATGTTTACATCTCTTTGGTCTTTATTCCCTTATCTTTTTTTATCTTAAATGAAGTGAAATAATATCATATGTGTGGTTATAGTGTAAAATATATTTCTATTATTTGTGATTTTTTCCCTATCCATTTATTTAGGATCATTGAGCTTCATTGGATACTAATTTTCATTTTTATCTCTTGAATTCATTTTGAGTTAGTTTTCATGATTTTGAATAAAATGGATTATCAATGATTGTTAATGTGAAACATTTCTCTTGGATTTTATTTTCATGACTATTTTTTATTTTTGGTAATCTTTTAATCCATTCAAATAAAACACTAAAAAAATTTATTTCCTATACATTGATGGATTTTGAATCATTTGAACATATTCTTCATATTTCCTACACTTTCCTTAGAGAAATGAGGATTTTTTTGCAAACCAAAACCTGTAATTATTATCTTCAAAAGCATATGATTTTATAATTTTTTTTTGATATGACAGGGAAAATTTATTAGAAATAACTATTTTAACTTCATATCCACATTTAGGTTTTCACATTTTTTTACCCTTATAATCCCAAAATTTCAATATAGGTTTATGAAACATTAAATGGTGATTTTTCCTTACCTACATTTCCTTCAAATATTTTGAAAAGAATATGTGATGTTTGAGTATGGGGGAATAGAATTTTGTTTTTGTTCTATGGGTTACAAATATTTTGTGTGTGTGTGATATGTGTTACATTACTATGGGAATTTAAGGAATTATCATCAGTCACATTCACTCATTGTGCTTCATTTCTATCATATGGTTATCAAAAACAAATGAAATAAACAAATCAAATAAATAAATATAAAATATAAAATTACTAAAAGGTGGTGATATTGAATTATTTATTGTGATTAGATTTATGACTCCTTTTCATATCAAAAATTTATTTTATGCTTTTAATTATTTCATTTTATAGGATTGTCAAATCATCCTACATGAAATAAATTAAAAACCCCAAAAATTGATGAATACGGGAGAAATCAATTGAAATATTTCATTTTATTAACATTCTAAAACATTTCCCACATAAAATGATGATTTTTGTCATTAGTAATTAGAATTTGGTGATCTATATTTCTTCTGTTTTAACTTGAATATTCATTCATTTGTTAAAAGTTCATCCTCCTCTTTACAACCTTACATTTTTAAATATTTTATCCTCCAACCCTTGGACACAATATTTCATTTGAAAAATACCTCATTATTGAAAAAAATTATTCTCTCATGGTGAGGATAGATGATAATTTTAACTATATGATGGAGGTAAATTCATCTTCCAGTTTTGAGCATTGCTCCATATTTAATTTCCATTAGGTAAAGAGTGACATAAATTTCAATATGAGGTAGGTTTTATTGGTCGAAGGGTGGATTTTTGACGGTGAATGAATTTAAATATTATAGAATATAATGAAATTTAATTTTTCTTTCATTGCAGGGACATGATGAAATTGCATTATACAAAAAGATCTTGTAAATTTTATCACATTGAATTTTTTTTGTAGATTTTGATTCAGATATTTGATGATTTTCAAGGAGTGAAATATTTATGTTTGGGGGATTGATGAAACTCATAATAAATATATTTAATTCTATAATTAACTGTTTTAATCAAAAAAATTGATATTTTATAGGTAATTTTTAAAATTCTAGGTTTTTTTAATAATCTAAGTTTAATTGTGAAAATGAAGTAATTTTGGAATTTAATTATTTATATATCATTTTTTTCTACCAAAAAATATAATACACTAATCCAAATTGATAAATTAATGTTTTTTTAATTCCAAAAATTATGTTCTATATTTCATTTAACTATACCCAAATACTAATATATCATGATGATCCCTAAATAATTATCACAAGTCGGTCCCTGTATCTATTACCAAATTGAAAAACAATTGGATAAGGACCCATATATCACACATATATAGGGCCGAATGGTATTATTTTTTCACATGTTGTTAACTAAGAGTCAAAAAAAACTTTTTTTAATTGAGTAAACCTAATATTAATCCCCCATAGTGTCTATAAATGAATAGCAAATCAACACTTTATAATTTGAACTGTCTTCATTTGAAAAATTATTTTTGTTTTAAACATTTCATAAATTTTGATACGCATGTACAAATCAACTTACATTTTGTTGAATAATTTTTATAATGTATTGGAAAATATTTATTGTTTACACTATTCCCATTTTTAAGAATTTATTTTGAAAAATATATTTAATATTTTTTAGGAATTATTTTTTATCAGAAATTATCCCCTCTCATCCACATAAATGTAAACCTCCTCTACCATGTCAAAGAGTTGGTTATTTCCTATAATAAACATTTATTTTTACTTATATAACATTTATTTAAATGTTAAATACATGTTAGCTAGTTTTTTTCACATATTACCTTTTTATCTTCATTTTCTGTATCAGTTTCTTCCTCCACTCCCGTTATAACCACATGAATAGGAATAACTATCTTTGGAACTTATTTGAGGTGGTTGGGGGAGTGGTGTTTCTTGAGTTAAATATACTTATATATTTATATTTCGTAATTAGTATAGTTTTAGTCGTAGATAAATCATTATTTTTATAGGGATCAACCGTATTTATTAGATATTTTTTTCTTCTTGTTCACATTTATTCATCATCATCATCATCATAATGTTTCTTACAGAGGGATGGTATAGCATTACTGTAATGAAATGAGGGAGATGTTCTTAAATTGTTATGGTTAGTGTGGGATAATTAAAATTAATATTGTCTTCTATAGATTTTTAGAGTTGATATCTATATAAAATTGGTTAATGAGATTAAATTTTCAAACAACAAGGATAGCATCATCATGAACTCCTAAGAACATTAACGACTTATCACTGATATCTTTGTGTGTTTTGTTTTATATTATATTTTCAAATAAATAATTACTTATATATATATATATATACATATTTATATAATTGATTTCTAAAACCAACCATCATTATATTATTTTATTTTTTATAATTATATTATTTATTTTATAAAAAGTTACATTAGAATTTTTTTCTGTGAGTGGACCCCTTTAGATATCAACCCTAGGCAGTGCACTATATTACATTCTAATGTAATAACAAATTATTGGTGTAGAATCAGGAAAAATATCCCATATAATGTAATTTAATATAAAATATGTTTTTTTGAATTTTTTATAATATTGTATATAATTTCCCAACATTTAGTTTTCTTTTAATATAAAATGGATATTTATGTTTTGATATTTATATTAAAAATGGCATGAAAATTATATTTTTATAATCATAAAATCAAAATAGAAATTTTTCCAAAAAATAAACCAATTTCAAAATTTTGATTTAATTTTATTTGGTTTTTTTAATATTAAATTTTTAAATTTTTTTTCATTGAGACTATGTAAGCTAGATCCTTTATTTGGACGGATGAAAATGGATATTAATGGAGTGATGGGTCTGATTCGATTGATTAGAAAATGAATTTTTCTTTGGACCTAGAATAAATTATCAATCCATGTAAGGTTATAAAATATTTCTAGATATCATGGGATTAAATTTTTCAAACATCATTCAAAAAGTAAAAATTTCGGTTTTCAAAGGAACTCTATCCTAAAGGTGGCTCAATGTAGATTAAATTTTGGAGGCAGAATTCCTCACGTTCTCATATTGAAATTACAATACTTGTCCCTAAAAAAATATATTTAAATGTTTTTTCATTGAATGGTATAGTATTTATAATATTATCGAAGGTGTGGGTGAATTATTGATTCTGGGAAATATCTCTCACCATTTGGAATAAATATGTCCATGTGCAAATATATCTTCCATGAATGCTCCCCTATTTCTATTAAAATACTTTTTTCTATTATTTTATGCTTATAACATCACTGTTTATTCAATAAAAATCATTTTTTATTTCCTTTTAATATTTTTTATTTCATCTTTGAACATTTATAAAGTATTGGATATGAGATTTATGTTTCCCTTTCAATATATTACTTATAAAAGTCATATTTTCTGATGAAAAGTGTTCCCATGGGAGACTAGTATTTATTAATAGTTGATATAATTTATATGAATTTTATTTATATATTTTTATTCCATTAAAAAATAATGAAGAAGTATTTATTAATTAATTGAGTTTGAATTTACTCGGAACCTGATCAATTTTCATTTGGACTGCGACGCCCGACTTGTGTGAATCATGAGAGAGGTATTATTATCACGAAATCTAATAAAATTGTGAAACAATTTCATTGTGTAATTTTAATCCAAAAACACATATAATTATCATATATAAGGGGTATTTTCCATAATATTCTAGCAAAAAAAATTTGGATTTTGGATAACAATCAAAGTAGGGTGCTAGGATTGGACGTCCTTATGTTTACACATGGTTCATTTCTTCAAAAAAATTATCATTTTAATTTGCAATGGGTTAGGGACTAAAACATATTTTAATATCACAATTAAATGAATTTAAGTGAATTTTTATATATATTACTTAATTTTTAATGGGTATATTAGATCAATTATTTCATCACATAATGGTTTTAAAAAAAATTATTGATTTCTTCATTTTTCAAAACCAAAATAAATAAAAGAACACTTAAATTTTTTATTATTTTCACCTATTTTAAATTCTTCTTCTATCTTATTATTTTTTGTTTAAATCAATTACTCATTAAGATAATTACCTACGTAAAAAGATGTGTGAAATTAGTAAAAAATAACTTATATTTTGAGAGCATGTGCGATAGTTCTAATCAAACTAGAGACATTGTCATGCTGGAAAATGTTTTAACAAACCTATTTTTGGAAAGTTGTTTCTTTTCTATTCATATCATATTTCTTTTCCCCTCTAAAATATACTTTTACCTTCTTCCTTACCCACTTTTTAATGTTCAACCCATTGATTGAAACCACATTTGATGATATTGTACTGAACAAATTTTTTATTACCTTTTCTCTCCCAAATTGATTACAAGGTCTAACCCTCATTTTAATTTTTAATAAGACCCTCAATATGAAAAAACCATTAAGGCTTGAATAATAAAATATTGAATTTCATTTAGTGTCAAAATTAACTATTTCATTTTTTACATTATTTTTATAGTAGTTATCTTGGTAGATCATCTTAAAAAAATATTATTTTCAAAAAATGGATTTAAACAACAATTAAATTGAGATATCCATTCAAGAGTTAGATAAAACTAATGTTTATTATATACCAATATACATTTCATATAAATCTATTGAATCCTATTTTAAGCTAAAATATTTGTTGATTCATCTTCTCTCTAAATTTAATGTTCTCTTTGTTGAGGATCCAAACAATAATCTAAAATAATTTAATATAGATTTCTCAACCTATACACCAAGGATTGTATGTAGATAAAAAATAAATTTATAGTAATACACTTTAATATATGATGTAAATATAAAATATTTTATGTATTTCATACTACATTACGATGTTAAATATTGGATTAATTTGAAATTTACATTCTTACCATGATTATTTCCAACATGAAAGACAATGATGATTAAAAAGGATATATAAAGAATCATGAAATTTCATCGAGTGTGAAAAAATCTTTATCAAAAACTTCTATGATTGTCTCAATACCATGTATAATTTCATGGTTGACTTATCAATATGAGTATCATTAGTTTATTAAATCCTAATGGAAGATCAATTATTGATTGACAAGATGAACAAAACTCTCAATAATTTAGTGATCTTTGTACAATGACTATAATGGGAGTACATCAGATAAACCCCCCTTCTATATAAGATTAATTAATTGATATTAATATGGATGAATAAACCACTATGGTGACATAGATATATTTTTATCAAAAATCATTTCCAACAACTTCAGTGAAGCATTGTTGCATTTTTATTAAACCAAAAACCCAAAAAGATTGTTTCTCATCACTATTAGGGGTAGTGGATTATGAAAAAGTATAACCGAGGATACCACTTCAACAAAAATAAAAACATCCCAAAAATATTAGTATGAATAATTCACACCAACATACAATAATTGTTGGAATGATTTCTCAGATATTATGTATAGATCTAGACAACAACAAACTGTCCCTTTTCAAAATGTCATCCAGAAACCTCCACCTTATAGAAATGGTTTTTGACAACCCTAAAAGTGATTTTAATCCCAAGAATAAACAATTCAATGAAAAGGGAATCCTCAACCAAACGTACATTCTAAAAATATTTATATTTTGAAAATATTTCTAAATTAGAAGAATGAGATGAAGATTCAAGGTAAAGAGTTAAGGGAGGTAGAGATGAAAATGATCCAGATTACTTCTACAGTCAATGAAGTGGTAAACATGAAATTTGTAAGTCTTCCATGCCAAAAAAACCATGGTTAATGTTAGTGTTCACAAATTAAGTATAGGGAAGTAAACATGTGAGTGAAGTGTTCATGGAATCCCACTATGATTCACCCAATGTGATGAGATTCTACTATCAACTCTGGTTACTAAGGAACCAATTGAGAAATAAAAAGATCAGAATAAAATTTATAACTTTATTGTTGAACATTTTTAATTAATAAATAGAGTTTTAAAAACGAAAATGATGGTTTAACATGAGATGAAGAATGATGTTTTTGAAATCATTAACTGTGTTGAGATGGAAATCCCCATTAATGAGGCCATTAAGAAAATCCCAATGTATAAAAATTCTTAAAAGAACATTTTACCAACCAGTGTGGCCATATTAGAAATTATTCGATCATTGTTTAATGAAATGTGTCATCACTCATTATTCATACTCAAGAAATGACCCAAAATGAAAGGATCATTGGACATTAACCATCCCATACATAATAGTGTAGAAACACTCTTTTAATGCATTATGAGATTTGGGAGATTCCATTAAGGTAATTCGTCAGTATTTTTTACCTTCTTTATAGGTTGGTGAGTTGAAGCCGTCAAGATAGGTTGTTCTATTATCAATTTCTTAAAAGAAAAATCCAACTGGAGTCCATGAGGATTTAGTTTTTAGGAAAGATACATGATCTTTCTTGGAGATTTCTATATTCATAACATTATGGGAGACTAGATAAACTCTCCTGATCTAATTATCTTTGTTATTAATCTCATAAAAAATACTAAAGGATTATAAATGTCAATGATGGTACACTTCCAATGAATTTTGGATATGATGTAAATATTTTTATTGTTATGGACTCCATGAATTACACCTTAGAGGAATGTTATTCTATTAATAAATACCTTTTTGAACCACAATGTAAAATCCCCTTGTATTTTTATTTTAATATGAATTGAGAGATATGAAAAATGGTTCTAGGTTTATATCAAAGTTGATTTATAAACATGATCCAATGAACCATCCCTTATTTGATTTTATTTTTTATGTGGATTCACGTTATGATTCAGTGTATGTTATTTCATATCATGACATGGTTATTAATAATGCTAGTGGATTTTATGAATTATTCTATGATTCTCAGGATAACTATGATGATATTGATTATCATTGTACGAATATTTTAGTTCATTTTATATCCCCATAAAATCATCATCTTCCACATTGTAACTCATTCTAATTCAACGAAATCTAAAATATTCATATCGGTTGACTATTCAAACATTAAAAGGGATACTTTAAAAAAATATTCTCTTTGATCATGAAGAAAAAAATTTGAATCTTTTTACGGAGAACCTTTGTGAAATCATTTGGAACATGGTTAAATTTTTTTTATTATCCCCTCAAATTGAATCGATATGATTCTTTTGGATGGTAGTACAATACTTGTAAGAAAACCACAATGGATACAGAATTTAACACTTTTTATAGTTGTTAAAAAATATGTAAAATTATTTCTTGAGGAATGCTTCATTTATCTTATTTCAAATTCTATGTGGTTTAGTCTTATATAGAATTTTTTAATGAAATTTTTTGAATGAATTCTTAGAATGTGAGATAGGAGTTAGTTTTTTTAGGGTGGAAATTAGTTTTCATTTTTATATTGATTTTATGAAAAGAAATAAATCAACTGACAAGGACCATTTAACCCTCCTTTCATTTATCAAATGCTTAGGAGAATTTTTGGAAGTATATAGTATTATTTCCAAGATGGAGTTGGTAGTTATTTTGAAGTTCCATCTAAATAAGATAATCAAAATAACACTAAATTTAAATTCCCAATCAATAAATTTTTTTCATTAAATTATTCAATTTGGACATTGTAACACATTTGGTACCTTCCACATATTCATGGTGAGTTATTTTTAGTGGTTCTGTTGAGAATTATATTTTGGTATTCATAGATTATTTTTCCAGTTCTAGATCATCATTGGATGAATGTGTTTTTAGATTGGTAAAGGTGTATCATTTTTGTGTTGAGAAGAATCTGGTTTTGGACATTGGGAAATATCATTTCATGGTAGTGCATGGAAATCTAAGAGGAAATATAGTTTTATTTCAAGTAATAGATGATGATATGTCTAAATTAGATATTATTTCATACATTACATTCCGATAATGTCTGAATGAAATTATATCATTTCATATGGAATGAATGATTTTATTGAAGATTTATGAAATATTTTAGTAATGTTACTCTTCCTCTGTTACAGTTACTTCGAAAAGATTATTATTATTTTTATGATTCTTTTAGGTTTTCCATTTATGATATGAATAAAATATTCACCAAAAATGAAATATTACCTCCACTATGGTGGGATCATTCATTAGATATTATGTATTATTCTTCAAACATCACAATTATAGAGGTCTTATCACATAGGGTGGATGGGTTGTCCCATGTGATTGCTTCTGTGAAGAGGAATTTGGATTAAACACAAGAATATTAAACCAAATTTGAAATGTAGTTTCTAACTATCATATTTTCCATTGATAAATTCCACACTTATTTATTGGGATTAAAAGTCTTTTTTCTCTGATCATAATTCATTAAATTACCTCTTAAAGACGTTGGTTGTGAATCTATGACTTATTCATTGGTTTATGATCAAAATAGTATATTATTTACCTATAATAGGGGTGAATTATTGTTTATAAAATAAAATGAAACATTTTTCTGACCACATTAAGATGGTATTTCAGAAAATTAGTCATTCTAATTTAAAATAAACTAATATGAAAAACATTTACACCAATATTCCTTATAATCATATTTTAGGAAAATTTTATAACATAAAAATTAAACTTTTATGAATTCATGCACAATGGAAACAAACTTGTTAAAAAATTAATTAACATATAATTTCTGTAAGGAAAAACACAAATAACATAATAAACAATATTGAAACATTTACTGTAAGAGTTAAATATTTCAATAAACCTGATATTTGGCTTCTGTATTATTATTCAAAACATGCCTATATGTATATTGTTACCAAGGAATACCTCTATATTGAGATCGAATGATGATCTGTTTCCCTATAATTGGGCACCCTTGTTAAAAATATTTGTAAAATATGTCACCATAAACCATAGAAGGAATTTATTGAACTAGGTCATACACAAAAAAATTACAAAATCCATACTTAATGAATTTAAAAAATTCCTCAAAAAGAGTCCTTATATAAAACTCTCTAAATTAATACAATGAAAATTTCACACATAACAAGATGATAAAAACTATTCGCAACAAAATTTTATAGATTGGGTTTAGAATGCTTCATCCTCCTTAAATACATCTTATATTTAAAAGAAAACTCTTATTGTTCATATTCAACATTCTTCTTAGTTTGTTGCAATGATATCAGTTAGACTCCATATTTACTTGATAATTTTGAAACATCACCTTCATTTGATGCTTTTAATAATATACATTGTTATAGTTAAATTTTATTTCATTTGGTATATTAAGTAACCTTCGCCTAGTTTAATGATGTTTCATCATCTGGTAGATTTTATGTATATTCATATGGAAATCCTTTCCTCTCTGTCTAAAAAAGTCTTCCTATTAGGTTTGGAAGACCTTCATCTGATGGAATTTGTTATAATTTGACAACTATACTTTAAAAAATGTACATCTAATGATGTTTTTAATCGCAAGTCTGATGTAAAAATACATTTCATTCTGAATAATGAAAACAAAATTTGATTCAGAAGGGTTTCTATGTCTATTGAAGTATATTTCATACAAAAAAATAATACTATCTTTAGGGAATATAAAAGTCAGTACTGTATAAAAAATTATTGTTGTTGTTTTTTATTTTAAAAATTAAGGTTTGAATGTGTTTAAAGAATACTTTTGACCCAACAATCTAATATTTTTTTTAAGAAAAAAATTATAGCATTGTAATCAAATAACTAATGTTAAAGAAAATTGAAATACACTTACTCACATATTTTTAAAACCTTCTAACAATTAACATTTTTATGATTAAAATTGCACCACCATATTTATATTTTTCTAAAAATTCCCTATCACTAAAATTTTAGGTTCATTATCCAAAATCCATTTTTATTTTTCTTCAAGAAAAATATATATAGATTCACCATTTCATTAAAAGTATACATTTTACCTGATTTATGAACTAAAAAATAAAATTATTGGAGGTATAATGTGAACCTGAAATGCTACAAAAAAACACACTATAAATAATATATATATATATATATATTTAAATCATTCATAAAATATATATATATATATATGAAACATATTCATCCAAATAATATAAGGAACAAAAAAATTAAAAAAAACATTAATTAAAAAAATAAATAAATAAATATCATGTTTTATAGTCACAAAATAATTCAACAGTCTAATAGAAAATATCAATATTTCATTGAGTGATTTTTGACAATTAATTTTACCATTTTGATATCATATTGATATATCTCAAACTCATAAACAATAACCATGAGGTTTCAAACATCCACTTCAAGTACTTTTATCTTCCCATTCTCATTTTTTAGTTACAATCATTTTTATTTTATAGATTTATCCTCTTCACATTTTCTTATAATTCAACATCATCATTAATTATAACAGACATCATATTTTCATTATCAAATTATATTTAAAGAACCTCTAAACTCATTTTTGTTGAAATATTTACAACTAATTTCGGTGATTTTCTTAACCCATAAAATTAATTGTAATAAAATATTTATTCCCACGTCATGTGTTAGTTCCACTTAAAAAATTTCCTCATATTTCATGGGTCTATGTTATCTTTTCCCATAAAAACATTTAATATATCCTAATTCTGAATAGAAATTACCACAAGTTGTTTCACTAAATTTGAGTTTTTGGAAACATCAATTCTTACAGTAATATAGTTTCTTCTACATATTATATAGGGAAATGCGTTTATAATTACATCAACCAATTTTTTCACTTAATTGAAATAATTAATTCTAAATTAAAATCACTAAATAATTCTATTGGGAGGAATATCATTTGAATGTGATGAATCGTCTAGAAATGTCAGACTAACCATTATAGAGGGTTTATATTTATTTTCCCTTTCATCAAATTAACCATCCAATACTTCTAAAAAATCCACATTTTTACCATTTTATTTTAAAAAAAATTATTTTAGAATGATTTTATTCTTATTATAGATATTTTTCATTGTCTAATTCATAAATATCAACACATTTTTGTGATTTAAATGATAAGGATGTTAAGGTTTCAGAATATTCTTCATCAAAATTTGAATGATTTGTTAATTATTTCTCTATATTATAATATTCATTTTTTTAGATACATATTAAAATTTATCTTATATATATTTATATTGTGTATCATTAAACATGATTTCTTTTACTTTATTCTTCTAAACAAATATCGTTTATGGTGACTATTGGGGTTTTCCCCATTAGGTTGAATGGACATTGTTTATGCAGATGATGAATTATTGTTCCTTCATTACTACGTTATGTCTTGAATGTTCTTAGATAACCACTTTTATGAAATCCTTCATTGTATTTTCATTCTTATTCTTTCCAGACAACATTTTCATCCATTCATGTTTTATATAGCTTTCATAAGCTTGCTCATTTAAATCTAAATCATTGACCTTATCGAAAAAAATATTTTGATCATCAATTTTCTTTTCTTATATATTTTTCATAAATGAATAAAAATCCTCATTAGAAATTGTCTTCGACTTTTCCTTGGTATAGGGGTATTTTTAGCAGGATACCACTTTTCAAGGAATTTTTACCTTTTACTTTTTTTCAATAGTAGACGTAGCTCGTTCCTTTTTTCCATAAACTTATTCATAGTAGGAACATAGAAAACTTTCATATTATTGATATTTTCATCACTAATATATGTTTTCCTCTACCGTATTTCACATTTTTTATTTTGGATTAACTAATCATTCACAAATTTGTCTAAAAATATAAAAATTAAACATGGAAATAATATAATATTTTTATTTAAAATATAAATTCCACATACTCATGAAATTGAATAGAATCATCATTAAATTTATTTTCGTCATATTGAAAATAAAGCGTAAGACATAAATTTTTGGTAATTTTATAGTATCTTAATATCTTTTACTTAGAATATGAACTTATTGAACCAAAATTTCCACAATCCTTTCTTCTATATAAAATGGGGAACATTTTGAACTTTATCATATAATGTAATATAAAATGATTTAACCTTATATTTTTCAAAACCTCCTATATTTATAGGAAGATAATGTGTTTCTAAAATTTCCTCAGCTTCCAAAGGTATTTAAACTAATTCTATTACATATTA
Organism: Viscum album; assembly: GCA_963277665.1. Taxonomy (NCBI): domain Eukaryota; kingdom Viridiplantae; phylum Streptophyta; class Magnoliopsida; order Santalales; family Viscaceae; genus Viscum; species Viscum album. The sequence continues at coordinate 436,011,900 of OY728167.1, read as the reverse complement.
AATATTTAGTTTATATAACAATCCAAATAAGCTATATTTCATAACGTTTAAATTATCATCCTCACTGAATTTATCATTTGAAAATAATTCGCTAACTATCTATTGATAATGTTAATCATCTTCCTCCTTTGAAACATTTAATTTCATTAACCTTAATCACTACATATTTTTCGACTAATTATTTTTGCTTTTTATACCATCATAAATCTATCAATAATTCATCTATATCCATTTTACTGGAGAATTTAATGAATGAATACATATTTATGACAGAATATAATTTCAGAAATGGATGAACCTTAATGAAATATAAAAACTATGAATAACCGTGACTAGAGATATTCAATGAAAAATCATAGGTGGTGTAGATATTGTGACCCACATATCTATTCTACCCATGGGTGATGATTCATATTCATTATATTAAACTAATCATATTAAAACCCTTATTTAGATCAATTGTTGATACAATATATCAAAGTGATTTTATATGTTTTAACTCTTAATGTTTTAAAAATATTTTTATAATTTTTCATTTGATTAATATTTTTTCAAATGAAAATTGTAGTTTGTAAAATTATTTCATGATAAAAATTCATAAAAACAAATAAAAAAATAAAAAGGAATTTAATAATGAATATAAAAACATGTGACAAAAGAATTAAAAAATTACCACTCTGAGAGAAATATAAAACTTTTATAGAATTTTGTTAGGTTACATGTAACTAATTATTTTTTTAATATAAGAAAATATAGTTTCAAAAAATAAAAAATAAAACTTTTTCTAAAATATTTTAAGGAATGTTTGTGTAATCATTCTGTTGGAAACCTGATTCCAAAAAAATTTCCATGAAGATTGAAAACATTAAAGGAAGCTAAAAAAATTAAGAATAGAGTAAAATTTTTCTCCTCTATTTCAAGGAGTTATTTACTATAAGGAGATGGGTATCAAAGAAGTAAATATATGATAATTTTACACTGAAAACTCTTTAAATATATTAAATATATTAAAATACATTATAATTTAGGGAATTTTTAATAAAATTAGAATATTTTTCTATCATTATTATGAATTTTAATTTTATATCTTTTTCTTGAGAGTTATCCTGAAGGAAAATATGTCTTATATCTATATGATTTTATCGTGAGTGATGTCCTAAGCTACTATTAAAAGTTATGGTACTTGTGTTATTAAAAATCAGTTTTCCTAAAACTCATGCCAAAATTATTGAGTGTGTGTTGCATCCACAACGCATGAGAACAACAAATTTTAGCTGCTACATATTCAAATTAAACAATATAAATGGGTACTATGTATTCATTCTTACAATATTAAAAAACTAAATCCTCTCATATTAAATGAAACATTCCAGATGTACTTTTTAATTAAATTTTACATCCTCTAAAGTTAGCATCTGGAAAAAAATTAATTCAAAATCATTTCCATAAGATTAAAAAATTAAAAAAAAAATCCATTTTTCCCTCAGTGAAATCAAAAAATCATTTTATAGCATTGAAATTCTTCCATTTTATATTATCTTTTAATATCACACATAAGAATGTAGAAAAAAATAATACTATATAATTTGTAATAAGTTGTAGTAAAATACCAATCATTTCTCTAATATTATTTCGATCAAATGGTTTCTAAGATTCATAATGATCTATTGTTATTGAGGTTCTGATCGTATTACTTGTACTTTTAGTATTATTATATCAACATTTTTAAGAAAATAATTTATATTATTTTTTGATATATAAAAGATTCTTTTGGTTTTTAAGAAATTATAAAATGATATATAATAAGTTATTCAACATATTATTTTCATTTCAAATGAATATTTCAAAAGATACATAAATGAATCTAAAATTGATTTTTGCTTTGATCTATATTTGATGTAATCAACCTAATTTTTTACTATTATGGTTTTCTTAAATGATTTTTAATGAAAAGAGTCATATATGAAACTTCATTAATATAATTTTTTCGTGAAAATTCCATTGAATATGAAATAATAGGCTCTTGGGGATTCGTTATGTCCATTATGTGACATAGAATTTGTTAAAAAATAATTTAGAGATTACATTTGGAATCTAGGTGGTTATTCAGCGAAAAAAACCTCCTGAAAATATACTTTATGAAATGTATTCTTATCGTCCAATTGAAAAAGTGTGAAATTTAATAATGTTTCTTTTTATAGAAGAATAAAAATAGATTTTAATATAGATACTAGAGAAAAAGTTTCTTCATAGTCTATTCCTTCATGTTTCTTGTATCCCTTTGCAACAAGTATTTCTTTATATCTAATAATTATTCTATTTTCAGAACATTTATTATGAAAACGAAATATAACTCTAATTATAAGAAAATCATTAGAATTTTTTCCTAATTTCCAATTTTGATTCTTTTGAAACACATTATGTTCATCTAGCATTAATTTTACACAATATTATTCACCTAAATCCCCTATAGGTGTTTTTGGTTCAAATTGTTATAGAAATGCACAATATACAAATTCTATTCTTAAGGGATATATACTTTTGATAGGTTTATCTACATCACCAGTTATATTGTTAGTTCAGTAATACCATAAGATTCCCTGATTTTTTAGGTTTATAAAATGAAATTCGTCAAAAATGTTTGAATTTCATCTCAAGGTATAACTTGAGAAAACAATTCACCATTTGTTCACTTGTATTAATAATTTTATAATATGGGTGGAAAATTATTTTTTGAAATAAAATTTGAAATGTTGTTTCGGTTATTTGAAAGAAAATGATATGTTTTATAAAAAAATTTCATGAACTATTTCTGGAATAGTAAATATTGTTTTATTAATGAATCTTTAATCCTTACTAGTTTTGGAATCTGTAGGAAATAATCCTTCATAAACATATATATAAAATTTATGTAAGTTATATTTAATATTCATGATGAGTACATTAAAACAAAAAAACTTTGAATATAGATGAATTTGATTTATTTATTTGTGTAACTAATAAGGAGATTCACTTAAAAAAGGCCAAAGTAAAACCTAATTTGTATCATAGTGGATAATAGACTTTTCTTCAACCCAGATATGTTTAGTAGTAATGTATTCACTCAACATTGTTTGAGTAATCTCCTAAATATCTCTACTTTTTCTTTTAACTATAATACCTTGTTGAGTTTTTATAGGTTCTAAGAATGTATGTATTATACCTTTTTACTAGAAAAATTATCAAAATAAGGATTTAATAATTAACCAGTGATGATCACTATGAATTTTCATTAAAAAAGGATATTCCTAATTTTTATCTCAGGATACTAAAATATTAATATAGAAAGAGAATTCAAAATTTACTCTATATTAGATACCAAGGTGTATCTAGTGTATTCATTTACAAATATATATACATTGTATTTTCCTATAATACATCCAAATTGTGTTGGAGAAAATTATTATATGTGCACTAACTATAAAGTAACATAAGTTGAAACATCACTAATATACTTAATGTTTACCTTATTTTTATTTATAAATAGGCAAGGATAAAAAACATTAAAAGAGTTAAAACTACCTCTAGTAAATCTATAATTTGTCCTTTATTATGAATGTTAGCTAAATTTATATTTTATTAGTTTTCGAAGTTTCTGTTCCATAACAAATATTGACTTTCCATTTGACTAATGAAATTAATATCCTTTCATTTATGGTCTACTATGTTTAGTGGGTAAATAATCTCATTCATATCATAAGAAGGAATAAATTTACCATTTTAACATTGAAAAATATATTTATTATAACAAAATCTTACAAGGTCACCTGAATCACATAATTGAATTATGGTAATGAGGTTTTGGTTATGCCCTACAAAAAATAAAATATTTGAAATTAAAGGGTTTCCAATAAGAAAAATATTTATTATTCTAGATATCACTCCTTTATTATTATCACATAAAGTGACATTACTACCCTTAATATTTATAATATTCAGAAATAATTTCATATTTCTGATTAGGTTCCAAGAACGTACACTATCCATGTACCAAATATTTATTTTGTTTTATGATTTCATAATTCATAAAATATTGGAAACATAGTTTTTTGGAACCTAGAATTTCTTGGGTCGAGATGTAACACGCTGAGATTTTATTAGAAATATTAATTTTTTATGCCTATGTTATATGCAACACCATAGTGATCTTTCAATACACACAACATTGTCTTGGCTTGCGTTATACGCAAGAGCAACCTTCCTCGATAGCTTTCATCGTACACAATACCAAGTTTCACTAAACAATGATATATTATTTTAATATTATGGACTAGCCATTATTAATAGTATTAACTGAATTTTGAATTTTATAACATTATAATTCATCAAACACATTTTCTAGAATGATGTATGAATATAAAACCATGCTTTGAGATAAAAGAAGTATTTTTCAAAAAATGCTATTTTCCGCCTTTTGATGGAACACCAATTTTAAATTTAATTTTTGAAAATTTTATGAGTTCAATTTGAAAAAATAAACATCTTATTTTTAATTATGATATAACAATTTACATTGTATAAAGTTTGATTCTTTTCTGATAACATTCATATTTTGATGAATAGTAAAAATACGCTAATTTTTAATTGAAAACAACTTTTTTCATAAAAATAATTTAAATGATTAAAATATATTATTGAATGGTTTTAATTTATAAATAAAATATATTTTTACCATTTAACATAACTTATGCCATTAACATTAATTTTGGATTAAATTCATAGGTAAAAATATTTCAAACTTTGGCAATGTTTTAACTTTTAAAACCCATTTTCTTAACAACAATATTAATTTTATATTAATTATTTCAACTTATGTGTTTTAAATTTTGAAAAATGGAATCCATATTTGGATTCAGTGGGTCAAAATTATGTTAATAGGTTACTTTTTTGATATTATAAATAGTAACTACATTACTTTTTATTTACTACAGTTAAAGGTAAATTAGGTAATTAAGTGTAAAAATAAGATTGTAAAATTACCCTAACACTTGACAAATTTCTATTTTATTATTAAAAGTCTACCCATATCACTTAATGGTCAGAATATACAAATTTCATGGACCTTCGAACATGAAAATGATATAATTATTATTAAAACCAATGAAAGTGACAATATGTCACTCTCTTATATCTTATAAGTGTAATAATTTAAATTTAGTGATAAACTTCATAAAACATTGAAACTGAATAGTATCCAAAAATATAATAAAATTATCTACATCATTTAAGTTTATTTATAATTTTTAGGGATTAAATAATTATCAATAATGATGACACAATAGTGATGTTGAAATCATTTTATTAATTGAAATATAAAATAAATGGTTTTAAAAATATTAAAATAAGTATTATATAAACTAATTAATGTTCTCCAAGAATTTACTAGATAAATATGACATGTTATGAATCTATTAAATTTTTTTAGAACATATATTCTGTATATATTATATTTAAATTCAAATAAATGAATAGTGTGAAAATTGACACTATTGTTATTTTATATAAATAACATATTATAAAATTGTTTAAAAATCACAAATATACTTCAGAATTATAAATTAAATATATATGATATAAAATGTCATAAAATTTAAAATTATGGAAAATTCACAACAGATATGTAATTACATATAATGATTTAAATTTTATAATATTATTACCATAAATAAAATTAAATAGAATAAATAATGATAAATGAAGTTGATAATGATTAATATAAATCCCAACTTGTCTAAATTTTATTTTTTGATGATATTACAACCCTATCTCATCAAATCTTCGCATTTGAGTAATTTTGTATGTTTTTAATTGGGGTTTGAATTAATTATAAATTAATATTTATTAGATTTCCAAAGATGCCACTCTCCTCCCTTATAAAAGGGCACCACCTCCCTCTACTCCTCATAATATTTTGAGCCTTCAAGCTCGGCCAAACCCTGACCATTTCCATTATAAACATACCTAGAGACGTACTATTGGTCCTCGTCTTCTTCAAATACCAATTTTAGTGCCCTAAGAGGAGGTTTCAAAGAGGCGTGTCGAACAAGAGGTAATATCCGTTACCGATTCTTTCAAAAAATTTATTCTTCTACTTCTTATTCTTTATTTGATTAATTATAATGAAATAAAATAAGTATCAATCATATAAATATATGTTATTATAAATATTCAACAACCCTATTTCACCTTCTATCCATCCTACGGTAAACAAAATCATTGCACGTGCGTATGTACGGAATGCTGTCTCCACACTGTGGTGTAATCTATTTTCCACCCCCACCATAATTGGATGGGTATAATGGTGTAATGAATAACTATATATTATTAATATAACAAGTTACTAATTCTTAGATATTCTATTTTCCACTCCAATAGCATTTAATAATTATGGGAATGATATCATCGGTCGTGCGTACATATGGCATACCATCTCCACGGTGCGATGTGATTCGTTTTACATTATCTTCATTAAACCATGATTATATAAACGAATTGAAAGAATAAATATGATATATATTATACTAATAATATTATTTAAATGATGTATTAATAATATAAAAAGAGGAAGAAGTATTTATTTGACAAAACACGCATAATAACATAATGCAATGAACAGCCGAATAACAAGTATCAATGAAATATTACAAATAAAAAGATAATAATATGACCATATATGATATCATAACAATGAATATGATTCTGTAATTATTCAATTACATTGTTTAAATCATTATACATGATGTTCAGATATGTACCAAGCATATCATACCTAAAGTAAGGGAAAATCTCGCAATCTATATTTTTATCCATGATTGTTTATACTTCGGTATTTACTAGGGCATATTTATCATCCACATCATTGTTTCCTCAATATATAATATTATTTCTATCTTCCAACATATTTTTATATCCAATTGTGTCTATTGGTGAATTTTTAGTTAAATATATGAAAGAAATCTTTTGTTGTTTTTTAGTACGAGGTACTATTTGACTTTTCTGGCCATAGTACGAGAAGAATGATTATTTTTATCTTATACGACAATTATGGATTTTTATAATTTCATAGAACATTATTTCCATGAAGCTTCCTTTAATGGTTTTCAAGTTTGATTTCAATTAACATATTTTAGATTAAAAATTTATGACATGTTGAGACAGGAAAAATGTTTTTGAAGAAGAAATGATATTTCCATTAGGAATTGAGTTCAAGTGTTTTATCAAAATTATTTTCCATCTAAGATTATATAGGGTTATGTTTCATTCCTTATTATTACATTGATATGGTTATGTTATGATGGAATTATTTTTATGAAGTCCTTTTAAGGATTATGTTTTGATGGAATCACGTTTATGAATCCCATTATTATTACATGGGCTATGCTATGATGCATGACTTATGATTTTGGGTCACACATTACAACGGTTTCATTAAGAGATGGGTGAGACCTATATCATCCTCCAATGCATTGGGTAATTATTTATATCCCATGATATAGAGATGTCTGGAATGTCAAGTTAATCTGGTTCGGTGATATAGAACTGGAACGAGGAGTGAACTCGGTTAAATAATGGACTTTGTCCTCTATGATGGTCTTGGAAAAGATCCTTGACTAATATGAAATTATTTTATATGATTATATATGTATTCCAAAAAGTTTCATGTTTTACGTTATGATTATTGGAATTACATTTCACTACAATGATTTATCCCATGTCATGATATTTTGATCACTTTTACAGGATATGATTTTCAATATGTTATTTTATTATGACTATGATATGATTGATATTTCCTTTTTTTACCTTTACTGTGAATTTGAGCTCACCCTTTTGTATGTTTTCATTTCCCCAGGTCCGGAAGAAAGGTATTCAGTAGGATATTCCATAAAGGACTCTAAATATGATGAAATAAACAGAAGACAATGTAGATGTTTTATGAACCAGTTGTTTATGTTTCCCAGTTTCTAAAGGAACAATTCCTATACTATCCTATCATGGTTTGGTTATGTGTTGTAATATGTATGATTAAATTCTGATGTAATAACCATATATGTAATGTATGGTTTGTTATATTTGTTATCAGAGGAAAGTTATAGTCAACCATTGGAAACTAGGATGTGAATTCCTTTGGAAGAACCCTAAGGATATGTCTACGGATAGAACATAATCATAGTGTTTTAGAAATAACCATGAATAACCTTTGATAAGAGCTAAATTTTCCAATTTTATTACTGATTATGTGGTTTTCCTATTTTAATTAGTGTTTCTCACACTATTATTCTTGGATTTAGTCAATGGCTGGAACCCGAAGAAACTGTGTTAATGCTGAATGCGATGGGAAATGGAATAATTATACCCTTGAGAAAATAAACGTTATGGGAGATGGAATGAAAAATCTTGTAGCCATGCTCACACAACTTTCTCAAGCTATGAATCATGGTAGCCTTCCAAATGAGGAAAGGAAGGAGAAAAATTATGTTGAATCCGTCATGAGGCAGCATCCACCTTCATTCAGCGGGTCTTCTGATCCATTAGTGGATGAACAATGGAACAGTACCACTGAAAAGATATTTGCAGTCCTTCAATGTTTGGAACATGACAATGTTTTCTTAGCAGTATAACATTTGGAAGGTGAATCTTATCAACGGTGGAATCTTATCAATAATATAAGGCAAAGGGATGAAAGTGAGTCCATGGAATGGGATGAGTTGAAGAACATATTTTTCAATAAGTAATTCCCTCGTATTCTTTGAACTAAGATGGAGAAGGAGTTTCTTGAACTGATGAAAAAGGATGATGAATCTGTTGGTACCTACAAAGCAAATTTTACAAGACTTGCAGGGTATGCTTTCAAAATTATAATCCAACCTGAGAGTAATATCGATCGATTCTTTATTGGCTTAAAACTAAATCATCAAATGGCATTAGCAATAAGGTACATCAATATCTACGAAGAAATTGTTCGATGTGCTCTCATGGTGGATATGGAGATTGGAGTAACACATCAATCATATGGGTTTGATAGGAAGAGGAAAATGGAATTCAATGGAAAATCTAAAGACCACACCGAAAAGAAAATGAGTTTTCCCTTATGCTCAATGTGTGGAAAGAAACATGAAGGGAATTGTCATAAAGGGACAATTATATGTTTTATGTGTGGAAAATAAGGTCACCAGGAAATTGAATGTTGAAATAATGGGAAGAAGAGGTCTAATGATGCGAATAAAGAAAGGGACAAAAAGAATGAACCTTCTACACTTCAATGCTTCAAGTGCTAGGAAATGGGGAATTATGACAATCAATGCCCTATTCCAATGGTTTTTGATGATTATTGATTTCAACAAACTCTTAAGGCTAAAGACAATGGAAATTCACAAGCAATTTCTATCGGCGATGTGGAGTACGATAACGAAGTGGTGAAAGGTACACTTACTATCCACCATAAAGAAGATAATGTTTTATTTGATTATTAATCCACCCACTCTATTATTAATGAATAATTTTCTAAGGGTATCACACTATTATCTCAGCAATTAGATATTGAGTTAGCAATGAAAACCCCGAATGGCACAACAGTTGCAACAAAATATTACAATTCATCTCATATTGAAGTTTGTGGGAATGTGATTCCTGCAAATATTGTGATCCTTCCTATAGTGGATTTGGATGTGATTCTTGTCATGAATTGGATTTCTTTATATGGAGCTCATATCAAATTCCAAAGAAGGGAAGTCACATTTAATATTCCCAATCAATTTTCTATAATCTATCGATGTAAGGATGAATATAACATTCCAATCGAAATTTCTTCCATATTATTGGTCGCGAATCAAATAAATGAATGTTATTTAGCTAAAATGGTTGGAGAGAAAATCAGGATTAATAATATTCCCATTGTATGGGAGTTTGATGATGTCTTTCCAGAGGAATTTCCAGGTCTTCCGAAAAATCGTGAAGTAGTGTTTTCAATATAACTCATACCGGGTGCTATGCCTATTTCAAAGACACCATATAGGGTGGAACAAATTAAGTTGTAGGAATTGAAGAAGAAACTCTAAGAGAATCTTGATAAAGGATTCATACGCCCTAGTGCATCACTTTAGGGATCACCTATTCTCTATGTTATGAAGAAATATTGATCAATGAGACATTTCATTGATTATCGAGAACTTAACACGATAAATATCAAGAACAAATATCCTCTCCCACGCATTGATGACTTATTTGACCAACTATGCAGAGCTCAATACTTTTCCAAGATTGATCTTTGTTCAGGGTATCATCAATTAAGGGTCAAAAAGGATGATATACCAAAGACGACATTCCATACAAGGTATGGACACTACGAATTTATAGTGATGTCATTTGGACTTACTAATTCCCCTACTATTTTTAGGGATCAAATGAATAGAGTCTTTAGAGACTATCTTGACCAGTTTGTGGTGTTCTTTATAGATGATATTCTTGTCTATTCAAAGAGAAAGGATAAACATAAAGATCATTTAAGAATTGTATTGAAGACTTTGAGAAAGTAGAAGATTTATTCCAAATTTACTAAGTGTAAATTTTGGCTTCAAAAAGTTTCATTTTTGGGCATATAATCTCCAAATATGGGATATCTGTGGATCCCAAAAAACATAGGTTATCGAAAGATGGTTGAGACCAATAACAGTAACTAAGATCAGAAGTTTTCTTGGCTTGGCTGGATATTATCGACGTTTTGTGAAACATTTTTCATGGTTATCTAACCCACTCACCAAATTGACTCGAAATGGAGTTATGTTTGTTTTGACGAAGGAATGTTATGAGAATTTCATGGAGTTAAAAAGAATTTTATCTAGTGCACCTATGCTCACACTGCCTTGTAGTGGAGATAGTATAATGATCTATAATGATGAATTCAAGAAGGGATTGGGGTGTGTTATCATGAAAAATGATATGGTCACAGCTTATGCCTCACGACAGCCAAAAATACATGAGCAAAATTACCCAATTCATTATTTGGAGTTAACTGAGGTAATCTTTGCATTAAAAGTATAAAGGTATTATATTTATGGTGAAAGGTGTGATATTTATACTGATCATAAAAGTTTAAGGTAAATTTTCACACAAAAGGACCTGAATATGTGCCAAAGAAGATGGTTGGAGTTGATTATGGATTACGACTGCTCTATTATTTATCACCCTGGGAATGAAAACAAGGTGGAAGATGCATTATGTCGACAAGACCATTCCTGCTTATCCATGATGAGGATCACAAAAAATCAAATATTTAAGGATTTAAAAAGGTTTAATCTTGAAATTATAATGGAAGGGAAAAAATATTATCTTTCTCAAATGAATTTTCAACCATCTATACATGTGATGATTAAAGAGTCACATAAAGTTGATGTAAAGTTACAAAGGAAGGTTTGAAATGTCTCTAAATTACACATTGATTGTGATGATATAATAAGGTTTCAGAATCATGTTTGTGTTTCTAGCATCCCAGAATTAATAAAAGAAATATTTGATGAGGCTCATAGTTCGTCATTCTCTGTTTATCCTGTAAGTACAAAGATGCACAAGGACCTGAAAGAGTACTTTTGGTGTGATGGTATGAAAAGAGATATCGCTGAATATGTCTCTTGACGCTTGGTTTGTCAGCAAGTTAAAGCTGAGAGACAGAAGTCTAAGGGGGTGCTACAACCATTACCCATACCAGAATGGAAATGGGAAAACATCACTATGGACTTTTTCACTAGACTTCCTAAAACATCCAAAGGCAATAACGCCCTCTTGGTTATAGTTGATCATCTTATGATGTCAGCACACTTCGTTGATATTACAGAAGATTTCCCTCTGGATTATATTTCTAGTATATATGTAAAGGAAGTTGTAAGATTTAATAGTGTATGACTTTCCATAATATCTGATCGGGATCTGAGGTTTACCTCAAAGTTCTAGAAAATTCTTCATCATACTCTGGATACAGAGTTGTGTTTCATTATTTCTTATCATCCTCAGATAGACAGTCAGTCTGAGAGGACAATTCAAACTCTAGAAGACATGTTAAGAGCTTGCTCTATGAATTTCAAAGGTGGTTGGGATCAACACCTACCTTTGGTGGAATTTTCTATTAATAATAGATTTCACTCCAGTATTCAGATGGATCCTTATGAATCTCTCTATGGTAAGAAATTCATAACTCCAACTTGCTGGGATGAAGTTGGGGAAAGAAAGCTACACGGACCTGTTCTTGTTGACGAGATGGCAGAAAAGTTCAGATCTATTAAAAAACACATAAGAGCAACTCAGAGTAGAAAAAAAGTTAGGCCGACAACTGAAGAAAAGACCTTGAGTTTGAATTGGGTGATATAGTGTTCCTACGAATATCTCCTTGGAATAGAGTAATGAGATTTGGAAAGAAGTGAAAGTTGATTCCTAGGTATATCAGTACTTTTGAAATACTGGATTGTGTTGGGAATGTAGCTTACCTATTGGTGCATCCACCAAATCACTCTCAAGTTCATGATGTTTTCCATGTATCTCTCCTGAGAAAGTGCATACCTGATCCTTCAATGTACTAAGATCAGAAGTTGTACCACTAGAGCAAGATATTTCTTATGAAGAACAACCGATATAGATTTTGGATCATAGCGACAAAGTTCTATGAAACAAGACCACTTTCTTGGTTAATGTTTTACGGAGGAACCACCAATTAGAAGATGCTACATGGGAGATTGATGATATGATGAGGGAGAGGTATCCTCATCTGTTTGTTAAGAAGTGACGAATTTCGAGGGATAAATTCATTTTAAGGGGGGTAGAATGTAACACCCTGATATTTTATGAGAAATATTTTTTATGTCTTATGTTATATGCAAAATCAATGAAAAATCTTTCACTACACACAACACTGGCTTGTCTTGCATTACATGCAAGAGAATCCTTCCTTGATAGCTTATGTTGTACGCAATACTGGGTTTCACTAAATAATGATATATTATTGAAATATTATGAACTAGCATTTATGAATAGTATTAACTGAATTATTAATCTTATAACATTATAATTCATATTACACATTTTCAATAATGAGGTATGAATACAAAACCATTTTTTGGATAAAAAAAGTATTTAAAAAAAGCAGTTTTCCACCTTTTGATGCAACACACATTTTAAATCTATTTTTTAAAAAATTTATGAGTTATATATGACAGATTAAACTTCTTATTATTAATCAAAATAAAAAATTTACATTGGATAAATTTTATATACTTTTCTAATAACTTTCATATTATGATGAATAGAAAATATACGCTAATTTTTAATTGAAAACAACTTTTATCATGAAAATAATTTATATGGTTAAAATATATTATTTAATGGTTTTAAATTGTAAATAGAAAATATTTTTACCTTTAAATATAATTTATGTCATTAGTATTAATTTTACATTGAATTCATAGGTAAAATTGTTTCAATCATTGGCAATGTTCTAACTTTAAAAACACATTTTCTTAACAAAGAGATTAATAATTAATTAATTATTGTAACTTCTATATTTTTAATTTTTAAAAATGTATTCAATAGTTGGATTCATTGGGTCCTAATTAAGTAAGTACGTTACTTTTTTTTGATATTATGAATAGTAACTACGTTAATTTTTATTTACTAGTGTTAAAGGAAAATCGGGTAATTAAGGGTAAAAATAAGATTGTACAATTACCCTAACACTTGCGAAAATTCTATTGGATGAATAAAAGTCGAACCATATCACCTAAGGGTCAGAATAAACTCATTTCATGGTCCTTTTTACATGGAAAAGATATAATTATTATTAGAACCACAAAAAGTTACAATATGTCACTCTCTTATATCTTATAAGTGTAATAATTTTAATTTAGTGATAATCTTCCTAAAACATCAAACATGAATAGTATCCAAAAATATAATAAAATTATATACATCATATAATTTTATTTGTAATTTTTAAGGATTAAATAATTATCATTAATGATGAAACAATATTGATGTTGAAATCATTTTATTGATTTAAATATCAAATAAATTGTTTTAAAAATATTAAAATAAATATTATATGAGCTAATTAATGTTCTCTAAGAATTTTATATATAACTATGACATGTTATGAATCTATAAAATCATTTATTTCGAACATATCTATTTTTTATATTTTTTTTTAAAATTCAAATAAATAAATACTGTGAAAATTGACACTATTGTTATTTTATAAAACAATATATTATACAATTGTTTAAAAATCACAATAATATTTCCAAATTATAAATTGAAATTTATATGATCTTAAATTTCATAAAGCATCCAATTATTTACAATTCACAACACATAAGTAATTATTTATAATTATTTAAAATTTAAAATATTATTACGAAAAACAAAATTAAATAGATTAAATTAGGATAAATCATATTGATAATGTTCAAAATAAATTCCCAACATGTCTAAATTTTATTGTTTTATGATATTACAACCCTATCTCATATAATCTTTGAATTTGAGTAATTTTTGAAGTTTTTATGTTGGGTTTGAATTTATTATAAATTAATATTTTTTAGATTTCTAAAGATTCCCCTCTCCTCCCTTATAAAAGGGCACCTCCTCCCTCTTCTCTTCACAAATTTTTGAGCCTTAGAGCTCTGCCAAACTATGAAAATTTACCTTATCAACATTTTTAGAAACATACTAGAGGTGATGGTCTTCTTCAAAGACCAATTTTAGTGCCATAAGAGAAGGTTTTGAAGAGGCGTGTCGAAGAAGAGGAAATATCTGTTACCAATTCTTTCAAATTTCATTCTTCTTATACTTCCTCTTATTTATTTGTTTCATTATAAATTAATAACATCATTATCACTCATATAATTATATTTTATTATAAATATGAAACAACCCTATTTAACCTTCAATCCATCCTACGGAAAACAAAATCACCGCGCTTGTGTGCGTACAGAATACCTTCTCCACGTCGTGGTGTAATCTGTTTTCCACCACCACCTTACTTGGATGGGTATAATAGTGTAAAGAATAACTATATATTATTATTATAACATGACACTAATTCTGAGATATTTTATTATCCACTCCAATAATATTCAATAATTATGGGAATGATATCGTTGCTCGTGTGTACATACAGCTTACCATCTCCATGGTGAGATGTGATTCGTTCTACATGAGATTTATTAAACCATGATTATATATAAAAATTGAATATTTAAATATGATACATTTTATAAAAACACCATTATGTAAATGATGTAGTTATAACCTAAATAGAGAAATAAAAATTTATTCGACAAAACACAGATAATAACTTAAAGCAATGAACACATGAATAACAAGTATCAATGAAATATTACTAATAAGAATTTAAGAATATGACCATATATGATATCATAACAAATAATATGATTCCAGAATAAGTAAATGACATTGTTTAAATCATTATACAGGATTTTCGGATATGTACAAAGCATATCAGACCTAAGATAAGGGAAAATCTCGCAATCTCAATTTTTATCTGAGATGGTTTATACTTCGGTATTTATTGGGGAATATTTATCTTCTGCATCCATGTTTCCTCAATATGTAATATTATTTCTATCTTTCTACAATTTTATAAATACAATTTTAACTATTGGTGAATTTTTAGTAAAATATATGAAATGATTCTTTTGTCGTTCTTCGGTACATGGTACTTTTTTGACTTTTCCAGGCAAAGTATGAGAAGAATTTTTATTTTTAACTTATAACAAATGAATGGATTATTATGATTTCATAGAACATTATTTTCATTCAAAATACTTTAAAAGATTCAGGTTTATTTTTAATTAACTTCTTTTAGATTAAAATTTTATTTTATGTTGAGAAAGGAAAAATGTTTTTGAAGAATAAAGTATATTTTCCTCAGGAATGGAGTTCAAGTGTTTTATCAAAATTATTTTCCATCTATGTTAATATAGGGTTCTCTTTCTTTCCCTATTATTACATTTATTTGATTATGTTATGATGGAATAATTTTTACGATGTCCTTTAACGGATTATGTAATGATGGCATGATGTTTATGAATCCCATTGCTATTACATGTGTTATTCTATGATGTATGATTTATGAATTTGTGGCACACATAAGAATGGATTCATTATGAGATGGGTGGGACCTATATCTCCATCCAATGCATTGGGTAAATATTTATATCCCATGAGATAGACGTGGATGAAACGTCCAATTAATCCGGTTTAGTGATACAGGACTGGAACGAGGATTGAACTCGATTCAGTAATGGAATTTGTCCACTATGATGGTCTTGGAAAAGAGCCTTGACTAATATGAAATTATTTTCTAGGATTATTTGTGTATTCCAAAAAGTTTCATGTTTTATGTTATTATTATTGGGATTACATTTCACTACTATGATTTATCCCATTTCATGATATTATGATCTCTTTTGTAGGATATTATTTTCAAAATGTTATTTTCTTATGAATATGATACGATTGATATTTCATCTATTTATCCTTACTATTCATTTGAGCCCACCATTTTGTATGTTTTCTTTTCCCAAGGTCTACAAGAAAGTATTAAGTAGTATATTCCAAAGGGGACTCTAAATATGATGAAATAAACAGGAGACAATGTAGATGATTTATGAACAAGTTGTTTATGATTCCTAGTTTCAAAATACACTATACCTATAAGGTCCTATCATGGTTTTGTTATGTGTTGTAATAAGTATGGTTCAATTCTAATGTAATAAACATGTATGTAAAGTATCGTTCATTATACCAGACTTGTTATCAAAATGTAATTTTGGAATCTATATTTTTCTAAATATTTTGCATAAAAAATTGCTAATAATTTAGAAATGTAAGCTATATCAAAAGTGAAGGATTTTATATTTTTCAATGGACAATTTTTTTTGAGTGGGATCTACTTTTACAATTCATACAAAATGGATTACTTTTTAAAACAAAAGATTTATTTCTTATACGAGGGTTAGATGTTGTAAAACCTATTCCTGATGTATTTCGATGATGTTCTCACCTGTATGTACAAGCTATCAAAATTTTCCTTCCGAAAAGAAAATTTTTATAGTAACATTTTTTAGAATCAATATTTCTAATTTTACATTAAAAACTAAATATTTATTATAAATAATTTCGGAAAAAAATATTTCATATTAAATTAGATAATAATATTTGGAATTTATATGGAATTTTTTTAAATTCTTCATTTATATGTGGAAATTCTAGCCTCTTCAATTTTATAATTTTTTTATACATTACTTTTATTTATAGTGGAATATCTAGAAAAATAATCATAACATGTTAAAGAACTATCTTCATCCTATGAAGTAATTTTTATTCCTATAATGATGTTGGGCTATTTTCCTCATCCAAAATAGGATATTTATGATTTAGCGTTACGTCCGTTTTTTTATTTAGAAGATATCATATAAATGATTCATTTATTGATCTATGGACTTACACAATATAATCCTATAATATTCTAACAGTAACTAAACATATTTGAATATTATTCTAATTTGAAATATTGATAACTATCACTCTAGTATTATACGGATTTATACTTTTATCACATTTATACATGTGTAAATTTTTATAAAAACATTATTTTTTATATTTTTTATTCAACATTTTAGAATTTTGTTTGATTTCACCAGGCTTCATACATTCATAAAAATTATCTCAGAAGAATATTTCTTTTCACTTATTTCCATAGTATTTTTGTACATATATTTGAACTATTTTTTTCTATAAAATTTTTTCATCTTTCATACTAAAGTATTTGAAATGTAGGTATTCATGTTATCTCCCCAATAATCACCACCAACATCACAAAATGTTGGTGGTCCTCATAGATTTAAATTTTCTAATCGCTCAATAGAAAAACCTATCATTCATGAAAAATATTCTCATTTTTTCAAAATATGAAGCAGTGTAATAGTTTATAACAAGTAGGTTCAGCTATGATACCAAATATATTATAAAAATAGTATAGTATTTATCCACAATTGGTTGGTGAATTTTAGTTATTAAAATAAAACATATAATTTTCATAACCTATTTAAGACGGTAAATCAAAAAATTATTCTATCTAATTTATAATAATGAAATATAGAAAAAAAATCTTGATATACTTTATAATAATATTTTTGGAACACATTAAAACATAACAAATAAAATTTCCTAAATTCATGTACAAAGACAGTAAATTTTTTAAAACAATGTAAAAAGTATATATAGTGTTTAAGTAAATAACCCTAAATTTAGGTATCTATGGTTTTAACCAAACCATAAAGCTCTGTATTCCATTACTAAGTAGACCCTTGATACAAAGATTAGTTGAAATTTTATTTCCCAATCCTCAGAAAAAATATAATACATGTATCTTTAAACACTTTATTATTGAAACATGGATTCCATTGATTGAACTAAATAGGACACCCAAATATTACAATATCAAAAAAAGGAGTTTAAAAATCCCAAAAAATATAATGCCTCAAGTAAAACACTCTAATGAATAAAAATTATAATTTACATAAATATTATTTTACAAACTCTTCACATAAACATTATATATCATGGGCTACAAAAGTTTACTCATCCATGAATTAAAAAAACCTTTATAAGAAAATTCTCATAATCCATATTCTTTATTATTTGATGTCTGTTGTAATGATATCAGTAAAACACCATATTTTTTTAATCGGATTAGTAATTTATCTTTTTATAATTTACTTAAAAATCAACCCCACTATTGTGTAATTGGATTCCAGATTATAGAACAAGGAATGTTTATCCAAAATAAATAAGTTTCTTCATATGATATATTTTATTTATGTTCAGGTGGAAATCATTTCTACCTTGTCCAAAAAAATATTTCTTATTGGTTTTGGTAGAACTTCATCTGATTTGATTTTTTATAGTTTTACTATTTTACATTAATAAATATACATTTGATGAAACTTTCAATCATACATGTATCATTCAAGGTATTTATAGATTAATAATTTTTATATATATTAATATTTACGAAGAATATATTAATTTTATGTTAAATATGACACTTTTTATGATATCATACATGACAAGTAACAGTGGGTTTCTCTGAAATCTTACGTTTCACACAACATTGAGTTATACCGAAAAATAATATATTATTATTATAATTTTAAATGGTAGTTAACATGTAGACATTGTATTGGTGTGAATGAACAAAACTAAATACAATATGACTATACATGTTTGTTAAATTTATTTACATTTATCAAATAAATTTTAGAGGCTTAAAATAAGAATGAATCTGATTTTAAGGATTAAATACTCTAATATATTTAAATGTTCGTTTTAATAACTTTTGATGGAAATTTTTTTTAAATATAGTTTTTTCACTTTTATATATTATATATAAAAAAATAAATTTCTTAGTTATATGAAAAACATAAAAATTTACTTCCTTTTTAAATTTTGGTATTTTTTGATGAAATTAATATTTTAATGAATAGTTAAAAATACTGCATGTTAATTCAAAATTACCTTTTCCACTAATTTATTTATATAGATAGATTATTATTTTAATGTTTTTTAATGTGTAATTGGATTTTTTTTTATCATTTAATCAAATTTTGGTCATTGGATATAATTTCACTTTGAAATTGGACATAATGACATGTCAATCTTTTGATAGTTATTACTTCTTAAAAACCAGATTTTTCAGTTTTGACAATTGTAATTAATTTTAAATTAATTTTCCGAGAATTATGTGTTTTGAATGTGTAAAAATTGATAAAATATTTTTAATTACGTTTTCCAGTTTTTTTAATAGGTACCCTTGATTTTTAGACATTATGAATAGTAACATCAGTAAATATTTCAGTTCCCGTGGTTAAATGGTAAATCTGATAAATAAGGGTAAAAAATAATATTATAATAATATTAAACTACACTTAAATATGTCTTAATCCTATTGTATGAGATATATATTACCATTTCCATCCTTGGGACAATTTTGGTACCCCATTGAGCCACATGAGATTGATAATGACGTGTTATATTAATTAATTTATTGTGATGGTAAATATAAAATAAACATGTATCTTTTTCTAAAAAAAATTTATATTGGGTTATATAAGTGATACCTTTGATTATAAATAATAATTATAAATATAAAAAATTTTAATACATCATGGTATTTTATTTACAGTTTTTATACATCAGATAAATAAAATTTTCAATGAAAAATGATGATACAATGATTACCTTATTAATGTATTATTTAAATAAACGAGATTATAAATATTAAAATAATTTTATTTTTAAACTTTATTTGTCATCGATTATGTTTATAGATAATTATGACTTGTTATATTTTAATTAATTATTTTTTTAAATAATAATGTTTTTATTGATTTTTGAAATGTCATGACATGAATAGAATAAAAATTGACAAAAATGAGTTTTTAAAACAAATACTATTTTATTAAATTATATAACAGTCCAAAAAATATAGTATTCATCCAAATGACTTATATTATGTTGAAAATTCCATTAATTAACCACTTGAGGTTCTATTTTAATTTTATAGTAACTATATTAACTATATGATATAAATATAAAAGAATACATGGAAAGAGTTAAATTAGTTAACTAAGGGTTAAAGCTAAATGATATGTTAAATTTGTGACCTATAATTTCCTAAAACATATTGTATGAGGATATTTATACTTAAAATAATTGTATATTTTCAGTAAACGTGTTTGAATCCATTTGAAATAGAAAATCTTTTTATAATTAAATAATATTACAATACCTTCTTAAATTTCCCATCCTCCCCCTTATAAAAGGGCACCTCATCTACCCATTTAATCAAACAAATAAATCCCCTTGGATCATAAAATTTATCACCAAATAATATTACAACAAACCTCTATTATTTTTAGATGACTTACCCTGGGAAGAAGACAACTCATCAAATCCTTTAGCCTCAAATCAAAAAACAATTCCTGATTTAGAGGTAACGTCTTCTCTCAAGTTATTTTCATTATTTTTCATTGTACACTACCTATAATCCTATTATTATTTATTTATATAACAACAACAATATCCTAAATATTCTAGGATGTTTTTATAAGAAGTATTCTAACTACACTTACAGACACCTCTATCTAATGGATACGAACATACAGTTTCTTTGTTGGGTGAACTACTTCCTCATAAAAAAATGATTGTTTGATTTGCTCCTGCCATATATCATGGAAGTCATTATGATGGAACTATATTTACATATGATATATTTTATTTTTATATTTTATCTATGATTATGTAATTTTTATTTAAAAATATACTATTTATGCATTTCAAGATGTGTAGATACGATAATTTAATTTGAGGAAGTGCGGACTACCGCCACCTCCAAGTGATAAGACTCGTTTGTGCCATACATTGAATGTATAAAGAATGGAATTAATGAAATTATGTAACTTATATAACATATGACACTATACTAGAATTATAATATACCTATATATCATTTATTTTTCATTTCATTAATATGACAAATAAATGAAAGTAGCGTTCATGCCTACATATGGCCTACCATCTCCATGAATAGTGCATTTAATTTATTAACTCCAAATGTTATAAACTATTACAAATACATATATAATAGATATATATGATACTTAATTCATGATTATGATTTTATAGAAGATGTATTTTTCCATACATGGACAATTTCCTCAAAACAAGTTGATTTTGGACTCAAATAACGAAAATTGATAAATTAATGATATTAACTTAAAAAATTATGTAATTTTTTATAACATGTTAATGAGTGATATAAATGGAATTATAATTTTGAAAGTGTTTCTGAAGAAAGTATAAATTAACTTAATTTTATTATTCAGGAAGTACAAGGAACATTTGTAATGAGTCAGACACCAGGTAACGGACTTCGCCTCAATTACCTTTCATTGAGGCATATTTTCATCATATAAACATAATTATTTCATGTTCTGTCTAATAAAACCCTTTTACATTAATTTCATTCAAATGGAATCATTTCTCTATTATGAGTTTTACTAAATTACAAAAATAATCTTTTAATGTATATTTCAATAATGACCTCTCTGCCACCATAATTGTAATTTGATATTTGGATACCTCTATAATACTTAATGTAAATAAAAGGAAAAGAAATCACCAATTACATTTTTGGGTGTTTTGGTATTTAAACTGGTTTTTAAAATGGATTGAGTATTTAAATATCATGAAATTATTTCTTGTGATTGCAAATGAAATGTTATTACTGAAATGTTGATATTTTTAATATTTTATTTGTTATGATTATATAATGGTACTTGGACATTTGACAGGTGGCTACGTGATTAAACAATTACATGTGGTTACATGATAAATCCAATAATGGGGGGTTCAATGATAAACCAAGGGTGGGTGGTTATGTTATAACATCCAATAAATTGTGTATGGAAGTCGGCCGTATGTGTATTTCATTTAGTGATATGTGTCTAAGTTAACCATATGGTTATTTTGTTTATGTATGTTGATGTCCCAAGTTAAATTTATATGTTATATATTTTTTATATGGGTTCTATGGAAATATTTTGGTTACAAAAAAGGTAAGAAATGAGGTTATATTCAGTGATGTATATCTAATACTTCGTAAATGTGAAATGTATTACTTATGATAAAGTATTCATAGTTTTCATGTTATCACATGACTAACAGTTCTCATTCATTATGTATCACAAACTGTGATTTTTATTATCATCCTATGATTTGAAAAATTTTTCATAGGACATAAGGAATAATAGATTCATGGATGGGATCAAGAGAAATTTATGCTATTAAAACATGAAAAGATATCATGTTATATTTTATAGAGATTTTTCTTTAGAAAAAAAATGGATTGTGAGTTGAAGTGTCTACATAGGATATTCAAGTTGTTATGTATATGATATGACCTAATTCTATAGATTTATAAACCTTAAAAGATCCGAAATCTAGGTTAAGAGTCAAATTATTGACTTAACAGAAGATTATGTAATGATTAAGGTTGGGGCCTTATATTTGGTATCAGAGGTTGCATTCGATAACTTTAAAAGTTAGAATATTGTTAATATAATATCAATAAAATATTTTTACAATATGGTCAAATTGAAATGATATATAATGTTAAGATTACAATATTGATTCATATATGATATGTTTTTTCATAATTTGTTTCCATAAAGGAAATAGGGTAGCTGTTATGGGATGATATATAGAGGGAAATAACCTTCCCAATCAACATCCTGAGATTGTCTGAATCGGAACTGAACATTTTTTTGTAGTAATGGCTCAGTTGACTCTGGAAATAACTGTTGGTTTTTTCCATTAATGAGATCAACTAGACCAACCACATAGGCATATATTGATCCTAGAGAATCTATTGAGGAAACATCCCCCAACATTTAGAAGATCATCTGACCTTGAAAAATCTAAAGGGTGGATTAAAGCATTGGAAAATATTTTTGATGTAATGGTTTGTTTAGAAAATAAAATGGTTAGTCATGATGTTTATCATTTTGAAGTATGATTCTCAGTGGTGTCCAATGATTAAAAATATCAGAGGAATTAAAGAGATTGACACCATGAAATGGGATGAATTTAAGGATATCTTCCTTGAGAAATATTTTCCAAAGGCTATTCAACTTAGGATGGAAAATAATCTCTTGGAATTGAGACAAAAGTATTAATATTTGGTGGCTACATATGAATAAATATTCACCCATTTTTCAAGGTATCTCCCAAATTTTATTAGGGATATTTATAGTAACAAAAATCGGTTTTAATCATGATTAAAGCTGAAATATCGAATGGTGTTAGAATCTTGTGAGTTCTAATGCTATGTGAAAATTGTTCAATGTGATGAGAAGGTATAAATGGTGTTTTTATTGATGCGACTATATCCTACAAGAGAAAAAAAAAAGAAGCGATCAAGTTGGAAGGCAATGGGAAGTAATTTTTCAAAGAAGCCTGGAGGTAAGAAAACCAAATTTACAACTTGTGATAAGTGTGGTTAAAATCATCCTAGAGAATGTCTCTCAAAGTCCGGAATGATATTATGTTATTGTAAGACCAGTTATATTGCTCATAACTGTAAGAAATATGATCAAGCATGCAATATATATTAGTGATATGATGCTTTAGTTGTAATGAGTTTGGATATTATTCCAATGTGTGTCCAATGTTGATTAACAAAGGTAGAAACCAAGAAGATAAAAAGAAGAAGGGAATAGTATAATCATTTGAATCTTCTAAGATTGTTTTGGGTCTATCAAATGAAGTGGTTAAAGGTATGTTAAGATTTGTTCAAAAATTTTGAATACCCTATTTGACTCTGAATCTTCACATTCATTCATTTCCAGAAGATTTGCAAGTAAATTATATATATATAATCATGAAAGTGATATAGAACATTTGGTAAAAACTCTATGTTTATGTTTTAATGAAATAGAGATTTATATAAATCTTCCTATTATCATTAGTGGGATAGTATTTTCTAAAGATCTTGCTGAACACTATATAGATGAATCTGATATCATTTTGGGTATGGATTGGATTTCAGTTCATCGTGCTAAAATGGATTGTAAAGACAGGAATGTTATATTCAATGATTTCATACCATTGATAACATATCAAGAAGCTGAATGATTAATTAAATAAGGAAGTTAATTTTTTATGGGTCATGTTGTTGAAAATAAATAAATAGTTATGATTGGTGCCATTCCAGTGGTGAATGAATTCACAGATGTTTTTCCTGGTTAAAATACTTGTATTGTTCCCAATTGGGAGGTTGAATTTACTGTTGATTTAGTGCCTGATGAAACCCCTATTTTTAAACCCCCATATCAAATTTCTCAAGAAGAACAAGCAGAATTAAAAAATCAGTTGCAAGAATTACATCATAAAGGATTCATTCGACCAAGCACCTCACCATGGGGTCCCAAAGTTTTATTTTTTGGAATGTAAATATGGTATTATGAGACTATGTATTTATAATAGAGCCTTTAATAACATCACTATTAATAAAATGTGTTTTTTCCTCATATCAATAATTTGTTTGATTAGCTCCCGGGAGATTAGTATTTTTCGATGATTGATTTTAGGTAGGGGTACCATCAGCTGAAGGTGATGGAGGATGATATTCCAAATATAGCTTTGCAAACAATATATGGGCATCATGCGTTTTAGTTTTTCCCTTTGGTTAATCAAATTTACCTTCTGTATTTATGAATCTCATGAATAAGGTCCTTAATTAGTTTATATATCAGCCTATGGTTGATTTTATAGATGATATCATTGTATATTCTAAATGCAGATATGAACATTACAGTAACATAAGTATTGTTTTGAATACTATAAATTTAAAGAAACTATATGGAATGATTAGTAACCGTGAATTTTGGTTTCAAAAATTTTCTTTCCTTAGTAATAGTGCATCTAAATATGGAATAAATGTGGACCCTTATAAATCCAATGTTGTTGAAGAGTGTCCAAGACCTACCAATGTCACAAATATTCGTAGATTTCTTGTTTATTCAGAATATTACTGAAGGTTTGTTGAAAACATTTCTCATTTATCTATCACCCTAACTAAGATAACATGTAATGGAGTTATGTTTATCTAGACAAAATAATGTGATGATTATTTTCAGGAATTGGAAAAGATGATTGGAAAATGATCATGTTTTGGCCTTGCCTTCCTAAAATGGTGAATTTATTATCTACAGTGATTCATCATTGAAATGACTATGTTGTTTCCTAATGCATAATGATAATTTAATTTCTTATTCCTCGTGGTATTTGAATCCTCAAGAGATAAATTACTCTACACATGATTTGGAATTAGCTACTGTTATTTTTGCATTAAAAATTTTGAGCCATCATTTGTATGGAATAAAGTGTGAAATATATACTAATCACACAATTTAGAGGTATATATTCATTCAGAAATAATAAAACATGAGACAAAGGATATGGCTCTACATAATCAAGGATTATGATTGCACGATCCATTACCATCCCAAAAATTTAATTAATTTGGATGAATCTTTGAGTCAACAGAGTATATCTAAATTAACCATGCTATGTTTGAAATGAGATCCTTTGGTTTATGATATGATAAATATTGGATTGGTAGTTGTTGGTGTAGTGAATTCCTCTATTTTTTTCAGGTTTCAGTAAAATTGTATCCAGAATACCGAAAAAAGAAAGCATTGAAAGAAGATAATGAGTTGTAGGAAATAGTTGAATTGGTTCAGAAGGGTAATTTACATGAATTAAACATTGATAATGATTATGTTTTAAGGATTGCAACAATATTATGTGTGCCATGTGATTTACAATTCAATAAATTTTTATTATATAAAGCTCATAATTCTCTGTTTTCATTTCATCCTGGCATTACTAAGATGTACTAAGATCTTCTAGAGTATTTATGGTGAGATGGAATGAAAAGAAATATTGTTGAATTTAATGTGAAGTGCTTATTTTTTATCTAGTTAAAGTAGAGAATCAGTTACCAAAAGGGATGCTTCATTATTTTCCTTTGCTAGAGTAGGAATGGGACAATGTGGCCACAAATTTTGTAATAGGGTTAACAAAAACATCTCAAGCTAACAATGATATCTAGGTTATTGTTGATTGATTGACTAAATCATCTCATTTTCATACTATTTGATAAAATCTGTCTCTAGATCAACATTCATGATTGTATATTAAAGATATAGACAGGCTACATGGTGTTCCCCGCTTCATTGTATCTGATCGTGAACCCAGGTTCACTTATAACATTTGGAAAGTCATTTAGAATTCATTGGAAACTTAATTAAATTTTAGTAAATATTTTCATATTCAATCACATGGGAAATCATAATGAATAATTCGGACCATGGAGGATATTCTACAAGCTTTTTTATAGTATTAACAAGGAAGTTGGGATCAAAATCATTCCTTGTTTTATCTCTCTTATAATAATAGTTTCCTTTCTAGTATATAGAAGTAATCATTATAATTTTATATGGAAAGCGGTATGAAACTCCATATTTTTTGGATGAAGTAGGTAACAAGAAGTTGATGGGACAAAAATTGGTAGAAGAGATGGAAGAAAGAGTTCAATTGATCTAGAAGCACAAGAGGAGGGCTCGGAGTAGGCAGAAGAGATATGCAGATAATCAGAGGAAGGATATTTCTTTGGAGGTAAGGGATCATGTCTTTCCTAATGGTTCTCCATAGAAAAGTGTGATGCGTTTTCATAAAAAGGGAAAGATGAGTCTGAGGGTCATTGGAACCTATGAAATCCTAGATAAAGTTGGATTAGTTTCCTATAGGATGGATTTACCTCTATTTTTATCCTAGGTACATAATGTTTTTCATGTTTCAATATTGAGAAAGTATATGACAGATCCATCTCATGTTTTGAGTGCATTGGTAGTTCAGTTGGAATATAATCGTTTTTATAAGGAACAACCTGTACAGATTATGGACCACAGAGAGAAAGTATGTAAGAATAAGGTGATTAATCAGGTAAAGATTTTGTGTAAAAAACCATATAGTTGAAGAGGCAATGTGGGAATTTTAAAATTCTATGAGGGAGAAATACCCTCAATTATTTTATAAGTAAATAATATTATGGGTACGCAATCTCCAAAATGTGGGAATGATGTAACATCCCATGTATTTATAGAATAATACTTTTCATATCTATTAATATTTACGAATTAGATGATGATTTTACATTAAATAGAGAAACTTTTTTGATAGTGTACTCGACACCCAACAACGGGTTTCTCTAAAATCATATGTTGCACACAACTTTGAGTAATACTGAAGAATAATATAATAATTTTATTATTTTAAATGGAAGTTAACACATAGTCATGTTTTTGGAGGTAAAAAAACAGGACTGACTACAATATTATTATATATGTTTGTTAAATTCCATTATATTTATATAATAATATTTCAATTCTTAAAATAAAAATGAATATGATTTTATGAATGAAATTCTCTAATATATTTAAAAATCTGTCATACCACCTTTTGATGGAGACCATTTTTTAAATATGTTTTTTTCACTTTTATATGATCTATATGAAAAGATAAATCTATTCTTTCAAAGAGGAACATCAAAATTTACATTTTTATAAATTATGGTATCTTTCTAATGAAATTCATATTTTTATGAATAGTAAAAAAATGCTACATTTTAATTCAAAACTTCTGTTTCATCTAATTTGTTTATATAGTGAGATTATTGTTTAAATTTTTTTTAAGTGTAACTGGATTATGTTTTATAGATTAAATACAAAATTTTTCATGGGAAGTAATTTCATTTTGAAATTGGACAAAAACACATGACAATATTTTCATAGTTATTAATTACCAAAAACCTACTTTTTGGTTTTAAAAATGGGAATAAATTTTAAATTAATTTCTGAAAATACTGTGTTCAGAATTTGGAAAAATGGATTGCATATTTTTTATCAGGGGGAACAATTTTGTAAATATGTAACTTTTATTTTTAGACATTAACAATAGTAACTTAAGTAATTATTTGGTTTACCATTGTTAAAGGATAAATCTGGTAAATAAGTGTAAAAAATAATATTATAATAATATTAAACTAACCTATAACATGTCTTAATCTAATTTGTGAGATATGTCCCACCATGGGCATCCTTCTGTAGATTTTGGGACCCCATGGATCCACTTGGGAGTGATAATGACAAGTTATATTAATAAGTTTAATGTAAATGGAAATATAACATAAACATGCATCTTTTAGAAAAAGGATTTTTATATGGGGCTATATAAGTTATATCTTTGACTATAAATAGTCTATAGGAAGATAAAAATATTTTCTACATCAAGGTGTTTTATTTATAATTTTTAAAAATCAAGTAAATAAATTTATTTCTGACACAATGATGACGTAGTGATTATATTATAAATGAATGATTTAAATAAATGAGATTATAAATATTAAAATAAATTTATTTTGAAACTTTGTATCCCATATACAAATTTTTTAGATGATTATGACTTGTTATATTTTAATTAATTATGTATTTTTGAATTAACCATGTTGTTATGGAATTTTAGAAAGTCATGACATGAATATTCTAAAAAATGACATAAATGAGTTTTAAGAATAAATACCAATTTATGAGATGATATAATAGTCCAAAAAATCTATGATTTGGTCAAATGACTAAGATAATGTTTAAAATTTCATTATTTATCAACTTGAGTTTCTATTGGAATTTTATAGTAACTATATTAACCATATATTGTGAATATACAAGAATACATGCTAAGTGTCAGATTAGTTAACTAAGGGTTAAAGCTGAAATATAATACTAAATTTGAGACCAAGACTTTTCTAAAACCTATTGGTTGAGTTATTTTTGACCCAAAAGAATCATATTTATTAAAAATGTGTTTGGGACCACTTTAATTGGAAATTTATTTTATAATAAAATTATATTTCAATACCTTCCCAATGTTTCCCACCTCCCTCTATTAAAAGTCCACCACCTATACTCAATTAATCACATCTATCTAACCACTTGTATCATCCAAATTCTTCCCAAATAATCTCCCAATATACCTAATTTCCTCCTATATGACTTGCATTTGGATGAAGGCAATTCAAGAAATCCATTAGACTCAAATGAAAAAGAGTTACCCATTTTAGAGTTAATGTATTCCCTCAAGTTATTTTTTTTATTTTCCTTTTCAACTCTGTATGCTCTTACAATTCATTGTTTACATAACAACACAAGTATACTAAAAATTATTGGATGTTTCTATGAGATGTATTCGAACTATACTTACACACACCTCCATCTAATGGATACAAACATACAGTTTCTGTGTACGGCAAACTACTGCCTCACAAAATGAGGATTGTTCAATTGTCTCCTACCACATCCCATGGTGTCTATTATGATGGAAAAATATGTGTATATGATATGTATTATATTTATGTTTTCTATATGATTGTGTAGTTTTTATTTAAAAACATACCATTATGATTTTTAAGATGTTTAAAAATAGTAATTTCATTTGAGGAAGTGCTGACTACCGCCCTCTAAAAGAGATATGTCTCATTAATGCCATACATATAACATATAATGGATGAAGTTAATAAACATAGTTAACATATATATCATATGATATTATAGTTTAATTATAACACACCTATGTATGATTCAGTTTACATTAATTTAATATGAAAAGTATATGAAAGTAGCATTCATGTGTACGTACGGCCTATTGTCTCCATGAATGTCTCATTTCATTTATTATCTAAAAATGTTATAGAATATTATCAATAAATATATACTGGATATATATTATATTTAATTCATGAATATCATTCTATAGATGATGTACTTTTCCCTGTGTGGATAATTTACTCAAAACAAGTTCATTTTCGACTCAAGTACAGAAAATCGACAAAACGAATGATATTAACATAAATAATTATGTAATTTTTATAACATGGTAATAAGTAATATAAAAGAATTAATAATCATGAAAAATGTTCTAAATAAAATATAAATTAACTTATTTTTATTATTCAGGAAGAACAAGGAACATATGTGAGGAGTCTGATGTAAGGAATGGGACTTCGCTACAATATCCTTTAATTAAGGTAAATGTTTTTCATATACACAACCTTATTTTATAAGACATATAATAAATCCCTTTTAAATTAATTTCATTGAAAACATAATCTTTTTTCTCCAAATAAATTTACAAAAATAAAAAAAAATAATGTTTTAACATATGCGTTGACAATGACCTCTCTGTCGGCGTAGTCATCAATTGATATTTGGATACCTATATAAGCCTTCATGTTTTAAAATGGAAAATAAATCCCTTATTCCCTTTTTGGGTTCTTTTTTATTGAAAAATGTTTTTAAAATGGATTTATTTTTTCAATATCTTGAAATTATTTCTTTTGATTTAAAATACAATGTTATTAGTGAAATGATTATTTTTTCAATGTCTTGCGTGTTATGATTATATAATGGTACTAAGAAATTTGACGGGTGGTTACGTGATAAACCAAAATGACGAGTGGTTACATGATAGACCAAATGATGGGTGGTCATGTGATAATCCAAGGATGGGTGGTTACATTATAACTTCCAATGCATTAGGTATGGATATCGGTCATTTGGTTATTCAATTTATTGATATGTGTTAAAGTCGACCATATGGTTATTCCATTTAAGTATTTTTATGTCCCATGTTACCCTTATATGCTATATGTTTCTTTATATGGGATTTATGGTAATATTTTTGTTACTAAAAGGGTACTAAATGATATTATATTTAGTGATTTATATTTACTACTTCTTAAATGTGAAAGTTATAATTATGATAAAGTATTCATGGTTTTCATGTCATCCCAAGAATAACAGTTTCTATTCATTATGTATCCCTTACTGAACTTTGTGTGGACATCCCATGTTTTTAAATTTTTTTCATTGGAAATAATGAGGAATTGTTTCATGGATGGGATCATGGAAATGTTATGTTGTAAAAACATGAAATGATTTCATGTTTCGTATTAAAGAGTTTGTTTAAGAAAAAAATGGATAGTGAGTAGAAGTTTTTACTTTTAATATTAAAGTTGTTATGTATAATTTATGACCTAATTCTCTAATTATCTAAACCTAAAAAGGTCCTCGATGTGAGTTAAGAGTAAAATTATTGACTTAAATCAAGATTATGTAATTATTATGGTTGGGGCCTTATAATCCATCTGATGTAACGATACATATACATTTGATTAAGGAAAACCCCCATCAGATACCAATGTTTTTCAGCATCCCAAAAAAAATATTTCCAAAAAATTAGTCTCAAGATATTTGGGAAATATTAATCATACTAATTTAAGAACTTTTAAATAACTTTTTATGTGTTTTAAAAAAATAAGTTTGAAAATTTTGAAAAAATTATTTCAACTCAACAATTGGATGCTCCTTATTCAAAAGTTGGACATCAAGATAAGGGAAAAAATGTGGTCAAAGAACATTGTGGCTGACTACATGAGACAGATCAATCACATTTTATAAAATGATACCCTATACAATATACTAATTTAGGTCACATTTTTTTATGATCATTTGTATTCCATATTAGGTAATCATCCTTAGTATGTTGATTTAGTTAATTACATGGTTTCCTTTGAAATTTCAACAATCATAAAAAGGAACATGTTAATGACATAATGTGTGAATCTCAGTTTTATGTGTGGGATTATTCTTACCATTGGTATTTTTATAGTGTCCAAGTAATTAGTATATGTGTTAGTGATCTTGAGTTTGAGGTTTCTTTTCAATTGTTTCTATAAAATTGATTTTGGTGGACACTTTAGACACAAAAGGATATCCTGTAAAATCATAGAATATAGATTATATTGGCTTACCATGTTTCCTGATTCCCATTTATTTTTTAATTCATGATAAAATTTTCAATAGTGTAAACATTTATAGAAGACACAATATCTCCGTATATCTTATATTTTTCTGTGTGCTTTTTGCGGCATAATAAATTGATTTTATCGGTCCATTTACAATATCATTGGGTTTACTATACATTATTGCAACTACTTATTATTTAAAAAATGGGGGGAGGACAATTCCTCTATGGATAATGATTCTAATTTTGTTGTGAATTTTTTCAAGGATTAAATTGTTGGAAATTAGTGAGTTCTGATGTATATCAACATTGTACAAAGGTCACACATTTCCCAAAAAAATATTTGGTTTCATTCCTTTAGAATTATTGGGTGAGAAACAAAACATAAACCCCATACCACCCAAAAAAAATACTCTAGTGGATGTTTTAAATCATGATTTAATGAAGGTATTGGTAAAAGTAGTTTTGCATAATGGGAAGGATTCGTTCAAGCACTTATTTGATACCCTATGGGATTATAGGATGGTATTCAAAATTCCCAAAGGTATTTCCCCAACTGTGTTTTTTGGGTAATCATGTCATATTCACATAGAGGTTAGGCATCAGGCATATTGGGCTATAGAGAAATGAATCAAGGATTTAACCCAATTTGGATAACCCTAAAATATCTAAATTCAAGTGCATGAGGATATTTTATAGTCATCATTTTATAACTCAACGATCCACAAAGAATGCTCAAAACTGGATCAGGATAGAATGTTCCAAAAAGAGTGTTTTATGTAAAAGTTAATATCATTATCCACGATTATTTATTGAAGATGATGCCTATTAAATTTCATTATATATGGTTTTGGGATTATTTTTATCCCATTTTATTGATATGGTATTTTATATAACATAAGATGCCACATTAAGGAGATTTACAAGCAATGGGTACCAGTTAAAGCAATACATTGAGAGATTCCCCACACATGCATTTGATGTCAACACACTTTGTGATCCTCTCATCACATGAAAAAATAATATCCACCATTACAATATCATACATATAAGGTCTTTTGGGTGAAAATCATTTCAGTTAATATATATTCACACATCACACACAATCATGTCATGTGAGTTTCTATTACCCAATTGATGGTATAACCCAGTAAAGTAATTTTTTTATCATATTAAATGTCTTTACATGCATTAATTTCTCTTTTGATCATGTATATTACTATATTGCGTTGAAATTTATTTGTCTAAATGACATCCATCTATTTTATTCCAAAAAAGTAAAAAACATTAAAAAGAATAAATATGGGATTGATGAGTTTTGAAGCTTGTGGGGTATATAGGTCCAGAGCTTATGGTATAACTTATGGGAATGATTAAATGAGTGGGTTTTTGAATTATATTATAGAGTATTTTGAGAAGGTTTTATTAATTAGAATCATGTATGAATTTTTAAAATTGAACTAAATATTCTAGATAAATGGGGGAGATATAATCTTGAAATTATTGGCACAAACACTTGGGTAATTTATGGCTTAGCAGAATCATCACATGTTTCCAACAGATTAGTTTCCGTAATATCAGTAGATTTTATTTTGATTAAATTTATGAAACATTTTATTCCTTTATTCATTATATTTAATTATTTTTTGTGATTCTTTTTATCCTCATATTGCTTTCATGAATTAAGAAAATTCAACAAGCATTATTTAATGGATTACATGAGATGGACTTTTTCAAATGAATGAAAAATGCAATGATTGGTGGATTTGATAAGACATATTTTTGTAGAATTTTTTTATATTAATAATTGATATAGTTTTCCAAAATTTAGATTTATTTGATGATTTAATGGAAATCTGTGTATTGGGAATTAAATTGAAATATACGTAAACATTCTTGTTTTTATTATTTTAATACCACTTTGGTAATTCTTACATAAAATTTTATTGTTCATGATTTTTATTTGAAATTTTATTTTTAGGGTTTTAAAAAGACATTAATGCATTTTTCATTTAGACCATGAAAAACATATATCAAATTTAGGGGGATGTAAAAGAGAAAGAATGTAGATCTAGGATGGATTAAACTAGTTATAAATTTGTTAGAATTTTTGAAATAAATTTTTTATCCATGAATATATTAGGATAAATTTTTTCCATATATTATAGGATTAGCTTCATTGAATTTCATTAAACTAGTAAAATGGAAAATTCATTTAAGAACAACATTGAAACAGTTTCTCAATATAGAGTAAATTTTGGAGGTATAAATATGTGTATTATCTTGTTAAAATTTCAAACCCTAACCCTCCTACACTCTATTTAAATTATATTATCACTCAATTGAAGTATTTTTATAAGATTTTGGTAGGTGTTTAAAATAGTTTGGTTCTAACGAACACCTCTAACCATATGGGGAAGTATGTCCTAATGCATGTATTTGTCCCAAGAAGGTCCTCCTCTCCCAATTCTACATCATTTTTATTTTATTTTGTTCTTGTAAAATTTATTTTTCATCAATAAAAATAATTTAATATTCCCTATTACTATTTTTATATTTATTAATAGTTAATTAATATTATATTTGATAAGATATTGTATGTTTCCCTTTTAATAATTTTCATTTTAAATCAAATGTGCAAATGAAAAAAAAAACACATGAAATTTTAGTTTTAGTTCATTGTCAGTCTAATATATATTACATTAAAATATTTTTTTAAAAAAATGAAAAAACTAGAATTGAAAAAAAATTATAAGTTAATTGAGATTTATTTTCAATTGAACTCAATCGGTTTTCACATTGACCGTGAGGCTGTACATGTCTGAATCAAGAGTTATAAACTCTAATTGCTAAATATAATCGACATGGCTTAAAATTTTACGGTAAAATATTAACAACTAAACTAAAATATTAATCATTTATTAGGATGAGAAAAGTTCTTAATTGTAAATTTAACATAATTTGGGTCTTTGATCCCTTTAAATGAAGGTTTCTAGGATTGGATTTCGTGAAGTTAATCAATGGTTAATTTTATACAATCCTTGTGGCCGGGTTAATTTTATATGATTTAGTGGTTCAAAATATTGGCAGTCTTAATTAAATTATTTTTAACAAAATGGGATTATGATGATGAACAGTTAATAGGTATATTTTAATGATTAGATATTCTCATATTAATGTTTTTATATAAAATTTGTCTTTAATTGATTCTTTTTTTGTTCCAAAATCACTCAGATCCCCCGATGTTTTTTTCTGTTCAATTTTTTTAATTAATTCTTAATTAATTAAGGATATTCAATTTAATATATACATAATTGAGTGACATAGATAAGACACTATGATGCCATTGGAAAAAAATCCCAAATAATTTGAGCGCATTTGTGACAACACTTATTAATGATCCACATGAATATACACTTTTAGGGATTGTATAAAACATACAGAGTAGGTGGTAATTAAATTAACAACAACTATATAACATAATACCATATTTATGTACTAGAATATATATTTGGAACATAATTAAAATATAAAAATATTATTAAGTGATAAAAATAATAAAATATTCGACAATATGTGTTTTATTTCATATTCAAACCAATCTATCGTGAAAAAATTGGATACATTGATTCATACCATTAAAACATTATGGTGGGAATGGAAAATAATGAACTATGTATTGGAGGAACATCCATATAGGGAAATGGGAAAAATATATTCTCCTAAATTTACTGTATAAGAGAAAGGGAAAAATAATCATGTGCAATAATATCATATATATAGAGTAAGGATGAAAACATTTCATGATTCATAGTCACACATGTATATATATTTTTAGGATACTTCAAAAGTTATCTCTTAATTAATGAGTGGATGGTCCTATGAAAAATTAATTGAAATATTTTAATGTCACTTATGTTTAGAGAATATTAAAAGGAATAATTATTGAGATTAATTACATAAACCAATATGAATAATAATATAATCACGTGACATATATCATAAATGGAATATGGATATTGTATAATAAATTTCAAATGATATATTAAAGAAACCATGTTTGTTAATTCATGGGGAAAAATATACACAACAACCACAATAATATCTATAGATACCAGAACATTTAGGGTATTACTGAGAGGGTCGAATCACAATACATGTTTTTATTAATTAAACACCTGTGAATACTTAAATTACTTATTGAATCTCAATAATATATTCCTCACATTTGTGAAAGAATATTAAATGAATAATGTTTCTATGATCATATAACATGGTATGACCTCAATGTGAGAGCCTACTCCTTGCTGAAACCAACCTCTGGTTGTGTCATTGATTTTATTATCACTATAATTTATAGTGATTACAAATTATTTCAATAAGAACACAACTTCAAAGTATGAATTATTCGCTTCTCATGGAATCCAGGTATCATCCACTTCACTTAGTAATTGAATTGAAATATTTATAAAATAACCACTTATTCATCAATATTCATCCTTCACCCATGTATTATGATCAAAATCATCTAGTAAGAATACGATGATTCACCATAAAAGGATAATTTTTATTCATAAAAGACCTCAACTATAATAACAATATTAAAATTGAAATAGCAATAGTTTGGAATTCCTCTCACAAGTTCATTATGAATATCTTTTGCTTGAGATCATGTAATAATGAATATTATTTCCACCGAATAAGGAGAATATCTATGACACTATACCAATATGAAGGAATTTCCTCTATCACATCAATATATCACATATAAAGTGTAATTTTTTCTCCTCTAGTTTGATCTTCATTCTATATAGATTATTTTTAGAGTATTAGATAATCATCATATTGATTTTAATTCCTGATAATAACACTTATCCTCATTTATTTCATTTAATATTCTCAGATACCGTATAAAATTCATTTTTATGATTTCCGTAAATTTATTTTACATAAACATCTGAAATTTAGTTATTTTTCAAATATTACTATAGATATAAGAGGATAAATCTAATGAAGACTGAATATTAAAAAACAATGAAATATTTGAATATCACTGTTATAACTTGCATGAGATAAACAACATTTAAATTAATTTGAAAACATCCATAACAAACTAAAACATATCATGAAGAAACTAATGACA
The DNA here is from genome assembly GCA_963277665.1 of Viscum album. Classification (NCBI taxonomy): domain Eukaryota; kingdom Viridiplantae; phylum Streptophyta; class Magnoliopsida; order Santalales; family Viscaceae; genus Viscum; species Viscum album. The sequence continues at coordinate 435,974,168 of OY728167.1, read as the reverse complement.
TGAAATATTTTCTTCTGGTATAATTATACTCTAGTATATCAAATTGAATCATCCTTCTATTGAATAATAATGATGTTTTAATCAGTTAATAATAAATCCTTCAAGATAATATAAAAATTAATTTTTTTTTGTAAATATTCATTTAGGAATTCAAATAATGTATCCCTTTAAATGATCACTAGAAAATCAAACCCCAATATAGTGCATTTTTTATGAGTCTAGTTTTTTTATCCCATTACATAGTGATCCTTATATGAAACATAAATCTTAAATCTCCTTATATGAGGCCAATTTTTGGATTCACTTAGACGGTGACCATATTGAAGACCCCCTTTCAAATATATGTAAAACATGAATGCACTTATCTAGTGGATCTTCATCCATGGAATCCTTTAATGTAGTGACTAATTTGGGTAATAAATTTAATTATTTCAACCGATACCATATTCACTTGCATGGGAATTCACATTGGTGGTCATCCCTACACGTGGATTTTCAATTTACCATATCTAAATTTTTTTTAACATCTAGATTATTCCAATTACTTGTGGAACCTATTCAAATAAACAATAAATAATTTAAATCACTAAAAAACATCATCTATGTCATAAAAATTTCCAATAAATTTTGAAAAATAATACAACCTCATCAAGAATTCGAAGGTAACTTACCCATTAGATTTGTTTGTCATCTAATTAAAATATTACTTGAAATAATATAAAGACATTAATTCTCATTTAGTTGATAGAAAATGATATATTATTACAAAATATAAAATACATGATAGGAAATAAAATATTAGTGTAGTTTTCTTTGGATAAATTCATATCACAATAATAAGAAACATTTTTCAGAAGTTATTATATGATACCCTCCAATTAGGGAACTATCATCTTTAATATTTTCTCCTATTATTCATGATAACAAAAAACAATGAATTAAAATATGAAGATATATAATAATCCAATTCTCCATAAAATTCATGATATAAAAATGCCTTCCTCTAGGAAAAGTTATTTGTATAAATTATCCCCCTTTAAAAACATAATAAAATTATCCTCAAGGATCCTACCAGTGATTCTTAATGAGTGGTAGGGACTTAACACCCTCGTTCATACTTAAGAATTAAAATATGTCCTTATGTATAGACATGATGATGTTTTTAGCCAAGTTTTTTTATGAATGAAAATTTTAAAAAATATTTAATCCATTGCACAACCTCTATTTAATAAAATGAAATATGTTATCTATATTCCTAGAACCTGATTGTTGCATTAGATATGTAGAAATATATATAGAAAAATGATATTCATAGTGAATTTTGGGAGGTTTTTTAACTTTTATCATCAAATTTTGTAATTCCATATTTATAAAAATCATTTGAGTTAATGATAAATAACAACAATATATTAATCCTCTATAGTTTTCAGGGTGGCTGATTTTGTTTTCATGTAGTTCAAAGTCCCACCATTGCCACATAGGATAAAAATTCCTTTATTTGTTGATATTAAATAATTGTAATAACCAACTCAATCATCATCTGTAATCATAGATATATTAAATTTATTTTGACTCTTATAAATTAGTCCATATCTCATATTTTATTTAATATATTTGAAAACTCTTTTGGTATCCATAGGATGTGTCACCATTGGTTATCTTTGATATCTAACAAAGAGACTCCATGTATATGAAATATCGACTCCAAAATTATTGAGATAGATTAAGAATATAATTAGTTTTATAATTTCTTATTGATGGAAAATATCAACTTTATCCTATTTATACAATTTTAATCATACATGAATGGGTGTAGACATTGGTTTTTAGTCATCCATCCCATCCTTCGTCAAATATTCTAAATAAAAAGTCTCTTGGGGTAAGAAAACAAACTTTTCACATTGAATAACATGTAACCCCTTGATGTATATCAAGTATCTATGAAGGAAAAAATAAAATTTTTACTTAATTTTGTTTGAAAAAAAATTTAAAATCATTCTCATGATCACAAAAAAAATTATCATCAACATATACATTTATAACAAGTATACCTATATCTATTTCATTGATATATAGGTTATTTTTCACATTTCCATAAAAAGTTTTCCAAACATGAATATGAGTTTCATGGGGATATTTTAATCAATATAAATTATTATTAAATTCTCACACAATTGTTCCATCATCATCAAGAAAAAAACCCTCGCGTATCTTTATATAAAACTCTTCTTCAATATTTCAATTTAAAAGGTATATTTGAAATCGACTTGATAATTTTTATTATTCGTATAACCTACATAAAAATGTATCACATTATTGCTTCTAATCCTTCCATAGGAGAAAAATATACACAATGTTGATTCCCTCAAATTAGAAATAACCAGTGAAAATAATTCTATATCTTCCTTATCACTTATCATTTTTATTTAATTTATTTCTGAATACCGAATCAGTAAAAATGAGAATTTTGTCTATAGGTATTGGAGAAATGTCCCATGTTGCTTTCAATATGGTTATCCTACACATCCATATCCTAAATATAATATTAATGTCTAAAATATTCATTCAGTGATTACCGTTCAACATGAGAAATAACAAATGTCTGATTTTTAAACCTCGGTATTCTTCTTATTGGGTCTATAAAAGGTTTATCATATTCCATCTTCCACTTAGTATGTACTAGTGAATTTTTTTCACCTATAATATTCTAGATGTTATCATTCTTCCACAATATATTGAAATTATGTTTTTTACTCAAAAAATATTTTTTTTATCATCATCCATGTAATAATTCACATGTACTATTTGTGGCTCTAACTAAACCTATTTTTTTACCTTTTTCCTATACTTTTTTTTCAATTGATCAATAAATTAAAAAAAACTACTATGTTTGGAGTACTTTTTATGGGTTGGTTTTCAATAATTATGACATCATAATAATAAAAAACCTTGTGAAGATTTTTATTCCAAATTCTATAGAAACTACCATTAGATATATATCCAAGAATGAAATCATCCTCATCTCTTTTATCAAATATTCAATGATTTGTGTCATTCTATTTTTTTTTTGATGAATGGATTGATAAATAATATAAAGTAACCCATTGTATTATTCCTATTATATGGATTTTAATATGAAATTATATTTTATTTTAAACAGAATATTCATCAATTTTGAATGTGTACAACTATGATAATAGAGTTTTTCTAAAAGAACATTGATCTTTCAAATTCCGAAATCAATGTTCTCCCTATTTTCACACTGGTTTTATTCATTATCTTATCAACATCATTCAATTGTGATGTTTAGGTTGTGATACATTGAATTTTAATCCCATACAATACATGTTAGGATTTAAATTATTATTTTTTGTAATCTATCCAATTATCATTTTGCACTGTCTTGATGTTAATAGCATGTTCAATATCACCTACTATACTCTAAGTCTTGAAAAAATACACTACTTTTAAATTTTGATGCATGAATAAATCTCTTATAATTATGATAGAGTCATCAAAGAATGTGATAAAATATATGTCACCTCTTTTGTATTTATGTTCCTGAGGTCCTCACAAATATAAGTGAATTAATTCTTGTGGTCATATTGATTGTGTATCCACTATTTTTTGCTACCCTTTCACCATTCTCCCTTTTTATAGATGGTATAATCATGAACATTATCTAAAATAAAATGAGTTATAACCTTCAAGACACTTCCTTTACTGATTTTTCACAGAAAATTTTGATTGACGTGTCCATGTATTATATCCCATAAATTGTATTATTTTCTAGCATAGTGGTAAAAATAATTACTGACTAATATAATATGAAATAAATTCATATTGGATATTTATCATTTTTTATAATACTTATATAATCAAATGTTTTAAGGATTCAAGTTTTCTTCTTGAAAAAAACCGCAATACCCACATCGCATAACTAACTCACACTCAATAGGATGTGTGGAGAACAATAAAAAATAGAAACTTCTATGAATTCATCTTTTCTGGTTCAATCATAGGTGATCCAAATACCTATAATTTTAACAAATTTTCATTTCCAAAAGTCACTAAACCATAATCACGTTCTTACATTAATTTCATTTCCATGGTAACTTTTGTAATGTGTGATAATAATGCACTATCTATGATCTAAGGCATTCTCCTCTTTATAGATTTTAGAGAAATCTAAATAGAAAATGATTTTTCTATCTTAAACCACTTTTATGCCTTCTTTTATTTTAAAATAAGTTATTTGAAACACGGAACCAAGATCATACACTCTTATATATAGTGATCATACAATTCACATCTTCTGTAGATCTCTTCAAGGACATGATCCCGATTTTGGATCTATATACCTATCATACACTCATAAGTAAATATCATGGTCTGGATTCTATAGTAGATCATCCGTAATTCTAACATTATTTTACTCTACATGGTAAGCATATTTTTCTAATAAATTATATTTTTAACCATAAAAACTAAAAAAAAGAAATAATATCCTATGAATATGGTTCTTCATGGAAATTTTTTATCCAATCCATGAATATTTACTTATAGTTTTTTCATAGTATCACCATATTTTAACATATTTTTTTATAACAATTTCTCTTCATGATAGTTCTAAACTCCCTTTTATATATTTTTATCCTTCTCATGGTTTTTCTCAAACCATATTTTCCTATTTTGGAATTTTGTACCTACAATTTAGTTGACATTTATTTATTATTTTTATAAATTATAAATACTGATTTTACCTAAGAGGATTTATGAGGATCATCAATTTTTTTGTGAGGAATAAAAACTGAATTAAAAAGATCTATCAATGTTAATATTTATTTTTCTGATGGTCTTCTCAGCCTCATGAATCCATTCTTGTACCAGATTAAATTTTTCTTCTTTAGTAGTGAATATTTTCTCAAATAATTGTATAATTCATTCATGGTTAGTATATTTTACATTAAGAAGTATAATTTCCTTAATATGTTATTTCTCTTTACCACGAAACTCAATTTTAACATTCTGTATCTTCTAAACATCCTTCTTAAGAAGTATGTGATCCATTTTTTAGTTGAGAATTTATATCAAGACTGTCATATTTTTTTTTCCTCATCATATGAACTATATATGCTTCAACTTATTCCTCTTATTCTCCACATCATAATATACCCATGTATCTACAACATATTCCAAAAATAATTTTTCTCTTTTAGAAAATTGATCTTTTGATTTAATACTTGAGGAAGGTAAATTATATTCTTCTTTAATCATTATACTTTTTTATTTTTCTTTGATTACTTCTTTCACCCATTATCAAATTTCTTATATTCATTAACAAATTTTATTAAGGACTTTTGTTTAAATTTCTCTCCATATTCTACATCCTCATATACAAGGTTTTTATTATTTCGTTGGAAATCTATTTAAATGTTGCCAATTCATTAACATTAAAAACATTCAAGTTGAATCATTCATTTATATTTTATTTTTCACCTTCTTTATGCTTTTAGAAAAAGAGAGTTATTGCGTTCTCTGTAATTTTTTTCACTCGCATCATCTCCGCGTAAGCCAGGTGATAATTAATCTTTTTCCTATTTGTTCTTAAATTTAATTAAATCATAAAATTAATATTATACTTTCCTTTTTAATTAAATCCTATGTTTTCATAAGCTAAAAATTCAAAATGATGTGTGTGATTCATCAACATAAATATCATTTATTTTCATCAAAAGATTTGATCTTTGGGTCAAGTCAGTATTTTTCATCATTTTTTTAACCAGAGTCTAATAACATAGATTTTCACCCAAAACTATGATATGATTGACTGTATAATTCACCCCTGTGAAATAGACATCAATATTCTCATATTTATAGATTATAATATCTTCAAATTGGTTGCATTATATTTGAATGTATATTTATTTTATTTTTATGTTTACTTCATATATGTTCTTCCATTTATCACACAACCCTTTATCTATTTATAGTCTTATAACATGGTTGTATAATTTGGATAAGAAATATGGTACAATAATTTTTTTCCCTTCTCATCAATTTCTTGATTAAACATGTTTTCAATGTTTATAACAACATAAATTATAATGTATGTTTAACCCAAAATTACAATGACACTCTCTTAGAAATCTTATGATAATAGATATGGTAGAAGCATGTTAATACACCCATGAAAATTATTTCCTTCAATATAAGTAACACCTAAATTTTTCATAGAACATGGACTATTCATATTTCCTATTATCTTAGGAGATCCCAATTTTTTATGATACCACTTGTAGATCCTAAACCAGATAGGGTACTAATGTGGGGGTGAATGAGTAGTACATATTTTTATTTTATAAAATATTTTTTTATTAATAAATTTATGATTGATTAACAACTAGATCCAATCATTTGAATATATTCATCATCATTATGAAAAAATATGAAACGAATTTAGATAACCTGATCTTATTACATGGTTTTTCCTCGATGCAAGAGCCTACTCATTTCCCAGATCAAATAGTGGTTGTGTCATAGATTTTTCTATCATATAATATGAAATGATTTTGAATTATTCTAATCGAAAAACAATATTCATGAAATAATTATACACTCTATTTATAGAAATGTTTCATCTATTTCCCATAATAATTGAATGGAATTATTTAGATCGAAATTACCCATTCGAAAAAATTAATCCTCCTCACTTATATTTAAACAAAATTGTAAAATCATAATAGACGATTCAACATTAAAGGATATAATTTCTTCCAGAAATACTACTAATATAAGAGAAATATAAAAAAATTGAATCAACATTTCAAAATACCTCTCATGTGTTCAAAATCATCAAACCATGCATGAGAGCGTACATACATGAACCAATCTTTTTCCTCTTTATTAGTAATCATATTAAACATTAGTTGTAGGAATTTATTGTCTCATCCCCTTCAAGCGATAAAAGATAAAATTCATGTTGATCGCCTCTATTTCCCTCTTCCTCTTATACATATGATATTAAGAGTAGCAGAGTATCGACTTATTCCCCATAATTCACAAAAATAATATTTCTCATTATTTAAGGATTTTAAAATTATAAAATACCATTGAAATTTTTTTTCAAGGATTTTTAGTTTTTTAATTTTATTACAAATCAAGTAATTTTTAATTATTAAAATTAATCCAGATATATTATTAAAAAATCATTTTAATTCCCAAAAAATTAAAAACCATTTCCTTTTTTAATGTCATTAATATATCTTATATAAAATCTTCAACATATAAATTTTTTTATAAATCAAACCTACAAGAATGATTTTTTTTTCAAGAAATAATAAATACCTTCGAAAATTAGATTTTATGTAGATCTTTCCACATTTAGTTTAAAATAGGTTTTAATTAATGCATTATATTAGCTTGAATAATGATTCTATTGAATTCTAATTAGGCTTTAATATGTTAATAAACGAGCATTCAACATCATATGAATATTTTACCTCTACCGATTGTTTTGTCTAAGCATGTATCACGTTACATGATATCCATTATGGTGAACCCCAATTTTAAATCACCTTACATGAAAATGGTTTTTGATGCCATTATATGTTGATTTTTACACCATACATGAATTCTGAATCTCCATACCTGAGGCTAGTTTTTGGACGCCCTTACACAATGACCCAATTGAATATCCCCTTATAGAGATATATAAATGATGAATTAACTTACATGGTGGATCGTTATCTAGGAAATCCTTTTTCATAGTGACTGGTTTTGGGAATCACTTTTCATGGTTCTACAAATTTTAATTTTTTAAACATGACAATACACATACATGGTTATCCCAATATGTGGATATGATCTTTATCACTTTTTCAATTAACCATGTTCTACATTATTTTAAATTCTTTGTTATACTCTTTAGATAATCTATATGCCTTTTCAACCATTCAAAAATATTTTAACTATATCATAAGGCATTTCAACCAATATTGTAAATAATTAAAACTCTATCCACAATTGAAAGGGTGTGTTAATATCCATCATTAATCATTTAAATATCTCAAATTAATGAATAATAATAAATTTTATAGGAGATAAAAAATTCAACCATATTAAGTTCATTTAAATTATGTTTTAAATTAATATTTATTTCATTAAATGATTGTTTTTTCTTTAATATCACTCTACACATTCCACTATTAACCATTACACTATAATAATTTAACGTAGAGGAGGGTCTCATACTGAAGGGTCTATTAAAACCCAATCTATATGTTGGATGAATAATGAATTCATTAAGATATTGGATTTTAGAAACCTTTAAGATATATGAATAAGTATTTAACAAATTTCCAAAAAAGGAAAAATAAATTAAGAAGAAGAATGATTTTTATGCCATAACATCACCAATGAAGGCCACATTCATGATCTATATGAAAGATATAATAAAAAAGGTGATATGTTTTACATTGAGATGCGGATTGGGGAGAATAGATAATTTTTGGTGGAGTATATTCAATTATTGGTATGAATTTTTGAGGTACATGATAATAGAATTTTTATATTTTTTATGTAAAATAACCAATTCCCTAAAATATATATTAAAAAATATACAATTGGACTACAAAAAATAGATTTGGAAATAAAGAGCATCTGGTTTCCATCAAGTGTCAAGTTTATAGCCACTAGGTATTTAGTGACATTGAAACACTAATACCCCTATTTCAAGACACTTAATCCTCAAGTAGACTCCACATTTATGATTTTAATTAAAAAACCAATAATTTTTTTATTCAAATTATATTGAAATAAAAAAATATATTTCATGTTTAATTAAAAAGGACCCACTATTCAAACTCTCATCCTTGAGAAGCATCTCATGACAACTGGAATTTTTTAAAATCACAATTGATGATAAAATTTTAAAATATATCAACAATATTAATACTTTTAAAATAAATTTATATATAGTGTCCCCTAAAATTTGAAACTCTAAGGTTTAAAATATAATTCTATGAATTATGATCTCCCAAGGAGAGTAAATTTAAAAAAAATTGAACCAATACTCATTAGAAGTAATAAAAATAAACTTTAATTATATTAAGAATATAAATTTGTATTGAATGGGAGACATGAATATAAATATGAAAGGCATCTATAACACCACCATTACTATATATAACATCTCTTACATCACCGCTGACATAACTTTATATGAGTTTTTAAATTTTATTCAGTGATTTATTATTCATTCAGGTTGTGAGATAGAAAGAATGATTTTAGAAAAAGAATTATGGATGAAACATTAAAATAATTAATTTTTTAATAAACTAGGTCACATTACCCTTATTCCTATTAAATATTAAATATAGATATTGTATTTATACTTGAATTTCAAATCAGAAATTTTTTGTATAACAATAATAAAATTAAAAATATTTTTAAAAAAATTAAATTCTCAGACATAAATGAAATTCCATTTCAATATCATTGGGGGTTTTATTTTCATTGGAAATCATTTTTAATTTACTTGTCAAAAAATGAATTCCAAATAAAATAATAAATTATCAAAAAAATAATGGTTATTGACATTATTCAATTTTTAGTCATTAATTTGAAATATGAAATTACTATAATAATATTTATCAAATACTCTTCTATATTCATCGATGGTATATTCTTGATAAAATAATGTTTATCAATTTAATTCATTAATGAAAACATTATTAAAATACATTATAATTGCATTTGTGATGTAGTTTATTATATCATTTCTATTCAAAATAAAGATATAAGAACTTTTTAATTTTAATGGTTCCTATTTATTGAGACATCCTAATATATTAATTATCATTATTTCACAAACATAATTAAAAAACACAGTAATTAAATTAAAAGTATAATTAATTAAAAAACTAACATGCTAAAATTTTATCTAAACTATATGTGTTACAGAAAATGAAATCATGTTTTATTAATTTCTAATCATAATATGTGAACAATTTATAATATAATTTACTTTATGATCTATCATATGAAATTTATAATATTAAAATAAACACATGGAAACCCCATATTATCTTTTCCTAACATTCCATGTACTAATATTAATTAAATAAAATAATTATATTTTAATTCAGGAAAATTATATCCATACATTACAAAACAATGTTTAAAAAATATGTATCTTAAAAATAGTATCAATATAAATTGAATGATATTAATAAAATGTGTATAGTAATTTATTTTCAAAATAATATTTATAATCTTATTTAAAAATATTACTTAAATACACATACATTTCATAATATAATTTCGCAATAAATATATAAAAATATTTAATTAAAATACAACATGCATTTAAGGAGATATTCCATTTCAAGTAAAATGAAAATATCCACTAAATATTTAATATATTTGTAAAAATATAAATATAAATATATGATATGGATTTAATAATTTCAAATGGTTTTCAAATTATTCAACACTATAAAACTCAATAAATATATGAATGTATTAAGAAAAATTTTATTTCAAAAATAAAATTACTCTTATAAATTAAAAACTTCTCCAAAACCCTTTTATTTAACTAATAAAATATAAATAAAATTTAATGTTGGAATAAATTAGTGATTATATGTTTTAATTTATTAAAAATCTTATTTGAAAACACATACACAATTTTTAATATAATACATAATGCATAAAATCATTATAATGATTATTTTACATCAAACACCTTATTATGTAAACCCATTTAAATATGTTCCAATACATTTCTAATGAAATCCTACTTCATTTATGAAGAAATACACATTAAACCTCACTACTATGTTTCATATTTTTCTAAAAAAATCCTTGAATTAACATTTAAATCCTCCACCAAAAAAAGGAACTTTTTTTCTCTAAAAAATATACGAAAGGATAAATAACATAATATTATCTTAGGTTTAAAAGAATATTTTTACATAAAAATAGTAGGTTTTTTATAAATTATTACGTGATAATTTTAGGATCACCTTAGTATAACCATACTGAGAGGATGGGGTGAATCAATGTTAGATGAATAGTTATCACTTTAAATCATTAATCCCTTTCATTATATCAATTACCTATTCAGTAAATGATTATTTTTTTAATTCACCTATAATTTAAAATCATGCACATAAAAAATTAATGTTCAAATAGAACCATGATTTTAATGAGGTTCACCACCACTGTGGATGACTACATACTCAGAGTACGGTGGATATTATCTTGCATGCACACAATTTTCTCTTTTTATCAAGAAAATCATGAGATATAGTATATCCTTGAACTTATTCTCCTAGAAATAACCTAGTATAATGTAAGATTTAAATTTGAATCACATGATAGAAGATATTGACATTCCCCTGTTAATGTGATTAGTAAATATAAAACTAGTCCTATTCAAGAGAAACCTATTAACTCTAATAAAATTTATCTGATAATAGTAATCAAATGGATGAATCTACATAAGAATAATTAATGTGTTGTGTTAGCTATTAATAAATCATGAATGTATCCTTTTATTCAATTTCATTAGTTATAATGACATTAATTTGATATATACTAGTTATCTAAAGATTAATCTAGCCCAAAATATAATCAACTGAAATTAGGTTAGCTACTATCTTCTTATTCTGGTTATGATGGGAAAACAATATCAATAATATAATTATAGTTTTAGTTTCTCAATAAACTATTCTTCCTGAAATTTGGATACATTTCCTGGATTTATCAATCTTGTGAACCCTTGAACATATGAGATGTTATTATTATTATAATTTCATCTGATGTTTCAATACTATTTAATAATTTAATATCTCAATCACCTTCATTTGTATTCTTGTATTCTAATTCCAATATTTTTTTTTGATTTAGTGATGTATTATAATATTCATGTAATAAATTAACAACATGAAAAAAATTATGTACAATATTAGATGTTTTAAATGACACGTCTTTTCCAAAAAAGCACTAGATCCGTGTGATCTCAAGTGTACATTATATAAAAAAGTATGTAATGGATTGATCCTATTTATGTATTAGATTAATGATATCATATCAAAATATATGCTACTATATTATTAATGATATTTGGGTTTCCCATGATATCTAATACAATAACTTCCAAAAAACATGGTGTGAATCTTCTTCAACAACGAATGATCTTTAACAGTTCAGTACCTTTGCAAGAAGTTGAATGTCATACAGTATTTAAATATAATTCACATAAAATAATGTATTTGTAGTTGTTATTAATTATACATTTGTGTATCAAACATCTTTCTCACATATATGATTGACTCATGGATTCATCCATTACATAAGGCATTGGTGCTATGTATTCACAACATACAAACATGATCTTATGTTTTTCAATAACATCTCATAGTCTTGGGTGGTATCCTATAATAGTCATGTATGATCACTTATCGCCTAATAATAATTTTATTTCAAGACACATTAATGATTAAAAAAAATTTTTGATTCGTTGTATTATTATATATTTTACTATTTTAATAATTACATGACATTTCTTGTCTTTTGCTGATGCTGATATTCATAGCGTCAGCACTTAATTGACTACTTCTTCATTCATGTGATAGTTCTCAAAATCATTTCAAAAATCGTTTCATGTATCATACATAGACATGAATATCATCATATGTAAATTTTTTTATCTTGTTTCATGGTAGTGTATTATCCTTATATGATCATTTTTATGTAAATCGATGCTTGGATGCATATCGATTTGTTGTATCATTATTAATGTATAATCTCATGGGGTCCCAATATATATCAGTTTTTTATGTGTTTTGATGATTCATAAAATAAATTTTTTTATTCTTATGAAATCATATTATGTTATTTAGATTATTTAATTTTATATGTGGTGAGTTATTTATTTCAGAGGGATATATTATATGGGACCATAAAATCATTTATTTGACTAAATTTTATCTATCTTATTTATCCTATGCTGATTATTTATCATACACAGAATAATTGTTGTATGGTGTAAAATTAGTATATTATATGATGTTTTATTCTATTCCAATTAATTTTATCTTATGTAATCTCAATTTTTAATTTTCATCATTCTATGGAAGATAATATCTTAAGAATAAGAAAAATTATCTTCCACATACTCAATGATAAAATTATCAAATCATTGAAAATTATAAGATGACATTTATCCTATTAAATCAAAATTCAAAAAATTTGTGTATTATAATCCTCAAAATAATCCATGGAGGTTTATTATCACATTCCAGTGAGATATTTTCTTAGGAAGAATAATTAAACTACATATAATCCAAGGATCTGTTTAATTTTATAAATCATAACTATAACTTTTTTTCTAAGAATGATGATTTTAGATGTTTATCTAATGAAAAATATGATATTGTGAGGATTTAATTGATTAATTTGATAACATAATCACTATATCATGTTTTAGTTATACCATAAATGGATATTCTAAATATGGAAGGAATGATTCAGTTGGGGAGAGTTTTTTTCTAAATGGAAGGATTTGATGAAGAAGATTTGTGAAAACTATACCAAAAATGGTAATTTAAAATTAGGAAAAGAAGGAATCACCATTAAAATCCTATCTCATCAACATTAGCTATTTTTTGAAGTAGAAATTTTCACATATTATTGAACAAACTAATTACATGAAGAAAGTATGCATGTTCATATATGAAATCACATAGATGTTCCACTCAATTCTTGTGCATTATTCTAACAAGTTTATATAAAAAATTTAAAAAATATTAAGCTATGCTTCCATGATCATCAACATCTATGTACATGTCTTTATCTACTAACACAACTAGAAATTAATTTTATCTCAACATTTATATATCCATGGATTATAAAAATAGTGTTTTAGGATAAAATATTTCCATTTTTCATAAAATACACATTGAATTACACCCCTCCCCTATTTCTTCCCTCAATATATCTCCTCTCTGAGACCACTCTCCCCTGACAATACCTCCCATGATCCTCCACTGAGGATCTGACCACCTAACCTCTCCATGATCCTCCTCCTTTGACCTAGCCACCCCGCCTCTTCATATGCATTAATCCGAAGTTTAATCCCCAAATTATCCTCTAGTATGACTCTTATATTACCACCACACCTCCCCACAATCCTCCTCTGATGTAGAACGTACCTGAATCGGACATGGTTCTGATATTTCTTCAATACAGCTTTGAGGTAGCTCTAAAGTGTCCCTCCTCATCCTCCATCTATGCCCCTACCACCTCATCCACCACTACTTCTACCACTACCTCCACCTTTAGGGTACCCACCTCCTTGACTAACAATATCATGTATCAATAGTCTTCCCACATTAGAGGTGCCGCTTCTCATATCACTGTTTGGTACTGTATGAATCAATGCTTCCGATTGGAATTCAATATGATTTATTTGAATAATGATTGTTATATTTCCTGAAATCTCAAATTGATTTTTGTTGTTGGTGTATCTATTAACTCTAATTTTATATGATACAAAGTCACATAATCATGTCGAAGCCAACAACATATAAAGCAAGATGGTTCTACATCCTCACATTCCCTTTGATTTCATCCACTGAGAAGGGTTTCTTTTATTTCAGATACTTAGCCACTCTATGTTTCAAGTGGTACTATTTATGTGTTTCTATTTCATTTTATATTAATTTACATATTTTTCCTAGAAAGGGTTTAGATTTTTTTACATATTTTATCTAGTGTTATTTCTTTTATTTTTGTTTTATTTTTCATTGGGTTTGATTATAACATCAGGGTCTACGATTTGAGATGAAAAGAATTTATGATTTACTTTTATCAATTTTAGGCAACCCACGTCCAGGTTACATTAATCTTCCCCCCCCCCAATAGCTATAACTCATATGATTCTAACACATGTGGTGTCAATTTTATTCCTTCCCTTAATTTTTTCATTTTTTTCTTTTTCCCTTCCCTATAACCTCTCTTAAAATAACAGAAGATTTGTATCTACAGTATTCTATATATCATGACAATAAAATTATTTGGACAAGATCCTCATAAATTATTGCATAATAATATATTTTAATTTTTGTACACTATATTTTCACAAAATTACTTTTCTTGAATGATACTATTTGTTTATGATTTTTGTATTGTCACTCAAAATGTTGACTATATGAAATTTATCCTTCATATTGGTTGACTGTAACTTGATATAATAATCACTCTCTAATTTTTTCACCCTATATGTTTTCATTACATATATACTCTTTTTTGTCCATGTAATGTATTATCAATATGCCTACATTCAATATCATAAGCATTAATAGTTCATTTTTTAAATTATCTAGACCATATTATAAAAATATTAACTTAATTGTTTATTATTAATTATTATTAACAATTTTTTGGTACTTGGTTTTGATGTTGATTCAAAATTAATCCAAATTAAAATGATTAATACATCATTTATAGTAGTAGGACTTTAGATACATTCCTATTATAACAACTCCATTTTTCATTTATAAAAATAATTAATATATTCAATGTATCACAATTTATCATCACAATTCTGATGAACAATTGAAATAAAAATTCTAATTAAATGGGCCAAATCCCGATATTTTATCATATTCTTCAATAACAATGATTTGTTTCTAATTACTCGTGAATTATTATTGTATATTCATTTTAATCATTCCGAACAATGATTCTTTATTATATCACAGTCAGAATAATTTAAATAGGTTTTTAACAAAGTAAATGTAAACATCCTATCAAGGATTAAATCAATTAGAAAATAAGAAATCGTATAAATCTACTCATGGATTTTGATTTAATCCATAATATTTCTTATGAAGATATTATTTATTGATCAATTTGTTATGAAAATAATAACATGTTTCATATAAAATAATAAAAACATTTAACATTACGTATTATTATGTTTCATAATAAATTTGATCAAGTATCATATTAAATATTTTTTTCTAAGGTTATGTTTATCCGAGTCATGTTTAAAATAGTTATTTCTTGTATCTCTTTTAATAGCTCCTTTTACCAATAATTTTCATTAAATATAATTTCTTTTAATTGAAAATAAATTATTATTTCTAAAATCATGTTTATATTTTTTATATACGTCCAAATTAAATATTTTTTTTGTTTAATGTAATTTCATAAATTTCTCTTTCGATATTATCATATTAGTCAATTATGTTTTCCTATGATAATCTTTTATTTATTTCTTTCCATTATTAATTATATATTTTTAAATTTTAATTTAGTATATATTTTTTTATTAAAATTAATTATTAATAATTTAGTGTATTCAAATATTTTATAAAAGATTTTTATAAATATAAAATTTTCAATCAAACGTACAAATTTCATAGTTGTGTTACTGTATTCACAATGCACATTATATGGAATATGTACATAATTTTTGTAATTGTATTCATTGTGTTTTTGGTATTCAGTTTTGATTGTATACTCATAATCTTATGGTCATGTAACATGCATGACATTGTCAAAACTACATAACTACATTAGATATTCTCATTGGTAATCACTATCTATATGAAAAATATTGTACAATTTTCTTATTTCATTATACGTTATATATTCACATTATCGAATATTATACTTTTGTTATAGAAATGATATCTACTCTCTATATCTACTATGTATTATTTTGAACTAATGTGTATTTATAAGAGTTATGAGTTATATGATGGGCTGTTTTGGTGTTTATCTGTTATATGTTTATGAATTTCATGACTCTTGAGGATGTTTTTTCTTGGTGATGTTGTTTTTTGGATATTCTATTTGTGGGTTGGGATCTATAAATATAATATTTAATTTGGATTACCATGTAATGGTTAATATTTATTTGACCAATTATAACATGGATAAATAATTTAATTATATATTGATATTGTAAAGGAAAAAACAGTAGCCATGTGGATAAAATCGCTTATATGGGAATTACTATATACAAAAAATTGTGATCTTCTAGATTTCTTAGTAGAAATATTTTAATGGAAGTAGAGAAACATATCCTAAATCTATGTACTTTCCTAAAACCCTTGACTTCATTCACCTATAGTATGTTGCATAAGTTATTTTATTCATCTTTTAATTAATAATTACATTCAACTGGTTTTAATTTATATTTTTCTATTATTGTATTTTTTGTTTTAAATCTTCCTGAAATCATTCATTGCAATTTTATTGGATATTCGAACACTTTGAATTTCCATTTTTTGAATGTAAAAATAATTTACTTCAATCAATATTTTATTCAATAAAAAATTAGAATTAAATATTCACATAAAATTATTCAATCTAAATTCATTATTTTTTATTACAATCCATTTGGCCAAAAACCTTTTAGCACCTTTATAAACTTTATTTAAGCTAGATATTTCGGTTTCATTACTACAAAAATGAATTCATTCTTGATACTATAATATTACTATAAAATAAATGTTCCTAAATACATTAAACTTATTATCTTTTATCAGGAATATATACATATATGATTCATCTATTCGGTGATATACTTGTTTGGGAATGTGTCACTTCGCATATGTTATCATATATGGATTCCAATGTATCTCACGTTATAAAATTTATATAGTGTTGATTTTGATGCACGAATTTCATACTTAATGAAATATATTTTTTAAAATAATAACCTACAAATTCTATTTCTTCTAGCATCCTTTTTTTAAAATATTTAACATGTATTTTTAGAAGTATACAATCTATGTATTTATATCTTTTTTATTCTTAATTCTTTGGAAAAAAATCACTTTTAGAATTTATTTCTACATGGGAAGCATCTTAATTGTAGTTAATTATCTCACTCCCCATTTAACTACACATACTATACTATGGTTATTGGGTCATAAAGAGATCGTAAAAGTTCATTTATTTTTACATATTTACACAATCCAAATATTTTTTTATCATTTTATTTGGGACCACATTAATGTATTCTTTATTAGATAGGTAGAAAGTATTATTAGTATTATCATGGGTTCCTAAGAAAAAATATTTGTGATCATGCCACCTCATTTACTACATTTTTTTCCCATTAGAATTTTTATTATTATGAATTCATAAATGAATTGTAATAAAATATGATGAATTTTTAAAAGTTATATGTTAAGTAATTCTATTTTAACATTATATTTCCTATGATATTTACAACATTATTAAAATGTTTTCATTATCTTCTATTAAATAATTATTTTTGGTTATCATTTATTTTTTAGATTATTTCATGTGGTTGAATAATTTAACATTCATTTTGCATTTTATTATTCTAATTCCTATTAATTTTCATTAATTTTATTAATTTATCTACAACTATCTTTGATAAGATTGAAATTTTTGTTTCTATGATTATTCTTTCAACTAAGATAGGGTCTCATGGGTTGTACAATGATTGGTTTAAATCATCCTTCATATTTTAAAAAGTATATTATGTTTGTATAAATGAATAATTCAATTTAAAATTATTTAACTTTCAGTTAATATACATGTCCAATTTAATAAAATAAATATCATTTATACCATATGTTGATTGAAACCACATCAGTGATTATATATAAATAAAATCATTCTAAATTCATAATAAATGAAATTATAATATATATGTATATATAACATTATTATAAATATATATAATTAAATCCATTGGAGAGTATAAATATATGTGAAGACACCAATTATACTATTCACACAATATAACATATGAATGTGTTTTATTTCATTAATAAATCATTCACATAATATTTTTATTAATTGTTTAAATCTAATTGTGCATGGAATGTTTAAATGTGTCTCTATTTTTTATTTATTTTTATTTAGTTGATATTTTTTAGATTTTACTGTATTATATTATAGGATCAAATACTGTGACATTGTAAAGTGTAAACCAGACATATAATGTTGTAACATATATAATATATTCTTATCAAAATGAAAATTTTACATTATAAAATCAAACATTAATTTCATGTATTATTATATTTGTTTCATAAAAAATGATATATAAAATTTTATTTCATTCTGTACACTATACCATATTATTTCTATATATGTGGGAATACTTTTTCTAATGATACTACTAGAAAATGAAATTTTTTCATCACAAAAGATATATTATAAATTTACATGTTTTTTATTGATGACTTTTAAATGTTTAATAATTTTTATTATCATTTAATAAACACATTGGTGTACATGAAAATATGTATATTTAATTAAATAAAATTATTAAATATTGTTCAAATTCCTCTTAACTCGTTTCAAACATTATGTTTCTATATTTTAAATATTTTTAAATATTGTATATTATTTATGAGAAACCTCACATTGTTTATTTTATAAATTAATTTTATAATATCCACTATAATAAATAAAAATAATAGAAATATTTTTCATGTGTCCATTTATTTTTCATGTTAAATCTTATTTCAATTTCATTTCTCCATATTTTTTATTATTTGTTATTTTACGTATACAAGTATTTATGTGACTATTATATGGTTTTTGATATATTTAATCTATATATTTCAATTTATAACATCAAAAATGGTTTTAGGGTTTGGTTAATTGATTATAGGATGTGTTGAGAATTTGAGTAATGAAAAAGATATAAAAAATGGATCGGGCCCAATGTATGATGGAAAATCCATTACTTATTACTATCACGACAAGTGGTGTAATTGAATTTGATTTGAATTGCACCATAGATTTAGTAATGAATGAATAGTATAACATAGTTAATTATGGAAATGTCTATTTACAATAGTTTTTCCCTATAATAGTGTATTAAAATATTATCTTTATGAGTTTATCATCCTTATAATGTTTCTACCATCCACTCATTTTTACACATTTTTTATTAAAATGTATATTTAATTTTTAGATTATCTCATAAAAATCAATATATTCACCTTCCAAATTTTTTTTCCTTTAAATTTTTTATTTCTATATATAATTTATGGGTATTACCAATTTTGATATTTCAAAAATTGGTTTCACCTTATCTTTCAAATTGATGGTTTTGATAACATTCCTTAAATTCCCAATAATTACATGCAAGACCCCAGATTTTCTTTTTAGGCATGTGACCCATGTTTCATTTCGTTTGTTCCTTTTGAAGTGGTTGGTTGAGGTTTGTACAATTCTAGGAAAAGCTTTTAAATTTTGTGGAGGTCATACAGGGGCGCACGGTTGGGGCACGGTCTGAACAAACTTTGTGGTCAGCCAAGGAAACTGTGCAACCTTGACAGTGGGGTTCGCATAGGCAGTGCACAGTTTTTCAAACCATGCAGGAAATCCATTTAAAGTCCCTGGGTGAGATAGTAGAAACTGCACGGTTGGTGCACGGTTTTCCAAACAGTGCAGGGTAACTGTGCGGCCACTTAATGATAGGGTTTTTAAGTCCCGTGCCACTCGGGATTTCCCATTTTTCCCTCATTCTTTCTCCCACTCGAGCGTCACTTGGGATTATTTGGTTCTCAATGGTTAAAGGTGCCCTCCCACTTGTTTTGGAAGAAATTCAAAGGGTATTCTTGTTTGTTTGAAGTTGGTTCTTCCCAGGTAATTCTATCCTCTTGGTTTCTCTTTGGATTTCTCAAGGTCTTTTTTTCCCTCTCTCTCATTTTCTATATCTACATCCGTTGCATGTAGATCAAGTGTTGGGTTTTCCTTGGGTGTTGATTTTAAAGCATGTAGATGATTGGGTAGGAGATATAGAGAGGGGTTCATCAAGCATTTTCCCGGATTTGGGTGCAGTTATTTGTGGGTTGTTTCCACCAGAACCCTAAAGGTCGGTGGCGTATACCTTTTTTGTTCTCTCTCAGCCTTTTGTGTGGCATGGGTTAAAGTGGATATTTGGTTAGTTTTAGCGAGACCCTAATTTACCTGTTATTTCCCGTTTAATTATTAACTGACCTATGGGATGACTTTGGGTGTTCCATATTACCAGTTTTTCTTGAAAGGGGTCGGGCGAGTGGCCATTTATCATCGGGGAATTGTGTTTGGGGTATGCGAAAATGGTTATAATTTTTTTTTATTGTCTTGAACTGTTGATTTTATTTTTTTGAACCTTGATATGAATTTTTGGAGGCATTCAAGACCTTAGTGATGTTATTTGATAACCGTGGGACTTGTGCAATTTAATTGTTTAGCTTGTTTCCTTGTTTAAATGGGTTATATATGTAATTGTTGAATTGAATATGTTGGAACCTTTGGGTTGTGTTGGGAATGGTCCGGATATTCTTGAGTGAATCCGATGACATGCTGGGCTTGGCCCGGGTTATGTGGGGTGGTTCTGACCACGGGATTGGGCGTCATGGACATCAGCTCGAGGCAGGTTGACTGTCAGGTTGGGCATGACCCGCGATACATGGATGGAGTGGTCATTAGACTTGAGCGGCATGGTCGCATGGATACAAGGATTCCAAGGTGTTGTGGCTTGTGTACTAACATGGTGATTACCTCTCACCTGAAACATTGAGTATTGTGCACACAGAGAGACTCTATGATGAGGTGGTTTCGACCACTACTGTGGGTAGAGGCCCTCGTTAGTTGCGGTTTAGGTACTATTGTTTTGGGGGTTCTTGTCGTAGGAAGCCACATGGATGGTGAGGAGCCTTCATGGGATAGCGTTGAGACTATCGAGTTGGGGGAAGAGGCTCACCGTTATTTGAGAGCAGACATCGATGTCCCTTCAGTTACATTATTTTAGGGCAGACATCACTGCCCCTCTGGTTACATTATTTGAGGGAAAACTTCTCTATCCCTCAGTTTAGAGATTTGTGTACATACAACTCTATTCCTTTGGGTTACTATTTATTGGGTGTTCCTTGGGGACATCAGTACTTGAGATAGGTGGTGTCAGAGGGCATGTGGTGCCGGGTTACATGACAAAGATTCCGGTGTTGTCCAAAGCTAGTGACACCACATTGTGGATACTGAGTACCAGTGGGGTTATGATTATTTGTGTATTGTACTATTTAATATTTTCCTTAGAACTACTTGCCTACTAAAACACTTATATCAGGTATGCACTATTGGGTGGTATCCTACAGAAATTCCTCTCACAACCTACACGGGCCCTTCGGGACACATGTAGGCTTTATGGATTTACGTGTAGGAAAGAGGTCAACATCATGAGCTAGACAACATTAGCTATTTCATGGAGATGGTATAGACCTTGTGGTCTTTTCTAGAAAGAGTTTATCTTGTTTTTCTTTTTTTCTTTTTTTATCTTACTTACTTGTTATGTAGCTACAGTTGGTTAGACATTGGCGTCCTTTTTACACATATGGATATGTATGACCTATTTTGGATGCATGTTTTGTTGTTTTATTAGTAGTTACAAGTGGTTTTCTTCATGCTGTTGTGTTTACTTTCTGATGATGTTATAATATTTATTACTTCCGCTGTTTTTCAATATTGAATGTGCTTCGGCTCTGTGGGTCTGGTTCGAGTCTGCTGAGTCATTTGTTCTGCTGCTTATTTATTTCTACAATCGGACAAGTAACATTGTTAACCTCCAAGAGGGTATAGGCTCCCCACTATTCCTATAAGACCCTTAATGCTAGTCAGCATCCTTTGGCGTTTGGGGAGGTGCGCCTAAGGGAGTAGTATCTGACCCATTTGGCACTATTCGGGTGGTCGTTTGGGTCTGGGTCGTTGAAAAGTGGTATTAGAGAAATTATAGATGTGGATTTAGAAGCAGTGTTTTGCTGGGTACTAATGAGATTGAGACTTCTCTTTTATTTCTACTAGTTTTACTATTTTTGATACGGTAGACTAGAGATAGGTTGTTAACTGGAACTGGTTTTCTAGTTCATACATGGGTGCCTGCAGCCCCAGGTACAAGGGATAGACCATGTTTCCATGGGTGTGAATTGCTATTTTCTTTTTCTCAGATTACAGTTTATATGATTTCCACCTCGATGGATCACTTGGTGTGTGATTTTATTAATTGCGATATGTAAACCATGACCCGGTTCAGTAAGGAAGAATTGGTCTTTGGCCCGGTATGGAAAGCCTTATTTTCTTGGTTTTTGATAGGCACATTTTAGGGTATTTCAATTTCATAACTGCATGTATTATTTGTGAAGTGAAAATTCCATGTGAGTAAAATCAATTTCCATGCAATGTATGATTTGAAATTTGAAAAGGTGAAACTCCTGATAATTGTTTTATTGCAATGTTTTATGCCATCATTTATATATTTGTAGAATTTCATGTGGCTGGGTATTTGGGTCTTGCTCTTGTATGACCAGGCAGCTACTATGGTCGAGGTGATTTTGATCATCAGGATTTGTTGACTCTGTCGTCGGTTTGAGGCAACGTTAGTTGTGAGGATGGGTATGGCCCAAGGTACTTTTGATACTTGGCTCTGTAGAGGGCGGGTAAGGAGGCCATGAGGCTGGGATGTCATGGGCATGGGTTGCGATAGGGGAGAGTAAGGGTAGTAGTTATGTGCTTCCTTGTACTAATTTCCTTGTCGGCATTGAATAAATATTTTAATATATATATGAGTTGTCTGAAAATTTATAGAATTTAGTGGGTACCTTCTATACGTCTTGATGGATTATTAGGAATGTGATGATGCAGTTTCGTAAGTACAGTACCAGTCTCGGGATTTGGTACAGGAAGAGCATGTGCCGTAGGTATAGGCTCCGGTATAGGATCAGTTCCAGGATCCAGTGCAGGTAGGACAACAACCGGGTTTGACATCATTCGGACCCTGGCTCAATGAGCAGCGTCGAGCTCTCCCAGCATGTGTCATACAGGGGATCGACAGAGGTGCGAAGGGTACAGATACATTTATGGCATATCTAACGTGGGAGTTACAGTCACAACACCCGCCGCTTTTTCATGATGAGGTTTTCTCACATGCAACTGAGAACTAGATAGAGATCATGAAGATGATATTCGAGCAGCTCGAGATGCCTCAAGGGTGGAGGGTTAAGCTGGCGATGTACATGATGAGAGGACCGGCGAAGCTTTGGTGGGATGTGCAGGTTCAGGCCCACACGCACGGAGGACAAGCATGGAAGGACCTCGAGAATAGGTTCTTTGAGTACTTTTACCCAGAGACACTAAGGGTCGAGTGAGCTCAGGAGATCTTGAGCCTTTAGTAGGGAGACATTTTCGTCATGGACTATGCAGCTACTTCCGCTGAGCTGTCTCACATTACCCCAGGTATGGTAAGTGCTGGCGCGGCAAGGGTGAGGTGTTTCGAGGATGGATTACGACACACTATTCGGATCCAGGTGAATATCTTCAGGTCGGATTTTTTTTCAGAGGTGGTGAATCAGGCTCTCATAGCATAGGATAACTAGAGTGATAGGCCCCAGATTGGCTAGGTGAAAACTTCATGTGATGATTTGGATAATTGGAAGCAAGGATGGGATGAGTTCCAGTAGGGAAGTCTGGCCAAGAACTCAACTAGACCACATTGCAGAAGTTCTTCAGTGGTTTTCATTCAGTGTGGGCATCCAGGACATGTTCGGACACAGTGTGATAGGCCTCCAAACGAGTGTCGGGCATGTGGACAGGTCGGGCATCTGGAGAGGTTATGCGGGAAGCTTTCTCAGATATTTGGTAGGTATGGACTAGAACAGCCTCTAGAATATGGAGTTGGTTCAGGATTGGTACCAGGAGAGGGTAGTCGAGGTTCAGCTGCACGCGGAGGGCGGGATAGAGACAGAAAGATCTACCTGAGGGGTCAGTGTCCGGTGGAGGGAGTAGCACTGCAGGGAGGTCAGGCATCAGGCATCCTTATTTCAGACCAGGTGCACGCCTTGGACCAGCCAGAGGCTGAGCAGGCTGGTGAGCCGACGACGGTTATAGGTACACCATGGGTGTAACCGTGATTACCCATGTTTTATTGTTGGAATGACCTGTAGACGCATGTCTGTTTTGAGTGCAAGAGGTGTATAAGATTTATTTCGACAGACTAGATGTTGGTCAGTGGGATTTGAGACATATCGGGTGTGTGATATATTTATATATATATGTATGATATGGTTAGCATTAGGGGAATTGAATATGCATCTTACTTGAGGTGCCTTAAGAATCGAGTCATCAAGGATGTGGGTTACTTGAGGTTTCTTTGGAATCGGGGCATCGAGGATGAAGGTTAAATGGGGTTCTAGGAACCAGGTTTGTTTTGAGAATCCATTGGATGCAGGACCTCGTGGAGGCGGACACCGATGCGGTGCGAAATACGTTTGGGTGTCGAAAACAACACGGGATAACCAATGAGGGTCAAGTGTGGCGATGCGTCACGGGAGGAGCATGTGTCTGAAACAATGGATAGTGAACCTTCACTTGATATGAGTTTTTTCGGGTTGAGACTGAGATAGGAAATTCCTAAGGTGGGGAGCCCCTTGAATAATTTAGCCCAAACCTTGAGACCGGGGATGTCCGGGATACTTTGATCGAGGTGGCATGTTCGGTGCAATCTCCACGTTTCGTTTGATAGCTTGGGGATGAGCTATATTAATGCGGGGAATTTGTTAGAACCTAGATTTTATTTTTAGGTATGTGACCCTTGTTTCGGTTCATTTGTGCCTTTTGAAGTTCTTGGTTGAAGTTGGTAAAATTCTGGGAAAAAACATTTAATAGTTGGGGAGGTCGTGCAGTGGATCACAGTTAGCGCAAGGTTTGAACAAACCGTACTGCCGGACCAAGAAACCTTGCACCCTTAAGAGTGGGCTCTACACGAGTGGCGCACAGTTTGTCAAACTGTGCAGGAAAGCCATTCAAAGTCACTTGGAGAGATATTAGAAAATGAACAGTTGGCACGCGGTTTTCCAAACTGTGTGGGGTAACCGTGTGGCCACTTAATGTTAGGGTTTTTAATTCCTGGGCCACTCAGGATTTCTAATTTTTACCTCATTCTTTCTCTCACTCAAGCCTCACTCGGGATTTTGGGTTCTAAAAGGTTTAAGGTGCCCGACCACTTGTATTGGAAGAAAATTGAAGGGGTTTCTTGTTGGTTTGAAGTCATATATTCTTGGGTATGTCTCTCCTCTTGGTTTCTCTTTGGTTTTCTCTAGGTCTTCTTTTCCCACTCTCTTGGTTTTATAGATCTACATTTTTTTCCTGTAGATCTAGAGTTTCGGTTGCCTTGGGTGTTGATTTTAAGTATATTGGATGATAGGAAAGGACATATAGAGCTATTTTTGTGAACCGTTTTCCCGGATTGGGGTGCAGTTGTTTGTGGGTCCTTTCTGCCGGAACCCTAAAGGTATGTGATGAATACCTATTTTTGTGCTTTTGTAGACTTTTCTGTGGAGTGGCATAAACCGCGAATTTGGATATTTTGAGACAGACCCTAATTTACCTATTATTTCTCATTTAATTATTAATTGACTTATGGGATGCCTTTGAGTATTCCTCGTCACCAGTTTTTCTTTAGAGGGGTCAGGTGAGTGGTCGTTGCTCATCTAAGAATTTTGGCTGGTGGATGCAAAAATGGTTGTAGTTGTTTTGTATTCTCCTAAAATGTTAATTTTAGTTTGTTGAACCTTGATATGAATTTTTGGAGGCATTCAAGACCATAGTGTTGTTATTTGATAATTGTTGGACTAGTGTAATTCAATTGTTTAGATTGTTTTATTGTTTAAATGTGTTATATACGTAATTGTTGAATTTCAATTGCTGGAACCTTTAGGCTGTATTGGGAATGGCCCAGATATTCTTGAGTGATGTTGATAATAGGTTGGGCTTTCCTCGGGTTACGTTGGGTGGATCTAACCATGTGATTGGACGTCATGGACGTCAGCTTGAGGTAGGTTGACTGTCAGGTAGGTCATGGCCAATGATACTTGGATGGAAAGACTGTCAGACTTCAGCTACATGGTCACAGGTACACGAGGTGTGAAAGGTGTTGTGGATTCGGTACTAATTCAGTGATTACCACTCACCGGAAGCATTGAGTAGTGTGCACACATAGAGACACATTGATGAGGTGGTTTTGACCACTCGTGTGGGTAGAGGCCCCCATTTGTTTCAGTTTAGGTACTATTGGTTTGGGGGTGCTTCCTGTAGGAAGCCATGTGGAAGGTGAGGAGATTTTGAGGGATAAAATTGAGACTATCGGGTTGGGGTCAGAGGCTCGCCGTTATTTGAGGGAAGACACCGTTGTCCCTCCAGTTACATTATTTGAGGGAAGACATTGTTTTCCCTCCGGTTACATTATTTGAGGGAAGACATCATTATCCCCCTGGTTACTGATTTGAGGATAGGAATTGTTGTCCCTCTGGGATACAATTTCTTGGGCGTGCCTTTGGGATGTCCGTACTTGATACATGTGGTGTCAAGGGGCACGTGGTGCCAGGTTACATGACAGAAATTATGGCATTATCCGGAGCAGGTGACACTTAATGGTGGCTGCTGAGCACTAGTGGGGTTATGAATATTTGTGTATCGTACTATTTAATATTTTCCTTAGAACTTATTTCCCGATAAAAAACCTATATTAGGTATGCATCATTGGGTGGTATCCTACTGAGATTCTTCTCACACCCTGCACGGGCCCTTTGGGACCCGGGTAGACTTTATAGATTTATATTCATGAAAGTGGTTAGCTTCAGGGGCTGGACTACATTTGTTGTTTCTTGGAGATGGTATGGACCTTATGGTCTTTCCTGGCTGGAGTATATCTTGTTTTGTTTCCTTTCATGTATTAGCATACTTACTTGTTATGTAGCTACATTTGGTTAGCCAATGGAACCCTTTTTATACATATAGATTTGTATGACCTGTTTTGGATGCATGGGTTGTTGTTTTATTAGTAGTTACATGTGGTGATCATCATGTCATTTTGTTTACTTTCCAATGGTGTTGTAATATTTATTGCTTCCGTTGTTTGTCGATATTGAATGTTCTCTCACTCTGTGGGTCTTGTTCGAGTCTGCTGAATCATTTGTTCCCCTACATATTTATTATTACACTTGGACTAGTACCCTTATTATCCTTCGAGAGGTTATAGCCTTCCCACTACACCAACACGACCCTCGCTGCTAGTTGGTAGCCTTTGGTGTTCAGGGAGGTGTGGCTAAGGTAGTAGCACCTGACCCGTTTGGCATGTTCGGGTGGCCGTTTGGGTCCGGGTTTTTGCATTATATATTTACAAAATGGGTATATATTCTAATATTATATGAATATTTGATTTTTTATTCTCATAAATATCATTTTTTAATATGTAATATAGTAATTCAACAAGTTATGTTGTGTATTATATTCTTCATACTGATAAATTTTTAATTATTTTTCAAAACCCTCAAATTCCTAACTTTATTCCTATTTATATAGAAAAATACTAACTAAAAAAAATTACTTCTTTTTATATTATATTAATTAATTTTATCAAATATTGACTTTATAAGAAGGTATTAATACCTTCATTAATATAAGATGAAGTCACCTATTATGTTGCTAATTCCATTATTGTGTCTTTTGGAAATGTGAATGTATGTATATAATATGATGGTATGCATATAATATGAATTCTAGTGTTTAGTGTGTTCACTGTGGTAGGTTATCCTATGAATGTATTCATGTAAATATTTTTTTAATGATGTGCACATTCAATAATCATATAAATATATATCCCCAAAATAATCTGGATGAATATATCCATCTAAATATTATTTAGTTATTATTGGTTATTTAGTGATGTATCATTTATCTTGTACATCTAGTTTGTTGAACATAAAGTGATAATTGTTTAATTGACTTGAAAGTTAACATTTTTTTTAAAATAAATAATCCCAATACAAGGAAATATGTTATGTGGGTCTAAATTAATGCAATCCCAAAGAATTATTTTTGACAAAATTCAAACCTTTAGTTGGAAAGGACCCCAAATATGAGAAGGAAGAAAGAGTACTGTTTGATGTTGTCGTAGACGCCATAAAGTCTGCCACCATGTTTCCCTCCCTCTAGGTATGAGAGATCTCCACACATGCCCCTATAATAGCCTAACATCGCCTGACTGTCTAAATAATTCTCCATGTAATCTTGCCTCTATTTTTCAGTGCATTGAACAGCACCAATGAATCAATATCCACCGAAGACAGCACCAAATTCCTACACACACAAATTTTCAAACCTACTTCCATAGCCCGAGAATTTACCTGAAGCACAGCGTATCCCCCAAATTATGTAACAAATTCTGCATATACGTATCTGGTTTGGTAACGCACGGTTCCCCCTCCCCACATCCCCCCTCTGTTCGGAGAACCATCAACATTAAGTTTCAGTCCCTGTATCGGTGGCCTCCATCTCACCCACTTCCCATCACTAGGAAGGACGACCCAATGATCTTCATCACTACTAGCAGCAATGGTGTGCATAGAGGGAGCACACATGCAGTACGGGGAAAGCCTAAGAAGATCCATTATAGTGTTTTTCTATCTGAAGTGAATACTAACCTGAGAGACCGAGCCTTTACTGTGCCACTTGTTATTCTGGGCCAGCCATATAGTCCAGCACCTAGCAGTGAGAATGAGTTCCCATGGTTTCCATTCAGAACCTTGGTTTTCAGCTCCCCTAAACCAGGAATGAAGAAAGTCCTCAGAGTTACCATCATAGCCATTCCTTCCAAAAAAAGGCCTCAAGGATCTTCCAGACCCCCCATTCCCATTCACATTCTAAAAAAAGATTCCCCACATATTCTATGCATGGAGACCTGAAACATCAGCACAGGGAAACCGTTGTGATTCCCATTCGTTGAAGGTTATCATCTGCTGGTAGAGCCTTATGTCGCACTCTCCACATAAAGAAGTTGAATTTGGAAGGGATCACTTTTCAGCATAGAATCTCCCCCCACCGATCGACGTTCACCACCTCCCTCATCAAATTATCGATGTCTTTGATGGAGAAAGCACCCGATGAGGTACCTATGAAAAATAACAGGTCATCATCATCATTTGAAACTATAGAGTTATACATCTCCATTTTGTTTATAGGTGTAGAGATTAATCTCTATGGTTTAGATAGATGTTATAAATTTTAAATTTCATATCAAAATATCTTTAAAAATCATTTTTTTCAACTATATAGAATGTTTTACAGACTGTGGGTAGTTTCTTCTATCCTATATATTATATATTATATTAATTATTTATAAAATTTCTTCTAAATATAAATCTTTATAATGTAATAAATTGATGATTTTGGGTTTTCAACCAATCTGATTGTATTAAAATAAAAATATATGTATTATTGTTGATGTTTTAGAACATAACATTTGAAAATAATGTTAATCATGTGAAAAAATACAATCAGGGTTCTCTTCATTAGAGAAAATTCTCAACCAATTATAGATTTTTAAAATTACACTAACAAAATCCTCCATAACTATTTATAGCTTCACAACCTAGAAAAAATCAATTTATATTGATTTCCATTGACACACTGATCACATACATATAAGAAGTCATTTTGTCACAGATTTTCCCATTATTTCTTTATAGGTGGTTTCTTATTGTTCATGTTCCTGGACTATTTAATTCATAATAGAAAAATAATTTCTATTTAATCAGTGGTATATATTTCACTACCCACTATTTTAAAAACCATTACACAAGATACATGTTTAATGAAGTATATTTCATTCTTTTAATTCAATGAATTATACTATCACACATATATATTGTTTCAAATTATAAACTTACTATATCATATGATATAATTTGAAAATTAAACCCATATCAATTTAATTCATAGTCTTTATCCATCCATAAGCTTAATATTGTCTAACTTCAACTATTATATAACTATCTACATATCATTTAGATTGTCCCAAATACTGTGTAAATTCAAACTATTATGTACTAACAACCTATCAGTTAGTGTTTCATGTGCACTTTTTGTACTTTCAATGCACATTGTTACAGATCCATGTGTAAATGATACAATTGCATGACAATGTACAATTGTGTAGTTGTAAAAGATAGTGTGGAGGTAAATGCACCTCACCCTATAAACAGATCGTGTGTAGATTTAAAATTCATCCCAAACAAAAAAAATGTTTTCCAGTTAAAAATGATATAATATTGTGATTGGTTATAATTGGGAATTTTTAAATGGAATTGTTTAGTGGTATATTATAGTGTACATTTGTGTATACTAATTTTCATTTTCAATGTGAATGATAGTGTTCATTTGTGCTATTGTATAAAATTTAATATAATATAAAAATATTGTAAAAAAATAAAGTAATATATAAGTCATAAAAATTTCATTTTCTTTGGCATAATCTTATTTAGAAACTTTTTGTGTGACATACAAATACTTATGTTTATTGTAATTCTTACATTAATGTGTATACCAAAAAATATGTAATTCACATTTTATTGTTTTTAGTGCATGTTTTTTATTATGATTACAACTATAATGTAATATATATAAATTTTTAGGTTTACAGTTCTTATTCATACAATTACGATTCTAGAAATACTAAAATTCATACCCATATATACTGTAATATTTTTTTACATTATGTATATGTGTTTAATCATATTACAATTTCTCATAATTCAATTCACTTTATAATAATCCAATATTAATAACATAAAAATAAATATAGTTTGGTACAAAGTAATCACATATTCATATATGAAGAATTTTTACAATTGATTAATGTTTTATCAATTAAGGATATTATTATTTTATTATAGAGATATTTGCTGATAGACATTGATGATGAAGATTCATTACATGTTAAAAATTAGGTTAATTTATTTTTAACATGTCAGTAATGTTCTTCATATTCTATTTGTTATGTTACAGGTATGTAATAATAAATTTATCATAAATATTAATAATTATTTACTTGTTATTATGAAAACAAGATCTATTTATCATGGAAACTTCTTAATAAATTCAATTTCTTCAATTCACTAGGTACACATATAATAAAAAAATTCATTAAGATATCCATATTTAATCCTTAGATTCAGTAATGATTATGAATAGAATTTTTAATTCAATAGAACTCTTAATCATTATTTATATTTTTCCCTTATAATTTATGGAATATTTTCCCTTTATATCTGATGTACTCTCGATCTCTTATTTTGATCTAGAATTTTTTTTTCATTAATATCAACATAAATTATGTAACTTTTTTATCTTAGATACATCCACTTTCTATTTCAACATATTTTTTGGAAAACTATATATGAAATTTTTATGAATATGATGCTTTGGTTTTTGCTTAAATTTCATGTAGAATATGGTTTTTTGTGAACCTTGGAATCATTACCTCTTGATAGGATTGAGTATCCTCCTTATATTAATCTTGTTTGTGTTTTATTTTTAAATTATTTAAAACTATTTTGTATAATCTTTTAGTTGTAAATTTTCTTATAAAGATAGTTCCTACTCCAAGACATACTTTTATGATCCATTATAGTTTATGAAGAAGGTTCCAAAATATTTTGTCTCTATAAGATTTATACCTCATACCAACCTCCATATCATTGGTTTTTTTATTTTATCCCTCCATGAAATTCAAATTAATAATATTTGGTAAATTTATTGGATTTAATATCTGATTTAATATTTTTAATCTCTAAGAGTAGTTTGTTCCAAATGTGGATATTCAATGTTGATTTCCTCCTTTTCCTCATTAATTGAAACTTTCCGAAAATCTAATATATCAATGTGTTCTCCTCCCAAAAAATTAATCCCACGATGTTATTATAGGATAAAATTCCTAACGTCTTTCCAAGTGTATATGACTTTATTGAAAATGTTTTTGTGGGTTATTTGTCCAAAAAATCTCATAAACACAATCTTGTAGAATTTAAATTTCAACTTCATTGAATATAATTGTTCTGATTTCTATGGAATACTTAATATATTGGTTTGTACAATGGATTGACATAAATTATTTCTCAATTTAAAAATTTTATTTCATAAGTATCTCAACTTGAGCTTCAAAACAATTTATAGATGCTTGGGTGTGATTATAGATCTTGTTAGTCCTTATTCCCATACTTGAGAAGTTTTATTGACTGCCATTGATGTAGCCATAGGTAATTTGGATCTTTCCTAAAGTCATTATTCATTACTTAATATCTTTGATTTAATTCCTTTAATATTTTCAATAGAAATCTCAAAACTATTGTTCTTCATGGATTAAATTTTTCATTTTTTCTCATTTATCACATAAAATTTTAGCCCTAAGTACCTAGTTTTTTATTAATTTTTATTATGAATAAGTAATAGTTTCTACATTATAAGAATTCAAAATTCATTTGTCTAATATATGTGCATAGAATTTAAGAAAACAAAAATCATGAAATGTTCCCCAATATGAAAACCATAATTTTCCAATTAATCATTCTAATTGTAAATGTTTTTTATCATTGAAGCTATATAAATTATTTTTTAATAGGGATAAGAATGTAAATTCTACTTTGTTGAATTAATATAATGGTTGAATGATTTATATGAAATATTAAGAAATATTCAATTGATTATAAAAAAACTATGTATAATATTTTTAGTGGTAAATAAAATTTTAGAATTCTTATCAAGTGCTTGGGGTTTTGGAAATATGCTTTACATTAATAGTGGGTGAGATTAGTATGATTTAAATGTTTTTTGGAAGTTATGATTAATTATTAAGAGGAATGTGGTATTCATTTTATAGGGGAAATCTTGTACTATTCATTTTAAAATATAATTTGGGATCATGTTCCTTAACTGAATTTTTTAATGTCCGAGTTACATGCTTAATTTAGATTTAATGTAGATAGAAATGAATATTCAATGGTTACATAGGAATAATAATTAGGTGATGGTTAGGTAATTAACTATGAAATGAAATATGGGATATTGAGACCTTGTTATAGATTATTTATTTGTATTGAGTTACATAACTAATGATCTTTAATAAAGATAATGGATTTTTATTTACATATTAATTTCAAAAGCTATATAGGGAGATAAATTTACAACATAAATTTTCATGGGTATGAAATTATGAAATGTTTTTAAATCATAGTGATGTATGTTATTTTTATCTCAAATAATTTTTTTCTTTATTTGAGATTTGGTAATCATGACGTACCACTGTATTATAGTGGGTTGTGTTATAATGTTCTATTGTATGGTATAATTAGTCCTAAAGGTAATTGTCCCATTTTGGCATTCCACTGTTATTTATATATTCACATACTAACTCCTTGAGTTAAATATGGGTTTTGTGGTTATTTCTAGGGGTTTTTCTCTCACTCACTATACATAACACCATTTTTGAATACAGATTTAATGCATGATATTTCATGTAAATTAATGTCTCCTTTATCAGTGGGTGTTGGTTTATTTCTATATTTTGAGGCTTATTAATCAATCATATAGGTTATTAAGAACTGTATTTTCCAAACATCATTCATTATATCATTAGTTTTCATTTATTATTTATTGGTTTCTATGAATTGGATTTCAGATCAGTGTGAGTATTTTACTTTTTTGGGTGTGTCAGTATATTATGTAATGCCTATAAAATTACTAGTGATACAAGTTCATAATGATTTGTGGAATTAATCTGAATAATTGATATTTTTTTGAATAATTTCATTTCATCAATTTTTTGATATCATAAAATATTTACATGTTCTCAAATGATTCATTAAAAGTATTTATAATGGTTATGCAGACCATTTAAATGAAAAATGATTTTTTTAAGGAAGCATTATGATATGAGAGGTGTTGTGTTCCACTGTAACCTAATGTTTTTGGAGGATTTGGAATTGACCTTATAATATTTTTATTAAAGAAACTATAAGGTATGTTGTTTTTATTTTATTCTATTACATCTAAGAGGTTAAATATATGAAATTCTTGTTGATAGATTATGTTAATGGTTTTTCTAAACACCCATATAATGTTCCATAAAAAATGATAAAAATATTTCATATGAGTTATGTGTAATTAACTATTCCACTTAAATGTTTAAAATTTAATCTTAAGTGGAAATGATCTTTTTTAATTGATAATAACCAACTCACCAATATTTTCCTCACTGAAAACAATTATTGAAATTTTTTTAATCCGTGCATTGGTTCTTAGGCTAGTTCACTGCCCTATAAATAAATATTATATAATTTTTATGTATCATATTTAAAACTACATTTACTGTTCACTTGATATGAAATTTTCCTCTTCAATTTATTATAATTTTTTGATTCAATAATGATCTGTAAACTTTATAGACTGTAATTTTATATTTCTATTTTTTTATTTCTACCATGTTTTTAATAATTCTTGTAGATGAATTAATCATTAATAGATGATTATTTTTTGGACATAGGGATGATGAGAGAATATACTAATATTATGGACCATTTCCATTTCTCTCATATAGTCCTTTCATTAAATTTTACAATTTAGTTGGGAAAAAATAAAAAAAAATTGAGAAAAATATCATTTTTTGAAAAATTCTTGTTATAGTCACCCCCAAAAATCGAATGATGTTTTGAATTTGTGCTGCTTGTTTGGTTGATAAAAATAAAATGATATTTTAGCATGAATTTTTTAATTTTAAAATATAAAAATATGTATATGAATCACCATTGGATTTCGATTGATGCAATATATTTAGGTGATATGGAACACACAGATCTTGTCAAATGGTTGGAATTTTATCTTCTCCATAAATTTTGAAGTGATATTCCTAACATGATTTTGGTATGAGATGATGCTGGTAGGAAGTCAAGGTACATAAATATATTTATTAGTTCCAAATTTAAATGGAACATAAATTTTTCAATTTCCTGTTTCGGTTAGAATTCTATGTTTGGATTACTTTCATAAAATTTATTCTTAATTTTTGTGACATTATTTAATATGTTTTAAATCCATTACATGGGTTACATAAAGGGTGATTTTATTTTAGTGGAGCAGCAGTTTTATATGAACAAATTTTATATCAAAATTAGAATCAAATATAAATTTCATCATGGTTCTATTGTTCAATCATGAAACCCAATTATGGGCATATAATTTTTTTGGAATTGATTCCTTTTTTTCAATTACACCGTTTTTTATTGTTGAACGTTAAATATAATTTTACACTATTCCATTATGAAAAGAGAAAATGGGATTTCCCTCTAATTATGTTGTAGTAGTTATGTGGTGTTGTAATCTTCTACTGCTTATTTTTTCTATGGAATATGGAGGATATATCCATGGTTTAACTATGGTTGTAGCCTCCAATTAACATAGTTAAAAAATGGACATATCATGAAATTACCAAAGTTAAAACAACAGCTATAGAATACCTACTTACATTTTTTTAACCATGTTCATAGGGAGAAATTTACACATTTAAACCACTTTTATAGATTTCAATTTCAATGGTTTGTACCGTAACTATAAATTACACATTTCAATGGTTGTAACTATTGGCATAGTATCCGATCTACATGTTTCGAACCATGGTTGTAGCTATGAATTTCAATTATTTAAACCATTGTTATACATGACTTATTACTAAGTTTTAATCCATGATATTTGAGAATACAAATTGAAATGGATCTAGTCCCCCACAGTTTTGAAAATCATGTAAATATCCTATTACAATAGTTTTTTGTCTTATTCAATTGGTTCTAAAGCATGGTCATAAGTGAATTTTCTAGTTTTGTGTCATTTTCTACTTAGAAATTTGTACTTAAAATTCCTAATTATATTATTCATATTAATTTTTCTTCCCTCATTCTAATTGTGTGGGTTAATGTCATGGATATTTATTTTGAAGGTAAGGACTGGTTCAAATATCTTGGACCATTTTAAGAAGTAACAACTAATTGTACTCAGCTGGGATCCCCTAAAAAAGGTTATTAAAGTGAAAATCAACAAAGTCATGGAGTATAGTGTTGGATGAGAGGAAAATTGTATTTCCATTCTCTAAACCACTGTAAATATCGTGTGTTCAATAATTTCTCCATTGGTATTTTATTTATTTTACTACATTATTTTGATAAGTAAAATGTTGTAACTTAGTTAACCTAAATAGGGTGGTTTAAAAGTAATTTTTTTTAGAAATCAATTTATTCTCACATTAATTTCTAGTTATCCATTCTATGAAACATTTGTTCATATCATATATAATTCTTATTCAGTTCACATTTTTCATGTGTTGATGTCTAAATCATTTTTTCAAATGGTTTTAAGGGTTTATAATAGAGAAGAAACTTCATTGGTAATATATTTGTATTCTAATGTTGATAATTATGGATACTAGAATGCATGAATGAACATCTATTTAACAATAATTGGTCTAATGGTTTCTATCAAAGCTGTAAAACCATTTAAAATTACGAAAATGACACATAAAACATGGGATAATAATACTACAGTGAGATATGATTTAACTTCTACGGTTATTAATGCTATATTATGTGGACTAGGTCTTGATGAGTTTAACTGAGTATTTCAATTTCAAACATCCCATTAAATTTGGACTTCTATAGTGGTTTCATATGATGGTGAAGACATTTTGAAGGCTTAGAGATATGATACTACCAAACATATGTTTAAAACCATCAAAATTAATAATGTATAAATCATTAATCATTTGAATCAATGACTCACCGAGATTTTGATAATATTACTAATCTTGGAAATTTAATT
This sequence comes from Viscum album, assembly GCA_963277665.1. Lineage (NCBI taxonomy): Eukaryota > Viridiplantae > Streptophyta > Magnoliopsida > Santalales > Viscaceae > Viscum > Viscum album. Next base: position 435,936,425 of record OY728167.1, on the reverse strand, counting down.
ACTAAAAAATAGAAAGAATTGAATGGTTTATGAGTTGTTCCACCTATGTGTAGTTGAATATAAGCTTCCATTAAATAGTATACAGTGTTTTTGAATTTAAAATTAAAATATATCATTGGATATTATGTGATGTATAAGGAATAAATAGAATATAATGTTAGGGAATATAAAATTTATCAGAAGAAAAATGCTGATGTCAAGTTTTTTACCTCTAAATATGAAGAAATAAAAAGGTTGTACTGATATCTTAATCATTTTAAGAATAATATTCCTTAATATATTCCAAATCAAATGATGAACATTGATAGTATACATGATTGTTCTGAATGTTCTCTAATAATATAAAAGGTTTCAGAAAACCATTCAATAAGTAAATGAATCATGGTTAAAAATATAAATAACTTAGATGTTTTGAGTGAACAAATATTGGATAAATAAATCCAAACAATCATAAATTGAAAGAAAATTTTTTTTGATAAAACATTTTTCATTATTGAAGCATTAATGAAAAAAAACAAGAAGGTGATGAAATACACATGAATCTCTTCCATAGACTATAGTTATTCTATGTATTTATAATAAAATACGTAAGTATATAATCAAAAGTCCAACTTAGTTTTCATGGAAAATTTTGATGAGTTGTACTCTAATTTTTATTTAGATCATGTCTGTGATTATGAAAATTTATCAAATGATGAATTAAATGAATACATTTCCATTTTGAAAAAAAAATAAATTCATTAAAAGGGAGAAAATCCCTCAAATACTCCAACAAAAAAAATTTAATAAAGTGGGTGAACTAAATTAAAAAATTGATTTGAAAAACTAATTTGAAAAGTATATTGTATCATATACTAAACAGATTAAGCAAATTATGAACACAAATAAGAAGATGAAAATTTCAAAGATTCTATAAGTCTATTATAAGGATAGTATTTCAAAATCAAAATTATTATTGAAAACCCACTTAAAGGATAAAAATAGATAATTGGAATTTATGTTGAAAGTCCTAAATTTTATAAAAACTATGTGAAACCCTATTTTTAAAAAACACTATAATGTTTTTTATTTCATTATAGAGAATTAAAGAATAATTTCAATATTTGAAATATGAAAAATGCATAGTTTTTTTTTAATTAAAAAATATTTTCTGAAAAAATGATATTAAAAACAAAATTGTATATTTTCTGGAGAACATTAAAAGATTTTGGTTCCCATGTCATTTCTAGCTATCATTCCTAGACCCAAATTTTTTTAGGTAGAAAAATATATATTTGTTTGATTTTTCATTTTGGGTAACATGAAAAATAAACCAAAATGAAAACAGGTTTGTAGATACCCGAAGCTTAACGTACATGAACATTACATTACTTTTGCAGAATACATCATACATAACAAAAACACACACACAAGGATCGTAATAGTTTAGTGTCTTTGGAAACTCGGAATGTAGTCCTCTAATCGTGGTGAAAGTTCTTCAACATCTCCCACAAAGATCTTACTTTTTTTTACATAAAACCTTTATTTATATCCTGGGGAAAATAAAACAAAAAAGGGTGAGCTCAAATGCTAAGTAATGGTAAACAAAAGAAATATCAATCACATCATACACATAAGAACATAACTTTTGGAAATCTTAACCTGCAAAAGAGAGCATAATTTCATAACATGGGATAAATCATAGTAGTGAAATGGAAATCATAACTTAAAACATGAAACATTGTGGCATACACACATAATCATAGAGAATAATTTCTTGTTAGTCAAGACTCATTGCCAAGACTATCTTAGTGGACAAAGTCCATTTCTGAACCGAGTCACCCTCGTTTCTGTCCTGTTTCACTGAACCTGTATAACCTACCATTCTAGACATGTCTATCTCATGAGATATAAAATATTTACCCAATGCATTGAAGGGAGATATAGGTCCCACCCATCTCATAATGATACTATTCTTATGTGTGCCACAAAATCATAAATCATACATCATTTCATAACCCATGTAATAAAAATGGGATTCTTAAACATCATGACATCATAAAACAATTCATATAAGATAAAGGAATTCATAAAAATAATTCATCACAGAATAATAAAATCAATGTAAGAATATTGATAGAAACAGAACCCTATATTATCTTAGATGGAAAATAATTTTGATAAAACACTTGAACTCCATTCTTGAGGAAAATATCCTTTCTACTTCAAAAACAATTTCTTTTCTCAACATGTCATAAAATTTTAAACTAAAATAAGTTGATTAAAAATAAACTTGAAAACTTGTAAAGGAATCTTCTGGGAAATTATGTTTTAAAAATTCATTCATGTCGTATAAGTTAAAAAAAACATTCTTCTCGTACTTTTTTCGGAAAAGTCAAAAAGTACCTCGTATGAAAAACGACAAAAGATTCTTTTCATATCTTTTACTAAAAACTAACCAAAGGGTAAAATAGGTTTTAAAAAATTGTATGTGGATGGAAATAATATTACATATTGAGGTAACATTGATGTGGATGATAAAATACACCCCAGTAAATACCAAAGTATAAGCAATCTCGGATAAAAATGAGATTGTGATTTTTTTCCCTTACCTTAGGTCCGATTTTCTTCGTAAGTGTCCGAACCTCCTGTATAATGATTTAAATAATGTCATTGACTTATTAAAGAATCATATTCATTGTTATGATATCATATATGGTTCACTTATGACTTTATATTACCTGTTCTTTTGTAAATTCCATGTTAAAGAGAGTTTTGGGTAAAATTGTTTCATTTGTCATCTGTGTTTTGACTTTTAATTATTCATATGATTAATTAGATCATGATTACTTAATTATAGAATATAAAACATGATTTATATATATATATTCAGAATATACATATATATAATAAATCAGTAAATGGAATGAAATACACCGTTCATGGAGACGGTAGGCCGTACGTACGCATGAACACTGTTTTCGTTTCCTTATTGAGTTGAATGGAATTAAGTAGATGACATACATATACATACACATAAATCCAGTGTCATTATTATGTCATATATTTCATGATTACTTATTATATATACTTTATAATCATTCATGAATGGTTAAAGTGGAGAATGAATCTCATCGCGTCGTGGAGACGGTAGTCCGTACGTACGCACGAGCGATGATATCGTTTCATGATCGTGGGACTGTATTGGAGTGTATGTATACTATTTAACAATCAATATCACTTTAAAATAATAATATATATTTATTATTTACACCATTATACCCATCCACGTAAGGTGGTGGTGGAAAATAGATTTCACCACGGCGTGGAGACGGTATTCCGTACGTACGCACGCGCGGTGATTTCATTTTCCGTAGGATGGATAGATGGTAAAATAGGATTGTTTCATAATTATAATAACATATCAGTATATGAGTGATACTGATGTTATTACTTCATAATGAAACAACCTAAGAAGAAGAAGTGGAAGAAGAAATAAAGGTGAAAGAATCGGTAACGGAAATTACCTCTTCTTTGAAGCGCCTCTTTGAGACCTCCTCTTAGGGCACAAAAATTGGTCTTTGAGGACTACCAGAACCTCTAAGATGTTTCTAGGGAAGTGGATAAGATAATTTCTCAGGGGTTGGCCGAGCATGAAGGCTCAAAGTTGTGTGAGGAAGAGAGGGAGGATGTTCCCTTTTATAAGGGAGGAGAGGGGCACCTTTGGAATAACGAAAAATATTATTTTATTATAAAGTCAAGTTCGGTTTTAAATAGCTCCAAATTGATTTATTCCGAGGTTAAGGTGGGGATTGGTCTAAATCCTCTCATCCAATAGAATTTAGACAAGTTTAGGTACCTATTTTAACCTTATCATTGAGATTTAACATTAAGTTAAATAATTTTACTTTTACCATGTCTTCTTATGTTCTTATACTATAAGGTTAATAAACATACTATAAGAAGCCAAAAGAACCCCAAATTGTTTATTATTAATATATATAACCTTATCTAAGTCATTTGGCCGAACCTTAGATTTTTAGGAATAAAATAACAATTAAAATATAATATTTGTTTTAAAAACTATTTTATGTCAATTTTGACACTATTTAGTAATTTATTTTTGTAAAAATCATAACAGAATTATAATTTCAAAAAATTTAATTAAATCAATACTAACATGTCATATTAACCGAGAAAATTAGTGGAATTCATAAAAAGTCTCAAATTATATTTATTTGGGTATTTATAACATCAATTATGTCTATATTTCATTAATAAGATAATTACTACATCATCGTTGTGTCATAAATAAATTAACTTATTTAATGTCTAAAAATTACAAATAAACTATCATTATGTAGGAAATCGTTTTATAATTTAATGAATATTTATAGTCGAATTTATCTTATGTATAACCCTATATTGAAAATGTTTTACTAAATAAACATTGATTTTAACTCTTTTAACTCTTCTTTGAATTAAATAATAATAAATGTCCTAATCTAATTCAAGTGGGCCTAAATGGTCATATTTTATTCATATGTTTGTTTTTGGTCGAATTACACTTATCCAATAGAATTAGGACATGTTTTAGGGTAATAATAATATCATTTTTACCCTTAATTACACTATTTACTTTTAACTGTGGTAAATAAAAGTAAAAAGTTACCATTCACCAAAAATTATTTTCATCTCATTGAACCACATTTTACTTACTGACTTCAACCATGTCTCTCGGATTTTTGAAATTCCACTCACAGAAGCGGTAAAATTAAGTTTTATGAAAAAATCAGTTTTTTTAACTACCACTTAGTGGTTTCACTATTCATCAAAAATTGAAAGTTTTTAGAAAAATACCTAAAATTAGGCCTAAGCTATATTTGATATTATGAACTCAAAAATGATTTCTATTTTACCAAATTCAAAACATAACAGTTGCATTAATTAATTTAAAAATTAATTCCCGTCGTCAAAACAAATAGCGTGTTCTTAAGAGATAATAACTATCAAAACATTGACACTTGTTTATGTCTGGTTTAAATGTGAAATTACATCCAATGACCAACATTGTATTAAATTGTAAAAATATATTCTAAATATAATTTAAAACCACTCAAATTAATAATTTATCACTATTAATTGTTTCGATTGAAAAAGTTGTTTTTAATTAAAATTTAGTAATTTTCACTATTCATCAAAATATGAAAGTTATCCGAAAATCACCAAAATTTCACCCAAAGCTAATTTCGATATTCCGAATCCAAAAATGAAGTCCATTTTGAAAAATAAAATTTACAAAATTTCAAAAAGTGGTTATTACTATTCATAACGGCTAGTTTTAATAATATTTTAATAGCATATCGTTGTTTAGCGAAACATGGTGTTGCGTACCACACACGCTATCGTGGAAGGTCGCGATTGCGTGTAATTCAAGCCAGGTCAAAGATGTGTGTTATGAAAGCTCCTTTTGGTGTATCGTATAACACAAGACATTAATGAAATTAAAAAGAATATTTTTCATAAAATCTCAGGGTGTTACATTCTACCCCCCTTAAAATGAATTTCGCCCTCGAAATTCTTCGGGGTTATAAATGGTTTACTACTCGAAAGTTTCTTTAATAGAAACCCCCATCGTAAAAAAGAATACCAAAACAAATCATTAAAAACAAAAGTATGAAACGTAATGGTTACCCAAATAAACTAATCACTGGGTTTCCACATAGGTGAAAATATGGATATGGAAGAAAAATCTAACCATCATGTTCTGATGGAGAGTGGTAGAGAACATGGCTATGGAAAATCCAACAGTCACAAATCCATAAATTTGTGATGATCTAGGGTACCATCTAATTAATCAGATATAAGAGCACTAGGACAACATTTTTGGTTTTCAAGATCGTTTCCCTAAAGTTGAAGAATTTGAATTAGAATAAATACTTTATTTTGGTACAATCTCACTGTTGTTCGTTCCTTGAACAATTTCCACTTCATCTCTTAAATAAATGAAGTTGAATTTGTTATTCGTGAAGTGTTAGCAGATCTTGTGATAGAATGACGGGTCATTCCATCTGTCTCAAACAAAAGGTTACAAAAAGTTATTAAATATACATAAGTCATTCTATAGTGAGATTAATCATATATGGTTCCTAAAATGAACTTATACTTCATATATCATAAAGCTTAATGTAATAAATCTAGTTTCTACTAAACAGGGACTTCTTGTAGGCCAGTGGTAGGTGATAAAGGCCAGTCGCACTTCGGTTGTGGGTTCGATTCCCACAGCCTTGTCTGACGCGATGGGCTGTCGCCCGTCCTGCAGGTTTTCCTTTTTCTAAAGCTATATTACTATAACATCCCATCAATAATATCGAAAAACGTTTTATCCTAACTTATGTCCAACATAATCCATTCTAATCTTTAGGCTTATCTAAAATACTTCGTTCCAAGCTCATAGTATAAAGAAAATGATTACTTGAAATGTCACAGAACAATCACGTGAATGCCATCATTTATCCCCCATATATCATAAGATATATCTTGTTGGTCAAATTACAAACATGTGAATACCTTAATCATGTATTCTCTTTAAGAATGAATACCCATTGAACCTTAGTGAAAACATGAATGCAGTTAAAAGTTAACACTTTCCACATACCAAAATCCTCAAAATTCTATATACTCAAACCATGATATCACTTAGTCCTTATATCAATCATGAGCTCATGAATACTGTTAAACATTTCGTTTTCTCGTTTTCCCTTCATTTTGAGCATATCATCTTATTTCCAAAAATATCTCAATCACTTTGAATACCACATTAGACCAATACATAAATATTCCAATACTTTATGATACACCATTATTTTGGAATCCCATTACATAAACACTTAATCATTCCACCACATCGTTGTCATATTCAACATCGCCAATAGTGATCTCATGTGACTTCCCTTTGTCCTTTGCCTTAAGCGATTGCTCATGTCGATCATCACTGACCCTTGGATTAGGGCATTTATTAGCATAATGCCCCATTTCCTTGCACTTGAAGCATTGAAGTGTTGGTGGTGCGTTCTCTACCGTGTTTGCTTTATTCACATCATTAGAAACCCTTTTTCCATTACTTCGACACTCAGCTGCTCGATGACCTTATTTTCCACACTTAAAACATTTTCTAGTCCCTTTAAGACAATCTCCACCATGCTTCTTTCCACACTTTGTGCATAAGGAAATATTCATCTTCTTTTCACCATTATTTTGAGATTTCTCCTTGAACTCCATCTTTTGTTTCTTTTCAAAACCATGAGATGGAAATGTAACACCAACTTCCATTTCTACCTTCATAGCACAACGCACAATTTCTTCATTGCTACTGAAGTATCTTATAGATAATGCCTTTCAAAAACTTGGTTTTAAGCCACTGAAAAATCGATCAACTTTACTTTCAGGTTGGATGATAATGCCAGATGCATACCTTGCAAGTCTTGTAAAATTCGCTTCGTATATACCAACAGATTCATCATCCTTCTGCTTCAGCTCAAGAAACTCCTTTTGCATCTTTGTTCGAAGAATACGAGGGAAGTACTTACTGAAAAACAAGTTCTTGAACTCGTCCCATTCCATGGACTCAATTTCATCTCTTGGCCTCGTATTCTTGATAAGATTCCACCATTGATCAGCTTCACCTTCCAAATGATATACTACTAAGATGACTTTATCATGTTCAGAACATTGAAGAACTGAAAATATCTTTTCAGTGGTACTGATCCATTGTTCAGCAACAAGTGGATCAGATGTCCCACTAAAAAAAGGTGGACGTTGCCTCATGTAGGACTCAATAGAATATTGTTCCCTTCTCTGCTCATTTGGAAGTCCAAAATGATTTATAGCTTGAGTAAGTATAGCAATAAGATTTTTCACTCCATCTCCCATAACATTTGTTTGTTCAGGAGGACAATCATTTCATTGTCCATTGCATTGATCAACACGGTTCCTTCGGGTTCCAGCCATCGTCTAAAACCCAAAAAGAATAGTGTGAGAGGAAAAAATCATGCTAGGGAAAACAACATTATAAATGGGGAGTATCCTCAATATCTAACTTCATAGGTTAAATTCTATGATCGTTACCGTAGTTCTAGGACTGTATCTTATACGTATACTTATCCTTAGGGACATCCCTAGACATACCTTAGAAATGTCTCTAGGGATATCACTAATGCTTTCGCATCCTAGTTTCCAAAGGTTGACTAAACCTTTCCTCTGATACCAACTGTATAGACCCGAAGCTCAACGTACATGAACATTACATTACTTTTGTGGAATACTTAGTACATAACAAAAACACACACACAAGGATCGTAATGGTTTAGTGTCTTTGGAAACTCAGAATGTAATCTTCTAATCGTGGTGAAAGTTCTTCAACATCTCCCATAATGATCTTCCTTTTTTTTACCTAAAACCTTTCTTTATATCCTGGGGAAAAGAAAACATAAAAGGGTGATCTCAAATGCTCAGTAAGGGTAAACAAAAGAAATATCAATCACATCATATACATAAGAACATAACTTTTGGAAATCTTAACCTGCAAAAGAGTGGATAATTTCATAACATGGGATAAATCATAGTAGTGAAATGGAAATCATAACTTAAAACATGAAACTTTGTGGAATACACACATAATCATAGAGAATCATTTATTGTTAGTCAAGACTCATTTCCAAGACTATCTTAGTGGACAAAGTCCATTTCTGAACCGATTCACCCTCGTTTCAGTCCTGTTTCACTGAACTGGTACAACCTACCGTTCCATCCATGTCTATCTCATGAGATATAAAATCTTTACCCAATGCATTGGAGGGAGATATAGGTCCCACCCATCTCATAATGATACCATTCTTATGTGTGCCACAAAATTATAAATCATACATCATTTCATAACCCATGTAATAAAAACGGGATTCTTAAACATCATAACATCATAAAACAATGCATATAAGATAATGGAATTCATAAAAATAATTCATCACAACATAATCAAATCAATGTAAGAATAGGGATAGAAACATAACCCGATATTATCTTAGATGGAAAATAATTTTGATAAAACACTTGAACTCCATTCTTGAGGAAAATATCCTTTCTACTTCAAAAACAATTTATTTTCATAACATGTCATACAATTTTAAACTATAAGAAGTTGATTAAAAATAACCATGAAAACTTGTAAAGGAATATTCTTGGAAATAATGTTTTAAAAATTCATTCATTCTGTATAAGTTAAAAAAACATTCTTCTCGTACTTTTGTTGGAAAAGTCAAAAAGTACCTCGTATGAAAAAACGACAAAAGATTCCTTTCATATCTTTTAATAAAAACTAACCAAATGGTAAAATAGGTTTTAAAAAATTGTAGGTGGATGGAAATAATATTACATATTGAGGTAACATGGATGTGGATGATAAAATACACCCCAGTAAAAACCAAAGTATAAGCAATCTCGGATAAAAATGAGATTGTGATTTTTTCCCTTACCTTAGGTCCGATTTGCTTCGTAAGTGTCCGAACCTCATGTATAATGATTTAAATAATGTCATTGACTTATTACAGAATCATATTCATTGTTATGATATCATATATTGTTCACTTATGACTTTATATTACCCGTTCTTTTGTAAATTCCATGTTAAATAGTGTTTTGGGTAAAATTGATTCATTTGTCGTCTGTGTTTTGACTTGTAATTATTCATATGATTACTTAGATCATGATTACATAATTCCAGAATATAAAACATGATTTATATATATATATATTTAGAATATACATATATATAATAAATCAGTAAATGGAAAGAAATACACCGTTCATGGAGACGGTAGGTTGTACGTACGCATGAACGTTGTTTTCGTTTCCTTATTGAGTTGATTAGAATTAAGTAGATGACATACATGTATATACAAATTAATCCAGTATCATTATTATGTCATATATTTCATTATTAATTATTATATATACTTTATAATCATTCATGAATGGTTAAAGTGGAGAATGAATCTCATCGCCTCGTGGAGACGGTAGTCCGTACGTACGCACGAGCGATGATATCGTTCTCATGATCGTGGGACTGTATTGGAGTGTATGTATACTATTTCAGAATCAATATCACTTTAAAATAATAATATATAGTTATTATTTACACCATTATACCCATCCAAGTAAGGTGGTGGTGGAAAATAGATTTCACCACGGCGTGGAGACGGTATTCCGTACGTACGGACGCGCGGTGATTTCGTTTTCCGTAGGATGGATAGATGGTGAAATAGGATTGATTCATACTTATAATAACATATCATTAAATTAGTGATACTGATGTTATTACTTCATAATGAAACAACCTAAGAAGAATAAGTGGAAGAAGAAATAAAGGTGAAAGAATCGGTAACAGAATTTACCTCTTCTTTGAAGCGCCTCTTTGAGACCTCCTCTTAGGGCACTAAAATTGGTCTTTGAGGAAGACCAGAAACTCTAGGATGTCTCTAGGGAAGTGGAGAAGAGAATTTGGCAGGGTTTGGCCGAGCTTGAAGGCTCAAAGTTGTGTGAGGAATAGAGGGAGGAGGTGCCGTTTTATAAGGGAGGAGAGGGGCACCTTTGGAATAACTAAAAATATTATTTTATTATAAAGTCAAGTTCGGTTTTAAATAGCTCTAAATTGATTTATTTCTAGGATAAGGTGGGTATGGGTCTAAATCCTCTCATCAAATATAATTTATACAAGTTTAGGTTCCTATTTTAACCTTATCATTTAAATTTAACATTAAGTTAAATAATTTTACTTTTTCTGTGTCTTCTTGTGTTCTTATACTATAAGGTTAATAAACATACTATAAGAATCCAAACGAACCCCAAATTGTTTATTATTAATATATATAACCTTATCTAAGTCATTTTGCCGAACCTTAGATTTTTAGGAATAAAATAACAATTAATAATATAATATTTTTTTTAAAAACTATTTTATGTCAATTTTGACACTATTTAGTAATTGATTTTTGTGAAAATCGTAACAAAATGATAAGTTCGAAAAAAGTTAATTAAATCAATACTAACATGTCATATTAACCTAGAAAATTAGTGTAATTCATAAAAAGTCTCAAATTATATTTATTTGGGTATTTATAACATCAATTATGTCAATATTTCATTAATAAGATAATTACTGCATCATCGTTGTGTCATAAATAAATTAAATTATTTAATGTCTAAAAATTAAAAATAAAATACCATTATGTCGGAAATATTTTTAGATTTCTTATTAAGATTTATAGTTGAATTTATATTATGTATAACCCTATATTAAAAATGTTTTATTAAATAAACTTTGATTTTAACTCTTTTAACTCTTCTTTGAATTAAATAATAATAAATGTCCTAATCTAATTCAAGTGGGCCTAAATGGTCATAGTTTATTCCTAAGTTTGTTTTTGGTCGAATTACACTTATCCGATAGAATTAGGACATGTTTTAGGGTAATAATAATATCATTTTTACCCTTAATTACCCTATTTACTTTTAACCATGGTAAATAAAAGTAAAAAGTTACTATTCACCAAAAATTATTTTCATCTCATTTAACCACATTTTACTTACTGACATCAACCGTGTTTCTTGGATTTTTGAAATTCCACTCACAGAAGCGGTAAAATTAAGTTTTATGAAAAATTCAGTTTTTTTAACTACCACTTAGTGGTTTCACTATTCATCAAAAATTGAAAGTTTTCAGAAAAATTCCAAAAATTAGGCCTAAGCTATATTTGATATTATGAACTCAAAAATGATTTCTATTTTACCAAATTCAAAACATACCAGTTTCATTAATTAATTTAAAAAATAATTCCTGTCGTCAAAACAAATAGCGTGTTCTTAAGAGATAATAACTATCAAAAGATTGACACTTGTTTATGTATGGTTTAAATGTGAAATTACATCCAATGACCAACATTGTATTAAATTTTAAAAATATATTCTAAATATACTTTAAAATCACTCAAATTAATAATTTATCACTATTAATTATTTCGATTGAAAAAGCTGTTTTTAATTAAAATTTAGTAATTTTCACTATTCATCAAAATACGAAAGTTATCCGAAAATCACCAAAATTTCACCCTAAGCTAATTTCGATATTCCGAATCCAAAAATTAGGTCCATTTTGAAAAATAAAATTTACAAAATTTCAAAAAGTGGTTATTACTATTCATAACGGCTAGTTTTAATAATTTTTTAATAGCATATCGTTGTTTAGCGGAACTTGGTGTTGCGTACAACACACGCTATCGTGGAAGGTCGCGATTGCGTGTAATTCAAGCCAGGTTAGAGATGTGTGTTGTGAAAGCTCCTTTTGGTGTAGCGTATAATACAAGACATTAATGAAATTAAAAGGAATATTTTTCAGAAAATCTCGGGGTGTTACAAGGTTCATGGAAGGTTTGTTTTTAGGACACATGATGGATATTTCCCTAACATTCATGTACTAACTATGATTGATGGAGGCTATGTCACATTTGTTGAAATCCCAAATGAAATAATATTTAGAATTTGATCAATTGGAAATAAAAAATCTATCATAATCAACAAATTGATTTATACTGAAGGAAAAAATAACAAATTTAAGTATCTCTTAACGTTATGGTGATGGTTATTTAGTTGATTTTTCTAACAATTCCTTCTTAGTTTTTAAAGAGATAAATATCAAGTTTAGAGAACCAAGAAGAGATAATAAATATTACATAGATCATAATTCCTCATGAAGAAATAATGTAAATTATATGAAATCTGAATTAGATCAATTATATATTTGTCATTGAAGGGATAAACATTATAATGTTTATTCATTAATAAATTTATCAAAACAAATGTTGCTTTATAATATTCATGATCATAAATTGTATAAAAATAAACTATTTGATGCATTCCAAATAGGAATGAATCAAAACTAATATTTGAAGTAATTAAATAGGTTTTCAATTATAATCCCCTAGATATTATATATATGGAAGTATTATAATTTTATAGAAAAGTAAGACATGATAGAAATTTTTTTTATGTGTCGTTTCATGTTTTTTCAATATTTACATGGGTTTTCTTTTTTTAGGCTAAAAAGTGAATCTTTTTTTGTTTTTATTTGTTGTTTTAATATTTTTAAAATGGAAAAGTGTGAAAAAAAATTATGTATTTACGATGTGATCCTGGGGGAGAATTTTAGAATAATGAATTTAATTTATTTTCAAAGAAAATGTATTAAACACAAATTGTATTCTTCTAGGACACCTCAACAGAATTCTGTTATGGAAAGTAGGAATATGACTTTCCAAGAATTTAACAAATAGTGTTATGTTAATTTATCATGACTACTCTATTTTATGTTGGATCCATAAGCACAACATGTTATATCATTAACAGAGTTTTTATAAGCACTATATTAATGAAAAAATCCTATCAGTTATGGAATAATTGAAATCAAATGGTAGGATACATTAATCTATTTTTAGGTAATGTTCATAAGTTAAATAGAAAGTAAAATCTAGGAATATTTAGTCTAAAAGTGGATGAATATATATTCCTAGGTTATTCTATTATTTACAAAGCTTATAGTTCCTTAAATAAAAGTTCATGGATTTTTGAAGGGTTAATTTGTATAAGGTTTGAGGAATGTTTTCCTTTTGATCCACACATGACTCATTTGGATAAGTAAATGATTATCTTTATGACATGATATCTGAGAAACTTATGAATAAAAAATGATTTGGATTTTTTTTTAACAAACCAAATCATATAAGGGTTGATACTACTGGAAAAGAGATTGTGTTATCAAGACAACCTAAAAATCTTAAGGAACATCATCTATAAATAGTTATAGTATATTTAGATGATGGAGATAGGTCCGAAAAGAAATTTTTGAATCCTTTTATAATTCTGTTAGATTTTATCCCAAATATAACCTTGAGATATATAATATTCTTTTTTAAATGAATATTAGGCTATCAAAATTCAAGAAGAGGTAAACCAGTTCAAGAGGAACAAGGTGTGAGAATTAGGAGATATAATATCTAATTGTCCTTTTATTGGTACTAAATTGGATATTAGGAACAAATATGATGATCATGGTTTGATCATTAGAATTAATGATAAAAAGTTTCTAAATGAAATAATGAAGATGAAGAAATATATTATGAAGATATATTTTCTCCAGTATCTGGTTTAGATGAAATTTTAATATTTCTATCATATTAATAATATATTGAATTTAAATTATATTTCATAGATGTTAAATATTCATTTAAAATTTGAATTTTAATGATTTAATCTAATGTTGAACAAACACCTGATTTTGAAGATACCCATTTATTAAATTATGTTTTTAAACATACCAATCCCTTATATGGACATAAACAAGCACCCAGAGCATGGTATGAAAGATTAAGTTATTTTCTTTTATCTAATGGATTTAATTATGGATTGGATTTCCCCACTCTTTTCAATAAAACATCATAAGAAGGTACTTTTATTATGAAAATATATATTTATGATTTTATTTTTTGTTCAAAAAACACAAATATTGTGTAAATATTTTTCAAAACTGATGAAAAAATATTTTAGAATTAGTTTTATGGGAGAGTAATACTAAATCATTGTATTTAAAATTTTTCATAAATATTTTGGAAATATTTTTAAAAAATAAACCTTATAAATTATTTACATAAAAATATTGGACTTGAAAATCGTAGGAATTATTAAAATCATATGACTTCCAAAATAAAACTGGATATCAATGATGCTGGAAAACTAGTTATGAACATGTTATATAGATGAATCATTGTAATCCTCCTTCATCTTTCTAAAAGTATGAAATACATTTACTTCTTAATATGTTATTGTGAGAGAATTCAATCTTATCCAATAGAATCTCATTTAAATTCTACTAAAATTATTTTTATATAATTAAAAGGAATTTTTTTTTTATCTATTTTTTTCAAATACCTATAATTATAATATTACCTAATATTTTGATACTGGTTTCGGTGGGTGTACACTAGATAAGAAGATCACCTTTTGAACAACCAATTTTCTTGGTAAATCCATAATATCCTGGTCCAGTAAGAAACAATACTTTGTATCACTATCAACTATAGAGGATGAATATATTTCAACTCGATGTTTATGTGCCCATGTGATGTCTATGAAACACGATCTGATGGATTTTGGATTTAATTTTACTCATGTTAAATTTGGTATCACAAATCCTATAAAAATATTAAAAAATATAATAATCCAATCGAGAATAACGAACATATATTTAAGGCATCGTTTTATAAGATATCATGCATAAAATGTGTTATCCCTTTAGAATTTATTTACACATAAAATCAATTAGCATACATTTTCACCATACCTTTTCTGGAAAACAATTTTATTTTTATTAATTTTTAATTAGATTTCTTTACATTTTCTTAATTTTCTTTTACTTATTATACAATATAATAAGCATAAATTTATATTGATTAAATTCTAATATACTTTGTTTAATTAGTTATTTATAAATGCTATTTTATATATTAATAGGACATGTATAGTGGTTTTCTCATGACTATCATACAAATCACTGCATGAATCCTTGGTTACCATAATGAAAAATACATCAAATATTTCCTATATAAAAAATCATTTTGAACCTAAAAATCCTCATCTCCATTCCATCCATTCCTTTATTGAAATAATCCGTAAAATTATAAAGATGTTTTTATAATGGGAAAACTTGATTTAAATGATAATTATGATGTTAGTAGTTTTAAGAACGCGATTTCAATGAGATTGGTTCTAAAAGAATGTTTTATAGATTTCAGCTGGTTGGATGAAACTGACATATTACTTAATAATGTTATAAATAATTAAGGATGGGAGTTTTTGTTCAATGATAAGAATATAGAATTATCTATGAGAAATAATTCTGATAATATTATGAATTTGACATAATTTATTTTGGCTATACTTAGTGTATGTTGACAACAAAATTAAACAAGAAAAATATTCAATATCATATACACCAATGGTTGAATTTTTTTCAATTTCTTCAGGAAGAATATTCTGATTAAATACACTCATTAGTTTCAATCAATCAGATAATCCATCAATAAGTAATGATGTTTCTTTTTAAAAAATTTAATTTTGTTAAGACGCCTATAAAATACTTGGATGTAAAGAGAGAAATGATCTTGTGACGTTCATTTAGTCGTCCAATACTCAATGAACTGGTGGGTTTTGGAAAATCCTTTTTCAAGATGTTGCATTAATCTATATGTTAATAATAAAAAATGAATTTGGGATTATATATTATAAATTTCATGTTCCATATTCAATATTCGATAGTTAATTTTTTTCTTTTTTAGAGATGTATTAACCATTATTTTTGGTAAATCCTATGATTGCCTAGATGAAACTAATGGAACTCATTATCATATTTTAGAAACACTAAGATATATTGTATTAATGTGAATGTTATTATACTTTATTGGATATTTGAATAATTTGTTGTAGTTTACAACAGGTGATAAGGTTTAGATAGACCCTCCTAATAATCAAGGAATTCATCTTCTATAATTGTAGCTAGTTAGGTTTATGATCAATTCCATTCATGTTTTTCTAATCCAATAGAATATAGTCTTAATAATATTGATATATATGATCTTCAAGATAATTAATCCCATGATGAAAGTTAATGAAGAGTAATATTTATCATTTATAAATAAAATTAATCCTATAATTATTCTATACTATAAGCTATCTCTAAAAAGTGTAATCCATTTGACACTAATGTTATTTTTCACGACCCCCTCCCCACAATGTGTTCCCCTCCTAGTCCGGAAATGTTAGAAGGGAGATAATGACCCCCCGAGTCCCACCTCCAGTAGGCCCCGAGTTGGAGACTAGAACCAAGGATATAGTAAACACACAAATGGGAGGAATTATGTAACACCCCGAGCTTCCACGATACGCTTCTCTTCCAATAATGAAATAGTTTTCATTGTACGCAAGTTCGAGATCCTAACACACCACGACCAATCAAAATAGACATTATGAATAGTAATAACCACTTTTTGAAATTATATATATTTTATATTTCAAAATGGACTTCATTTTTGGATTCGGAATATCGAAATTTGCCTATGTTGAATTTTTGGTATTTTTCTGAAAACATCCAATTTTTTAGGAATAGTGAAAAATACATAAAAACAACTTTTTTAATAAAAATAATTTATAGTGATATATTATACTATTGAGTGATTTAAATGTATAATTAGAATATATTTTTACCATATTATCCAATGGTGTTCATTAGAATTAATTTCACTTTGAAATTGGACATAAACAATTGTCAATCTTTTGATTGATATTCTTTCTTAAAACACGTTATTTGTTGTGACAGCGGGAATTAATTAGAAAATTAATTAATGACTCTTATATGTTTGGAATTTTTCAAAATAGACATCATTTTTGAATTCAGAATATCAATTATAGCTTAGGGTAAAATTTTGGCACTATTCTGAAAAACATCAATTTTTGATGAATAGTGAAACCACTAAGTGGTAGTTAAATAACTGATTTTTTCATTTAAATGAAATATTACCACTTCTGTGATTTTATTTTCAAAAATCCGACATACATGGTTATCATTAGGAAGTAAAATGTGGTTCAATGGGATTAAAATAATTTTTTGGTGAATAGTAACTTTTAAGTTTAATTAATCGCGATTAAAGGTAATTAGTGAAATTTAAGGTAAAAATGATATTATAAAAATATGAAATGACCTTGACACTTGTCCTAAACCTATTGGATGAGTCATGTCCGACCAAGAAAATACATGGGTCAACTTGGGGACCCCATGAAGCCACTTTGGTAGGAAAATGACATAAATAACTTTTATTTAGTGTAAAAATAAAAATGTCACAAACATAAGTTGTTTTACTAAAACAATTTTTAAATGGGGTTATAAAAGTCATATTTTTTACTATAAATATTCATTAGAAAGCTAAAAATATTTTCCTACATCATGATACTTTTTTTTATAATTTTTATACATTAAATAAATTAAATTATTTATGACACCATGATGATGCCGCGATTGCCTCATTGGTTAATAATTTAAATAAAATGAAATGATAATGTAAAATCTAAGGCTTACACTTTTCAAAAACCTATTGGATGAAGAGCTTTCGAACCCTTATCACCTTAGCCTCGAAATATATCATTGTGGGACCTTTAGAATCCGAAAATAATTTCTTAATAAAGTAACATTTCATGACATTCCAAGAGTGCCCCTCCTCTCCACTTATAAAAGTCCCCCACCACTACCACCTTACTCACACTTTCAAAGCTTTTTGGCTCGGCCAAATTCTGCCCAAATACTCTCCCAACTTTTCTCCCTTACTCCTGGGAGCCTCAATTTGGGCAGAATTCTTCCCAAGGAATCCTTTGGCTCAAATCAAAAGAGTTACCCGATTTTATGGTAATGTCTTTGCTTATGTTATTTTGTTTTATTTTTCTTATCCAACCCCCCTAAACTCTTTTTATTCATTTCTTTAGTAAAAAAACCCGTATCCTCAATATAATAGGATGTTGTTATAAGATGTATTAGAGCTACACTTACACACACCTACATCTAATGGTTAAAGAACATACTGTTTCTGTGGATGGCGAATTTCTGCCTCACGAAACGATGATTTTTCAACACTCATATAACACCTTCAAAGATGGCCATTAATATTTCACTCTATTTATACATAATATATAATATTTTTTATGTTTTACTTAAGGTTCTTTATTTTTAATTTATGGCATACCTTTATTGTTTCCATTATGGGTAAACGCGGTATTTTCATTTTAGCAAGTGCGGACTACCGCCCCCTCAAAGTGATTTGAATCGTTAATGCCATATGTGGGATGTATAATGGATGGAGTAAATGATATTATATATGATATTATACTGGAATTATAATAAACCTTTATATCATTATTATTTCATTAAATACGAAATAGAAATGAAAGTAGCATTCATGCATACGTACGGCTTACCGTCTCCATGAACGGTGCATTTCATTTCTTACCTCTAAACGTTATGGAATATTATAAATGCATATATATACTGGATATATATGAGATATATGATATCTATATCATGATTATAATTAGGGATATAATGGATATTTCACCACATGAACAACTTGTAATTATAAGAAGTTTATTCTTGACTCAAGTACCAACGATCGACAAAACGACCGTTATTAACTTAAATAATTACATAATGTTCATAACATGGTAATAAGTGATATAAAATGAATAAACAACTTTAAAAAGGTTCTTAAGCAATTATTAATTAATTCTAGTTTATTATTCATGAGTTTAAAGAATGGTCGAGTCAAGACAGGACGCAAGGTAAGGGAACTTCTTAACCCAATTTCCGTTCTTCGGGTTAATCTCCTACTTTCAAATTATGTCATGATATTATTTTGTAATATCTTGTATTTGTACTTTATTTACGTGTAATTATAGTGAATACACATAATAGATCTACATTATTTAAAAAATGATCTTTGTAAGGGTCTTCATCTCAATCTCCTTTCATTGAGGCATATTTTGTTTTATACACAACATTCTTTTATACGGTGTATAAACCCCTTTGACTTTTACGTTTATTCAAAAGGAATCTTTTTATACGAAGTGTTTTACTAAATGAAAAAAAGGAATGTTTGTCTTGTCGTACGTATGCGGCGACAACAACTTCTCCGCTGTCATGGCCATTATTTGGGTTTTGGCTTCCTCTACAAGCCATAACGTTTTTTTAAATGAAAAATAAATATCAAGTTTTTATTTTCATTTATTTTGGTATTGAAAATGGTTATGAAAGCCTTTTTATTATATCAATGTGTAGTATTTATATCTTGTGATTGAAATGTGGAAATTTTTTGTTTCCTTTATCCATATTTTATGTGATATGATTATGTTATGGTTTATGATATGTTTAAACCTATTCATATGAGGAATGCATTGGACATAATAAGTGACGGGTGGAGCCTGCTATTGCTCCTCGATGCATCGGTAGGTCTCATGAGACAAACTAGTGTCTTGGCACGAGGCCTTGACAAAATCTTATTTGTGGTCATGGCACGAGGCCTTGGCTACGTGGATATGATAGTCTGGAATTATGCATTTCATCATTAAGAAAGTGGTTATTGATATTTAATGTGATTATTCGACTTGTAGAATATCCATGTGAGTAAGTAAATGGGATTATTTCATTTTACTTTTTTCCATATTATGCTAATGTTCAAGTTTAAAAGGATTTTGTTTTAGTTATACATTGCCTTAAATGGTAATGTTTATTTATGAAAGCTTCCACAATATTGTTATCCTTACTGAGCATATGAGCTCACCCCTTTCAATGTTTTAATATTTTCCAGGATGTGAAGAAGTATTTTATGAATGACCTGCAGGGATAGTCAGAAGAGGATATGAGTGTGGACTATGAAGACGTTGTTAATAGTTTTTCTCTTTATGATTTAATGTAACATTTATGAATGTATCTATTGTTTCCAAGGCTACTATACTAATCGGTCTTTCGAGAATTGATCTTTTGTGATCATGCCAATGTTACGAAGTAATGCACCGACTCTGGGTAACTGGGGTCGGGGCGTTACAGTTGGTATCAGAGGCAGTTTAGTACTAACCTTGGAAGATATATTTAGATAAACTCTGATTAGATCACATAGCCCGACGATAGTCTTTAAGGATTAGTATAGAAGAACTTCCTAAAATTTTGGTTTTATAGAGATTTTATGAGTTTTCCGAGCAATACATCCCTGTCTAGATACGAGCAGGTAGAGGCGGCTCTGGCACAGATGTACCTAGGGGTAAAACCCGAAAACACTGCTTCGAGCTAGACTCGAACGAGAACTGGTGCACGACAACGGGCCTTGCTGCACTCTTGGTTACGACACTCCCGGGGGATATGCTTAGGATAATTATCATTTTATTTACAAACCACTATGAAGGGTTATGAGTATATACTTCCTCAAACAAAATATTTTTATGATTACAGATTATATCCATAAATAGTTCAATTTATGTTAAGTGTTTTACAAGTATGTAATTATGTATTTTAATTCATAAACTAATATAGTTTATGCCATTGTTTAGAAATGGCGCCTAGTGGGAGGAATGGACACTGTATCAATGCACGCACTCAGTGTAGGGATTTTCCTCCTGCTTAAGAAAATTATTGTGGAGCTGGAGATACAAATGGTGTTGATCAACTTATTACCATTCTGGGACAACTCACTCAGGTTATGAATAATAACCTTACTCGTATGGAGCACCCTGATCCGCAACGTGGAGGATCAATGTTAGACCGCTTCATGAGGAAACAACCACCAACATTTAATGGGGGTACAAATCCATTAGTAGCTGAGCAATGAATAAATTCCTTAGAAAAAATATTCCACGCCTTGGGGAGTATTGAAAGGGAAAAGGTTATCAGGACAGTTTACCACCTCACTGGAGATGCTGATCAAAGGTGGTCATTGATTCAAAATACAAAGGAAGACGATGAAGTATCGAATATGGAATGGAGGGAGTTCAAAGATCTTTTCTTAGAAAAATACTTTCCTCGTGACCATCGAGAAGATATGGAAAGTCAATTTCTGAGTCTGAGACAAAAGGAGGATGAGAATGTCGCAAAGTATGAATCCAACTTTACAAGGTTAGCAAGATATGCTGCGGATTATATACATAACCCAAGAAGTAAGATCGATCGTTTCTTTGATGGGTTAAAACTGTTTCTCCATCGAGCATTAGTATCACAATCTTTCTCAAAACATGAAGATATAGTCTCATGTGCTATCAAGACCGAAAAGGGATTCTCTAAATCTTATGATAATAAAGTAAAGCAAGAGAAGAAGAGAATGGTGGAACAAGAGACAGATAAAGGGAAAAAGGGAAAGAAGTATTTTCCATTATGCGATAATTGTGGGAAGAATCACCCTGGTACTTTCCTTAAAGGAATGGGAGTTTGTTATAAATTTGGAGAAAAATGTCACCAGACTCGTGATTGCAAGGGAAAGAAAGAGGCTATCAATGTGGAGAGCTACAATTGTAGGGAAATGGGGCATTATGCAAATGAATGTCCTAAGATCCAAGGAAACATACCTCAGAAAAGGCCAAGGGATCATGGACAATCTTATGTTGTTACTACAGTTGAAGTGGAATAATTAATTTATTGGTGCTTTTGGAAACATGGATTATATTCTGGTTATAAGAATTATTTGATATATATAAGGATTGTACTGAAGTAATTTTTGTTTTCATTAAGGTTTTAATATGATGATGGTAATCATATTTTTAGTATGTGACAATAAGAGAAACTTTACTTTGTTTGGGGAATCTAATGTTACAATTGATTTTGGAATTTAAGGACCTTTTAGAGAATGTTTGGACGGAGGTATTTTGGATAACTATAAAGGTTGGAATGGATTAAGTTGAACTTTGGATAGTATTGTTTAAGGTTAAAACATTTCTGAAGATTACTTTTGGAATATTATAATACTATAGTATAAGAAATGGACAACGAGCAGGTCGGGGGATAACCATCGCATCGGGAAAGCTGCAGGAATCGAACCCACAACCATAGTGCGACAGGACTTTATTACCTACCACTAGCCTACAGGAAGTCCCTGGTTATTACAAAATAGTTTTACTAATCTAAATGGTATGTGTTAATATTTGGAACCTTATACAATTAGGATAAATAGAATATTTTTGAGTTTTATTACCTTTTAGAGTGAAAGATTGGTTTGTGGTAAAAATTTATTAATGAATGAAAGTATACATAACAAGTATGTATATTCCCTTACGTTCATAGTAAATCTCCTAAATAAATTCCTCAACTTTTTAAAAGGTAACTTAAAACAAAAACGTTGCCGGTTAAATTTTCAAACTGGGGATTCAATGACCGTTTAACCAATCACAAGTTTGTGATTTTCTTAGGGTTAACTTTCTCCTAATATAGTTTTCTACAACTCTCCATCAAACCTTGATGGTTTTTTTTTCTTCCATATCCATATATTCATATAATCCTAGTATGGGTTATCTCGGATGACCTTTGTACTTATCTTTCTTTCTTTTCAAGTTATATTTGTATTAACCTTATTTCCGATGTGGGTTTTCCACAAAGGTATTTTCTATTTTCAACCTTTTATTTTCAAATAAAATTTCAAATTGCAAGGACGCAATTTATCGAAGGAGGGGAGAATGTAACACCCCGAGCTTCCACGATACGCTTCTCTTCCAATAATGCAATAGCTTTCATTGTACGCAAGTTCGAGATTCTAACACACCGCGACCAATCAAAATAGCCATTATGAATAGTAATACCCACTTTTTGAATTTATATATATTTTATATTTCAAAATGGACTTCATTTTTGGATTCGGAATATCCAAATTAGCCTATGTTGAATTTTTGGTATTTTTCTAAGAACATCCAATTTTTTAGGAATAGTGAAAAATACTTAAAAACAACTTTTTTAATAAAAATAATTTATAGTGTTAAATTATACTATTGAGTGTTTTAAAAGTATAATTAGACTATATTTTTACCATTTTATCCAATGCTGTTATTTAGAATTAATTTCACTTTGAAATTGAACATAAACAATTGTCAATCTTTTGATTGATATTTTTTCTTAAAACAAGCTATTTGTTGTGACAGCGGAAATTAATTAGAAAATTAATTAATGAAACTTATTTGTTTGGAATTTTTCAAAATAGACATCATTTTTGAGTTCAGAATATCAATTATAGCTTAGGGTAAAATTTGGCACTATTCTGAAAAACTTCAATTTTTTATGAATAGTGAAACCACTAAGTGGTAGTTAAATAACTGATTTTTTCATTTAAATGAAATATTACCATTTCTGTGATTTTATTTTCAAAAATCCAGCATACATGGTTTTCATTAGGAAGTAAAATGTGGTTCAATGGGATTAAAATAATTTTTTGGTGAATAGTAACTTTTAAGTTTAATTAATCGCGATTAAAGGTAATTAGTGAAATTTAAGGTAAAAATGATATTATAAAAATTTGAAATGACCTTGAAACTTGTCCAAAACCTATTGGATGAGTCATGGCCGACCAAGAAAATACATGGGTCAACTTGGGGACCCCATGGAGCCACTTTGGTAGGAAAATGACATAAATAACTTTTATGTAAAGTTAAAATAAAAATGTCACAAACATAAGTTATTTTACTAAAAAAAATTTAAATGGGGTTATACAAGTCATATGTTTGACAATAAATATTCATTAGAAATATAAAACTATTTCCTACATCATGAAAAAAAAATTATAATTTTTAGACATTAAATAAATTAAATTAATTATGACACCATGATGATGTCGTGATTACCTCATTAATTAACGATTTAAATAAAATGAAAGGATAATGTAAAATCTAAGGCTTAAACTTGTCAAAAACCTATTGGATGAGGAGATTTCGAACCCTTATCACCTTATCCTCGAAATATAGCATTGTGGGACCTTTAGAATCCGAAAATCATTTCTTAATAAAGTAACATTTCATGACATTCCAAGAGTGCCCCTCCTCTCCACTTATAAAAGGCCCCCACCACTACCACCTTACTCAAACTTTCAAAGTCTTTTGGCTCGGCCAACCTCTTCCCAAATACTCTCCAAACTTCCCTCCCTTACTCCTAGAAGCCTCACTTTGGGAAGAATTCTTCCCATGGAATCCTTTGGCTCAAATCAAAAGAGTTACCTGATTTTAAGGTAATGTCTTCGCTTATGTTATTTTGTTTTATTTTGCTTATCCAACCCCCCTAAAATCTTTTTATTCATTTATTTTTTAACAACAACAGTATCCTAAATATACTAGGATGTTTTTATAAGAATTATTCTAGCTACACTTACACACACCTACATCTAATGGTTAAAGAACATACTGTTTCTGTGGATGGAGAATTTCTGCCTCACGAAACTATGATTCTTCAACACTCATATAACACCTTCAAATGTGGTCATTAGGATGTCACTATATTTATACATAATACATAATATTTTTATGTTTTACTTAAGGTTCTTTATTTTTCATTTATGGCATACCTTTATTGTTTCCATTATGAGTAAACGTGATATTTTCATTTTAGGGAGTGCGGACTACCGCCCCCTCAAAGTGATTTGAATCGTTAATGCCATATGTGGGATGTATAATGGATGGAGTAAATGATATTATATATGATATTATAATGGAATTATAATATACCTTTATTTCATTATGATTTCATTAAGTACGAAATAGAAATGAAAGTAGCGTTCATGCGCACGTATGGCTTACCGTCTCCATGAACGGTGCATTTTATTTCTTACCTCTAAACATTATGGAATATTATAAATGCATGTATATAATGGATATATATGAGATATATGATATCTATATCATGAATATAATTCTGGATATAATGGATATTCTACCACATGAACAACTTGTAATTATAAGAAGTTTATTTTTGACTCAAGTACCAACGATTGACAAAACGATAGTTATTAACTTAAATAATTAAATAATGTTCATAACATGGTAATAAGTGATATAAAAGGAATAAAAAAATTTAAAAAGGTTCTTATGCAATTCTATATTAACTCTAGTTTATTATTCAGGAGGTTAATGAACGGTCGAGTCAAGACAGGACGCATGGTAAGGGAACTTCATAACCCAATTTCCATTCATTGGGTTAATCTCCTACTTTCAAATTATGTCATGATATTATTATGCAATATCTTGTATTTGTACTTTATTTACGTGTACTTATAGTGAATACACATAATAGATCTACTTTATTTAAAAAAATGATCTTTTTAAGGGTCTTCGTCTCAATCTCCTTTCATTGAGGCATATTTTGTTTTATACACAACTTTCTTTTATACGGTGTATAAACCCCTTTGACTTTTACATTTATTCAAAAGGAATCTTTTTATACGAAGTGTTTTACTAAACGACAAAAAGGAATGTTTTTCTTGTCATACGTATGCGGCGACAATGACTTCTCCACCGTTATGGCCTTTATTTGGGTTTCGACTACCTCTACAAGACATAACTTTTTTTAAATGGAAAATAAATATCAAGTTTTGATTTTCTTTTATTTTGGTATTGAAAATGGTTTTGAAAGTCTTTTTATTATATCAATGTATTGTATTTATATCTTGTGATTGAAATGTGGAAATGTTATGTTTCATTTATCCATATTTTATGTGATATGATTATGTTATGGTTTATGATATGTTTAAACCTATTCATATGAGGAATGCATTGGACTTAATAAGTGATGGGTGGAGCCCGCTATAGCTCCTAGATGCATCAGTAGGTCTCATGAGACAAACTAGTGTCTTGGCACGAGGCCTTGACAAAATCTTTTTTGGGGTCTTGGCACGAGGCCTTGGCTACGTGGTTATGATAGTCTGGCATTATGCATTCCATCATTATGAATGTGGTTATTGATATTTCATGGGATTATTCGACTAGTAGAATATCCGTGTGAGTAAGTAAATGGAATTATTTCATTTTACTTTTTCCATATTATGCTAAAGTTCAAGTTTAAAAGGCTATTGTTTTATTTATACATTGCCTTAAATGTTAATGTTTATTTGTGAAAGATTCCGCAATATTGTTATCCTTATTAAGCATCTGAGCTCACCCATTTCAATGTTTTAATATTTTCTAGGATGTGAAGAAGTATTTTATGAATGACCTATAGGGATATTTAGAAGAGGATATGAGTGTGGACTATAAAGACTTTGTTATTAATTTTTCGCTTTATGATGTAATGTAACATTTATGAATGTATCCAGTGTTTCCAAGGCTACTAAACTAATCGGTCTTTTGAGACTTGATCTTTTGTGATCATGCCAATGTTACGAAGTAATGCACCGTCTCTGGATAACTGGGGTCGGGGCATTACACATTACCCTCTACGAGAACGCAGGCAGAGGAGAGTGATAAGATAGACACCAACCAACTCTAACTAAGACTGAAGTATAAAAAGAAAACCCAAGAACACATATGTAATGTCATGAAAAAACTACTACAATTGAAACGGGGAAACAAAAAGTTCCCAAACAAAAGTAAAACAACAGAAACCATGAAGCCCAAATATCTCATACAACCCCAAGCTAGTAGAAACAAGCCTGATCTCATACCTTCTCCAAGTCACATAAAAATAGTTTATATATACATAAGGTGTGTATAATATTATGTTCATTATGATCCTCCACAAAGACTCTCGTGCAAATGTAAAGAATGTGTGCTAAAGAACAATGAACAAAAAGTGATACTAACTCATCACCTAAAGAGGTATACTAAGTTCCCAGCCTCACCATGGCTACTCTCACCAAGTAACGCATATGAGAGTATATAATATAATAAATAATATCATGGTTACCCCTCTACTACTTCCCCATTGGGTTGTCACTTTTCCCCAATGTTACACATCCTAATCATCTCTCTCCATAAAGGCTTTCCCACAGACACCAGGGCGAAGCACCACAACATGCACCTCGTGCAACCAAACCACCACGTCCACACAAGAAAGAATCCTTGTAGTTTTTGGGTGCCACCATAGCTCGCATAACATGTATCATACATCGGGTAATAAACCTCAAGCCATTATAGCCCATACACCGAGTAAGGATCCTAAATCCATCACAGCTTATACACGTAACACCTATAGTATTCCATAGGAAACTATATTCAGAATATATGTGGGTGAATGACCACAATCCATTACATCCCTCTACACACATATATGGGTAAAACTAACCAATGTGCTTACCAGAACATGTAACTAACATGAGAAGAGAGTGGGGCCAATGGGGGCAGTCATCCATCCATCCTCCCACCATAATGTTGGGGAAAACACCCCCAGGGCTTAGAATCCCCAGGGTGTAAGTTTCCCTCACTGACGGGGTGGAGTAGTGTATAGAAAAACAAAAACTACAGAATATACTATATCTCACAAATACACTATGGGAAAAACCTAGTCATGTAGTCATCTGCAGCTAATGTCTCTCAGACTCCTGGTTTCCACTTCTAAGACTAGGTATCCTATAAGAACAGACCCATTTAAAGTGATTTATTGCCTTACTTCATTCTATTTTTATCAGTTCCACATTATGTTAATTAATTATTTATACATTAATTAACCATTAACAATTCAAAATTAAATTTCATTAGCATCACATAGAAAGTCCACTATCCCTTTAAAATTGTATCCTCAGCATTTCATCCCAGCAAACTCCAACCCCATGGGTTAACATCATTTATTCAATAATTTATTTACATCATTACATTAAAATATTCCCAGGCATTCTAGAAAAACATTCTATGATAATAAACACAGGGGGGCTCAACATGCTGAGTAGATGAACTACCCATCGAGTCTTTACCGCCTATAGCAAGAGAGTAGACCCATCCTCCCTTGAGAATCTAAACACGGAAAGAAGATGGCATACCCCACATGTCTTCACCCCTTTCGGAAGAAGGGTAAGAAAGAAAATCTCCCTGAAGCAGTGGGGAGAGTAAAGAAGATCATCAAACAATAAGAATCTGAAAGCATACAACCATCACATCCATCTCATTCCATCATCCTCGGTGTCCTCCCTGACTCCCACATGCATAAACTAATGCATCTTTCCACTCTATGCGCAACATACCGCCACAACCAAAAGGCCTCTATGCCCCCACATGTCATAATAACCATTAATGCTCACATTACAACACAAGAATCAAGAAAACAAGAATTTTACCAATTGGGGATATTGGCCCTTAAACAATCAAGAGAGTAACTCAGAACCCCACAAGAAATTATTTTTTAACAACAACCATTTCTTTAATCCATCATGGATTAACCGATTTATTATTCACAGGTTCCAAATTCAGGAAACCAAACCAGTAAACTATCAAAAATTGAATAAACATGCTCACAACATCAAGTTAATTAACAAAAAATGACAACAAGAACCATCAAATTCATTCATATGCCTCTTTATCTTTAGTGAAACAATTATCAATTAATTATGGTTTATGTTCTTTTCCAATTTCCATCATGAATGAACAACTAAACAAAGAATGAATAGATATCACACAATCTAGCAAGACAGGAGGCAATAAAATACGATCAATATCAATTTATTTATCTAGTTCAAATATTTATTATGTCAATTTCATTGTATTCTAGTGGGATAAAACATGCTAACGATACAGTTACACTTATAGGATGATAGGAGAAATGAATCCCCTCCCTCAAACAGTTATTTACTTTCTTTATACGAAAACGTTCCATAGAACGGGTTACGATCACCTACCCTCATGACAACTGTATCCACTCGAGGATACAGAAACACCACCACATCAACCAAAAACCAAGAAAATACCATTAGGAACATGTGGGTAAAATTTCATAAAAAGGGAGTGGAGAAAGAAAGATATGAACTCGAAATAATGAATATAGATCATACCATATATCAAATATTGATCGATATTGCTTGGTTGCATCAAAACGGAGCAGAACCAATCCAAGGGAAACAATTTGATCGCACAAATCTACCGGAGGGAATGAAAGGTTCAAACATCTCACAACTGAGAATGAGGAGGAATAATTTTGGAGGAAGATATCTCTTCCCTTTAGATGATTTAACAGAGTGGTGGTTTAAGATATGCCAGATTTCCCATTAAAAGCGGATCACATTAAACCACATGGTCTGACCATGTAATACAATTCTGGGACTTAGGAAATATAATATAGGAGTAATAGCCTTTGAATCTTCCTTACAGTCCTTAAAAAAGGCTTTATATTCATTTTACGTCAAAGGAAACATCAAAGGGGAGAAACTATAGGATGTTGGAAACACTGTTCACAAACTCAAATTTTTTAAAATGAAAAACACTATTCGTTAACCTCATTCATGAACCTCACCATTAGAAACTCACAATTTGGAACTTCACTGATGAAACTATTCACCGATGGAACTATTCATAAAATTGGAAATTTGGAAAAGGAATGTGGTTACCATTGCACTGTTCACAACTGTCTACTGTTGGAGCTGTTCACTGATGGTCACTGATGACAATGTTCAATAAAGGTCACCATGGCACTATTCAAAACTATCTACCGTTTTAACTGTTCACTGATGGTCACTGATGACACTATTCACATGAGTTAACCATTGCACTGTTCTCAATTGTCTACCGTTGGTACTGTTCACTGATGAAATTGTTCACAACAATGTTATCGTTGAACTGTTCACAATGGTCTACTGTTGGAACTATTCACTATGGGTTGGGGATAATTCACCTTGACCTCCTGAAACACCTCTTACTCCTGATTTTCAAAATAGAATAGATGAGAGAGGTATGAGCCATTACATCAGATACCACTCAAAATATTCTCGTCCTCAAGAATTCAAAACCCACCTAAAGGGAAATCGAAACGGTGTCCGAAGAACCACCCATCAAGATACCACTCAAAAGAGAGAAAGACATAAGAAGTAACAAAAGAAATCCATGTTATAAACATGAAATTTATATAACCACAAATGCTACATCAATACATGAATATAGTTAAACATCCAACAACATTGGATACTGAGCACGTATCTCTGACTCACGTTACTAGGTACTCTCCTCAACACCACCGTGTCACCACAAGATAAGAACCAAGGGGATAGAAAGCACATGAAACAAATTCTCTTCTCGGTCATGGATCTCCAGAGGTTGCATCGCCATCAACATTGATCTCTCCCAAATCGACGATGTGAGATTCATCCTAAAGATAATGACGGTGTTGTGATATATGGAAAACATCATGTATCCGAATCATCTGTAGGGGAAGTGATACTCGATTCGTTAGAGCTACAGCATGAGCTAACACCTCAAAAGGCCAAACAAATTGGGGAGAAATATTACTCCCACGATCAAAACTTCACTGACCATGATGGGGATTCCCCTTCAGAAACATGTGATGCCCAATAACTAACAATAAGGGTCTCCTCCTTTGATCGACATATGATTTTTGACGATCTTGCGCAGTCTTCATCCTCTCACTAATCACATAAACCATCTCTATTGTATTCTGCACTAGTTCTAGTGCAAGAATTGATGACTCTCCGACCCCAGTCCTTCACAATGGATAAAGAAAAGTTTGGTCATACAAGGCTTCAAATGGAATCATAACGATGGTGGAGTGAAAACTATTATTGTAAGTGAACTCCACAAAGGGTAAGTACCTCATCCATTAACCTCAAAAATCTATGACACAAGAGCATAACATGTCTTCAAAAGTCTGGATGGTTCGCTCAGTCTGACAATCCATTTGGGGATGAAATGTAGTGCTAAGGCATAGTTGAGAACTGAAATCATGCTGGAGACCTCTCCAAATCCTAGAAGTAAAGCGAGGATCTCGATCAGAAATGATAGTCCTTGGGTCTCCATGATGTATCACCACCTCCTATAGATACTTCCTCGAGAAAACTTCCACTATGCTCATCTACTTGATTACTATAATGTGGGATGATTTTGTTAAATGATCCAATACCACCCAAATATAATCATGTCCTCCTAGTGCTTGAGGTAAACTAGTAAAAAATTCCATTGAGATGTCCTCCCACTTTCAAAGAGGAATATCTAATGGCTGGAGCACACCACCAGGAACACGGTGTTCGACCTTCACATTCTTGCAGACCAAACATCGAGACACAAACTCAGCAATTTCACACTTCATCCCAGGCCACCAAAAGTGTCTCCTTAAGGCTCGGTACATCTTTGTCATGCCATGATGCACTGTTAATGGATAATTATGGAACAATCTGAGAACCATCTCACGCATTTCCAAAGGGAAAAAAATCCTTCCATGATATAACACTCAGTGTTTTTCATCCTCAAACCAACCATCATAGGCCTCAACACAATAAAATCAGTCTCTCCAGACCTCCACCTCAAGATCACCAACTGGGACTCTTCCACTTGCTTCACGAGAGATGTCTTCACCATCATCTGTAAAAGACAACCTCTTCCCCCAACTTCTCCCATATTGAGATATAATGCTAACAGTTTTTCCATTACACTCAAGGTGTCACTAGATTCACACACTACATCACTACGTGACTTTAGACTCAGCTCACCAGCTACAACATTCCCCTTACCAGGTGTATTCAACATTTTAATGTCGTATTTCTTTATGAACTCCACCCCACAACGCTGTCGTAAGTTCAAGTCTCTATGGGTGAAAACATACATCAGGCTCTTATGATCGGTGAGAACCACAAAACGCTCACCACTGAGGTAATGTATCCACTACTACATAGAAAATACGATGGTTGGCAACTCAGGATCATGGGTGGCATAGTAACATTCATGAGGACACAACAATAGAGACCCATAAAAAACCGCTGATCACTAATGGATCAGAACACAGCCTAAACCTAGATGAGATGCATCGCAGAAACCATCAAACTGAACTCCCACGTCTGGAAGACAAAGAACTAGGGAACTTACTAACTTCTCCTTTAGATACTCAAAATTGACCTAACACTGATCAGTCCATATGAACACTTGGTCCTTCTTGGTCAAAGCCGTCAGAGGAGTCGCAACTCTAGAGAAATTGGCTATGACCCTCCTATAGTAGCCTATTAGATGAAGGAAACTTCCCACATATGACACTATCTTGGGGGCTGCCCAAGACACAACTACTTCTATCTTTGAGAGATCCTCAATTTCTCCCTGCTGGGACACAACATGCCCTAAGAAACAGACTTCTCGAGCCCAAAACTCAAACTTCAAAAACATACCAACCAACTGATGTTGATGAAGAACTCCCAAAATGGCGTGTATATGCTCTGCATGCTCTTCCTCGGGCATTTAGTACATAGGAATGTCGTCGATGAAAACCACCATGACCATGTGCATGATCTCATGGAATAGAGTGTTCATCAATACAATGAACACAACTGGAGCATTTGTCATGCCGAACAATATTACAACAAAATCATGATACTCATGACGACAACAGAAAGTAGTCTTCGGGATATCCTCCTCTTTCACATGCATCTGATGATATCCTGACTACAAGTAGATATTTGAGAACCAAATTGCACCCTTCATTTGATCGAATAATCATCAGTCCATGGAAGAGGATACCAATTCATTATTGTCAGTTTTTTTAAGTGATGGTAATCTATACACAACCGCAAACTGTCGTTAGTCTTCTTCACGAAAAAGACTGGTGCACCCCATGGTGAAAGACTTGACAAAAAAAACCGCACTGTAACAGACCATAAAGCTGTATAAGTAGCTCTTGTAACTCATATGGGGCCATACTATATGAAGACATATATATAAGATATTCTCATGGTTGTATCTCGATCCCAAACTCAATCTCTCATCAATGAGGTATTGCAAGAACCACTTCTAGAAAGACATCAGGGAACACTTCTAAAACCCTAGGAAATTCCAACCACTGAACCTCTGAAGAACATAGCATCATCTCGTCCATCATGGATGATAAGGATGGAACAATCCTCTGGCCCATCTAAGGGTCTTGCTCGCCAACGAACACCACCGGATATCCATACACATCGAAGAACACAACCTTAATTCTAAATAAATCCACGATAAAAAGAAATTAATACAACCAATACATGTCGAGGATGGCATCATATGGTTGTATCCGTAAACATAGTAAATCTCCCCTAGGGCGGTGCTTCCCCAACACTAGCTCACCATCTCTATGTACTTCAAACAAGTCATCTTGACCTCCAATTTGTGTAGTCAACACCAAGGGAACTGGAAGCCTCTCTACCTCAAGTCCCAAAGCATGGACAAGGGTAGGTAATATGAAGGAGTTTTTAGCACCTAAATCAAAAAAGGTATACACCATGGTTGAAAAAAAAGAAAAGGTTACCTCGAACGATGTCTGGATCACCTGGAGCTGGAAACGCTAAAGCAAGAACCTGACCATGACCTCCTCCATAACCTCTCTGATCCTGATGATCACAAACACCATGGTCATGCTCCACTCTCTGAGGACGGGGAGCATCATGGGGCAGTCCTATGCCAGCCCCATCTACCATCTACTAATCTAATGCTGGTGAAACCTGCTGTTTCTAACTGAGCTAGAACTGCCACAATGGAGGAACCTGCAGCAGAAAACCTAGTGCACGATGAATGTTATGAATGGTTGGGCACTCTCGCTACTGATGAACTTGACCACCACAATAAAAACAAGTTACTGATCCCTTTCCATAGGCCTGAGAGTCTTTTCCTCCAGATAAACGAGATGCGTAGGTCTGGGACCTACCCCCTGGCGGAACAGAAAATCTTCTTCCCTGAAAACCTAGAACCCCGGACCAGAGCTCTACATTGTGAGGAATCATGATGACTCCCCTCTAGTGATGATCAGGATCTAGAAAAAATTTTCTCGACAAACTCTTCCCGTTCCAGTACCTCAAGATATGTCTTCAACATATATAGGGTGACCTGGTGCTGGATCTCTGGATGCCAATCCTCCTTGAAATTCCTCTCCCTGGAATCCTCATCTGTAAACTGGTCCGAAGAATATCGTAAACATTTCCTGAAACATATTCCAGACACCAGTGTTTACATCACTTGCTAAACATTATTTACACTGTTTCCCTACTAACCCATGCAACCTCACCTGTGCCTAACCCCAAACTCCATCCTATCCCTCAACCAGACCTCTGATACCACTCTATCATGACCCACTCCCCACAAAGTGTACCCCTCTTGGGCCGGAAATGTTATAAGGGAGATAATGACCCCGCGAGTCGCGCCTCCAGTAGGCCCAGGGTTGGAGACTAGCACTGAGGGTATAGTAAACACACAAATGAGAGGCATTACTCTCAAAAAGAACACATGTAGAAGAGAGAGATAAGATATACACTAACCAAATCCATCTGAGAATGAAATATAAAATGAAAAACCAAGTACAAATATGTAATGTCATGAATAAACTAATACAACCGAAAGGGGGAACTGCAAGTTCACAAAAAAAAGTTAAATAGAAAAAACCTGAAGCCCAAACTACTCCGGCAACCCCAAGCTAGTAGAAACCAGCATGATCTCCAACCTACTCCAAGTTTCCTAAAAAAATATTTAATATATAAATAGGGTGAGTATAACAGTATACTCATTAGGATCCTCCCTGAAGCCTCTCGTGAAAAAGTAAATAAATAATGCTAAAGCACAGTGAACTAAAATTGAAACTAACTCATCACCTAAAAAGGTAAACTATGTTCCCATCCTCACCATGTATATTCTCACCAAGTATCGCATATAAGAGTATATAATACAATAAATAGTATCAAGGGTACCCCTCTACAACTTCCCCACTAGTTTTCCACTTTTCCTCAACGTCGCACGTCCTAAGCATCTCTCTCCAAAAAGGCTTTCCCGTAGACAGCTGGGAGAAGCACTGTAACAAGAACCTCATGCAACAAAACTACCATGTTCACAAAAGAAAGTAACCAGGTAGTTTTTGAGAGCCACCATATTTCACACAACGTGTATCAAACATCATGTATTAAACCTCAAGCCGTTATAGCCCATACATCGAGCAGGGATCCTAAAGCTGTCACAGCCTATACACGTTACACCTATAATAGTCCATAGGAAAATATACTCAGAATATATGTGTGTGAATAACCACAATACATTATATTCCTCTACACACATTTATATGGAAAACTAACCATTTTTCCTACCAGCATAAGTAACTACCAATAGAAGTGAGCGGGGCCAAAGGGGGTAGTCATCCATCCATCCTCCCACCAAAATGTTGGGGAAAACACCCCTCAGGACTCAGAATCCCTGGGGTGTTTGTTTCCATTCTTGAAGGGGTTTAATAGCATATAGAAACCCAAAAAGTAGGGAATATACTATGTCTAACAACCACACTATGAGCTTAACCTAGTCATAGACTCAACTGCAGCTCAAGTCTCTCAGACTCCTGACTGCAAATTCTAAGACTAGGTATCCTATAAGAACACAACAATTTAAAGATCTTTATTGCCTTACTTCACTCCCTTTTTATCAGTTCCACTTTACGTTAATTAAATTTTTAAAGATTAATTAACAATTAGCAATTCCACATTATATTTCATTAGCATCACACCCAAATTCAATTCTCCCTTTAAAATTGTAACCTTATCATTTCATCCCAGCAAGCTCCAACCCCATGGGTTAACATCATTTATTCAATTATTTATTTACAACATTACATTCCCATATTCCCATGCATTATATAAAAACATTCTATGATACTAACCAAAAGGGGGTCAACACAGTGAGTAGATGAACTACCTGTCGGGTATTTTCAGCCTATAGCAAGCGCATAGACCCATCCCCCTGTGAGAAGCTAAACATTCAAAGCATGTGGCATACAACATGTATTCGCCCCTTTTGGAAGAAGGGTATGAAAGAACAGCTACCTAGATAAGTGGGGAAAGTAAAGAAGATAATCAAAAAATATGAATCATCAAGAATCCTACCATCACATCCATCCCATTCCATTATCCCTAGTGTCCTCCCCAACACCCATATGCATAAAACGATGCATCTCACAACTCTAGGTTTCATCTGCTGCCACAACTAGAAGGCCTCAATACCGCCACATATCACAATATCCATCCAGGATCACATCACAACACAACCAGTAATAAAACAACAATCTTACCAATTTTGGCTCTTGGACCTTAAACAATCAAGATGGTAACTCAGAACCCCACACGAAATTATATTTTATAAATAACTAGTTCTTTAATACATCTTGCATTAACTCATTTATTATTCATAGGTTCCAAATTCGGGAAACCTAACCTATAAGCTATCACAAATTTATTAAATATTATTAGAGAATAAATTTAATTATCATAAAATTAAAACAAAGACCATCAGATTCATTCATATGCCTCTTTATCTTTAGCAAAACAATTATCAATTAATTCTGGTTTATGTTATTTACCAATTTTCATCAAGAACGAACAGCTAAATGAAGAAAGTATAGATATCACACTATATAGCGAAACAAGTGGCAATAACATATGACTAATATAAATTTATTTATCCAATTCAAATATTTATTATGTCAATTCAATTGTAATATAGTGGGATAAAACATGATAACGATATAGTTGCACGTAAAAAAGAGAGAAGCAACAAATCCCCTACCTCAAACCATTCTTGATGTTCTTTATATAAGACTGATCCACACAACTAGTTACGATCTCCTCCCCATGTGACAATTGTATCCACCCGAGGATGCAGATACACCAACACATCATAAAACAACCAAGAAAATCCCATTAAGAACATGGGAGTAAAATTTCATAAAAAGTGCGAGGATAAAAAAGGATTTGAACCCGAAAAAATGAGGATAGATCATACCTTATATTGAATATTGATTGATATTTCTTGGATTCATCAACATAGAGAAGAACCAGACCAAGGGAAAAAATTAGATCGCACAACTCTACGGGAGGGAATGAAAGGTTCGAGCATCTCATACCTGATAACGAGGAGGAAGAATTAGGGAGGAAGATATATTTATCATTTAGAAGATTTCTCGGTGCAGTGGTTTAAGATATGATGGATTACCCATTAAAACAGGATCATATTAAACCACACAGTTTGAAAAAAGTAAAAGCATCCTGATCCTTTTGAAAAATAATATAGGAGTTATGGCCTTTGAATCGGCCTTAAAGTCCTCAAAACATGGTTTTGAATTCATTTTACATCAAAGGAAAAATAAAAGGTGAAAAATTGTAGGAAGTTGGAAACACTATTCACAATCTTGAATTTCAGCAAAGGAAAAACACAATTCATGAACCTCACCATTCATGAAACACTATTCATGAACATCACTATTGGAACCTCACATATGGAACTTCACTGGTGGAATTGTTCATAGAATTAGAAATTTGGCAAAGGAAAGGGGTCACCATTGCACTGTTCACAACTCTCTACCGTTGGATCTCTTCACCGATGGTCACCGATGACACTATTCACATTTGTTCACCGTTGCAGTATTCAAAACTATCTACCATTGGAACTGTTCACTGATGGTCACTGATGACACTGTTCACATAAGGCCATAGTTTCATTGTTCACAACTATCTCTGATTGGAACTTTTCACTGATGGAACTGCTCACAGAAAGGTTACCATTGCACTGTTCACAACGGTCTCCCATTGGAACTATTCACCAATTAAACTATTCTCATAAATGGGAAAATTTGGAAAATTATTGCAGATAAGTCACATTGACCTCCTAAAACATCTCATAAACCTGATTTTTGCAATAAAATGGATGAGAGAGGTCTCGACCATTACATTCTTACTACATCCCAACCATCTATTTTACTTATTTCCCCTATAAAAGAAAAGTCAGATTCGACATCTACATGTTTATTCAGTTTTGTTCAATAGATGACCATTTATACTACATTGAGAAAGACCCCTTTCATTCAAATTTCTACCTCAATAGGCTCAAATTGAAATGTCAGAAGTGAATCATTATAATTATTCAGTCTGAATGCTGATGGATATAATGA
This sequence comes from Viscum album, assembly GCA_963277665.1. NCBI lineage: Eukaryota > Viridiplantae > Streptophyta > Magnoliopsida > Santalales > Viscaceae > Viscum > Viscum album. Next base: position 435,897,715 of record OY728167.1, on the reverse strand, counting down.
GTAAATATAGATAAACCCAATCATCTTTTTAAAATAATAATTTAATGTTCAGAATCGAGAGAACCCTATCATATTGAGTAAAAACCGCATGTTGGTGAAAATCAACAAGTTGATGAATATTGTACAATCGATGTTCAATAATATTTTTTCTCTACTATTCCCATTCACCATACCAAATCTAAAATTCTTATATGTTAATTTGATTATGTGTATTAAAGAAATCTGAGGAATTATTTTAATCTAATTAAACAATTCAATTCATTGAAAAATTCATTTAATTGATTCTAGAACTGAAACAAGGACACATTGAGAACAACCCATCTAAAAAGGATGATATTGGTGAGTTGATGTTGTTCATTAAATTTAAATGGTTATTTAATTATATATTTATTTCATGTTTTCAATGACTTTATTTCTTATTATTCATTTATATTGAATTATTTCTTATTTAAATACATTGTGAATTTTTTAAAATTTTGTCGTTCATAATTTTCATTTATTACATTTACTATATTCTTTTTTACTCGTACTAATTTTCATTGATTATTAACTCTTCAAATTCTGGATTATTATTATTTCTCCATGATTGGATTTATTTTATATAATTAATTTAATATTTATGTTCATATTTTCTATATATAAAAATTAATTTTTCCAGTAATATTCACTGCCAAATTCTATTAACATACATTATGTCTCACATAGACCAATTACACATTCTCTTAAAAGATAGTAAATATTCTAATTTTCCTTATCCTACTTCTTTTTTACATCATTTAAAGGGGGAAAGAACGATACAAAAATTAAAATACCAAAATACTTTCAATTTTTTTCTTCCAATTTTTTTATTATTCAATTGGTTTTGTGATCATAAAAAATGTGACGTTTGTTATAATAAATTTTGGTATTCCAACATATCTAAATGGTTTATGTGTTTTAATTATTAAAAAAACCCATTTTTTATTATAATGAGTTTGTCTTAATTGTTCTATATTATATTCTCTTATAGGTGCTGAGTAATTTATTTCAAATGGATTTATTGTACGTGAACATAGAGTAATTTATTCAGGTGAATTTTAGCTATTTGATTTATCCTAAACTAACTATTAATCTTACACATTACATAATTATCTTATGGAGGAATATTGGTATCATCTTTAAATTATTAGCCTACAGTAGACTAATTTATAATACCTAAGATTAGTGTTGAATTTTATATTACTACATAAGTTATTATCTTACAGAGAAGGAAAATCATCTTCTGTATGATAAATGTTATAAATATCAAACTGAATAAATTTATGAGAAGTATTTTATACTATGAAAACGGAATTCATTAAAGTATTGTCTTATTATATTCAATGGAAGATATAGAAGTTTATTATCATATGAAACTATGACATTATATCAGGAAGATTAATTATCCTACACATAATCCTAAGATCTATTTTATCATACATAGATTCTCCATAAATCGTATTATAAGAACAGTTCATTTGGATGTTTATATTACTATGAAAATTTAATTTTGTGGATTATCTTGATTACATTAATAATTTTACAATAATTAATTGATTTGTTATTTAATTATTTTAATCATATCAAAATAGGATTTTAATAAATAAAGAAATAATTATTTAGTCAGAGTGTCTTTTTTTAAAGAATGGAATGTTCCAATGAAGAATATTTCAAACAATTCTACCTTGGAAGGTTATTCAATTTTTGCAAAAAAAATTACATGCCATTACGATCCTATCTCATCAAATTTTCAAATAGATTATTCACTCAACCTTTTTTATATTGAGGATGTCTAAATTAAAATTCAAAGAGGATATATAAATAGTAATATTATCTGTTTCATGAATAAGAAAGACACACAAACATACGAACACACTGATAACATATATAATTAATTCATGTTTATAAAAGAAATGACATTTGTGCTACACTCATTGATTGTGTGCTATGAATTCAAGTATATCTAGAGGGTGAGGAACCTCTAGTGATGTTATTTGAATATCATAATCTTCCATTTTTGTGTATTTATCTACTTTCAGTTACTGCATGGGATTATTTGCTGCAATGTTCCCTCAAATTTTATTCAATTTTATTTCATCTATAAATTTTTTAATTTTGCTTTTTAAGGCCAGGAATATGTATTATGACAGAATAGATTGTTTACAAGATCATAGACATTGGTAATATGTAACATCTACACGTAATTATTTGGGATCCCCTATTAAAAAATATATCGATGAAAACCACCAAACTCATGTAGTAGAATAATAGTAGAGTAGAATAATGGAATTTTTTTCCCTGAACCACTATAAATCTATTGTGTTCAATATTGTTCCTTGAAGAGGGTGGTTTAAAACTAAATAACTTTTGAAGAACTCAATTCATATCCTCTTAGGTTTTTATATATTCATTCTCTACGGCAATAGTTATTTCAATATCCACTCTTTTCAACTTATCATGGTAATCATCGTATAAGAATGATATAGCTGCATGGAAGTATAGACTTTGATATATTTGAGCATGTGGAAAGAACATCAGTGGTTGAAGGTTTATTATGATTAAATGAAATTAGAGAATGTTCAAGGAACATTTTATCACGTATCATATTTCATGTATGTAAATTTTTAGTATAGTAACAGTACTCACATTAATGTACTATCCCAAAATAGTTTCTACTCCATTTATAGGCCTCTTATTATATCAATATATCTTATTGATAGATTAACCTGACATCATGGATTTACACCAACAACACCACTCACACGCTACACAAAAGGGTCATGTCACATCCTTTCACAGTCTACAAGGAACTCTATAGAACACTATGAGCCATCCAAACCATATGTGAGATCACTATGTGGGAGCTATGCTTTCCCTCTTACACATGTTTCCCAAAACTAGCTAGGTTGATACTATCCCATGTGTTTGAGACCTTGGTCCCACATGTGTGTTCGAAGAGATACATGGTTTCCATTAGGCTAGACCATTTTTTAATTTATGTCCCACTGAATTATGTAATATTAATTACTAAATATTTCCAATAACCTCATCTAAATTTTCCAAAATAATTCTTCATGAAATATATATTTCTAATCTCTTTGTTCTTGGTCTTAAAATTTATTTATGAAAATAAATATTATCATGATCTTCCTCCTTAAATATTCAACATAAGAATTAATCTTAAAAAATCAAAAATTAATGATTTTCCATCACTTCTTCGGATGTTATAAACAATGTGTAAAACATTTAACATTCTATTAAACCAATGAAGACTAGTTCTTAAATGGTCAGAGTTACATGGGAAATTTTACAGGTATGAAATACAATACCATTAAATTAATTCATAACAAATAACAAATAATCATAAATTTATCTCAAAATATGATCTCTGATATTGCCAAGATGGAAACAAATCATCAACAATTATGAATTAGGACACCCATGAACTTCAAATCTAGTATTATTCGTCAAGTAATATAAACATTCCCATTGATAACAACAAAAAACAAATGTAAATTGGGATAATTAATCTACCCCTTTATATTTTTTTCAATACCAATTGAAAATACATTGACATTATATTAATCAAATGTTCAGATATTATTTTTTTTATTCTCTACCCCTTTCTCTATGAATTTTTTATTTTCATCTCCCCCTCCCCCCTTATTGATAATAAATGAAATGTATGTGGGAGTGTATGGTGTCATTTAATTATTAATAAATGTTCCATAAATGGTTTCACTCCATGTTTATTTGGGATAAACTAATGTAGAAAATTAGAGGGTACAATTTAGACATCAAAAATCCCCTTTCTCAATTATGAATATGATACTAATAGAGATAATCTATCTTTTATTATTCCTAATAAATTTTCAATTATTTATAGATTGATATTAATTTTTTGATTACCACTAATGAGGTGAATGTGTAAATTTCATGATACCATGTATTGATAGTATAATATTGATAATAATTCTGCTGAAAATACCTACAGTCTTCCCAACACACATATTAAAAACATTCAAGTATACATGGTAGGTAGTGTTTTAGAATCAGTCCTAGAAATTCTTCAAAATTATTTTTCACATGTCATTGATTAAGTTTTGTTCTACTCTTCATTATTAGACTTCATTTAATTACTTGTGAATATTGAATTGAGTGTTTGAAAAAATACCTCATCAATTAATTTGTGAGCAAGAACCTTCTAGAGAAGTTATATTTGGATAAAATATAAGGCTATGGAAAATTATTTGGAAAATCCCATTAGAGGGATTATCTTAATCATTAGTTCATCAAGATGTAACTTTTCATTATATTTTTTTTCTTAATTACTATAAATTTAATTACTAATAACTGTGATAAATTTCATTGTGATAAGTTTAAATTTTTTGATCATACATGATAGGTTGATCAACTTTATCAAGGATTATCATTGAACTTTTGAAACCAACAATATTTAATATAAAAATAGACAGATCAAATCAGGAGTGTTACCTTTATAGAACAAGGAATTAATATTCCATCATGAAGATATCAAAAAAAAATATTTTACTCCATACTCCCCCTAAGTATATGAATTTCTTTCAATTACCAACAAGTAATGAATATAAAATGTATATGGGTATAAGGTGGAATTTGTTTTCATTTAGTGAGATAAATAATGATGAAAATTATTTCTAAAGCATAAAACGTCATTATTTTCTCATCAATGTGAGGGTGCACACGTTATGCTGAATTTTCCAAATTTTTGAGTAGTATTGGGAGACTTGGAATATCTACTTTTTAGGAAACAAAATTGTGTTGAAAATTCATTTTCATAATATCCATCAAGGAACATAGATCACATGGTAATTTTGGATTGATCTTCATTATTCCTTCATGATCTAGTGTAATGAACAAACACTCATCATATATAGTTCCACCGTTTTCCACATTCAACATAGATCTTATAAGATTTTATGGTCATAATTTTTTAAAAACCTCACATGAATTTTTGACTTCGTCATGCGGCATCATATTCATTCCATTAGAATCTACCTTCAAATGTGCTTCTTCAATTTTTTTCCCATTCCAAATAGGTAAAATATATTACTAGTATGTCAATTGTAATATGAAAAATATATTTGGTAGATACACAAGGTTTATTAGGAATTATTTTTTACCACTTATATCCATTTATTAAATTCTTTGACAAGTCTTCACCTTTGTTTCTTATGATTTCGTACATTAATTATGATATCCCTTGGAATTCATACAATGATACATGGTGTGACCACTTCTTCAAAAAAATAAGTGTCTTCTTCTATTTGGTGTGTAACTCCTTTATATATTATTTTGATTTCCTTGAAAGATAGTTTTCTTCAAATTTTCACCCAATGTATACTTTTTTTCCTCTTTATAAACATCTTGTGAAAATTTCCAATTTTATTCTTTCTAATGTATCTATTTTCAATAATACTCATATCTTGTTGTCTTATATTATAATATTTTTTACTTGAATGATTGAATTATCTATACATTATTTCTTTCTCACTATAACCACTCCCATTGAAAAACCCCAGAGATTCTTCAACATTCAAAAATGTTTATAATATTAATATTATATGATTTTATCTGGTGTATTTTACTATTCACTAAATTTCTATCCCTTTATATAGGAATCATTTGATTTCTGAATACCACCATATTATATCAACAATCAGATGCATTGTTCCCACATCTTTCCCAACACCAACAGTAGAAAAAATATCTTGATTTTTCTTTTGACTAGAAATATGGATCGATTAGGATGCTTACTGGATGGGATTATTTATTATTTTTTAATGGAATTTGGTAGGGGAAATTTTTTTAATCTTATCATTATTCACTATATTTATAGGGGTGAGAGATTTATTTCCTTTCATCATCTAATTTTTCATAGGTTTTTATTTTGAATATGTAATATGAAGAAAGATAGAATTAAAAAACATTATTATCAATGATTTATGATACATTATTTTTTAGACTTCTAGATATTCAAAATTTAATTATTTTAGTTAATTAATTGTACTTGAGAAATATATTTCAATATATGAGTCTTCCTTAGAAGTTTTTGTGGATGTAAATTTTGAAGTAATAGCTCCTCTTTCATCTTTTTGCGAAGACACAACTCAAAAAAATTCAATATTCCCCATTTAGGCACCATGTTCCTAACACATATTTATGACTAATGTCTCATCATACACTATATTCAATTTTCTAAAAATATTTATTAATATTTACAACATCATCACCGTTAATTATTTTAATATCTTATGTCAATGTGTCAAACTTCTTGATCTTGTTTTCTTTGATTTCAAGTATAGTATTATTAAAATCAATGATATCGTTATTATTTTCTTCTAATAAATGGAGAATTTCATAAAATCATTATTTTTAACATCATTCTCATGAATTTTATTTTTCCACTTTTATTAAAAACATTATAACATTTACATAAGTTCAACAATGTCTTCTTATTTTGGCTCTAATATACATGGAGGGATTAATATTTTATTTCGTTTATTATTCAAATGAATTATATAAGTTATATATATTTTCTTCAATATAAATTATATATTAATACATTACCTTGAATTATAGATAGACAGAAGTCTCTATTTCATTGAGACTATTATGCAACATATCATTCCAAGAAGTAACTTTTATGGTCCTTTGATCTGAAACTCTCTCATGTGACTGAATCATATAAGTCATGTGACCTCAATAGTTCCTCCTAATCTTACAAAGGATACCAACTATCTATTAGGGTGAGATAAGTATAGTGAGGACACTATACACCCTAATAAAGAGTTACAAAATAGAGAAAATAATCAATATAAATAAATATCATAGTATCGAAAATAATAGAAACGGTACAACACAGTGTAAAAAAACAATAAAATCCAAGAGAATAATCCAATAAATAAGAAATGAATAATGTAATTATAGGTATCATGCTATTAAATTTAATAGTAGAAGTAATAAAAATAAAATACTATCATATGAAATTAATGACTCAATGTTCCCCGATCTCATGCCCCATGTCATCTCATCTCTAAACTCCAACCCATCACGAAAGAAACAAGAAACAGAAAGATAACTTTCCTTCATCAAACCCTACATCCATGTAATTTTCTTAGGTACCAAACTGAGACCCAGATATGGTGTGTCTAACATCCCCTACCTAGAAGCCACTAAACTGGTGCTCCGAACCAATTCTTCAAATGACCCCAAGTGCGCCTCCTCGTACGCTACCGGTTGCCGACTAGCGGCATGGGTCTAATGAATCATGTGGGTAGACTATCTCGTCATTATAAGAGTGATCCAAATCATAAGACAATATAAATAGTGAATGTACTATGAACAACCAATAAACATTCATAACCAATAATTTCCCAATAGCGTACAAACCAGAAATCAAATACAACAACTATATTCCATGATAGTAGTGCAAAGTGAATGAAACCAAAAATAAGGCAAATGGCCAAAACCCCATACATTTCACACCTCTATGTAGGGATCCATCTCTTTGTGCATCCTGAGACCATGTTAACATCGTAGTTTAGGGACTTCTCCCTTTCTATATCCTACAACCAAGAAATCAAATCGTGTAACCATCATTGGCCTGAGCAGGGCGTGAGTACAAAACTAAGTAGGACACCTCCAGCGGTTTCTCCAAAATATCAGTCTAATAGATAGTGCCTGAAAGTACCAAAAATGGAATTTAAACAAAGAAAAACATGGATTCCATTACATATCCCAGGTTTTATTAATTAACTCCTATCACTTACCCTAAATACCTTTATCATACAATCATCATTCATTAATTCATTTTGATCACATGATCTGTGGGTTAGGTATATTTTTCATCTACACTAGGGTTTATGGATGTCAATCAAAATGCATAGGGGAAATAAATAAAGTACCTATCCCACTAGTGATACACATATCACATAACCACTTTATCCTCACCTAAATTCCTCGATCCGGATATAATACAATAGTTAGTGGAATATAGCATATGTCTCCTTCCCTAACCCCTTCATTTTGGTGTGGAGTTTAGAGCCTCAATCTAACTAGAACTGGGGGAATAGAACATAAATTAAATACCCCACTCTTGAAATTCATGTGAAAATGATTATTTATCAAATCACCACAACATACCATAACATAAAAAATAATAACCAATGCCCTTGGAAATCATAATGCATAACAAACAACATGGGAATTAATACCATAGCATAACCCATTAACACATTTACTAATTACAATTCATAGTTATATATATCCAAATTCCCATTATTGTTCCTTAAACATTTATGCTTATTCGAAAAACCCTATTACTTAGTCTATATTTACCGATGGCCATAAATTTACCCATTTATCCCATTTATCATTTCAAGTACATCTCTAATATTTCATAATATAACCACTTTATTATATTCAAACCATTAGGTGTACCACAACATGCCATGTATTATCCCATTAAACATATTCATCCATTTCATTTTTACATCCCATTAAAATATTCCACATTTCCCAATTCATCATACCATAAATAGTTTACCATTTAATAGGCACTAACCCTCCTAGGCATTTCTATCAAAATTTAATTAAAAAACTGATGTAATCCCATTTGAAAAAAAATTCTCCTTTTTATGTCATGAAAAACTATCCCTTATCCATTGTCATGCTAGGAATCTCTATTATAATTCTATTTAAAACATAATCAACCATTAAAACATGTTCTACATTTTCATCAGACTTCACATGGAAATCCTCCACTTAACCCTACCACTCTCTTGGTCTGGGATTTCCAATCCACCTGATGGGTGGCCCTAAAATGGTCATGTCCTCCTATACACATACCACAAGGACCGAGAGGGTTTCAATTGGTCACTTAGACACTAGTTTTTATCAACACTCTAATAGAACAAAGAACACAATTGAAGAAAAATAAGAACAAAACCTTCCATGAACAAATCTAAATAAAACATTTGGATAACACTTGTATACCACTAACTTCGATAGATGACCATTTATACTACATTGAGAAAGACCCCTTTCATTCAAATTTCTACCTCAATAGGCTCAAATTGAAATGTCAGAAGTGAATCATTATAATTATTCAGTCTGAATGCTGATGGATATAATGAGTAAATATAGATAAACCCAATCATCTTTTTAAAATAATAATTTAATGTTCAGAATCCAGAGAACCCTATCATATTGAGTAAAAACCGCATGTTGGTGAAAATCAACAAGTTGATGAATATTGTACAATCGATGTTCAATAATATTTTTTCTCTACTATTCCCATTCACCATACCAAATCTAAAATTCTTATATGTTAATTTGATTATGTGTATTAAAGAAATCTGAGGAATTATTTTAATCTAATTAAACAATTCAATTCATTGAAAAATTCATTTAATTGATTCTAGAACTGAAACAAAGACACATTGAGAACAACCCATCTAAAAAGGATGATATTGGTGAGTTGATGTTGTTCATTAAATTTAAATGGTTATTTAATTATATATTTATTTCATGTTTTCAATGACTTTATTTCTTATTATTCATTTATATTGAATTATTTCTTATTTAAATACATTGTGAATTTTTTAAAAAAATTTCGTTCATAATTTTCATTTATTACATTTACTATATTCTTCTTTACTCGTACTTATTTTCATTGATTATTAACTCTTCAAATTCTGGATTATTATTATTTCTCCATGATTGGATTTATTTTATATAATTAATTTAATATTTATGTTCATATTTTCTATATATAAAAATTAATTTTTCCAGTAATATTCACTGCCAAATTCTATTAACATACATTATGTCTCACATAGACCAATTACACATTCTCTTAAAAGATAGTAAATATTCTAATTTTCCTTATCCTACTTCTTTTTTACATCATTTAAAGGGGGAAAGAACGATACAAAAATTAAAATACCAAAATACTTTCAATTTTTTTCTTCCAATTTTTTTATTATTCAATTGGTTTTGTGATCATAAAAAATGTGACGTTTGTTATAATAAATTTTGGTATTCCAACATATCTAAATGGTTTATGTGTTTTAATTATTAAAAAAACCCATTTTTTATTATAATGAGTTTGTCTTAATTGTTCTATATTATATTCTCTTATAGGTGCTGAGTAATTTATTTCAAATGGATTTATTGTACGTGAACATAGAGTAATTTATTCAGGTGAATTTTAGCTATTTGATTTATCCTAAACTAACTATTAATCTTACACATTACATAATTATCTTATGGAGGAATATTGGTATCATCTTTAAATTATTAGCCTACAGTAGACTAATTTATAATACCTAAGATTAGTGTTGAATTTTATATTACTACATAAGTTATTATCTTACAGAGAAGGAAAATCATCTTCTGTATGATAAATGTTATAAATATCAAACTGAATAAATTTATGAGAAGTATTTTATACTATGAAAAGGGAATTCATTAAAGTATTGTCTTATTATATTCAATGGAAGATATAGAAGTTTATTATCATATGAAACTATGACATTATATCAGGAAGATTAATTATCCTACACATAATCCTAAGATCTATTTTATCATACATAGATTCTCCATAAATCGTATTATAAGAACAGTTCATTTGGATGTTTATATTACTATGAAAATTTAATTTTGTGGATTATCTGGATTACATTAATAATTTTACAATAATTAATTGATTTGTTATTTAATTATTTTAATCATATCAAAATAGGATTTTAATAAATAAAGAAATAATTATTTAGTCAGAGTGTCTTTTTTTAAAGAATGGAATGTTCCAATGAAGAATATTTCAAACAATTCTACCTTGGAAGGTTATTCAATTTTTGCAAAAACAATTACATGCCATTACGATCCTATCTCATCAAATTTTCAAATAGATTATTCACTCAACCTTTTTGATATTGAGGATGTCTAAATTAAAATTCAAAGAGGATATATAAATAGTAATATTATCTGTTTCATGAATAAGAAAGACACACAAACATACGAACACACTGATAACATATATAATTAATGCATGTTTATAAAAGAAATGACATTTGTGCTACACTCATTGATTGTGTGCTATGAATTCAAGTATATCTAGAGGGTGAGGAACCTCTAGTGATGTTATTTGAATATCATAATCTTCCATTTTTGTGTATTTATCTACTTTCAGTTACTGCATGGGATTATTTCCTGCAATGTTCCCTCAAATTTTATTCAATTTTATTTCATCTATAAATTTTTTAATTTTGCTTTTTAAGGCCAGGAATATGTATTATGACAGAATAGATTGTTTACAAGATCATAGACATTCGTAATATGTAACATCTACACGTAATTATTTGGGATCCCCTATTAAAAAATATATCGATGAAAACCACCAAACTCATGTAGTAGAATAATAGTAGAGTAGAATAGTGGAATTTTTTTCCCTGAACCACTATAAATCTATTGTGTTCAATATTTTTCCTTGAAGAGGGTGGTTTAAAACTAAATAACTTTTGAAGAACTCAATTCATATCCTCTTAGGTTTTTATATATTCATTCTCTACGGCAATAGTTATTTCAATATCCACTCTTTTCAACTTATCATGGTAATCATCGTATAAGAATGATATAGCTGCATGGAAGTATAGACTTTGATATATTTGAGCATGTGGAAAGAACATCAGTGGTTGAAGGTTTATTATGATTAAATGAAATTAGAGAATGTTCAAGGAACATTTTATCACGTATCATATTTCATGTATGTAAATTTTTAGTATAGTAACAGTACTCACATTAATGTACTATCCCAAAATAGTTTCTACTCCATTTATAGGCCTCTTATTATATCAATATATCTTATTGATAGATTAACCTGACATCATGGATTTACACCAACAAAACCACTCACACGCTACACAAAAGGGTCATGTCACATCCTTTCACAGTCTACAAGGAACTCTATAGAACACTATGAGCCATCCAAACCATATGTGAGATCACTATGTGGGAGCTATGCTTTCCCTCTTACACATGTTTCCCAAAACTAGCTAGGTTGATACTATCCCATGTGTTTGAGACCTTGGTCCCACATGTGTGTTCGAAGAGATACATGGTTTCCATTAGGCTAGACCATTTTTTAATTTATATCCCACTGAATTATGTAATATTAATTACTAAATATTTCCAATAACCTCATCTAAATTTTCCAAAATAATTCTTCATGAAATATATATTTCTAATCTCTTTGTTCTTGGTCTTAAAATTTATTTATGAAAATAAATATTATCATGATCTTCCTCCTTAAATATTCAACATAAGAATTAATCTTAAAAAAATCATAAATTAATGATTTTCCATCACTTCTTCGGATGTTATAAACAATGTGTAAAACATTTAACATTCTATTAAACCAATGAAGACTAGTTCTTAAATGGTCAGAGTTACATGGGAAATTTTACAGGTATGAAATACAATACCATTAAATTAATTCATAACAAATAACAAATAATCATAAATTTATCTCAAAATATGATCTCTGATATTGCCAAGATGGAAACAAATCATCAACAATTATGAATTAGGACACCCATGAACTTCAAATCTAGTATTATTCGTCAAGTAATATAAACATTCCCATTGATAACAACAAAAAACAAATGTAAATTGGGATAATTAATCTACCCCTTTATATTTTTTTCAATACCAATTGAAAATACATTGACATTATATTAATCAAATGTTCAGATATTATTTTTTTTATTCTCTACCCCTTTCTCTATGAATTTTTTATTTTCATCTCCCCCTCCCCCCTTATTGATAATAAATGAAATGTATGTGGGAGTGTATGGTGTCATTTAATTATTAATAAATGTTCCATAAATGGTTTCACTCCATGTTTATTTGGGATAAACTAATGTAGAAAATTAGAGGGTACAATTTAGACATCAAAAATCCCCTTTCTCAATTATGAATATGATACTAATAGAGATAATCTATCTTTTATTATTCCTAATAAATTTTCAATTATTTATAGATTGATATTAATTTTTTGATTCCCACTAATGAGGTGAATGTGTAAATTTCATGATACCAAGTATTGATAGTATAATATTGATAATAATTCTGCTGAAAATACCTACAGTCTTCCTAACACACATATTAAAAACATTCAAGTATACATGGTAGGTAGTGTTTTAGAATCAGTCCTAGAAATTCTTCAAAATTATTTTTCACATGTCATTGATTAAGTTTTGTTCTACTCTTCATTATTAGACTTCATTTAATTACTTGTGAATATTGAATTGAGTGTTTGAAAAAATACCTCATCAATTAATTTGTGAGCAAGAACCTTCTAGAGAAGTTAGATTTGGATAAAATATAAGGCTATGGAAAATTATTTGGAAAATCCCATTAGAGGGATTATCTTAATCATTAGTTCATCAAGATGTAACTTTTCATTATATTTTTTTTCTTAATTACTATAAATTTAATTACTAATAACTGTGATAAATTTCATTGTGATAAGTTTAAATTTTTTGATCATACATGATTGGTTGATCAACTTTATCAAGGATTATCATTGAACTTTTGAAACCAACAATATTTAATATAAAAATAGACAGATCAAATCAGGAGGGTTACCTTTATAGAACAAGGAATTAATATTCCATCATGAAGATATCAAAATAAAATATTTTACTCCATACTCCCCCTAAGTATATGAATTTCTTTCAATTACCAACAAGTAATGAATATAAAATGTATATGGGTATAAGGTGGAATTTGTTTTCATTTAGTGAGATAAATAATGATGAAAATTATTTCTAAAGCATAAAACGTCATTATTTTCTCATCAATGTGAGGGTGCACACGTTATGCTGAATTTTCCAAATTTTTGAGTAGTATTGGGAGACTTGGAATATCTACTTTTTAGGAAACAAAATTGTGTTGAAAATTCATTTTCATAATATCCATCAAGGAACATAGATCACATGGTAATTTTGGATTGATCTGCATTATTCCTTCATGATCTAGTGTAATGAACAAACACTCATCATATATAGTTCCACCGTTTTCCACATTCAACATAGATCTTATAAGATTTTATGGTCATAATTTTTTAAAAACCTCACATGAATTTTTGACTTCGTCATGTGGCATCATATTCATTCCATTAGAATCTACCTTCAAATGTGCTTCTTCAATTTTTTTCCCATTCCAAATAGGTAAAATATATTACTAGTATGTCAATTGTAATATGAAAAATATATTTGGTAGATACACAAGGTTTATTAGGAATTATTTTTTACCACTTATATCCATTTATTAAATTCTTTGACAAGTCTTCACCTTTGTTTCTTATGATTTCGTACATTAATTATGATATCCCTTGGAATTCATACAATGATACATGGTGTGACCACTTCTTCAAAAAAATAATTGTCTTCTTCTATTTGGTGTGTAACTCCTTTATATATTATTTTGATTTCCTTGAAAGATAGTTTTCTTCAAATTTTCACCCAATGTATACTTTTTTTCCTCTTTATAAACATCTTGGGAAAATTTCCAATTTTATTCTTTCTAATGTATCTATTTTCAATAATACTCATATCTTGTTGTCTTATATTATAATATTTTTTACTTGAATGATTGAATTATCTATACATTATTTCTTTCTCACTATAACCACTCCCATTGAAAAACCCCAGAGATTCTTCAACATTCAAAAATGTTTATAATATTAATATTATATGATTTTATCTGGTGTATTTTACTATTCACTAAATTTCTATCCCTTTATATAGGAATCATTTGATTTCTGAATACCACCATATTATATCAACAATCAGATGCATTGTTCCCACATCTTTCCCAACACCAACAGTAGAAAAAATATCTTGATTTTTCTTTTGACTAGAAATATGGATCGATTAGGATGCTTACTGGATGGGATTATTTATTATTTTTTAATGGAATTTGGTAGGGGAAATTTTTTTAATCTTATCATTATTCACTATATTTATAGGGGTGAGAGATTTATTTCCTTTCATCATCTAAGTTTTCATAGGTTTTTATTTTGAATATGTAATATGAAGAAAGATAGAATTAAAAAACATTATTATCAATGATTTATGATACATTATTTTTTAGACTTCTAGATATTCAAAATTTAATTATTTTAGTTAATTAATTGTACTTGAGAAATATATTTCAATATATGAGTCTTCCTTAGAAGTTTTTTTGGATGTAAATTTTGAAGTAATAGCTCCTCTTTCATCTTTTTGCGAAGACACAACTCAAAAAAATTCAATATTCCCCATTTAGGCACCATGTTCCTAACACATATTTATGACTAATGTCTCATCATACACTATATTCAATTTTCTAAAAATATTTATTAATATTTACAACATCATCACCGTTAATTATTTTAATATCTTATGTCAATGTGTCAAACTTCTTGATCTTGTTTTCTTTGATTTCAAGTATAGTATTATTAAAATCAATGATATCGTTATTATTTTCTTCTAATAAATGGAGAATTTCATAAAATCATTATTTTTACCATCATTCTCATGAATTTTATTTTTCCACTTTTATTAAAAACATTATAACATTTACATAAGTTCAACAATGTCTTCTTATTTTGGCTCTAATATACATGGAGGGATTAATATTTTATTTCGTTTATTATTCAAATGAATTATATAAGTTATATATATTTTCTTCAATATAAATTATATATTAATACATTACCTTGAATTATAGATAGACAGAAGTCTCTATTTCATTGAGACTATTATGCAACATATCATTCCAAGAAGTAACTTTTATGGTCCTTTGATCTGAAACTCTCTCATGTGACTGAATCATATAAGTCATGTGACCTCAATAGTTCCTCCTAATCTTACAAAGGATACCAACTATCTATTAGGGTGAGATAAGTATAGTGAGGACACTATACACCCTAATAAAGAGTTACAACATAGAGAAAATAATCAATATAAATAAATATCATAGTATCGAAAATAATAGAAATGGTACAACACAGTGTAAAAAAACAATAAAATCCAAGAGAATAATCCAATAAATAAGAAATGAATAATGTAATTATAGGTATCATGCTATTAAATTTAATAGTAGAAGTAATAAAAATAAAATACTATCATATGAAATTAATGACTCAATGTTCCCCGATCTCATGCCCCATGTCATCTCATCTCTAAACTCCAACCCATCACGAAAGAAACAAGAAACAGAAAGATAACTTTCCTTCATCAAACCCTACATCCATGTAATTTTCTTAGGTACCAAACTGAGACCCAGATATGGTGTGTCTAACATCCCCTACCTAGAAGCCACTAAACTGGTGCTCCGAACCAATTCTTCAAATGACCCCAAGTGCGCCTCCTGGTACGCTACCGGTTGCCGACTAGCGGCATGGGTCTAATGAATCATGTGGGTAGACTATCTCGTCATTATAAGAGTGATCCAAATCATAAGACAATATAAATAGTGAATGTACTATGAACAACCAATAAACATTTATAACCAATAATTTCCCAATAGCGTACAAACCAGAAATCAAATACAACAACTATATTCCATGATAGTAGTGCAAAGTGAATGAAACCAAAAATAAGGCAAATGGCCAAAACCCCATACATTTCACACCTCTATGTAGGGATCCATCTCTTTGTGCATCCTGAGACCATGTTAACATCGTAGTTTAGGGACTTCTCCCTTTCTATATCCTACAACCAAGAAATCAAATCGTGTAACCATCATTGTCCTGAGCAGGGCGTGAGTACAAAACTAAGTAGGCCACCTCCAGCGGTTTCTCCAAAATATCAGTCTAATAGATAGTGCCTGAAAGTACCAAAAATGGAATTTAAACAAAGAAAAACATGGATTCCATTACATATCCCAGGTTTTATTAATTAACTCCTATCACTTACCCTAAATACATTTATCATACAATCATCATTCATTAATTCATTTTGATCACATGATCTGTGGGTTAGGTATATTTTTCATCTACACTAGGGTTTATGGATGTCAATCAAAATGCATAGGGGAAAGAAATAAAGTACCTATCCCACTAGTGATACACATATCACATAACCACTTTATCCTCACCTAAATTCCTCGATCCGGATATAATACAATAGTTAGTGGAATATAGCATATGTCTCCTTCCCTAACCCCTTCATTTTGGTGTGGAGTTTAGAGCCTCAATCTAACTAGAACTGGGGGAATAGAACATAAATTAAATACCCCACTCTTGAAATTCATGTGAAAATGATTATTTATCAAATCACCACAACATACCATAACATAAAAAATAATAACCAATGCCCTTGGAAATCATAATGCATAACAAACAACATGGGAATTAATACCATAGCATAACCCATTAACACATTTACTAATTACAATTCATAGTTATATATATCCAAATTCCCATTATTGTTCCTTAAACATTTATGCTTATTCGAAAAACCCTATTACTTAGTCTATATTTACCGATGGCCATAAATTTACCCATTTATCCCATTTATCATTTCAAGTACATCTCTAATATTTCATAATATAACCACTTTATTATATTCAAACCATTAGGTGTACCACAACATGCCATGTATTATCCCATTAAACATATTCATCCATTTCATTTTTACATCCCATTAAAATATTCCACATTTCCCAATTCATCATACCATAAATAGTTTACCATTTAATAGGCACTAACCCTCCTAGGCATTTCTATCAAAATTTAATTAAAAAACTGATGTAATCCCATTTGAAAAAAAATTCTCCTTTTTATGTCATGACAAACTATCCCTTATCCATTGTCATGCTAGGAATCTCTATTATAATTCTATTTAAAACATAATCAACCATTAAAACATGTTCTACATTTTCATCAGACTTCACATGGAAATCCTCCACTTAACCCTACCACTCTCTAGGTCTGGGATTTCCAATCCACCTGATGGGTGGCCCTAAAATGGTCATGTCCTCCTATACACATACCACAAGGACCGAGAGGGTTTCAATTGGTCACTTAGACACTAGTTTTTATCAACACTCTAATAGAACAAAGAACACAATTGAATAAAAATAAGAACACAACCTTCCATGAACAAATCTAAATAAAACATTTGGATAACACTTGTATACCACTAACTTCGAATCCGATGATGAACACACTAATTATCAAATACTTCAATCTATATTTAAACAGCCATGGGTTCCCCATCATTGATCTCATTGGAATATTAGGGTTATATATCATCCAAAGGAGATAGGGGAATGATGAAAACCCTAATCAAAAAGAGGAATAAAGCGGGGATTAGAATTACCCAGGTATTAGATCTGCATCCAATATTGCTCCAAACGGCCTTGAATCGAAGGATAATCCCCTCATGGAATCATGGTTCATCAAAGTTTTTCACTAGGGTTTTAGGGTTGAAATAGAGGATAAAACCGAGTTGGTGTTGAAAATATGGGGATGAATTTTTTTTAAATTTTATTGATGTTTATGGGCCGCACGGTTTACCCGCACGATTTTCCAAACTGTGTGAAAACTATGTGGAAGCAACTACCAAAAAATCACCCCCTTCGCACTGTTTCCTACGAATTCCTCATGGTTTTACCTAACTATGTGAAAACCATGAAACATGTACATGAACTCCCTTTTCATCATCATTCTTGTCCTATACCCCCAAAAGACACTTTATCCTTCACATAAACATGGGGAAACACTTATTTAGACAAAAAGAAGAGTCCAAACTAAAATTTAAACAAAACATACCTTAAGAAAATATGAGATCCTAAAACCTACCCACCTTATATTGGCTTATCCTTGAGTTTCTCTTCCACACATCACTAAGCTTTAGAAACTAGAGTTAATTCCACTAGGCCTTTCTATCTATTACCATCTTCCATGTTTCTAGTTTAACATCACAATTCCCACCTATAAATGATCTAGGGAATGAACTTAACCTAGATGTTTTCCTCACCAAATCCACAACACAAACCAAAAAATCCTAAAGGATGAAACAACTTCGACCATACCCAACCACCATAACTTCATAGAGAAAACATAGACAACATTTAGTGACTCATTACACATAGAAACTCACACAAAACATCACATCATCATCGAGGAACAAATCGTTACCCCCCCCCCCCCTCGGTCCATTCCTCTACACAAATCAATATCCAAATCACTTGGTGTCCTTTTTCTATATTTTCCACAATCTCTAACAGTGAATGATCTCAATTTCTCCAAATGGAGATCACATGTGTCTTTCAACAACATTTTTAGATGACTTCATCACACAAATATACATTCAAATGAAACCCAAAACTCTCAGCTACTCGACCAATTAAACCAATTTCAATGATCTCTTCCAGGGCCAACACCCCTGAACGGTGACCACTCGAGTCCTTCTAACCCCAAACTCTAGTCACAACATCAACCAATAATTTATCTGTTATGGTTATATCCACCATTTTAGTTACATGGAACATCCACCATCAACGAAGGACCACCAAAACACAACGAAACATTCCCATCACCTAGAATGTTCAAACTAACTACACCCTGACCTCCATAGGAGCATTATCCTGCTTTGGCATCAACCCACATAGACAAAATCATTTGGGAGGACATTTCGACACTATCCATTCAAGGACTAAAATAAAAACTGCATCCCCTAGGTAACTATAATTTTTGAAAAGTCACTTGATACGAAAACACCATCCCAGAGGTGGGCCACTCTTACCACACCCATTCATGTATACAATCTTCAGTTGGACGGCCCCCAACATGATTTTCGGTAAACACCATCCTTTCACTGATTGAACACTACCTCTTTCTCCCCTTAACAATGTGATTTCTAACTATAAGCCTTTCATTATCATCCCATTTACCCAACTGACGTCATTCTATGAATTATAGTATAATTACATCATCATGGAATTATAGCCCTCTTTGTCTTCATCGGGATTCACCCTCGATATGACACCACATGTTCTTTCCAAGGTTCCCTCAACTTCCAGATCTAATAAAACCTCCTTATGAGACGTTTCTAGAGTCTAACCCCGATCATCTTTGGAGTTATAGAACCCAACCTCTCTTTCCACAACAGGTTTTCATATCCAACCACACCCATCTACAACTTCATCATAGACATCACAATATTTACATGGAACCACCCTCAGTATGATGTTATCACATGCTCATCTAAACCACATCCAAGTCACACATTCCATCCTTGAGGGACCTAGCATACACCTTATAAGTTCCTCATTAGCATCCCAATGACACTATATCGACTCGATTTTCTTCTCTCCACATCCGGGACTAAATTATCATTCCCCACCATAGGAGTGTGGTTACCACAACTTTATTGAGGGATTCCAACACCTGTTTCTTACACTCTATCACAAGTTGAACCCTCAAAAAAACCTAGATATCTATTTTTTCCTAAAACAAGAAAACAAATATTACCATGTTCTCGTTATAGGCTTCCATGAATGGCACCCATGTGGCTTGTCGACATTCGGTCCATCCCAACAACCTCACCCCTAGACCAAGAGGGTGTACATCCCATTATAAAGCTCCACATATACAGTTTCACATTGCGTAAACTCTGTGATTTCCCTCATCCTAGAAAACACCTTTAAGTAACTTGGCGTGAATCCAAAGATTCACAATTTACCTAGCATAATATCATGATATTGGGCAGGATCATCACTAGATGAGGTAAACTAAGAAGTTGTCGAAGGACACCACCACCAAATTATCCATTTCTGATGTTTAACATTGGGAAACAAAGAACAATAAATGATCTAAGGATCCCTTACCGAATGCATCTCATAAACACTTAACCACCACCTATCAGGTGATATTTCCAACCAAGTCCATTCTTTTATGTACAACCAAATCACCAAGAATCCATAAACCAATATTTCATGTTGAACTACTTCCACCACACCACTCAAATTATTACGGTGTGTCCCTGATAGCTAAAAAATGATGCACAAGGGCCTACCATACCAATCAAACAAATGGTCTCTCACAAATCTAAATTTTCATGCATGTAGCTAATAAACTGCTTACATACCTAATATTATACCATGGTTAGTCATCCATGTCATGGGTGAGGCTGCATTTTTATCTCACCCAATAACCAGTCCATTCCTACAATTAAGTTCATCCATGTGACCACCCTCGCCTTGAGTTTCACCATTGAGTGAATGAATATAACCTCACATCATTCACCTTTGTCTCTTCCACTCAATCAACGTTGAGTTCTTCTTTAATCATCATCCAAACTGGTGGGTTAGAAATCCATGCAATACAACCCATTGATTCAGACCTTACCTCTTATCACGAACACTATGGTACCATTATAAATGAACCAGGAACAACTATACAATTCACTAAAGCTTGGGGTATATAGTATGCATTGTCAACGCCTCTGAATTATCTCCCATGCATCATATTATGAGGTACATGCACCAATGGGATAACCTCCCACGAGGTCACCCATAATTTTTTCTTTTCCGTAGAGACCATCATCGCATAAGAAAAACTCGAGTAGAACCACCAACCAATAACATTTCCACTTATCCCACTAGGCCAAACTCGCACCATACTACACTATGAGTGCCACTATCAATGGCCAAAACAACTACATGTTCGACCCACACCCAAAATCACTAGGAACCTTGTCTGGACTATCTAATATGTCACCTTGAAGGTTGAGTGATACCAAATCCCAAGACTATAGTCACAACAAAGAAAATTATTTGGCCCCCTTTCAAAACCATACATATCACGTCACAAAAAAAACAATGTTCATGCATGGCACTATCACCCCACATCTGATGCACACTATGACTATCACCCCAAACTAACATTTACTCTAGGTTACACACCATAGGTGTACACCTTCATTATCACTACAAGAAAAACATCCTATCTAGGGTTCAAAACACAACGCATAAGATCACTACTCACAAGGTCACCAAGACCCAAGCACTATCCCTATGGTCCAACATGCACATCGTATGGTCATGAACCATGAGAGTTTGCTCACTCACATTTCTGAACAACGATTCACAACCCTAAAATCCACAACCCTAATAAGGGTAACATAATCACATCACCTATTCCATATCATAACTGGAAAGGCCTCACAATAGAAATCCAATGTCTCAAACTAGGGAATTGTCACTGCCCAACCTATACATAAAAATAGTCAACCAACATCATACTGGACACCCACCATTAAACTAAATAATTCTAATTTTTAACTTATCATTCACCTAATTCTTTGAAGAATAACCAATATGATTTTACCATAAGTGGAAACGGTATCATGCTATCAACCTTAAACACCCCATTCTTCATAATCTATCGCAACGGTCATCAACACACATAGAACTCTACCTTATACCATAACTACAGTAGTCATGGACAACATGGGGTAATTAATTTATTTAATCACAAGTCTTTTGTCAACAAATCATCAAAACAATCCTTCATTAACAACATGATATTTTCCTCTTAGCCACATTTCCCATTTCACAACTTGTTACAATCATCATTTTAACTCCTTTATACCTTTCACTAAGAAAAACTCATAAAAGTTTTTTCCATCATTATGAAAACCATTTTCTTTTAGTCACTAAATCTACCTTTACAAATTATTATATTGAAAAATATTAACCCTACCACAAAATTTCATTATAAATGATATTCCTTCAGTATAGATTTTCATTATATTCATTCACCCATTTGTATAACCATTATTATGTATCATTTTCTTCATATTTATCAATGTAGTATATCACATTCTCCTCTCTATACTATGCACACTTATCCCATATGTGTTCCTATAATGATGAATGCCACATGTATCCTTAGGTGACTAAAATGATGCACGAATGAAAAACCCCATTCTGTTCCGGAAAAGAGAAAAATATCATAAATAATCAATTTAACAAAACAAGGGAATCACCTTTTGGTGAAATGTCATTCAACTGTAATGACACGCATCAAGAACAACTATTCCCACCTAGGGTGACCAGTGTTTTCTCTCATACAAGGGTTAGCTACTCCCACGAATGGATCATTACTAAGGGCTGACACATCCTAATCTCCTGTATACCATCCCACAATAGTATAAAAGTGAAAATAAATACTATGATAGAACTTTGTAACATACCCGGCTAGCAATCCACTAAAACAGTTCTCCAAACCGAGTCATCACATGACCTAAAGAACACCTCCCCATACGATATAGTTTTCCAAATAGCGGCGAGGGGATAATGAGTCATGTGGGGAGACTATACCCTATTTATCAGAGTGATCCACAAAATAAAACAATATAAATAGGATTATAAATATGAAAAACCAATAAACATTCATAACCAAGAATTTCCCAATAGGGTAAGAACCACAAATCAAATAAAAAAATTTCATGCCATGATTGTAGTGCAAAGTGAATGAAACCCAAAATAAGATGAAACTAGAAAATTTATAACATGTCCCGAATCTATGACTAGATAAATATCTATATACATAGCGAGCCGAACTCACCATCTTAGTGTAGCGACAAAGCCCTTTTCATGACCTCCATATAAGAAATTTACTCGGGTACCTGAAGGTGGCCGGAGCAGGTTGTGAGTGCAAAACACAATAGGCCACCAATAAAGGTGTTGAAAAAATATTAGGCTAATAGACAGAGAATTCTAGTACAAATGATATGATATTTAATCAAATGACAACTTGGGTTCCATTAGATATCCATTTTTTACATAATTAACTCATAAAATTTACCCCAATATTGTTTCTTATTCCATCTTCATTCCCTAATCCAATTTAATAACATGTTCCAGGGGTTAGGCATAGTTTTCTTCTGCACAATTGTCTATGGATAAAAATCAAAATTCATATGTGAAATAAATCAAGTCCCTCTCTCACTAGGTTCACACATATCACATCAATATGTTATCCTCACCTCAAAGTCGCGGTTTGGGTGCAATGTGACAGTTAGGAGAATAGATACTTCGTACCCTTTCCTAACTCGTGAAATTTGGGCTGGAGGTTAGTGCCTCAGTATAATTCAATCCATGGGAAAAGAACCTCAAGTCAATAACCCACACTACTAAGTGATTTGCACATGATTATCTATCGAATCACCATAACATACCATAACACAATACATCATAACCATTACAATTGGATATCATAATGAAAAACAAACAACATAGGAATTAATACTATTCCATAACCCATTAAGATATTTACCAATTAAAATTCATAGATATTTAGCCAAATTACCATTCTTGTGACTTAAACATTTATTTTTATTCAACAACCCCTATGGCATAGTCAATTTTCACCAATGTCCATACATTAACACATTTATCACATTGATCGTTTAAATTACATTTATCATATCTCATAACATAACCACTTTATTACATTCAACCCATTTGGTGTACCACAACTTCCCATGTATTAAACCATTAAACATATTCCTCCATTTCATTATTACATACCATTAACATATTCTCCATTCCCCATTTTATTATCCCATTATAAGTTCACAATTTAATATGATCTAACCCTCTTAGGAATTTCTAACCAAATTTCTCAAAACATTAGACATAATCACTTTTGACCCAATTCCCCTATTTTCATGTCATGTCGATCAATCCCTTTTGCCTTATCACCATAGTAATCTATAAAATCATTCCATTTACAAATTAATCCTCCATTAAAAGATTTTTTACACGGGCTTCACACATTACTTGGCAATCCTCCACATAACCATACCACTCTCTAGGTATGGGATTTCAAACGCACCCCATCGGTGGCCCTAAAATGGTCATGTCCTCCTATATTCATCCCATGATTTTTTTGAGGGGTTCAATTTGTCACATAGAAACCTGTTTTTATCAACACTCCAATTGTACAATGATCACAATTATGGAATTCTAAGAACACAATATTCCATGCAAAAATCTTAATAAAACCATGGGATAATACATGTAGCCCACATACCTCCAATTCGAAAATTAAAGCACTCTTAATCATAGAATTCGATCCGGATTGAAACAACCCTTGAATCACCAACCTATATCTCATTGGAAAAAGTGGTGTTTAGAGAGTCAGAATGATATGGGAGAAAGATGAAAACATTAATCTAAAAGAGGAAGCAAGGATAGGATTAGACTTACACAGGGCTTCAATATATAACCAACGGCTCTCCAAACGGCCTCGAATAAAATGGGAATCACCTCATGGATGCTTGGGTCATCCAAGTTCATCACTAGGGTTAGAGGTTGGGAAATGGGGGAGAAAACTAATTTGGGTTTTAAAATTCTTGGAAGGCATTTTTTGTAATTTTATCAATGTTTCTAGGCTGCATAGTTTACCAGCATGGTTTTCCAAACTGTGCACAAACTATGCAGAAGCTACTGCCCATGAATCCCTCCGTCACAAGGTTTCCTAGGGATTCAGCATGGTTTTCACTAACCATGCAAAATCCTTGAAACAAACACATGAACCCCATTTTCTTCCTCTTTTGTGTCTTGAACCCCCGGAACACCCTCGAGCCATCACATAAACATAGGGAAACACTTATCCTTCAAAAAGGTACACGAGAAACCAAAACATAAACAAAAATAGACCTTAAGAAATTATAGGATCATACAGTTTGAGTAAATCTATGTAGGTCCAAACCACCATGTCTAAAAAATCCAGTCTGATTATATGTGTATGAAATAAAATCAATAAACAACTATATTAATTAACTAAGGAATTAAAAAAAATACCATATCAATATTCTTCTACAGAACTCCTGAATATATCATATCATGTATCATAATGCCAAACATAACCATGTATCCATGGTATAAATCCCACAAATATTGTTCAATCGCACTCTATAATTATTTCTGAAAATAAATCAGGTTTGATCCTAAATATATAAGAATTATAGAATGTATTAGAAACAAGACCAAAATATATATATTTAAATATGTGTCAGGGCCAATCCTGGTATATAATCATTTCAACATGTATCATGTGGAAATTCCCACTACATAAGCAATACATCATGATTCACTAGGAATATCCAGTTATATAAACATTACAACATTTAACACAACGATTAGTAACCCCATGTATATCATAATATCACTTCATATGTCTCAATGGTTAATTATGAAAATTACCATTAGTCATTCAGTTACCCATTTTGTTTACCTTTTGGCCACAAAATAATTAATTTCCAATCATTTCAATGAAATAGATGATCCATGGTGAATCTATATCAAGCAATCACCCAAAAATCATTTAATGCAAAAAATTCATTATTCCAATTTTCAATTCATTAAATATAAAGGGTTCTATAACCAAAACAATATCCTTAATCCATTTCTTAATAAAATTGGATCTGAACCAATTTGACAGTATATTCATATTCACAATTTCATTAATATTGGAACAAGCTACATTGGCACAATTTCAATATTGTATATAATTTTCAATTAAACAAACCATAGGGTTAACATTTAGACCCCCAAAATTTATCTAACGATTAAGAAAGAACATAAAATCAAAAACTCTAATTAGGAAGACAGATCAAAAGAGATGATTATGAAACCATGATGAAATTATATCAATACTAACATCAAACACAAATGCGGTCCTTGGATTTCACCACCCTGATGGAGGAAAACACAAGAGGAAGGAGAAAACAAGGCTAAAGACTTACCCGGGATTAATTGCACAAAAAGGTTGTTCAAAATGGATAAAATGATCCCAATTTATCATAGGAAACCATCATAGTTCAAGAGTATGAAGGATGAAATTAATGGAATGAAAAATATGTCACACAACACCTTTAAAACAACTGGTCAAGAAATTACATGGCGTGGGATGAATATACACATCATATATATTTTTAAAGGAATACACAATATAACACATATTATTGGATGAATTTTAGTCTTCCATATATTACATGATGAGAACTTATTACTTGATGTGAAACTGCTTCACGCTCTGTATTGGTTTCACAATATTTGTCTAGCAAAATTCAAATGCCATGCAATGCCATTACATGATGTATAAATCCCCTATAGAGATATTTCATCCCATCTCCACGATAATGATTTGAACAACGAAAAATCCTCCGATAACATAGAAAAATCCTAATAAACAAATTTTAACACATTCATATCCATACTCCATTAATTAAAATAAACATACATCCCTGGACATTAGGTCATTTTTCAAAACAAAAGAACGCCATCTCTGAACAGGTCTTAACAACCAAGTCTTAAAGAAAAAGGAAAACCCAAAAAAATGTAATAGAAAAACTAAAAGTGGGGTGTACCTGAAAAAATGTGAGATCATAAACCTCTCCACCATATAACAGCTCATCCACATGTTTCTCCAAGCATCATTGTGGGGTATTGGTGAATGTGTTTGTCCATAGTGCTCACATATTAGATTCTCTCTCCCAAGTATCCTCCTAAACTCACCCATGGTTCCACTACACTTGAATAAAAGGTATATTACTACCATAGATATACTTCTCATTATGATCCACAATCAGTAATAGATTCTACTCAAAGGAAAAATCTATCGTAAGATTAATGTATACTAAATATATCTATAAGAAGGTTCTGGATTATATCACTGAAGCATTATCATGTGAAACACATCCTGCATGGATTTTTATCATTGTGTAATCTATAATAAGTACGCCATAAGAATGACCTCATACACTCTCTCAATGATATTGAAAGACTTGGGTCATAGATTTACAAATTTTCTTATACAGAGTTTCCCTAACCTATGATAAACCCGAGGGAAAACATAATAAACAACCTCAAACTATATAGTTCATCTTTGATGATAAATATAATATTTATTTCTTCTTTTGGAAGTCACTAACCACTTCCTATTAAATTGAACAAATTTGGATGTCTCATGCACAATATTAGGTCCAACAATTGCAACATCTCATACCTCTAACCAACAAAGGGGAGAATTGAATGACCTGATTTACAAATCCTCAAACGGATCCATTTTTATTGATGTATAGAAGCATTTATTATATGAAAAATCCATGATTTCAAAATTCTAAATCAAAGATTCTGAATAGTTCCCTCATATTTTTCATCCTTCTTTGGATGGTAGGACATACTCAAAAGTGCATGTGATGAGAGTTCCTTTTAAAACCCATCTAGAATCGGGATGTGAAATGAGAATCTCTGTCTGAAATGATACTCATTAGAACATCATGCATCCATATAACCTCATTCATGTAAATACCACCCAAATTGTCAACTCTGACGGTATCCTTGATAGGGGAAAACTGTCATACCTTCTTCAGTGGATCTAGGATCACCCATACAACATCATTTTTATAAATTTTCTTGGTTAATCCTATCATAAAATATATAGTGACATCATATCATTTCCAATTAGTAGTGGGATGAGGCTAGAAAATCCTAGCTGGGCTCTGATGCTTTGGTTTCACCTGCTGACAAGTGAAACATATATCTGGGAAGCCTACTACTTCATTGTTCTGGTCTGAACACTAGTAATGTTTATGGAGATCATGATATACATTTTTCAATCCAGGTTGTACCCCACATCTCTAATCATGAAATTTATTCTTCAAATCTTCACTTTAGCTCATATGAACCCATACTAAGCCACAAAATAGAATAAAATTTATGTTTCTAAGAGACCATCATGATGGTGTCTCCCCAATATATAAGATGTCTCATAGAACTAATCCCTTTATAGCAGATACTTCTCTCTAAACCAGGTCCATAATCATAGGTATAATAAATGATAACAATAGACATACTCCTCCCTGAGACTCATGAACATCTAAATGCCTGTTTGCAACGAGTGATTTCATCGACCACTCACTACAACAATCCTTCCCTTCCCCTATCAACATATTCTAGCTCAATGAATCATAAATAATTTTCCCTTTACCAGTGAATGATCTAAATAATATTAAAAAGAATATAGATACTCAATCCACCCCTCATGCGGAAGGTTTTGGTCATGCTGAGAATGGATGCAATTGAGGCTCTTGTGGACCATGTATACCAAAAACATCTCACCGATGAAATAATTACTCTAGAAATTAAGGGAATGTATCAATACTATAAATATTGAATCATGAGTTGGAATATCTTGCTCATACGGTCTCAGCTATCTAGATCTGAAAGTAAACACTCAATCCTCATGCATCAGAAATACTCTGAGTCTAACTCTAAATGCATTACAATACATGGTATACTCAATACCTGGAACAACTAAAGAGAGTATAGGTGATGAGGTCATCCTTGATTTTATCCCTTGAAAATATATCTTGCATGCATCTAACCAAACCAACTTCATCACTTTCTTGGTTAACCTTGATCCTAGTGCTTCTAGATGAGAGACATCTAGGATGAAGCACCGATAATAACCTACTAAACCTAGAAACCTCTAAATTTTGAAGACATTAAGGGGTTATTTACAATATAATATGGTTAAAAATTTATAAATGTATAATGAAACCCCTATATCTAAGATAAAATTTCCCATTAAGTGAACTTTACCATTCCAAAAACTACATACATAATGATTATTGTAAATTTGATGATCTCCCCATGTATAAAGTATGATGTCAAGATGTTGGGTATTATCATCTATTGACTAGGATAAAAGTAATATTTCATCAGCAAAAAACCAAAAAATATTTCATAAAATGTTGAATGATTAGATTAATCAAGTCCATGAGTATCATTGGTGCATTGGTCAACAAAAATGGCATCACTATGTTTTCATACAAGTCGTGTTTTATTTTATAAGTGGTCAGATATATGTTTGAAGGAATCACACTCAACTGGTGGTATCCATATCATATATCAATATTGGATAACATATTAGTACTTCTCAACTAATCGAAAATATCATCAATATGCAGAAGGGGATACATGTTCATGACATTAATATGGTTCAGTCACATATAGTCCACACGTAAGTGAAAAGTACAACCATCCTTCCTAGAGAAGAGAACTGGAGAACCCCAAGGAGATATACTAGGTCGCATTGAACCTTTATCTTCTAGATATTCTGACTAAGGATTAATATCAAGAATCACTGGTGGTAACATTATATAAAGGGTGATAGAAAGTTGCTATGATCCCAACACCAACTCGATCGTAAACTCGATATCTCACTTGGGTGATAAGACACAGAATTCATGGAGAAAAACATCCGGAAAATGGACTACCACTTGAGGAATATAAGACTACTGCCTACAAACATAATTTATATAATGACCTGATATAACAATTTTTTGACAATCCAATCTATACAGAGTTAATCCTGCACAACTGGCCTGAAGATCCCACTCACCATAGTGAGAATAGAACCCACCTTCTGGAGGTAGAATGGTAACTATCCACTATAAATAGTTGAAAATGGCCTTGTGTATGACTAACCAAACCATACAAAGAATCAGGTTTATGATTTGAATTTCCAACACTATCAGTTCATTAATGAAATAGTATCCACCATCTCTATAGAACGTTCCTTAAAACATTTCATATTCTATGGAATAACATATAATTATTCATTGAAGGTAAAAACTCCATCCAAACATTACTCATCTTACCCCAAACCATTTACAAAAATATCAGATAAAAATCAATGTGATCCTCATGTATTAATTAAAATGTTGTATGATACAAGGATTGTACCTTAGATAGTAGAATTTCATGCATACAAAATATATGGAGTAGTTTTAATAACATATTGGTGACAATCCCCTATACCGTATGTTGCATCCTAACTCATCTGAGGTATTCCATTAGCTCATCATTTCCATTCCTTCACAAGGGTTCCATGTCCTCTTCCACGACGAGAACATCTTATGGAACAATATATACCTATATACTAATGAGTAGTTGAGTCCTTCCTAGAATTTTGTACCTTTTTCGATCCCCTACCACTAATAGTCGACTGAATTCCCCTAAAAAGAAACTTTTGGTTTCCCATACTGCCTTAAGAATGACAATCCAAAGAATATTATTTTGTATTAGGAATTTCTGGACCATCATTCAACATTGATAGTAAAACATAAGAAAATAATATTGATATGGATTACCACATCCCAGATTGGTATAACTACTGTTTCTTTGGGTAAGACTATCCTAGATAAACTAATTTCCACTATAAGAAGTGTTAGCATTTTTCTCTACTAAAATAGCCTTAATTATACTTAGGGCCTCTCTCACATTCCCTTCTGTGATGGATGAATGAATCATCACATCCTCAAAACTAATCAGATGAAAAACATTCACCAATGACCAAATCTCAAAGGGAACACCATCCTAAAAACATATCCCCTTGGATATCTCAACAACTTCCAAATATCATGCAAATCACTTCAAGTTAGTGAATCATTCGGCTTAGTACAACACCGACATGCCATCCTATTCCAAGTGTGTGAACTCACAAGCCTTTTTAATACTAACTATCCTGGGATATCTTTTGTTCAGAAACATTATCTTGGTTTTCTTCAACATAACTCCTCATGCTACCTAGCCTGCTCTAGAATTTCCCACAAATGTTTAGTAGTTACCTAAAGCATATACTTTATAAGCTTCCCCCTCCTATCTATAGTTGTCACAAAATACCCAAAAAAATATTGACCTACTCAATACTGATCTTGCATTATTGGGGAACCCCTAGTGAATGTTTCATTATGATACAGAAGGAACTTTCTAGTTATCTCAAACATTAAAGGAACAGTGCAATCAGTGTCCCTTTTCATGGTCTCATGACCCTCAATAATCTTTCATGGAGATGAACACTAATCTGATCATGTGGAGATATAGGAAGCTCCAGATAAGTTATTTTAGGTCCATGCTGATTACCACTCTTCTTAAATTCGACTCAAATGAGGTGAAGAGACATTTTCTCTACAAGACCAACACACGTCTTAGAACTCTTACTATAACAATACGGTCAACCTCATCAGTTGACAATAACATAGAACCACTACTCCTAGTCTCTCTAAATATGTCATACATGTGTATTAGCAAGAGATAAAAATTAAAAAAAATTCCATGAAAATATATAACATTTATATAATATCATAACTAAAAATTAAAATATACATCAAATGCAATAAATATGTCCATATCTTGAGCATTACATGTCAGTATATATCCCAATATGCGTCCTATAATTCATACATATACATCTCAAGGAATACCAAGATATGGGTAGAAATATATAAAACTAATAACAACTCAAAATAAAAACTTCACACAACATGTGAACCATCCTTGGTGAAATAACATCAATTGTAACAAGAGAACAGTATAAATAGTGATCTCATCCCTGAGCCCTCTTAATTTCTACCATACATGGGTAGGATAATCTAATGAACAAGCTCATTACAAGTCATGACACATCCGATTATCTTATATAACATTCTAAAATTGTATAAAATAGAAATGAAATATAGAGTTCTCTGATATTACTTTGTAACATCCCCTCATTCGGCACTCTCTCACATGGCCAAAAGAAGTTGGTTACAGGACCTCAAGCTTGCCTCCCCATACACCATAGGTTGTCAACTATATATGGGGTCATATAAGAATAGTGTGGAGAATATACCCATTTTTTGAAGAGTGAAAACATAAGGGAATAATAATTAACAATAAATATCAGAGTAGTAGAAATTAAAAAAAATTCAGTAGAAAACCAAAATGAAGAAATTCAGATGAAAAATCATATCAATAATAAAGGAATAATGTAATGACAGTTTGAATGTAACTAAATTTCATTCTATAACTAATATAAATATTATACTTGAACACTAAAATAAATACTCATAGTTCATTGGTTCAAATCACCATGTCGGTCCCATATCCAAACTCCAGCCCATCGAACAAGGAAAAATCAACAGAAAGTTCGCTTTCCCTTATCAATTCTAGTATCCATATAATCTTCTCACCTTTCAAATGAAGGCCCGAATAAGGTGTGCGTGAAAATAAGTTGGATGAAAAAAC
Source organism: Viscum album (assembly GCA_963277665.1). Taxonomy (NCBI): domain Eukaryota; kingdom Viridiplantae; phylum Streptophyta; class Magnoliopsida; order Santalales; family Viscaceae; genus Viscum; species Viscum album. The sequence continues at coordinate 435,864,514 of OY728167.1, read as the reverse complement.
CATATCTAGATAAAAAAGGTCTAATAATAGGTGCATTCTATAAAATAACAAAAATATTTTTTAATTAATTAAAAAAATAAAATTTTACCACATCAACATTCTGCGACACTACGCCGAAATAACTCTAGGCATGTCTCACAACCATTACCACCTTAACTATATATCCATGGTATAAATCACAAATTTCTAGTTGTTTCATGCTGTATAAGTATTTCTGAAAATAAATTTGGGTAGATCATAGTATATATGCACTACATTATGTATTAGGGCCATGTCTAATATATAATAATTTTTGCATGAGTTAGGGATAATCCAAGTATATATGCATTTCAGCATGTTTCACTAAGAAAATCCATATATATAATCATTATATCCTGAATTACTGGGCATATAACACTATATAATAATTAGGACATTAATCACAATGGCTCATAACTGCATAGAAATTGCAATAACACATCATAAGGATGAATGATAAATTATGAAATTTACCATTTCTAAATAAATTACACATTGTTTTTTTAATTGGTCATAATCCAATACCATTCCTACATTTCAATTATTAAGAAAATACATGGTGAATATATATCAAATGTCACCCAAAACAAATATCATGCTAAACACTCTTTATTCAATTAGTCAATTCATTTAATATCAAAGGTCGGCTCAATGAAATGGTTTCCTTAATTTAGTTAATAAAAAATTGGTTCCAAATGGATTCTGAGAAATAATATATTTCATAATTTAATTATTATAATGAAATGTTATATTAGTGATATGAACATATTTCCCATAAATTGTAATTATATGTTCCATAGGGTTAAGGTTCAGAACCAGTAAAATTAAATCATGATTAACGTAGTATGTACAATGAAAAATAAAAATGGGGAATAAGGTATAGAAGAGTGATGGATGAAACATATATCAAATAATATATATATTAACTTCAAAATCAAACACAATATTAGGACTCTAAATCAATAAATAAGAACAAAAGAATAGTAAAGGGAAAATAATGCCCATGGAATATCGAGAATTGATCACCGAAATGATAAATCCAAAAGGTTGGAATGTCACTAAAAATTACATGAAAACTATCCTACTATAGGAGGAGGAAGGATTAAATGACCGAGAAGAATAATTAGTTTAACCAGACCATTATAACTGTTGGTTTGAAATTACATAGTGTGTAATTCAGTTACACATCATGTATTTCTTTCTATATGGATACACTGAAAAATAATTCATTTCAGATGATTTTGAATCTTCTAGTACATTAAATGATATGAAATTAATATATGATGTGTAACTCCTTAATTCTCAATATTGGTTTCATAACATGTGTTTTTTAGAATTTAAACATTGTGTAACACCTTTACCTAACATGTAAATCATTTGTATACATTATTTAGCCCTGTTTTCTGTATGAGGATCTGAACACCTCCAAATACTTCCATTGCAGGGGAAAACCCAAGTAAACCAATTTAACATGATTATACCCAGAATCCATTAATTAAAATAAACACACATCCCTATACTTTAGGTCATTTTTTCCATTAAAATATATCCATAATTGAACAATACCCAACCACCACTTAATAAAGACAATAGGAAACCGAATTAATAAATTTTATGAAAAAAGAAAAATAGGGAAGATCATGGAAAAATATGGGATCCAACATAAGTGATGTGTCTTTGTACTTCTCTGATATAGTATCACTTACACTAATTATTGTATCTTCATCATCCTCTTTTCAGATGAGGATCTTATTTATATTTCACAGTTATTTTTTCATTCTGTTCTTCAAAGTATTGGATGATATATGAGTATGATCAATTATAAATACACATCATCTTAGTATATACTCTATTTTGAATTGATAATTGAGATCAAATATTCAATAAACCTATAATCATATAATCCAATCAAAGGTCTGACCTATCACTCTAATACCAATTGTTAGATTCACTTTGTTATAATCAAATTAAGTGGGGGTGATTCAGTTTTTGATAATTATTTATCACATTAAAACATTTATCCTTTTATTTACTTCTATTAATAATTCAATAAATGGATCTATTTTTGGATTCACCAATAATTAGAAATCATGCACATAAAATAATTTTACAAAAATAACACTGAGATTTTAACAAAGTTCACCACTAATGTGGATGAATATTTCCTTGGGGTATAGTGGTTATTATCCCTCATTCACATCACATTCCTTTTATTGTCATGAAAATCCCAAGAAATTGTATGAACATGAACTCATTATCCTAGAATACACTAGTTACAATGAAAATTTTAACTTTGATGAACAAGATATTGTATTTTGTCTTTCCTATACCGAAGTGATCAAAAAATGTAGAACAATCCCTCTTCAATAGACCTTGATAAATTTTGATCAGCTTATTATGACTATAGTAATCAATTGGATTCTTCAATATCAATAAACTTAATGAAATATCTCAGATATTAGGAGATTAAGTAGACTACATCTACTTACATTTATTTAGTCAAAATCACATCGATATGATTTAGACTATTTTTCTAAATAATATTCTATCCCAAAAGATAATAGAATAAAATTCTATTGGATATTATTCTTTTCCTTTTGATCTTCGACACACTATATATATAATTGAATTATAGTGTCAGACTCTCAATAAATTTTTCTTCATGAATGTAGGATATTTTTCATTTACTTCTCAAGATTATAAAGCCAAGAACATATAATATGTTGTTCTTATTTTCTCACATGATGCTTAAATTCCATTTTATTCCTTGATATATCAAAAACCTCAATATTATTAATGGATTTCACTTTAAAACTATTGTTTTGTTTCAATGATGACCCTTAAGATGCATAGAATACATTTGTTTCATGAAATGTTTTTGTAGTTGCAATGTTAATTGTTTTACATGTCATTTATTTTTCAAACACACTGCCTCTTTGTGATCTAAAGTTTGATTCCCATAAAAAATATGTAATTGATCGATCATATTCATCTAAGGGATTCATGTGATCGGATCATGTTATCCTCCACTGTATTCATTATGAGACTAGATTTACTCACGATATCTCAAACATCAACCTCACACAATCTAGGAATGGAAAAACATCATTACAATATAAGTGCTTCATGGTTTAGAACCATTATAAGAACATAAATGCCATGCAGAATCTAAGAATACTTCTTGTAACCAAATGTATTAGTGGACACTATTCACACTATAGTTTGGAATTAAAAATATTCTTCACATATATGAGTGGATTTAGGATTCTTGATTTTCATATAAAATATTTTTCAACATTTTTTATTCATAGATGTCAAATGTTATTATAAAAATACATATTTTGATGACATCCCACCTTCTTAAATCTTCAACATAAGTATTCTTTACATGAAATCACCAGCTGGTGATTTCCCATCACTTCTTATGATGTTATAAATAATACACATCACCTCATTACATGGTATTAAACCAATTATGACCATTTTATCAATCATCAAACTTGAATAGATAATTATTCAAGAACAAATACCAATTACATCAAGTGTATAAATAAACAATTTACACGCATCACAACTATATCTAAAAATATTATCATTGATAATCCATAGTTGTAACTCAATATTTGACTAATTGGATTGGGAAATCAATGAAAATCTAAGATTTTGTTTCTCTTCAATACATATTAAAATTACAACTGACAAAAAATACAACACAAACATAATATAGGATCTCAATAAGACATCTGTTTTACAAATCTATGTCAATATCAAAACAAACTACCCTTTGTGACCATTGATCATTTAAGTACCACTGAGAGGGGGGTGAATCAATGGTACAACATTTTTATAAGTTATTTTACTTTCAATTTAGCCTCTGTGACTAATTAAATTCTTGATCCCTCATCTTTAATAATCAACCTCGCCATGTGAGAAATAATATCAATAAAATAATATTACATAGGAAATTAAAAGATTAAACACAAAGGACTACTACATTCCATGTTGGTTAGACCCTCCAACATGGATTTACCACCATACCAAAAGTTGATTACAATAATAAATGGTTAGACCCACCCACCCCCCCCCCCCTCAAATTATAAAAATGTTATACCCTCTAGTTTTAGTCCTCATATGAATGTTGGTTAGACCCCCACCCCAACTACACCTTCTTCCCAATGATTAGGTAGACCACCCAATCACAATATTTGGAAACTAGTCAGACCCCCATCTATAGCCTTAAATTTTTTTATGGATCAATCCATGGTATATTTTTCAATCGATGTTCCTCCTCCATGATATTTTTGTGTTAAACTGGATACTGTACAACTTCATATACCTTTTCACTAATGGTGGTCTTGATCAATCAATTCTCATCACCTGTAGATAATCTGATTTCATAGTACAACACTTTTCAAGAAATAATTATTTATTCTCATGAAGAACCAGCCTAACTAAATACTAAAAAAAATTATATGAATTCGTCTGAATCATTGATGTAAATTTTTTTCTATATTATTTATTGAAGACACTGCATATTTTTTCCTCAATTAATGTTCATGAAATTTATGTATCATGCACACTAGAACTCAAACACTTTCCACCATTGATTATCGTTTCACACAAAGTGTAATTTTTTAATTTTCACACTAACTGTCATTTTTCCCTTTACACACAAATTGTTATTTCCTTCTACAAGTATGCCTGAAAATTCAAAATTTCCACTTTGCACAATCACTATTCACACACATTTTACCCTTTCATGAGCACTCACCTTCTTACATGAACATTTGTATATTCACACACAGAACACTTTCACAATCATTACATAAATTGTGTTCATATACTTCATTAACCACATATCCTTATTGAAAAAATATATGTGTCATACTCACATAGTCCATGAAAAATAGGATAATAAGAATATGGAGTATCAGGATACATTATATGGCTTTAGGGAACATGTTCTTCACGAAGTACTTTTAAGATAAATATACACATATCGAAGGCCTGCAAAACTCCTCTTATCCTTTGGGTAAATGGATACACCATACTTCTATATTCTTGGAAAATAGGTTTTCAAAACCTTAAAAAACAGAATATGATCGATTATGTCGAGCTCGAATGCATGGAACATCCATTATAAATACAATGAACAAAAACTACGCCATTTTAAACTAATATCTCTAACATTCTCTCTCTATATTATAGTAGAAAAACTCCCCTATGAATGACCATGTCCTTAAATATTAATAGACAACGTTCACCAACATTGAACGTCCAAAATCATAGAGATCCATCCATATCTCTTGCCATTATTCTAGCCATATCAAGTAATTCTCTCATCATAAGAAAATGATATCACCAAAATAAATGAGTTTCCTTAATTTGTTTTTTCTTCATTTACACATGAAAATGATGTTCAATGTGATTTTGATATAATTAGAATAACCAAAACACTCAAATGGAGCCAGTAAATTAGGATTAGATCCACTATTGATGTTTATTGGTGATATCTTGATGTGTAGAAGAACTTCATTGCTCAAGGAAGAAGACAACATGGCTTGGTGATTGAATGAAAAAATTCTCTAAGGGGAAAGATCTTTTATTATCTATGTTTTTAAATAAGGATGAAAAGTAACTGTAGAAATTGATCCCACATAGAAATGTACCTCAACCCTACACTTTTTATATTAAAATAAAAGTAGACACTTAACTGGATCTTGTTATAAGTCTGCTCACATGGTCACTAGCACCACCCCATTCCATTTGTCATATCTATTGTCATGTCTCCCTATATAGTGGATCAATTCTTTGATCCTAATATCATCCAACCTATACTTATTTACACCTATCCTTAACATGCATCCTTGATAGGGCGTTAAATTCCCACCTCAGTAGTGCATGTTGTCCACCTAGGCTTGATATTCTTGGTAATCCCTACATTCTGATATAAACAACATTAAAATAGAAATACATATTCTATTAAATATTTCATATTATTTAAATTCAACGTTATAATCTATTTTTTTAATTCATCATGAAATATGTTGTTACATTTTATAGGGATTTTCTTATTGTGACTAATGTGTCATAAGCATTTATAATTGAAAAGTATGTTCTAAAGTTTATAATAGCTATACAATATTCACATTTTGAAAAATCAAAACATATTGAAATCATCTTCAAACAATTATTGATGACCAGTGTTATTAATAAGAAACTATAATCTCCCCTTTCTATTTTTTGTCAATACTCGTATATCGATATTTTGGATATTAATAATCCCCCTTTTTAGAAATTAATTCAAAGATGTATTTAAGATTTCTAACATCAAGAAAAATTTCATTCACATATTTTTATTCTCAATAAATGAAACAGAACTTAACAAAAGAAATGATATTTCAGTTTATCAACTCTATGTCCAATAGGGAAAGCCTAGTTTTGATAACAAGAGATATGTCACCTTAGCATAAAATCTATTAGAATCCTATAATGTGATACCATTCTCAAACTTCTTTTTACAACTTCATCATAGGTGACATTTGAGGAATATTGTTAAGAGATTTCATGCCCACATATCGACAAACAAATTAGAAATTTGAAGTGAAAAAACATATAGCATCCCATTTTATCTGAATATCTACTCCCTTGTGAAAATATATTTTTAAAAAGTATTCAAAATATGAATTTGTGATGGTTCATTACTTTCCCACAATTGTTAATATTTGATATATATAAATCATCTATGTTCCCCCTAAAAAGATGCATCCATCTCTTGAAATTTCATTCATAGAGAGGAACCAATTTAGTCGGTATCAATATAAGTAAGGATGAGAGTTTCATTTCAACCTTCCTTTTCCAATGTGATAGTAATTCATCTCTGAAGATTGCAGTTATTTAATTTTCATAGCGTGTGAATGTACATGATTAGTAGGAATCCTTCTAGACAAATTGTTAGACTCTACATTTTTGGATGTTATTTTCTAATTTGTTCTTTTTTTCATGATGGATACAATACTTTCTTTAATATATGTATTTTTATAAATAACACATGTAAATTGAGATTCATTGTTTCTAGAATCAATATTTTTATATGGACCATTCTACTCAGAAGCTTTAGAATATTCTTCGTTAATATCAATTGATTTGGTGAATTCTTATTTAATCTTCTATGATTAATGTTGGTCTACAAGGAAAATAGACTTTGTCTCAAATAATCCTCCCCCTTTCTCAATAATTATTTCTCCATGATCAGTCACCATCTTCTCAAATTCAGCTAATTTCAAATAGTTTTATTTTTTTCTTTAATATGTTCTAATTCATCCATACCAAGATCATTATTTCATATAGTTTTTATCTTTCCTTAAATCTAATCTATATTCATCTTACTTTATCATATTTCATTAATATGAATCTCTTATATCATGGAATGTTATTTATTTTTTAAGGATTTCTTTTCAATTTCATTCTCCAATTTTTTCTTTTCCTTATAGGGTTCAATTTTTACAAAGAGTAGCTTCTAGATTATTTCTTAACATCTATTCTATAATAGTTATCTCATCACCTTATTCACCTTCAAATGAGTCTCTAAATTTCTTGTATTTTCCAATAAATCACATATGATTCTTTGAATATAATTCATATTTTTACTCACTATGTGATGATGAAAATTAATTCATTTCTATAATCTTCATATTTCACTTCATGGGATTTATCATTTAATTAAGAATCATCCTCTTAATTTTTTAATTCATATTATCCTCTTCATCTGATTCAGTTTCATCAACCTTCATCGTTGAAAATTTTCAAGTAGAATGAAAAATGTTGTGGAAATTCCAGCACTTTGGTGGATGTTTGCTATTTCCTATCCATCGGCCCACTTTAAAAATTCATGAAAATAGTGGTATCTTTTGATTGAATCCAATTCCTGTTTTTTCATCATTGAAATCAATTTATTTTTCTTCTTATTTTTTTACTTTTAGATTTTATCATATCATTAATATCCATCTCATATCATTCTGTTTTATTAAATATTTTCACTTTAACATTTAATATGATATGAGATTATTTTGAAGTTCATCCAATGATAAATCTTCTCACACTTCCAAATTTGAAATATTTGGGTCAAATATATCTGGTAAATATTTCCTAAAATTATTCATAATTGCAGAATCACCTAGCTTCAGTCCAAACCCCTAATAATTCTGACTATCTCATTTAACCTTTTAAAGTAGTTATCAATTATTTCATCATCATCCATTTTGATATATTATAACTTTCCTCTCTAGAACATAAACCCAACATAATTGGAATTAAAATTTCCTTCAAAACTTCTTCTCAATTAACATAGATATCAATGGCAGTTTGGAGACCCATCACTTTAGAATATAAATTTTATGATAAAGCCTTTCTAATTTTAGTCTATTCATTTCTATAAACTTCCATATTTTATTATCATCTTGAGTCATAGTAACATCTTTATTGATAGGTGGGAAAATTACTATTCTCTCATCTCTAACTTCCATACCAAGAGATATATAGTTAGGGAGAATCCTATTCCTTAATCAATGATAGTTTATGTCATCAAAAGTAGTAATTCTTTGGTTGTTAATTTAATTAAAATTATCAATTTTTTATAATTCTTTTGGAACTACAGAGGGTACCTTATTCTCTAATATGAAATTTAGTGTCCTAGATTCAATTAAGTACATCTACGATAAGGTGAATTAGTGGTACATAGTTTTTACAAAAAAAAATTCTTTTAATTTGACCTCTATAACTAGTTATAGTCTTGATACCCCATGTTTAATACTCATCCTCACCCTAAATGAAATAATATCATTTAAATAAAATCGAAAATTAATTTACATGGTTTGTTATAATGAATTTATCCTTTTCGTGTTGGTTATACACTACAACATGGATTAGCCAAAATATCATATGGTAATTACAATAGTAACTAGTTATAACCCGTAATTAAAAATGCTAATACCCCCCCCCCAGTTCCAATCATCCAAAAATATTTTGTTCAAACCCCCAACTATAACTTCTTCATAGTGATTGGTTATACCCCCCCCCCCCCCATCACACTCTCTGAAAACTAGTTAGACAACCCTACTACATCAATTTCAAATAACTTGATCCACTATAGTAATATCAATTGAATATCCTCCTCTATTATCATTATATATCAAACAAGATCATGTAAAACATTATGTACCTTTTTACTGATTTTGGTCTTGCACAAACAATTCTGATCACTTTTTCATAACCGTTGCCACATTAATATAATTCTCAGGAAAGAATTATTTCTTATGATTAAGACCCTCCCTCACTAAACACTTAAAATTACTATATGAATCCTTTTCAATAAAAGATAAAAATTATATTCTAGCTTCATTATAAAAATACTTCACCCTTGATTCTTAGTTATCGTGTATTCAATCTTAGTTTCATACACACACATTATCCACCCTCCTTTTTATTTTCACACAAACTATGCTTTGTATTTTATTTCACACAAAATGTCCTCTATTTTTATTTTCACACACAATTTCATGTTCATTTTCAAGTAGGCATGAACATACACACTATCCACTTTTCATAATCATGGTTCACACACACAAACACTGTTTTTTGAAATAATTTTTCTTTAAATTCAACCCAATGTTGATGGGTGATCGAACAGCCGAGACACTATCAGCGAACAACTCATTTTATATATTTGTTTCTAAAAGAGAATGAACAATGAAAAAAACAGATCCCACATCAATAGGCACCTCAAAAATTATCTTATTTGTTTTATAGGGCGTGTGGACACCAACCAATAATTAGTTATCGGACTAGTCCCATGTTCCCTAACATCTCCATGTGCTAGTGCTCCCATCTGATGCTATAACAACACTGCAGTTTAATTATCCTTAAGAAATGATTTATTACATAATATTACACATCACAGAACCCATATGATCGATAATTATATTTTATTAAGAAATTAGTATCATTAAATTACAACTTAAAATAGGGAATCTATAGTATTTATTGAAACTTCTTTAACTTTGTCAAAAGTTTCCTTCATACATAACATTGCATGTGATACCATGAGGAAATACATAAGAAAGGGGTAATTTGTAAATCTTATTAAGGGAATAAACATGGAATTACATGAAGATACTAACACCTATCGATCAATATGAATAAATTCGTGATAACAGAAAAAATGAAAAATGAGGGATGGTATAGTATGATAATCATAAAGGAATCCAGGAAAATGTGGAAACAACATAAAATACTACATAATAAATATTGTTTAGGACAAAAAACTAATTGATAATGATGGAAAAATGCCTTCAAATGAATCAAGTTAATCTCGTATCCCCACATGACACCTCGTGAGACGAAACTATACCCGATTCATGGGATCAGTATATAATTTTGGGTGCACCCGTCACTTTCATTACATTATCATGCTTCCATGTTCCACATAGATCATATAAAATGGATGCATTCATCTGAATTTTTTATTCCCATAAAAAAGAGTATGTAAATCATACATGTTTGCACTACAAAAAATAAGTAGAATTTTATAATGTTTAACTCCCTTCATAGGAAATGGGTATGGTATTCACTATATAATTGATTTGGCATGGAAAATCATAGGGAAATTTCAGTATCATAACAACAACTCTTATATAATTTATAAAATGTGTTGATGAGAGAGAAAGTGGTATATCATCACTTTTAAATAAAACGGAAAGTAATTGGGACATTTAAATATTTATCCCAACATTATAAATTATAAATGGAAGGTATAAGATATTGAAGAAACTTTAATAAAGAGGATAATGAGAGGATCACTTAATTTAGTGCGTGTCTCTGGATGCATGGTAGGAGATTCGTGAGAGACTGGGGGAACATTAAGAGGACTCTAGAGAAGGTATGGTAGAGTAAGTATATTCTATATGGTTTTTAAGTGAATATAAATTGTAGGTTTGTTGTGTATATATATGAAAAGGGAATTATTTATCATTTCTCAAACATAGTTCTAGGAATCTATATAATAAAATTAGCACTTACAAAAGCCATAAAATTATTATTTCCCACGGTTTCTTCCAAATAGATATGGTTTTAATTTTTTTATACTTCCAAGGGATGATCTTATTTAACTATTCCTATTCTTATGTGGAAGTGACTCATACTCATAAAGAAATGATTTTAAAACCATAAAATATATTAATGATTTTGGAGGATTCACAAATGACATATTAAATTAATCAAATAATAATAAAATCTAGTTTTTTTAAAATTTAAAACATATATTTGGCCTTTTATTCTAATTATAGTTTTTATTACATCACTTTGGGTTCATTATGAAGTCATAATACACTCTATATAATTATACAGTATTTAATTTTTACTCAAAAATTCCTCTATCTTAGAAAATTATGAAAAATTAACCATTGAATAATTTAGAAATTTTGATTACAAAAATAATTTTAATTTTATCAAAATAATTTTATAAATATATGAATTTTCACTTTTGAAATAATAATCTATATTTATTGAAAAATGATATGTTTTTTGATAATAATAGTTTTCAAGCCATTATAAAAATTACGATTGACTTCATACAAATTATATGACCATTTATATTTAATAAACATTATATTAAAATAATATTTAATTAAAATATTATTAATTTAAAAAAATAAATTTATTAAAATAAATTTGTTAATTGACTTCGAATATTACGCAAAAATACAAATTCTGTATTATTTTATCAATATAAATATTATTTATAATGTATATATAATTGGTTAAAAATATTTTAATTATATTATAAAAAATAATATACATACTAATATTTATATTTTCTTTATACATATCCCTTATTACACTAAAAAGTTACCTAAGTGGAAGGTTCTGGACAATGATATTTTCATGTGGATGTTCGATGAACATGGTTTGGGTCGGGGTCTCAGTGGGCTTGAACTTCTCCCCTAAATAGCTTTTCTCATGCTTAAGTTTTTGTATCTTATCTTGGTATTGGTAAGGGGAAAATCTCATTGAATCTATCTCCCTTGGAATCATTGCTAAATGGGCTTCATATGGTATGATCATATAGGTTGGGGCTATCAATTCCTTTTTTCTGCATTTTGGATTTGTCGAAACCATATATTTATACTTATTATGTGATCACTATTAAATGACTATATTATCAATGGTAATGATTATTAATATTATTTTAAATCTTATAGGATATAATAAAACAAATTAATTGGATATTTTTTCAACATCCATATTACATAATAAAGAATCTAATTTATCCAAAACAGGGAACTTTTATTTATAACAGTTTAGGTCATTACAGTCTTCCCAATTTAGGAAATTTCTCCCATGAAATTTTCATTTCACCCCTTAAAATAGATCAAGTTAATTTCGTTCTAGAAGTACCTCTTATTCCCACATCACTTATTCAAACATGAAATTTTTCCATTGAGCATTGGTAAGGTTTATTTTATTATTTTTTAGAACATTGTCTCCACTATCTATGTTCTTCACCAGTTGCTCATCATAAGAAAGATAATTTTACCATTGTTCCACCTCTATATTGAGTTCATGTGAGGGGTCTAGTATGTAAATATCAAAATGGATACATGGAATAAATCATGTACTTGATATAGGATAAGTGGGAGAGCCAGTCAACAGGATAATTATCAGATGTGATCATAGATCATAATGTTGTTAATGTATTTGGACTAATATTTCCATTCTTTCCAAATATCATAAATTTATTACATGGGGATATGTGGAGGAATACCATGTCTATTATATAAACTATATTTCTAATCGATGATTTTCATCGTAGTTCATTTGTCCACTACTGGAAACCTTGATGTCCAACTAAATGGTCTTATCCATTTCCAGAATTTCCATATCTATTTCAGGACAATGTAATTATTGAAACCCTAATTCTTCCCAACAATATTGTTTTCTACACCTCTCCCCATAAGCAGATTCATAATGATCAATTTGGATGCATTAGTTAATGTTTTAATTATATGAGAACTCAGACAACAGAAGATGTTGATCCCAACCCCAATGGAAGTCAATTGAGCTTTCTCTCCTAATATCCTCAAGTATTTGGATTGTCCACTCTGATTGACATCAGTTTGTGGATGATTCGCTAGTTTTATATTCAACATAGTGTTAAAATCATGTTTGAGACTCTTCCATAACAAGTAGGTAAATATTGGATCTCAATCATATTCAATCGATAATAATAATCCAGATTACATTACCAAATATCTGAAGTATATCCATGAAATATGATCTATTGGGATTTACATTAAATATTGATAATGTGATCTGTCTTTGTAATAATATCCACAACAAACCATATAGTATTATTTTCTCTTAATTTCATAGAATCTCCAGTGAAAATTTTCATGATGATGTTTTCACGTTTCCATGTTTGTATGGATGATGGTTTCATCACCCCATAGAATATTATCTTTCAAAAATCGATTAATGAAATATTTGGAAATTTGAAGTATATTCTATAATCTCTTTTTCCCACTAATAGCTCAACTGGAGTTCTTGATACATCTCTATTATTCCACGATGAATCCAATAGATCCTTATTTAACTCCAGATTTTATGGTACACTTAGTCATGATGAAAATCTCACAATTTCCTCTTTAATAACATTACTCTTTGAGGATTTACCTTTTCTAATAGTTTCCACTTTTTTTTGAATTCCAACATCATCACATTGAGTATCATTTATCCTCTCTATAATGGATGGTTGAGAAAACATTTGTGAAGGGTTTGATGATGTTCTTTCCTTTATGATTCACATGTCTATCCTTTTCAAATCTAAGAAGGTCATATCGATATCAATTCTCATCAATGATAGAATTGGAGGATCCTTTATAGTTAGATAATCTTCAACTTTATTTTATTTCCCATGATGGTAACAAATTAACTAGTCATATTCCTTGATAAACTCTAACCATCTTTATTTCCACATATTCATCTCTTTCTATGTGAATATATTCTTGAGGATTTTGTGATCCACATATATTTTCTCTCTTCTCCTCAAAGAGATAATGCTTCTTTATTTTCAAAGTGACGATTACTATATCCATCTCCAAATTATGTTTTTGGTAGTTATATTGTTGAATATTTAATTGTCTTTATATATAGGATATGACTTTATTATTCTTCATTAACACACAATTGATGCCATTCCTCGAAGCATCATTGAATACCATGGAATGTTCTCTACTTGTGGGTAGTGGGATCATAGGTTCCATGATAAACCTATTTTTCAAATCCTTGAATATTTCATCACATTTATCATTCTATGAAAACATGACTCCCTTCCATGTTATCTTGGTTTTGGGATTAGATAATTATGAGAATTTTCTCAAAATTCTGCTATAATACCTGGATAATCCAACGAAACTATAGATATACATCATAGTTGTTGGAATTTTCCAACTATCATCTTCTTATATTCATGAAGGGTCCAAAAATATCCCATTTCTTATGAAGATATTCTTGAAGAATGGGGCTTCCTTCTACCATAACTCACATTTTTTACATTGAATAATACATATAATTTGACATGGTCTTTAGCACATTGGTTAGATGATCCTCATGATCATCCTTGGTATTGGATAATATTATAATATATTCCATAAACACTACAACAATTTTTTCAAGGTGATCACTAAAGACACTATTCATCAAGTCCTTGATTATTTCTGGAGCATTAGTGAGTCTGAATGCACATTCTATGAACTCATTGTGCCCTTATATTTTATAAAAATTATCCTTTGATATATCCTCCTTCCACATCATTTCATGGAAATATCCTGACTGTATATGAACCTTGGAGACACATTGTTCTCCAAGTAGCTGATCGTACATGTTATCGATCTATGTAAGAGGCTACATGTTCTTTATAATGATATTCATGATCTCAAGTTAATCAATAAAAAGGCACATTGACACATACTTCATCTTGATGAATAGGACTGGTACACCACATGGTGAAGCACATGGGTATATAAACCCTTTATCTTTATTTTCCCATAGTTGTTTCTTCATATCCTTAGGTTTTACAATATTCATTCTATATAGAGTCTTGGATAATTGTAACACCTTGAGTATAAGCTTGATTGAAAATTCAAACTCTCATATGTTAGGAAGAACTGATAATCCCTATGGAAACACATTTTTATATTGCCTAACAATGGGCATTTCTTTAATTCATATCTTTTCCATAGACTGAATAATTTTACCTAGATATTCTTTATCATAGGAAATTATTACAAATTCATGATTTTTTTGTACTAAATAAGATTAATCTTCCACCTTGAACTATTAAATAATCGGGGGTTGATTCACGATACAAAGTTTTATTTTATTCTCATGGATATTTAGGTTTTCTCTATATAGTGAAATAAAATCCATTCCTAGAATTACATAAAATTTCACTATAGGGAGTATAAAAAGGTTCTCTCATAAGGTCATCCCAAAAATTTCGATCAGGGTAGATTTATATTGTTGGGACACAATAATTTCCCCATTTTCTATTTTAACTGACATATCTACTTCCATGATTTGTGTTTGTTTATGTGAATTTCTGCTAAGCATTCAGGGTATGAATGAATGTATAGAACCAAAATAAAAAATTTCATATGATAATAATGAATGAATAAATATAATAAATGTCACCAATTAATTCTCAGGATCCACCTTTTTGGTTGTGATGGAAAATTATTTCCCATGATAACATGGAGATTGTTGGTTGTCTCTTAAAACCCTTATTTTAGTGCATTGGTTTTAAAATAACCTAGGTTCCTTGAATTTGAAGAAATGAATAATCCATTGATGGTTGACCAAAGAATTACTCACCTTTAACACATGAGTTGGTTTATCCTATCAGTAATAATTATTTTGGTTTTCTTCTTTACCACAATTAAAGAATCTCTTCATTCCCCTAAGGCAATTTCCAAGGTTCTTCTTTCTGCACCTTTGACAAGTGTGATGTTAAAATTTACTGGCACTGTTAGATTTCTCCATCTGACCGCTAGAATGGAACCCCAGTTTTCTCTTATTATCATTGACATACAATTGATATTATCTAATATCCATTTCATCATTGAGGGAGCATCATCAAATTTCCTAATAGATACCATATTCTCTGATCACCAAGGATTTTCATAGACAGGGTTTTATCCCACCAAATAAGTGTTCAATCATCCATTTGGGTGTAAAATAAAATTTGGAGGCATATCATGCATGTCCTGTGAATTTTTCATTGTATGAAATAATATATTCCTCATATTTTGGAATGAGGGAATGGAAATAACTTTCCATTATAAGAAAAATTGTATGAGGAAAATATATATCAAAAAACATATTCTCGAATTCCTTCAACCCCATCACATTTATCTATTCCTTAGGTTTCATATTCTTGATAAAGTTCCCCACTTATCAGCTTCTCCACAATATGATTGATACCTTGTAGACCCATCTTTTTTTTGATCATTGAACGGTGGAGAAAACCTTAGAAATGGTGTTGATGCATTGTTTAGTGATTAAGGGGTCAGATGATCCATTGATGGTCTGAGGCATTTGTCTGATAAAGGACTCAATTATATATTTTCTGCTCTTAGGGTTATTTGGATGCTCCTCCAAATCCAGTGTTCTATACTGAACTAGAGTCATCTGAGAAAGTATCATCATAATGTTTACGATCCCCAATCCCATTGGGTTGGGAATCTCGTTGGGGCAGTCATCAAATTGTCCATCACATTTATAGTTTGCGTAATTACAAATATTTACGGTCATTAGCTTGAATAAATGGTAAATTATGGCTGAATATGTTTTAATCTAATAAAAACATACATGGGTAACCCAATGATATAAAATGGATAACATTTAAATTACCTTTATTTCATAACATATGAATTCATAAGCACTAATATATGTTATCAATGACATGTTTCTTAACATATACTCTTATGAGAATTTTTTTTCATTAATCCCTTAATAATGGTTCGTAATGAGATTATAAATTTACTAAATAATATCCACAGGGAGTATCAAATTAGGTGTGAAATAATTCTTTTTTCATGTACCATGTTACACCGATTCAGGCCCGACACACCTTGTTAGAGTTGTTACATTTAGGTACATATGTTACAAAACCACATCCACATGTAGTATCCTGTATAGGATGTATTATATTGATAAAACACTTACTATATACTTACCAATATTTATGGATTTTTTCTTATACATATTCTTATCCCAAATTATTTTTATATATTTTCCTAATTTTAATCCAATAAATGGAGAAACTTCTCCTTTTATACCAAAAATAATAGGCATACTCTATATTTCACATTAATACCTGATTATCTACATAAGATTACACTTACTTCAACCTAGATGATTGAGAAGTACAGTTTATTTGGGAATTATGTACATTACATAACATCTTAAAATGAGGAATATGTCATCTTTATTTACTACATATTAAAAAGGATCAAAATATTACTTCATACTTCACCCAAAATGGGATATCCTAGGGTCATACATAAGAAAGGGGTGATATATAAATCCTAGTAAGTGAATAATCATGTAATAAAATGAAGAAACTCGTACATGTGAGGCTATATGTGAAAAAAGGTAGAATAATAAACAAGAAAAATGAGGCATGATATATTATGATAATCATAATGGAATCATGGGAAATGTGGAAATGATATAAAACACTACATCATAAAAACCGGACAAGGATAAATTCCATGAGATCATGATGAAAAATTTCTATTAACAAAATCATGTTCAATAGCTACCCCAATATTAAGTCTCATTACACTATAATTACCCAATGCATTGGATATATATAATTTCAGGAACACCTATAACATTCATTTCATTCTATGGCTTAAGTCTTCCACATAGACCATACAACATGGATCCATTCATCATAAAATTTTATTCCATGATCTAGGAGTGTGTCAAACATACATGTAATTCCAATTTCAATGAAGTATAAATGTATAATGGTTAACATAATTTGTAGGAAGTGGGTATGGTATTCACTATACAACTTTTTTTCATGGAAAATTGAGCTGAAATTTCAGCAGCATAACGACATCACATAAAATTTCATAAAATCCGTTAATGACAGAAAAATTGGTCTCTGATCATTGTGTCATAAATGTGATCTAATAGGGACACATAAATACATATACAAAAATTTGGAATTATAAATATAAGTAATAATATAATAATTAAAATTTAATAAATATGATAATGAGAGGATCCCTTACTTGAGTGTGTGTCTCCAATTTCATGGGGTGAGCTTCTTGAGATATTCGGGACACCTTGGGAGGACTACAGAGAGTTCAGGGAAGAGTAAGGGAATTATATACAGATATCAAGCAATGAAAAATGGGAGAATGGGTGGGTTTATATAGGAGTGGAGAGAGGAATTCATTATAATTTATCAAACATAGTTTTTTGACTATATATAGAAAAATAACCAAAACCACAAATCTTCTTATAGGAACCCGAAAATAGAATTCCTAAATACGATGTTATTCTTACATTACATTGGGATAAGATAAAAGTAAATCACATCATAAAGTACTGCACAGTTTATAGTCTTTGTAATCTAGATACTTACGTGAGTCTTATAGTACAAATGAATACACAAATTACCAAATAATTTCATTCTAATAAAAAAATATTCCAACATTGTATATTCTTTAATATCTATCATACTACACTTATTGGATTTTTGTGGGAATGATAGAAAATAAGGGTGAACTCAAATTCTTTATAAGGTTAAAGTACAATGTAAACAATAATGAATCAATATATATTAGGTAAAGGTAATAACTAAAGACAAATTATATGTAATCAATAAAATGATAATGAAGTGTGTAAACAATATGGAACGGTAAATAAATAGAAACACATGTCATTCAAATAACTGGATAAGGAATACTTAGTATGCTATGTTAAGGAACTGGAACACATTCCATTTAATCAATGAACAATTATTTAAATGCATCCATATATGTGTTGACGCAAGATCTCATGTATAAAAAATAAAAGAATCTAAATTAGTGAAATACTTAATTATTGGATGCCATGTTTCGCAGGTACATGGTACCTTTACCACCAAGTCCATTCATAGGATGATTTATGATATTGGGTAAAAATGCATCTAAGGTTGGCTAACTATTTCATCTCATGAGACTATTGATGTATCAGGTGGGTATCTATAACTGGTCCCCACCCATGTTGTATATGACTGAAGAATTTCTCAAACACAAAATGAATATTGTTCCTTATCAAATATCCTAATGTAGTAAAATAGACAGATTTATAAACATTTCCCTAGATATTATTAAATTAAACACCATAGGTGAAACAAGTATACACTTTAAGAAATAATCATATCTATGATAAATGGTGTGGACAGTTTGGGGATTTTCAATGATTACAGGGAATTGAATATTTCACAAGGTCTAAAAAAGAAATCATGTTAAAAATTTCAGTACTATCCTTAGTAAAAGAAATAATAAACCATCTAAAGGAAAAATAAGAATGATCTCAATTCCAAATATCCCCTGTTCAGTAAAATACAAATTTATTGTAATTGATGAAATAGAAGAAGAACTTTAAAAACAATCTCCAAGTAAATATAAAATAATTTTACAAAATATTTTAAAAAACATTTTCTTTGAAAAACAATATTTTAATAAAATCATTTAAAATAAACTATTTAAACTTTCAAAGGATGAATTGATGAAATGATGGAGGGTAAACACATACATGTCATAAAATGTATAAAAAATCTATTTTACATGGTATAAATGTTAGAAAAATTCCTTATTTAGAGAGTAACAAGAACATAATTTTGAATCCATTTTGAAAATATAAAAAGTATAAAATTTATTTAATAAATATTTCTGTTAATGGTAAAAAAAATTGAAAACATTTTTATAAAACAATATTTTTCAAGAAAATATTTTCTCTGACTAAAGAGAGAAGATAAGTTGGTTTTTCTTAAAAACGCAATAAAAAAATTAAAGTACAAAAGAGTGGTAAAATGTTACTATTACATGAAAATATTCATGATTGACAAGAGTATAATAATGTAAAATGGATTATTATAAAATTTCCTAATCATGTGTAAATAATCCCGAGTGGTTTTTATGTAATCTCTAGAAGATACCATAACTTTGAAGTAAGAATCAATAAATGAATAGATTATGTGTGTCAAATGAAAATCCAAATAAGGGGAAAATAAAAAATAAATAAATTTTACGAAATTTTTACAAACATAATATTATAATTTTATAGTTAATAAGCATGTAATATAGAACAAAATAAATAAATTGAGTTACAAAATTCTCCTCTACTAGGGTAACATTAAGTGTAAATCCCCTTAGATGAAATATTTTTTTATCAAAGTTGTACACTCAATAGGGGTTGAATTGAGTTCCAACAAAAAATTCATTAAAAATTATTATTTAAAAATCCCCCAATTTAAAATCAAATATGTCTTAGTTAACTGAAGTATGGGATTTATAAAAGTTTTGATATTTTGATAGATTTCTAATATAGTGATTAGTTATCAGTTAAACAATATGGATTATTATTTTATCTTCTGAAATTGAACTACTGAAAAATAATTTAATCAATATATAATATAATCTATCAAAGTGATTTAAATTTTTAGTATTTAAATTAACTATGGAAAATATAACATTAAAAATCCCAACGGATTTTAACGCCAGTGGTTCAGTCTCAATCTGAGACATAGTCCTCTCCACATGGTAACCACCTACTACTAGGAAATTTATATAAATATTCTTGATCCCCAACCTGGATTAGGTCACTCAGTGGAATACACATCTTTCTAGGTTAACTAAACCTCTTCCATAGTTCTGGTGTGAGTTAAAATTAAAAACAGGCCATGTAGGGACCTCATGCACTTTTTTCATAGGAGTGTTAGCTGTGAAAAGATTGTTTGTCGAAGATATCAATGTATCTTCTAATTATGAATAGGAGATAGTGTGTTTATATAACCTAGGTATAGACACTGCTAGTATTGAAAATAATGAACACAAGAAATGATTAAATATTGATAAGGGTGTTAAAAACCATTGTGTGATTGGATCTGTGGATTTGAGACTCCTTGAAGATATATTGGTGTGAAGATGGAGTTTAATTTCATGAATAGATAGAAAAATAAATATTTGTGAATACTAATATCTTCTGTTCATAGTGAGTTATAGATTTTTCCTTCGTGTCTTATCCACTCACAATTTTTCATAAAAAAGTTCATTGATTAGGATTCACAAGAATATTTATGTTTTTAAGAGCTAATGGTTCATGTGTTGTTTTATGGTGGATGAGAAGCTCAGTATATTTTCTCACATCGTGTCATTTTTCTTATTGATCTAGATATTCCATTTATATAGTGTAGCATAAAATAATCTTGTTCTCTAGTACGTCATACCTCTTAATAGTCTCCAACATCCATTAAAGTTTTTCTAAAAACAAAGAAAAGATCATGAATATAGTAAGAAGTTTTGTGTTTCATAAATACGACCATTAGGTGTAATATTGAATTTAAATGGAAAGTTAATGGATTCCAGTGTCTCTGGGTTGGTATGTCAGTCTATTAGTGTCTCATACTATCAGTAGATTGATATTTCAGTATATCACTCTTTCAGTGGGTACACTATCGGTAGGTACTATGTCAGTAGGTACTCTGTCAGTAGGTACTCTGTCAGTAGGTACTGTATCTGTAGGTACTCTATTGATATGTACATTGTTGGTAGGTACTATGATGGTAACTCATCAATTAGTATCATATACTGGTTGAAATTTTTTAGTATCGGTCAGTTATATGACTATAGGTCAAGCTATAGGTAGGTACTCTATTGGTAGGTACTATATAGTGAAGTAATCTATCGGTAGGTACTCTATCGGTAGGTACTCTATCTGTAATTCAGATATCAGTATGTTATACTTCATAAAAATTATGAATATTGGTGAATCACTCTATTAGTAGGTAAAGTTGTTGGTAGGTCAGTTTTTGGTGACTTATAATTATTGGTGGCTTATACATAGTGAAAATTCATAGTTTTTGTCAGTATCTCTATTAGTAGTTCAAACATCGATGACTTATACATACTGGTATTTTTTTAACCTATCATAAGTTGTAAATTATATCATAATATATTTAGAAAATATGCAAACATGATCAAAAAATATGTAACTTAATAAAACATTATTAAGCATTATTTTGGATCATTAAAACTAGAGGAGGCCAAAAATATCCTTCTTTTGATGATACCAAATCATGGAATTATATACCCTAATTTTTTTGTTATGATGATCAAAGTATGGTCTTATTAACATATTATACAGATCACTTAGTAATATTCCATTTTAATCTAATAGTATTTGTAAATATTATTCTCTCATTTAATCTTATGATCTCTCTAAAATGTATTCCATACTCATACAAATTGCATACACATTCTCCCCCTTTTGGTATTGTCAATAAGAAAACAAATAATTAAAATAATGAATATAGAATCATATGAACACATCAAATATATTTCCATAGTGAAAATTACATGTGGTATCAAAAAATTGTATAATATATCCCTAGCAAAGAGTCATCCAATCACGTCTACACCAAATTATAGTCCATAACTTTCTTTACCCAAGAATTAGTATAGTACATAGTAGAATTAGTGTATGATGTAGTTTTTTGAGGTATATAAAGAGTAGTGAAGTATGGAAGAGGAAGTCCTATAAAAATAGATGTAGCAAGGCTCGGGCTAGAGGAGGCAGTAGGTCATGTATGCTCATGACGAATGATAGGTTTTATTCCGCTTATAGCTTGAGCATGATTCCTGAAAAAATGATACATAGGGAAATTTGATGTAGTATAATGATGTTGGATATGATAGATAGTTGAATCAATTGGATCAACTGTATATGTACTCTAATGATGCAGGTAGGGTTTCAGTAAATTGATGATTACCTTGCGGATCTAACCAATATAATCCATAGCATTTTCGAAATCTTCATTATTCTCCAAAAAATTATAAAATGTAGGATTAATGTCCTTAAGCTAATTTACTTAATCTTTGAAGGGATGAGTGATCAGAGTTATAATCAAATTCACAACCAAATACATGAAATGACTATCAAGTTGATGCCTTATATAAATCATCTTAAAATGGATGTCTATATTATTTGTTATCTCTTCTTGAAATTTAGTGTCCCCATTTGTAAAAAATCTAACCATTCCATTTATAGGATCACTATTCTATCAAATTTAGCATAGTATTTCTTAGTATGTGAAACTCTTCATAGTATAAATCTTTTCTCTTATTGCAATTCTGATCATCTCTACATCAGGAGACTGAACAATAGGGGAAGTCTAGGTTGAGGCACCTTGAATTAAATCTTGAACTAATGTTTTCAATTTATTCAAATAAATGGATGTAGATGGAGGATTTTCAATCAATGAAGATTCAAAAGTGGTGTCTCGAAGATCTTTCATAACCTGTTCTAAATATTCTCTATATTTAATAGTCAGAATGTTAATGGGGAAACCCATAGAAACTAGTTCATTACATATCTTTTTATTGTTAATGAAATTTTCATACAAAAGTAACATCAATCAATGTTCAACCTTTAAAACCCCCATTTCTGTTATCATAAATGCATCACTTTTACTAATCCTTGAAACTGGATCATGTTGATATAGAGAGGAAGATATAACCATAGAAAAAAACTCCTCCTTAAATGCATTGAGATCAGCCTTAGTTACATACTCTACAGGCTCAGGTACAGCTATAGGAGTTGGGGCAAGTATCATGTCCTCTGAATTAGGGTACCCCAATCTCAATGTAACATACCCTGGATCCTTTATCCATAGAGGAGAAACTATATCATCAAGTGTAGAATGTATATCAACTATCACTCTATTTTAATGTCACTCCCCATCAATAGATACTCTCTTTCTAGCATAACCCAACTCTTTCAGTGTAGCCACTGAAACCCCTCCATTAGCATGAACATCATCATACACATAGAATTATAGGGCTCTTCCCTCAACCATAGGAGCATCAGGAGCATCATGGGACTGCACAACTGGTTCCTATTCCACTAAAGCAGTATCAGCATGTTCTGCATGCGGACCATGATAATCACCCAAACGGTCTTATCCACTATCTAATTCATCCATTCCTTCTTCAACCTTATCACTTCCATATTTTTCATATTATTTATCATATTCCTCATCATCTTATTCGTTTTATTTCTCATCTATGTCAGCATCATCATCATCATCATCTTCTTCAATAGAAATCTCTCCTTCTTCAACATTTGACTCCTCATCACTACCAGATCTGTTATCATCATTATTCTTCATTGACTCTTCAGTAGACTCATCATCATCCTAAGATAGAAACAATTCCATTGAGGGTTGAGGACTAGGAGGACTAGCAGGCCCATTTGTCATCCCTTTTGAACTTTTAGATATATCTGGGTCACTTCTATCATTAATAGGAGATTCTACTCCCTGATCTGTCTCATATACATCTTCCTCATCTGAATACACATCAGCTTCATCAGGTCCTAGACCAAGGTCACCCAGGTTCCTCGGCCTTATTAGGTGATCAATAGGATTAATGTCCTCATACATATTGTCATTGTTCGCAACCCACATCTACTCCCATGGATTTCAATTAATTTTCATCCACTAAAATATTTATTTTTTCAGACAATACCGACCACATTATTTCATTATTACCTAACCCTCATTTACTAATTTCTTATCTTTCAGCATTGATGTAACAAGCCTAGTGAAAAAAAATGAATTTTTTTTTTGTAGTCGGGTTTTATTATTTGATTTATATGCTCCATCAAATATCTGCACTGGTTAACCTTATATAACTTCTTCTCCAGATAAATCTAATAAACATATTGATATATTAGGGAGGCACAATACCCATTTCCTATACATAACTGATGCTGGATAAATTTGAACAACAAATTGCACTCACTATTCATCTATTTTGCTAAAGGTCTTCTATGGTATCCATTTCCAGTATGCTCAGCCAGTGCTTCATCAAAATCTAATATATCACTGGGTGGAGGTAAAATTATTTGGTTATCTTCAAATAGTCCCTCATGGGTTACCATCAATCCTTCTTCCCATTTTATTAGAGAAAAATAAACTCTTCTCCCATTTACTGTAGGCCCAATCGAAAATTACATTGACCCTTCAAGAATAAATTCTTCATACAAATTGAACTACTGCACTCTCCTTAGGTAAAATGGTCTTTCATTATTGGAGATCCAATCCAAGCATCCTTTAGTTTACAACACATTTAACAAGAGATACGTATTTAGAACTAGCATTTGGAATCCACTTCATTCTCTAGAAAGATTATTCAGCTCCCAAGTTCTGGTTGGATGGGTTTCAGTTTTTGTTGACTAGATTCACCTATTTTCATCTTATACAGATGCGAACGATACATAGATCTCTCATAAATAGATTTAACCATATCCACTGGGGACATTCTTATGTTTTCATTTGAGTGAGAAGGTAGCAGTTCATGAGAGAATGGTTCAAAGGTAAGATTATGAAAGAAGGAGTGTGAGAGTGATAAAAAGTGGTGGATCGACCTTAATTTTATCACTAATGGAATTAAAATAATAATATATGTAGTGTGGTTTAATAAAAATTAATTAATTAAAAAAGTAATGTTTTAACGTCCAGATAGTGAAATGAAATTGTAGATCAGTGAGTCACTTCATTGAGTTCTATCAGTTACTCCTACTAGTGAGTCATATCGGTGAGTCGTTATCGAGGAGGCTTAAAAAATGATCACTCCTAACTCATGTTTGATGTAACTCATCCTTTCAAAAATTAATGGCATAGTAAAAATGTCATCAAGATGATTTCCAATGTCAATGAATTCTAATTTTATATCTCATTTTTTGTAATGATCTATCAAAAAGTGATGAATTACATCAATATGCTTTGTTCATGAATGAGAATATGGGTTCCTAGAGATATTAATAGCTCTTATATTCTCATAGTGTATAGGGACATGCCGAAATTGATATCTAAAATCTATTAATTTGTGTTTCATCCACAAAATCTAATCACAACAATTGATAGTAGCAATGTACTATGCTTCAGCGATAGATAAGGAAAAAGAATTTGGTTTCATACTACACCATAGAGATGGAGACATTCCAAAAAAGTGACTTGTTATAGGGGTGATTTTCTTATATAACATGAAATATCCAATTTCTGTATCAAAATAACAAACTAAGTCAAATGGTTGTCCTCTAGGATAGAAAAATTCAAATTTTGTAGTATATTTGTGGTATTCTAATATTATTCTAACAACATGAAGGTGTTACTCTTTAGGGTGGTCATGAAAATATTCACACATACATACACTAAACACAATATCATGTTTTATATTATTCATGAAATGAAGAATTTCAAACATAACTCTGTAATTGGTTAGATCCACTGATTTTCTATCTTCATCATGATCCAATTTACAAGTTGTGCTCAATGGAGTATCACTACTCTCACATCAATTTATATAAATTTTTTTAAATTATCTTTACTATATTTAATTTTTATTTAAAATAATACCATCCATATTTTGAAATATTTTGAATCCATGAAATAATTTGAGTTTACCCATTAAACTCATTTCAAATTCATTTTGCATCATTTTTAAAAAATCAATACATAAATAAATATTAAAAGATAAAAAAATAATATCATCAATTTATAATTGATCAACTAAAACATATTTAGAAATTATTTTTATAAACATAGTAGGATAAGTAATCCCTTTTGTAATACCTTTATAAATAAGAAAATTGTTGATCCTATCATACCATGCTCTTGGGGCTAGCTTTAATCCAAAAAATAATTTGTAAGTATGAATGAATGATTTGGGAAATGAGAATTTGTAAAAATATGTGGTTTTTCAACAAAAAAATCATCATATATATACACATTTATAATGAACATTTAACATATAATTGATAATGATTGAAGTGAAAATGTGATGAATAATCTATCAGTATTCCAATGGTGTCACGTCTGCAAACATATGAAAAGGTTTATTCATAGTCAACTGATTATTATTTACTATAGCCCTGTGAAACTAATATATCCTTATTTATTAGTATAGTTCCATCCTCATCCACTTTGTTTCTAAACAAAAACATTGTTTCTATGGTCATGGTGTCTTTAACTCTATTAACATGTTTCCAAACATTATTACTTTCAAAATAATTCATGTATTCATTTATATCCATCACAAAAAATTATTCATTGATTGCATCATTATTGTTACTTGGTTCAAGATTTTTCACAAATTATTGACGTTCCAATTGATTTCTTAGAGAAGCACTAGTATATTTTCCTTATCTATGTCTGAAAATAAAAAATCTATTGGATGGTTTTTAAGGGTCCTAATTGTTCTAGAAATACACAGGATTATTATTTTAGGTCCTTCTACAGGGTTGGGTTTACTATGATCAGAATCTTGAAATTTTTTTAGAACCAGATGATTTTTCTTCTTGCTTAAATATAATGTCATAGGGATAATAAATAAATTCTTGATATGAAAATTCAGCCTCAATATTTTCATGGGATGTCTAATTTTCATGTGGATCCATTTCATCAAATTTTACATGTAAAGATTCTTCCACACACTTGGTTCCTTCATTAAAGGTGTATTAGGAATTTCTAGAGGTCTAATAACCTAATAAAACTCATTCATCACTCTTGGATGAAAATATATTGATACTATCTTGTTCATCATGGATATATAATTTTAATAAAAAAAAGTATTTAAAACTAGGCTTCTTATTACTCCACAAATCATAGAAAGTTATATTAAGGAAAGGTCTAATTAAAACTATATTGATTATATAATATGTTTTATTCAGATATTATACCCAAAAATAAAGTGGTATTTCATATTCATTAACTATTGTTTGGGGTATTTCTTGTAATTTTCTTTTTATCTTTTCTACAACTCCGCTCTGATAGGGTTTCCTCAGAGAAGAGAAGTTATGGCTATATCTATTTTTTGAAAAAAAAATATAAAATTTGTGATTTTCATACTCATGACCATGATCACTTCTTATGGTTTTGATTCTATGTCAACTTATGTTTTATACTGACCTAGCATTCACGGTGAAATAAAAGCAAGAATCACTTTTTTGAGCTAAAAAGAAAGTTCAAGTATACCTAGAATAGTAATCTACTAAAACATATACATAATATATCCCATTTAAACATGAAACTATAGAGGTTACAAAAATTTCCATGTGAACCAAATAAAGGGGTTGAGAAGTGGAAACTTATTTCTAAGGTCTGAGGATATTGTATAACAGTTAACTTTTTGACAAGGATAACATACTTTTTTATTTGGAAACTCATGTCTAGGTAGATCCTTAACTATCCATATTCTTATAATCATTCTAA
The DNA here is from genome assembly GCA_963277665.1 of Viscum album. Taxonomy (NCBI): domain Eukaryota; kingdom Viridiplantae; phylum Streptophyta; class Magnoliopsida; order Santalales; family Viscaceae; genus Viscum; species Viscum album. The sequence goes on along the minus strand of OY728167.1, from coordinate 435,835,887 downwards.
GTGGGTGAATTTAAAAGTGGCCTAGTCTTATATTCTAGTTCCATGAAACATTATGAAAGGAACATAAGCATGAAAAGATTTAATAAACTATGGAATTCAGGTTAACAAAATATAAATTTTCATTTCTAAAGGTAGTAAATAATAAATCATTTTTAGAATTGAAAACATTAAAATAATAATATTAAAATATAACATGAAATTATTAATCACATAAATTTGAAATGATATGAAGATTATACTTAACACCATCAACAAGCAGAACACTAGAAGTTAAAATTGAATTAATGTCACCGATTTGACCAAGTTGAATTGTTTTCCTTTTTGAATTTTCGCCAATGTTAAAATGTCCACCAGAAACATTTATGAGGTTCTTGAAGAAAAATAAGTCCCATATAATATGTATTGAAAACCCACTATCCATGTACTATAAATTCAAATAGGATGTCTTCAAAAATATATCTTAAAAAAATATATCAAACAATAATGTACTTCAGTACCCATAATTTCATGGGTTCAGTATGGTTAATAGTTAAATCTTTTGGAATCAACATTTTCTTCTTGGAATTCCTATAAGTATTTTTTACTGTCTTATAAAAATAAAATATATTAGATCTAGAGAATCTAGATTCTATAAAATAATTTCCAGTGATCGACATTTAGCCAATTTTTCAGTTCTTGGGAAAAAACCAAATTTTTCATATTTTGATACAAAATGTTTTTTAAAAAAAAAATTACATTGTTTATAAACTATAAAAATTGTGTATTTTAGAGAACCATTATTACAAAGATTTTGAGTTTGAGTATTTTTAACATTTTTATAACATTATAAATTCTTATTTAATTTATTGTTAGAGAGTTTGAGTTCATTATTCTCATTGTGAAACTGAGAATTATTTTCTTTTTTAATATTAAGTTAAGATATAACAGAAACAGAAATATAATGTTCTTTTTTGAGAGAAATATAATTATCCTTTAGCTCATTTCATGTATCTTTAATTATTTTATATTATTCAAACATATCTTCATTTTTTCATATATTTATAATTACCAAAATCATATCCCTAATAATAATAATTCAATATAGGAAATTCATGAGTTACCTCAGATGTGTTTTTCATAATACAAATGTTGGTATTGTCAGCCTTCTCATCCTATGATGATTCTGAGTTACTAAAGATATCCTCAAAAATCACACCAGGTGTCATTTATAGATTTTTTTACATCATATCCTTATCCTCATATTTCTTTTTGTTCTATAATTTTGGAGAGTCGGATTCTAAATTCCCCCTTATCTTACATTCGTAACAAACTATCTCATTTGTGTAATCACCTCTTTTTCAATCCTTGGTCATGTTACCTTTGTTGTCATACATACATTTATAACTGGGCTTTCAAAAGAATTTATTATTTATATATTTTTTTGAATATTCTAGCTAGCTGATCCATTTACTCACTACCATCACTCAGTGATTCATTATTTCTGGAACTTTGAGCATAAACATGTTGTTTCTTTGTTTCTCTATGTTTGGAAGAAGTGTTTTGGAATGAAACAAACATTCTTTTAGGTTAATAATCCTTCTCTCTATGATCCATTATTTATTATACATAAATCATCCATATAACTATAAATCCATTATAGGAAGTGAATCAATGTCACAATATTTTCTACTAGATACTTATGTCCCTCTCCACCTTTCTAGAATACTTCTCATGATCCTCGTGATTTGTTCATTGATAATTATTGTATTTCCCAGTGAGATAATTGAATTCACAATCGCATTAAACATGATATGAATATCAGAAATAGGTTCATCAGTCTTCTTTTTGAAGTAATCATATTTATTAGTATATGTTTTATGCCTCATTTCCTTAACATTAGTGGTTACTTCCTTAGAAATAGCTAAAGTATTGAAAATTGCATAGGCTGTTTTACATGCATAAATCCAATTAAATTCATTATCACTTAATGAACAGCATAAATCATTCATAGAATTGTATTTATTATTATAGTATGACATAGTGGAATCATCTAATGGGTTTCTAGAAGTAGTATAAATTTTATATTCATCAACTATAACATACAAGATTTCAAAACCCATACGTTCTAAATTCATTTTCATTTTAAGTTTTTGCATGGAATAATTGGTTCCATTGATATAAGGAGGTATTTTGGTAGTTGAAACTTCCTGTATATATTCCATTTTAAAAAATTATTTATTTTAATGAACGGTAAATTTTTAACAAATTGAAATGCAGAGATCTTTAAAATAGAACTAAAATCAGATTTGAAAAATGTAAAAACACTGAGAACATAAAACCTATTATTCCAAATGTTGGCCTAAGTAGGAAAATCGTGAGGGAGTGAATTGGTTTCCAATAAATATTTCTATATAGAATTTTTATTCAAAAATCCCTCAATTTAATTAATATATTTCACATTTAACCAAATTAGCATATTTATAAATGTTTTTATCTTTTTAATGATTTTTAATACTGTGATCAGTTCATTGTTAAATAAATATTGATTATTATTTTCTATTTTTCAATAATACTACTAAAACAAATTATAATATAAAAACAATTTAATTTTAACTATCAAAGTCAATTAATGTTTTAAAATTTAAATAAATCATTAAAAAAACATTAAAAAACATAACATATTTTTAGAAAAGAGGTCTAGTCTCAAACAGATACTTAGTGTTCTCTACATGGTGATCACAATACGTGAGTAAATATATAATAGTGAACATGATCCACTCCATGGATCGGGGTACAAAATAGATTACATAGATTTCTAGGTGTACTAGACCTCTTCCTCTGTTTTTATAGAAGTGAAAATTAAAAACAGGCCATGCATGGACCTCTTCCACTAATGTTCATGGGAGTGTAATTTGTGAAAAGATATGTTGGATAATATATCAATTTCACGTACAGTTCTGCATAGGATAAATTGTGTGTCTCTATAACCTAGAGACACACACTTCTCGTATTGTAAATATTGTACACAAACTGAGATAAAATAATGATAAGTGTGTTAGAAATATTTTGTGTTCTTGGATATCGATCATTGAGACTCCTTAAATAAATATTCAAGTGAATTTGAAGTGGAATTTTAGGAAAAGACAGTAAAATAGTCGGATGTGAAGCCTTTTGTCTTCTCTTCCAAGGAGGTATATATTTGTTTAAAGTGTTCTTCTCCAATAATCAATTATATATATAGAATATATTTGATTAGGATAAAAAAATACTCTTTTTTAAAAGATGGTAGTTATTGTGTTGTTCTAAGGTGGATGATCATCTCAGTATATTTTCCCAAATCTCCTCATTTTTCATGTTGATCCAAATATTCCCTTTATATACTGTTGAAGAAATGCATAATGTTCTCTGGAACCCCATTCCTCATACTTTTCTATAAATTGAATTAAATGGTATCTACATTACATAGACGAGATCATTAATATAATAAGCATTTCTAAGTTTCATAAATATTACTGTTAGTAGTAATTATGATTTTAAATGGAAAGGGAAGGAATGAAGGTGTCTTAGGGTCAGCATGTCAGTTTGTCGGTGTCTCAAACTATCGGCAGGTCGATCTATCGTTATATCACTCTATTGGTAGGTACTTTGTCTATATGTACTATGTCAGTAGGTACTCTATTGGCAGGTAAATTGTCGGTACAAACTCTTTCTGTAGGTACTCTGTCGGTATGTAATCTTTTAGTAGGTATTATGATGGTAACTGTACTATCAGTAGCATATACATTGCAAAAATTATTATTATCGGTCAGTCGCTCTGTTGGTTGGTCATGTTTTTAGAAGGTACTCTATCGGTAACTCATATTTTAGTAGCTTATACTTCATTTAAATTATTATTATCGGTTATCCTCTCTTTTGGTAGGTCAATGTGTCAGTAGGTCATATATCAATGAAAAATAATTATCAGTAACTTTTACATAGTGAAAATTATGAGTTTCGGCCAGTCACTCTATCGGTAGGTCAAGAATAACTAAAATATACTTTATTAGTATTTTTTTATCCTCACTTATGAGGTATAGAATAATATAAGAGATTAATATTATATTTAAACATGATTAAACATGATTTAACTTAATAAAACTTATATAAGCATCATTTTTTAGCATTAAAACATGAGGAGGCCAACATATTTCAAATTAAAACACAAAATATCATGAATAATGAAATAATACTGATATATCATATCAATTTAGAATTATGTAAATCATTTATATGAAAATAGACATACAACAATAATGATTTTCTCAAATAAAATAAACTGGGATGAAGAATCATAATACTATGTGACTTTTGAATCTTAAACCCCATAGTAGAGATAAGTTCAAATGAAACAATAAATAAGATCAATATAAATAATTAATGATATAATATATAAAAAGGGGTAGTAGATACACCACAAAAAATAAATAAGTGGGGATTATGATGTATGCCTTATGAATGTAAAAGTGAGACATGAATCCCTTACCGCGTGTTTCCTTTTTGGTGAACATCATTTAACATGTTATACAATGGATTTAACATGTTATACATTACCATTTATTTTTCCTTAAATAGGGTGCTCCCCCTCCATGTGATAGATTATTAATGAACCAATCACCTTATATGTACATGGACAACTTTATAAATGGAATAACATGTTTAATAAATGAGATTACACTTGCGTATAAATTTCATTTTTTCAATGACACCTTATAAGTGTCTCTTGAACCATGGTAAATGAATTTTCTTTTATTGTCTAATTAAATGGAATGAATTGAATGGAATATCTTGACGTGATGTTTTTTTTCCTTTAATGTTTTAAATTAATTTATTTAAATTGAACATATTAGGGTGGTAAGACTGTGCCTCTTGTTGTGATCAAATAATCATGGATTATGTCAAATTTTTTAATGATATGACTAGAGTATATTAAATGACACACTTCATGGTCATTTATTGCCTTGGACGGAACTTATGTGGGGGGTCTAAAATAAATGCTTTTTTATGTGATAAAATTATATATAGTAATTTTCATATGTGTGATTACACTAGCAAGCTATGGGAACAACCAGATAAATTGGATAATCCTTGTTAAACCATTATTTTTAATGTTTAAAGCACCATTTAATCCCGTTAAGTCCATATGAATGGATATTACGGCCTGTATCCACATGATAGGTGTTCCAACCTTGGATATAAATTTCAACTGAGACTATTTGAATTTTTAAATGTATAATAATTTGTATATTCTGATTGATTTCTAGATTAGACATTTGAATTGACTTAATAATAAATTTTCCTGCTTTATTTTGGAAGAAAACCCTTGGAATATTTTGGTAATTGATACATTAAAGACCATAGGGTAAAATGATTAATTAAAATGGTTTGATATAAATATGAAGGTAATTAAAAATTGGGATTAATGAAATGATTAGGTTTGACATAGGATAATTTCATATTAATTAATCATTGGGTGTTATGATGATAAATATGGAGGGTTTGATAAAACACTTGTCTATTTTTCTTGGGTTATCTTTTGAGCTTATGTGATGACAATGTGATTGATACTTGAGGATTTCATATTTTTTGGCATGTCAATTTTCACTAGATATAACTTGTATTCATTGTGGAATCCTGAGAGCTTCATGCATGTTCTCTGGTACCACCTGGGGGAATGGTGCATAGGTAATTGGTTCCTGAGGGAATAGTTTATGATTTCATTGGTTGGATGAGGAACCATGTTTTTTGTTAAGGCCTGGTAGATTGATGCATGTTTCCATACTTCCTGAGGGCTAGGCACACTTAAAATTAATGCCTGGGAGAATAGAATATGATTTTGTCACTTTCCTGAGGTCTAGATGCACATTCACACGATGCCTGAGGGTGATATTTTAGTTATGCCTCTGGATGAGGGAGATATTTTAGTTCTTCCCAAGGGTGAGGTTTTCGTTATATAGAGGTCTAGATAATAGTTATGCCTCATTGTGAGATTTTGGTTTTCATGATTATAGAGGTCATATTATTATTTTATATTCTGTGTCATTCATCCTTGACATGAGAATGTTCTACTCATTTGGGTTATCCTTCTTGATGCAGGAGGCTCTACCGAATGACATAGATAACCGGCTTAGGCCAGAGTAGGTGGTATGGGACGAGTGCCCATTTAGGAACCCAAACCATGTTTCAATTATTTAATTTATTATCACATTTTTATTTAAACCATGGTGACGATAATAATTTATTATTAATTTCATTAATTGGATTGGGCTAGACAAGATGGGTGCTAGCCTACTGAGATTTATATGTCACATCCTAATTGGGTGACATTTAGTGCTGGAGTTGACATATTCTTCACGGATATATGGATTCATTAGTTGTGTTTTTTTGTGTATCTATGATCTATGGAGCACAAGAATGTACTGGTTCTTGATATTCTTGTGGAGTTCACCTTGTATATTTTATTTTATTTATTTTACTTATCTATGTGTTTTCCTATATCACTACATGTTGTATATACTTTTCTTTAGATTTTGTATAATCATCAGGACATTTATGAATACATTCAATAAATTAGGGTTTCCCACTTTTATTGATTATCAATATTCTTAGTCTACCTTGTTATTCATTTATTAATTCGTCCATTTTTGTCTTTTATTTATAATCTATTATACCACTGTGAAAATCTGATTAAGATGGCCTAATATCCCTAATGAATCACCTTTACACCCTTATTTCTAGTCAGTAGCCACTACAATATGGGGATACACTCTTAAAGACATGTGATCCACTAGTCTAACCCCCATCTTAGTGGTGAGATGGTCTGGTATGTTATAGTATTGGTCTTTTTCCCCTTATGTTTAAGGTTTAGTCCCTACTTAAACATCATTTTACCTTAATCATTGTAATGAATAATAATCACTTTCACTTATATATTTGGTTGAAAATTATGTTGATCTTATTAGACTTCAAATATTTTAATTATTAAAACTGATTATTTCCTTTTATCAAAATTAAATTCACATACTTGGAAAAATAATATTTAATGCTAATCAAATATATGGGACGAAATATTGGGTTTTCAAGTAAAAATTTCAAAAGTTAGTTAATTTTTTATATCTAATTTAAAATTTAAATTTATTATAATGACATAAATTTTAAAAATTTATTTTTATTTGATCTATTTTTATTTATAAAAAATTATAATATAATTTATGATTTATAATTATTTATATGGAAAGGTAGTTTTTAACTAAATTGTATTATTTTTCACTGTTCATCAATCAAAATGATACTTCTCAGAATACATCATAAAATTCACCTGAACCATATTATGATGTTTTTATTTTAAAAAATAAGTTTACATTGTCATATTAAATTTTTAAAATTGTAAAAAATCAAATATAAAAAAGGTGCACCACTAAAAGGTGGGAAAATATCCCTCTTAGAAAACAAATATATTTATTCATAAAACTAGATTTATTATCATATTAAGCCTATCAAATCTATTAGATGAATAAAAAAATTGATTATATTTAATATGAAATTAATTACAGTCATTTATTAAAATTAACTATGTTAATTTATTAAGATGAAAACCATTCTGATAAAAAAATATAAAAATATTTTCTTAATAGTCAATAAGTTTATATTTTCATTTATAACCAATTGATAACCAATGAATTCATATTATATTTGTGTAAACCATAAATTTTCATAACTTACTTAATCATATTCGGAACAAAGAATTTTACATTCCTTTTATATCTTATTATATTAAATTAAAATTTATAAATAATATATTTTTTATGTGTAAAACTATGCCTTTCATGTAATGAAATCTATCGATGAATGTCATTGTTTCATTTAATTCAAGAAAACCCAATATTGTGTGAATTTTATAATATATCATAAATTTAATTTTTTTAAAATAGTAAATATATTGTATATTATAAGGATATAACATTCACTAACATGATTACTATTTCATGTAATAAATATTATCGAATATAATTTTTTTACCTATGAATTTTTAAGGAGTTATATTCTCACACACCCTTAATTAAATTGAATCCTTACAATTAAAACTAAATCATGGTAAAATATTTTTTGATATTTCCTATGTTGAAATCCCACATCATGAAAAGGGTTTTTGAAAAATCCTATAGAAAAGAGGGAAGGGGAAGTACACATGTCACATGGACTAACGTATAACTATTTATCTATATATGATAACATTAGTGGTAAGTGGAGATTCGTACATAGAAGAAATCATGCATATTTATAAAGGGTGATGGATGTCATTGATCACAAATAATTGAATGATCAATGGATATTTTATGTTCCCATATCCATAAATATAAGATGGTTTAGAAAACCAGACCTTCAACAAAAATATAGTTTTTATAACAACATTTTTTGATAGTTTTCTTAATGTAGGGGAATTTTTTATTATCAAATAATATAATAAAATATATTTATTTTATATATTTCTATTTCATAATAAAAATAATATCTTTTTTATCCTCTATAAAATTCAAATAAGTCCCTTACTCTGTGAAATATATATCCTAAAATGAACCCCTTTTAAGAAATAAAATTTTCCATTAATTGATTACAATACCAACAAAAAAGTTATTATATATGTCTATAACGATTTTAGAAAACTAATATGGTCAAGAAATTAATATTTAAACCAAAAAAATAAACATTATTGGTTCATCATTAAAATACATTCATTAAATTTTTTAACAAAAAATGATAACATATTAACTAAGGCATTGTGTAGGTCAGTGGTTGGCATGAAATCCTCTTTTTTCCTTTGGTCATTGGTTCAAATCCTGCGTTCCCTTTAAAAATGACAGGTTTCTCCTAGAATAAAATTATTCCTTGTTTAAAACCATTTTAATTAGTACCCTAAAATATATATGATGGAAATCCTTTAAATTTTATCATTAAATAGAATTTTATCTATGGTTTTAAACACAAACCCAATACATAAATACTTAAACCACTTATTTATATATAGGTTCTTCTTTAGTTTAGATTTTATCCTATAGAAGTGGGAATTTCCAAAAACCAAAAACCATATCGTGGGAATCAATTATAATATTATAGAAACCATATAACCACTATTTGGATGTCTAAATTATGACACATTATTTTCAATATAAGACACCTTGTGTTTAAACTGGGTCATTCATGGTCATTTTCTATTCAAATACATCATAATTTCATGTAATGAAAATTTGTATTATCGTAATAATATCCACCCGAAGATTCAAACAAGGTGCATAGTAAGGCACATTGATGTGTACTTGGTTACACCAATTCTGTCATGACACACCTTTTTGGATTTTATATCCCTAGGTGAATCAGGGCCTGAACCATGTCCCCTTATAATATACTGGGAGGGATATATTTCTAGAAATACCCACATAATCTCTAACATATTTTTTTAGATGTTATCCTATAATTAACCTCAAATTATACATTAAGATTATATTTAATATCATATTTTTTAATAAATTTAGTTCCCAATGTTGGTACTAAACATTATTTGATTCCAACTATTGTGACCCGACTACAAAAATATCAAATCTTGTGTTATGCTACCATTAAAGTTTCATAATATATACTTAAATTATGTCCAAAAGGATTGAAGACATTATTAACATTGTTAAAACATATCCATACATGAGTCTTTAATTACAAATTATTACACTAATTACAATATAATTTTTTTCATTCTATGATGAAAAAATTATTTCCATTTTAGCATACCAATTCATATATATATTTATAAACTTCATGGATTCTCAGGGGAAGGAATAAAAATAATGGTTAGCTCAAATTATTAGTATGTGTAATGTAAAATAGATGAAATAATGAATCAATGAAAATTATGGAAAGATAATAAATGAAGACACCTTCCATTTAATACATAAAATAAGAATGAATTGAATAATAATATGGAAGGTTAAATAAATGGAATCACATTTCATTCATATAGTTGGATAATTCCTAATCAAAATGAAGAGGTAATAAGCTGGGACACATTGAATATAATCTATGAACAATGATTGAAATGAATCCATAGATGTGTCAATTAAAAATATTATGGATAAATAGTAAATCAATATAAATTACTGAAACACTTAATTATTGGTTGTTAAGATTCCTAGGTATGTGGTACCTTTACAACCAATCCCATTTACTATAAGATTTAGTATATCAGGTAAAACCACCTCAATGTATAGCCAACTATTTCATCCCCTAAGACTGCATATGATTCAAGGGAATATACATAACTGGACCCCAATGATGTTGTATCTTTCCAAAGCATTCCTCATATATCTAATGAACAATATACCTTATAAAATACATGTATAGATTAAAATATACATATTTATCAATATTTCCCTAGATGTCTATAATGAAAACACCTTATGTAATAATGGTATACGATTTAGTTAATAATCATGTCTATGATAAATTATATGGATCTTTAGGGCAAATTAAATTATCATAGGAAAATAAATTCATAAAGGGGACTACCAAAAGGAATAAAAGAAGTCAATTGCATTACTATCATTTTTCAAATAAACCATAAACCTTCCAGGGGAATAATAAAGATGATATCAATAACAAATATCCCAAGTGGAATAAAATAAATGGTGGTGGTCGTTGATGAAATAAGAGAATAAATATAAAAAAAATTGAGTAAAATATAACATTATTTTGAAAAAAATGGTTGAATAAATTTTCAAAAAAAAATTCATTAACAATTAACTTTTTAAACATTAATAGGAAAAAACAGATATATATTGGATGATAAATAAATACATGTCGTACAAGGTAGAAATACATTCCTTTCAAAAGGTAAAATGTTTAGTAAAGTACGTTGTTCAGAATGTAAAAAGATGATTCCTTTGAAAACATTTGTAAAATATAAATATGTTAAAATTTCATTTTAAAAATAATCTATAAATGGTAAAAACTTTTTTTACATATTTTATATAAAACTACATTTTTTTGTAGAAAACTAGTTCTCCAATTAAAGAGGGAAGTGAGGTAGTGTTTTATTAAAAATATTTTATAAAACATGTTATGTTCCAAAGAGTGGAAAAATTGTAAAATTACTTGAAAGTATCCTAAATTACTGTAGGAGAATAAAATTCTTAGTTTTATTATACAATTAAGATAAAAATTACTTTAATGTAAATTCAAATGTTAATAATCCCAATTAAAATTCCATTGTGAAGTAAACCCTTCAAAACCCCACAACATTGAAGTTAGAATCAATCAATGAATGTATTTTTTGTATCAACTATAAATATAAATAATGGAGGTTTAAAGATACCAATATATATTAATATTTTATTACTCACATAATATTATAATATTAATAACTATGGGGATGTAATAAAACTCAATGAAAACAAATTGAGATTGTGAAATTATTTTCAAATTTGCAAACTTTAAGTGTAAATCCCCTTATATGAAAAAATTCCAAATAAAACTAAAAAAAATATTGAATAATGAACTAATAATGATATTAAATGTTATTATGGATTTATGTAACCCATGTATAAAAAAATTGTTGCACAATAATAAAGTATGTCTCAAATAATGGAAATTGAGACGAAGTCCCTTACTATTAGGTATCTTTTGAATCCTGAGCCCCATGAAAGAGATAAATTAAAATGAAACATTAAATACCATGAAGTTATATAGTTATTGATATAATATATACAATGCATTAGTAGATACCAAAAACAAAGAAAATTAGTTATGATTATGATGTATGACTCATGAAAGTAATAGTAATACAAGAATCTCATGCCTTCAGATTATATTCGAGTGAACATATTTTAACCTCCTGTATAATGGATTTAAAAATTTTAGTAAATTATTCTGGAACCATATTAAAATATATGATTTCATATATTATCTTTTTATAATATCTTGTTACCGTTATGTTAATATCCTTTTATTATTTTAACTATTTCGAGTGTTAATCTCCAGGTTTCTCGAGTATGTTTTGACTAGATATTTATTGTTCATATAAATTTTATCAAGAATTCATTATATAAAAAAATGTAAATTATGATGTTAAAATTTTATATATCCATTATATATGTTTTTATAATAATCTATAATATTTTGATATAATAACTAAAATGCTTCATTCATGGAGACGGTAGGACATACATACGTTTGAATGCTACTTCTATTTCACTGTCAGTTTAAAAGAATGAAAATTAAATTTTAATTTTTTATTCTAAAATTATAGTATAATATAAATTTCATATATGTAAAATAATTTTATTAAAAACATCCTTAATACATTCGATGTGAAGCATGAACTAATCACATTGCTTTGATGAGGTGGTAGTCCACACATCCACTAACAATGTTATCATATTTATAGAAAATGGAATGTATAAACGTATTTGTTATAAAATAAATTAAAGAATAATAAATACATAATAAATATAATATATATCAAATATATAAAAAATTCCATCACAATTCCCATCCATGATTGGTGGTAAAGTTAAAAAGGAACAACATCATTTTGTAAGGTAGTTGTTCACCATACACATAAATGGTATGTTTGTTACCCATTAAATAGAAGTGTGTGTAAGTGTTGTTATAACCATTAATATAATGAAATATAATTTTTTTGAGGATAATTTTTTTATTATATAATTTATGAATAATAAGATTTGTGGAGTTGGAGAATGAATATATATCTAAAGTGCTTGAGGAAGGATGTTACCTATTCTTTCGGTAACTTATTTTTGTCTTCACCAAATAAATTAGTTGGAGGGATTTATTAAAAAAGTGTTCCTTATAAATTGAGTAAAATGATTTTGGGGATCCATTTGGGTAGTTAATATTCATGTAAAGGTGGCTCTATGGTGTGAGGAGGTGGGATATTTGGTGTCCATTTATAAGGGAGGGAGGTGACTCACTTGGTATTTTTTAAAACAAGTTAGGTGTAATTATGTTTTTAAGTAAAAAGACAAAAAAACAATAAAACTAAACAATATAATGTTTATGGGATAAATGGTGTCATAAAATTGGTGTTGGAAAAGTGGTTTGGTCATTTTGGCCCTATATGGCATTTAGTGCAAGGCCTGTAATTGACATTTATGATTATTTTAATTCCTAAAAAACTACATATTCCAAATTATTCTATTTGTTCAAACACCTCATGCATGAAGAAGGTGCATATTTTAAATGGAGGATTTTGGTGTCAGTCCTACAAATTTTCTCCTACTAGCATCACTCCAAGTTGAATGTATGTCTGTTTCATTTTAAATTTTTCATTATCACTTTAATACTTCATCAACATTTTTTCAAAATAGTCAATAACAATTATAGTCTAATCATAATATTTATTCCAACATATATAGAGTTCAACTAATGGTTAATGATCAGAAGAACTCTTATTCAATTGTCTTATTTGAAAAATAAGTCATTCAATATATACATAAAACTGCTGCAGAATTTAGAGATGGTTTGATACAATAAACTCCAACATCATATATAATGTCAATATATATTTTTGAAATATTAAAACTTATATTGGTTATCATTTTTCAAATCAGACAATGATGAGTTTGGGTTCCCTCTAGAGTTGGTCTATTTTTTGTCAAGGATGTTTCTATTAGAAATTAATGCAACAAATTAAATTCATCGGAACCTTCATCGTTCATCTGAACATAAGAACTATAAAGTGTTTTTTATCAATGATAATGAAAAATATATCAGCATCTTTAGTAAAATCATAGAACACAATTAGGTTACTGTATATTTATAACAGATTTTATTTGAAACCAAACAATCACAAAACATTACGGTTTCATTAATTACTATAAAGATAGATCAAACTAGTGGGTGTTCAAGAGTAAGGAGCGGCGTTGATTATAACCAGGTATCATATCATTCAATTTTTTCTATTTTTCTCTAAAAAATCAATATCACCTTACTAACATTCTTTTTAACATTTATTGATAGGTCCATCAAACTGTTAGGTCTTCTCCTGGGACATTAAATATTTCTACTTTATTTCATATGTCAACATCGATCATGTCTTCTACTAGGGTATATAACCGTTCTCTTTATCATGCTCTTACTTATTTCCGTTATTACAAATAAAATTCCTATAAATTAATGTATATTCTATTTATTACTTTTTTTAAAAAACTATTCTTTCAATATTGACCTCTATACTATTAAATGACAGTTACCCATTAAATCTCTGATTTGTGTTTCACTACGTATAATTACTGCAGATTCAAGCTTCAAATCATCTACCAAAATATTATATGTAAAAAACATTTTGTCAAAAGATTTAGATAATGAGGATTAACTTAAAGACTGTCTACATTTGTCGAGACAACAAGGCTACACCGATGCGTTCTACTGAATTACTCACCTGAAAGAAGGGAAATGTAAACAGGAAAACAGAAGAAGAAAAAACAGACTGAAATGTGATGCTGGAAACCAATGGTAAAAATACATGTTTACTATTTAATTTTTTTCATTGCTGTTTTTCAAATTACTATTTGAAGGGAAATAATTATTACATTATCTATAGTACTGAAAGATAATTTGTAATTTATGTTTCTCCATATAAAGAATTTAGTCATTTATTTATCCTATTTTCTATGTGTTCAATTTACATTGCCTGAATTATTATACTGTACAAAAAAGAAAAGTATGTTGCCTCCTATCATTATAATTTTATGTTTTCATACAATACATAAACATCATCTTGGTATGTATTATAGAAATTCTAGATTATTCACTATTATTTGAACACCATGTTTCAATGGTAATGGTTTGTAAACTTCTCATTTCATGAAATAGGTCACCCTATCATCCAATCCTATGTTCGGTGGACATTTCAAATAAATACAATTTAGTTTTATTTGACATACAATGATGTTAATCATTGTTATAATTTATCATCTTCTTGTTCAACATTTAGTTCAATTGTTAGGATGTATCATATAATTGGCCACTAACATGTAAAAAATATGCATTTCATTTGTAGGATGTATCAAAAAGGTGACATAAATATTACTTGTTTTATACCTCGTCATAAATGTTTCTTGTTTGTATACTTTATAAATAAACCATCTGCGTATACTGTAGAAAACATCCATATTAGTCACCTTTATTACAGCACAATGATTGATTTTTTTTGAGTTTGTTACTGTCCAGTATATTGTTTATTTCCCGAACATTCACTTCAATTACTACTACTTTTCTCAATTTAATTGTTAGATTGGATTTTCATATTTAAATATTCATTACTACTTATGAATCTATATTATTAAATTTTCATCTATACAGTGAATTTTCTAGACAATGAAGTCGAAGATATGTTTCAATGACCCATTTTTTCGAACACTGATCGAAAATCACATACCTGAAAAACATCGACAAAAATGGAGTTTATAGAGTATTATTTAATTATAGATTGGGATCTGATGTTTTTTACTCAAAATAATCATTCACCAACAATGGAAGGGAAGCAGGACTTGTATGCATTTTGAAATGATTTACAGACATCCTACATAGAACAGAAACTACTTTTCTTGTATCCATTCTATGTTCAAATTTTATTTTGCTGTGTTGAGATTTTTTCCCATTCTATTTCATTTATATATACCAATACTATCTGATTAAAATTTAATAAACTTTACTATTACTAGGTAACTTTTAAAAAAACCATTATATTATCAATGAAACCCCATTAATTTAATATGTCATGCATACGCATGGGTGAGAACTAGTATGGTCATAAAATTGGTGTTGGGAAAGGGGTTGGGACATTTTGGCCCTTAAGATTGAGGTTTAGTCCCTTATTATGGTTAATTTACCTTAATCATTGTAATTACTTTTAATCCCGGTCACTAATATTTGTGGTATAAAATAAAGTTTCTATTATTAGAATATAAATGTTATACATATTATAATAATTTATATCCACTTTTAAAAAAATCACATAATTAGGATAATTATGTTTATTCTTATACTGCAGACGAGACTACATACAAGGTTTTTAATGTAAAATTGTCCAAAAAGTTTCTATGTTTTTGTAAGTAATTTCAACTATAAATTTATTATAATTACCTAAATTGTATTAATATATGTATAATTTGTGTCTTTTTAATTTAAATAAAATTTAAATAATAATTTATCATTAATTATTATTTAGAGGAAAATGTAGTTTTTATCTAAAATGTAGTATTTATCAATATTCATCAAAAAATGAAACATCTCATAAAAATATAAAAACTTAACCCTATCGTAATCTTTACAATTTCCAACAAAAAAATAAGATTTTTTTATATATTAAAATTATAGAAGTTTCAAAATTCAAATATAAAATAGGTGCGCAACTAAAATTTGTCAAATTTCCTTTTATGAAAAATACAATTTTTAAGCATAAAATTAGATTTATTATCATCCTATGCTTATAAAATTTATTTTATGAGTATAAATTTTCATATTTAATATATGTCATATAAATTTCACAAATATCATTTTCTAAAAGTAATTAATTTAATTTATTAATATTTAACTACATTGTGATAAAAAAATAAAAAAAAATCCTTTATATTCAACTTGTTTATATTTTCAATTATAAAAAATTAAAAAACAATGAATTAATATTATATTTTTGTGAAAAATATATTTTCAAAAGTTACTTATTCATATTCATAACCTCCAATTTAATATCTAGGTCATATCTTATTATATTAAATGATAATAGTTTTATAATCTATTGTTGTTTGGTAAAACTAGGTTTTGAATATAATTCAAGCTATCAAATAATGTCGTTGTTGTGTGTATTTCAAGAAAACTATGTGTTTATTTAATTTCAAGCTATATCATATATAGAATTTATTTTAAGAATTAAATATATTGTATTGTATTTATATATTATGTTCCCTTATTCACTTTGTGTTGCGTGTAATACATGTTATCCAATACAGTGTTATTACTTTTGAAAGTCAAGAAGTTACACGTACCATGGTTTATAATTTGTTTTACACCAAATAGGGTTGGTTTTAATTATTTTATAAGGTAAATGGCCTATAATATTAATATAATAAACTTACTTTGTTGAAATAAATTCAACCTCTTAAAGAACTTATTTTAAAACCCTAAAAAATATTATGGGTTTTGGGGGATTCATAATGTATTTATAAAATTATTAAAATCAACATAATTTGACATAATTTTAATGTTAAATCATATATTTTAAATTCTAAACCATTTATTTGATTTATTACATCAGTTTTGGGTCGTTTGGATTTCATACTACATGCTTAATATTTATACGATATATAATTTTTATCTGAAAACCTGACTATATCAAAAAATTATGAAAAATTAATTGTTTGATAATTTATATTTTCTTATTAGAATAATAATACTAATTTATATATCTAATTTTATGAATATTTGAGATTTCACTTTTAAAATAACAATCACTATTTATTGAGAAATGATAATATTTTTTATGATAAGTTTTTTTGAATAATTATAGAAAATAAAATTTACTTCATAAAAATTATAAGACCATTTATATTTAACAAACATTATTTAATAATTATATTTTATTAAAATATTATTTATTTCAAATTAATTCACTAATAATAATAAATTATATGATTGGATTTTTCTTTTACGCGAAAATAAAACTTCTGTTTTATTGAATAAAAAAATACACTTTATAAAGTAATAATAATAGAGTTAAAATATTTTCATTATTCTATAAAAAATAATGTAAATACTCATATATCTAGGGTATTGATACATGTCCCATTAATAAAACAATAATCTTCCTAATATTAATATGTGTGATGATGGAATTTTCATTGGGTGGTTCAGTGAATGTGGTTTGGGTCGTGATATCGATGAGCTTCAGCTTCTCTCGTAAAGGGTTTTGATCATACTTATTTTGATGGATATCTTATTGTAATTTGTAAAAAAAATCCCAATTATTTTATCTCCCTTAGAATAGCTGATAAATGGTCTCCATATGGTATGATCCATCTAGTTATGTCCATTACATCTTTTGTTTGTTCCAATTGGATTTTTTAGTACCCTATATTTATATTAATCAAATGATCGCTATTAAGCATCCATATTATCAATGGTAATGATGTTAAAAGGACTTTTGAATCCTATAGGATATAATAAAAATATTTATATTCATTTTATTTATATATCCATATTATATAATAAGTCATTTAATAAACATAAATTGGAGAAGATTTATTTATAACAATTCTGGTCGTTATAGATGTCGTGTTTCCACACATAGTGGCTTACCATAGTGCTTCTATACATGTGAACCTTAAACTTTTAGACCCACGCTACCCATACTAGATGGATAGTGGGTTGACTTCCCACGTCGGTAATGGATACTGTCCACCTAGGTTGGCAGGTGTGGTTATGTCCTACATTTTGATATACACATCATTAAAATATAAAGACACCTTCCAATCCATATTCTATATGATAAAAAACTAACCTTATAATCTATTTTTTGATATTTAATGAAAAATTTTATTAAATTTTACATGTATTTTATTTTTTAGAACAATTTTTCATCCTCAATAATAATTGAAATGTTTCATATGAACTTAAGCAAAGTTCCATATTTATCTTATTTTGAAACCAGCAATCATATTGAAATCATCTTCCAAACAATTATTGGTACGAAATTAAATTCATTGGAAACTAAAATTACCCATTTTGAATTTGATGACAATGATAATAAATCAATATGTTTTTTTATTTCTCCACCTTATTGGAAATGCATAAAATGATGTCTTTTGTAGTTGTAACTTCAACCAAGTTTACTTAACTTCAATTTCTTCTCAAACAATTAAACAACACTTATCAAAAGAAATGATATTTCAATTAAAAAACCCAAAGTCTATAAGGGAAGAACAGTGTATAAAACATGATACATTTTACCTTGGCATCATAGAATTTAAAATTATATAATTTGATACCATTATCAACATTTTTTAAACAACTTATTTATAGTAAATGTTTTAGAAATGTTGTTTATAGATTTATTGCACAAATCTTTACAAAAAATTCAGAATGTACAAGTGGGAAACATATACCTCCATCTTTTTAGCTGAATACCAAATCTCTTAAGAAAATATGTTTTTCAATGTTATTCATTTATGAATTTTAGATTGATCATAATTTTCAATATATTTTGAGTAATTGAATGATGTAAATAATTTATTCTACCCCTCTCTAGATGATTCCACCTCCTTAAATTCCTTATATACTAGTACAAAAGCATTTGCATAGTGAATAATTAAGAACCTATTTATTCCATAGAAATAGCACTCAGGATGAAAGTTTCCTCTCATCATTTCATTTGCTGATGAATTGTAATTATACCTTGAATATTATAGCCTTTTCTTTTTATTAGATTGTGCATGTATCTATTAAGGAGGAAACCTTCTAGCTAATCTGTACACTCTTCCTCTATGCATTATTATTTATCGTAAGTTCTTTTTGTCCAATTGGATATAGTCTTATCATACTTACCTCTATTATTAAAAATACCTTGTGTACATCGAGATTAATTTGTTGTAGAATAAACATTTTTATATAGAACCTTCATCTTAACAGCTTTAAAAGATTCATTCTAAATCCCCACAACATTGGTGATGTCTTATTTCATCTTCTTCAATTCACATGAAGTTACAAGGAACATAAGATGTGTCTCGGATAGCTATTCCTCTTTGCCAACAAGTATTTCTTCAACATCATTTTCAATATTATCAAATTCTTGTAATTTGAAATGGTTATGTTTATTCTATTCATCAAGTTCTCAATCTTCCTCATCAGTATCATACTTTTCCATAGTTTTAATCTTTCCTTCTAACTCATCTATCATTATCTTATTTATCCATATTTTATTCTGATGATTCTTTACATTATTGATCAGTTTTTCTATTTTCAAAAGAGATATTTTCAAATTCTTTCCACACCTTTTTCTTTTCTATACTGAGTTTCGTATTGTCACCAAGAGTAGATAATTTTTTTAATATCCCTTCTAAATTAGTTCTCTCATCACCTTCAAATGAGTCTCTGTGTTTCCTGTATACTCCAATAAAGCACATATGATTAATTAAATATATTTCATCATATGACTCACTACATGATGAAGAAAATTAATCTGTTTTCTAATTATTTTATTTATCTTCTTGAATTAAACTGATTCATATGCTTCTTCCAAATATTTTTCAGATACATATTATCATCTTCATCAGAGTGTGTGTTATCATCCATCTACATTGGACAATTACCAGTAAAATGATGATTGTTATAGATATTCATTCACATTTCTTCTTATATTATATTTCATTTCCATTGGAGAATTTTAAAAAATATTAAAAAAATTCCATCATTTGAAAAAAGTCTAGTTAATTTCCCTCATCATCAGAATAACTTGATAATGGTTTTTCATTGATTTTAGTTTTACATGTTATCATGATTTCAAAGGCCATCTTATATATTTCTTGTTTCTTGAATACTGTAACTTTTCTCATTTTATATGATATGAAACTATTATGAAGCACATTCATTTATATATCCTCTCAATCATATAGACTTAAAATATTTTATTTGAATCTATCTATGAAATTTCCCATAAGTTTCTTTACAACAGTAGAGTCATCCATCTTCTCTCCAAAACCGGTAATATTACTAAAAATATTATTTACCCTTGTAAATTATTTTCAACCCCTTCATCATCAACAATTTTGATATCTTATAACTTTATTATCTAGATTTGAATATTGGATTATTTCAATTTAATATTTCCATCATAACTGTTAATCAGTTTATCAAACATCTCCATGAAAGTTTGGAGGCCCATAACATTAGTATATACCTTTTATGATATGGCCATCAAGATTGAATTCTGTTCCATTCCATCATCTTACATAATTATCATAACATCTTAAGTCATAGAATCATCATCTTTGGTAAGTGGGAAACCCATTGTTTTTTCATCTCTCACTTCTAGGATAATGGATTGAAGTTAACGAAGCATCATGTTCTTCTAGTCGTGACAGTCCATTCCATTAAAAGTAGTAATTTCGCGGATGTTCACTAAATTAAAATTATTCATTTCTCGGAAAATTATCATGTTATACTAAGGGTACGTAATGGTTTGATACCTATTTTATTGTCCAAGTATAATTTTTGTTCCACTGATAGGTGGTGAATTAGTTATAAATAAATTTTAAATATTATTTTACTTTCAATTCAACCCATGTGACTGATTAAAGTAATGATCCCTCGTATTTAATACTCAACCTCACTTTGTAAGATATAATTTCAATGAATGAATAAAAAATGAATTTAAAATTTTTGGTACAAATACATAATCCTTATCATATAGTTATTTCCTCCAACAAATATTCTTCACTATATCATAATGCGGATAAAATAATTAATGGTTAACCACCACCCCCACTAACACCAATATGAATCATGTTATGTCCCCAGTTCCAATCCTCCTTAAATAGTTGGTTAGACCCATCAACTATATCTTATTTATTGTGATTTTTTATAGCCCCAAATCACAATATTCAGTAAATATATAGACGCACAACTACAGCATTCACTTTCAAATGAATTGATCCACTATAGAAAGATAAATTGAAGATGCTCATCTACAAGCTTTCTATATCAAACTGGATCTTGTGCAACTACATGTACCGTTTCATTGATGTCAGTATTTGTCATACAATTACAATCACCTATATAAATCATTTCCCTCAGTACAACACTTCTCTGGAAATAATTATTTCTTCTAATGAAGACCTGGCCTCACTGAACAGTGAAAACACATGTGTGAATTCCTTGTAGATCACTGATGGAAATTGAATTTAAGCTTCTGTTTCAGAAAAAAATTACACTTGTTTATTAATGAATGTTTGTACTATTTTTTTCATGCACAACCAAAACAATTCACTTTGCACCATTATTTTTATTTACACGCACACTACTCTTTTTTTAATTTCACACAAACTGCCCTTCTTTTCATTTCACACAAACTATGACGTTCTTCATCATTTCTGAATGAACATAAACATTTTCCACTTTACACATTAACTTCACACACACACACACAATATTTATCTTTTTTTGTTCTCAACTTATGATGGGGATAACTTTATTTTCACACATTGAACATATTAAGATTAATCACAAAAAACCATGTGAATTCACTACATTCACAACACATCCTTCTTCATGTAATGTACACAAAAAAACTCAAATGGATCACAAAAACCAGAAGAATACAAGCATAGAATATAATTTTACCTTATTTGGCATTGTCGAACAGGTTCATCATGAAGCAATTTTAAGAGTGATATATACATATTAAAGGCCCATAGAACTCCTCTTATCCTTCATGTAAATGGAATGGTAGTGATTCTATCTCCATCACAAAATAGGTTCTCAGAAACTCAAACAAAAATCTTGTGATCACTTCTGTTGAACTTGAATGCCTGTAACATCCTTCTTAAATATAGAGCGAATGGAATACTCTATTTATTAATCAACTATCTTAAAATATCTCTCTCTATATGATGGGTTATAAAATCTCACCTATGAATGATATCATCCTTAGATATTTATTGAAAAATAAAACTGATATAGAACTACAAAAATCAAAGAGATCCATCAGTTTCACATTCCTTTGTGCTTTCTATCTCAGGTAACTCGCCCACTACAAGAAAACACCATCACAAAACAACTCATTTCCTCCAATAAATGTTTTATTTGGTCTGATATTAGTTTACACATGAAAATTATTATTCATGAGATTTATATCTCATTGGAGTCAACAAAAAACTCAAATGAAGCTTAGAAGACATGCCTGGATAATCCTTCGATGTTTCATATAGATAATTTCATGAACCAAAGAACTTCAAGGCTAAAGGAATAAGAAAATTTTGATGAGTGATTGAATGGACAAGAAACTGGCATCAGATGGCTAATTTTCTTTCCAAAATTTTAAGTGGATGAACAATGATAATAAAAATTTATCCCACATAGAAAGGACCCTCATTCAAGCTCTTATATATATGATAATATGTGTTGACACTGATGTAAAATTGGTTAATGGTCATCTCCCATGTTCACTGGAATCGCCTCATATCAGTGATCCCATCCACTATCATCCCACACCGCTATGTGGATCTCCACAATGCTGCTTTTATAATCCATCTTTCAGTCCTTTTCACCCATGCTACCCACATTGGCAGGCTAGGGTGTCGACTACCAACCACAACAGTGATTAAAATCCACCTTGTCTCATTGGTGTCGGTAAGCCCTAATTTTTGATATAAAGAACATTAAATAGAAATCAGTATCCCAAACCCATATACCATATCATTTAAAGACAACAATATAACCTATTTTATCATTCTTCATGTAAAATTTTCTAAAATTTTACATGGATTTTATTATTCTGAAAAATGTGTCATCCTCAATCATAATTGGCACATGTATTTTGAACTAAAGAACAGTTCCACAATAGTCATATTTCAAAATCCAAAAACTAATTTATATCATATTGAAAAAATATATTGGCAAAAAAAATTATTCACTAGAAACATCATTACCTACTTAAGTATTCGAAATAATCATATTTGACTGGAATAACATATTTATATATATATACACCACACATGGAAATATCAAATAAATAAAACTATATCTAATAATGATACAAAGTAAAAAATATATATAAAAAATTAAAACATCTCAATATATTTTATTAGAATATTATCAATTTTTTGAAAATAAAATTAATTAAAATTTATTTTTTTGAATCCAAACCAAAATATATATATTTTTATTTTCTAAAGTACTATAAAAATAAAAATTCCCTAATAGTATCATACTAAAATATACTATAATATTTAATTTAAATAAAATTAAATGGAATTCGGGTACTAAAATAGACTGTAACATAATATAGTAATTTATAAAAATAAACCAAACATTATACATGCATTCAAAAACTACACAAGTTTCTAAACCATGAGAAAATATTTCATCACATTTAGTCCCATTTAAATGATTAATAAAATAAATCAAAAATAAATTTTAAAGTCCTATAATGAATAATAATTCTATGAAATTGGAAAATTGAAAATATTTTATTTATAAAATAATTACAAAGAAAATATTTATAACTTAAAATAGTAAAAAAATATCTACACAAAAATATCTCATAGGGTTATTTCTTGAACACTTCACAGTTGAAGGAAAAATCAATCATAATTATATAATATTGTATCATTCTAATTAAAAAGATAGATTATCATGAATTTAATTTAAGTGCATTAATATTAATCACTATTTTCTTTTCTTAAAATAAATCATAAAACATTATACTGAAAATACTTTTCCTTCCTTTAAGAACATTTAAAATGAGTTTCAATTAAATTTTCAAATACCAATCATCTATAGTTCATTTAAAAGTATAATTTCACTCATAAATGATGTTTAAAATAATTCATTTTAATTAAAATAATTAATCAATACTTTAACCAATATAAAAATAATAAAAATTACTTTAGTAAAATTGAAATCTAATATACAAAATATTTTTTATTAAAACGCATTAGAATGTCTCACAATAATCCCCGATTACGGAAATCATTATTTTTTTAGGAAAATAACCTATAAAGGATACACTTAAAAGTTAATCACCTATCCTATACTAAAGTAAATAAAAATTTTAGAAATTTAATTATATAAAAAAATGAAAAAATGAAAATTATATTAGTTAAATAGATATATTTTTTAGTTATTATAGAAAATTATTAAGCTATATCCCACATACATCTCTAAATTTCATTCCTATTATATTTTTTTTACTCATTAAATAAAAAATATAACATCATAAAAATATATATTCAAGGAAAAACAATAAAATAGATATTTAAAATAATAATTAAATTAATTTCAAACTCAAATGAATCACTTTAATATTTACTTCTTTCACATTTTCATTAATAAATAAGTAGGAACACGCTCTTTACTTAAGGTGGTTCAATTAATATAAATCTCAAAATGATTCAAAAAATTAATCGAAAAAAAAATACAAGGACACATTATCCAACTTCTCTAAAATTTACTACCTATAATTTTCAAGTAATTAAAAACTATATAAATGACACATAGTTAAAAATAATAATGAAAATCAAAAAACCCAAAAATCCCATGGTATCTCTATAATCCACCAAAAATTTACTGTTCTTTCATATTTATTTCATAATTACTATGTCCTATTAACACTATCTCTTAGAGGTATTAGACACTACTTTCATAGATATGAAATGAAAAAAATTGTTTAAAAACCTAATTAAGATCATAATATTTTACTATAATTAGCATAAGAGATCAGGAGCACATTTCGGTCACGAGACACTAAAATAAATAATGCAGGGTAAAATGACTGATGTGGGATGATGGTTTTCCTATTTGGGATTTATAAAAGTTTATTGTTGATTTCTATTGAACATATCACATAAACCATTTAAACATAAAATATTATTAAAAAAAGAAACTGAACTACTATTGGAATTGAACCTATGAAAAAGAATCTCAATGGCCAAAAATGACATCCCACCATCATGATCCATATGAAAAATATTGATTTAGGTGATACAAACCCAAAAAAATTCCCAAACAAATACCCCAAACAAATACCTTAATAAAATAACCAATGATTACATAATTGAAAAATGAAATAAAAATATAAATTTATTCATCACTACTCAAGAAGACCTCCATCAGCTCTAAAAATCAAATCACAACTCTTATCTCATTATTTAAGGAATTATCATGTACTAGGATCCTACCCATACATGGATAATATAAAATATAATCTTCACACATCCATGATGAAATTCTTAGGGTGTAATTACATTGTAAAATGTTTTTGGTCACCACAAAACCACTAAATATATTCAACAATACAAGGTATATCATGTTCCATCATAAAGTAATGACGTTTCTAAAATAATAATCGTAATTATATTATCATTTAATTGTTAAAAATAAATATATTTTTTACATTGTGCATTAGTTTCCATATGAAATATAATCTGTGGTGGAAATCATCCATACTTTCTTTAATAAATTATCAAAATTAATGAATGTAGGAATGGGAAATAAATGATCATGTGATAGAGGATCATTCTTAAATGGAAATTAGAAAAATAATGATGTACCATATAAACACTGGCATAAGATAAATGAGACAACTAACAATGAAACATATGTACATCCATACAGTGGAAGGATACAACATATTATGTGCCATAAAAACACACATATATCTCTCCATAGGAACCTTCATCGGATATTCATATGTAATAATAAAGGAATATATAAAATGTATATAGAAAAATAATTTTTGTCTTCCTAGATAGATCATTATGAAAAAATGTGTATAATAAAAATATAAACAAGAAAATTAAATAACCATATAATTATGTTGGCATCAACAAAAAATCCATATGGTAACTGTATAATCATTTTTTAATTATATCATCATGCTACCATCCAGATTAAGGCAACATGAAAATTGAAATATAATAACAGTAATAACAATATTGAATCATTCCAATATTCTATATAAACACAATATAACATATATTATGGTTGATAAACAACAAAACAAAATCATGTTCATAAATAATTTTTATTAAGAAAATATTCCTTTAGTGGAATGTTATTTTTATAATTATTTTCACTCCAACTATTTTTGGATAGGATGGGATAATTATCAAATAACCCACAAAAACATTTTCCAAGATCTAGAGCAATAATTAATTTATCAAAATGTAATATATCATTAACCTAATATAGGAGTGACTTCATATTTTACTCCCTCCTCAAAAAGAAATTAAAAAATATTGAGCACCAAGGACTTTCTTTTGATGTCTTCTTTAAATAAACACCAATTCTATTGCCACTTAAAAAATCCATTTACTATAGGTGGTGTGATTTACATGTAGAATAAGGATAAATTGAAAATAGATTTTTCTAGGCCTACATTAAAATACAAGAATTTAATTATGGGGGATACATACATAAAACAAATTTATATAAAAATACTACATTTGAAATAAATATATAAAATAATAAGCAAATAATCTATTTAAAATTTATTGGTGGGAAGATCGTACTTCTAGTTGAAAAAAATTTATCAGTATATTACCAATAGGTACACTGTTATTTATATATTCCAATAACCTTATTTCTTATCCATTTAAAATTCTTCCAAATCCATCTTTAATCCCTTAAAACATTTAATATAGTTTTTTTATCCATTATATAATAAATAAAAAGTGAAATATAACCCTGAATAATGATTTTGATCACATTGCTACTGTAAAAATATTTATCACACTAATAAATGATATACTTCAGGATCTTATTATACATATACACTATAAATTTCTCCCTAACATATTGGAATGTGGGATTTTCAAAGCATGCATAACAATTAAAAGATCTAAATTTGTTGTTAGGTAGTTCCTTTTTGAATCCTAAACTAATATATGTCATTTATAACCAAATGATCACCCTCTATTAAGAAACCTCCATGTCCTATTCCCAATGCATCAAAATACATTATATACACATAACAGAAGTCATATAAAATAAGGATGAGTACTGTTTCAAACTAATGTTTTAACTCCATGAATGATATAAAAAAATATACATTCTATATTAATAGTATATCTCATTTTAAAAAATGAATCATTATTAAATATGGGCATATGAAATTATGAAAAAATCATTAATAATTTTTGAAAAATCATAAAAAACCTCATTCTTCAATGAACTTTCATGATATTTTGTTTAAAATAATTGAATATAATTTTTATAGTGCTAATTGATATTATAATTTTAGAAATAAAAATTAAAATAAATTTGTTTTCATGAAAAAAAAAGAATAATTTTAATAGAATTATATTAGTGTTGATTTGTTTGCATACTCAATAATATTTTCAAATATCAATTATTATTATGCCACAATGATGAATGAACCAATATATAATTAATAAATACTATAAAAATTGATTAATATAACAATGAAATATAGTTTTTATCAATGATATGAAAAATTTATAGACCATTAGTAAACCCAATAAAATATCTAAAACATAGACTATTTTAATATATATGAATTTGAATGATTCTTTATCAAGAAAGATCAATATAAAAAAGAGAAGAACCATAGATATTTTTTAACCATTCCTTTTTTATTCTACGGTTCAATACACCCACCATCCTATTCCAAAAATTTATTACTCGTAAATGGTTCACAAATTCATTCCATTACCCATCATCAATATACATTTGGTTTAAATCTCTTTCCCAATGAGACAATCTAAAAAATTTCACGGTGGCCATTTCCATTGATAAATTCAAGGTACACTCACCTAAATTTAATTATAAATTTATAATGTTTGTAAAATTTAGTACAGGTCAGTCTGATGTCACTCTGGTTAATAAAACCATCAAATACACTAGATTCATTAGGGAATGTGCGGTGTTAATTGATTTGTATCACTTTCTACTTTAG
This sequence comes from Viscum album, assembly GCA_963277665.1. Taxonomy (NCBI): domain Eukaryota; kingdom Viridiplantae; phylum Streptophyta; class Magnoliopsida; order Santalales; family Viscaceae; genus Viscum; species Viscum album. The sequence goes on along the minus strand of OY728167.1, from coordinate 435,807,176 downwards.
TCATATTTGGAATTAGAATATAATGTATCACTTTTTGATTATAAAATCATGGGATTTTAATGTCGTACATATGAATACTATAAAATGGACCTTATAATTCATGTTAACTCAATATTAAACTACTATTCCCATTTGGTTTTCCTTATAATGACTTCTAGCTTATCTCTTGGAGATTTATTCTCAGATGGAAATTTGAAAGTCTATTTATGTATAGATCAACTATGACATAATTATGATTATTGTTTTATTCACTTAAAAACATCAAATTTTAATATATTTTTATGTCTCTATACCACTATCAAAATCTATTTGTATTTTAAATGGGAAAAGGGGTTTTCTCCCCAGGTCATTTAAAAAAATCTTCCAACTATTATTTTTATTCTGTTATAGGATACTTTAACTAAAATTGAACTAAATTCATTTCTAGAATAACGATTTTGAAAACCCTAATTTGGGTAATCCTAAATAATAAACCAATGGGATTAAAAATGTAACACCCTGAGATTTTATGAGATATATTATTTTTAATTCCTTTGATCTTCTATTATACACTACACCCAGATTATCTTGTACTATACGCAACACTGCAATAGCTTGCAGTATATGCAACACTATTCTTGTCTTGTATTACATGCAATCGCGACCTACCTTGATAGCGTGTGTAGTACGCAATACCGGGTTTTATTAAACAATGATATATAGTTATAATATAATTATGGACAAGCCGTTATGAAAATTATTAACTAAATTTTGAATTTTATAACATTATTATTCATCTTACACATTTTCTAGAATATGGTATGGGATCAAAATAATTTTTTCGTGTAAAATATGTATTTTAAAAAAAATACAGTTTTCCCGCCTTTTGATGGTGCACCCACATTAAATATTGTTTTTGACATGACTATATGTTCAATTTGAAAAAATAAAATTCTTATTTAGAATTATAACATAAAAATTTTATTTCGATAAATTTTTCATATTATTCTGATAACATTCATATTTTAATGAATAGTAAAAACACGCTATATTTTAATTAAAAACAAATTTTTTTCATCATAATAATTTATATGGTTATTTTATCTTTTTAATTGGGTTTAAAGTGTAATTAGAATATATTTTTACCATTTAACCCAATGTTTTTCATTGGAATTAATTTCATTTTGAAATTGGATATAAACAAGTATCAATCTTTTGATAGTTTTTTTTCATGAAAACACGATATTTGTTTTGATAACGGGAATTAAATTTGAAAATAAATTAATGCCACTTATATGGTTTAAATATGGAAAAATATACATCAATTTTGAAGTCTGAATATCAAATAATTCTAAGTCTGATTTTTTGTAATTTTTCTGAAAAACATTAATTTTTGATGAATAGTGAAACCACTTAGTGGTAGTTAAAAAAACTGACATTTTTATTTAAATTTAATTTTACCACTTCAGTGAATTGAATTTCGAAAATCTGAGAGACAGGGTAAATATCAAGGAAAAAAATGCGGTTCAATGAGATTACAATAATTTTTGGTGAATAGTAACTTTTTACTTTTATTTACCACGGTTAAAAGTAAATCTGGTAATTAAGGGTAAAAATGATATTAATATTTACCCAACACATGTCCTAATTCTATTGGATAAGTGTAATTCGACCAAAAACAACATTAGGAATAAAATCTGACCATTTAGGCCCACTTGAATTGTATTAGGACATTTAATATTATTTTATTTAAAGAATAGTTAAAATAGTTAAAATCCATGTTTAATAACTAAAACATTTTTAATATAGGGTTATACATAAGATACATTCGACTATAAATATTAATTAGAAAGATAATAATATTTCCTACAATGTATTATTTTATTTATAATTTTTATACGTTAAATAATTTTACTTATTTATGACACAATGATGATGCAGTAATTATCTTATTAATGAAATATTGACATAATTGATATTATGAATACCCAAATAAATTTAATTTGAGAATTTTTATGAATTACACTAATTTTATTGGTTAATATGACATGTTATTATTGATTTAATTAACATTTTTCGAACAAATCATTCTCTTATGATTTTCACAAAAACCAATTACCAAATTGTGTCAAAATTGACATAAACTAGTTTTTAAAACAAATATTATATTATTAATTATTATTTTATTCCTAGAAATATACGGTTCGGCCAAATGAATTAGATAAGGTTATATATATTAATAATAATCAAATTGGGGTTCGTTTGTTTTTTTATAGTAAGTTTATTAACCTTATAGTGTAAGAAAACAAGAAGACATGGTACAAGTAAAATTATTTAACTTAAAGTTAAATACAAATGGTAAGGTTAAAATAGAAACATAAACTTGTCTAAATTCTATTGGACGAGAGTATTTCGACCCATCCCCACCTTAGATTCTAAATAAATCATTTTAGAGCTATTAAAATCTGAATATGACTTTATAATAAAATAATATTTTATGTTTTCCTAAGGTGCCCCTATCCTCCCTTATAAAAGGGCACCTCCTCCCTCTTTTCCACACACCAATTTGTGCCTTCAATAACGGCCCACCCCTACCAATTTCCATTCTACACTTCCATATAAACATCCTAGAGGTCCTGGTCTTCTTCAAAGACCATCTTTAGTGACCTAAGACGAGGTTAAGAAGAGGCGCTTCAAAGAACAGGTAATGTCCATTACCGATTCTTTCAACTTTAATTCTTCTTCTACTTCTTCTTCTTTAGTTGTTTCATTATGAAGTAATAACATCAGTATCACTCATATACTGATATGTAATTATAATTATGAAACAAACTTATTTCACCATCTATCCATCCTATGGAAAATGAAATCACTGCGTGTGCGTACGTACAGAATACCGTCTCCACGTCGTGGTGTAATTTTTTTCGACCACCACCTTACTTGGATGGATATAATGGTGTAAATAAATTACTATATATGATTATTTCAAAGTGATCTTGATTCCGAAATTTTATACATACACTTCAATAAAATTCCATGATCATGGGAATGAAATCATAGCTCGTGCGTACGTACGGACTACCGTCTCCACGACACGATGAGATTATTTCTCCGTGTTAACCAATCATGAATGATTATAAAGTATATATAATAAGTAATCATGAAATATATGACATAATAATTATAATGTATTTATGTATATATATATGAATGTCATCTACTTAATTCCATTCAATTCAATAAGGAAACGAAAACTGCGTTCATGCGTACGTACGGCCTACCATCTCCACAAACGGTGTATTTCGTTCCATTTATCGATCTATCATATATATATGAATATGCTTAATATATATTACCTATAAATCATGTTTTACATTCTGGAAATATGTAAATCAGGATATAAGTAATAATATCATGAACAAAAAGTCCAAACATGTACGATAAATAAAATGATTTTACCCAAAACGATGCTTTAACATGGAACTTACAAAAGAACAAGTAATATAAAGTCCTAAGTGAACCATATATGATATCATAACAACGAATATGATTCTGTAATAATTCAATTTCATTATTTAAATCATTATACAGGAGGTTCGGATATGTACGAAGCATATCGGACCTAAGGTAAGGGATAAATTTTCAATCTCATTTTTATCAGAGATTGCTTATACGTAAGTATTTACTGGGGTTACGTTTATCATCCATGACCATATTTTCTAAAAAAAAAATCATAAAATGTTTAATATTCTTACATGTATGTTTAAAGTCATTCTTACCCTTTATTGAATTTTTACCGAATTGTATGGATGGAATCTTTCCTTTGGTTACCATATAAGGTACTTTTTGACTTTTCGGACAAAAGTACGAGGAGAATGTTATTTTTAACTTATACGGCATGAAAATATTTTTATGGTTTCATAACGCCTAATTTTAATAAAGCTTCCTCTAGGATATTTCATGATTATTTTCAAAAAAACCCTTTTATTTTAAAATTTAATGGAATTTTGTGAAATGAAAATGATTTTGAAGAATAAAGGATATTTTCCTCAAGATTTCATTTCAAGTGTTTTATCAAAAATATTTTACATATAAGATGACATTATTTCATATGTGTATGTTTCAAGTATAATGTCTCTAGTATTTACATGGTTTCACATTTCTTATGATGAAATTATATCCATTTATTTAATATGGATTATGTTATGATGGGATGATGTTTATGAAACCCATTTTATTCATTAGGTTATGATGAATGATTTATGTTTATGTTGTGGAACAAGTAAGAATGATTTTATTATGAGATGGGTGGGACCTATATCTCCCTCTAATGCATTGGGTAAAGATTTATATCTCATGATATAGACATGGATATAATGGTATGTTAATCCGGTTTGGTGATACAGGATTGGAATGAGGAGTGAACTCGATTCAGAAAGGGACTTTGTCCACTAAGATGGTCTTAGAAGCAATTCCTTGGAAACTATGGAAATCATAACATGTGATGAATGGTTTCCACAATTACATGATTTATTACCATGCTATTTTATCAAGATTTATGTTCCATTATGATACAAGCCTTACGTATTGCATGATGTATGTCTTTGCTCATGATTTTGATATTTAATCATTATGTTCATGTTTTTAAGTTCAAATGTATATGGTTTGTTTTATTTTCTCCATGACTACCCTTACTGAGAATTTGATCTCACCCTTTATATGTTTTCTTTTCCACAGGATATAAAGAACGGTTTAAGGTAAGAAAAAAATGATGATCATTATTGGAGATGTTGAAGATCTTTCACCATGATTAGAAGATTATATTCCGAGTTTCCAAAGACACTAAACTATTACGGTCCTTTGGTGTATGTTTTTGTTATGTATTAGATATTCCTAAAAAGTAATGTAATGTCCATGTATGTTATGCATTGTGTCTCTATAGTTGGTATCAAAGGAAAGGTTTAGTTAACCTTTGGAAACTAGGATGCGAAAACATTAGTGAAATCCCTAGAGATATTTCTAAGGTTTGTCTAGGGATGTCCCTAAGGTATTGTATAAGTATAGGTTATAATCCTAGAATTATGGTAAAGATCTTATAATTAAACATAAGATGTTATATATTGAAGGTACTCCCCCTTTATTATGTTTTTTCCCTAGCATAGTATTTTCCTCTCACACTATTATTTTTGGTTTTTAGACGATGGATGGAACCCGAAGGAACCATGTTGATCAATGTAATGGAAAATGCAATGATTTTCTTCCTGACCAAACCAATGTCATAGGAGATTGAGTGAACAATCTTATTTTTATACTTACATAAGCTATGAATCATTCTGGACGTCAAAATGAGCAGAGAAAGGAGCAACATTCTGTTGAATCCTTCATGAGGCTACGTCTACCTTCTTTCAGTGGGTCTTCTGATCCACTTGTTGCTGAGCAATGGATCACTACAACTGAAAAGATATTTTCAGTTCTTCAATTTTCTGAACATGATATATTCATCTTAGAAGTATATCGTTTGGATGGTGATGCTGATCAATGGTGGAATCTTATCAAGAATACAAGGCAAATAGATGAAATTGAATCCATGGAATGGGACGAGTTCAAGAACTTGTTTTTCAGTAAGTACTTACCTCGTATTCTTCAAACAAAGATGGAAAAGTTTTTTCTTGAGCTTAAGAAGAAGGATGATGAATCTGTTGGTATATACGAAGATAATTTTACAAGACTTGCAAGGTATGCATCTGGCTTTATCATCCAACCTGAAAGTAAAGTTGATCAATTTTGCAGTGGCTTAAAACCAAGACTTTGAAGGGATTTAGCTATAAAAGACTTTAGTAGCTATGATGAAATTGTGCGTTGTGCTATCAAGGTAGAACTGGAAGTTGGTGTAAAATATCCATCTCATGGTTTTAACAAGTAATGAATGATGGAGTTCAAAGAGAAATCTCAGAAAAATGGTGAAAAGGAGATGAATTTTTCTTTATGCTCAATGTGTGGAAAAAAGAATGGTGGAGATTTCCTAAAAGGTACTAGAAAATGTTTTAAGTGTGGAAAATAAGGTCATCGAGCAGTTGATTATCGAAGTAATGGGAAAAAGGTTGCTAATAATGTGAATAGAGAAAAGACTACATAGAACTCTCCACCAACACTTCAATGCTTCAAGTGCAAGTAAATAGGGCATTATGCTAATAAATGCCCTAATCTACGGGTTAATGATGATCAACATGTGCAACCTCATAAGGCAAAGGATAAAGGGAAGTCTCATGCGATCACTATATGTGATGTTGAGTATGAAAATGATGCTGTGAAATGATTAAGTGTTTATGTAATGGGATTTCCATGTAGTATCATGGAATCTCATTTACGGTATTGTGGAATTTTGGAATATCTATGTATTGGTTTTCAATAATTATATGGTACTGGTAACTATGAAAAAGTAATTGAAATATTTTTTGGAAATCAGATGAAATGCGTATAATGAAGGGATAAGGAGAAAATAATATGATAGTAATCACGAACTCATGACTAAAATAAGGACAAAGTGATATCATGGTTTGAGTATATATAAATTTTGGGATTTTGGTATGTGGAAAGAGTTAACTTTTGATAGAATTCATGTTTTCACTAAGGTTAAATGGGTATTCATTTTTTTCAAGAGTATAAATGATTAAGGTATTCACATGATTGGAATGTGATCAACAAGATATATCAGGGATAAATGATGGTATTCACATGCTTGGTAGATGACATTTTTTGTTATTGTTTTATTTATACTATAATCTTGGAAAGAAGTATTTTGGATAAGCCTAAAGATTTGAAATGGATTAAGTTGAACATAAGTTAGTTTAAGGATAGAACAGTTTTCAATATTATCGATGGAATGTCATAATGATGTAATTTTAGGAAAAGGACAACCTGTAGGACGGGTGATAACCCATCACATCGGACAAGACTGTGGGAATCAAACCCACAACCGAAGTGCGACAGGCCATTATTTCCTACCAATGGCCTACAGGAAATCCCTAGTTAGTAGAAACTAGTTTTGTTTTATTAAGCGGTATGATATGTGAAGTATAAGTTCATTTTTGGAATCGTATATGATTAACCTCACCATAGATGGACTTATGTATATTTGATAAATTTTTCTAACCGTTTTATTGAAACAGATCGAATGACCCATCATTCTATCACATGATCTGTTAACACTTCACGAATAACAAATTCAACTTGATTTATTTAAGAGATGAAGTGGAAATTGTTCAAATCACGAACAACGTGGAGATTGTACCAAAATCAAGCAAGTATTTCTTCTAATTCAAAATTTTCAACTTTAGGGAAATCATATTGAAAACCAAAAAAGTTTTCCTAGTGCTCTTATATCTGATGAATAAGATGGTACCTTAGATCATCACAAATTTATGGCTTTGTGATTAATGGCTTTTTCATAGCCATTTTCTCTACCACTCTCCATTAGAACTTGATGGTTCGATTTTCTTCCATATCCATATTTTCACCTATGTTCTCCTATATGGAAACCCAGTGATGAGTTACTTTGGGTAATCGTTATATTTCATACATTGGTTTTTAAAATTTTGTTTTAGTATTCCTTTTTACGATGTGGGTTTCTATGAATAGTAAACGATTTATAACCCTAACGAATTTCAAGGACGAAATTCATTTTAAGGGGGGTAGAATGTAGCACCCCGAGATTTTATGAGATATATTATTTTTAATTTCTTTGATCTTCTATAATACACTACAACATGATTAGCTTGTACTATACGCAACACCTCATTAGCTTGCAGTATATGCAACACTATTCTTGGCTTATATTACACGCAATCGCGACCTACCTCGATAGCGTGTGTAGTACGCAATACTGGGTATCACTAAACAACGATATATTGTTATAATATTATTATAGACTAGCCATTATGAATAGTATTAACTAAATTTTGAATTTTATAACATTATTATTCATCTTACTCATTTTCAAGAATATGGTATGGGAACAAAATAAATTTTTCGTGTAAAATATGTATTTTTTAAAAATTGTAGTTTTCCCACCTTTTGATGGTGCACCCACATTAAATATTTTTTTTGACATGTCTATAAGTTCAATTTGAAAAAATAAAATTATTATTTGGAATCAGAATATAAAAATTTAGTTTGGATAAATTTTTCATATTATTCTGATAAATTTCATATTTTAATGAATGGTAAAAACATGCTATATTTTAATTAAAAACATCTTTTTTCATCAAAATAATTTATATGGTTAGATTATCTATTTAGTTGGTTTTAAAGTGTAATTATAATATATTTTTACCATTTAATCCAATGTTTTTCATTGGAATTAATTTGACTTTGAAATTGGATATAAACCAGTATCAATCTTTTGATAGTTTTTGTTTCTTAAAAACACGCTATTTGTTTTGATAACGGAATTAATTTTAAAATTAATTAATTCCAATTCTATGTTTTGAATGTGAAAAAATATACATCAATTTTGAATTTGAAATATAAAATAATGCTTAGGCTTAATTTCTGGTATTTTTCTGAAAAACTTCAGTTTTCGATAAATAGTGAAACCACTTAGTGGTAGTTTAAAAACTGAATTTTTCATTTAAATGAAATTTTACCACTTTAATTAATTGAATTTCGAAAATCCGAGAGACACGGTTAATATCAAGTACTAAAATGTGGTTCAGTGAGAAGAAAATAATGTTTGGTGAATAGTAACTTTTTACTTTTATTTACCACAGTTAAAAGTAAATAGTGTAATTAAGGGTAAAAATGATATTAATATTGCCCCAACACATGTCTTAATTCTATTTTATAAGTGTAGTTCGACCAAAAACATCCTTGGGAATAAAATTTGACCATTTAGGCCCACATGGATTAGATTATGACATTTAATATTAATCTATTAAAAGAATAGTTAAAATAGTTAAAATCAAAGTTTAATAACTAAAATGTTTTTCATATAGGGGTATACATAAGATAAATTAGACTATAAATATTTATTATAAATATAAAAAATTTTCTACATAATGGTATTTTATTTATAATTTTTAGACTTTAAATCATTTAATTTATTTATGACACAATGATGTTGCAATAATTATCTTATTAATGAAATATTGACATAATTAATGTTATAAATATCCAAATAAATGTAATTTGAGACTATTTATGAATTCCACTAATTTTATAGGTTAATATGACATTTTTTTATTGATTTAATTAACTTTTTTGGAACTAATCATTCTGTTATGATTTTCACAAAAAACGATTACCAAAAAAGTGTCAAATTGACATAAAATAGTTTTTAAAACAAATATTATATTATTAATTCTTATTTTATTCCTAAAAATATAAAGTTAGTCTAAATGACTTAGATAACATTATATATATTAATAATAAACAACTTGGGGTTCGTTTTTTTTTGTTATAGTAAGTTTATAAACCTTATAGCGTATGAAAACAAGAAAACACGGTAAAATAAAATTATTTAACTTAAATTTAAATATAAATGATAAGGTTAAAATAGAAACCTAAACTTGTCTAAATTATATTGTATTAGAGGATTTAGACCCATCCCCACCTTAGCTTCGATATAAATCAATTTGTAGCTATTAAAAACCGGATATGACTTTATAATAAAATAATATTTGCAGTTTTCCTAAGGTGTCCCTCTCCTCCCTTATAAAAGGGAACCTCCTCCCTCTCTTCCACACACCACATTGAGCCTTCATTCTGGGCCAACCCCTGCCAATTTCCCTTCTACACTTCCCTAGAAGCATCCTAGAGGTCCTGGTCCTCTCCAAAAGTCCATCTTTAGTTCCCTAAGCGGTGGTTAGGAAGATGCGCTTCAAAGAAGAGGTAATGTCTGTTACCGATTCTTTCAAGTTTATTTCTTCTTCTACTTCTTATTATTTAATTGTTTAATTATGAAGTAATAACATAAGTATCAATTTTATACTTATATTTTATTATATTTATGAAACAACCCTATTTCACCATCTATCCATCCTATTGAAAACGAAATCACCACGTGTGCGTACGTACGGCATACCGTCTCCACGTCGTGGTGTAATCTATTTTCGACCACCACCTTACATGTATGGGTATAATGGTGTAAATAAATAACAATATATGATTATTAAAAAGTGATATTGGTTCTGAAATATTATTCATACACTTCAATACAATTCCACGATCATGGGAATGATATCATCGCTCGTGCGTACGTACGGACTACCGTCTCCACGACGCGATTAGATTCATTTTCCATGTTAACCATTCATGAATGATTATAAAGTGTATATAATAAGTAATCATGAAATATATGAAATAATAATGAAACTGGATTTATGTATATATATGTATGTCATCTACTTAATTTCATTCAATTCAAAAAGGAAACGAAAATAGCATTCATGCGTATGTACGGCCTACCGTCTCCCTGAACGGTGTATTTCATTCCATTTATCAATATATCATATATATATATATGTATATTCTGAATATATATTACATAGAAATCTTGTTTAAAATTCTTTAATTAAGTAAATCTGGATATTTGTAATAATACCAAGAACAACAAGTCCAATCATGTATGATAAATAAAACGATTTTACCCAAAACGCTGATTTAACATGGAACTTACAAAAAAATGGGTAATATAAAGTCATAAATGAACCATATATGATATCATAACAATGAATATGATTCTATAATAAGTCAATTAAATTATTTAAATCATTATACAGGAGGTTCGGATACGTACGAATCATATCTGACCTAAGGTAATGGATAAATTTTCAATCTCAATTTTATCTGTGATTACTTATACGTAAGTATTTACTGGGGTTACATTTATCATCCATGATCATGTTTTCTAAAAATATTTTAATAAAATGTTTAATATTCTTACATGTATGTTTAAAGTCATTTTTACCCTTTATTTACTTTTTACCACATTTTATGGTTGGAATCTTTCCTTTGGTTACCATATAAGGTACTTTTTGACTGTTCCAAAAAAAGTACAAGGAGAATGTTATTTTTAACTTATACGGTGTGAAAGGATCTTTATGGTTTCATAATGACTAGTTTTCATAAAGCTTCCTCTACTATATTGCATGATTAGTTTCAAAAAAACCCTTCTCTTTTAAAATTTCATGGCATTTTGTGAAAAGAAAATGATTTTGAAGAATAAAGGATATTTTCCTCAAGATTTCATTTCAAGTGTTTTATCAAAAATATTTTCCATCTAAGATGACATTATTTCATACATGTATATTTCATGTATAATGTCTCTATGATTTACATGGTTTCAATTTTCTTATGATAAAATGATATCCATTTGTTTTATATGGTTTATGTTATGATTGGATGATGTTTATGAAACCCATTTTATTCATTTGGTTATGATGAATGATTTATGTTTATGTTGTGGAAAAAGTAAGAATGATTTCATTATGAGATTTTTGGGACCTATATCTCCCTCCAATGCATTGGTTAATGATTTATATATCATGATATAGACATGGCTGGAACGGTAATTTAATCTTGTTCAGTGATACAAGGCTGGAATGAGCAGTGAACTCGATTCAGAAAGGGACTTTGTCAACTAAGATAGTCTTGGAAGCAATGACTTGGCTACTATGGAAATCATAACAAGTGCTGAATGGCTTACATAATTTCATGATTTATTACCATGCTATTTTATCAAGATTGATGTTCTATTATGATACATGCCTTACCTACTACCAAGATTTATGTATTTGCTCAAGATTTTGATGTTTAATAAATATGTTCATGTTTTTAAGGTCAAATGTATATGGTTTGTTTTATTTTCTCCATGAATACCCTTACTAAGAATTTGTGCTCACCATTTATGTGTTTTCCTTTCCCCAGGATATAAATAAAGGTTTTAGGTATGAAAAAAAGGAAGATCTTTATGGGAGATGTTGATGATCTTTCACCAAGATTAGAAGATTATATTCCGAGTTTCCAAAGACACTAAACTATTAAAATCCTTTGGTGTCTGTTTTTTTTATATATTAGATATTCTGAAAAATTAATGTAATGTCCATGTACCTCTGGATTTGGGTCTCTACAAATAAGGTGTAAAATCCTCCCTAGTAAAACCCTTGAAAAATTCATAACCCCCTAATTGATGCCTCTCATTTACTCCCTTCATGTAATCTCTATTTTTTTCTAATAATGGAATACCTTTTCTGGTTTTTTTATGAGAACCTATTTCAGCCCCTTTATCTCCTCTTAATATTATGATGGTTTATTCTATGATTTATCAACACTCATAAAAAGATTGAATTTTTATTTTATATTAGTTCCCTCTGGTTTATATATGGAGAATGAGGCAGTCTGAAGAGATGATTTTATCCAAATGTTGATCCCCATTATTTTATTAAATGAGGACATCGCCACGGACTTATGTGAATATAGGGATACTAAGAACCCTAGGAAAATACATCTCAAAACATTTATTCTCCAAAAATATCACATATAAGGTAATGATTTGTTTACCCAAATCTATATAATCACCACTTCTGATAACACTAGTGCATTGAAAAAATACCCCTTCCAATAAGGATTATAATTAAACTTATCAATATATAAAATTATGTTTCAAAATTTTAGAGTTATTTAATGTTATTTATGTTTTCCAATGAAAACCTATATGAATAACTACTTAATCATCTATTTGATCCTTTAACATATGACAACCCATGAAAAAATAACAACCTTCTCTATCGAAAATAAATTTATAGTCTCACCAATAATGATTCAAATAAAAATTTTCCCATTTTAAATGTTTTTTAGATTTTTAAATTTTTAACTGATTCATAGTTTCTTCACATATAAATTCATTATTGTCCCTATGTATATTGTTTAAATAGAGTATGGTTTATCATAGTTTTGTAAAGATAAAAAATTTAGTAGAATCTAGAAAATCCTTATAAAACTGAACTATGTCTTGACGTCTGTTCCTAATGAATAAATTATTCAATTATTTCCTAGAAAACTCCCTCCTCCATGCCACATTCTCTCCCTAGTCAATATTTAACTTCTTTCTGAATCTAAAGGCCCCCCTAATAATACCTATGCTAAATTAACCCAAGAGAATTGAGCTCTTTATATCTATGATTAGTCAGTTCCTTTACCCCTATGGAAACATAGGATTTTTATATTTATGTCCCACATAATAGTGAATAATTTGGGATTTAATATCTTATTGATTCAATACATATCATATAATCATCAATTAGTTTAGTATTCCATATAATTAAAAATTACAAAAATTGACGATATGCTGAATTTGATTCAATCAATCATTTTACTACAATCTATAACTACATCTCCCCCTTACCCACTTGGTGTTTAACCATGCATTCTCATTTTATAGTTTCCGAAATAATAATGGGAACATGGAGATTCTCCAATTTTCATTGATGAAATTTCCTCGAATGGTTAAACCTATATGGTCCCAAGCCTCATTTTCACTTTGAGAAACATACTATTGAAATATTTAGAATTTATAAATAATACAGTTCATCATATTTAACTATGGATAACAATAGTCTATATCATTTTATTTTGATACATTCCTCCACATGGGAGTGTGTAGAAATAGGTTAAAATTTGTAGAACAACCCCTTTAGGAATAAACCTTATAATAACAACCCAATCTTCTTGCTAGTATATATATGGATCTTCATGTAGGTATTACATAACATCTATATTGAATGTAATTATTTTTTTCCAATCCCTTCCTTTTGTTATTTTACCATAAGTAATATATTTGAAAAATTTATACTACCATGTCAGCCCCTTGAATGTGACCAATGATAATAACTCATTTGGAGACATTCCCTTTATATGATGATTGAGATATTCATTGAAATATTTTAGTCTGGATAGTTGATCAGCCACTTGATTCTCAACCCCATTTTTTATTTCATCTTGTTATTAAATTTTAATAATATAAATTAAAATTTAATTTACCATTTATTTGGTTTCTCCCATTACATAAAAAAATTAAATGTTTAGTGGTTATTATAATCAATCACCTTGTTTTTTATGAGGTATGACATAAATGTTTCCACAACACACACTACTTCCATTATATCCTTCTCTATTGTTGAATTATTGAGTCTTACTCCATTCAATAAATTTATTTTATAGTAAATTACATATTTTATTCATTCTATCTTCTACCAAATAACAACACCAATAAAAATCAACTAGAATAAAATATGATTTTTTAATGTTGATTCAAATCATTTGTTTTCATTCAAACTGAAAAAACCAACTCACTTACACATATATTAAAATATTTTAGGAAATTTTCATCAAATTTGAACATGGGTGCATTTTCCATATGTGAGTACAATGGTCTTATAAATTTTGAGAAATCCATAATAAATATTCAATAAACACCAAAATGACGGAGGAAGATCCTAACTTATTTTCTAATGTTGTTGGTGGTAGTGATGATATTATATAAATTTTTTCATTATCCAATTCAATTATATATTTTTTTATTCTATAACTATGTAAGATTATTTCAATCACCATGAATTTATATTTCTCTCAATTGTCTTCAAAAATTTTTTCCCACCCAAAAAACTATCACTTTTAATATATTTTCTGAACAATCATCAAATATAATCCCACTGATAGAAAATTCTTACATTATCCCATACATAATTATTTATAACATGCCTTTGAAAATTTCCATAATATTTCTTTGAAAGGTATAAGTTAATCCACACAACCAAAAATCATTCTTATTTATGAAAATTCTTCTTAGTGACATCTGAATGTTGTCATTCAGTTATAATTAGGAGAAAGGGAACGTGGTCGTATCATAAATAGCCATATTGAAATAATATGGTGATTTATCTAGTAGTATTTTATGATTATTATTAACAAACTGTATAGTTAAATGATATTTATTATTTTCTTTTTTGATATTTTTTAATCTATTAATCGTCACCTTCTAGTTATAGTTCTTAATAAAATCTGATAAATTTTTACTTTTTATCACATTAATACAACCTTTCATAGGAAAAAAAAGTTGTATGTCTCACCTAAACCCTATAAAAATGAGATAGATTATCCCAACATCAAGATATTTTATTATATCACTCTAAACCATTTCATGTATATTTAAATTGAGTCTTATATGCCACTCAAAAATTTGATTGACCTCATTATCTATTATAATTTTTTGAATAGAAATTACATGACATATCCCTTTAATATAATTTATGGTCTATGAAAAAACATTATTATTAATTCTAAATACATATAAAAACATTTATTACTTTATTATATTCTTGTTCATAACATAATATTCCATATAGTGTCTATTTTCACCTAAATATGCATATTTCATCCAAGAATGTGATACCTTAAAATTGAAAACCTGGTATATTATTAATAGAAGTTTGAAATACAATCCTTTAATTATCTTTATCCTATTATAATATTAAAAAAAATATAAATGATAGTTATATTAACTATTTATGAAATTTACTAATGATTCAATATTATGTCTACCATATTTCTATTGAATTCCACTGGCTCAGCCTATTCATTCTCAAGATGATTTTGTGACTCATATTTCTAATACCAATCAATGATATAAAATAAAAAAGTTATATAAACCGTATATATTCTTCAAATATTATAATAAATTCATTATCACATTGTTCTATCCAACCTAAAATGTATGTTTCCCTTAGGGAACATCTATTAAAAATCCTTATGTGGTTAAAAAAAATATTCTTAATATAATATCCAATTCATTATTACATTCTATATCCAATAATAAGAATTTAGTTGGAATAATAATATTTCTATACCTTACTAGTATATCTCAAATTTTTCTAATTGGATAAGAGTGATATATTTTCCTGTAATAATGCCATAATTATTGGATTAATATCTACATTTTTTGATATCTTAATAAATTATTGGAGGAATAAAGTTGATTATAACTTCTAAATCAAGATGACCTATATAATTTCCATAACATTAAATTCTCATAAAATATTAAATCACCTTTTATACTTTAGTTTTTAATTCTTGTACATATATATCAATATTCTATAAGTTTCATAGTTGTTGAATCACCTAGCCTCATTTTGTATGAAATGATGTTCTTTTTGAATTTTTCATTTGATTTAATGCTCACAAGTTCTTCTAAAAATTGAATACTCACTCTAATTATTTAAATATTTAAAGAAACATCCTAAAACAAGTGACTCAGTGTTTATTTAAATTTCATTCTCTTTCATGCAATGGTTCACTTGTGTCAACATCTTTCGCACGACCATTCTATATAATATAAATCAATCTCACATGAAAAAATTTATTTCTTTTATAATTTTTCATTACCAATTGAACCTTCTTGTTTCTCCCTCAGCATAAAACTACTATGTTTTTATTCATGATATTCAAATTCATTATTTTTTCAATATCTTATTAAAGTTGTATATCTTTCTATTTATCTATCCCTTTGATATTTTCTACTATTTGCGCTATGGTATTTTTCCATTTTTTTGTTAAGATATCCTGATTAATAATTTATTATTTATCCACCCCAAACTCTCTAATTAAAAGATCCTTACTTGGTAAAGAATTTGAATTTCCATGTAAATGGTTTTTAAATATATGGGAATTTTATGAGTCCGTGAAAATT
Source organism: Viscum album (assembly GCA_963277665.1). Lineage (NCBI taxonomy): Eukaryota > Viridiplantae > Streptophyta > Magnoliopsida > Santalales > Viscaceae > Viscum > Viscum album. The sequence goes on along the minus strand of OY728167.1, from coordinate 435,790,456 downwards.
GACAGTGCATCATTCCGAGGCCCGGAGTGCCTGAAATCATTTTCTGATGTTTTGTTCGGGTACGTTCAGAAAAAGAATGGGCGGGGTTTTCTACCATTTGAACTGGTGCTCGGAATTAAAATCTGAGGGAACCATTTCACTTGCAGCACCGATACTCACTTAAGAATACTTTCGCCTCGATGGTAGTTGGTCGAGGGTGAAAGTTTGTTTTTGTGTTTTTCATTGAAATAATAAAATAAATTAAATGCATGTTTTATTTTATTTTATCTATTACAACCACCCATGAGGAAGTTAGAGGTGGGTACCACCACACCTTAACCTCCTATGAGAGGTTATGGTGGTGGGGCCCACCCAAACCTAACCTCCCACGAGAGGTTATAGTGTGGGAACCACCCGGGACTAAACCCCCTAATAATGGTGGGAGTGGAAAACCACTCAACTCCCTTATAAATATTGGAGTGCCTCATAACCTCCTCCACTTTTACTGTGCCAATGCATATAATTTATTATGACAAATCCTACCAATTAATTAATTAATCCAAGACATCATTTAATAACTTAAACCATTTTGAGATTTGTGTCAGCAATTAAATATTAGATAACTTAATCTATTATTTTGGCATGGCATTTTCATTTTGGTGGGTCTTGGGAGAGGGGAGATCTTGAGATAAATAAAGTTCTCCAACGAAGAACTTATTCTCCCAACAAAGAATACTCTCCCAACGAAGAATGCTCAACTGATGAAGAATGACCTCAACCTCGACTTTCTTCCTATGAACCTCCTTCGATGTAGGACATGTTCATCTACAACGAATCGACGTCCTCCTTCTGGTTCCACCACTAACAAACAACGAAAAAGGTAGGGATTTTATTGAGGTATGATATTATTCCCTTGATACATTCCTTCTAAAACAATTAATGCGGACCAACTTATTATCAAGTTGATCCGCATATGTTTTTCCTTACTGGTTGGGAATATATTATTGACGAGGGATTATGGGAGTTTATGTTCATGATGAACCAATTTCTATCACCCTAAACGTGGATGGTGTGAGCCAAACTAACATGGATCGATCCCCCACTGATCTTCATTGTGGTGTTCATCGAAACGGTGATGAAGGCAACATTCGCGCCACCCGCAGCCTCCGAAAACTGTGCCGCCACGCGCGGCATTCTGACTACCTGTTGGACTGTGGCCAGTGCCCCGGCCCTCGGCACCCTGGCCGCGCCGCCCAGCTGGCCGCGCTGTGCCGCCCCGGCACCCTGGCTTTTTGAGCCCTCGGCTAAACCCGCGCTCTTCGCGGCTCCCCGGCCGAGCCGACCTCACGCACCCTCACGGCGCCCCGGCCGAGCCTGTCTCCCACGCCCCTCCCGACACCCCGGACAAGCCAGCCTCCCACACCCCTCTTGGAGCCATGGACGAACTGGCATGTGCCCTCGCAGCACCCTTGGGCTGAGTCGCCCACGCGGCACCCTCCGGGCCGAACCGCCCTCGCGGCCTGCTGAGCCGATCCCAACGGGCTGGCCAGCCCTATGGGTCGGCCCACCCAACGGGCCAGGCCAGACCCAATGGGTCAGGCTGGGTCACCCCGAACCGGTTCGGCTCAGACTGGGTCGTGTCGGGTGGGTCTGACAAGGTCAGACAAGACCCGAGCTCACTACGACCCATTTACGCACCTTTGGCCATATCATTGCCACTGGACATCCTCTTGACGAACCGTCGGTGGAACTATAAACCTTGGACAGTGACCTTCCCTTTGAGTATACTCCACTAGTGTTTGGGGTATAGCTGAGATACAGTCAGACTGGATCATGCATGAATCCAACCGCACCCCTAGAACAAAATGGCTAATAACTCACAGACTGGGTGTCTGATTGACATCTCGTCAGTTGCGTTGAGACCCCTATGACGTGGAGGACCTTTGGGATACTTCTTCACGGGACTTTGTGGAAGTTGGATCATCAACCAGAAATTTTGGGAGCGGATCTTCCAGAGATGAGAAAGCATTTTTTCGGGAACCTAGTAGCTGGTTGAGATTTGATGACTATTTACCATTGGACTCGGAGTGAATCGACAAGCCCAGTGGGGTTCAGCTAGTTGTGGCAGTAGACTAATGGTGGAGGAGCGTGCTTTGTGACACGGCAGAACCATGATACCTGACAGGAGGGGTACCTTTGCAGGCTATGAGGGGGAGTGCCTGGTTGTGGCGGCATACCCACGGTGGGGAGTTCCTCTGTGTGACGTAGTAGACCCACGGTACTCGAGAGGAGGAGTACCTAAGTAGTCCAAGGATAGTGGGAAGTGCATGGTTTTGGTGACATTCACACTGTACTCAATAGAGGAAGATTTCTCTAGCAGTCGAGGGTTCGAAATGTTACTACCCCTAGAATAAATCATGGTATGTTCTGAGTCAGTAACTTTTGTGTTTTCCTCATGATTGAGATGGATTACTTGATAACTTAGGCCTACGTATGGGAATTTAACTAAGTGTAGTTTTCTTTTGATTTTATAATTTTTGGTTTATCCTTGTTGGATTTTAGGAGAACTTGAGGTTTTCGGGGTCTCTACTAAGTATCGTTATATTCACCTTTGCATGGTCTTTGCCCGCACCTCGTTGTGTTCGATGCAAATGACGGACATCACTAACTGTGGATGAGAGTACCAAGACTATATGGTACCCGGAGGTGGACCGTACAACGTGTATCTACATGGTGGAGATGGACTGATGAGTAGTGCTGAGGAGGAAATTTGTACCTACTCTTCAGGTAGGAACCCGGAGGATGACCCAATAGTTGTTTTTCCTTTTTCCTCAGTTGTACTTGTACATTTAGTTTCTTGTACTTTCCAGTTGGGATTCTATTATCGCCCATTTTTAATTACTGTACTAACTTGTTGGTTATATAGTTTACTCATGTTTGTATCTTTCTGTGTGTGTTTATAGGTTATAATGGCAATTGCTTCCCAGTTTTTTGGAATTACGCCTTTGGTGCTAGTCGCCAACCCCGGGCCTATGGAAGGCGGTCTTGGGGTATTAACGGCACGGGACCTGGGGTACGGGTTGTGACAAATTAGTATCAAAGGATTCAGTTCTACCGCAGAACATGGTACACTGATCTTTTCGGTGAATCAATTGTGTTAAGGGTAATGAGTGTGGTTTTCATTTCAGGGAGTCCACTGTTGGTGTGGTGGCCAACGTATCCATACACCAGATCCCTAACTTCTGATTTCTAACTCAGTGCATGAAAACATTTATTGCGTGTGTGTTTTCAAAAGTTTTATTTAAGTCGTATCAACTAGGTTAGCTCACCAGGTATAACTTTTTGACCATAGAGAACTTGTTTCATTTCAGGATACCTCCATATGGACGACCAGCTAGAGTCCCGAGAGTTGTGTGCACCGATATCCCACATAGCGATGAGGCCTCGGTGTAGGGACCTCTTCCAGTAGAGGCACCAGCGGAGACACCAATAGTACCTTTACATGTTGGGACCGATCCCACTAGCCCCAACAACAGATGGTTCACGTCACCTGAGCGTGTTACATGAGTTCCAGTGCTAGAGGCCCTCTAGGTTCAAGGGAGAGACGGACCCACCGGTGGCTGAGGATTGGCTGGAGGCTATGGTGAGATTTTTCCGACTAGTAGGGACACCAACAGACCTCATGGTGATTCTTGTTACCATCATTCTATAGGAAGTAGCAGGAAAATGGTGGAGCATGTTGCTCTAGGTCCATGATGAGGTGGCACCTCTCTGGACAGACTTCGAGAGACTCTTTCATGTAAAGTTTGTTCCAGCGAATCTTCGCGCAGTGCTCATTCAGTAGCTACTTCATCTGCAATAGGGCAGCATGACTGTAGCATAGTACTTAGCAAGGTTTAAAGACCTCTCATGCTACTCCACCAATATGGTGTGAGACACATTCTTCAGGGATCAGACCTTCGATCAGGGTCTCAGGCGAGAGATCAGGGCTTCGTTGATCTCACGTTTCATCCCGACGTAAGTGGGGGGTTTTGAGAGAGCCATCTTAGTGGAGATTTTCCTTGTTGAGCGGGCACCTACGACGAGATTCATTACCAGCAATCACGTAGCAGAGTCTTCTGTAGCCGGTAGAATATAGTCTTCATAGTGTTCCAAGAGGACCAGACCTACGGGTGGACGACCTCATGACTCAGGGACAGTTGTTCGGGGCACATGAGACGAATCCAGACATGTCGGGAGTGGGCAGTGTTACGCATGTGGCAGTTAGGGTCACATGGCTCGGAACTGTCTGAACTGCCACTGGGATGATTAGCAGACGGTCGATGGACCACCCAGGAAGAGAAAAAGATTTAATCGAGGCAGTCCGCAGGGAGTTGGAGGATGTGGCAGAGGAGCTGGCTGTGCAACTGGCAGTGGATGACGATTCATGATATAACCACCACCACTACTAGTTGGTCCACCCCGACTGAAGGGAGTAGGTGGATAGGGGAGATCTCTGCTCCAGGCAGTTGAATCCTACGATCATGGTGCTCTGGAGATGATTCGAGGTACGATATGTGTCTACTCCACAATAGTTATAGTACTTATAGACACTCTTTCCAGTCATTCTCTTATTTCCACTACCCTCTTTTGGAGCATGGTGATTCTGATGGAGCCTCCGGCTCGATCATTACAGGTAGAGACTCTTACGAAAGCTGATTCGAGGATTACGCACTGCTGTCGGTAGTGAGAGCTTACTCTAGGAGGCGCGATCTTCAGTTGGGATCTCCTAGTAGTGGCATCAAGGCCTTACGACATCATCTTGGGTATGGACTGGTTATCTACATTCAATGATCAGATAGACTATATTAGGTGCAATGTGTGGTGTGTTCGCATGGATGGGACTAGGTTTACCTTCACCGGAGAGAAGGGAGCCTTTGTAGCGCAGGGTGGACTTTCTCAGAAGAGTGTTCAGCCGATCACTCATCAGTTGGCTAGCCTTACCCTCGGATCTATTTATGTGGAGATATTGAGCTAGCCTTAACCTCGGAGCTATTGATGTGGAGAGTTTGAGTTATCCTGTAGTGGTGGACCAGTACGCAGATGTTTTCCCTAATGTTGTCCATGGTCTACATCCTCATAAGGAGTTGGACTTTTACATTGACTTGTACCCCAGGATGACACCGATATCTACACCAGCATATCGAATGGCTCCCGCTGAGCTTCGTGAGATGCGGGTACAGCTAGAGGTCTTACAGGAGAAGGGATTCATCTGGCCCAATTTTTCTTCCTGGGCATCCCTAATTCTATTCACCAAAAGGCAGATGGGAGCTTGAGCCTTTGTGCTGACTATCGGCGCTTGAACTAGGTGACCATGAAGAACAAGTACCCACTCCCAAGGATTTACGAACTCTTTGATCAGCTAAATGGTGCGTTATGGTTTTCAAAGATATACCTCTAATCAGGCTATCACCAACTCATAGTGGGAGATGAGGATGTGAAGAAGATGGAATTTAGGTGTCGGTACAACCACTATGATTTCTCGGTAATGCTTTTCGGCATAACCAAAGCTCCAGAAGAGTTCATGGGACTCATGAATAAGATCATTCAACCATACCTTGATTGCTTCGTGGTAGTCTTCATCAACGACATTCTGATATACTCGACTACTGAAGAGGATCATGTCTACCATTTTTGGGTAGTACTGCGCACACTCTGAGTGGACCATCATTTGGTAATCTCTCGAAGTGCTAGTTCAGGATCTGAGTAGTACACATTCTGGGACATGTCATATCAGAGGTTGGAGTTACAATGGATATAGCGATGATTGAGATAGTACTTTCTGAGATGCCACCTAGGAGTGTGAAGGAGTTATGAAGTTTCTTGTGTTTGGCTGGATACTACCGGAGATTCATTCCAGATTTTTCCAAAGTTCCAGTACCACTATCAGCCTTGACTAAGAAGGGGAAACTCATCGTGTGGTCAGAGAGATGCCATCAGAGCTTCCAGGAGATGAGGCAGCGGCTGACTACTGCCCCCATCTTGAGGATTCTAGAGGAGGGAGTAGGGTACATATTCTACTGCGATGCATCAGGGACCTGAATTAGATGTGTCCTGATGCAGGAGCGAGCAGTGATCACATATGGTTCTCAAAAGCTAAGACAACATTAGAATAACTATGCTACCCATGACCCGGAGTTAGCAGCAGTGATCTTCACCTTGAAGATGTGGCAACACTATCTAAAGGGTGAACGTTTTACCATGTACTCTGATCACAAGAGTCTCAGGTATATCTTCTCTCCGAAGGACTTGAGACTAAGATAGCGACGTTGGCTAGAGTTCTTTGAGGACTATGACTTCAAGATAGTCTATACTCCTGGGAAGAGGATCATTGTAGCAGATGCACTCATCAAGAGATCTGGTATACAGCGGTTAGGAGAAGGGATTGAGCTGCTAGCTTCTTTGAGGATATCCTTTGTGGATAGAGATGGAGCAGCCATTCTAAAGATTCTTACAGTCACGCCCCCACATCATCAGTGAGTCCGGAAGGTGCGGCTTGGGGATGCTGACTGCGAGGCTCGATGTGCTCAGATATCCATAGGGCATGCACCTGATGGATTTTCTGATGGTGGGGAAAACATCATCCTCTTCCAAGGATGTACCATGGTATCGGTGTCACTTAGGGAGGAACTATTGAGGGAGTTACACACATACCCTATAGCGTTACATCCGGGAGTGGTGAAGATGTATCAGGACCTCCGAAGACAGCATTGGTGGCTGTGAATAAAGAAAGTTGTCGCAGAGTTTGTCACATGGTGCCTCACTTTTCAGGAAGTAAAGGCGGAGCATCAGGTACCAGAAATCTTCTTTCAGGCTTTAGAGGTCCCAGAGTGGGAGTGGTATGGAATATACATGTACATCATGTTGGGTCTTCCACTTACATCTGGGGTACACGACTCAATTTGGGTGATCGTCGACTAACTCACCAAGTCGGCCCACTTCGTATAGATCAAAGAGAAGAGTTCAGTAGAGAGATTTGGATGCCTCTATGTGCAAGAGATTGTGTGATTGCACAGTGTAATCTCAACGATAGTCTCTAATCATGATGCACAATTTACTTCCTGACTAAGTAAGGGGTTGCAGGAAGCATTCGGGACGCAGCTTCATTTGAGCATTACCTTCCATCCTTAGACGGATGGTCAAACTGAGCGGAACATTAATACCCTCGATGACATATTGCGTGATTGTTTCCTTGACTTTGGTCATATCCGGGAGGATCACTTGCCTTTGGTGGAGTTTTCATACAACAACAGTTATCACCCTACCATAGGGATGGCACCTTTCATGGCATTGTATGGGAGACCTTGCGGATCACCTTTGTGATGGACTGACCCAGGGGGCTCAGCACTAGTGGGACCAGAGATGGTATGAGCTACCATAGAGAATATTCATATCATCTAGGAGTGGATTAAGACTGCACAGAGTAGGCAGAAGTTGTATGTTGATAGGAGACGGAGACCTCTAGAGTTCGATGATGGAGACCACTTCTTTCTACGGTTCTCACCCTGACGAGGTCTACGGAGATTTGGAAATGGGGAAAATTTGCCTCCAAGATTCATTGGACTTTTCCAGGTCCTCAACAGAGTTAGTGAGGTGTCTTACTACTTATCTATTTAACCTCAGTTTCACCTGGTGCATGATTTCTTCCACGTATCCGAACTGAGGAGATATGTGCATGACCCATCCCACATCATCGACCATGGCGAGCTGGACGTGGACAATGGGGTGACTTTTACAAAGGTTCTAGGGGATATTGAGGATCTATAGGAGTGGGTCCTTTGTGTATAGTCGATACCTCTGGTACGCATTTGTTGGAAGCATGGAAACCTCCAAGAGAGCACATAGGAGTGGGAGTCTCAGATGCATGATCAGTACCCCCACGTCTTTACCTAGTTGAGTTGTGCCTTACGGGGACGTAGATTCCTATGTTGGGGAGAATGTAATGACTTTTAATTCCCATGTACTTGTTTTTAAATATTTTAGAATTTTTCGAGTCCAAAAAAATTGACGATGCATGATTCCGAGGCCCGGAGTGCCCGAAATCATTTTCTAAAGTTTTGTTCAGGTACGTTCAGTAAACGTATGAGCTGGTTTTTCTAACTTTTGATCTGGTGCTTAGAATTGAAATCTGAGGGAACCGTTGAACATGATGTGTCAGTATTCTCTTAGGAAGACTTTCACCTCAACGACATCTGGTCGAGGGTGAATGTTAGTTTTTGGTTTTTTCATGGAAATAATGAAATAAAATAAATTCATGATTTATTTTATTTTATCTATTATAACCACCCATGTGGAAGTTAGAGGCGGGGACCACAACACCTTAACCTCCAATGAGAGGTTATGGTAGTGGGGCCCACCCGAACATAACCTCCCACGAGAGGTTACGGTGTGGGGACCACCTGGGACTAAACCCCCCAAATAATGTTGGGAGAGGAAAACCTCCCAACTCCCTCATAAATGAGGGAGACCCTCTTGACCTCCTCCACTGTTATTATGCCAACACATATAATTTATTATTCCAAATCCTCCCCATTAATTAATTGAGCCAACACAACAATAAATTATTTAAAACATTTTGAAATTAGTGCCAACAATTAAATTATAAATAACATAATCTATTATTTTGGGTTATATTTTTCATTTTGGTAGGACTTTGGAGAGGATAGATAATGGGAGAAATAAATTTCTTCAATGAAGAGATTCACCTCCCAACGAATAACGCTCTCCCGACGAAAAACGCTCCACCGAGGAAGAACGACATCATCCGTGACATTCTTCCTTGGAACCTCCTTTGACATAGGACGTGTTCATCTACAATGAATCGATGTCCGCCTTCTCGTGCCAACGTCGATGAACAACGAACAAGGTAGGGATTTTTTTTATGTATGACAGCATCCCCTTGATTCTTTCCTTCTAAAACAAAGAACGTGGACCAACTTATTATCATGTTGATCCACATATGTTTTTTCTTGCGGGTTGGGAATATATATTTTATGACAGTTTATGGGAGTTTATGTTCTTGATTAACTGATTTCTACCACCCTAAACGCGGAAGGTGCGGGTCAAACTAACATAGTCAGACCCCCCGCCAATCTTCTTTGTGATGTTCTTCGAAATAACGACAAATCTAACGGTTGCGCCACATGAGGCCTCCGCGACCCGCGCCACCACCTGTGGAATTCCGACCACCGGACATATAGAGCCCCAAGACCCGGCCAAGAGCACCCCAGCCGCACCGCCCCACCGGCCATCCCCCCCCCCATGCCTCAGCTGCGCCACCCCGGCCTGCCGGCTTCCCGAGATCCCGACCGAACCCGCAACACTCGCGGCTCCCCGGCCAAGCCTACCTATCGTGCCTTCACGGTGACCTAGATGAGCCGGCCTCCCATGACCCTCATAAAGACCTGGCTGAGGTGGCCTCATGCGACCCTCGTGGCGCCCTATGGGTCGATTCTCCAACACGGCGCCCTCCAGGACAAACCGCCCTTGCGGCCTGCTCGGTTGGGCCTATTGGTTCGGGGCGATCCCAAAGGGCTAGCCCGCCCAATGGGCTAGGACAAACCCAATGGTTCAGTCCAGGTCTACATGAAATGGGTCAGCCCGGACTCGGTCAGGCTGGGTCGGTCCGACCGGGTCAGACCAAACCCGGGCCTACTACGACCCATTTACGCTCCTTAGGCCATATCTTTGGTACCAGACGTCCATTTGACGAACTGTCAGTGGCGCTGGAAATCATGGAGCATGGAGGTATCTTTTAGTATACCCCACTAGAGTTTTGGGTAAAGTTTAGATATGGTCATGTTGGATCGTAAACGAATCCAACCGAGCCCCCGGGACTAAATGGCTAATAACTCACAGATCGGGTGTCCGATTGATGCACTGTTAGTTGCGTTGAGATCCCTATGATGTGGCAGACCTTTGGGATACATCTTCTTCGGACTTCATGGTAGTTTAAGTATCGACTGGTACTTTTTGTAGCGGATCTTCCAAAGACTAGCGAGCATTTATTCGGCAACCTAGTAGCTAGATGAGACTTGACGACTGCTGACCATTTGACTCAGAGTTACATGACTAGACCAGTGGGGAGAGATTGGTTGTGGAGGCAAACCCATGGTGGAGGAGTGTGATTAGTGATGCGGTAGACCCATAGTACCCGACATGAGGGGTACTTCTACAGTATATGAGGGGGAGCGCCTGGTTGTGGCGGTAAACCCACGGTGGGGAGTGCCTCTGTGTGACACAGCAAACCTGCGGTACTCGACAGGAGGAGTACCTCAGCAGTCCAAGGTTTGTGGGAAGCACCTGGTTTTGGAAGCAGGCCCACTGTACTCATTGGATAAGGAGTTCTCTAGTAGTCGATGGCTCGAAATGTTACTACCCCGAGAATAAATCATGGTTTGTGTTGAGTCAGTAACTTTTGGGTTTCCTTAATATTGAGATGGATTACTTGATAACATAGGTATATGTATTGGCATATACCTAAGTGGGGTTATCTGTTGATTTCATACTTTATGGTCTATCATTGTTGGATTTTGTGAGACCTTGAGGGTCTCGGGGTCTCAACTGAGTATCTCTATACTCACCCCTGCATAGGCTATGGATGCACCTCATTGTGTTGGATGCAGACGCCGGACATCGCTGACTGTGGTTGAGAGTAACAAGACTGGACGGTACCCAGAGGTGGATCGTACAGTGTGTCAGTACTTGGTGGAGACTGACAGATGAGGAGTGCTCAGGAAGTGATCTGTACCTACCCTTCAGGTAGGAACCCGGAGGACGACCTAATAGCTATTTTTCCTTTTTCCTCAGTTGTACTTATACATTCAGTTTCTTGTAGTTTCTAGCTGGACTTGTATTATAGCCCCTTTTTACTTACTGTACTCACTTGTTAGTTATATAGTTTACTCATGTTCATATCTTGCTATGTGTGCTTACAAGTTCTAAAGTGAATTCCTTCCTGGTTTTAGGTAATTACACCTTTGGTGCTAGTCGCCATCCCCTGTACTGTGGAACGCGTGCTTGGGGTAGTCATTACACGGGCCTCAGGAGATGGGTCGTGACATACTTCTACCAAAATAATGTTTTTTGACTCTTCTAACAATGATTTTATGTATTTGAAAAAGGATAATTCTTCATTGGTTTCCTCACATAGTCTCCCACATAGAATTCATCCTCAAATTAATCAAGTGAATCATCTTGAGTTATATTTTCAAAATCATGTAGTGGGAATAATTGTTCTGATTCATAAAATTGTAATTACTTTATTTTCTTTTTCCCTTTATCTTGTATACACGAGCTTCCAATTTTCTTTTCAAATTAGTTATTTTTTTCATTCATCTCATCCCTTATTTTTACATTATTGATTGATACTATTCCCCATAAATGTTTTTTAATATATAATTTGTTGCAAACATTTTTTATTGACCCTTGAGTGCATCTACTATATTTCCAACACACTGGCTTCCTTCTACAGTATCCAAAAATGTTTGTCCCATGGTATTCAATCATTCATAAAATAATATTTTTAAATTATAGTGTTAATTGTTTTTTTTTTGGAAGAACTATTTGTCGATATATTTTAATCATTATAGTTCCTCATGGAGTTATTATTTATCTTATAGATAAAAATAATGATCGTATTGTCCATAAGATTTCAATTCTTTACATATAATAGAATATTCATATAAAATAATTGAAATTCTACTCTGAAATTCTGAATTAATTCTATTAATATTATAAAAATAATTAATTTGTTTCTCATTAATAATGTATTAGAAACATAAAACATTTATCTCCCCTTCAATCATCCTATTGAGTGGGAAGCATTTAACAATTGAGAGGAAACATTTATGAAAACCAAATCAACCGCTGATGTCAATCCAATGAAGATAGGTCAATATTTTGAGTGATCATTCCTCATCTTGAAGTTCCTTTCATTTCATGTAACTATGATACATGAGGTGTTTTCCAACACCCTAAGGGAATATAAGTCCATTAATCTAGATAATCCATGTACATTTTGGATAATATATTCATGATAAAATTTCTCTCCTCTATTTTATTGTCTAGTTATTATGTTTTCTTCAACCATGGATTTTGTTTTCGTTCACTTTATACTATGGGAGTATATTTCTATTTAAAGAATTTGAGACAATAGGTATTCACTAAAAATCCTTTTTAATAGACATATAATGTAAAAAAATTAAATTTATAAAAAATCTATAATATAAAATTAATGCAAATTTGAGAACCTGTTAGAATTATGTACATCCATTAAGCCATATTTTTTTGTTTTCTATATGTATTTGGATCTCAAAAAGTGGATTTAATATGAAATCCATGGAAATAGTGCCAATAATAATTTATGATAAACTCTATTGTGTAAGATACTTTTACTCCCTTAAATTTAAAAGATCCCTACAACACATTATGTGGGAGTCCTATACTTCTGGAATAAAAGTTCAATTCACTAATTAAGTCTATATGTGAAAGCATGTAAATGAAATATTGGGTTAGTGTGAATTATAGTTCCATGTAATAATTACAGAAATGATATAATATTTTAAGAAAACTAGGTGTATGAGATGATGATCATAGTACCAATTTATTAAAGGTATTAAGAATCAAATGAAGGAACAATTGATTATTATGGTAAGTTTTATTCCTTCAAGATGCTCAGGTATAAATTCATTAGTTTTGTCCTAAAAAATTCACTCTTACTTTCCATATACTCTCTAATGTCACTATTTATCATTTTTTAGAAGTCACAAGTCCTTATATGGTTTTTTATGCCATCTACACTAAGATAATTAATCTCTCTAATTATGTTACTAGTTTGTGACCTATTTGGTTTAGAAACTTCAATAATATATAACTTTTCATTGCCTAATTCATGTTTAGATGATTTTAGGTCCACTATAAATTCTCCAACCTATCCCTTATGTCCGTGTACTATTTGATCAGGATATAAATGATTATGGTTAAAAGGAATTCAATAGATATAATTTTATTTTTTAAAGAATTTGGAAACAATTCTTGAATACCCTTATCCCTCTCTCACTAAGTGTGTATGAAGAAATTAAAATTCTATAATAGTTCAAAAAATAATGTGATGAAGACGATTAGTTAATAATATTTTTTGGATATTTATCTATTGGCTGAATCTCATAGCCCTGAGTATCTTTCTCCCTCAGAACTGGTGAATGAGGAACTATATTTCACATCAATCCACCAAAATCCTCCTTATGTGCAATCAATATTGATTATGTAATTTATATCATCAACTATTGTCATTCCACATGGACATTGAATACTATGAATATTCAAAAAAAATTAACTAAAATTCTCTTAAATGTTTCTCAACTCCACTTGTCCATGTGATTTTATTCATCTCTCTATTGGATTGTGTTTCATCTATCAAATTGACCGAGGAATCTATCAATTGGTTATGCATGTTTATATGAAGATTATTATTGTATATATACCCCATGTATGTGATCAATGTGGCATATACACTGATTAGCATCCATTTATGCTTGATAACCATTACATCCTTCTTCATTATGTTTTTAGACTAGGGTTTTAGTGATTTGCAGACACAAAATCACATGAGGTGTACTTATAAACCTTCACTTATTTATTCACATAGAATTCCTAAATAATATCACCATGAATTAATTATAGTCAATTTAAATTTCATTATGAACCAAACATACATTATATTATAAAAAATACTTCTTTCAATGTTCTTGAAGATTCGTTGGAATGATATAATATTCGTACATTACTTATTGAAAATGATTTACATAAAAAATGTAACATTAGTGAGTAACATGAGTTTGATTGGTGAAAGAATATCATTGATATGAATCATGACTCACATTATTTTCTTCACTGTACTTAATTTTTTATTAAATTTGCAATAATGGTATATAAAAGAACATAAAATTCATGGGATTGAGAAACATATTAAATGTGGTTTTTCTAGATAATTTACCTATGGAAAGAGGTTTTGGTTAACTAACCATGTTAAATATGGTGAACATGTGATGTGAAGTGTTAGTGTTCAAGTGAAGTATACAGTATAAGTAGTAAATAGTGAAAAATATATAGAAGAAATTAATACTTATTGAGGATAGAAAGACTACAACCGAAAGATTAAAATGTTTTTTAAAAAATGTGGTGAAACATTGAAGCTTTTATGATTTATTTCATTTATTCACATTTACTATTTATGAATTAATTGGTTCATAACAATAAAACTAACTCATCTTTTCCATGTGATCTCTCAAGTAAATCTTCAACTACATGGTGAAATACGAGGGTTATGTGAGGTTTCTTATGCTGAATATACCATTAATATTAATATATTATGGTTTCATTGATTAATGTGTGCCTTAGACTCCTAAAAAATTATTTATTTAGTGAAATATAACCATACTCCATGTGCATAGGATTAGATCACACCTCTCATTCCACTACTCTCTATCCTATGATAATCTAAAAGTTGGTTATACTAATAATGAATTGTGTACAAAATTATATGATATGAAAATTTTTATTTATTCACTCATTTGGAATCATTACACAACAACATATCTCCCGTACCTATTAGGTGATTATCTAAAAATGATTATTCCCCATTAGTAAAAGTAAAAAAATGAAGAATAATTTTCTCTGATGAACCTTGGTGTATTTTTCTGTGATGGAAAAGTCTTATTATCTATATTAAATTTTATCCCAAAATGGAATTGAAGAATCCAAAATATAAATCCTTTATTCTAATCAAGGGATCTTCCATAAGTACATATTCAGATCAACTATGATCATTCAATGTATAAAATAATTTTCAAGATATTTTTGTGTTCCTCTAACATAAAATATATTAAATGAAGCACCATTTACCATTTCTCACTTGGGTTTCTTTCAATATTTCTATGATTGAATTTAATATACCCATTTGATGAAGGATTACCTAAATTAGTACGAATGTGCTTTTTGATGATTCATTTAGTCCATACAACTTATGATTGTGATCATTGTGAAATATACATTGAAAAATGAATCTTAATATGTGATATCCCTTCATTACTTACTCATTATGTGTTTTGTGTATTTTTTAGTGATGTGGGTATAAATTAGCACATTAATATGACTTTGAGAACTCTACTAGATTACATTTAAAAAAATTCTATAATTAGGGCCCCAAGTGTGTGATGGGGTCAATATATCCTATGTTGCAGGAATACATTTAATTCTATAAATAACCTCATCTTAAATTTATTTCATGGGGACACATTGAAATATTGGTTTATACTAAGTTTATACAAGAAATTGAATTGTGAAGTAAACATATCATCAAGTATTGATTCTAATCTTTGTGGTTTATGCATGTCCCAATGAGTCAAATCTAATATTATTTCCTTGGAAATTTAATATTATCATATTAACTTTTATATTTAAAAAAACCATGCATTTAAACTCATAGGTATCGTCATTTAGTATAAAATCTATTTTTCTACCCTGATACATTTTCAACATGAATATAATATATATTAGTTTTCATTAGAAAATTTTGGTACAAATGGACCCTCAACTATTTCCCCCACATTATGTTGGGACTAGTGTAGTCATGGTAATTTTATAAAACATAAGATGATGAGCTGATGTAAACATTATATTATGGAATGGGATAACATTATAGTTACAACATAATCTCATGCTCAATCATTGGGTTTCATTGGCCATGACAGATGCTCTGTTTTATTCCAATGCATCATATTTCATCCCCAATTTATTATTACACATCTCATTTTCACATTAATTTTTTATTTTAAAGCATGCTTTTACCCTTAGACAACACACCACATTATCCATTTACTCATTTATGGAACTATTATTAACATCTAAATACTTCCAAAAATGTGTTAATCACATTAAAAATTTAAAATCAAAATTAAATATTAAATTTATTCAAATATATCCAAGTATTTATAAAATTATGATCGTATTCCTAAAAATATAAAAATACCATATATTTTTATTTAATACCTAAGAACTAAATAAAATAACATAAAATACAACTGAAAAAAAACTAAAAAAATTACAGATTTAAAGTATTCATATTATCCCAAAATTAAGTGATAATTTTAAATCAATTTATTTCTATTAATTTGTTTCAAATAGAACCCCAATCATATCAGGTTTGATTCCTGGGTCATTAATGGTTAAATTAATATTTTTGATTAATCATTTATCAAATATAAAAAAATTATAAAATAGTAACCTTCAATTTTATCTTCCACTTAATGCTTTCTAACTTCCCTAATTCAAGTTTAATAAAAGTTTATATATTTTAATTTACCTTTCTCTATTTGGGTTAAATTATCCCATCACTATATTTTTATTTTGAAAAATTTTAACTTGCATTATCTTTTAAATTTTACATCCATGAGAAGTTTTTTTCACTTAATAATTTATAGAGGCACATCACGAAATAAACTATTCCTTTTTAAAGACACCCCATGAGTTGATTTTTATAACCATGGAATTGAAGTAGAATATGGAAAGTCATCTCTCATAATAGAATTTCACCCATTATGGACTTTGTTTTTCACTCAGGAATCAATAGTTAATTATCTTATAAAATTAATGTTTGATCTAAAAATCCAATTTTACTGTAGTTTCAATGGACTTTTATGATTTTAATTTACATTATCTCCCTGAAGATTTTTTCACTCATACTAAAAAAATCCAATTGAATTTATATTCAAATTATTGTCTATATATTTAAATTCATTATCTCTATTTCATTTAAAACATAATAATTAAGTTCACTTATAATAAACTCAATGTTTTCCAAGTGACCATCCTCTAAAATAAGTTTTCTAAATAATTCTACAGTTTTCTTTCAAGATCATTTTGTGCACTACACTACTACACAGATGGTTTTGTTCAAAATTAAACATTATAAAATTAAGGTAATTAAAAAAATGAAAAGATAGTATTCTGAAATGAAATAGACAAGGTATGTAGAATACCCCTTCATTTAAAGAACCTCTTCTGTAAAATATGATATTTCATTTATCTTTAATAAATACCTTTTTCATCCTGAAAAAGTTATGTTACACAATTAGTATGCTGAAATATGATTATTAATAATCTTATAAAGAGAGGTAAATAATGTGGGATACCTCCCAATTATACATTATTTATATCCACAAACTGAAATCAGTGTCTATTTAGTCTTTTATTTTAAATGTGTTGGATTTCTCCACCTTCCCTCTTTGAAATTACAATTTTAGCCTTTGCCAATTCATAATGAATGGATTTATATATTCATTATAAATAACAAAAATTGTATTAGTATTCTCTTCAACTCCCTTTAATGGAATAGAAAATATATTTTTTATTTCCTTAAAATAACTTCATTCATGAATTGTCTTTAATAACAAGTTATCATTGTTTGGAGTTATTATTTTGAAATACACTCTAGGAAAAATATTTTTCCATTTATATTATAATTCTCAAATTGACATTATATTTTCTTCCTAACTCTAAAAATTAATTCAAATAAAACATACTCTTCTCAGCGACACTCATATATTCAATGTTAGCAGCCTTCACAGTACATAATAGTTTATGTTCAGTCAACAAAGGTATGTATCATTCTTTTCTAAAGACAAGTCTTTTTGGAATCATAAATATGGGAGTTTTGAAAATAATTTTATATTCTCAAAGAGAACCATAAATATTATAGGTCTAATCATTTGTAAATAAACTCATTTTATTTTCTATAATTCCTTTTAAATCATTATAGGTCATCTTTGTTTGGAAACATTTTTGTATATAATAATCTATCTTAGTATTCTTCCTTCATCCAAAAATAATTATATTTATTCTGAAGTGATTATTTTGATTATTAACCATTTTATACCTGATTATGGCTCGAGTAACACCAAATATCTTGAGGAAATATTTTATAAAAAAAATTAACAATGTTTATACCAGTTTATCTACTAAAAAAATATACTCACCCCATTTTGATACATAATCAATTACTACTAAAATATATACATTCGCATAATATTTTGGGAATGTTTCAATGAATTATAGACCTCAAACATAAAAAATATCAAATTTTTGTATACCTAATTGATACAACTCTTTAATTATCCTTGAATTTCTGTTCCATTTAAAGATATTAATGTTTTTAACATATTTTCTATATATTTTTTCATAATGTGGGTTTTTAGAATAAAATCATATATACCATAGAAGGTGTTTTCATATGTACATAACTTCCACCATAAGGATGTGTATCAAATTAGTTTAGTATAGAAATTATCACCCCATCTGGAACAAATATTCTAATAATTTTATCATATTATTGTTTTTAAAGAATGGTATATTTAAATAGGTAGTACTTCATGTATACTTAAAACTATTTGTTTTCATTAAAATCCATAACCCAATGATTTAATCAAGTAAAAATGTAATTGAAAAACTAATAATATCCCTGAAATACCTTTCGATGCATAAAATCACTTCCCATTTGGAAATTCTTCCTTGATATGATAGGTTGGATCTTCTCTTAATTACTCATGTTTTGATAGGTAATTGGCTAGTTAATTTTCAGCACTGTTTTTTCCATTAATCTCATAATCAAATTCATCCATGGGAAAACTCAATATATTTATCCTTTTCATATATTCCTTCTTTTCAATAAAAAAATTATAACTTATTGTTTTGTAAAAATAGTTACCTTGATTCCAATGGTATATGGCCTAAATCTCAACACAATATACACAACTACAAATATATCTTTTTCTATTGTGGAAAAATCAAGAAGTGATCCATTCTATACTTTAAATATATATTAAATGACACACTACATATTTTATCCTTTATACCTAAAAATATATCCCACTGTATAGTTAATATCATCCCAATGGATTTCAAAATTTCTACACTAATACTACTAGGTGATGATAAATGTTGAGACTAGCTCCTTCTACAGTCAATTTAAATATTCCAATTATTTTTCATGCATTATATTATTTTCCTTTTACTGAAGTGAGGATAATGATATTCTTTTCCAGAATACTTTAATGGTATTGATTTTTATTATATATTTTGGATAATCCACTTTTTATCTCATTGGAGAGGGAACCCTTATATTACTTGTAGGCCTAGTGGAATAAGGTCCAGTACATGACCTGAAGTCCCAAAGGACCAATATCTAATACATGACACAATAGCCCAACCAAAATATAATATAACCATCCCTCCCTGAAATCTACATCATCGAAGGAACCAATATCCCCACCTTTCATTGTTTGATGGATATTATTTCCCCAAGCATAGTTGAAAAGTGCTTTGTATGGATGCTGATTTTCAAACCCTCTCATTTTTCCAATATGATTAGCTCTGCTCTTGTAGTTTCTATATGATCATAGTCCTCCTCCTGGAAATTCTCTACATGGTCTTCCTTGGTTTTTCCCTTCTCTTTATGGCCTGAAGACCTTGTGGCCCAAAGGCCTTGGGTGTCCAGATGGTGTTTTGGCCTATAGGCCCAAGTCGGTGGCATGAAGGCCCAAACGAAGGAATAGTTTCATCAGCTACAATACCACTACGGTACTTCTATAGTACTAATATAGTATCCCAAACAACATCCTATACTAGGATTTGATTCTAAGATTCGTGCAGGATAATGGGTTGTGTTAACAACTCAACTACCTCCCCAACATCAATATAATGAACATCAAATCTATGAGAATCATTGATAAATCTTATATAAAACCGTTAATCCCAGTGGAATATCCTCACAGCGTAAATGGTTGTTGGTGACTCCAATGATGATATCACTTCTATTTTTTTGGTTCATAAAATTTTATTTCATCTCATGGTATTCTATAGTGATGAAAAAACCATTCTCCTAACATAAATTAGATTTTATTGCAATAGTGTACAAAATTTTTAATCATCCCATCTAGCTCAATCATTTGATATATTTTCCAAAAAATCATCAAATTTTAAGACAGTGATATAAAATTCATCAGTGAATACTGAAATGATTTTTTACAAATTGTTTAATAAGATAGTTATAATATATATTTAAAAGGTGGAAGGTTCACTACATAGAAAAAAGTTTATTCATCTATGTAAGGTTTTTTTATAGGTAAATGTGAATGTTGTGTTCTCTTGGATACATGGATCAATATATAAATGTCTATACCATATATTGTAATGAATTATATTTTTTGGAAGGTATAAATCACTATTTGTTCAATTTAAACCCATTTTTTAATCATGGTAAACATGTGAAACGACAAAATAAATGCCCGAGGTTCATACAGGGCTTGTTCAAATATAGAGTTATAGAAAATTGGGCAATAGTCTAGGACACATGTTTTGGATAAGACATGATGACTATCCGGATGAGTTTTTAAAAACCATGTGGTTGAAGAAATATTCTCCTTTAAGAAACACAATTTATCTAACACCATGCGACCATAGGTGCATGGCTGTGTGGAGATGCATAATTTTAGGATAGCTCCTTAGGGATTGATTTGTACATGGTTGGAAAATAATTCCCCTAAACAGTATGGTCCTTATTTATGATGTGAATTTAACTTTTTTCCATTTATTAAATTCATAATCTCTATTTCTATTTCCTCATACATGTTCTTCTGGAAAAACCCATATTCTTCCTTTTATGGAATTTTCTCCTCCCTCAATCTCGGTTCTCCTCTATCTCCCTTATCCGAAGACTGTTTATCAATACATAGAAGGAGTGGCATGCATGAAGGTATTCTCTTCCATCCTCT
Source organism: Viscum album (assembly GCA_963277665.1). Lineage (NCBI taxonomy): Eukaryota > Viridiplantae > Streptophyta > Magnoliopsida > Santalales > Viscaceae > Viscum > Viscum album. The sequence continues at coordinate 435,769,610 of OY728167.1, read as the reverse complement.
ATCTTTATATTGAATTTTTTCCTTCAGATCTATTGTGCTAATTAGGTGCAGGCTCATTTCCCATATTTTTAGGGAATAAAAATATTAACAAATTTCTGCCAATCTACATCGAATTTGAGGCTTATATTTAGTGACGTTTCATCTACGGCCTTGAGGTAGATGGTCGCATCATTTTCCCAAAGAGTTCTGATTCATGTTAGGTAAACTGATGTGTTCCATTCTAGATATGTTAGACCATCCGCATCTAATTCTTTCCTTTATATCAAATTAATTATCTAGCCTTATTATATATATATTGATCCTTGTATGGGAATTTAGAGGAGGTGTGAACCATATATGGTATCCCTTTTTGTGTGTCATTATGATGCAGTGCTTGTATCTAATTGAATGAATTTCTCAAACACAATTTAGACATCGTCTTTGTCTAAAAATGATAATTATATTCTAATGAGAACACTTGATTGAAACTAGGGTTATTCCTATGTGTTTCGTCATCCTATACATGGAATATACCTTGTTGTAAATTTTCCTAACAAATGTGGTACTATATATATTCCCATGATCACTATAAATAGTTTTTCGATGTTTTAGTATATTTAATTATTTTAATGGAATTGAACAAGTGGGATGCACTATGAATGATGGTTTGCTCATCCTTAAATAAAATAAATCAATTTTTAAATGGAATTACATCAATGGATGATAAGGTCATGCCCTTTTCTTATGTTTTACTATGTTCTTATCGAGAAATGGCCTATGTATATTTTTTTTCTCCTTACCAAATACTTATAAATGAACTTGAATAAAGAAACACAAGAGAGGAATTGTATTAAGCACTATGTTTTAACCTTGAATAATAAATATTTATATTTAAAGGATTCAAGAACATGACTTGAGAGTATTTTCCTCATTCCATCTTTTATAACTGTTTATTTGACTCTTATATATATATGGGCTTCATTAAAGAAATCTTTGGGAGGTTTTTAACACATCCTAGTTTTAATTTCTAATATTCTATAATAGAGGATATGTAAAATTGTTAGGGATATTGAGAAGGGAAGATACTCAGGCTCCCTTACATCAGGTGTAAAATATTGCATCTCACACTAGTGATACTATTGGGGTATTGGGATTTATGTGAAATGATCCATGTTTAGATTTCTTCCTTTATGTCTCACTCACCATATCTAGTTGTGTTGCATGATGTCTCCCACTCTATTCAAATGTAGGGAATGTTCCCTTTTCAATGAGAATTTAGGCTTGTTATATGTGTCATGTATTTCTTAGTTAAGCCTAGTTCCATCTAGCACTAGTATTCCGGGTATATTTCCACTTATGTCTACACGTACCTGGTTCATATTGGGGGATTCAATATATATAATTATACTATATATATACCACTACGGCTATATATATAGTTACTACTAATACTTTTATTCCGGACATGCAACGAAGTAGGTAGAGCCGTTAGGTCTCCTTGTGGAACCTGATTGGACATTTTATTTATTTATTTAGAATTGTTTTATTATTATGTTATTACCTACACACTGTTTAGATATAATAACTTATAGGATTACACATAGACACCATTAGAGGTTACCAACTATGTTTATTCTCTCACACCACTCTCAGGCCTCCTCTGGCCCCCATGAAGACTATCTAACTATAGTTATGCAGAAGGAAAATCTCCCTTCCACATGCTGTTGTTATTCATTTCATATAGACGGAGCATATGATCAAAGGATGGGGCATTCTCTTGGGATTCTTGTGGAGCATCATATTTTTACTTTTTTTATAGAAATTTTATGTATGGATGAAACCATGATCCCTTTTTTATAACATTATTCCATGCTTACATATATCAAACAGTGCCAAGTGAATTTTTTTATTATTCTATTTTTGATATTTATTTTTGCTTCAACACATTTTAATTATATGTTTTTTCGTAAATATTCCTTTAATTGTTTACACTTCCAAAATTTGTTGATTTTGTATTGTTATATATTACTTTCTCTATTGTTTATTATTGAATTTATTGTATGTTCCATTATCGTAAGAGTGAATTGTCTCACACTATACTACCTTTACGCAATCCCTTCTAGTCTGCACCATCTAGCATAAAGGGAGCCACACTTGAGGACATGTGAGTCACCGGCTCAGTGAATGGGTTTAGTGGAAATTGGGTAGGGATGTTAAAATTTTGTATCTGAGAAAATGTTTTCCTTTTCTTTGTTATATGGTAAATATATAGGAGACTAGGAGTTAAAGGAATATAGAATTTCCCCAGTGTGGAGACGTAGATGACCCGGGTATCGGTGAAACCCAAATTTAAGGTGATGGGAAATTGATATTAAATTATCTTCCTAATATAATTGATATGAATTTTTCATTGGGTGGAACACTTTTTTTATGTTGTTATTGATATTTATATAAAAGAAATTTGATTTCTTTCTCACATGCATGATGAAATGAGGGGATTTTTTTAGAAACACACTTCATTATTACGTACAATATGACGAATATGCCACACATTTTCTATGTCATGTTTACCTTTATCATTAATTTTCATGTTTCATATTATATGTTTATCGAATATGTTTTGAATTGTGCTAATTCTTCATGAAGTGATTGGAAAACATAATTGATTCATAATTTTCCTACATTAACCAAACGGTGTTTTCTCGTATAGGTTAACGCATGCACCTTATTTAGTCAATTATGGAAAGTTGAGATTTACACCCTTTATCATATGAGTGACAGGATTTTATGGTGTGGGTTATGTGGATTCAATTCTTTGGTTCATAAGTAGTATGGTCACATATGGATCATAAAACTGTATACCATTTAGTTTAACCATTTGTGAGTGATTTAAATTTTTAAATAAATAACAAATTAAAATGAAAATGAATTTTAATTTGAAAACATATATCATATATATATATATATATATATTCATATTTGAAACACAGACTTAGTCCCAAACCCAACATTAATGTGGTATTGGGTGTCTCTTACATTATTATAGATTTCAATTGTCTTTATCTTCTGCTAATTTTTGGCTTTCGGATTAGGAAGATTTGTAAGATTGTTTCATAGGAAGTCATTACAACTATATTAGTTTCCTAAATGAAATCTTATAAATTTCCTAAGTTGATTATGAGGGGTGATTTTTTCACTACAGTATCATGTCTCCATTAAGTTCTATAGTTTCATTCCTGAATGGTATTGATGATCATACTCTTGTGGATGTTTACCATAAGCTTCTAGTGATTCATCTCATAGTGCCACATGTGTAACCTATTTCTATACCTATTATGGGAACTGAAACACAGTTCTGGGATGGATTATTAAGTATGTTATAGAATATGAATGGAATTGTTTAACCAACCATGAATATGGAAGAGTTGACAAGACAATTCAAGTAGCAACATCCTCTCACATTCTCAGGGGATTTTGCAACTCATGTAGTGGAATCTTGGATCAACGAAATATTATCTATTTTAGATCATTTGGAGATTCCTCCATATCGGAGGGTCAATATAGCTTCATATATGTTTCTTGATTTGTCCATGTAGCAGTGGAGAAATATAACCTAGGAATATTGGAATTGTTATATGGTCTGGGGGGATTTCCAAATTATCTTTTATGACTATTTATTTCCAATGATTCGAATGGCTAATATAGATAAATAATTCACAAACATTCACCATGGGAGTAAGTCAATTGTGGGATACTATAAACATTTCATTAATCTACATCGATTTTCTCCTAGACTAGTTGATTATGATCTTATAACCGCCATGAGGTTAAGGGATGGGATAGTTTATGCCATCTGATCATAGTTCAATGTGTTTAGATTGACGATATTTTCTAAAATCACCAACCATGGACTTATTAGAAAGGGAAATCTGAGTGAATTTTATGGTTCCAGTCAGAGAGGATTGAATCCCAGATCTATCTGTATTTATTCTATTTGGAAAAAATAGGCACATTTATGTTATTAATATAGGTAGTATTAGTTAGGATCCTCATATACATAGTGTGGTTATTTTTCACCAATGCAAAAAGCTAGGTCATAAAAACCCACAGTGTCTGCAAGACATAGTTGAGTGTAGAGGTTGTGGCATGATGGGACATATTCAAAGTTTTGGTAGGACATTCCCTTCAATTAATAGTGAGCATGGATTTACACCTACTCCCTAATTAGGATATAGACATATTGGATCAGATAAAGATGGAAGTTGTAATACCACCAATAAATCAGGATGAGGTGGAAGTCGAGTTAGAGGAAGTCAGATTTATGATTTTATTCACTATAAGTGTGTACATACTTAGGGAAATCATGAATTGACATAAGTCCATGTTGTTAAAAACCCCGTTAAGTATCCAATAATGGGTAATTCTTTATTGTAGGTATTAACCCCACAATATAACTGGATATCAATTCGTATGGAATCTCTCGATCCTCAACATTAATTTTATTATGTAATCATCAAATTAGACTGGTTATTTCCCTATAGATCCCATATTGACTCCTATCATTGGAGAGTGACATTTATGTATCTAGAGGGAATCTTGATGTTGTATTAGGTATAATAGGATGTTTATGCTATATGAGCAGGACCCATGTAGTATAGGATGAGTAGTGTGATGAAACAGGCGGCCAAATTTTTCATTGATGATTATAGGTTAAGACCTGATTTTCCCCTCATGTAGTGGACCATTTTAGATACTTTTTGTTTCTTTAATTATATTGTATACCTCTAGTAAAAAGAGGTAGATTTTACTATTGACCTTGTGTTAGGAGCATCACTAATGACTATTCCTCCTTATAGGATGGAACCTAAGTAGGTATGTACAACAAGATGCAATATGATGATGTCGGGGATAAAGGAATTATACCCCCCCAACACTTCTCTTTGGATATCACGTATCCCTTTCTCTAAGAAGGTACACAGTATCCTCATGCTTTATATGGATTACTATCTTTTGAAATAGCTTACTATTATAAATGGGTATCTACTACCTAATATAGGCACCATCATTAATTAGATATGAGGAGTGAGAGTGTATTCAATGATCGAATTGAGGTTGGGCTATTATCAGGTTCCTTTCAAGACATTGAACATACCTCACAGAGCCTTATAGGGTAGATATTGTCTATACAAGTTCATTTTATGCCATTTGGACTCACAAAGACACGTATTATCTTTATGGATCTTATTAATCGAGTTTTCCACCCATATATAGATTCATTATGGGTTAGCCTTTTTTACTATATTTTAGTGAATTCATACTCCATACATGGCCCTTCCAACCATATTGAGTCTGTTCTTAAAACACCGAGTGAAAATTAGCACTATGATAAGCTCGGTAAATGCTACCTTTTGGATCGACATAGTCCACTTCCTTTGCCGTGTCATCTCAGAGCAGGAGTTTCAGTGGACCCTAAGAAGGTGAGAACTGTAGTTTCATGGGGGAACCCCAAAAAGGTCATTTACATATACATTTAATTAGGAAATTATAGATATTACTAGTTCATCATCCAAGATCTATCATGCCTTGTAGGACCTATTGTAGTCTCGATAAAGAAGTGTGTGAAATTAGTATAGTCATAATCTTGTAAAGTAGTCCATTAGGAGGTGAAAGGAGGGTTGAATTTAGCACTAATACTGATCTTTATAGATCTTGGGATGAGTTTTACTATATATAATTACACATCATGTATCATTATTTCATCTCTACTGATGTACGATGGAAAAGTCATTGTATATGGGACTTTTCAGCTGATGCCTCATGAGAAAAATTACCCGATGTAAGACCTCGAGCAAGTTATTGTACGTCATGCCTTATACTATTGGAGACACAATATACATGGAGAAAATTTTATGGTATTATCATTTCAAAAATCCTATGAATATATTTATACGGTGATATCACAATATCAGGATATGAATATTGGTCAAGCACTTAAAATCATTTTATTTTGAGCTTGTCTACATGCTTGGTAATGGGAATATGGTAGCTGATGCTTAGAGTTGGACGACTCAAACAACCATTGTTAAGGAATATAGTATTGAATGGAAGTTCATGTCCTTGTTCTCAGTGGTTCACATTGAGGTTTAAGAGGACCATGGTCAGACTATTCTCCCTGCCATATCAATGTCCTCTAATATTCTAGAATGGGTGAGGTTTTGGAAAGTTTGTTTTCCAAAAATACCATATCCAATGGTAAAATATTTTATATAGAGAAACATATTCTATTCGGACCATGGATATGGATAATAATTTACTATTCCATGTGACTGTATGGGTCCCAGCTAACATCAGAGTGGAATTAATTTGGGATTTCCACACCTCAACATGGGAGGTTCACCCCGGTGTCCCCAAAATGTATTGAGATCATCATTGCAAGTGTTGGAGGACTAGTATAGAATAAGAGATTTCTAGTTTCATTACTAGGTGTTCAACGAAAAATTATGTGAAGGTAGAATATAATAAATCAACATGGATTTTACAGTCATTGTCCAATCTCGATTTAAAAAGGTATGATGATTCTATGGATTTTGTGACTAGTCTACCCAGGTCACCTTGTTTCTATGATATAGTGTGGGATTTCAATTATTGTTTAATGGATATTTCAAACATAGTTCCTATGTGAGCGACCTTATCATTATAATATCTAGAATTTATATACATCTGATAGGTTTTACGCCTTCATGGAGATCCTCTTTTTATTATTTCTGACAGATATTCTCTTTCCACATCACGGCTCTAAAAGGGGTTTTATAAGGCCTTGGGTACATAGGTTTTTCTTAGAAAATCCTATCACCCATAAAATTACATATAGATAGAGAATATGATTTAGGTGTTTGAAGACATTCTCTGTTTTTGTTTCCCTAACTTTTGAGGATCATGGGAGAAACTCGTTCCTCTTGTGGAGTTCATTTGTAATAAAAGATTTTGGGATACCATCAAGATGTCCCTATATGAAGAATTATATAGTAAGCCCTACCCTTAACCTCTATACTAGATATAAATATGGGTTGAAACTTTTCATGGGCCTTTCCTCATCCTGGAGACTACAGAGTAGGTCCAGCTGATCAGAAAGTGTAGGATCTTACAAGGTCTAGACAGTGGTCGTATGACAATAGACATCGAAAACCTCTTGTGTTTGAGGTTGGAGATATGGGTTTCTAATGAGTCACAGCTAGGTTAAGTTATAGATTTTTTAAAATACAGATTAATCTCCCTCTGGGGATTGTTGGACCATTCAAGGTTCTGTATCCTAGCTTCACTGATACAATACAAACCCTTCACATTTCATTCCTATTACGGAGGTTGAACTAGATATATATTATTATATAGATGATTATATAATTCATATTCTTTATCAGAGCATAAATACACTATGTGATAGTTTAGATCCATTAGTAAGGGTACTATGGTATCATGGCCATGTATAGGATGACACCGTGGAGTGGGAAGAAGATATATGAGCTTAGTATCTAGAACTATTTTATGATGATAACTATTTACCCTCGAAAGTAAAACTCTAGGATGAGCTTCTTTAAAGAGGAGAAATTGTAATGACCCATAATTTCTCAAAGGTTTAGTTCCATGGTTTTTCAATTTGAAATTTTCGTTTATAAATGGTATATAAGTGATACGGCCTAAAGAAGGTCTCAAGAGTGGCTAGGTTATGGTCAGAGATTGAAGTTCTTGACTTTATGGTGAAATATTGGTCATGATGGTTTAGATAAACTGCCCCCCCCCCATCTATATGGTTTTTATTAAATTATGAAGTTTCATCCATAATCACCTCTACTCCACACAGTTTTTCTAAAATCATGCCACCCAGGGTGCAAGATTGTGTTGAGTTGAGGAATTTTAGGGAAAATCCCTTCCACGTAGCCTATTCACGGTTTTCAAACCATACCACCAAACCATGTATCCCCTATTTTTTAGGTTAATTTTCGTTTTTCTCATTATTTAACTGTTGAGAACTAATTTTATTTCCTCCTGATTGTTCTAGCAGACCATCCGCTCTTAATCATCTCATGGCATTACCACTCCACAAAGCTAGATTCTCCTCTATCTCCCTCATTCGATGTTCGTTTAACTATCCATAAAACATGTTTGTTACCTTAAAGTATTATTTTCCCTCATCTATCTATTGATTGGATTTTTACATTGTATTTATTGTTCTATTTAAATGCAGGCTGATTTTCCCTATTTTAGGGAATTAAACCATTACCCATAATTCATCCAACCAAGTTAGAATTTTTGGTAAATATTGAGTGAGGTGTCATATATGGTCATGAGGTAGGTGGTCACATCATTTTCCCCCTTAGTGTCAATGCTTTGTAGCTGATCTTTATTTTTCTCTCACCAACGTTGGACTAGAGTCCAATTTTATATGGTTTTTTCATATAAATTAATTATCGATCCGTGTTGTATATATATATAGATCATTGTTTGAGAATATGGAGGTTTTGTGCACCATAATTGGTCACCCATTTGCTGTGAAATTATATTTTGGCCCTTTATCTAATTAAATAAATTACCCAAAACAAAATATATAATTGTTTTGGTTTTAAAATAAGAATGATGTTGTAATATAAATGATTTATTGAACATAGGGTGCCTCCTATGTGATTGGTGAACCTGGACATTGAATTTACCATGTAATAAATTCTCCTACGGAAAATGGAACCTCCAGTATTCCCTTGATCTTTAAATATTGTTCTCCCATATTTCTGGATATTTAATGAGATAAATAGAGTTGAAAAAAGTGGGATGTGTTATGCAACATGGTTTGATCATCCTTAAATAAAATAAGTCAATTTTTTTAAATGTAATGACTTCATATTATGGTAAGTTCAAGACCTTTCCATATGCTTTATTATGTGCATTTAATTCAATGAACTATGCATATTTTTTGTCTACATATCAAAATATTATAATTTAACTTGTCTAAAGAATCATATCAGAGGCCTTTTCAAGTGAGGTTTGTTATCAACATGACTATGCATTATTTATATTTAATGTATTGATGAACATGAAATGAGGGTTTTTTCCTCATTCCATCTTTTATAAGTGTGATTATTGTAATTCACCAACCCCAAAAGACCATAGATGGTGAATTACTTTATTACATTGGACGGATTATAGGAAATAAAATCCAGTTTGACCGATTAGTTTTGTAGTCCTGAGGTAACTAGATACATAAATGGAGCTCATTTTACATTTGGAAGGGAAAAAAATACAATGCTTAAAAAAACCTAATAAACTAAATCCATGAGAACTCAATAAATTATCTCATCTTCATAACCTATTAATGGAAAACAAATTAAAAGGATAATATCAAAATCCCATTAAAGTTTACATATTGTGGAATAATGATTCAATAATTGGTGATTCATTATCAATTTTACATAATCAATATGGCATGGTGAATAAATAAAAAACACACACCATAAATAAACTGGGAATGAAAATGCATCCATATATTTTGTCATAGTTAAAAATTTATGGATAATAAAGAATGAATATTGAATGAAGAGAATTATTATTATTTTTACATCATGTACCTGGCACATTAACCATCATACCATCGCAATGGTTCATGTCTATGGGTAAAAACCCGTTTGTTTTTTGGAAATAACCTCGAAGGGTTTCTTTCCAACTGATTTGACTCATGATACATGTCAATGAATTCAGGGGATATAAAGGGACTCTACCATCACTAAAAGTCCATATCATTATTTATAAAAATATTTAATATATGAACAATATTCCTTCACAATATTTTTATTGAATAGAGGATACAGATTTATCAATATTTCCACAGATAAAGAAACATTCCAAATAAACACCGTATGTAAAATGGTATACCACTAAGACAATAATAATATCCATGTTATAAGAATATGGATATATAATATAATTAACATTTCAAATTATAAATGATCTCAAAGGGGTAGTAGATACACCACATAAAAATTATTAGGTGCACAATACCATGTAAACCACAATGAAATGGAAATTGAGACAATGTCCTTTATAAAATTGTAATCCATAGAGTTAATATTTATCAAGTGAATCATTTAATACCATGAATATAAATAAAATCATGATATTATATATAAAATAGTAGTAAAAATACACCATATACTATAAAAAAGTTTTGAACAATGGAAATCTCAAAAGAAATTAATGTGAGAAGAGAGAAACCTTACCTTAATCCAAAATGTATTCTTCACTTGATTTCAATGTCATGAGTAATAAAATAATATTAATTAATTTAAAATTAAATAAGTTTATATAAATTTAATTTATTTATTATATCTTCATTATATTCATTTATGGCCCTTTATACAGGTTAATAGATTCAATTTAGTCATTTGGGAATGCACGTTTTCTTGGTTTTCATGATCATTTTACTCGTATAAGAATTTGGATGTTCGTGTAAAATGGGAATGAAATCCATAATTGAAGATATGAGTTATTAATTTTTATCCAAAAGTTAAATAGATCATATAAATCCTTTGTTTATTTTGGGAGAGGATGATTTATTATATAAATTTTTAATGATAAACGCTTGGATTAACTGGACGGTTTTTCGATCACCACAACCTCATTTTGTTTTATAACTAAATAACATGTGTACAAAATGATTCTAGAACATTAAATAGGAAATATTACATATATTATGATCGTTTCAACCATAAAAATGGTTTCATGACCTAAATTAAAGATGGTAATATAAATTGAAAACATGCCATCCTGTAATGTGATAAATTAACACATCTCAAACAGTATTTTTATTTTTATTATAATTGGAGGTGAAGGAGAGTTGATGAAGAAATATTACATTAGAATAATAAAATTATAGTAAATTCAAGGTACTGGAATTATCATAGAATTTTTATTAGGGGAGGGGAGGAGAAAAAAACAAAAGAATGTAACTTGGTAAAGAAAATGAATGGAGGAAGTTTACCTTTGGAGTACTCCTTCTTGATAATCTCTTCAAGGAAATTATTTTTGTCCCATTTCTGAGTCCAGTAGGTATTGGATGTGGGGGAGGGCTTGGAATATTTCTTTTTCAGAACTTACTCGTGTCTCAAAGCTTGGGTTGTGTAAGGGGATGAGGGGGTGATGGGTGGTTTATATAGTGGAGGGGAGATGTGTTTTCATAATATTTACATCATTAGATTATTATTTTTCCTTAAGACAATAAATAGTGATGATTCTATGACAAAATATAGTAATAAGTCCATGTGATAACGAAATAATGGTTTCACACATTATCCATCATTCAAGGAATAGTGTATTTATCTCATAATATATTTATACCGTAATTACCATATTTTATTATTCACCAAAAAATCATGCATTTTAAAAAAAATACCAAAAATTCACCCTAACCATTTTTATGCATGTTGAATCCAAAAATAATCTCTATTTTTCCAAAATAATTTCAAAATATGAGAAATTTAATTACTAATTGAAATCATAATTTAATTAAAAAATACTAACACCAAAAATATTAATCATCATTTGTAAGGTGCCAATATTTTATGTATACATTTTTGGGTAGGTTACCATTCCTATGGGTAATATTAATATTCATAAGGGTAAGTTACTATATATAAGGATAAGTTACTATTCAAAATTGTAAGTTAATATTCATCAAAAATCCAGCTGATTCTATCAGACTCCAAATATCACTCTGATCGCAACTGTGTATGTTCAGTTTTCGAAATTCAAAACATATAAGAGGAAAATTTATGTTTAATGTCTAGGTTATGACTATATCCTAAAAATAACACTGATTTTCTTCATAGTGGTTAATTTATTTATGGAATATATGATATATAATGTAATGAATTTATTTAATATTAATATACCATACAATGTTTTTGGGTGACATATTCTTCCCAACTTCAGAAATTTTGTCCTCAAAATTTTTCATGTATAAGTCCATTTAAAAAGATTTGGGTTTTTCTTCTTCATAACATCCTCAGGTTCCCACATTGCCTCCTCCATTTTATGGGTTCTTCATAGAAACATTACCATACTATTCATCAGATTTCTCAATACATTCTTTATAGTTTCAAGAATCTTAAACATCTCTTCACTCTAAGAAAAATCATGTTTCAACTCTATTTCATCATTGGTGAGTACATGCACTAGGTCTGGAATGTATTTAATTTACAAATACATGTGGAATACATTGTGAACTTTGGAGAGACTTGGTGGTGTTTCTAAATAATATGCTACAACTCCAATTCATTCTAGAGTTTCAAACGATCTAATGTAACTGGGTCACAGTTCCCCCTTTTACTGAACCTTATGAAACCCTACCATGGATATCCTTTTTGAAAGATTTTATCTCCTACTTTAAATTAAAAATCCATTCTATGGTTGACATTATAATTCCTTTTCCTACATTGGGATGATTTAATATGGGCATGAATTTTCATAACCTTTGCATTTGTCTTTTGGATAAGTTCTCATCCTATAAGTTTCCCCACACCAACTTCATCCCAATAAGATGGATTTTGAAACCTCTTACCATATAATTCTTCATATGGTTCCATTTCGATGCTATAATGGAAATTATAATTATAGGAGAATTCCAAAAATGGAAAGTATTGGTCCAACGTACCTTGAAAGTCAAGAGAGCATGATCTCAACTTATCTTCCTTTGTTTGAATAGTCCATTGTGATTGTCCATCAGTTTGGGGGTGATATGCAGTACTCATATGAATCTTAGTATCTAAAAAATGCGGGATTCGTTTCCATAATTTTAATTTAAATCAAATATCTCAATCGGATAAAATCGAGAGAGGTTCACCGCGAAGTATTACGATTTATTACAACCTGGATAATTATTACACACTTGAAAATGATTGATTACATAAAAAAATATACTTGGTAATGAATAGATGATTGATATTTATAGTGTATTTGGTGATTAGGAACATTACATAACAACTTAGAATATAAAACACAATATCTTTATTGAAAACTTCTATTGCATGACCACTAAATTCCTTCTTACTTAGCATTGCATGGGATAACCCGAGGACATGCATAAGAAGACGGTGAGCTATAAAGACATGTAAGGGGGTAAAGAATTTATACAATGAATAATAAAATACCTGTTATGCAATAGGAATATAAATAGGTTGTTAGTTAAACATGAACATAAAGGCATGATATAACATGATTTACATAACATGGAAATGTGGAAGAAACATTTAACATGATATTAGCATGAGCCAAGGCTCATTGGACATGGATCATGAGTAAAACCTCATGGAACATAAATTGTCATGATTGAATCCTCATTGTAATTTATGTATAATGATACTAATCCTTACCCAATGTATTGAAGTGCTATCAGGCCACAACCTTCTTAATCATTTCATTTTAAGGAAAAATGGCCCACATAGATCATACAACATGGATTCATTAAACGTCATAATTTTTCCATGATAAGAGAATGTGGAATTCATTCATGAAACACTATAATCAATAAGTAAATTTTCACAGAGGTGAATACACTTTATATGGTAGTGTACATGGTATTTACTACACAGTGACTTTGTCTTGGAAAATCGTGGGGCAATTTCGGCAACATAACGACTTGAATTTAGAATTCATAAAAATGGTAGATGAGAGTTAAAGTGGTGTCTCATCATATTTACATGAAATGGAAAGTCCGGGGGTCATATAGATATATATCCCAACATATGTAAGGGAATTTTTATTCATAATACAAAATAATTTCTTGAATGTAAATGAGGAGAGAGAAATTTCTTACAGAATTTCGGCACGGTAATAGGTGTACATGGGAGGCATTAATGAGAGATAAATGGTTATCCCATCATTAAAATATAAATAGGTCAGTATGGGGGAGGTTCTAAATCATACCCCAACATTTATGATTGAAATTGAAAGGGATTAACAACATTATGAAACTTCAATATAATGAGGAAAGAAGGAATCTCTAACTTGGAATTGTGATCAAAAAGGTTTCGGAGAGGCTTGGGTGAGGCTTCTTGGAATCTTGGGGAACATTGGGGGGAATCTAGATAGATTATGGCATGGTTTGATCAAGATCAAAAGTCTGTGTGTAAAGAGGAAGTGGGAGATTGGGTGGGTTTATATAGGAAAAGAGATGGAATTCATTATTATTTATGATTTGGATCCTACATGTTAAAATAATAAAAAACAAAAACAATCCCATTGAATTTTCCCATAGTTTTTGTCAAAGGGGAGTGTAAAAAAAATATTTTATAATACCAATGTTCGAACAAATTAAAATATTAGACAAGATTATGTGGAGGTGAGTCACACTCTCAAGGAAATGAATTTAAATTTTTAAAATGTTTTATAAGCCTTGGAGGGTCCACTTAGGCTTATTAAAATAAATCAAACAAATATTAAATCATTTTATTTTAATTTAAAAACATATATTGGATGAGAAAATAATTTATAGTATTTTATTACATCACTATTGGGTCATTCTGATGTCATAAAACATGTTATAATATTAAACGGTATTTAATTTTTACCCAAAAATTCAACTGTCTTAGAAAATTATGAAAAATTAACCACTGAGTAAATTTTTCTATCTTTATTCCAAAAATAATATTCATTTTTTTCTAAATAATTTTCTAAATCTGTGAATTTTACCTTTTAAAATAAAAAATGGCATTTATCCAAAATTCATGGGTTTTGAAAAATATAGCTTACCAATCATAAAAAAAATTACAATTTCATTCCAAAAAATTATTAAATAATTTATATTTAAAAAGTAATTTAATAATAATATTTTATTAAAATATTATTTAATTCAAAAATCCATTAATTTATCAAAATAGATTTGTTAGTTGAATATTAACTAATAATAAAATTTGTGCTTTAAAAAATCTTTACAAAGTAACAATAATAAAATGAATTTATATTCATTGTACAAAAATAATGTACATAGTCATAGTGTTAGGGTCTTGTTACATAGCCCCTTATAACACCTGCATAAGAATGTAATTTTGAACTTTTTTAAAGTTCATTCAGTAAACACATGGTCAATGTATTCTCTCTTTTTACTGGTTCTCAGATTAAAAATCTAAGGGCATCATTGAATCTACAGCACTCGGATTTTCGTAAGAGAGGCTTAACATCGACCGAAGTAGGTTAGTTGAAAAAGTTTGTTTTGTGACATTTAAAAAAATAAAATAAGATAAAAATTTTTATTTTATTATCCTACCTCATGTTGATCAGTGGTGGTGGGACCAATGGGTTTTCATGCCATTTAATGGCTTGAATCATTAGTTTCATAACCACACCATTGGTAATTAAGAGGTTCATTAATCAAAAACACATTAATTAACATCATTAATTCTTTAAATGCATTATTCACCATTACCCTCTATTTAAATGGAGCTCATACTGGTGTTTTTTACATGGCATCATAATGTGGGGAACTTCTGGATATGTACCGCGACATCTTCCACTGATTGAGGATGGATCATGGGTGGCAATGATTTGCGATCAACGAACATCAGCGACATAATCCAACGAGGACTCTTCTCCAACCACAACTGTGAAGCCTCCAACGATTCTCGAGGTTGGAGTTTTTTTCTTGAATTAAATCAATGATTTTTGTCTTAATTAATTATAAGTGGTTGAAGATGAATCAATCTCATCCATGTTATTATTCTAACGCGGAGGGCGCGTACCATACGAAACAACTCCCGGACCATCCGAAACTTGTATTATCATTGAATTCTTCATGGGAGGATTACTCAACATGATAGTACTTTGAAACCTGGAGGCACTTAGTGATAGAGGCATCTCTAGAGGCTCGTAGGCGCAGACTAAAGTGAAAAAGGTACTCCGGAGCGTTGTCAGAGCCCCGCTAAAGAAGCATCAGTGCGGCGGCACCGACGACTTGCGCCGACCGATGTGGGTGGCGGCTGGAAATTTCCAGACACGATGGAAGTTCCGCACTCCCTAGTGCCACGGAAGACTGAAGGGTGTGGCAGGCATTGGATGGACGTGTTGGCACCGTAGGAGGCGCGCTGTCGCCGGCTGCGGAATGCGGGCTTGGACATCGCGTCACGGCGGAGGAGGGGGAGCTACACCCGTGAGTCCAGCTGGTAGGTGGTGGATCCTCGTGGCACCACTGTTTCAGAAACCCAAATGACTTTTGTAGTTCGAGAGGGGGACTAACCCCACGACACCCTGGTGGGAAGCCTAGCTAGCGGGCCACGCCCATCCAGCGGGTTGGGCCGGTTCTGCGGCCTGGCAGGTCGGTCCGGTAACATGCCAAGCGGTCCGACCCCGCTGCGGCCCAGCCCACACGGGCTAGTACATCCAGTTCTGGTCAGACCCGGGTCAGACTCAGACCGAGTCAGGTCATCCCTAGCCGGGTCGTGTGGCTCCAACCGGGTCGTACCGGACCCGCACCCACTTCAACCCTATTTCACAAAAAGGGTCGTAACTAACAAATAAGACATCCATTTGATGAACCACCTACGGTGATGGAATCCTTGGAACGAGACCTTCCTTTTTAGATACTACACCTGAATTTTTTAGAAGTTTAAAGTACAGTCATGTTGGATCATACGCGATTCCAACCGGGCCCTCTGTACTAAAATGCCTATAACTCTCACACCGTGTGTCTGATTGACATGCCTTCTATTTCATTGGAACACATATGACATAACATATCATTAGTTTACTTCTTTTGGGAACTTCTTTCCAGTTGAAGTATGACTGATCTCTTTATAAGTGGATCCTCCCAGAATCAAGCATTCTTTTTATGGGAATCCATTGGATGGATGATACGTGAATAATTAATAGCGATCCAATGTGGATAAGCACCTAACATTACTGTGTGGATCATGACCTAGGGATCCTATGTGGATCTCCACCAAGCGATCATGTGTGGATCACCAACTAGCAATCCTGTGTGGATCAGCACCAAGTGATCCTGTGTAGATCAGCAGTAGAACCCTTAAGAGAATAAGATGATCAAGCATTACGACTTATTATATGTACTTTTTTACTTATGTTATACTTGGATTTAGATGAGTTTTTTTTTTCTTTTTTATTTGTGAATTAAGATGATGCTTTGTGGTTTTCCTTGGGGAATTCTATGAGACTGTTGGGGGTATCGGGGTCCCTGCTGATTATTGTTGTACTCACTCTTGCATGGGCTTTGCTCGCACCTTGTTGTCTCTTGTGCAGACAACGAGAAGTCTTGATTGAGACTCGGGAATCTAGGACAAGCCGGTGGATGGTAGTGACAGTTGATTTGGAGAGTTTTGGAGAAGATCTGTAACTGCCCTTCTAGTAGGATCTGTGGTGGACGATCTCAAGATTTCTTTTCTATTTTCTGTTGCATTGTATCTTTTAGTTGGACTTGCATTATGAACCCTTTACTTTCAATACAAATAGTTACTACTGTAGTTTTACTTCATGGTTGCATCATTATGTGTTCTTGGACTATGTGTTGGTATAGTTTTAAAGGAAATGTATTCCAATTTTAGGGATACAAATTTTTTGTACTAGTCACCAACCTCTGGCCTATGGAAGGCAGGATTTGTGTAGTCATGACACGGGTCCCAAGGGACGGGTCGTGACAATGTTGTATTAGAGGAGTTGGTTCTACTGAATAATTAGGACTTTGATCATTCTAATGGAGCAATAGTGTCAAATGTTTTGAGTGTGGTTTTCAGTTCGGGGAATCCAGTGTTGGTGCAGTGGCAGACGTATCCATACACCAGGAATCTGAATTATAATTTTCGTCTCAGTGAAAAAAACGGATTTCATGGGTTTGGGAAATGTTTTACACTTAATCACTTAGAGTTAGCTCACCTGGTATAACTTATTGACCATGGAACACCTGTTTCTTTTCAGGATGGCTCCACATATATAGTCATCCAGGATTCTAGATAGAGTACATGATGATGGCCCACTAAGGGGAGAGGCTTCGGTGCAGGGCCCTCTTACTATGTTGGTACCTTCAGGTGGTGTACTAAAAGCACCACCAATCCACGTGTAGAAGTTTCCACCAGCCCCACTGGAAGACTGTGTACGCCGATGGAGTGCATTTCATGAGTTCCATAGAGAGAGGCCTCTGAGGTTTCAAGGTGATACAGATATCCAAGAATCTGAGGACTGGCTGGAGGCTGTGACATAGCTTTTTCGCTTAGTTGAGATTCCAGAAGAACAGATGGTGTTCCTAGATTCTAGTATCTTCCACAACAGTACGGAAATTGTGGAGTTTGATGATCCTAATGCATGAGGAGGCAAAACTCTCTTTTTTGGACATCAAGACCCTCTTCTAGGCGGAGTTTGTAGCAGTGACATTATGCTCAGTGCGTTTCCAAGAGGTGTTTCACTTATAGCAGGGCATCCTATCGGTGGCCCAGTACTCGGCGAGATTCCCTGAAATCTCATGCCACTCCACCAACATGGTATGTGACCCATTCTTCTGGGCTCGAAATTTTGTGTAGGGTCTCTAGTAGGAGATCAGAGTGTCGATGATATCTCTCAATATCCTGATGCAAAATGTAGATCCCAATAAAGAATTATTGGTGGATAGATTATTAGATGATCAAACACGGATGGTGAGATCCACCATTGGATGACAGGTAGTTGAGTCATCTATAGAAGGCAGTAGGAAGATAACGCAGTGGTCCAAGTGGGCCAGAACTTTTGGTAGACGACCCCCAGATGCAGGGTCAGAGGTGTGGAGCTCATTATGTAGAGGAGGTCTTCTGAGAACTAAATCCTATTACTCTTGAGGGAGATAGAGACACATAGCTCGAGACTATCTGACTCCCCACATAGATGATCAAAAGATGATTGAGGGATCGCAGAGGCAACGATAGAGGTTCATGCGCCGGGGTCCGCAGGGTGGCAGATGTAGAAAAGGAGTAGGTCTTGTAGCAGGTAGAGGATGACAATTTTAGGTTCTACCACCACCACCCCTAGGTGGTCCACCCCTACCACAGGGAGCAGGTGGACAGGGGCGAGCTCAGCTTCAGGTGGTAGAGGCATACATCCACAGTGCTCCAGATATGATTAGAATTACGATATGTGCCTTTTCCAATCTAGATATAGTTATTATAGATACAGGTTCCAGTCACTCTTTTACTACAACGACACTCATTCGTATCTCGGAGATTCCAACGGAGCTGTTGGAAAGATCCTTATGATTAGAGTCTCCTGTGGGAAAATATTTTACGATTACACACTAGTTCAGACAGTTTGAGCTCACTCTAGGATGCAAGAGCTTAGACTAGGATCTCCTATTAGCAGCATCGAGGCCTTATGACGTCATCTTGGGTATGGAGTGGTTATCTACAGTCTATGCTCAGATAAACTATTTTAGGTGCAAATAGCGGTGTGTCCACGAGGATGGTATCAGGTTTACCTTCACTTGAGAGAAGGTAACCTTTTCATCACATGATGGACTTACTCATAGGATGGTGCAGTCAATCACTCATTAGTTGTCTAGACCTACCCTTAGAATAGTTGACGTATTTAGTCTGAGTTATTCATTAGTGGTGGAACAGTATGCTGATGTCTTTTCTAATGATGTTCCAAGTCTACCTCCTTATAGAGAGGTATACTTCTACATCAAATTGTACCACATGATGACACTGATATCTACACCAACCTATAGGATGGCCCCCATGGAGCTTTGTGAGATATGGGTACAATTGGAGGACATGTAGAAGAAGGGGTTCATAAGGCCCATTCTTTCTCCATGGGCATCCTCGATCTCATTCACCAAGAAGGGATATCTTCTCACAGAAGGACCATATCCTAAGACAATGGAAATGGCTTTAGGTCCTCTAGGACATTGACTATGAGATTGTGTACACTCCTGGTAAGGAGAACGTAGTAGCAGATGCACTCAACAGGAGTTCTGGTCTAAAGGTGTTGTGTGAGGTGACAAAGAATCTAACCGCGTTTCAATTATCCTTTGGGTCTTGATTCCATTAAATGAACTTTATTTATCTCAAATGGTTATAGATAAACTCATGATTAATAATATGCCCATTTTACATGAATTTGATGATATCATTCCAGAGGAATTTCCCTGTCTTCCACCAAATAATGAAGATGAGTTTTCAATAGAACTCATACCAGGTGCTATGCCCATTTCAAAGAAAACTAATATAATGGACCCAATTGAGTTGCATGAATTGAATAAGAAAATCTATGAAAATCCTGATAAAGGATTCATACTCCATAGTGTGTCACCTTGGGGAACATTTGTTCTCTTTATTAAGAATATTGATGGATCAGTGAAACATTGCATTGATTATCGAGAACATAACAAGATAACTATCAAGAACAAATATCCTCTACCACACACTGATGACTTATTTTACCAACTACGCGGATCTCAATAATTTTCCAAGATTGATCTTCGTTCAGTGTATCATCAATTAAGGGTCAAAAAAAGGATATACCAAAGATGGATTTCTATAAAAGGTATGGACACTATGAATTTATATTGATTCCATTTGGTCTTACTAATTCTGATGCTATCTTCATGGATCTAATGAATAGATTCCTTAGAGACTATCTTGATCAGTTTGTGGTAGTCTTTATAGATGATATTATTTTCTTTTCAAAGCACAAGGAAGAACTTGAAGATCGCTTGAGAATTGTATTAAAGACCCTAATAAAGGAGATGCATTATGCCAAATTTACCAAGTGTGAATTTTGGCATCAGAAAGTTTCATTTTTCGGTCACATAATCTCAAAATAGGGGAAATCTGTGGATCCAGCAAAAACAGTGGTTATAGAAATATGGTCGGGAACAACAACAGTAACTGAGATCCAAAGTTTTCTTGGCTTCACTGGATATTATCGATGATTTGTGAAAGATTTTTCAAGTTTATCTAACCCACTCACCAAATTAACTCGAAAAATATTTATGATTGTTTGGACAGAGGAATGTGAAGAGAATTTAAATGAGCTAAAAAGAAGGTTAGCCAGTGCACCTGTGCACACACTACCTTATAGTGGAGAAAGGTTTATGATCTAAAATGATGCATCCAAGAAGGGATTGGGGTGTGTTCTCATGTAAAATGATATGTTGATAGTTTATGCCTCATGAAAATTGAAAATACATGAGAAAAATTACACAACTCATGATTTGAGTTAGCTGCGGTAATCATTGAATTAAAGATTTGGAGGCATTATCTTTATGGTGAAAGGTGTGATATTTATACTAATCAAAAAAATTTAAAATGTATTTTCACACAAAAGAAGCTGAATATGATCCATAGAAGATGGTTGGAGCTGATTAAGGATTGCGACTGCTTAATTCATTACCACTCTGGGAAAGAAAACAAGGTGGCAAACGCATTAAGTCGAAAATACCGTTCTAGGTTATCCATGATGATGATCACAAAAGATCCAATATTTATGGATTTATAAAGGATGGATCTTAGAATATTACTGAAAGGGGAGATATCATATCTTTCTTAAATAAATGTTCAACTATCAATACATCTGAAGATTCAAGAGGTATAAAAAGAAGATGTAATGTTACAAAAGAAGGTGTGAAATGTTCCTGAATTCAACCTTGATTGTGATGGGATAATAAGGTTTAGGAACCGTGGCTATATTCCTCCCATACAAGAATTAAATAAGGAGCTATTGTATGAGGCTCATAGTTCTTTATTCTCCATTAGTCCTGGAAGTACAAAGATGTACATGGACCTGAAAGAGTACTTTTGTTGGGATGGTATGAAAAGAGATATCACAAAATATGTCTCTCAATGATTGGTTTGTCAGCAAGTTAAAGCTGAGAGAGAGAAGTATAAGGGGATGTTACAGCCATTACACGTACCTGAATGGAAATGGGAAAACACCACTATGGACTTTGTCACCTGACATCCTAAAACATCCAATGGCAATAACGCTATCTGGGTTATAGTTGATCGTCTTATGAAGTCGGCACAGTTCATTGCTATTAGATAAGATTTCTATCTTGATCAGCTTTCCAGGATATATGTAAACGATGTGGTAAGATTTCATAAAGTACCACTTTTGATTATATCTAATCAGGATCCAAGGTTTACCTCAATGTTCTGGAGAAGTCTTTAGCATTCTCTAGATACAGAGTTGAGTTTCAGCATTGCTTACCATCCTCAGACAGACGGTCAGTCTCAGAGGAAAATTCAAACTCTAGAAGGAATGTTGAGAGCTTGCTATATCAATTTCAATGGTGGTTGGGATCAACACATACCTTTGGTGGAATTTTATTATAATAATATATTTCACACCATTATTCAGATGGCTCCTTATGAAGCTCTCTATGGAAATAAATGTAGAACTCCAACTTTTTGGGATGAAGTTGGGGAAAGAAATCTATTAGGACTTGATCTTGTAGATGAGATGGTAGAAAAGGTCAAATATATTCAATAACACTTAAGAGAAGCTCAGAGTCGACAAAAAAGATATACCAATAGCCGAAGAAAATACCTAGAGTTTTAAGTGGGTGATAAAGTGTTCTTACGAATATCTCCTTGGAAGAGAGTAATATGATTTGGAAAGAAGGGAAAGTTGAGCCCTAGGTATATCGGTCCTTTTGAAATAATGGATCTTGTTGGGATGGTATCTTACCGATTGGCGCTTCCACCGAATCTCTCTCATGTTCATGATGTTTTCCATGTATCTCTCCTGATAAAGTACATTCTCGATCCTTCACATGTACTAAGCTCAGAAGTACTACCACTGGAGCAAGATCATTCATATGAAGAAAAAACGATAGATTTTCGGGATCATAGCGAAAATGTTCTACAAAACTAGTCCACTCGCTTGGGTAATGTTATAAGGAGGAACCACCAATTATAAGAAGCTACATGGTTTCTTGAGGATATGATGAGGGAGAGGTATCCTCATCTGTTTGTTACGAGGTGACGAATTTCGAGGGAGAAATTAATTTTAAGCGGGGTAGAATGTAACACCAAGAGATTTTATGAGAAATATTTTTTTTATTTCGTATATTATATGCAACACCAAAGGAATTATCCACGACAAACAACACTGACTTGGCTTTCATTACACGCAATAGGGACCTTCCTCGATAGCATGTGTTGTACGCAATACCGAGTTTCACTAAACAACGATATGTTATTAAAATGTTATATAAACTATCATTTATAGATATTATTAACCACATTTTGAATTTTATATTATGTTAGAATTAAATTTACATATTATATGAGAAAAAAATAATTTTTTCGGATAAAAGAATTGTTTTTTTAAAATTGTTGTTTTCCACCTTTTGATGGCACACCCATTTTAAATCTAATTTTTGAAAAGTTTATGAGTTCAATTAGACAAATTAAACTTCTTATTTTTAATCAGGATATAAATATTTACATTGTATAATTTTTTGATACTTTTCTAATAACTTTCATATTTTCATGAATAGTAAAAATACGCTAATTTTTAATTGAAAACAACTTTTTCATCAATGTAATTTATATGGTTAAAATATAATATTGAATGGATTTAAAGTATAAATATAATATATTTTTACCATTTAATATAATTTTTGTCATTTGTATTAATTTTAAATTTAGTTCATAGGTAAAAACATTTCAATCATTGGAAATGTTTTAACTTTTAAAACCTATTTTCATAACAACAGGATTAATTTTAAATTAATTACTGAAACTACTATTTTTTGAATTTTGAAAAATTTATTCCATATTTGGATTCAGTGGGTCCAAATTATGTTAATAGGTTACTTTTATTTTTTTGATATTATGAATAGTATCTACAGTAATTTGTATTTACTATAGTAAAAGGAAAATAGGGTAATTAAGGGTAAAAATAAGAATGTAAAATTTCTCTATCACTTGAAAAAATTCTATTGGATTAATAAAAGTCGACCCATATAACCTAAGTGTCATAATAGATTCATTTCATGGACCTTTGACCATGAAAATAATGTAATTATTTTGAAAACTAAAGAAAGTGACAATATGTCACTCTTTTATATCTTATAAGTGTAATAATTTAAATTTAGTGATAAACATCATAAAACACCAAAAATGAATTGGTCCAGAAATATAATAAAATTATAACCATCATTTAATTTTATTTATAATTTTTAGGTATTAAATTATTAACATTAATTATGACATAATAGTGATTTTGAAATTATTTTATTGTTGAAATATCAAATAAATGGTTCTAAAAATAAAAAATAAATATTATATGAACTAATTAATGTTCTACAAGAATTTTATAGATAAATATGAGATGTTATAAATCTATTAAATATTTTAGTTTGAACATATCTTCTCTTTGTATCTTATTTAAATTCAAATAAATAAATAGTGTCAAAATTGACACTATTGTTATTTTATAAAAATAACATATTATAAAATTGATTAAAAATCAGAAATATATTTAAAAATTATAAATTTACAATTATATGGTCTAAAATTTCATAAATTTTACAATTATAGACAATTCACAACATTTATATAATTATTTATAACAATTTAAAATTTAGAATATTATTACCACAAATAAAATTAAAAAGATTAAATAAGGATAAATCAAGTTGATAATGATTAAAATAATTTCTCAACATGTCTAAATTTTATTGGTTTATGAGATTACAATCCTATATCATCTAATATTTGTATTCGAGTCATTTTTGGTGGTTTTTAAGAGGGTTTTGAATTTAATTAAAGTAATATTTCTTATGTTTCTAAAGGTGCCCCTCTCCTCCCTTATAAAAGGCCACCTCCTCCCTCTCCTCCTCACACCATTTTGATCCTTCAATCTCAGCCAAACCCTGCCAAATTATCTTCTTCAATTCCTTAGTAACATACTATTGGTACATCTCTTCTTCGTATACAATCGTTAGTGCCCTAAAAGGAGGTTTTGAAGATGCGCGTCGAAGAAGAGGTAATATCCTTTACCGATTCTCTCAAAATCATTTCTTCTTCTACTTCCTCTTATTTTGATGTTTCATAAAAACGTAATAAAATAAATATCACTCATATAATTATATTTTATTATAAATATGAAACAATCATATTTCACCTTCTATCCATCCTCTGAAAAATGAAATCATCGTGTGTGCGTACGTACGGAATATCATCTCCACGCAGTGGTGTAATCTGTTTTTCACCACCAACTTATTTGGATGGGTATAATGGTGTAAATAATAACTATATACTATAATTATAACATGATACTAATTCTGATATATTCTACTATCCACTGCCATACTATTCAATAATTATGGGAACGATATCATCGCTCATGCGTACGTAATGCTTACCGTCTCCATGGTGCGATGTGATTCGTTCTACATGATCTTCATTAAACCATGATTATATAAACAAATTGAATGAATAAATATGATATATATTATAATAATACCATTCTTTAAATGATGTATCTATAACCTAAAAAGAGGAATAAGAATTTATTTGACAAAACACGCATAAGAACATAAAGCAATAAACACCTTAATAACAAGTAGAAATGAAATATTGCTAATATAAAGATAATAATATGACCATATATGTTATCATAACAATGAATATGATTCTGTAATAAGTCAATGACATTGTTTAAATCATTATACATGAGTTTTGGATATGTACAAAGCATATCAGACCTAAGGTATGGGAAAATCTCACAATCTCATTTTTATCAGAGATTATTTATACTTCAGTATTTACTGGGGAATATTTATCATCCACATCCATGTTTACTCAATATATAATATTATTTCTATACTCCTAAAATTATTTAAATCAAATTTTACCTATTGGTTAATTTTTCGTAAAATATATGAATGGAATCTTTTGTCGTTTTCAATACGAGGTACTTTTTGAATTTTCTGGCCAAAGCACGAGAAGAATGTTTTTTTAACTTATACAGCGTGAATGGATTTTTATGATTTCATAGAACATTATTTCCATGAAGCTTCCTTTACATGTTTTAAAGTTTATTTTCAATTAAATTCTTGTAGTTTAAAATTATATTATATTTTTAGAAAGGAAAAATATTTTTGAAGAAGAAAGGATATTTTCCTCAGGATTGGAGTTCAAGTGTTTTAAAAAAATTATTTTCCATCTAAGATAATATAGGGTTATGTTTCTATCCCTATTTTTAACATTATTTGATTATGTTATGATGGAATTATTTTTATGAAGTCCTTTTACCTTATATGTATTATGTTATGATGGCATGATGTTTAAGAATCCCATTTTTATTACATGGGTTATGCTATGATTTATGATTTATGATTTGTGGCACACATAATAAATGGTTTCATTATGAGATGTTGGGACTAATATCTCCCTCCAATGCATTGGATAATGATTTATATAACATGAGATAGATATGGATGGAATGAAAAGTTAATTCGGTTCAGTGATACAGGGATGGAACGAGGAGTGAACTCAGTTCAGTAATGGACTTTGTCTGCTATGATGGTCTTCGCAATGAGTCTTGACTAATATGAAATGATTTTCTAGGATTATGGGTGTATGCCACAAAGTTTCATTTTTTATGTTGTGATTATTTTTATTACATTTAACTACTATGATTTATCCCATGTCATGATATTTTGATCTCTTTTGCAGGATAAGATTTTCAAATTGTTATGTTCTTATGAATATGATATGATTGATATTTTCTTTGTTTACCCTTATTGAGAATTTTAGCTCGTCCTTTTATATTTTTTCTTTTCCCCAGGTCTGGAATAAGGGTATTAAGTAGGATATTCCAAAAGGGACTCTAAATATAATGAAATAAATGGGAGACAATGTAGATGATTTATGAACCAGTTGTTTATGTTTCCTAGTTTCTAACGACACTATACCTATAAGGTCCTATCATGGTTTTGTTATGTTTTGTAATAAGTATTCTTCAATTCTTAAGTAATAACCATGTATGTAAATTATGGGTCATTATAGTTGGAATTAGAAGAAATTTATAGTCATCCTTTGGAAACTATGATGTGAAAGACTTAGTAAGAACCCTAAGGATATGTATAAGCATAGAACCCAATATTAGTATTTTAGAAATTTCCATGAATA
Organism: Viscum album; assembly: GCA_963277665.1. Classification (NCBI taxonomy): domain Eukaryota; kingdom Viridiplantae; phylum Streptophyta; class Magnoliopsida; order Santalales; family Viscaceae; genus Viscum; species Viscum album. The sequence continues at coordinate 435,742,476 of OY728167.1, read as the reverse complement.
CCCAATGATAAGAACTAATGTGTGAAATATTATTAATGATTATGTGGTTTTCCTATTTTAATTAGTGTTTCTCACACTATGCTATTGGGTTTTAGTCAATTGTTGGATCCCGAAGGAACTATGTTAATGCTGAATGTGAAGGGCAATGCAATGATTGTCCCCCTGAGCAAAAAAATGTTATGGGAGCTGGAATGAGAAATCTTGTAGCCATGCTCACACATATTTCTCAAGATATGAATCTTGCAAGACTTCCAAATTAGCAAAGGAAGGAGCAACATTCTAGTGAATCCTTCATGAGAGAGCGTCCACCTTCATTCAGCGGGTCTTCTGATCCATTAGTGGTTGAATAGTGGATTAGTACCATTGAAAAGATATTTACTGTTCTACAATGTTCTAAACATGACAAATTTATCTTGGCAGTATATCGTTTGGAAGTTGAAGCTGATCAACGGTGGAGTCTTATCAATAATACAAGGCAAATGGATGAAATTGAGCCCATGGAATGGGATGAGTTCAAGAACTTATTTTTCAATAAGTACTTCCCTCGTATTCTTCGAACAAATATGGATAAGGATTTTCTTGAACTGAAGCAAAAGGATGATGAATCAGTTGGTTCCTACGAATCAAATTTTACAAGACTTGCAATGTATGCTTCCATAATTATTATCCAACCTGAGAGTAAGATCGATCGATTCTTTAGTTTCTTAAAACCAGATATTCAAAGGGAGTTTGGCATAAGTGACTTCAATAGATACGAGGAATTGTTCGATGAGCTCTCAAGGTTGAGATGGAGATTGAAGCAACCCATCAGTCATATGGGTTTGATAAGAAGAGGAAAATTGAATTCAAAGTAAAATCCTATGACCACACTGAAAATAATATGAGTTTTCCCTTATGCTCAAATTGTTTAATGAAACATGGAGGGAATTGTCTTGATGGGACAAGTAAATGTTTTAAGTGTAGAAAAGAAGGTCCTCGGGCAATTGAATGTCAAAATAATGGGAAGAAGATCTCTAATGAGGCGAACAAAGAAAGGGATACACAAAATGCACCTCCTACACTTCAATGATTCAAGTGCAAGGAAATGGGGAATTAGGCCAATCAATGCCCTAATCCAAGGGTTGTTGATGATGATCGATGTCAACAAACTCATAAGGCCAAAAAAAAGGAAAGTCACCTCCAATTTCTATCGGCGATGTAGAGTACGATAATGAAGTGGTGAAAGGCACACATACCATCCACTCTAAAGTAGAAAATATTTTATTTGATTCTGGATCCACCCACTATTTTATTTCTGAAGAAATTTCTATGGGTATCGCCATATTACCTCAATAGTTAGATATTGACTTAGCTATGTCAACCCCTAATGGCACAACAGTCGCATCAAAAGTTTACAATTCATCTCTTATTGAAGTTTGTGGGAAAGTGCTTCCTGAAAATCTTTTGATCCTTCCTATAGTGGAATTTGATGTGATTCTTGTCATGGATTGGATATCATTATATGGATCTCATATCAATTTCCAAATAAGAAAAGTCACATTTAATATTCCCGATCAATCTATGATCATCTATCTATGCAAGGATGAATATAACCTTCCAGTGGAAATTTCTACCATCTTATGGGTCTTGATTCCAATTATTGAATGTTATTTATCTCAAATGGTTGGAGAGAAACTGATGATTAAAAATATTCCCATTTTACGGGAATTTGATGATGTATTTCCAGAGTAATTGCTAGGTCTTTCACCAAATCGAGATGTTTATTTTTCAATAGTACTCATACCAGGTGCAATGCTGATTTCAAAGAAACCTTATAGAATGGACCCAATTGAGTTGCACGAATTGAATAAGAAACTCCAAGAGAATCTCTATAAAGGATTCATATGCCCTAGTGCGTCACCTTGGGGAGAACCTATTATCTTTATTAAGAAGAAATATGGATAAATTAGACTTTTCATTGATTATCGACAACATAACAAGATCAATATCAAGAACAAATATCCTCTCCCACACATAGATAAATTATTTTACCAACTACGTGGAGCTCAATAATTTTCCAAGATTGATCTACATTCAGGGTATCATCAATTATGGGTTAGAAAGGAGGATATACCAAAAACGGATTTCTATACAAGTAATGGACACTATGAATTTATAGTGATTCCATTTGGTCTTACTAATTCCCCTTCTATCTTCATGGATCTATTGAATAGAGTCTTTAGATACTATCTTGATCAATTTTTGGTAGTCATTACAGATTATATTCTTGTCTTTTCAATGAGAAAGGAAGAACATGAAGATCACTTCAGAATTGTATTAAAGACCCTATGAAAGGAGAATAATTATGCCAAATTTTCCAAGATTAAATTTTGGCTTCAAAAAGTTTAAATTTTGGGTCAAATAATCTCAAAATAGGGGATATTTGTGGATCCATCAAAAATAGTGGTTATCGAAAGATGGTTGAGACCAACAACATTAACTGAGATCCGATGTTTTCTTGGATTGGATGTATATTATCAACGTTTTGTGAAATATTTTTCATGGTTATCTAACCCACTCACCAAATTGACTCGAAAAGGAGTTAGGTTTGTCTAGATGGAGGAATGTCAAGATAATTTCAAAGAGCTTAAAATAAGGTTAGCCAGTGCACCTTTGATCACACTTCCTTGTAGTGGAGAAAGGTTTGTGATCTATAGTGATGCATCCAAGAAGGGATTGGGGTGTGTTCTCAAGAAAAATGATATGGTGATAGCTTATGCATCCCGACAGTTGATAATCCATGAGAAAAATTACCCAGCTCATGATTTGGAGGCATTATCTTTATGGTGAAAGGTCTGATATTTATACTGATCATAAAATTTTAAAGAACATTTTCACACAAAAGGAGATGAATATGCGCCAAAGAAGATGGTTGGAGCTAATTATAGTTTACGACTGCTCAATTCATTACCACCCTGGGTAAGTAAACAAGGTGGCAGACTCATTAAGTTGAAAAGACCATGCTAGCATATCCATGATGAGGATCACAAAAGATCCAATATTTATGGATTTACAAATGATGGATCTTGGAATTTTAATGAAAGGGGAGTTATATTATCTTTCTTAAATTAATTTCCAACCATCTATACATGTAATGATTAAAGAGGCACAAAAACAAGATTTAGAGTTACAAAAGAAGGTGAGAAATGCTCTTGAATTCAACATTGATTATTATGGGATAAAAAGGTTCAGCAACCATTTCTGTATTCCTCCCATAAAATAATTAAAGAAGGAGATGTAGGATGAGGCTTAGAGTTATTCATTATATATTAATCCTGGATGTAAAAATATGTACAAGGACCTTAAAGTTTACTTTTGGTGGGATGGTATGAAAAGATATATTGCCGAATATGTCTCTCGATGCTTGGTTTGACCGCAAGTTGAAGCTAAGAGATATAATTATAAGGGGTTGTTACAACCATTACCCATACCTGAATGGAAATGGTAAAACATCACTATGGAATTTGTCATCGGACTTCCTAAAACATCCAATGGAAATAATGCCATCTAGGTTATAGTTGATCGTCTTATGAAGTCGGAAAACTTCAATGCTATTAGAGAATATTTCACTCTTTATTAGATTTCTAGGATATATGAAAAGGAAGCTGTAAGATTGCATGGAGTACCACATTCGATTATATCTGATCGAGATCCGAGGTTTACCTCAAAGTTATGGAGAAGTCTTCATCATGCTCTAGATACATAGTTGAGTTTCAACATTGCTTACCATCCTCAGACAGACGGTCAGTCTAAGAGGACAATTGAAACTCTAGAAGTCATTTTGAGAACTTTCTATATGGATTTAAAAGGTGGTTGGGATCAACACATACCTTTGGTGGAATTTTCTTATAATAATATCTTTCACTCCAGTATTCAGATGGCTCCTTACGAATCCCTCTATGGAATGAAATGCAAAAATCCAACTTGTTGGGATGAAGTTGGGGAAATAAAGCTATTAGGACCTGATCTTGTTGATGAGATGGCAGAATAGGTCAAATCTATTCAACAACACATATGAGGAGCTTAGTGTCGACAAAACATTTATGCCAACAACTGAAGAATAGACCTAGAGTTTGAAGTTGGTGATAAAGTGTTCATACGAATATCTCCTTGGAAGAGAGTAATGAGATTTGGAAAAAAGGACAAGATGACCCCTAGTTATATCAATCCTTTTGAAATACTTGATCATTTTGGTAAGTTATATTACTGATTGGAACATACACCAAATCACTCTCATGTTCATGATGTGTTCCATGTATCTCTCCTTAGAAATTACATACCTGATCCTTCACATCTACTAAGCTCAGAAGTTGTACCACTAGAGAAAGATCATTCTTATAAATAATGGCTGATAGAGATTCTAGATCGTAGAAAAAAAGTTCAAAGAAACAAGACCACTCAATTGGATAAAGTTTTATGGAGGAACCACAAATTCGAAGAAGCTATATGGGTGCTTGAGGATATGATGAGGGTGAGGTATCCTCATCTGTTTGTTACGAAGTAACGAATCTCGAGGGTGAAATTCATTTTAAGGGGGGTAGAATGAAACACCCTGAGGTTTTATGATAAATATTTTTTTATGTCTTATGTTTTATGCAACACAAAAGTAATCTTTCACTACACACAACATTAACTTGACTTTCATTATACACAATAGCGACCTTCCTCGATAGCGTGTGTTGTACGCAATACGGATTTTCACTAAACAATGATATTTTATTAAAATTTTATATAAACTAGCCATAATAAATATTATTAACCACATTTTGAATTTTATATAACTTTAGAATTCATTTTACATATGATACGAGAAAAAAATAATTTTTTCAGATAAAATAATTTTTTTTCAAAAATGCAGTTTTCCGCCTTTTGATGGCGCACCCATTTTAAATCTAATTTTTAAAAAGTTTATGAGTTCAATTTGACAAATTAAACTTATTATTTTTAATCAGTATATTAAAATTTACATTGTATAATTTTTTGATACTTTTCTGATAACTTTCATATTTTGATGAATAGTAAAAATACGCAAATTTTTAATTGAAAACAACTTTTTTCATCAAAGTAATTTATATGGTTACAATAAATTATTGAATGGTATTTAAGTATATATAGAATATGTTTTTACCATTTAATATAAAGTATTTAATTATCATTAATTTTACATTTAATTCATATGCAAAAACATTTCAATCTTTGGGAATGTTTTAACTTTTAAAACCTAGTTGCTTAACAATAGGATTAATTTAAAATTAATTAATGCAACCTCGATGTTTGGAATTTCAAAAAATGGATTCCGTATTTGGATTTAGTGGGTCCAAATTATGTTAATAGGTTACTTTTATTTTTTTGATATTATGAATAGTAACTATAGTAATTTGTATTTACTACAGTTAAAGGTAAATCAGGTAATTAATAGTAAAAATAAAATTGTAAAACTACCCCAACACATGCCAAAATTCTATTGGATTAATAAAAGACGACCCATATCACCTAAGGGTCTGAATATATTCATTTAATAGAACTTTTACCATGGAAATGATGTAATAATTATTTAAACTAAAGAAAGTGACTATATGTCACTCTCTTATATCTTATAAGTGTAATAATTTAAATTTAGTGATAAACATCATAAAACATAGAACATTCATAGTCTACATAAAGCTAATACAGTTATGTAAATAATTTAATTTTATTTATAATTATTAGGGATTAAATAATTATCATTAATTATGACACAATAGTGATGTTGAAATTAATTTATTGATTGAAATATCAAATAAACGGTTTTAAAAATATTAAAATATATATTATATTAACTAATTAATGTTCTACAAGAATTTTCATGATAAATATGACATGTTATGAATCTATTAATGCTTTAATTTTGAACATATCTTTTATGTATATGTTATTTAAATTCATATAAATGAATAGTTTCAAAATTGACACTATTGTTATTTAATAAAAATAACATATTATAAAATTGTTTAAAAATCACAAAAATATTTAAAAATTATAAATTTAAATTTAAATGGTCCAAAATGTCATAAATTATACAATTATGGACAATTTACAACACATAAATAATTATTTATAAAAATTTAAAATTTAGAATATTATTACCACAAATAAAATAAAATATATTAACTAAGGATAAATCATGTTGATAAGGTTTAAAATAATTTCTCAACATGTCAAAATTTTATTGGTTGATGAGATTACAACCCTATATCATCTAATATTCGGATTTTAGTCATTTTTTGTATGTTTTAAGTAGGGTTTAAATTTATTATAAATTAATATTTCATATGTTTCCAAAGGTGCCCCTCTCCTCCCTTAAAAAAGAGAACCTTCTCCATCTCCTCCTTACACCATTTTGAGCCTTCATGCTCTGCCAAACCCTACCACATTCTCTTCTCCACTTTTCTAGAAACATACTATAGGTCCTGGTCTTCTTCAAAGTCCAACATTAGTGCCCTAAGAGGAGGTTTATAAGAGTCACGTCGAAGAATAGGTAATATCCTTTACCAATTCTTTCAAATTCATTTCTTCTTATACTTCCTCTTATTTTTTTATTTCATAATAAAGTAATAACATTAGTATCACTCATATACCTCTAAGTTATTATAAATATGAAAAAACCATATGTCACCTTATATTCATCCTACGGAAAACGAAATCACCGTGCGTGCATACGTACAGAATACCATCTCCACACCATGGTGTAATCTGTCTTTCACCACCACCTTACTTGGATGTGTATAATAGTTTAAATAATAACTATATATTATTATTATAACATGATACTAATTCTGATATATTATACTATCCACTCCAATACCACAATCCATTTTTTTATTTTATTGAAAAAATCACTTTGAGGGTGTGTGAGAACCTACAATCCAGTCCATCTACATTAGGTCACCCTCACAAAGCCCACGTTACTGAATTCAAATATCAAAATGATAAAACAGAACCAAATCATTGTGCCAAGACCGTCATCATGCACCTATTTCAAATTTAAAACCATCACCACCTCATATCATGCAAGCTGATTGAGGAAACTGCATGGACTGGATCTGCCTACACTACGTCGCCATCATCCCGTCCACCACGAAAAGCTAAAAAAACACCAAAACACGTCGAAAAAGACATTGCATCATCAAGTAGCACATCCTCCGTGCCTTAGATCTGCCTGAAATTCCTCCGAAGACCACAAGAAATGTCGAACTGGTGATTCAAACATCATCAAATCACAAAATCACCAGCGAAGAACAAAACTAATCCATAAATATGAACTGCATCAAATGTAAAACTTCAGAAAACATCAACGATGAGAAAGGACGTGCCTCCTGTAAAATCTCTGACCGAAAAAGAAACACATCCAAAAGCCTCTTGAATCCACTACTTGAGGCCGACAGGGAGAGCGATGAGGGAGAATGAAGCCATAGAAGAGATTGTAGCAGAAGAGACTCCATGAAGAAGCTCGTCCTCGCTCTGAACCACCAACCCCGGCTATCGAATCTACCATGGACACGGTCGAGCTCCTTAGGCACTGGCAGGATTAACATACACATCCCAACCCACCCCGAGAAAACCAATGCACCAGACCAAAGTGGGGTCAGAAATGTAGTAACTGGAAGGAAAGAGTAGAGGAAAACAGATGGGGCTTCAACCGGGAGACATGAACACCTACTAAGGAGCAAGATATAGGGGGAAGAAAGGAACGAAAGAAGAGAAATTATGACCGAAAAAACAAACTTGAGAATGAGGGGAATGATCCCTATATACAAAAGGGATTTTTGGGGAGAGGAAGAAACACAATGACAGATCTGAGGCCAAATGAAAAACGCGCACATGATCTTACCCCGAGGGCGCTGCACGAAGAAGCGAAGAATACACACTCCGAAGAGGGGACATCGATACGGGAGAGGTCGGAAAGATAGGTTGGAACTCTGAAACACCCTATGATCAAGCAGGAGCGTAGGAATGAACATGAAGAGGAGGAAGCTAACGAGGAGGAATGAAGCGAGCGGGATGCCACACCATTACCTTCTCCACGGTGCGATGTGATTATCTCTACATGATCTTCATTAAACCAAGATTATATAAACTAATTTAATGAATAACTTTGATATATATTATACTAATACCATTCTGTAAATGATGTATCTAAAACCTAAAAAGAGGAAAAAGAATTTATTCGACAAAACACGCATAAGAACATAAAGCAATAAACACCTGAATAACAAGTATAAATGAAATATTATTAATAAGATGATAATAATATGACCATATATGATATCATAAAAATGAATATGACACTGGAATAAGTCAATGACAATGTTTAAATCATTATAATGGAGGTTCATATACGTACAGATCATATCGGACCTAAGGTGAGGGAAAATCTCACAATCTCATTTTTATCTGATATTGTTTATACATCAGTATTTACTGGGGCATATTTATCATCCACATCCATGTTTCCTCAACATGTAATATTATTTATATCCTCATAAAATTTTTTAAATCCAATTTTACTCATTGGTGAATTTTTAGTAAAAGATATGATATGAATCTTTTGTTGTTTTCAGTACGAGGTACTTTTTGACTTTTCCGGCCAGAGTACGAGAAGAGTGTTTTTTTAACTTATACGGAGTGAAAGAATTTTTATGATTTCATAGAAAATTATTTCCATGAAGCTTCCTTTACGTGTTTTCATTTTTATTTTCAATTAACTTCTTTTAGTATAAAATTATTTGACATATTAAGAAAGGAAAATGTTTTTGAAGAAGAAAGGATATTTTCCTCACGAAAGGAGTTCAAGTGTTATATCAAAAATTATTTTCCATATAAGATAATATAGGGTTATATTTCTATCCCTATTATTTCATTTATTTGATTATGTTATTATGGAATTATTTTTATGATGTCCTTTTATCTTAAATTGATTGTGTTATGATGGAATGTTGTTTAAGAATCCCATTTTCATTACATGGGTTATGCTATGATGTATGATTTATGATTTTGTGGCACACATAAGAATGGTTTCATTATGAGATGGGTGGGACCTATATCTACCTCAAATGCATTGGGTAAATATTTATATCTCATGAGATAGAAATGGCTGGAACAGAATGCTAATCCAGTTCAGTGATACAGAGTTGGAACGAGGAGTGAGCTCGGTTCAGTAATGGACTTTATCCACTATGATGGTCTTCGAAATGATTCATGACTAATATGTAATGATTTTCTATGATTATGTGTCTATGAAACTAAGTATCATGTTTTATTTTATGATTATTGGGATTACATTTCACGACTATGATTTATCCCATGTCATGATATTATGATATCTTTTGGAGGATATGATTTTTAAAATGTTATGTTCTTATGAATATGATATGATTGATATTTATTTTGTTTAACCTTACTGAGCATTTTAGCTCACCCTTTTTTATGTTTTCTTTTCCCCAGGTCTCGAATAAGGGTGTTAAGTAGGATATTCCAAAAGGGACTCTAAATATGATGAAATAAACAAGAGACAATGTAGATGATTTATGAACATGTTGTTTTGGTTACCCAGTTTCTAAAGACACTATACTTATACGGTCCTATCATAGTTTTGTTATGTGTTGTAATAATTATTCTTCAATTCTGAATTAATAACCATTTATGTAAAGTATGGGTCGTTATATCAACAATTCAGGGAGGCATAGCTTTGAGACATTCACTACGATGCCCAACGTGCTCATATATCCTCAGGACATGCTCCTGATGGATTTTTAGAAGGTGGGGAGCACGTCATTCTTTTTAGGGGATGCACCATGGTAACAGTGATGCTACAAGAGGAGTTGTTGAGGGAGTTCCAAACATCTTTTTTGGCTGTATATCCTAGAGTGGAGAAGATGTACCAAGACCTTCCGAGTCAGTACTGGTGTCCAGGGATGAAGTAAGAAGTGGTAGAGTTCGTATCGTGAAGCCTCACTTGTAAGTAAGTGAAGGCTGAGCATCCGATAGCAGCAGTCTTATCTCATCCTCATGATGTACCAAAGAGGAAGTGGGATGGTATATCCTTGGAATTCGTGACGGGGATACCACATATGTCTAAGGTCCACGATTCCATCTAGCTGATCGTTAATCAACTCACCAAGTCGTCCCACTTACTATACATCTGATAGTAGGGATCAGTAGAGATCATGGGTTGTTTCCATGTATATAATATTTTACGGCTTCATAGGGTTCCATAGACAATCGTCTCAAATCATGATGTATGTTTTACATCCCATTTGCGGAAGGGATTATAGGAAGCATTCGGGACTCAGCTACGTTTGAGCACTGCCATTCACCCTCAAAAATATAGTCAGATGGAGCAGACCATACGGTATCTCGAGGACATGATCCATGCTTGTTTCCTCGATTTTGGCTACAGTTGGGAGGACCACCTATCATTGGGGTATTTTACATAGAACAACAGTTATCACTCCACCATCAACATGGCTCCATTTTATTCCATGTACGGATGACCTTGCAGATCACCTCTATGCTGGATAGACCTAGGGGGTTCAGCACATATGGGTCCAGCGTTGGTACAAGATACCATAGATAAGGTTATGATCATCAAGGAGAGGATGAAGACTACATAAAACCGGGAGAAGTCTTATGTCGATAGGATACGGAGACCCTTGGTGTTTGAGGAGGGAGACCATGTCTTCCTACGGGTCTCACCCCAGTGAGGATTACGGAGGTTTGGACGGGGCGGCAAGTTGTCTTCGAGGTTCATTGGATCATTCTAGATCCTTAGTATTGAAGGATAGGTGGTGTACCATCTAGATCTTCCCCCCCAGATGCAAAAGGTGCATAATGTTTTCCATGTTTCATAGATGAGGATGTATGTGCATTTTCCAACGCACACTATTGACTGGGGTGAGCTGGACATCGATGATGGGGTGACATTTACTTAGTTTCCCATGGAGATAGAGGTCATCATAATCTGGTCCTTTTTGGGCAGTCAATTCCTCTAGTGTGAGATCGTTGGAAGTATGGGAATCTCTAAGAGATTACATGGGAGAGGGAGGCTCAGATACATGCTCAGTACCCCCATTTGTTCCCCTAGTTTTGTTATAGCTTTATAGGATGAAAATCCCTAAGGTGGAGAGAAGGTAATGACCTAGAATTATATATATATATTTTAAATTATTTAGGAATATTACGAGTCTGAAAAATTTTACGGCGCATGATTCTGAGGCCCGGTGTGCCTAGAACAGAAATTTGAACATTTATTAAGGTACATTCTGTAAACACGCAAGCAGTGTTTTATATATGTTGAACCTGTTCTTGAATTAAAAATATAAGGGAACCATTGAATCCATAGCACCAGGAGTCTCTTAAGGGAGGATTAAGAAATACTACAGTAGTTTGGGTGAAAATGTTAGTTAATGCGACTTTTAAACAAATAATAAAATAACATAAAAATTATTATTTTATTATCCTACCTTATGTTGAGATGTGGTGGTGGGACCTATGGGTTTTATACTATTTAATGGATTTAATCTTTAGTTATGTAACCACACTATGATAAATTAAGAGGTTCATTAATTAAAAACTAATTAATGAACCTCATTTATTCTTTAGATGAGTTACTCACCCTTCCCCTGTATTTATATGGAGCTCGGGTTGGGGTTTTTGACATGGATTCATCAATAGAGAAACCTATGGAAAAATACCGCGACATCATCCACCGACAGAGGACGGAATCTTGGGAGGCATTGATATGGGATCAATGAACACGATCAACTTTATCCAATGAGTAATCTTCCACCTCCACAACCACGACACCTCCAACGATTCTCAAGGTTGGGTGTTTTGTCTTGATTTAATTCTATGGGTTCTTTCTTAATTAATTCTAATTGTTTGAAGATTAATTAGTCTCACCCCTATTATGTTGATAATGTGGAGGGCGTGGGAAAAAAGAATAGGGCCCACATCCTCTACCACTTTTTTTGGTCATTGCTTTATTCAGGTGAGGATTTCTCAACAGGTCAGAACCTTGAAACTGGGACACACGCAGTGACGGCGACTTCCCGGGAGGCCCATGGGCGCCGAAGGAAGTGAAAACAGAGCTCTAGAGCAACACCGAAGCCCCGTGGAAGAACCACTGTTGTGGCACCGGTGTCGGCGACCAGTGCCGGCAGACGAGGGAGGTGGCCAGCAACCGCTGGCAGCGGTTGGAGTGTGGCACCGTACAATGACACGGAAGACCGAAGGAGTGGCCGAAATCAGCCGGATGGGTTGGAAAAGCATGTGGTGCGCCATCCCGTGCCATGGAAGGTGAGTTGCAGAATCGTGAAATGGTGGTGGAGGGGCACCCGTACCGAAGGATCCCCCTGGTAGGAGGTGGCACCAGGTGGCACCGCCGTTTCTCTAACCTGAACGGATTGTGTTGTTCGGGAGGGGGACTGACCCCACGCCACCTAGGTGGGAAACCCTACTGGCGGGTCGGGCCGGGCTGGTTACGCGACTCAGCAGGCCAATCCCACACTATTCGGACCAAATGGTTCAGGCCTGTCCGGACAGGGTCAGACCTGGATCAGTTCCGGTCGGTTGAGGTCATGTCGGGTCTGTCAGACCGGACCCAGACACTCTTCGACACCGTTTCACAAAAAGGGTCATAACTAACAAACCAAATGTTCATTTGACAAACCTCCAATCGTTCTGGAATCCTTGGAATGAGATAGTCCATTTTAGATACTCCATATAAGTTTTCTAGAATTTTTTAGTATAGTTGGGTTGGATTTTACCTGAATCCAACAGATCCCTCGGCACTAAAATTCTTATAACTCTCGTTGTGGGTATCTTATTGATGCGTCGTCTGTTGCGTTGGAACTCTTATGACATAACAGATAATTTTGTTACATCCTTGTGGGACATAGTTCTAGTTGATGTATTATCAGTGTCTTGAATATAGGATCCTCCCAGAATCAAGTGTTCTTTGTACATGAATCCAGTGGATGGCTGAGATGTGAAGAATGAATCGAGATACTATGTGGGTCAGCACCTCGCGATCCTATGTGGATCAGAACCTATTGATCATATGTGTATCTGCACCTAGTGATAGGATGTGGATAATCACCTAGAGATCTGGTGTGGCTCAGGATTGAGCGATCTTGTGTGGATCAGTAGTAGAACCCTTGATAGAATAAGATGATCTATCTTTACAACTAATCATCTGAATAGTTGTACTTAAGTTATACCTAGTTTGAGATGAGTCTTTTACATTATTCATTATGAAAAATGATTATTCATTGTGTTTTTTATTGTGGAATTATAAGAGACCTTTGGGGGTCTCAGGGCCCATACTGGGTATTGTAATACTCAACCCTACATGGGCTTCGCCCGTTCCTGGTTGTGTCTTGTGCAGACGACAGACAGATTTGACTGAGACTCGGGAAGCTAGGACCTGATGGTGAACGGTTGTGATGGTTGAAGTGGAGATTTTTGGTGATGATTTGTACATACCCTTTAGGTATGATGTGTGTTTGGTGCTCTCAGGAGATCTTTTCTATTTCCTTTTGTATTGTATCTATCAGTTGGGATTGTATTCCGACCCCTTTACTTTGAGTACACACTCTTACCCTTGCAGTTTTACATCTTGGTTTCATCTTTTTGTGTTCTTGGATAGTGTGTTTCTATAGGTTTAAAGGAAATGATTTCACATTTTAGGGATATGGCTTTCTGGTACTAGTCACCAACCCATTTCCTATGGATGGCAGACTTGGGGTAGTCATGGTACGGGCCCCGAGGGATGGTTTCGTGACATTAAAGATGAGTTTTATGGAGTTCTCTAAGAGAATAATGTGCTTAAAAGATATTTCAAGGATGTGTTAAATTCATTCGAAAATATTCATCATGTTTTTATAAATGAAAAAGAGTCTCATTTGGAAGTAAAAAAAAGATGATAAAAGAGTTGGATTTTTATTTGTGGGTGAAAATTCAGATTCATGAAGACTAGATGAATGAACTAACTAAGGTTTGTGAACAAAGGGTAAATATAAATGAATGAAAAAATACATTCTCAACATGAAATTTATAGATATGGGTATTAAGATAACAAATCTATAAAGTACCCATGAATTATATTCAAGAACTATTAGATGAAGATATGTCTAGAAAGGAGCTTATGATAACATTCTTACATCTATGAAGACTCAGAATGCCAAAAGGAATGGTTTTGGATAATCTCTTGAGCATCACATAAAATGTCCTAGAGAAAGGTTTCCCATAACATATTTGAATATGTATTTACTAAATATATCTCATGTCTATGTGAAGATTAAAATTAATAAATGTATTAATATTGAAAGAGTAAAATAATAGTAATTCCACCAATGTCGAAAGGTTATAGGTTACCATTCCCAATAAATTATTCCTTAAATAATAAACCAAAAGGATAGTGGTTCAGCATAAAATCATCAATAATTTAATATTAAACAGACCACCCCAAAAATGAAAAGAACAAGGATTACTTGATTTTGAGGGTTCTGTTTTAGACTCGATCATAGATCCATTTATTTTTTTACCAAATAGTCTAACATATAAAAGCTAAAAAAAGTTACTAATCTAGGATGATCATGGCTAGAAGTCAGAAAAAAACTAACATAGCAAGAGAGACCTCACTTGAATGGAATACTATATCTACTAAAAACAGATTTAATATCTATGAAAATTACTATGAAATATTAAACATCATTGGAAACAAATATAAATATTGCGGGTATAAACCTACTAGGTATCAAAGATATACTAAAATGTAAATTCAACCACCACAGATTGGAAACAATATGATCAAAGGAAGTGATTATACCATTGAAAATAATACCATGAAAATGTTTTATGAATAAAATAATCCATAGAATCTAATGAATAAAGCTAACCAGGATGTTCATCCAATAAAGATTATGTGATTTTATTATTTCCAGAGAGGCTAAATAATGGAATATTACAATATTTCATTGAATGTCTTGGAATAAAGGAGTAATATGAAATCCAATAGGGAATATAATCAGGAAAAAAGTTATCTATATTGGTATGGTTATGAATATTCTTTATGAAGATGTATAAAGGATACAAAAAATGATAAGTTGGTGGTTAATGAAGAAGTGTGTAGTAGGTGCAGGAAGATTGGTCATAGTATTATAAAATTTAAGACATGTCTTCTCAATTGGAATAGTTGAAGAAATATAAAGGTAAAAGAGTAATGAGATCAAGTAAAAAAAATCTAAATAAAATAAGTAAATAATAAAATGAAATGAAATCAATCATACTAATGATATATTGATCATATTTTGATAACAACAAGAGGAATATAGAATGTTGGAATAATAATCAATGTCTAAAACTATTATAATATCTCAAAAATTTAATTAAATTCCAATTATGAAGTTATATAATAATAAAGATATATTCATTATTCTAAAAGTTGTTCACATCAGGAAACATTAATTTGAAAAAATCAAGATGAATGATCGAAAATTTCGATATTCAAGGGAAAATAATATTATGATGGGGATTTTGACATAGCCCCTATGATTCATCTAATGGGTAATGGAAGAGCACCTTATTCCCATACTAGATTGGTTTTTCATAACTATTTGAAATTTTAGGGGAATAAGTTTGGAATGAATCCCTTAATGGGGATATATCAAAATGTGTGAATCTTACAATGATTTATATTTTATAGTGAATATATAAATCTATATTTTGCCTTCAAAATTTAAAGTACGAGGTATGTTTTTTATTCAACTGTCATTTTGTTCTCAAATACATTATTTTTTTCAAGGGGGAGTGGTTATCTAACCAAAATGGTAATTTTGTTTCACATGAAATCTTTTTTTGTGTGTTCTAGTGAAGTGAAGGTTACTCAAATTTCATAAAAAAAAAAATAAATACAACTCCAAGAGAAATAAAGTCTATAGTGGTATCAGTGTGTCCTCAATCTATGGATAAATCTATTTTTTATGTATATAAATCTTATTTTTTAAAAAGGGATAAAATATTAAGACATATAGTTTGTAGTTTTATGATTATTTTCTATAAATAATGTATAATTACCTATTTCATATTGTACTGGTGGATAATTTCGAACATGGATGAACATATGGGGTGAAGATGGGTTTGATAAAATTAGAATAGTTCATCAATGATGAGAAGAACCATCCCTACCATGTTACTATGGAGGATAATGTTTTTTCTTTGAATTTATTTTCAATTAGTGGTTGAAGGAATATATTTACTTTTGAAGTAGTTTTTAATTAAATGAACATAAAGAGATAGATTGAAGTTCCTGCAGAATTGATGAATCGGTGGTTGA
This sequence comes from Viscum album, assembly GCA_963277665.1. Lineage (NCBI taxonomy): Eukaryota > Viridiplantae > Streptophyta > Magnoliopsida > Santalales > Viscaceae > Viscum > Viscum album. The sequence continues at coordinate 435,726,062 of OY728167.1, read as the reverse complement.
ATTTTTTTTCAATATGAATAAATTAATGTATTCTAAGGAATTACGTGGCTTCAATGAATCATGTAATGGGTGAACGATCTCATATGAAAACTAATGTAAATAAGCTTCCCATATATTAATGTTTAATATAGTTTAGAGTTGGATTCACTTGAATAAAATACTACATTTATTCAAGTGGGTATCCCAAAAATCATATGATTGAATGAGAAGATCATTATAGAAGATTAAAAAAAGTTTTAATGAAGGTGAACTAGTGATGTTTATGATAATAACACAAGAATTGAAGGATATATCTACTGAATATGATCAGATATATCATTTAAATCTATATTTATCCAGTGTAAACACGATTCTAATCCTACAACAATCTAACATACATTTTGAGAACCAATACTTTTGTTAGATAGAATATTTGATGTTTTATATAGAGTTTATAGATTCTTGGTTGAAGTTTGTAAAATTGTAGAGGTTATTTATATAGGTCCTATAACCATTTAATAGAGCCTTAAATTTCTTTAAGATGATATAGAAAAAAATTCAGTGTGGGGATAATAAGTTTCATTATTCTTAGTGTGGATGTAATATAGTTTCAATATAAATGTGTTTCCCTTCATTGTTTGTGTCACCCTGTGTAGTGTAGGGGTGAAACTAGACCTGTGTATGTGTGATCCATAGTAAAAATAAAAAATCTTGAATAGGAATGGTAATATAAGTGTAGCACCTCAAAAAATTATTTTCAAATAATATTTTTCTTATCATAATTAACACGCTAATATGAGCTTTAATTGAACTATGATATTCTATAAAAAATTTATAATTTAAATATGACCATTACCAAATAGGCATTAAATATATATTATGAATAGGAATAACCAAATAATGGTAAATATGTATAAATTTTTATGGAATTAAAATTTATCTATCAATTCATAATAAATATGTACTCAGTTTTCAATATAGCCATTTTGTGCTTCAAAAATATGTAACTTTCAAAAATTGTATTATTATATTTTGAGGATGAAATTTATAATTAACATATAATAATTTGGGAAATTTTATTTGATGTATTTAATTCCATTTTTTAAATCATCATGTCAATAATATATTATGGAGATTTTTTGGTTTTTTTAAAAAAGTTATTTTATTCAGTGAATACAGACAAAAATCTATTTATTTACAACAATAATTTCTTTTCAATAAATATATTAATTTAAATGACCAAATATATTTTCTATTTTTATTAAAATTAATATATGATCCATTTTGTTAAAAATTATCTAAATTATTTCATATCAAACAATAATATATAGAATTTTATAATAATCACAATTTTCAGCTAAAAACATATTTATCTACAACTATTTTTTTCATTTGAAACATTTATATTAGTATTGATACCTACCACTTATAAAAATTAAATATTTAAAAATGTATTTCATATTTTTTATTAGGATAAAATAAATTTAGTAAATATATTAATTTAATTTTTTATTCATAATTAATAGTAACCATGGTAAAATTTTATCACAACGGTAAATTGTAAATCACTTAATTAATGTTAAAAATAATACATTAAGGACTAAAATATATATATATATAACTTGACGTTATTTAATTGGATGGATTTAATTATACCATATCTATACTAACTTTTAATATATGGTATTTTAGTGCTATTTCCCTTTGACAAGGACAATTATATTATTTTATGCTATGAAATTTGAAAAACTCCACTTTATTTATATTAATGGCTCAAATAATTTTATTTGTAAGAAGAAAAATATATGTATGAATGTATGTAACATCCTGACCCTAGTTATGTAGATTTGATTCATTATTACATATCATTGGAATGATCCCAAGAGATAATCTCCCGAAATACTGATAAGTTTAGTAGTTTTGGAATTACTAGATACATACATAAGTTTTACATTACATTATAATATGGAAAAACTACAACATTATGTCCCTTTTGAACACAATCATATCCCTTAGACTATTCCCATAGGTTCATTGTAATGTACATCTTCACATCCTCAGAAAAATAAACATAGAAAGGGGTTAGATCAGATGCTTAGTAAGGATAACAATATAGCAGAAACTATCCTAAATAAGCATAAACATTTAAGACAATGTATAATAATAAAGAATCCTTTTAAATATAAACATCATCATAATATTACAAATATAAATAAAATAATTCCATTTACATATTCACATTGATATTCTACTAGTCGAATAATCACATGTAATATCAACACCTAATTTCATAATGTTGGAATGCATAATTCCATAAATCATAACCACATAGTCAAGGCCTCTTACCAAGACTACAAATAATATTTTTTCAAGTACTTATGACAATACACTACTTTGTCTCGTGAGACCTACCGATTCATCGAGGAGCTATAGCGGTCTCCACCCGTCCCTTACTAATTCCAATGCATTCCTCATATGAAAAGGTTGAAACATAATATAAACATTCGTATTAAATCTAACATAATAAATGTCAATAATTTAACCATAATCCATTAATTGTACAAAAATAACAGATCCATTGTCAATCATATCCCAATACAATAGGAATGATTGTATCATAATAAATCAACTTCAAACAACAATAAAATCCAATAAAGGATGTTGACATAGAAAAAATCAATCCAAAAACAATTTTAGTGAATTATTTATTTCTTCATTGAAATAATTTAAAACTAAATAAAACATTTATTTTGAAAATATTCTTATAAACATTTAAGGGAAGGATATAAGGTTTTATAATAGTTTAAAATAGCTGCACCCACTGAATAATATAATAAAAATTCTTTCCTTAATTTGTCAAAAATGTCATAAAGTTCTGTGTTTGGAAAGCAACAGAAATTTTCCATTAAAACCATTTTATGAAAAGTAAAGGAAGGGTATAAATGAGTTTAACCCATAGTCTAGGAAATAGTAAAAATGTATTGAAATACATTTTTTAGAAACATGGATGTAGATGATAAATATGTCCCAGTATATACATACGTAAAAACAATATCGGATAAATAAAGATATTATAGAATTAACACTTACCTTGTACTTTTTCATAGTTGATGGTAAGTTAACCTCCTATATAATGGTGAAATAATTGTTATTAAATTATACAATAAACATATAAATAAATATGATATCATATATAATCCTTTAATAGTTCATTGTGAACAATATTTCAGTAGTATCATCGTTTCAGGTGTTAAGTGATTCGTTTTACATAATATGTTATGTTATGTAAGTGATGTTTTTATAGATAGGAAATATTTGAGTTATATCTTGAATGATATCATGTTATTTAAATTTCAGTTTTAATCATCAAATGAAAATTATTCTTGAATGGTAAATTTTATCGTGTCGTGGAGACGGTAAGCTGTACGTACGCACGAGTGACAAAATTATTGTATTATTGGTGAAATATGATGTAAATGGATGTCATAATGTATATAAATAAACATTAAAATTTTATATTTTATATTTAAATAAATTATAATCATTATTATACCCATCCAAATAATGATGTGTTGAATAACAAACTACACCACGACGTGGAGATGGTAAAACGTACGTACACACGAATGGTGACTCTTTCATTTATAGGATTGATAGAATAATGAATATGGTTTTACCATATTTATAACAACATAACAATATCTAGAAGGTACTGGATTTATTATTTTTGTATAGAAAAAACAAACAAAGAGAGAGTGTAATAATAAAAGAACATTGAAATAGGTGATAAAATTATTACATCTTCGTTGGGTGCTTCCTTTTGATTTGATCAAAAGGGATCCATAGGTTGTATTTTTTATCAAAGTAATGCCTCTACGTTGAAGTGAGGGTAGTTGGGAGGATATTTGAGGAGGGTTGGGCTGATACAATTGGTTTTTGAGGAGTTTTTTTTAGATAAAGGTGAGTACCATTTTCTAAGATAGGTGAGAGTCACTTTAGGAAACACTTGAAATATTATTTTATTATAAAATCATTTTCATTTTCCAACAGATTAAAAAGGATTTATTTAGAGGATAATGTGGGTATGGGTCTAAACCCTCTCAATTAATAGGTTTTAGACATGTTTAGGTCACCATATTAACCTTATCATATATTTATAACTCTTAGTTAATTTGTTTAACTTTTACCATGTCTTCTTCTTTTATTATAATAAATTTTTAATAAACATACTAAAAAATGACAAGACAGCCTCAAGTGGTTCATTAATGATATATATATATATCATTATATAAGTCCTTTGTCCAAGACCTATATTTTTTGAAATATTATATCATATAAAAATATAATATTTGTTTTAAAAACTCATTTATGTCAATTTTGACACTATTTAGTATATGGTTTTTTTGAAAGTCATGAAAGCATGATTACATAGAAATTTTTTTATTAAATCAACACTAACATGTCATATTAATATATGAAATTCTTTTAATTCATCAAAATTATCAATTTACATTTATTTTGATATTTATATTATCAATTATTTTAATTATTCATTAATAAGGTAATTACTACATATCACTGTGTCATAAATAAATTTAATTATATAATGTATAAAAATTATAAAACAAAATAATATGATATAGGAAATATTTTTATATTTATAATTAATATTTATAGTCGAATTTATCTTATGTATTACCCTATATTAAAATTGGTTTAGTTATTAAATGTTAAATTTAACATTATTAACTCTTCTTTAAATAAAATAATAATTAATGTCCTAATCTAATCCAAGTGGATAAAAAGGATCATGTTTTATTCCTATGGTTTATTTATGTCTAAATACACTTATCCAATTTAATTAGGACATGTGCTATGGTAATTATAATATCATTTTTACCTTTAATTACCCTATTTACTTTTAACCGGGGTAAATAAAATTCAAAAGTTACTATTCACCAAAAAATTATTTTCATCCAATTGAACCAAATTTTACTTTATAATGTCAACTATGTCTCATGGATTTTTGATATTCAATTAACAGGGGTGATAAAATTACGTTTTATGCAAATTTGAAAATGTGCATAAAAGGTGGATAAAAGACAGTAAAAAGTTCAATAAAATTTTATATATTTACTCTTATAATAAATTGAGTTAAATGATATACATTAGACTAATATAAGTATTATGTATCTATTTTGACTCAAAATAAATTTAAAGAATTTAAAAAGTTACATAAATAAAAATTCGGTTTTAAACAATAATGTCGTGTTTTTCACTATTCATCAAAAATTGATTGTTTTAAGAAAAATACCTAAAAATCAACCTAGGATAATTTTGATATTATTACTCCAAAAATGAAGTCCATTTTGAAAAAAAATTATAAAATATCAAAAAGTGGGTATTACTTTTCAGAACGTCTAATTCGATTGGTCATGGTGGATAGAACTTGAATTTGTGTACGACACAAGCTATTTTATTATTTAAATGGAAATGTACTGTGAAAGCTTGGGGTTTTACATTCTCCCTTCCTTCAAAAAAAAATTTCCTCAAAATTTATAGAATATTTCAACATAAAAATATTTGGGTGGTTCATCTTCATAATGTCTTTAGGTTCCCACGTTGCCTCTTCAACTTTATGCTTCATCCAAAGAACTTTTACCTGGTGAGTAATCCGGTTTCTCAACACATGTTCTCTGGTATCAATAATCATGATAGGATCTTCACAATAAGACAGATCAGGTTCAAGTTCTATTTCTTCATAGGTGAGTACATGCATTTTGATAGGCATGTATTTTCTCAATAGTGATACGTGGAACACATCATCAAGTTTAGAGAGGCTTGGAATCATTTCCGAATGATAATCTATAAATCCAATTCATTCTAGAATTTAAAAAGGTCTGATGTACCTAGGACTCAATTTAACCTTCTTCCCGAATCATATAACACCCTTCCTTAGAGATACCTTCATGAAAACATGATCTCTTATATGAAATTCCAAATCCTTCATTTCGTTATCGACATAGCTCTTTTGCCTACTTTGAACTGCTTTGATGTGAGTTTTGATAATCTTCACATTTTCCATTGTTTCCTCAACAAATTCTGGGCCTACGAGTTTTCTTTCACAAACATCATCCCAACAAGTTGGTTTATGACATCTCATTCTATATACCGCTTCATATGGTGCCATCTGAATACTTGAATGGAAGCTGTTATTATAGGAAAATTATACCATGGGTAAATACTGATCCTAATTACCTTGAAAGTCATGGGAGAAAGATATCAACATGTCTTCTAAGGTTTCAACTGTCCGGTCTGATTGTCCATCAGTTTGACGGTGGTAGGAAGTGCTCAAATGAATTTCAGTATCTGGGTCTTTCTGATAACTTTTATAGAATCGTGAGGTAAAACAGGGATCATGACCAGCAACAGTTGATAGGGGTACACCATGAAGTCTTGCAGCTTCATTAATATACAGTCTTTCTAAATTTTCAAATTTTAAATCTTGTCTTATAGCAGGAAAATGTGATGACTTTGTAAGACAATCCACAATGACCCATATTGCATCATTCCTTTTAGGAGTTTTTGGTAGCCCCATGACAATGTCCATAATAATATTATCATATTTCCACTCATGTATGGGAAGAGGTTTAATGACTCCTCTAGGATGTTGTCTTCCAGCATTCACATGTTGGAAAACCATACATATTGACATATAATCAGCAATCTCTCTTTTCACGTTGTCCCACCAAAAATGTTCCTTCAAATCTCTATACATCTTGGTGCTACCCTGGTGTATAGGGAAATAACAGTTAGGAGAATCCTCCGACAATTCCCTTTTTAGATCAGGTATATTGGGAACACAAATCCTCATTCAAAATTTAAAAATTACATCTTCATTTAGGAAGTTATTCAATCTCCCATCATTCAAAGCATTAATTTTCTTTTGAATCTCTTCAGCATCAGTCGGAGAACTTTTTATCCTTTCATGTAAACAACGTTTGGAAACCATTTGAAAATTATTGATATTTCAGCTTCCATGTTTATTCCAATATCCATCTTTACTAGATCCATGAATATAGTATCCCTTTAAACTCTCATCTTGTTCATAACCCCATGATCATTTCTCCTCAAAGCATCTTCCACCTTATTTTCCTTCCCCAGGTGGTAGTGTATTGTAAAATAATAATCCTTGAGCAGTTCAAGCCATCTCCTTTTCCTCATATTGATTTCATTTTATAAAAAATATACTTCAAACTCATGTGATGGTATATATCTCACATTTTTTCAACATAGATATATTTTATCCATATCTTCAAAACAAATATTACAGCTGATAACTCAATATCATGAGTAGGATATTTTTTTCATTAATTTTTAAATTTCATGATGAATAGGAAATAACTCTATCATTCTACATAAGGACAAAACCAAGTCCTTAATTTGATGCATCACTATAAAAAAACCCACCACTCCCCGATTGTAGAGTCAAGATAGGATCATTGATTAATATTCTCTTCATCTCCTCAAATCATTATTCACACTCTTTTCTCAAAAAAATTTAACCCCTTTTGATTTGATCTTGGTTAAAGGGTTAGACAATCGGGAAAATTTATGGAAAAATGCCGATAATAACCTACTATTCCAATAAAACAATGTACCTTAGTTATAATCATTGGTGCAGGCCATTCTTGGATTTCTTTTGTCTTGGAATAACAAATTGAGATTCCATCCTTAGAGAAAATATGGTCGTGAAAAGAAATATCCTGAAGCCAGAATTCACACTTACTAAACTTCCCATATAATTCATTTCTTCTATGATTTTTCATAATAGCACACAAGTGATTTCCATGATGTTGGTTGATTTCGAGTAGACCAAGATATCATCAATAAATATTACTACAAAGTAATCAAGATATTCCTCGAAAAAGCTTTTCATTAGATCCATGAAAACATAGGGTTCATTAGTTAGCCGAAAAGGCATTATAGTAAACTCGTAATGACCAGGCCTGTTTCGGGAGACTATCTTTGGAATGTCTTCTTTTTTCACGCACAGGTGATGGTATCTAGATCTAAGGTCAATCTTTGAAAAATGTTGAGCTCCATTAATTTTATCAAATAAATCATCCAATCAAGGTAGGAGATACTTTTTATTTATTGTTATACCATTGATCTCCCTATAGTGAATGCACAACCTCATAGATCAATCTATCTTCTTAAAAAAAATAGGGACTCCCATGGAGAAACAATAGGGAGAATAAATAATTTATTACCCAATTCCTCTAGTTATTTCATTACTTCCACTAATTCCATAGTGTCCATTCTATAAGGGGTATTTGATATGGGCCCAGAACTAGGAGTTAAGTCAATGAAAAACTCAATTTCTCATTCTAGAGGATTTCCATTTAAATAAATTGGAAACACCTCAACACATTCTTGGAAAATTGGTTCATCCTCTATTTGAATATTCTTTTCCTAATCCACAGTTATTTCTCTCCCTTCCTCCCCAATAATTGAATTTAGTAGAGCTACTATGGGTTGATCTAGATGAGAATCAGATGATGGTGATGTTTCTTCTCTAAAGATAATAAATTAATTATCATCATCAAAAATTGTAAACACCTTCTTCTTACAATAATTGTTTTCATCATGGTCTGAAATCCAATCCATACCTAGGATTATATAAAATTCAATCATGGTAATAACAATAAGATTAGTAGATAAATCACATTTATATTCCAAAATGGTAACCGATTGACAAAAACGTTGTTGAAATGATACTTCCCTTAAGAGTTTTGACTGAAAACTCCCTTGTTAAGTTAGATTACAAATATCTAATTTTCTTCGAATACGTGGAAGATATGAAATAATGAGATGATCAAGAATCAAATAAAGCATTTCCTAAATTTGAGGAAGTGATTAAAGTACCTACCACCATCTCATTAGGAACTTCAATCTCAGCAGTAGTGATTGCATAACCATGGCCTTTCTTCCTTGTCCTTTTCTGAGGTAAGTTTCCTTGATGCTTTGGAAAATAATTTTCATAATGACCCTTTTATCTACAATTGTAGCATTCGTCATTCACTGCCTCTTTCATTCCCTTGAAATCACGATCTTGGTGCCATTTTTCAACACACTTGTAACAAATTCATATTCCCTTCAGGAAAGTATATGGGTGTTTCTTCCCACATTTACTGCAGGATGGAATTTCAACATTTCCCTTCATCCACTTATTTCCATTTCTAGAGAGTTTAGCAGATTTATTCTTCTCTTTATTTTCACAAAAGTCATTATACTTAGATAATTACTTTTCGATATTGATAGCACATGACATAATATCTTCGTATGATAAGAAGGATTATGAGACTAATGATCGACGGAGAAATGGTTTTACCCTATCAAAGAATCTATCAATTTTACTTCTTGGGTTATGTGTATAACTTGAAGCATTATTTCTAACATCTTAATCTTAGCCACATAATTTTCAACATTGTCAAACTCTTTTTTCCTCAGACTCAAAAATTGCCTTTCCATATCTACTCTATGGTCATGAGGAAATTAATTTTCAATCAAATTATCTTTAATCCCCCTATATTCCATATTTGATAATTTTTCATCATCCTTTGTGTTTTGAATTAATGACCACCACTGATATTCATCATTTATTAGGTGATAAACTACCAGGAAAACTTTGTTCCTTCCGCTACTCCCCAAAGCATGAAATATTTTCTGTAAGGAACTTATCCATTTCTCAGCTAAAAATGTATTTGTTATCTCATTGAATGTTGGGGGTTGATTCCACCAGAAGCGGTCTAATATTGATCCTCTGCGTTGTGGACCAGGGATCTCCATACAGGTAAGGTTATTATTCGTAACCTATGTGAGTTGTCCCAGTATGGTTATAATCTCTTCAAAAACAGTTGCATCACCATCCCCACTATAATTATCATGAGTATGAGGGAAATCCCTACATGGATTACGTGCGTTGATACGGTTTCCATTCATTCCACTAGGCTCCATTTCCGAACAATGGCATACACTAGATTAGTTTATGAATTTCAATACATAATTCCAAACTTGTAAAATACCTATCTTAAATTGAATAGTTTATGTAGATTATGCACAGTCATAAAAAAATGTTTTCATTGAGAAATTATTTACACTTTAATAATTCATAATTATTTATACAGAAGGTATGAATTATCCTAAGTGTGTCCCCCATGAGTGTCATAACCCAGAGTGCAGAAAGGTCTATTGTTGTGTACGAGGATACCCCAGTTCATTCCTAAAACTCATTGTTAGAGTTTTCACTCCTATGTATATCTATGATAGATTCACCACTACCTTCTCGTATCAAGATAGGGATGTATTTTTTGGAAAATACACAAAATATCTACATTACAAAAATTCTAGGATGTTCTTCTACACTAATCCTCAAAGTCTATCTTAGTGTAATATACTCTAATCAAAGTTTTTCTAAATCTAGTTTCCAATGTTTGTACTAAACTTCCTCTTAAACCAACTATAACACCTTGAATCTAGTTACCCAGAGTCGGTGCATTATTACATATCAATGGACTGATCACTAGAGATCAATTCCTGAAAGACTGATACTTTTAGTATCCTAAGAAGTACTAGATACGTATATAAGTTTTACATGACATTATAAAATGAAAAAACAGAGATTATAGCCCCTTTGAACACACTCTTATCTGTTATCCTATTCTTTCATTTTAATCGTAATATACATCTTCACATCCTAGTAAAAATAATACATAGAAAGGTGTGACATCAGATACTCAGTAAGGATAACAATATAGAATAAACTATTGTAAATAAGCGTAAACATATAAGGAAATGTATAATACTAAAAAAGACTTTTAAACATAAACATCAGTATAATATGGAAAAAATAATTCAAATAATTCAATTTACTTATTCACATGGATATTCTACTACTCTAATAATCTCATATAATATCAATAGCTAATTTTATAATGATAGAATGCATAAAGATGGACAATATACCCACATTATCAAGGCCTAATTCTAAGACTACAAATAAGATTTTTTCAAGGCCTTGTGAAAAGACACTAGTTTGTCTCATGAGACCTACTGATTCATCAATGTGCTATAGTCTGCTCCACCCATCACTTACTAAGTCCAATACATTCCTCATATGAAATGTTTGAAACATAAAATAACCATTTTTATTAAAACTAGAATACAAAATGTCAATACATTTACCATAAACCAGGAATGGTATAAAAATATCACATCTGCAGTCAAACATATCAAAATACAATATGGAATATTGTATCATAATAAATAAACTTCAAACAAATGTAAAATCTAACGAAGGATGTTGACAGAGATGAAATCAATCCAAAAACTATTTGAGTGAAATATTTCATTCTACAATGAAATAATTCAAAAGTAAAGAAAAAAATTATTTTCAAATTATTCTTATAAGCTTTTTAGGGATGATTCTAAGGTGTTATAATAGTGTAAAATATCTACACCCACCATATAAGTTAAAAAAACATTCTTTCCTTAATTTGTCGAAAAGGTTATAAAGTGCCTTGTTTGGAAAGCGATAGAAAGATTCGATTCAAAACATTTTATGAAAAGTCAAAAAAGGGTATAAATATCTTTAAACCATATTCTAGGAAATAGTAAAAAAATTAAATACATTTTTTTGAAAATGGATGTGGATGATAATGAGGTCCCAGTAGATACTTACGTAAAAACAACCTCAGATAAATAAGGAGATTTGAAATTAACCCTTAACTTGTCATTTTCCTTAGTTGAGGGTACGTTAACCTCCTGTAAAATGGTGAAATAATTGTTATTAAATTATATAAGAACCATATACATAAATATGATATCATATATGTTGTTTTAATATTGTTTTGTTAATAATATTTCAATAGTATCAGTGTTTTGGGTGTTAAATGATTCGTTTTCCTTTATATGTTTTGTTACATAAGTCATGTTTGTTATGGATAGAATATATTTGATTCATATCCAGAATGATATTGAGTTATTTAAATATTATTTTTAATCAAAAAATAAAAATTATTCTTGAATAGTTACGATGGGGAATGAAATATAATCACACCGTGGACACTGTAAGTCGTACGTATGTATGAGTGAAAATATCATTATATTAGTAGTGAAATCATATGTAAAAAGATGGAATAATATATATAATGAATAATTAACATGTTATATTTATTATTTACGTCAATTATACTCATTATTATACCCATCCAAATAATGAAGTGTTGAATAATAAACAACACCACGACGTGGAGACGGAAAGTCGAACGTACGCCTTTATGGTGACATTGTTATTCATAGGTTGGATAGAATAATGAATATGGTTGTAACATATTTATAATAACATTATAGTATATATAAGGTGTTGTATTTATTATTATTTTATGCAAACAACAAAGAAAGGGGAAGTGAAAGAAGAAAAGAACATTGAAAGAAGTGATGAAATTATTACCTCTTCTTCGGGTGCTTCCTTTTGATTTGATCAAAAGGGATACTTAGGTTGGATTTATAATCAATTTAATGCCTCTAGTATTAGTTGATGGTAGTTGGGAGGATATTTTAGTAGGTTTTGTATGATAAAAACGACTATGGATATGTGATTTTGAGATAATGGGAAGTACCTTTTTATAAGAGATGTGAGGGTCACTTTAGGAAAAGCTTGAAATATTATTTTATTATAAATTCATTTTCGGTATCTAATGACTCAAAAATGATTTATTTCGAGGATAAGGTGGGGCTGGGTGGACAATTTTTCAAAAAATAGGTTTTATAGATGTTTACGTCACCATATTAACCTTTTCGTTTAGTTTTAACTCTTAGTTAAATAGTTTAACTTTTAATATTACTTCTTGCATTATAATAATAAATTTTTTATAAACATACTGTAAAATGAAAAGATAATCACAATTGGTTAATTAATCATATATATAACTTTATATAAGATATTTGGACAAACCATAAATTTTTGGTAATATTATATCATTTAATAATATAATATTTTTTTTAAAACTCATTTATGTCAATTTTGACACTATTTAGTGTTTGGTTTTTGTGAAAGTCATAATAGCACGATTACTTAGAAAACAATTTATTGAATCAACCATAACATGTCATATTAATCTTTAAAGTTCTTTTAATGCATCAAATGTATCAATTTACATTTATTTTGATATTTATAATGTCAATTATTTTAATCATTAATTTATTAGGTAATTATTGTATCATCATTTTTTCAGAAATAAATTTAATTATTTAATGTCTAAAAATTATAAATAAAATATCATGATTTAGGAAAACATTATATATTTCTAATGAATATTTATATTCTAATTTATCTTATGTATAGCCCTATATTAAAAATGTTTTAGTTATTAAAAGTTGAATTTATCACATTTAACACTTCTTTAAATAAAATAATAAAAAATGTCCTAGTCTAATCCAAGTTGATAAAAAAGGATTATTTTTATTCCAAAGGATTATTTGGGTCTAAATAAATGTATCCTATAGAATTAAGACATGTTTTATGGTAATTATAATATCATTTTTACATTTAATTACCCTATATACTTTTAATTGTTGTAAATAGAAATCAAAAGGTACTATTCACCAAAAAATATTTCTATAATATTGAACCACATTATACATACTGATGTCAACCATGTCTCTCTTATTTTTGAAATTCAATTCACAGAGGTGGTAAAATTATATTTTATTCAAATATGAAAATGCACTTAAAAGTTCGGTAAAAGATGGTAAGAAGTTCAATAAAATTTTATATATCAAATTTTATTATAAAATAACATCAATGAATTACATTGGACTGATATATGAATTATTTGTCTATTTTTACTTAAAATAAATTTATATAAAATAAATAATTATTTAAATAAAAAATTCGATTTTAAACAATAATGTATTGTTTTTCACTATTCATCAAAAATTGCATGTTTTCTGAAAAATACCAAAAATTCACCTTAAGAAAATTTTTATATTTAGAATCAATAAATGATGTCCATTTTGAATAATAAAATTTAAAAAATTTAAAAAATTTGGTATTACTATTTATAGCAGTTAATTTGATTGGTCGTGGTGTGATAGAACTCGATTTTGCGTACGGCGCAAGCTATTTTATTATTCAAAGGGAAATGTACTGTGGAAACTTGGGGGGTTACACTGTAAAATTTAAATTGAACACAGATAATTTATTTTAATGATAGTATTTATTTTTATATTTCAATATTGATAAAATTACCTTATAGGATTATGATACATTGATACAATGCTTGTAGAAGAAGTAGGAAAGTCAAGGTAAATGATTTTACAAACAATAAAATTAATATTTTTTTATTATTTATAGTATTTGAAAAAATAAGTAAGTAATTATAAACTATAATTAATCGTAAATTTATTTATATTCTAATTAAATTGTTTTACTGATGAAATTGAAGTCAAATTAAATGAATAGTCTAAAAATGACTTTAATGATATTTTTTGATATACAATATTTAATTAAATGATTTAATGAAATACTGAATTATTATAAGTGGTATGGGAAATGGTTTAAAATTTCATACATGGACCATTTTTTAGCCACTTGTCACCCTTTATGTGAATTTATGACCCTTAAAAGAAAATCATTGTGTCACCATAGTTAAAGATAAAAAGTGTTATTGAGGGTGTTAAATCCATAGATAAGGCTTAAAATGAAAATTATACATGTTTATATTTTATTGGTTTAATGGATTTCAACCATATCATTTCCTCCCTTGGAAATTATATGTATTTGGTTCTGCATTACATGATTATGATATATATTAAATTAGAATTTTTAAAGTAATTCCAAGAGTGTACTTTTCCTTAATTATAAAAGGGACCTTCTATTCTCCTTTATTCACAGTGTATGATCAATATATATCAAAAAATACCTACCCTGATACCTTACAATATTAATTCCATTCCCATAAGATCTTTTTCCCCTATTAACTTCCTAAAATGTATTTTGTTGTAAGACAAAGGATACCTCTCAAAAAAGAGGAAATCATCGTACCCGAATCATTCAAAGAATATTTCTTATTATAGTTTCTATACGTACATTATTTACATCATAAAATAGTAATTAATTAAAACAAATATAGTGATATTTTATTATGATTATGTTACAACCATTTTCATCATCCATTTCATCAATTATGAAATAAGAGTATCGTTCATGTGTGCATGTGGACAACAACCTCTACGTAGAGATATGATTCATTTTCCATCAATATATTTTATTTTTGGTTAATAAGTAGGATTTAATTAATATATATGATATTCATGAAATTAATATTATTATTTAAAAATAATATAACACTTACCTTATTTCCCTTCCATCTGTTAAAAAATGATAAGGTCACTCTTGAGTACGTGTGGACTACCAACTCTACAAAGGGATGTGATTCATTATACATCTATTCCATTCAATGAGGATTCTAAAATTATATTTAATATTTAAAAATTATTATTATATATATATTATTATTCTATATATGATGGAACAATGACCTCTTCGGCCATGGTCAACCGACCAACGTAGTTCTGTGATTATAAACTAAACATCCTCAAAACATCTTACATGAACTTAACTAATTTAATAAATATAATTGGATGGTAATAAATGAAATAAAGGGATAATTTTATGTTAAAACATTATAAAATGAATATTATTAATTATAAAATCCATATAATTTTATTATACATGATATAAATATTGTATGTGGGTAGTCAGACACGGGGTAAGGGGTTTCATAACAATACTTATATTCATTGGGTTATGCATAAAATTTAGTCACTATATTATAACAAGACTATTTATAAAATTAACTATTATTATATTATTTTATATTTCAACCTTATTTATTTTGTTTTAAAATTATTACACACAGTCACCTTAGTGATTTATTATCACATCAGTGAAACAATTTTTGTACGGTTATTCATCTCAATGTTGTTTATTTAAGGAATAACTTGTATTATGAACCAACATCATTTTAAAAGGTGTATATACTACCTATTTATATATTATATAAGGAATTAATCATTTATGATTATATTTAATGATGCTTTTAATTTATCACCTTTATGATATATTTAAGGAAATGTTGTAAAAGTTTTATGTTTTTTGTCACAATTTAAATTCTTTGAGACATAATTATTTTTATGCACCATGTTTTCTTTAATATGATGTACTTAACACCAAATGAATGAGTATAGATATATTCCATATTCTAATTAATTTTATATACACATATCCATTTCACATTCTATATTTTGATGGATTTTGATTCAAATGTTACCAAAGTGGTAATGACTTTATGCTATAATCTCATTTCTTTTTGGATATGTTTATGTTCAATGTTCATTTTGGTTAGGTTATATGATTTTAATTTCTTAAACCACTTATATTTATTTATAATTAGTTTATTTATATTTTTCAAGTATAAATTCAATTTATACCTCCTTTAGAACTCAATAGACTAAATGAATATTTTTAGGTAAAAGCATCAGTGAATTTCTATTCGGTTGGGAATATTTTTTATCCATGTCCAAATTTTCATTAGAATTTTTAATTAATGTTATTAATATTATCTATTTATTTATAAATATAATTTTTCCTAATGAAAAAACATTCTATAAAATTGTTTTAAATTAATATTCATTTCATTTTATGAGAAAGGTTTTCATTACCTAAGGTGTGAAGAAAATATCTATGTTAACATTTACTATATGAAATTATTTTCCCAATTTCCTGGGTATTATTTAAATTTAAAATTAATTTATATGTTTCCATGGTTCTATTCAATGAAAAACAAATATATAATATTTGTTAATTTTTTTATTTTAAATAGGCTATTTCAAAATGAAATGGTTAGTTTACTCAAGAGATGTTCTAGAGATCATTTAAAATTATTCTCATCTATATGAAAATCCTTTTGGGAATATTTTGATTTATTATGGATATAATAATATGATACCATCCACTATATCACTCTGTATGGTTTATGATAATGATGTTCTATTTTTTACTAGAAAAAAATATTCACATTATGTAATTTAGTTTTGAAATATGGACATTTATATTGATTATGTATTGTAATGATTTATAAGAGAATATATATAATAAATGAACTACACTTAGTATGTGAGGGGATTTTCATGTAATATCCCCTAAATGAATCCATCCCTGGCCAGAAGGCCTTCAAATGTTTTATTATTTTGATAAAATGACCTTTTAAGGGAAAATGGGGGAATCCTATAATGAAATCATTGACATAATATAAATCACACCTAAATGAAAAAAATGTAAAAAAACAGACTGAAAACATGGTGCTCCCCCTCCCCATAAATTAAAGAAGATGAAGCTCTACACCTTTGCAAGGTAGTTCAGTAATAAAGTGTCCTTTATCAAAGCACGTGCCTGATCCGATATCATATTCTATACTCTCTCAAACAACCAAATCTGTAATGCTCTTTAAGGATGAATTGCCAGCTCTTTATCCTATTCTAGGGTATGTTTCATGTGGTCAATTCGGCTGCACTATCTTCCCATCATCAAGATCATTGGAAAGATCAAATAACAAATCTCGTCAAACCCTTTCGGCATTCATAGGAGAACCTATATCATGACATAACTAACCCCACCACAATCCACAATACTCATTCCACCATTTCTATCAACGACGAGGTTAGAAGAAAATCCCTGGAATGAGAAGCCAATCCATCATTGTCATGACCCCCTCCCACCAAAGATTCCCCTACTGAGCTGGAAATGGTGAAAAGGAGATAATGACCCTTGAGTCCCACCTCTAGTAGGCCCTGTAGTGGTGACTAGAACAAAGGGTATGAGTTTTCAAAAATATGGGAGGCATGACCGTTTTTATTATTTAAGATCGGAAAATAGGATGAGTTAAACACCAAAAGAAAAAGGAACAGGTAAATGAAAATAAACCCAAAACCAAAAAAATATTGATGTTTTATACAGTACTGAAACAAATGTACAAGTACAAGAAAAGCTCCAAAGTATGATACTGAAAAAAAAAATGAAACACTGCAACCCGCAAGGCTCCAACGCCAAACTAGCAAGGTCCCGCACGGTCCCTGAAGTCTTCCTAAAAATGTAAAAGAAAACATAGGGTGAGAATAAAAGTATACTCAGTAAGAAAACCTAAAGCTCTCATGCACAGGTGGGGAGACATCCTAATGCCCCATGAGAAAACAGAAGGATCCAAATCCTAGAATAGAATCTATCCACCCATCCTTATAAGCCACACTCACCAAATATTTCAAGTCAATAGAGTAGTATAGTAATATTATCAAAGAACGGGTACCCCGCACCACCATCCCACTAAATACTGCTCAAGACCTCACACCTAATTCTCTAATGCATCCCCTTCTTCCTGAGCTAGTGTCGTAACTTGGACATACGAAGCTCGAGCTAATGTTTCATCTTGGCCATATGAAGCTCATAGTATCCGGCCGACACTCAATCTCCAGTCATCATAGTATCCCGCCAGCACTCAATCCTCGACCATCATATTATCCCTAGAGCACTCAATCCTTGAACATAACCACATGTCATCCCAAACACACCTGAGAACTACCTCACATCTCATCCTGAAGAAACTTGGGAACATATCACATCCTCATCTCGAAGTCTCTTGGGAAACATCTGTCATAACCTGCCCGAAGTATCTTGGGCTATAGAACCTGGAAGAGGGAGCACATGGAAGAACAGTAACCATCCATCCTTTAGATGTTTGAGAATATCACCCCCGTCCCATCAGTGTTTTCACATAGTGCTCAACATGGGTGGGGTGCGTAATGAAACATAAAACGTACAGATTTATATAATTATATCAACTACTCAGCCCATCCAAAGGCTTACACACAAAATATCTGAGCACATGACTCAGCAATGCTACCTAAAAAGTATGCACAAAATAAACAGCCACGAATTCCATTAAGATTTTCATGTTTCAATAGTTTTAGTTTATCAGTTCCTTAAGTGCCGAACAACTAACAACAACCAAACAAGATCAGTCTTTAATAAAACATATCCTTTCCTACCATAAATAATGTTAGAGAAAACATGAGCAACACAATATCATATTATTTTATCAGCCAATCAATCCATTTATTTTCTGTATTTAATCAACTACCATGCCCCACAATTCATTAGTTAACTCTTCCACATTTACTCATATGCACAACCCACCCCTGCAGCCCTGCTTCCAACCACCATAACCACAAACACATCGGAAACAATACTCGTACCCCATCATCATCCCTTTGATACCATTTACAGCAACTTCGTTTCCCATCACAACCATATCATACATGCCAACCCACAACCATGACAACCAAAGACCCGTTGCTCACCCATTCCACAACAACCCATGAAACACCTCTTCACATAAATAAACCCAAACTACCACCCAAAAATTCATTCTTTCATTTAGTTTAACAGGGGTGATCATACAAGGGTTCCAGTTATTCATTTAATCATCCAACATTAAATGATTAAAAAATTTCTACATTATATGAAATTCCATCCACAAAACAATATAGAAAAATAGGGTAACATTTAATTTCACAAGATAAGGCCCCCAATGACCATGATTTTCAGTAGGCAAAAGCCTATTCAATTCACAACATAATCAAAGGATAAGCATTGATGAAAATTAAAAAAAATATCAACAAAATTTCCCCAAACCCATTCATTAACCAGTTATCATCTTTATTTACTGGTTCAACCATATCTCACAAAAACAAGAGGATACCCACCCAACATGATGCACAAAAGAGAGAGAGACAAAGCTAAGATCCCTACTTGAATAGGTTTTGATTTCCTTCTGCAAGAACAAAAACCACAAGGATTTTGGTCACTCCTCCTGACAACTATGTCCTCATGTGGATGCTGCAGCACAACCGCACTAACAACCAAGAGATACTCCATTAAGGTTTAAGGTGTCACTTTTCATTGCATGACAAGGAGGAACAGAAATAGGAGATCGAGGAAGGAATAAGAACAGGGTAGAACGTACCATTAAGATGATGCTCGTCGAAGAGATTTGTTCCTGTTAAATATCGGCAATCTCCTTGGTAGGAAACTATGAAAAGGAAGTCGAAGAAGAGGGAATAGAAGGAGTTTCATGATGTTCACTTCATTGATAAGATCCTGCAGCCACTGACAGATTGACGATCGGAGTCGGGATGAAGAAGATAGGAGGAAGGCTTTTGGGTCATCTGAGAGCATCATCATGCGGAGAAGAAGAGGGGTCAATAAATAACACATGGCCCACTCTTATATAGGAAAATAAATGGTAAAATGGTATGCAACGTGTATTAATGAATACACGACGTGACCGTACAACTGTTACAGTGTTTGACTGGTCAACACACAACACGTCATGCAGTTTCCATGCGCTTAATTGTAATAATAACTTCAATTAATAATAGTTGGTTTATTGACCCGATACTTGATTCATAAAAATTTATTCATCATTTTCAAAAAATGACCATCATAATTTCTGGGTTGCAACTTCACAGACGGTTCGCCATTCCAACACCGTATGAGGGAGGTACATTGGATACAAGATCTCGTAATAATACCAATATTATTATTATTGGGTGTTTCATGGACCAGAGCCATGAACCATAATTTAATATCCAACCTTAGACTTGAATCGATCATATTAATGACAGGATCACATTGCCACTGATGAGAAGTCAATCGAACATCGCAGGCGGGAGTTATGATGGGTCGATAATTTAATAATAATATTAAATCTATTAATTCATGGGTGTTTTCGGTACCCGATCCGAAAACCCAAAAAAGACATCCAACATTGCGCTCATAATTTCTATCTCGAAGTCAGGGTCGCACTGCCACTAATATTTTGTAAAACCAAGGTCACACGAAGAAGTTGCGGACTAAACATGGTTTTCCCATCAAAATTAATAATTAAATTATTATATTATTTAATTTAATTTAATTAAATTTCTCATATCCAAAATCCACCCACCACTAAAATAAAAGGTGCCTCTTTGAATCCATGTCAACCATGCCCCACCCCTTTATTTATTTCCTTTATTTTAACTTATTTATTTTATTGCATTAAATTTTAAATCTTTATTTCATTTAACTCTTTCTCTATCCAATCTCATTTGTTCTTCCACAATTTAATTCTCACATTCACTATCCAATCTAATTTATTCCTTTATAATTTATTCCATGAACCTCATTTATTATAATTTATTCCTATATAATTTATTACATGAACCTTAATTATTATAATTTATTCCTTTATAATTTATTACATGTGCCACATTTTTTATAATTTATTCCTTTATAATTTATTCCATGCACCTCATTTATTATAATTTATTCTCTTCCAAAATTACCTCACTCCACCAAAAGTGGAACCTCCCCTTATATTCCCATTACACGCATACTTTTTTATTTATTAAATTTGAAATAAATCAAAAAGAAACCATGAACCTCCCCTCATTGAATTAAATACATTCAATTTTATTTGTTATATTTCACAATGATTAAATTAAATCCATTTAATCTAATTAACACAAAATACTTTCATGCCACCCTTATCAATTATTATTATAAAAAATTATTATTATAGCACGTGTCATGTTTGACCACATGAAATTTTACAAAGGGATAGACCGAAGAGGTCTGGGCCATTACATCAGATATCTCTCATAAAATTCTTGGTTTCGAGAATTAAAAACCAACCCATAAAAAGGGGAAAGGTCCGAACAACCTCCTCGCAAGATAACTCTCAAGGATCTCGTCACAAGAGTAATCCAACCACTATTCTAATAGTATGAGTCAGGGAATTCCTTCCCACCATGTCGATTTATTATCCGCTTTAGGTAGCAATGACTCGCCTGCACGGGTTTAACCGCATCCACATTAGTGCGTCTCGATTAAGGATTAGTTCCTCCCACCCCCATAATTTTGGATTTCTCATATACACATTGCCCCCAACACCGCACAAAACAAGCAACGCGCTTCCCCAAAACATGGATCGGGGAATTCCTTCTCCCATGTCAAGATACTATCCACTTTGGGTGGCACTGACTCGCCCGCACGAGTTTAATCGCATCCACATTAATGCGTCTTGATTAGGGATCAGGTCCTCCTCTCCCCACATGTTAAGACTCTTCACACACATTTAAAGGAATGAGGGAAACAACTTAACATTATATACTCATAAAAAACAATGTACAAGCCCAAAGCATGGGCGAGAATGAGTTTCAATAAAGTAGTGTGACGCTCATGTATTTAAACAAAACATAAATGAAAGAATTTACGTAAAACCAAAAATATCTCTCTCGATCTCTAGCCTTACTAGGGTTGCCACTTCTGTTGCATGCAACTATCCACGTCCCACTCCTCTTCCTCTCGTTTGACGTCCAGGTGCTATAGATGTACGATAAAAAAAGAACGCCTAAGCCTATGTAGCAAGGAAATTTTGTCAACATTTTTTTTCGATTTCATTCCCAGAACACCCAAATCAAGTAAAACAAAAATCATGATGATGCATGTACCTTTCCTTGGGTCTCTACCCTGCAATCAATGTAGTCTTACCTAGTCATTCGGTAAGCTCAGAGTCCTTTCTTCAAATCAGAGGGGGGCCCTAAAATCCCATGTCCTATCTGGTCTTCCCTGGCCTATGTCATGAACCAAGATCAGCCAACACTGTTTCCCTACCATCCCAAGAAATACTCGCTGTGCCTAACTGTAGACTCTGTACTATCTCTCATCCATTAGCCTCTCATAACATTCTATCACAACCCCATCCCACCAAATATTCCCCTCCTGAGATAGAAATGGTGAAAGGGAGATAATGACCCCAAGTCCCGCCTCTAGTAGGCCCTGGAGTGGTGACTAGCACCAAGGGTATGATTTTTCACAAATATGGGAGGCATTTCCCTTTTTATTATTTATGATTGGGAAATAGGATGAGTCCAACACAAAAATAAAAAGGAACTATTAAATGAAAATAAAGGCCTAACCAGCACCCACAAATTATTTAAGATTAGGAAATAGGATGAGTCAAACAACCGTATCATACATGTCATCCCACAACTAAGCGAACCGCAGCCCCGCTGCTAACATGTTCCACAAAAACACACGAAACACCCCTTCACATAATTAAACCCCAACCAGCACCCAAAAATTCATTCTTTCATTCAGTTTAATGGGGGTGATCATACAAGGGTTCCAGGTATTCATTTAATCATCCAACTTTACATGATTATCCAATTTCCACATTCTATGAAATTCCATTCACAAAACAATCCAGAAAAACTGGGCAACATTTAACTAAAAAAGAAAAGGCCCCCAAAGATCGTGATTTTCAGTAGGCATAAGCCTATTCAATTCACAACATAATCAAAGGATGTGAATTGACGGCAATAAAACAAAAATATTAAAAAAAATCCCCAAACCCATTCTTTAACTGGTTATTGTCTTTATTTACTAGTTCAACCGTGTCTCACGAAAACAAGAGGATACCCATCCCCCTTGATGCAAAAAAAAGGGAGAGATGAAGGTAAGATCCCTACCTGAACAAGTTTTGATGTCCTTCTACGAGAACAACCTCTAAGGGGATTTCGATCACTCCTCCTGACGACTACGTCCTCCTGTGGACGCCGCGGGACAACTACACTAACAACCAAGAGAGACTTCATTAAGGTTTAAGGTGTCAGTTTTCATAGCATAGCATGGAGGAACAGAAAGAGGAGATCGAGGAAGGAATAAAAACGGTGTAGAACATACCATTAATATGACGATCCTCGGAGAGATGTGTTCCTATCAAATATCTACACTCTCCTCGGTAAGAAACTGTGAAGACGAAGTTGAAGAAAAGGGAATGAAACGAGGTGCATGATGTTCTACTCGTTGACACGATCCAGCAGCCACCGACAGATTCACAATCGGAGTCCGGATGAAGAAGATAGGAGGAAGGCTTCTGGGTCATCTAGGAGTGTTGTTGTGTGGAGAAGAAGAGTGTTCCCTAAATAACATGTGACCCTCTCTTATATAGGCAAAAAAAAGGTAAAATGGTAGACAACGTGTATTAATGAATACACGACGTGACCGTACAACTGTTACGTTGTTTGACTGGTCAAAACATGACACATCATGCGGTTTCCATGCGTTTAATGATAATAATAACTTCAATTAATAATAGGTGTTTTATTGACCCGAGACATGAGTCAAAAAAAGGTATTCATCATTGGTGTTAAAATGACCTTCATAATTTCAGGGTTGCAAAGTCACATAAGTTTCGCCATTCCATCACCGTATGAGGGAGATACGTTGGATACAAGATCCCGTAATAATAACAATATTATTATTATTGTGTGTTTCATGGACCCAAGCCACAAACCATAATTTAATATCCAACTTTAGAATAGAATCGATCGTATTAATGACAGGATCAAATCTCCACTGATGAGAAGTCAATCGGACATCACACGTGGGAGTTATGATGGGTCAAAGATTTAATAATATTATTAAATATATTAATTCACGAGTGTTTCGGGTACCCAATCTGAAGCCCTAAAAAGACATCCAATATTGGACTCATAATTTCTGTCTTGAATTTAGGGTCTCACTGCCGCTGACGGTTCGTAAAACCGAGGTCGCACGAATATGTTATGGAATAAACATGGTTTTCCCAACAAAATTAATAATTACATTATTATATTATTTAATTTAATTTAAATTAATTTCTCATTTCTAAAATCCACGCACAACCAAAATGATAGGAGCCTCTTTGAATCCATGTCATGTACACCCCACCCCATGATAGATTTCCTTTTTTTAACTTATTTATTTTATTGCATTAAATTTTAAATCTTTATTCCATTAACTCTTTCTCTCTCCAATCTCATTTATTTATCCACAATTTAATTCTCACATTCTCTCTCCAATATAATTTATTCCTTTATAATTTATTCCATGAAACTCATTTATTATAATTTATTCCATTATAATTTATTCCAAGAGCCTCATTTATTATAATCTATTCTTTTATAATCTATTACATGCGCCTCATTTATTATATTTTATTCCTATATAATTTATTCCATTAACCTCATTTATTATAATTTATTCTCTTCCACAATTCCCTCACTCCACCAAAATTGGTTCCTCCCCTTATATTCCCATTACACACATAATTTATTATTTATTAAAATTTAAATAAATCAAAAATATATCATGCACGTCCCCTTATTGAATTAAATACATTTAATTTTATATCTTTTATTTCATGATGATTAAATTAAATCCATTTAATCTAATTAAGAAAAAATATGTTCACGCCACCCTTATCAATTATTATCATCAAAAATTATTATTATATCACGCATCATGTTTGACCAAATCAATTTTTTACAAAGTAATGGACCAGAGATGTCCGGGCCATTACAATCATCAGCTGGGACTGGATTGCTCAAAACCACACCAAAGGAACGTCCCCAATGAGGGGGTCTGGGCTGTTCTGAACCAGAAACACCAGTCGGGGTAGGAATCCACACCAATCAGAATCACAAAAGTACACTCATCAGATTTGAACACATAAATACCACAGATAGGAAGAAAATCTAGAGTGTGACGGACACACCCATCACACATAATTCCTACAGAATAACCATTCCAACAGAACCACCACTCCATCAAAAACACTATTCCAGCAAAATTAGAAAATTACATAGAAAACACCTAATCCAAATGTGCATAAGGACCAAAATAACTCTATAAGAGAAACAGATTCCCTCCCGCATCTGCGCCACTCTAAGGATGACACTGATCTAATGACCACCAACAAGACACGGTAGGACCGTACTGAGATCCTTTGAGCCAATGACCAGTGAACCTATAGCCAGAGCCCCACAAAGCCACCATCAAGCTAAGTAGGTACCGAATGATTGACCTTCACTGAGTCGAGGTGAAGCCAAATCCTCACCTGGGTAGATGAATCTAGAAGACTCCACACCTCACAAGTCCTACCTGAAGTCGAGTAGAAGCTGAAGGCTCATCCATCACCGAGATGATTAACCATAGCCTCACCTACGAAAATGAACCCATAGGATTCCACACAAAGCTGCACCGATTCCAGGTTGAAGGATACAGTCACCGATCTGTAAAATCCATGCCAGAGGATGGGAGGGAAGATGAATGAACGAAATCCAAGCATTACGGGTTGGAGAAGATTCCGCCGCTCCAAGGCCAACCAATTTCAACTTTAATTTCCCTTAGATGCATCAAAAGATATAATTAAAAAAACTAACATGACAATTTGGGTTATGACTCCCCAATTATATATCACATCATGGAATGAAGGACTAATAAAATGTTTATTATGTCTTAAGAAATGGCCTTGATGATATGATTATGATCTTAAACATTATGCATTCCATAATTTTGAAACCAGTTATTTTTATCAATTAAATTATTTATGCTCCCATGTTATCCATGTATATATTCCCATTTTATAGTGTTATTAAAATGGAATATTTGAGTATTGTTTACCTATTATATATTATTCCCGATTTTTTATTCTATGATATATATTGTTTTACACTTCCATTTACTATGAAATTGAGCTAACTTGTTATTATGTTTTTATTTCCCTATGATACTAAGAAGGGATATATGAATGTTTTTAAAGATATAATAGAATAAAATAATAATGATATCTCTATAATTTTAATATTTATTTTATATTTTCAAATGTAATGTGAGAACAATGTGTGAACCTAGTCACAAAAGACCACTAAACTATTCAATCCTTCAAGATGTGATCCCTTGTATATTGTTCCAATATAGTTTAAAACCCACAAACTCTAGGTTTCATGTATTTCATTATTCCAATTGTTATCAAAGGAGGAATATTATGAACCTTGAGAACTAGATTAAGGAAAAAATTGATTAGAGAACATAAAACTCTAATGGATTTTTTGTATATGTTCATGTTCAAGAAAATATCATGAAGCTTTTCTAAAGTATAGATATCATGGTTTTCAAAAAAAAAATTAATCCATATCTAGATACTAGAAGTGGATTCAACAATGTAACATATAAACCTAGGTGTAAAAAATATGATAGTGGGGATTGAGTATTAACTACATAGTCATTATTGTTAGATGTGTGGGAATAAGAATACACACAAGTATATAAAGTATTGACAGACAAGCTTTAGTTAATTAACAATTTCATTAAGAGCAATTATGATAATTGAAAAGACAAATCCTATTGTAATCTATGATATGTTATGTTGAAATTAGATAAAACTAATGTTCTATGGGATTATAATTATATAGTCGGTCACATGTTTAAAGGAATATATTCCCATTTCTAGGTTAAAAGGTATGAGAGTTTTAGGTGATTAAAAATATTTTTGGGAGACATTTATGACAATAAAACCATTTGTTTTAGAATGTATTTTAGTGAAAATGTTATTTGAGGAATAATGATTTTATATTTTCTGGATATATTTTTAATTTGATTATTAATAATTTGAGTTAATATTATCTTTGATATTGAGGTAATTCTTGATGGGAAAAAATATTGTGTTAACTTGTTGAAGAATATCTTTTTTGTACTTGTTTTATGATGATTCGGGATATTTATGGTATACATTAAAATGATTTTGTGATTATATTATTAGTTCATTTACATTATTGGTATGTATGAGTAATTAATATTTTTTGGAGATTAATTATAATTTTATCTTGTAAAAATATGTCATCAAATAATTATGATATTTGAGTTTCATTTTTATCTACAATATTTTGAAGTGTTATAAGGATAGTTATTTATCTATTGATTTAAGTTGAACTTTGGGTCTTATTGATGAGGATTTATAATATAATGTAGTATTTCCTTAAATAATGATTTATTCATATCAGATATTATGTTAACTTGTGATAACTATTTCGATTTTTCCTACATATAGTAGGAATACCTTTTTATTCATTAATAATTATTATAATTTAGTAAATATGATTTTAGTGTTTTAGGTATAAAAATTTCATCAGGAATATTCATTTTCAAGAATAATATATGAGATATAAGTTGAAATTGATCAATGTACAACCAAATGATGAAATTGTTCATATGAAATGGAAATAAAGTAATTATATTTTCTCATGTTTACAATCATGAAGGTGAAATAATCCCTCAAATCACAGAAAAGGATTTTGAAATAATAAATTTATCCTATTAGCTTTATTGATGATGAATTTATGGTCTTCCTTATTTCATTATGATTTACAGTTTTGTGGTCATTAAATTTCTCATGACTATGTCTTTATCACTCTTTATTATTATTTTGACATTATCTTTCCCCTCCATATCCATATTTTCACTAGTCATTATGGTTATCCTCTTATAGATATTTGATTATATGTAATCTCAAGTTACCTTTATTTTTTCCACTATCAATTTTCAAATGAATTATCATTATCCTTTTGTACGATGTAGTGTTTCATCAATGGTATTTTCAAATATTAAATCATTAATTAAAAAGATAAAAATTGTGAGAACGTAATTTAGTTTTATAGGGGGAGAATATATAACCCTAAAAATTTAGATTAAAATATTACTATTATTGGTTGTTTTATTAACATTAAACATCAAGATTTTATAGGAAGAATGATATAAAATATTAATATTAATATTTAATGGTGGAAATTACAACATAATAATAATATTAATGATATTAATAGAATTAATAAGATTATAAAAAAATTATAAAGGTTATATATAATTTTTTTTTATTTATTATTTCATAATTAATATTTTTTCAATTTTCAATAAAGTCATTTTATGCTTCAAAGAGATGGAGGAGCAAGAGTGGAAACCTCCGTCATTACACCCTGTAGTTTCTTCTACCCTAACTCATCCACACAGTGTCAAACATCATTGGTTTGATGCATTTTAAATCACTAATCAATTTTTTATTGGTTCTAGACGAAAAGAACAAGGACCATCAATCTTTAAATGACCTATCCACCTTAAAGGGATTCTCGGGGGGATATTTCATTCCTATTGCAAATCGCACACCCCCATAGAATAATTTGGAAAGGTTAAACAGTGCACATATCATCCCCTAAGGATGAAATATCAGGTAGAATTGATATGTGCATGCATTCATTTATCACTCACATCTCCCTAGTGAATGGTATGAAAACATGGCAGACTTCAGATCTAATTTCTTGGCTGGCTAATATTTAAAGATTCAATGAATTCAAATGTGTGTACCTCAGTGGAGGACTATTTAATATCATGTTTCCTTCAGTGGATCTCAGAGGGATAACATGGAGTTTCAATCCCATCAATATCGGGCCAGGTACACATAGACTTCATCAATGGAAAATGAACTTTAATTTTCTTGATTTTAAGGATACTTGTGTTCATGTTTGGATAAGAATACATGGTCTCAACTAGGTATTGAGGCATTCTAAGATTTTTTTCAATAATGCATTTGCTATTGGGATTCCGATTAGAATGGATCATGTCACAGAATAAGTAAGTTATGCTCACTTTTTTTGTGTCCTACTATAGGTTTTCCTTAGTACTAAATTAATAGATAATTGATTTTATTTACTCAATAGGATGATATTTTTCATTGAATTGAACATGAAAACACTCATCCATTTTGTGTGTATTTTCATGTTTTTGGGGATGAAGAATATAAATATATAATGATTGTTATTTTTAGAAAAATTCAAATTAAATGGTATGATTTGAAACACTGTAGGAAGCCACCCAAATAGGGAATGGAAAAAAACACAGAGCAGTATAAGAATGGTGCTATAAATGGTAATGATCTTTTAAAGGAGCCTGATAGAAAGATAGTTGAGTCTTCTGAAAAATACAAAAGGTCTCTTGATGAAGTACCTAATGCTAAAAATGGGTGTTCTAAAGAACCTATCAAGACCATCTCTTCTGCACACAAAAATAATGGAGTTCTCTTATCCTGGTTAGATCTTACAGATGTTATTCATCTACCAATAGATGAAAAATATGATAATGCTGATCTAAATAGAGCCTCATTAAAAGATAGATTGACAATGGGTCTCAAATATTATGATGATGATTAATTAATTAATATCCTAGATGTTTTTGAAACTATTGCTCAAGAAGATGCTGATTATTTCATAAGGAAGGAACAAATTCTGTTCAATGCCAAAAGTAGAAGGGGAAAGGATAAGATGGATCTTCCTATATCAAGGAAATATAATGATAAGAATGAGGTGACCATTGTCTGTAACTCTACATCAGTTAAAGAAAATAAAAAGGTACAAACCCTAGTAATTATTTTTCCTCAAATTATAATGATTGTGTTTTTTTATAGCGGATAGAGAAGTTGCCCTTGATTTTACATCTATCGTCACCACCGATAAGGTGGTATCCCCTCTTAAAGTTACTCCTTGATCAGATGTTAAGTCCAATTTAATTCATGGTTATCCCAGAATGGATAGTGCTAGAAATACTTCTCTTATGCATGCTAAGGACTGTAGGGATACAATCATCTATGTTCCAGCCTCTTTCCCTGTTAAAGAGACTAATGCACATGATTCATTGAATACCCATAGCTTGTGCCATGATCCCACTCCAACTAGGCACCATGAATAGAGAGGTTACCTGAATGAACATATCCAAGCCTCCTCACCGGAAGTGCATGCATACTTTCTTAGTTTGGGGAGAATAAAAAATGACAGAGTGGCAGGATCATCCTATCCATCATTAAGATGTGGAACCCTAATTCTCAAATTCATAAAGTTATGTAAAAGGTGAGTACCTATATTCATTTGAATTTATTGCATCTTCTAGTAGTTATGAAGATGTAAAAACAATGGATGATCGGGATGGAGTTAAGTGTGCAGAAATTGATGTAATTTATGAGATCCTGGATGATAGTGGAGGTCCCTGGATGTATGAAAAGGATTGGAGGAGGGTGACACATCCACATGGAAGGGGTTCTTAGATATCTCATCACAGTTTGAACAGTCTCTCGTGAGTACGGTGATGTCATTTTTGTGGACCAGCATTGTTGTGTATGCTCCTCTTTGTTTTCTTCTTATATGAATTTCTATTTTAATAAAAGGGGCCTTTGTGCCTTAGCCTTCTATAAAAATATATACTTTAAAAAATATTTTCTTCAAAAATAATCAAATTTCATTTTTTCCAAAAAAAATATAATTAATTACTAAATTTTTTAGAAAAATAAAGTTACAGATTGAATAAATGTTTTAAATAATCATTCGAATATTATCATATGTTTAATTCTTAATATTTTCTCTAACATGATTTATTTTTATGTGAATAATGAAAAATACTAATTTTTGTAATATTATCATTTCTTTTAACTAAATCTAGTTATTAAAATGTAATTTTATATATTTTATCTGGGTTTTGATGTAAGAAAATATCCATTTTCATTAAAAAAATTAGATAATTCCCTATAAATATTAATTGTTTTTTATTTTTTGAATAAGATCAATTTTATTCTTAAACACACATTTATCTAAAATAGCCTTTATTAGTTTTTTCAAATTTTCATTAAAATAAATATATACCACTTTTAGAAATAGAGTTTTGGAAAATAGTTTCCATATTTCAAATCATGAGATTTATTTTTTATAAATAGTTGAATTTGATTTTTATCCATAATGAATAGTAACCATGGTAAAATTTTAACATCGTAGAAAAAGGTAAATTAGGTAATTAATGTTAAATATAATCCTATAAGATTTAAAAATTCAATAATTAAATTTTTTTAATTGGATGAGATGAAATCAACCATATATATCCTAAATTCAAATATAGAACATTTCGAATCAGTTTCCCATTAATAATTACATTTATATTATTATAAATTTAGTAAAGTATTAAATGTCACTCTCTTTCTTTTAATATCTGTAATATATTTTCATTGGGATAAAAATATGTTATGAATGAATATAAAAGGTTTATATGAACATAATTAATTAAATTTAATGATTTTAATGTCATATTTTTTAGTGATTATATTATTACCTTAAACACTTATACAACACCCAAATATTCCATTTTCAAAATGTAGACAAATCAATTTAAATGATTTTCTGATAATAAATTAAATATGTTTAAATGAATCATGTTATTTCAATAATTTAATATTTAATGATAATGTATATTTTTTAAATTTTTTTATTCTAATTTATTTGTTTTACTGATCTATTGGAAGTCAAATTAAATGGATAGTCCCAAAAATGAATTTATTTATATTTTGTAACTGTTTAAATTAAATGATTTAAAAATCCAAATAATATTAAAAAGGATAATTGGTATGATAAATGGTATAAATATTAATCCTTGTAGTATTTTTAATTCATTTTTCACCATAGAAATAAATTTATGATACTTATTAGATAAAAATATGTTTATATAGTTTAGGATACAAGGGGTTAATGAGGGCGCTAAACCCAAACATAATTCTTTAAATGTAACTTACACATAAATAACGTTTATTAGTTGAAGGTATTTATACCTTATCATTTCCTATCATATAAATTATTTCTATTTGGGTCCTATTAGAATTATTATGATATATATTATATTTAAATCTATTAAATAATTGCAGGTGTGTCCTTTTCCTAACTTTTAAAAGGGTACCTCCTGTTGTCTTTTATCAACAATGTTTTAGAACCATAGAAAGTAAATTAATTATCCTAATTTCTACCTAGATTCATTTCTTTTATTTGAAGGATTCTTTTATTCCCCTAATACAATCCTAATAAAGCATAAGGTGTAAGCTATAGAAGGTCTCTCAAAGAATAGGTAATCATCTTACCCAACACTTTCAATGATTATTTATTAATAAAATTATTATAAATTTTTTGTATTCATCCTAACACAATCAATTCAGTGTGGGTTTACCTTACACATTCATGTGTATCTATTTTTAGGTTCCATCTATGTTATATATTTTAATATTTATTGATTTAAATTTAAAAAAAATTACAAGGGTTTTCATGGTCACATATTCAATTACATGAGACATAATTCATGTGATGCACCATGTTTTATTTTATATGGTTTAATTAATATCCCCTGAATGAATATGGAAATATTCCTTCTTTAAATTAATAATATATATATTCATTTCACAATCATTCATTTGAGGAATGTCAATTCGAATGTTTCCAAATAGGTAAAATAATTGTGTTAAAATATCACTTCTTTCTAGGATTTTCTATGTTCAATGTTCCATAGGTGGTAATTGAATAATATTAATAACCTAAACAACATATCAATTATTCTATTCTATTTATTTTTATTATTTTCATAATAAGTTACTATTTTACCTTCAATGGTTCTAAAAAGACTAAATGAATGTTTTAAGGTAAACCCAAACCGATTTTCCATTCAATTAGAAATATTTTTATTCCAAGTATATATTTTATTTAAAATGTTTTCAAGAATATTTTTATTTTTCTCTAAAAGATATAATTTTTTTTACCTATTTTTTAGTTTTTATAATTTTTAGTAGTAAAAGTTCTTATCATATTCCAAATACATAATGTTTTTCAAATGGTGTGGACAGAATCACATTTTTAACATTTATCATATAATGGAATTTTATTACTGAAATGAATATTCATTTCCATAAAGTGTCATTTACATGTTTCCATGTTTATTTACAAATTAACTTTTTCCTAATATTCTAGAAATTTTTTAGATATTAAATACAATATTTCAAAATGAAAAGTGTATCTTCCATAAGAAATTTTCCTGTAATATTTTAAAATTATTTTCTTCTATTTCAACATCTTTTGATGAATCCTATGATTTTTCAAGATATAATTTAATGATACCATAAACTATATTACTCCAGATTTCTTATGAACCTGATGTTCTATTTTTAGATATGTAGAATATTGAAAATACTTATATTAATTTTAAATATGAATATTTATATTAATTATCAACCCTTTAGATATGATAAACACACTAGATATAGTAATTGATAGGTGGATCCTATTATAGTCCCTCGTTGGATCGATATATATCATGAGAACAAATATCTTGGGTATTTCGTTTATGACTTCCCAATTATTTATGATGTATCCTAAAGAGACCATGATAGTATGATTATGATTTTTTAGCACAAGGCCTGAGCAGTGATATTTTTTTGAAATTATGCATTCCATCCTTAAGAAACATGATATTTGTAACCATGAAATTTTTTATGTTCCAATGTTATCCATGGATATGTTCCCCTTTTATAGTATTATTTATATAGAATATTTCAATATTTTTTATCTATGATATAATATTCATGATTTATTTTTTCTTTTTTACCTACTAATGTATTATATCCCTTAATATTGTTTTAATCTCCCTAGGATATGAAGAAGGGATTTGTGAGTGATTTTGGGATATTATTGAAGAAATAATAATTTTTTTACAATAATTTAAACGTATTATTTAATTAATTCAAATATAATGTGTGAATCATGTATGTATCTAGTATCCCCAGACTGATAAACTATTTGATCCTTAGGATGTGATCTATTATATATTGTTCCAATGTAATAAAATAACTCCAACTTCCTAGTTGTTAGATTCATTGTGTAAATATAAGTCCCATTGTAGGCATTATAACTGTATATATTACCAACTTATGTGTGAACTAATCTGACCATAGGATTCATGATTCTCCCTGTATATGTAGTCTATTGAGAATATGTGTCACTAAACACTTATGAAAAAACATGTTTTTTTCTTCTCCGAAATATTATTTCCAAATTTAAATCAAATACAGATGGAATGGATTTTTGATGATTTTTAAGCTAATCATAAGTTTTATAAATGTCATAAACACCTCAATTCATTTTTGATTCAATTATTAATCAACGATAATATGGATTTCATTCCCTGGAGATAAATATCAAAGTAAAATAACATGAGATATTTTATAATGAATGAAATTAGAGCTTCATGAATTCATGATTCTTATGAACGTGAAATATGATGTTGCTTGTGTTGTGAATACAAGCCAAAAAATATGGAATCTTTGAGATGGAAAGATACAAGATGATTTTTAGGAAGATCAAATGAGTTTAACCACTACATTTCCCTCTTGATGATGAAAAATTAATTTTAAGGGTTTTTAACAATAATGTAGATAAATTTATATAGAATATCGAACTAAACTTCAAGGATTATATAATTTATCAGGAAATCTATTTGATAATAAGCGAAAATGATTGGTTGAGATTCTGCTGTTGTGTATTGATCTAATCTTGAAATCTATTCTATTTTTATGGGAACTCACAAGCTATAGGACTAGTTCAACACCACAAAACACATTTTGTGTTGTACATTCATTATACAGTTGAGGAATTTGATCTAAAAGTTATGTGTTGACATTTTGAAGAATATAAATATGTTCCTATCTAATATTAATAGAAATAATATAATGTGATGATTTTTAAAATTAATATTCATTAAATGAGGGTTTTATTAAAATACATTTTTTATGTGAAAATGGTTTACAATAAAGGGGGGTTTCTGGCGGTGGTGCTTTCATAATCACATTTTTAGCAGGTAGAAAGAAATTCACCTCAATATACCATATTTAGATATTGAGAATCAAATAATACATTTAATGAAACTTCTCATTAATGTGAAAAAAATAAATTATTATGAAGGTATAAAAAGATAATGAAATAATAATCCACTAATTATCAGTAAGTAAAAAATCTGGGAAACTAAGATGTTTTCATCTAAAAGAATAATAATTAGGATAATCCATTGAATGTTTTAGCCCAAAATATGGAGTATCAAAACCAATAATGGGGGAAACACCAAACTAGTTTCAATGAAATGAAAAAGAGGATCTTGTTCCTAGAATCAAGGTAACGTTCATATGAGAATACAATCCTGATCAAATTCATTGTACTATGTTTCTTTGAAGAAGTGTGAGAGGTGAATTTTTTTTTTGAAGAATATCAGGGATCTTTCCAATATTCAGATACTACATTTCATTCACCTCAGTTAAAGATCCCAGAGAATTTGAAGACCCTCTATTTAGGGAAAGTATGTTTATTTCCGGATTATATGATATCCTTATATTGATATAGATTGACCTTAATGAGTAGATGGAAGGTATTAATTTTTATATAAATGTTGGGAAGCTGTGGATCCTGTATGACATAGGGTGCATTGGGAAAATACATTATGAAGCTATGATTTTAGTGAGAAGATAATTATCTGGAAGTCTAATATGAATTATGTAAGGGGATGTCATGTGAGATATTGAAAGTTATAGTTGTGATAAACAATTAATCTGTCGTATTAACCTATTGATTATAATGGAGAAACCATGATTGGGGAGAATAAACAATCATTCAAATGAATAGGAATTTGATCTAAACCATTTAATAAGATAAGGTGTATCTTTTACCTGGTTTAAATTAATTGAATGTGGAATTTATTTCTAGACTAAACATAAAATCATCCAATAATAATAACCAACAACATAAGTTCATATGAAATGGGGGTTCAGATTCAAATAAGATTTTTTAATTTGTAAAAAAATTTCAACACCTAATTCATCCCTCCCCTCAGGTGTCTTCATCATTCCTTAGGGGGTTATCAAATACCTTTTATTAAATTCTATGTTACATCTTCATATATTGTTACAAAATAAGTATTTCATAATAGATATCTCCTCATAATCGTTCCACAATATCCAATTCAAATATAGATTCCCTGTTTATTCAAAATTCAACATGATCCGTAATTATGTCTATCTTGATTTCAATGAAATCTTCAAATTCATCCTACTTATTCTCATGTTGTAATTTCTACTATGTTTTTACCTCTTGGCCAATGATATATACTAAAAAAATCATCTAAACCATATAAATTATTTAAAATATAGAATAAATTTAATATATCCTTTCATCCCAAAATAGGAAAAGTATATTTTTCATGGGTATCATTAATCAAATAACATATAGTGGTTAATAATGAAAAACCAAATGTAAACCTAATTCCCTTTAACATTTCATATCTAAAACTAAGAAACCTATTGTAGGAATAACTTTTCAATATCTCACCAATAAATCCTCAATTATAATAACTAAGTAGGTGAGTAATTTATTGACCAATTATAAGTATATATTTTTTGTATTAATCTCTCCAATTCCAGGATCATTTTAATCTAACAAAATAATTAAATTAATACTATCTCTATAATCTATAATACAAACGAATGATCTTTTCCCTTTAAATTCACGATGAAACATAAAGACCTATGGATCCTTTATTTTTTGGGGTAATCTTCCTTTGGATAATAAAATAATATTTTTTATATGATAGGAAAAGATATAAATGAATCTAGAAATTTTTTAAAACCAATTTAGTCAGGATTTTAATATAAAATTTCATCTTATGAAGTTCTTCTGCAAAAATAATTTCCAGTATAATTTTTTAAAAATATGAATGATCCTATTAAAACACTTATATTTTTTCTTATCAAACTCTATATACCATTTATGGAATATATCAGGTGGATTATATTCTTTGAAATCACAATCTGTATGCATAATAATAACAATAAAATATTATATTTCACTTTATTTTGTTAAACAATTTTGCTTCCAATTTCTATTTCCACTTCTCACTATCTTATTTCTCATTAAAAAAGATATCACCCGTATCTAGTCTAACCTATACTTCAAGTTATATATTTTTATATTTATCTATACCTTTTAATTTTTTTCATCTTGTGGTTATAATTTTCATAAAACATCCCTATGAATTTTCATATCTATTTTAGTAAATTTTTGTTTGAATATTTTTCTATATTTTTTAAATAATTCATCCTAACATATAGTTAAAATTTTTAAATAATATATTGGTTCCCCTATATCAATTTTCTAATTATTATGAAATATGATTTTGTTCTAATGAAAAAACTATTCAACTTTACTTAATACTCTATGATCACCATAACCACTTCCAAGATCATCACTAAACTAGAAATTTCTTGTTCAAATAATGAAGATCAATTTCCAAAAACTCAATGGTTATTTATAACCTAATAACTAGATATATTATTTCTTTAAAATTGAACTTGACCACGCTAATTGAATGTTCTTGTCTCCGTAAATGATAAACTAGGTTGGTTCTCCCATATATGATAATAGGTTTTTAAAAATGGATCATTAATTATGGCATATGTCCAATAACAATCTTAATCCACTAGATTAGTTTGTGTTTCTTGAGAAATATTGTTAAAATTCATGTAGTGAGAAACTCTATATCCATTCTTGGTAAAATAAATACATTATTATTTTCCCCTAGTTATTTATTAAGATGCTAGGTATTGTCTTTGAATATATGACATTTTTTTCATTGAAATCATCCCTCAATCTCCCTTCAATGAAAATTACACTTAAAACATATTATTTGTTTTTTTAAGATTCACAAAAAAGAATATTAAAAATATTCATGAGTTCATGTATCACCATTTAACCACAATGGCCTCTTAATATAGTATCCGATAATGTTTATATAATTAAATATGGTAATTTATAGAATAATTTCATAATTATTTAATATAGTTATTGGGGATCTCTTTAAAATTGATATATAGAACTCTTAATTTCCCTTGTTTTTATTCCATGAAAATATGTTAATCTTTCTTAATGGAAGTAATAATTACATTATGAATTTTAAATATATCCCTATATAGTATTAAATTTTTAGTTAACAAGAGACTAATATTCTTAAATTATTTTTATATATTTCTTATTTTTGTTTGGTTAGGAAATCCCTTCTGATAAAGAGTTGGCTCAATTTCATGAGAAACTAAATCTGTATAGATTATTTTGAAGCCCCACTATCTAATAGGATATTCAAGATCAAACATTTTAATGGGTTATTGAATAGTTTACTTTATTATATCTTCACTTATAATTGTTTTTTATTTAGAGGAAGGATTGAGATCCCTAAGACCCTCATTATGGGATCTTATTCTAAACATGAAAAATTGTTATGTATCGCATTTATTATAACAAAATTCCAAGATTAAAAG
The DNA here is from genome assembly GCA_963277665.1 of Viscum album. Taxonomy (NCBI): domain Eukaryota; kingdom Viridiplantae; phylum Streptophyta; class Magnoliopsida; order Santalales; family Viscaceae; genus Viscum; species Viscum album. The sequence goes on along the minus strand of OY728167.1, from coordinate 435,686,847 downwards.
TTTAGTGTATCTCGGATCTAAGTACCTATTCATCTTAACAATCAATATAATATACATTTATTACTCCAAAAATTCTCTAGACATCTATCTCTCCTAAGGATATCCCTTTGTATAAATTTATGAGGGAAAGGGAAAATATTATAAAATAATAATCTCAAATGATCAGTTTGGGGTAAAAAATAATCAATAATACATAGAAGAGTATCAATAGATCATAATCAAATAATAAACATGATCATGATTTAAATGGAATGATTAAGGTAATAATATCATCAGATCTTAGGAAGTAAAAATGAGCCATGATAAAACAAACATATATTGTGGACAATGGTTTGTAAATAAAAAATCATGATAGCCAGAAATCATAACATGGAATCAATAATTGGAACAATGATGAAACATGAAAAATAATTATGAAATATCATATAAGATATCATAGGAGTACGGTAATCATGAGAAGATAATAATTTTGCAAAAACATATGGAACATAATCATAAATATAGGTTGATCGTAACTATCACAAGATAAAAAATTATAAATGATGATAAATACACATGGATGATGCATAAAACTATTGATGAGGTTAATTAATACATCCCAACAAAAAACATTATAGATGATTTATACTTCACATGGACCACAAATAGTGATCTAACGAGGTATTAATAATTAAAAAATTGATTGTGAGGTTATATAATTCTAGGACCACCCATTATAACAAACCATCATTCATAAATGTTCCATATCAATTTAAACATATATCTAATTACAAAAAACCCCATGGAACAAATATGGGATATATATATCTATAAAATTGTATTTATTAACATTAAATTGGGAATTGAATAAGTTTATTCCAAATATTTATTCACCCAAAGGATGTATATCTGGATATAATTTAATGGATGATTTTGCAAACATTTCTCCATATGAGATAGATATATTATATTTAGAGAGTAATATGAAAGATAAATCATAATGATATTTTTTTAGGATTATATTAAAATTGATATAAAAATAAAGTTATAAGTTACTTTAAAAATCCTTTTCAAGGGATGAAATTGTTTTTTGAGGACCATAATTTATAATGAATTCCCAATCATGTAAACATTAAAACAGATAAAGATAAATAGAAGAAACATGGAATATAAGATAAAGAATATGTACATGAGTGGAGGAAAATACATTTAGGTATTATTAATTTTTTTAAGGACACCCATATCGATAAAAAAATATAATGTTTCTTTTTGAATGGATATAATGTAAAATATTAATGGTTAAAAAGAGAATACAAAATAATATTTCAAAAAAATAAAATAAAACATTTGGGGTAATAGAGAATATGGGCCTGGATGTCAAAAGTATTCAAAAAATAGGATTGGAAATTATTAATAACAATGTCATATTTTATTAAAAAGACAATCATAAAAGAATAATAAATTGATATTAAAATTTTATTTCCAATTATATAAATTGAAAGTATTATCTGATAAAAATTATGATTGAATTTATCAAAACTTTAAGAACATCTTCAACAAAAATGATTATTTCTCATGGAATGGATATTAATTTAAGAAAACCTCATACATATAACAACGGGTGTGAACTATAAATCCACAAAGGGGGGAAATAAATCATCATTTCATAGGAAATGAATTTAAAATAGTAAATTATGAATTTAAATATCTTGTTTTTGAAATAAGGAAGATAAGATATGATATAGAATAAAAATACTCTAAAAACGTGGAGACATGGAAACAAAACCCTAACAATGAGCCATGAATCACCTTGTGTGTCCTATATCCTTTTGAATAATTAATTTATAATAATTAAATTAGTTATAAAACAATTAATTCTATTTACCTATAATTATTCTTTTAAATACATTTTTATCATCTTTCATATATTTACTAAATTAATATTCATCATGTGGTTCATTTTTAGACGTTATTCCAATCAGAATCTAAATAAGTTCAATGCTATAATTATAATTATCAAAATAATTTTTTTAATCATCCTGAAAAATTTATAAATGTCAAATTATTGTGAAAATTTCGTTCTAATATCATGGGATTTTAATATTAATTTAACTATACACCATTCAACAAATATTCCACAATAATATTGTTTTTACAGTACTGTATCATTAATATAGCAGGTACTATTCGATATTATAGTTGGCCAAACTATTCAAACGATTTGGAAATTCAAGACAGTGGTTTGGTCCAACGGGTCTCAAGGCCTTTAGTCCATCAATGGGCTTTGGTCTATAGGGCCTTCGGTCTATCAAGGCCTATAGGCCACAGGGTCTTCAAGACATAGAGACTTGGAAGCCGCCCGGGAAGACCACTTAAGAGCATGCCCCAGATGATGATTCAGATAAAGTAACATCCACAAAAGAAAGATGTAAATATATTAGAAGAACAATTAGTTATGGAATGTTTCATCAGCACCAGGCCACATGTAGGTCTACATTGGGGAGATGCTTGCCGACCAACAATGAGATGTGGAGAGAAAATTCCTCCAGTGTTGTAAATGCTAGGGAGGGTGTTTCCAAGGGTCAAGGTCTGCGATTCATGTCAAGTATTAGGTGTTGTTCATATGGACCTTTAAGTCATGTAATGGGAATCATTACACTAGGAATATGGTCCATGTAAGGGTTCCCCCAAAACCGTTAAATTGGCGACCGTCCATAATAAATAAAAATCATAGGCCTTTGTCCCTTTCAAGACCACAGTGAATAATTTTTTCAAAAGAAATTAAATGAAAATTATAGACAATAAATATATTATTCTTATAAAAACATAATATTATAACAAGGATACCATTTTAGGGTATGTTTTTTTAAAAATCATATTCAAACAATTAATAGATAAATTGAACATAAATATAATGTTCATGAAATATTAAAATTTGATTATGAAATGGATTATGAATATTATTTTGGGTATAGTTAATGGATTTTATCTTATCATTAATGGATTAAAATGATTTAAATTCACTATGAATGGAATCACTATAGATATGTAAATAGTAGCTTAAGAACAATTAAGGAAAAAATTATTATATAATAAAAGATAAAGATGGTTTGAAACCCCTTTCATGATATTTAGGTCACCTCTTATTTAATGAGATCAAAGCCTTCAGTGGAGGGGATTTAGGTTATAATATTTTGTGAGGGATGTGGGAAGGGATGTTTAGATATGTATTAGGGGAAATAATTATAAAAAGAAATTATTTTGGAATTAAAAAGAAAGGGGTGTTTGAGGGTTGATTATATATCCATGAGAGAGGGGGTATTTTAAAATAAATTATTTTTTATTTTATCATTGAGGCCAATAAATATGAATAGTATACATTCCAATCAGATTTGTTGATTTTTGATTAAAAAATTATGTTCATATTTCATTAAAACAAAGAAAAAACCTAATTTCATCTTAGAGGTACTTAAATGGAAAAGATGAAAAATATTATTTTATTACAATTAAATATAACTTATTTTCCAAAATTTCAAATATAGGTTTATACATTTAAAATATTTTTCTAAAATTCACTATTATAATCCGAAAATTATTTTAGGTTGATCAAAAGTTTTCAAAAAAAATTATACCATATTTCTATAATGATCTTTTCATAAAAGATACAATACTCAGAAAAAATGTTCTCTACTATTCACCAAAAATTTTCTTTTTTAGAACAATTTATAAAATCACCCTAGGATAATTTAGACTTGTTAATTCCAAAAAATAAATTACATTTTATCAAATATGAATTCTAAAATTTCAAAATTTTTAATTCTAATTAATATAAAATATTTCATCGATAAAATTATTTATAATAACAAATATTTCTTTTCCCATGAGTGTTTATATTTATATTTATATTATCTAGTAAATAATATATTAATTAAAATTAATTAATTAAATTTTTATAAATTTTATATTAAATTAAATTCTTCTACTTAATAAGCATAATTTAATTCTAAATGTGTTGAACATTAGACACTGTAAATAAAATTCTTTGTCAATGACTATTTTAATTCCATAAAAACAAAAATATCAATGTTTTATGTAAGAATAATACATTATACATATGAGGAATTATATTTTGAATTAAAAATAACAAATATTTTATAAAATTATATTATGACAAAACATTTTATAAATCATTTAAATGCAACATTTAGAGTAATAAAAATGTTCACATAATAAAATATTCATTTAATGACTGAATTTATTCTAATTTTAAAAAATAATGATAAAGAATTATTTTAGTATAAAAATTTCATTTAACTATTTATTTTACCATTTATTTACCTTAAAATTTAACATGACATTGAATTAAGTAGTTATATGTTACAATTATATGACTATAAAAACATGAATCATACTTTGTTAACAGTTAAATTATAATGACTTGATTTACATTATTATGATCATATGAAAAAAAATAGTAATAAAGTAATTTTATTTATCAAATAAAAATATATGTGTAAAATGAATCATTAGTAAAGTAAAAAATATTTTATAAACCTATTTAATTATTCATAAAATTCTATAATACATGAATTTAAGATTTTATAAAAAACATAAAGGAAACTTCATAGGTGTTATATATATATATATATAATTAAAAAAAATATTAATGAAATGAATTTTACATTTAGATAATCAATTTAAAAATAATATTTTATAAAAAATATTCATTTGAAATCGAAGATGTTACATTCCCCCTCCTTAAAGAAATGGTGACCTCATAACTTTTCCTATTAATAAAAACATATTACTGTTTTATTTTTTTTTTCATAAAACAAAATACTATTACCTAATTTTGTGGTAAATATTTATTATTGAAATGTCATAACATATATCAACCTAATTTTGTATGAAATGTTAATGGAATATGGTCATCCAAGTTATATATATCTGATTATACTTGGGCTAATGGTTATCAATATAATGACTCATACACAAATTTTACTCAATCATAATATATAAAAATGACCAAAATAATATCATAATGAAAATGATATTCCCTAGAACAACACATCAGGATTAAATTCAAAACATACACGATTTTAATACATAACATCTATTACTGCTAACTCAAAGGATAAAAAGTTTGGTCTCATTGAGAACTAGGTTAATATCTATATAAATTATTCATTAAATGAAAATTTATTCCTAAAATGTTATCCACACAAGCTTCTTTACTATACATATCCCATTATAGATATTTATAGGGATATAGGGAATCATAGGAAATTATTGGGCACAAATACACAATTAGGGGTGAAATATAATCAATAATATATATATAAGTTATCCATAAATCAAAATAATGAAAAATACATGGTCAAGATTAAGATGGTATGATTAAACTGATATGTTCAAGGATTAAAAAGTAGTTAAAATTAGACATGATAGAATAATCATATGTCATAGGATTAGGTCTTTAAAATAATAACCCTAAAGATAATATTCATAACTTGTAATCAATAAAAGGAAGCATTGTAAAGCAGCCCATAAAAATATTTCATAAGGGAAAAAATGTCATGTGACAATGGAAGTCATGAGAATTATAAGAATTTGGAAGAAACATAAGTAGTTCCTTTATAAACATAGGTCATGACACAATTTCAAAACAACAGAGCATTGTGGAAGATGATAACACCACTTATCCTATGTATGACATCGGGGATGTGGATGCTCTATCCCGGCCCACACATAACATTATGGATGATTCATAAATCACATGTACCACACATAGTGATCTAATTAGATATTATTCATTATCTAATTTATTGGGGGTTTATATAGTTTTGATCCGCCCATCATCAAAATTCATACTAAATTTATTTTCAAAATGAAGTCATGCAAAGATATTATCATGAAAACCCCATGTAAAAAATTTGGGTTATATAAAAAATTTAAAAAGTATCATATAAGATGAGATAAATAATTCAATGAGTTTAATCCAAAAATAAATTAACAAAAAGGAAGTATATCATGATATAACATTGATTCATGACTCAATAGAAGAAAAACATATTGGATACAGAGAGGAAAATTGTTGTCAAATCTTTATGTTAATTTTCATAATGCTATTATACCTTCTTCATAAAAAAATGTCATATTCCACTTTAAAAATAATTCTCAAGGGGTGTAATAGCTATTTGAAAACCATTATTACAAAAAAAAAACCATAATCCAGCTTTGAAATTTTTTTTCTTACATATAGTAAATGTGGAGTGGAAGATAAAAAAATACATAAGTGGAAGGAAACGCTATCTAGGTATTTTTATGGGTGTTTAGGAAACCAATATCAATAAAACAAATATACAATTTCATTTTTAATAGATCTAATGTTATATATTAATGGTAAAATTAAGAATATATTTTTTATATTTAAAAATACTAGAATAAAAATATTTTGGAAAGAGGAAATGTAAACATGAAATAGAAAATTTTCAACAATGGGGATAAAAAATTAATCTTAAAAACATCATAAATTATGAAATAAAAAATAAATGAAATAAAAAAATAAATGAAAATAATATTTTCCAAGAGATAAAGAAAAAATACTTTTATTATATGTATGGTATAATATATAAATTATATAAGAATGTGGTTAGTGAATAGAGATTTCAAGTCATGTGATAAATGTTCAGTCAACAAAAACAGATTCATATAATGTAGTGTGTGAAATATAAATATATAATAGTGCAAAAGAGACCATTAAATAATCATAAATGAAATTAAAAAAAATAAATTATTTATTTCAATAACCCCTATTTTAGACATGGAGAAAAATATAGGGAACAGAATAATAATAATTGAAAATAATAGGGACTTAGAGAGAAAACCCTTACATCGGCTCCGGACACAATTCGTTTGTCCAATAACCTTTTGAATAATTTGACTATATTAATTATATACTATCTTAAGATCTATTTTTATGTTTAATTTATTATTATTATTGGTTTTAATTAATTTATTACCAAGTTTAATTTATTTAATAAATTTGTATTGTTCGTGTGAGTTATTTTGAGGTTGTTTCATTCATAATCTCCAAAACCAAGGTGGTATAATTGAAAAGGTCAAAGGGTATTTTATAATGGTATCATAAGATAAATATGTGTAAAATTATTTTCTACATATAATTCTAGGACCATGAAATTTTCAAGGGTTATGAAATAGTTTCCATTTAGAGTATATTTCTTGATAATATTTATTATAATGGTTGTTTACCTTTAATTTAATTTTTACGATCAAAATATTAAAACCCCAGAATCATATTCATGAAATCACATGATTATTATTATCATATGAAATAATGAAATCAATTTTGAATAATATCCCTGGAAGATTTATTTTTATGAATTTATTACTGTTCACCTAGGTAGCATAAAGCCACCATAGTTAATGATGTTTTTCATAATAGTTTTAAAATAAGTAGAAATCAATAAATATTTGTCATTTATAAAAACCTATCTTATGGTAAATTTAATTTTTAATTTTTAATTTGAAAATTATATATATTACTTAAAAGAGTGAACAATTTTTAAGGGTGATGAATTTTATAAACCGAACTTTTTTCCTCTTCCATGGTGTTGAGGATGTTTAGGGATAATTCCATATTGTTTATTCATTAATGTAAATAAAAATTTACATTTTATAAATTTTTAATTATCCATTAATAGGATTCCCTCCATATATAAAGGTAAATTTGTTTAAAATATGAATTTTGTTTTCTTTCTCTCACGTAAGGTTATCGAACCTCACATAAGGGTGGAACTCAATAGATGGTCATCATGTTAGTGTAGTTTTGACCTACATCAGGATTTCTAGTATTTACTGTAGATAAAATCTATAATATCTTGGGTTTTTATGGGTTGAAAATTCAATTACGTATTTTAACTTTTAAATTTATTCGATGATTATGATTTTAAGCCATTATTTGGATGAAAATTACAAAGGATGAAATAACACAAAAATAATTTTTTTTAGATGAGGAATGTGGCTTGGGTTGTTTCCCAGGGGATTAAAGGAACACTAGGATATGTCGAGGTATATTTGGTAGCCATAAATGTATAAAACCACTGGCTAGGAAGTCATATTTTAAACGTGGATAAAGATTATTCTACCAGCATTATTTTATGATGGTAAAACCCCCACTTCCACTACTCATTTATTGCATGTAACCAGGGGATATTTACCTCCCTTTACCATAGTCCCTCATTAATTTACTATTTTATTCTTAGAAATTTATTATGAGATATTAATGGTATGTTATCTACTTCATCCTTCATTCCTAACATACTCTTCATTGCCTTTATTACAACATGTTTTTTTATTATGGTTTTGATGGTGATTTATTTGGAATATAATGAAATTTCCTACATCCGATGGGGATTTCATGCCTCTTACACTGAGGGAATCTCGAGATGATGCTCTCCTATCACACATTACTATTTTCATCAATGTTACACCACATCATGGATTTTTATTCAGTTTTTCATTAAAAATAAATTTATTTAATTATATAATTGGCGTTATAGATAGAGGGTTTAGAATAGTATAGGTTTAGGGGTTTTTTTATGATGGAAATCATTCTATTTCTCAAGGATTCAATGGTTGTCAGTTGAAAATAGAAATTTCAGTGACTATCCCATGATTGGTTTAGATTTTCTAATTGATTGTATAGTGTTAATATTTATTTTTGGTTGTTTTAGGAACAATTTAGGATGACATAGATTTTGGTGATGCCTTATTTGTCATGTAAAAGATTAGTCTAATGTTGGTGGGAATAGGTAGTAGTTTTCGGGATGGATAATAAATTGGGAAGCTGAATGAATGAGGTAGGTGGTCCTAATATTGGCTATGTGGCTTTATTATTATTTTATATGCACATGGGTATAAGTTCATTCCATATATGTTGATGTCCTATTATTTTCTTGTATTATTAAATAAAATTATTAATTTTGATGAATTTACCAATAATAAACAATGTTAAAAGGCCACATTGGACATTGTACACTAGTTTGATGCCTTGGACGCTAAGGGAGATGTCCATGAAATTGATGAAACATTGAGATATAGAAACCCATATGAGGGGTTTTACTAGTTAAATTAAAATCAATTAAATTAGTATCCATATTGTAGGATCATTATAGAGACCTTCTATTTGATGTGGGTGACTAATGAGAGGTGTGGACTAAGGGGAATGGACATGTGAGAGACTTGAGATACCTTATAGACTTTGGGATAGTTTTGATAAACTATAGGTGAGTTTCCCTCACCATCATAGATATGTTTCTTGATTGAGAGAACCTGAGATAGATGTGGGGTAGGTTATGTGTGAGTAATGACTTGAGATTACCATGAAGTGAGATTGGAAAAGTTCCATGTATTGATATTACTGAACATATGGCTTAGATATTTGGATTTTGGAGGATGTTATATGATTATGATGGTATTGAGGGGTGTGGTTCCATGTAGTTGGTGGAAGATAACTCAAAAGATTGGAATGGGATAACGAAACTCGTATTCGGTTCCCAAAAATATATAATGGAGGGGACCCGATGAGTTTTTTATTTTATTGTTAAATCTGAGTGGGTGTGTATGGATATGGATAGATATGGTTTTGGGTGTTACTGTAGACCATGTAAATATGTTTAATCCGAATGTGAATGATATTACGGTGATGGTAATGGGAATTAATCCATCCCTTGATATGATTTATTATATTTTTGGTTATGATATTTCGTTTAATTGAAAACATAGGAATCTACCATTATGGTGGGTATTGTTGTCACTACAAAAGATGTACAGGAATAACTTATTGATATGAATGATAACATGATATGCCTAAAATTATTAGGATCTGATCTCATAATATTTTAGTAGTGGATACATAGAATGAATATTAAATAGTGTACATGGTTGATACAGACATAGATACCTAGAGGTGTTACCAAGGATATAACATTAGGGATAAGAGTATAATGTACATAGTTATACTCAGGATTCTTGGGATTCTTTTATTATAGTGATAAAAGTGTGAATTCTTGCGGAGATTATGATTTGAATGGTGGTTCCATTATATAATTGAACATTCATTATACCTATGGTATTAAAATAGAATTATGAGGTGTCAGGTGGTTTTATATCCCCAAGGGAAAATGTTGGACATCGATAATGTTACTTTTGGAACCCCATAGTCAATTACTAAGATATCCTCTAGGATCATATTGATGCACTAGATATGGTATAGATGTTGAGATACGTTTTATGGATTCCTATGTGATTAACCATGGGATCTATGAGTATACTCCATTTGAATTCCTATTTCACCTAGGAATATTTCATTACTCTAAAAATAGGAATAATTTCGGCATCCCCCTCTTAGGAATCAGATGCATTTCTGACATTGAGAACACCTAGGTTCTAAAATGGGGTTTAGCCTGAGGGATCAAGAATGAATGATTCCTAGTGATGCCCTAGGGTCTAATAGTCTTCATGGAATAGGAATGATCATAAGATCCCCATGGTGTGTACAAAGGTATCACCAGGGTTATTTTTTATTCTTAGATGCAATCTAGTACATGTTGAAGCAGGAATAGATGACTGTGGTCACAGACTCAAGGATATTTGGTGGTTTTATTTATTTATATATTTTTTCTATTTATTTATTTATTTATTTCTACCTAGCTTATCAAATTAAGATATCATTGAATTTTCAGTTATTTAAAGGAAAATGCTAGTGGTTTCCAACTGATTTATATACTCACGCTCTTTTTGGTATGCCATTACAAAAGGGTACTGTAGTATATTCTTAGTTGGATGTTGGAAAATGATCGGTATAGGGATGGTGTTTCTAATTTTCCGGAAGTATAGATTAGTTTTTACTCAATACTGGGATGAGGTATGGATTGTATTTCAAATGGATACTTGTATTTTTATTTCTATTGTTTATCTTTAGATTTGATCATCTCAGTGGGAGATCCATCTGATATTCCCTTTTATTAACATTTAATTTTTTATCACATGTTTCTTATATTATAATTTATATGTAATATGATGAATATTAATTTTTTTTGATACTTGGTTATTTATTTTATGATTGTGAACTACTTTATAGGGAGTATAGTCTCCCCATTATATCTTCATATAGCCCCGATACTAGTCAATATCCTCTATTATATGGGGAGGAAAATCATTAGTAATGTGGAGGTTTGGTACAATTAATGTTTATAGTTATATTGGACAGGGAATTTTAAAATAGTTTCATATGGTTATTTTTATATTTTCTAACTATTTTGTGTACAGGGATTTATTTTAATTTGTTAAATCCCATGATAGATATTGGGATAGTGCATCATGAACACATATTCTAGTAAAATTTATAGGATTATAGGGATTATATTGATGTTTTGGATTTCTGTTGTTACAATTGTATGATTATCACCTCATTTGATGCGCATTATGTTTGAATTTATAATTTTTTTTTAATTTTTTGCCCTTTTTCGGTTTCTAAGAGGATTTTTCTGGATTAAACACTTTTACTATAGTGGAAATTGGTTTTTAAAGCATCATTTTCAGTGTATAATTATTCATATAACATATATAGTCTTGATGGTGTGTGATTTCATTAATTATTAGCCCTAACTATTTAAAGTGTTATGAATAGATCATATTCCATTTTCCAATATATGTTCTTGGTGGAATTATACTCAACTAGATCCCCTACATATATGTCTCTTTTTTATAGAAGTTTATGGTGATCGACAATGAGATTCTTGATGACGGGAATGATGATGTGGTTTTGTGTTCACTATTGGTGTAGTCTTCCTAGTGGGTTAGTACATGCACATGATACCTTGTCCTTTAACACCTACCAGGACACCATTTTCATGGTATATTTAATTATATTTCATTAAAAAATATATTATTTTTCTTATATATATTGTAATAATAAATTACTAAAATGAATTCTATCATGGTTTTCTTCTAGATACAGATCGCCATAGGGTGATGCTGGTTAAATTATTATGCCTGTTTGATGTGCCCGGATCATCTAAAGAGAAATATGATGTGCAGATGCTCTGAGAGTTTTGTTTCCCTATGAGAGGATAAGTACAAGAACATAATGCTTAGCACTAGAACCTATGTGGGCTTTCACCCTATAGGTATAGTTAATTAATTTTATAGTATTAACCAATATGGGGGTTCCCCGTAAAGCGTGGAATAAAATTCTATCTCATTAAAAATAAGTATTTTTGTTTTTTTAGGGATCATGTTGGATTATTCTATTATATATATATAACCCTATAATTTATTGGATTCTTGATGGAGAATTTATGTGGGTGGATTATTGTTGAGAATCAACGCCCTAGTAGGATGATGACTTGGCATGAGGTTACTCATCAATGTTTATATGAGATTCATTGTTGGGTGTGTTGACATGTGATTTAGATATAGTAACATAGAATTGATTCCCATGAGTTGTGACCTATATGTGTAGAGTGACCCTTCAGCAAGGTGTGAGGATCAAGTGACCCTGATGTGCATCTCATTATAGTGGTATGCTGAGTCATATGCCCAAGTAGTATGGAATGTTTCTCTAGAGTGGATGGTATGAGTCGAGATGTGGGAGGGTTACCCGGGTGATGGGTTTGCCTAAGAATATGATTCATGTAAGTATGGGAAGCATGGAAGTTGATATGGGCTACGAGATGGTAAACATGAGGTACTGTTGAGTTTTTTGTATTTGAAAGGTGATGGTTTATTTTCATTTTCATGGTATGTTCATTGAGTGCTATGGGTATTAAATGTCATACCCTTATAGAAGAGGCATATAAAATTCTATGTGATTTGATATGTGAAACTCTATGAGTGTTTCAGGTTTAATATGACCTAATGATTTTAGAAGATCCTTTTGGTGTATGGAGGGATCATGGGAAAGTGATGTAGTGTTAAGTATTACACCTGTTTGTGGGACACCATTTCATTTACAAGGTACCAATACCTTTGGGCATGAATATCATTAGATATGATAATGAATTTTTATTATGTTTTGATGATATCATGTAGAACATGTTCATCACCCATAGAGACCGATGAGTTTGGATTTGTTGGTGAGTACTATATGTCAAGGATTGATAGGATCTAAGAACCTACTCATGGTCCTAGCAAGGTGGGGCTTATAATTGGGTCTGATGTGTCCCTATGTAGAGAGTTTATATCATGTGAGGATCGATTGTGATAACATAATTGATATGATTTCAGCCTAGATGGTAGTGTTAAAGGTTCATATAGTACTTGAGTTTGACAAGGGAGGAGTGACACATATCTGTAATAATAATACCTTTTTGGGCTATGCTCGAGGATCAGGGTAATATAAGACATGTGGTAGGAAGTGCTTCAGAGGATGGTTGAGGTTGGTGACCCTTGTTATGGGTTTAATTTCAATAGTATTCTTAGATGAATTTAACAAGGGATGAGAATGGGTGATGAGTTAAATTTCAGATTGGAACACATGAACGAGTTATTTTTGGACACATTTAGCCATTATGTTTGGATATGGATAGTGTGTGGTCCCTGATGATCATGATTTTGTTTAAATAATCTGACCAAACATTCAATACTATGGTGGGGTGTATGATGTCGATCATGGGTAATATGACCCTTGTGTTGAATGGATATTGGTAAATGGGACCGGTGGATACATGATGGTTAGGGAATTTTGGTACCAATGAGAGAAGGGACCTAAACACACCTATGTTCCTTAGTGAATTTTTGGTATAGTTTTATGTGTGTTGATTGATGGAGTCTAAGTATTGGCCTTTGTATGAAGATGAAATTATATGATTTTATTTTGGGTGGACTAAACGTATGTTAGTTCGTGGGGTATGGAGGTGCATGATAAATCATTTTGAAAAGATAAGGATTCAATCATGGTGTTTCATTGGATATTGGTTACAAACTACAGTGATCATTTTCATACAATCAAGGGATACCTCTGGGTACTAAGGCCTCATGGATGAGTAATTCAGAAATGCATTAGTTGTTAGGGATGATAATCCTTGAGAAGGGATGGTCGTAAGAGGTTCGACTGGTGAATTTATGTTTAATTGGATCTAATGAGTTCAAAACTGCATTGGATGCATAATTTTGGATATTATGTGTACGTGTCAGGTTTTTTTCAGTGATTTGTGAGGAAAATTCTGGGAACCTGTGTGAGGCTTAGATGGTGTTGGTATATCCCTTTTGACATGGAAGTGAGAAATGATATTTGAAACTAGTATTTTTTTCATTCCTATAGAATTTTTTGAGGTGTGGTGTGTCATAATTTGTGGTTGTTGTGTCAGTGGTCCATTGATAATACCTCTTGGATTGAAAATTATAATGGCGTGAGGAATAAAGGTTCAAAATTAGCTTTATGAGATAAGCCTTGTGGTGCGGATCACTATAGATATGATAGTCAATTTAATGAAGGAAAATGGGTGTATTTGGATGGAATCATTCCATGGAGAATCATTTCATTGATTAAGTAATGAATTATATTTATGAATAATTTTTATATGAGTTACACTCCAAACATTGGTGTTGCACTATGAAAGAATATTTGGAGTATAAAGATATAATGTGAGAATTTTTCGTTGAATTGTTATCCTGAGTATGTCAAGAAAAATGATAGAATTCCCATGTAAAATTCTCAAGGATGATAAGATTTATTGTGGGGAGATAATAAGAAAAATTTTCTGTAAAGGATTGGAAATTGCTATGTGAATTTGAGTTTTAAAATGTTGTAGACAGGTAAAATTTTGATTCACGGTTTAGAAGGATGTCCAGAATATTGTAATAACTTAAATCATTTTATTGGAGAAGTAACCATGCTTGGGTGGTGTTCTGGGGCCTTATAGGAGAATTCAGAGAGGCTAGGCTAGTTGTTGTAGCCAAAACTACAACAAAGAATAGGATATCCAGTGGTATTATAAATGGGTAGAATGTAAATTTTTTCACCTAGAGTTTATAAGGGGGAATCCCCCTCTTCCTCTCCTCATTTCTTGCATGCTGTGGTGGGAGTATTCCCCTCCCTTCATCCTAGTTCCCCCTTGATTTAAGGTGTGGTTATTGGTAATTTTTCTTAAAGTATTCAAGGTATTTCTTCAACTTCATCCTCCATTCCTATCCCCCTTTTAGTTACCTTGATTGTTAAATACTTTTTATTACTGTTTTTTATCTAAGTTTAATCAGATGATGGTGAAATCTGCCACTTTTGATGGGGTTTTTGTGCTTTTTGTATAGAGGGTTTTCTAAGATTACATCCACCTATCACCATTCATCTTTTTCAATGGTACAACATTACATGGATTTTCATTCAACAGTTCATTATAAATAAATTTATTTTATCATTGAATTTGAACATTAGGTGTGAGATTTGACCTGTATAGGATAAAGGGTGCGTGGAGAATGGAAAGTACCCAATTTCTTGACAATTTTATGATTGTCATATACCCAATGATATTTCATAGATAATGAATTAACTAGTTTATGATAAAACATAATTATAAATTTATATAATTAATTTTTTTTCTACGTTGGATGTGATTTATGACCTAACAAGTTTTAGGGATGACTGGTTGCCCATGGATAGGATTTGTTGGGCCTTAGTGAATTGAGGAAATCGCTATCTGGCTAGAGGATAACATGGGAATCTATAGGGATGATGTAGGTGGTCCTCATACTATAATTATGACTATATGAATTTATATATATATATATATATATATATATATGGGTGTCAATTCATGTCACTAATAATGATAATCCTTCCATTATTGTTTTTTCATAATTAAATAAATTCACTGACACTAAAGAATATTTATCACGTAGGATTATTGATGTTGTTTATTCATTACTAATGTGAAAAAATCATATATCATACTTTATCATCTCGGTTCTATAATAACAAGTGAGATAGAGAAGATAATGTTCTTTTTCACATCGTTTATTATTTAACTGGTATGGAAAAGATGAGTATTTTTATTTATCACGTTGGTTTTTTTATAACCGAAATGGTAAAGTAAGTTACCCACATTATCACATTGGTTATTATATAAATGATGTGATAAATCAACTTCATAACATTTTTTATTACATAATTGATGTGATAAAGTAGTTTTCATTTATTTTTCACATCAGTTATGGTCTAATAGATTTTAAATACCATTTAAAATTTTATGAATCAGTGGGTTGAATCATTTCATTGTTATTATCCCTCATGGAAACTAACTCATTTCTCTCATTTGGATGCAAGAACCCCTATTCATTTGATTTTTTGGACCCAAATATTATATTTCTATCATCATAGATTCTTAGGAATCATCGGCATCATTATTGGGCATTCGTTATTCTCCACCCTCATGTAATATTCACACTTTTATCCTCTTTTTTAGTCTTTCAATGGCACTAAAGCCCTAAATTCTATTTGTTTCTATTTCATGCACTCAGATATCTCTTTAACCTCTTCTCAAACAGTCATATTTTTTTGGACGCATTTTTTTATTTTCTAATATATAAATACTTGTAACAAATCTCACATTACCATCTTTATATAGCATAGTTATGCATTGATTTAAGTGAAAAAATGTTTGGACTACTTTATATTTTATTACTGTGGGGTTTTTTTTAATGGAAGATCATTTGAACTGAATTGTTTCCCATATGTTTATATAGCATCACATCATAATTT
The DNA here is from genome assembly GCA_963277665.1 of Viscum album. NCBI lineage: Eukaryota > Viridiplantae > Streptophyta > Magnoliopsida > Santalales > Viscaceae > Viscum > Viscum album. Next base: position 435,670,088 of record OY728167.1, on the reverse strand, counting down.
TTACATTGAATCTTAAAATGATTCTTATTTGGATGATGTTTGTGAATCATTCATTTTTTATTCATGCACTTCCATATATATGGGTAAATTTCAATTATTTTTATGAACATATTAGTGTCTTAGTAATCTTATAATTCAATATATATATACATTGAAGTTTATATATAGTTCAATATACATTATCATATTACTAGTGTATATTCATATCAACACTTTTATTTTTATGTGACCATATTATTAACTTAAAAATTCATCTATTAAATATGAAGTATTAATATTATGAGTTGTTGTCAATATAATGTTGACATTATTAGTTAATACAAAATAGGACCTACCAATTGTTTCATTTAAAAAAATTATATAGTAATTGATATATTTTCATAGAATTACATAGGCATCACATGGTATTCATAATGAACACCCCTATAAATTAGGATTTTCATTGTATCAAATGATGTAGGATTTAATATTTATAATTTTTGTTATTAGTTTGTTACATTAAAATTAAACATGTTTCAATATAATATATAGTACATGATATTATTTACACAATTTTCATAAAACACTCGAAATAAATAATAAATAATATTAAATTTGTATATGTATGCACTGCATTAAAAATTCATCATTGACTATTTTGAACTCTGTAATATGATTATATTATAGTATAAATTAATGATTCAAATATTATTTATTGTATTAATAATTAGTAAAAATTTTCAAAAAATTGGATTATAATGGTACTAATTAATCCAAATGGAATATTCACACCTAATTTGGATTTTGCTCAGTAAAATTCAATTTCATGCTTCATCTAATTTCATTCAAATTAAAAGGATAAATGAGATAACGGTTTAAAATTAATTTCATTGGTACAAATTAATTCCACATATTTATTTTTATGATTTACCAATTATAAGTAAACTTATAATTCATTATTTCTAGAAACTATAATTATAAATTTCAAATACGCTTATTTTTTTAGTATTTCAAAATTGTGTTAAATTAAAATTATGACATCTATTATATAAATTTAATCATGGATTTTCTTGAAAATATATATATATTGGATATTTTTTTAGATAATAATGAGTTGGAGATGGATTACGAAACATCAAATAAGTGATTAATATATGGAAGGTGTTGATTCTTTTTATATTTTCTAAAAAACTATTTGAAACGATGAAATTTTTTTCAATCCATTACTAAAGTTTTTAAACTTAACGAAGTTTAAAAACAGAGAGATAAAATATCATTTAATTTTTCATGGTTTTAATCTAAGTTATATCCTTTGTATTGGGAATGTTGAAACTAGCTAGAATTTGGGATCTCTTGATTATGATGATTTGATGGATGATAAGTATGATGAAATTAAAGAAACTATTCATGATATTTAGGTAGATGCAATTGAGAAAGAATAAAAAATTTAAGGTCTATATGGAAATGATGAATAACCATTGTGTCCGGGTTGAATAGAATTGACATTTTTATCGATGGTGCTAAGATTTATTAATATTATGGAGAATCATGGATGGTGTGAAAAGAGACATATATAGATTCTATAATTGTTGAAAAATAATATTATAAAGAAATTGATCTTCCATATTCAAATTATAATGAAAATAAAATACTATTTTTGATGGGATTGGGGTACATAAAATTACATCTATTCCCAAATTATTGTGTTATATATAGGAATGAATACAAATTTCATTCAGAGTGTCTTGAATGCGGGACATCATGGTATAAGTTTAATGAAAAAAATCGGTTTATTTAACATTTTGAGAGACCCAGAACAAGACATTTTTGTACCTTACTATAATTAATCATTTCAAATGTCTATTTTAAAATACATATGATGAAAAATGGATTAGAGGGCATATAGATGAGTAGATATGTGATGGAAAAATATGGAATCCAGCTGATTTCCCATAGTGTAAGAAATTTGATCACAAGATTCCTATATTTTGAAATGAAGTTAGAAATATCAGCCACAGACTTCACGTGGGTTGAATGAATTCATATCTAAGACATAATACCACACATAGTTTATGGCCTAGTTTTTTGGAAATTTACAAGTAATCTCATATATTTTATATGAAATGAAAATATTTCATGTTTTTTAATGATATTTAGATAGAAACAACCTATAATTGATATTGACGTATTTTTATGACCTTTAACTGATTATTTTAAGCTGTTATAGTGGGAAGGTATATGGGGGTATGATTCTTATAAAATGGAATATTTTTAACTACATTAAATGATTATGTTGACTATAAATGACTTCCCTATATATGGATATTTTTATGCATATAGAGTTAAACTGCACAACGCTTGTCTAATTTTTCAACAATATACTTAATATTACTAAATTCATCAGGGGTGAAAAGTATTATACATGGTTCATCAACGGTTTTTTTCTGTGAACAACTATTATATATTATTAAAAAAGTAATTCAATGGATCACATGAATTTGATATTACTATAAAAATATTATCCATTCATCATTAGTTTTTTAGGGTGAAAACAATTGATGTGACATTTCAAAAGACAAATAAATCTAGTAATGATGGAAATATGTAGACGAAACAATAAATATTTTTTGAGCTACCATATTGGAGATATCATAATGTCAATCATTACATTGATTTTATGATGCTGTATAAGAATTATTTTGATTTCATGATTATAACATAGTTAGATATTAAAGGAAACACTAAATATGGGTTAAATTCAAGATTGGACTTACTATCAATGGGAATACATTTGGAGTTGGCTCCAAATCCTAATGGAAGGAAGATATACCTTCCCTCAGCTTTTCATTGATTTTCCAAGAGGGATGAAATTATCTTTTTTCAATAATCAGATTATAACTAATTTCCAAAGGGGTTTTCCTAGAATTTAAAATATTTTGTTTCATTAAAGGATTTTAATTTTATAGTTTTGAAATGTCAGGCTTTATATTTCATAATATAACATATCCAATCTGATTCATTGTGTGGAATATTTCCTATCCATTTCAGAATTACTATCATAATGCCGTGTTATTTTTTAAACTCAACTTTTAATAAGGTAATTGACTTTAATACTTTGAAAACATGGGATATTAATGTGGTCTCTATAATTATTTAATTAGAAATGTATTTTCATCCATATTTTTTGGATATCATAGTTCATTTAATGGTAAAATTGGATTGAGAAATAATGCTTTGCAGACAAATATATCTATAATGGATATATCCATTTCAAAGGTATTTGATAATAATGAAGGTGTATGTTAATAATCCATATCGAAATGAGGCCATCATTCTTGATAAGTACATATATAAGGAGGTTGTGGTGTTTTGCATAAGAAATTTTTTGCAATAGAGAACATTGATTTTCCTATATATCTCTATGAACGAGTTTATTATGTGGGATATGTGATTTGTTTCTTGAATGTCAATTCATTGATTGGTTAAAAAATAAAAAACATATATTTATACCTCTTGAATAACATATATGATGATCATCCATATATAACATTTCATATTAATGTGTTCAAACAATGTTACCCAAAGAAGATAGATATGTATATTTTGAATGAGCATAAAAAAATATTTTTTACATAGTTTAAAGGAATAATGCTTAGTAGATCAGATGCAATAGAAACATTGACATAGTTAGTTTAGGGTTCAAAATTGTAGTGTATTGGTGTTCGAAGAAGCAATGAATTTTTTATGTGCTAAATAAAATACCTAATCACTACATCAAATTAATATTATGTAGTAATTGAACAAATATCGGAAGTTGATTACATTAAATTTCAAGTTCTGATGTTTAACATTAAATAGATTATCTCTAAAAATAATGTCATCCATGATGAATTTGGAATGACATTGATTAATCTGAGTATGTTGAAATACAAAACTAATTATTTTGTCATGGAAAGACATGAAAAAAATTATATATTCTTGGTCAATCTGATATGAAGTGGTCAATTGTTTTATAAGGAAATAAAAGTATGTTGGTGAAGATAAACTTTACCATGATACTTATTTATGTGATATCCTTGCTTCCATGAAATTATTAACAAAATTGTTGAATATAACTTTATAGAAATAGTTTTTTACATAAGGAACAATCATCAAAAATAAAGTTGGGAAAATCCTTTAATGAATTTATAATATTACATGTAGAATATTTTTATTTCTGGTATAATTTTTTACATTTAAAAAATCGTTAAATATTTTTTTTCATTTACATTAATAATACACTTATTGTAGCTAATAAGTTAAATTTTTTATTTATATTAGTTTTTTTGTTATTTTACCACGTTTAACCATATGTAACTTATCTATTATTTGATTATATTATTAACCAATTATTATTTATTTAATATTTTACAAAAAAAATAAACCATTTGTATAAGAGTATTTTTTTTAAAAAAAATTGTGTAAAATAGATGTATCAAGGTTGATTATTATGACTATTGAGACCTCGATTTTGTATTTTCATTCATTCAATTATGTTACGTAATATCTCATTAATATTGTTATTATTTTATTTAAATATTATAAAAATGAATAAAATTATGTTATGTTTAGTTTACATGACATTTTTTTGATAATTGTCCATTATATATTTAAATTCATTTGTAAAATTTGGATTTGTATTTTTTATAAATTGTTTTATTTAATTGCTTTGTATGATAATGATATGTCAATCATATGATCTACCATATGATTCTAGAGATTATAATACTCTTACCACTATGGAGAAATGTACAAATAGTCCTATTTATGAACCTCCTCAACCTTCTATACATAAAACAACTACTTCCTCTAGGGAATAAAAGAGTTCAATGTTTGGTAAACATGGACCCACAAGTGTACCAAAATTAGCAGTTTCTCATATCCAAGACCAGGGGATAGAAATATACTTAAATGATAATGATATTTCAAAAGGTCCAAATGGAAAACAATTCAATCATTTTATATTAGTTTAGTATAAACGAAAAGATAGTATTTCGTATGACGATTGGAAATGTGAGGAAAATGTGACATTATGTCAGTTGTGGGAGAGCATTTGGAATTATTTTTTTTAATTATTTTACTTATCTTGAAAATTTTATAGTAATGTATGTTTTCAATATCTTCAAGAGTATGAAACAAATATCTCACAATGTGTTATATATGTTTTAACATAATAATCACAAACACAAAATTATATTCTATATTAGTGCCCGTTGGAAGTTAGGTGTTTTTTCAACGTATAGGGCACATTACTGGTTATCCTCTATCCATGGTGAAGAAAACAATATTTTTAAGTATCTATTAAACATTTATGTTTTAATTTTCTTAATACATGTATATATTATAATTACTTATATTTATATCATTCATATTATTTTCAAATATGTATTGGAATTTATTTCGAGTAATTATAAGAAAGAAGAGCGTCAATATCAAATATGTAAAAGGAAAGGTGAATTTTCATGTACAATTAGTTTTTTTAAAATATATTATGTACTAATGTTATTTTGGATTGATTGTTTTTTAAATTGAATTTTCATAATCAGTAAGGCTAAAAATAATTGTGGATGTTATTTTTTACTATCAACGTATGAAATAATTTAAATTGGTACAGTTATGAATTTCCACCAAGTTAGATTTATTTATAAAATTTTCCTTAGTATTTCATTCATTTTATTAATAATACATGTCAAATTATTTTATTTTATTTTATGTCTTTTGATGACCCTTATACTTATAATAAACATGAGCTAAGGCACTTACCTGTAGAATGGACAAATCATTTATCTTTTTTTCTGATTTTAGTTGGATTGAGCTATATATTTCAATTTTGATTATTGAAATTGTAAATATGTATTGTTAGTTTTTTATTGATTTTTCTTATTTCTTATTCTTACTTTATGTTTTAGTCAGCTGTGGAAAGGAGGGATGAAAAAAAGTTACTAAAAAAACTTTTTTGACATTGGTTATTTTATAACTGACATAAAAAACATATATCGATAGTTTCTCACAATGGTTATCAAATATACGACATGAAAAACTATTTTTCAGCTCATTTATAAGATAATAGACTTGAAAATCCATTCGAAATGGGTTTTTCACAATGATTATCAAATAAACAACATAATAAACCCTCTATCACATTGGTTATAGTATAACTGACATAAAAACCAAATTCAATAATTCATTTAATTTGTCCATTTTTTCAAAAGACATTAAATAAATATTTTCATCGTTTACATTAATAATATCTCCAAATAACCAACATGATGATGTAGAAAAACCGATGCTAAAAGGCATTTTATGCACTAGTGATAGTTTAACTAAAATTAAGTTACCTATAAAAAAGAGAAAAGGCCATGTTGGACATTTTTTAATAGTTTTATTGTTCAGTCACAGATGGAAAATACTTGGACTATGATGACTACACCAAGATACAAAAACCCATAAAATTGATGTGATTAATTAAATTTAAATGAATTATGTATGTGGCCCTAGTGTAGGATCCTTTGAGATACCTTCTAGTATGGGTGGGTGACTAATGGGGTGTGTTGCCTAAGGGGTTTCACTATGTGAAATTTTTTAGGTGAGTTATAGAATTTTGGATTTTTGAGATGAACCCGGGGTTAGTGTACTTTCCCTATAATGATCTTTTTCTTTGGTTGATAGACCAGAGAGAGGATAGGGATACGTTAGATTTGATGAATTACATGAGATGACTTGGAAGTGAGAATGTAACAGTGTCATCTCATTATACATAAGCCCATGGGGGGTTACCATTGTAGTCCTTGTAGGACATGATATTATTATGTTGGTGTTATGGGGTGTGGTTGCCTCAAGGGGATGGTAATGACCCAAGAGATAGGAATGGGACAATGAAACCCACTTTGGGTGTCCATGCTCGATGCGACCAAGGTGAACGAGTGAGTGTCTCAATGTTGTGTTGATCATGAGTGGGTGTTTATGGCTATGTGTATAGGTTATTGTGGATGTCACATTAGAATATGAAGCAATGTGTATGCTCTATTGGGATGAGTTGATGCTGATGTACATGTATTTCCACAGTCCCTTGAAATATATAATTTTATTTTTCCTTATGATATGTGATTTCCTAGGAATCCTTGGTATTTATCCCTATTGTATTATTCTGATTTCCCAAGATTCCATGGAATCACATGTTGTTGTGGATGAGAACCTGGTATAACCAAATCATCTCATTCTGATCTTTTGTCATTTTGGGTATGGATACCTAGTTTGACTAGAATCTTTTCAATATGGTTGATGTAGTCATAGATATAGATATGTGGTACCTAGGATAAAATTTTGGATCTATGACATAGAATTAATACAGGAAATTCTATGTTTCCCAGTATTCCATTACTATAGTGAGAAAATTGATAAATCTTGATGATCCTGGGATTTTATGGTTTCTTCTAACATACATTTGGGTATTTAATCATGTGTTAAGGTAAAAACTATATTGTGTATGTTTCCTCACATGAGGGTCTTGCATGAGGGGTTTCTCATCACATTCCTTGTGTTAGGGTATCTCACATAAGGGTGGATTTCAACTCACATAAAATTAATACCAATCACTATGTAAAGGTAAAATAAATTTCCTTTACACCATATTACCTTTACACTAAACATATTCCTACATAAAGGCATACCCTAAACTATGTAATGGTATATCCATACCATGTGTATGGGTAACCTATGTTTCACTACATTAAGGTAAACCTATTTACATTTATTCCTGATCAATTTTATATACGAGGGTCCTCTCCCTATGGATATTTAATCACAAAAACATGTGAACATTTTTTTAAACATCAAATAAAAATAGTATTTGAATATCAGGTATTTAATTTTTGTTAACAAGGATAAAAATATACTTTAAATATTATGATTTTTTTATAACATTATGAAGGGTCAAACTGGTTATGTATGGAAAAATTACTCCATATGTGAACTAAAAAGAATTGAAATGGGAGATTTGATAGATTCAATGGGGATATCCAAGGGATCCATAATATATTATTTTAAAATTAGATTGTTCCCTTGATTAATTTCTTCATTTCTTCTCTCAATCCAAGTTGATTTGAATCATTCTATTCATGTCTAGTGAGTCCCTCAAATCTGTTCTTATTCTCTCTGTCATTTTTCACATGTTGTGATTGTATAATGTTTTAAATATTCCCTATTATATGAGATTCAATAATTCCCACTTTTATTAGGTTCAATTTATATGGTTAAAAATATTTTTTTCAATGGTAATTTACCATGAATCACCATTAAGATGATTAAATAAATTGGAATGATGAATAAAAAATGAGAAGTTTCATTCATACATTTATATATATTCCACTATTATTTTATGAGTATTTGGAATTATCATTTTATCTAGAATATTGTATTTGGGTGATAAGGTAAATATTGTAGTACAAGATATTGGAATTTGGTGGGAAAAACTAATGTATGAAATTTTTTTATTTCTATGTTGATGTTTCTATTTGGATATTTAAAATGAAAAAACTAATATATTAAAAGAAGTAATTTAGCTATAAGGGAGACCATATTATTTAATAAGTAAAGTAGAAATTGTAATGTAATATTATTGTTGTATTTATGCCTTCATAAGTTAAAGAACATATAATATTCTCAATTCTATTTTCTGTCGCCCCTTGATTGTTGTAAACCCTCCTGACATTAAAAATATAAATTATTGGTGTGCTTTAGTGATTTAATTAATTCATAAAACTAAATTATAATTAAAATTGAGAATGAAATGGGATGTTTTAATAACTAAGTCATTAATAATGATTTTGTTAGAACATTTATTATATATGATTATAAATATGACAGATTCTTGATTATGCATGTATATGGTTGTGATATATGGTGTGATTCTGGTCAGATGTGTGATAAAAGTCCTAAGGTTAGTTTTTTTAGGAATGGATGGTTGTGGTTTTGTGGTTGGAATAGTGTGTGGGAAGTGGAATGAAAGATGGGTTTTTATGGATGTGGGATTTTTTTAAGGTGATGAGTATATCGTGGGGATTTGTTTTGTAAATCCTATTTTAATGGATGGAATTAAATTAATGGATTTGAAAAAAGGATTTAATTTGAATATCCTATTGGTGATCTATTTTTTTTTTCAAGCGGAGTGGTATGGGTTCGAAATAAAATAGATAAAATAAGTAATTTAAATTTATATTCTAGGAATAAAGAAGTACAATTTGTGAGTAAATGTGGGTGTTGTATGAGAGTGGGTTTTCAATAAATATTGGAAATAAATATAATAATTAATTTAATATTGGTGGGTGAATTAAAATTTGAAATTTAGGAAATTAATGAATAAAATTTGAACTATTAAGGTCATTGCCATTGTTTGTTGTTGATAGTCAACTAGTTCAGTTATAGAGGAAAAATTGGTTAATGATGGGTATTGGTGACCTTGTTTGGGATAATAATGAGATTTCTTAGGGTTATTGGTGTGAACCTTTAGTTCAAGTATTATGTATGACTATATGTATTTGTATTTCATGTTATTTCATTTCTCAACCCAATCATGGCAGATGCCCTTACAAATTCCCATGACAATTGAGTATTGAGTATTTTCTCTAATATCTATATTTTCTAGGGAATGAATGGTTGGACCCTCCATCTTTCCTACTCTCCCTTATAGGTGTAGTGAGAGGTATATAATGTATATCAAGACCATAAAGGGCATTAACATGGTGAATGGTGTACTTGAATACACCATGAGGTGATGGGGAGGTACGTGATGTATTTTCCATCCCAATGTGGTATTGGTTTATTAACCAAGAATTAGATGACCATATATTCTCTCAGACTATAGGTGAACTAGTGGGCCCTGTGGGGTATTTAAGTGGATAGGTGCTTTGGCATACCCTACTAGGTCGGGATGGGCTGAGATGATATTGGTGGGATGATACTATATGGTTGGGGTCATTCATTGGATTATTATTTCATGAGGTCAATTTCCTTATTGGTCACTATACCCTACTATACTGGATATGGATTTTGATTCAATCCATACTGTGTTGTGGTACAAATGTCAAATGGATTGGGAGATAATGATGCTTTACTTTTTTTTATGAGGTGAAAAACTAGTAGGGAATGGATTTTATGGAAACAACGATTATATTTTTCTAATATTATGTTCTTACATTATGAGAGATACATAGAGAGTAATATTTGATGTGGTTGGGTATGGGTAGTTGACATAATAGGATCACGATGGTTCTAATCATTACTAAATGGAGCATTATTGTGATTTTGTCACATATTTATGGTATGTCCTATGTTGGATCCTAATATGCATACAAGTTATTCCCATCCCAATATATATTTCATGTTATTTGGTTACTAAGATGGATCATACTTGCTTATAGTTTGGAGTTTTTTTTTTGAGTTGGTGTTTTGGAGTTGTTGATGTGTTTTATTTTTAGAGACTTTATGTATTTCATATCAGGCATCCTAGGAAATTAGTTTTATTAAAATATCATATAATTTTATAATAAAAGATGTTATTTTTTCAATTCATCTTATCTCTTATCCTTATGTTTATAACTAGGGTAACTATTCTCATTGTGTGTGCTATACCCTTGGTACTGGTATTAAAATTGGGGCATGTTGGAGGCGATATTTGGAGGTCAATCCATCTCTTCATTGTCTGACCGAGAGAGGTACTAGTGGAGGGGGATGGTGAATGAATGTTATCACAGTCATTTATTTAGATAATATATAGATATTATAGATAAAACATTGAGGATTTATTAGGTATGAAGAATACTGGTATTAGTTTGGCTTTGTGTATAACAATGGCCAATAATGGTTATTTTAGGGCCCCATTATCCATGAAATGGATTTTGAGTCTAAAAAATAACAATGTGATGTGGTATTTCTTTCAGGATAGATACCTTGGTAAGGTACACAGATCATTCTTGTTTGTATTTGTGTTTGAATAGGGTGATTTTGGAATTAAATGAACCCAATTAAATTAATTTGAAGAAATTCTATGATACTAGGCTTCCGAAATTTTCTTCTATTGGAATTTTATGTTATGGATTCAACCATATTACAAGGGTGGGACCTTCATTCATCATGTCATGTTATTTTTGTGACATCTATTAAAGTCATTTTAACGAGTTGGGGCTTCCCAAATCAGATAATATCATGGTTCAGTGGATGATTTCCCATAATTTATAGTATTATAACATTTATTATTCTGATATATGTTCATGTATTGATTGAAAAATGTAATTTCATGTTTACTTAAAACACCAAAAATTAATGAAATCAATTTTTACTAAATTTTATATCAATCATTAAATCATTTTTCGTGTTTTCGTCGTTGTTTTCTTGCTAATTGTAGATATTTTAACAAATGCATGGGATCTATAAAATTGATAAAGAAAATTTTATCAACCTCATTTTTTTGAAATAATGATACTTTTTAATTTATATTCTAAATTTTTATATTTTTTCTCATGAATATTAATGTGAAAAAAGATCATGATAGGGTTGAATTAGTTCAACTCAAAAATTATGACAAAAAACTTGTTAAAAAGTTTGAGGTAGTGATGGTAGGGTTTTAAATACCCCATATTTTATGATAATTTAATATGGTTAAAATATTTAGTAATTACATATTGACTTCATTTAAACCATGATGTAATTTTATATCAATAAGTGATATGTTTCGTTTAGTTAAAGGTTATAATTTTTTTAAGAGTTCTATTATAATTATTTATAAAGATGATTTAAATAATTTTTACCCATCTAAATGATTTCGGTCATTTATAAATTACTTAATCCATGGGTTCCAAGGATAAATTCTCATGTTTTAAAACTGATATTTTCTTAAATACTTTTCAAGCATCCGTTAAGTGATTAAAATTCCATAGGGTTCCTAAACCATTGTCATAGTTGGATTTAGAATTTTTTTGAAATATGATTATTGTGTTTAATTATTCTTATGTTTATTAATATGTTTAAATATTTATAATTATGATATGATATTTTGTAATTGATTCAAACTAGTTAAAACCTTCTTCATTACATGTTATTAAATTATTATATTCTAATTTTATTAATAATATTAAATGTTAGATTAAATGTTTTAAAAATAATAAATGTTAATTAAAAAAATTGTTATAGAATGATATAAATTCAAAATATTTTTTTAAAAAAAATATAATTAACACGATAATATATTTTCATTAATGAATAAGTAGATTTAAATTTACATGAAACAATTTTGTAAATGATTTTCATAATTAATTATTCCCTTGATGGTTAATTTATGATTTTATAGTAAATTTTAATTGAAATGATTTAGATTTTTCCATTCCGTATAATTATGTCTTATGAAATGTGCTAAGTGAAATTTAGTATAATTAACTGTGCATTTTAGTTATTATTCATTAAATTAAGGATCATGATAATTGTTGTTATTTCTTATTAATTAGCTTATGTTACAAAAAGATTTTTTTCCATTCATTCCTAATTAATAATATATTTAAATAGGAATATGTGATGCATGATTTAAAATGATAAATGAATTAATTAAATTTTATAAATTATTATAAAAATATGGAATCTTATAAGACATATTTTTAGTGTGATTTTAGTCATGATAAGTTCCAAATATTATGAATTAAATATTTTCCATGATTTATTATGCTATGTTTTAATTAAATATAAAGAATTAAAACGGAACCTATTGAGGTTAAATGATAAATTAAAATAATTTTATGTCATTAATAAACATAATAAATTTTATTAAAGTATTATGCTATGATTCATATAATAATGTGTTAATTATACAATCATTGGACAAGAAACAAGCTAGGATCACCTCCAATGAAATGTGGTTATATTGTATAATGTTAATTATTAATTCCATGATTTCAATAACAAGTTTTCCCTTAAATTGAATTCCATTATTATTATTGGATGTAATGACCGATTAAATTTATTATATGATAGTAATAATTTCTTAATGTTTCTATGTTGTGTAAATTTGAAAACATCCTAGAATAAATATTCCATAATAAAGTTGATACTGCTAGAATAAAATGAATTGTCTTGAATCCATGATTAAATGCATTTTTATTCTTTTACACGTTTTATTTCCATGTATAACCTTCCACCCATTATGTATTATTTTTATGTTTCAAGACTTTATTAAGAGGAATGGTTTGGTAATTTGTTTCTATAATTCCTAAAAATAGAAAACAATTCTTAATGTCCAGCCATCAAAAACATGAATACATTTACAAAAATGGACATACTTATTCATTTCAATCATTTATGTGATATACATGGATTTTTGGAATCCATACCATATATATTTGTTGGAAAATATATAATCATATGTTATAGTGTGGAATATTTTTTTATGGGAAGAAATTATTAACCAAATGAATATATTTGTGATCTGTTTTGAGGGGACATGAATAAATTTTTCCCGGCATTTTTTTCCCATTTCATAGAAAAATATATAAGTAAAAGTATGTCCCCTTAAATGTAACATTGAATAATATTTAATTTGTGGTATGATGTTTAAGTAATTATAAATTTAAAAATGTCAACCATGATATGTGATGATCTAAAATGTGTATATTTTCATTAGAGTTTTTATAAATGTAAAATAGTTTTTGTTCCAAATGAGATGTTTTATTATAAATTATTTTGAATAAATTAAGAATGGGATTTGGGGTACTGTTTAGATAATTATTTTCTCTATGTTTTGATATGTTTTTATAGAAAATATATTTTTTAACAGTGAATTCACCCTAAATATTTAATAATAGAAATAGTTTCCCTCGTAAAATTAATCTATGTATGATCTATGTCATCTATTTAAAATCATTTTGGAGTAATTTTTTATGAAATATTTTCCTTAAAATAATGTTTATATTGATTCTATGAATTGAATTAATGAAATCTCTTTACATAAATGGATAATCATTTAAAAATCATAATGAATGTAGTGGTTCTTAATCTGAAATTGGGTGATGATATTCTTACAATGTGTACTCATTTATTGTGAATATAATGAGAAAAATGTTATTGATAAGAAATATTTCATTGGTTTCTGTTATTTCATGTGTGGAATTTTTGGTGACTTATGTGACATTAATTTGGAGATTTTTTTTCATGGTTGGGTACTAAGATTCCATGCGTTTGGGGGTAGTTTATATTTTCATAGAGTGTTTTGACATTATAAAAACATATGAAAATTAATGGAAATTGATTTTATTTTAATGAAATCATTGAGTAAAAGATCTGATATTGTTACTTATGTATTGACAGTAGTATTTTTTTTGTTTTAGGAGTGTCACCTAAAAGAGTGTTTGTTTTAATTATTAGTTATATTCTATCCCGGTTTTGATATATTTGTATTATGAGAATTGTTTTATATATATATGATGTAAGTGTAATTCCTATCAACAATTCAAGGTGTGTTACATTTTAATTAAAATAATAGTTTAATTTTTTAATTTTATATTTCCCATTTCGGAGTTGAGATCTTGTTTGGGATCATGTTGAAAAGGATTTAGGGTTGTAGAATGTTGTTGAAGGTTCACCGGAAGCCAGTATAGGACCAATTACCTACTTATGGACTATCCAAGGGCCTATGTATTATACCTGGATCCACTGGTTAGTCGGTGGTGCCGAGTAGCTAGTCGACATGGCCATCATACATAATTTTTATAATGGTAAATTATTTAATTTTCCAAAAAAACTCATATTAAACCTCCACATCATCATCCCCAATTAATTACCCAATTTTACAATAGGGGAGGCATGAATGGTAATGATTTGTCTCTCATATCCTCATCTCATCCCGAATTTCAATGATGTTCATTGCTCTGGGTTCTTCTCGGTAAATTTAACACTATTCCATAATTGAATCAACGCTTCTCCTTCATTACTTTTTATATAACATTAATGCATAAAATTTGGGACTGGTTTTATAATTTTTTGGATTTGGGATTTTTCAGATTAAGATTCTTGGGGGTTCAGTCTCACCACACCTAATGATTGAAATCCATCTCCATTTTATTGAATTTTCATAAACATGCAAGAATAATTTCTTATGTGGAAAATTTGAAGCATGTGAGACCTTAACGTAGCATATGAATGAATATATTTATATCATTATGTGGATTTTAGACCCTTTATAATGGGAGATTCAGGTTAATTCTCAGTTATATTGAGAATTCCACTTGAATTTGTTGGAGATATAGGGGTTTCTAGTTGGAAACTTTGATCTCAGGGGATCCTTTATGGATGGGTTTTCTTAGATAGATGTTGGATGATATAGAATAGTATTTTCATTAATTTTTATATTCTTTTTAATGCATATTTATATTTTTATACTTGATTCTTTTGATTAAATCCCCTGAAACTTCGGTATGGGTCTTTGTGAAGTAGTGACCGCCCACGAACCATCTAGATGGGTCTGTGTGATGTTGTGATCTCCTAAAAACCTTTAGGATGTATCATTATGACCTATTAGACCTCCAAAGAAACATAATGTTGAGTAATTTTGTGTTATATTAATATCCTTAGTTTCCTTAGACTGTGTCATGGTACGGTTAAGGTTATGACCTATGGGACATGTAAGGTCATCGGGTTATATTTTCTTATTGTGGATCTAAACAAACTCCCTTCTAACATGGATTCAAAGCAAGAAGGTTTGGGGTTTGTGGTAGATTTTTCAGTATACAATGATCTAACATGTTTTTTAGTTGAGTATGTATTTATTTTTAATTGCTAAATACACTAATATACAGGACTACCTTTATAATATGGCCATATTATTGTTTTACTAAAAAGGTTATTGTCACACCATAAATGTTAATCTCAATGAATGTGAAAACATTCTCATCATATACCCAAACTTGGGAAAGGAACCTATGATATATTTCTGAGTAGGTTCTAGTGGTTTGGGATAGGGGTGATACCAAGATATAATCTGAGACCCATTATAGTTATGTAGATTTATCATTTTTCTCCTTATTTAATTTATTATGTTAATCCACCACATGTGTGGATCCCTATCTACTACTTTATATTGGTCTCGATATTTTCTATCATCTAATTATAGAATGATATATTGATTTCTTTTTTCCCATTTATCTATTCCCTGTACATTTTAATTTTTGATTCCTTTGGTCATTGCTTCTATTGTTTATGCCACTCTGAAATTCATGAACACTAAGGGTATAATCTCACAATGTGTTTCATAGGACCTCGATGCTATTTAGTATCCTCCTATACAAAGGGGTGAATGAATAATTTTTTATACCACCTCTATATGAGTTGGGTGTTTCTATCTGTGGTGTCCCAAAATTGTATTAGAGGTTTTTTTTCATGGACATAATATCTTGGATTTGGTAGAATGGAGAAAGGTTTGATGCGACTCAAGTTTGGGATAAATTATAGTTCTTGTAAAACAATTTATTAGTAGTTATCCGAGTTATTAGGGAAAATGGAACTGCTTCTTTTTGATGTGGTGTTACAGTTTCATGTGATTTCTGGGAATCTATGTGCTATGTGATTTGTGGTATTTTTCTCATATCCTATTGGTAATACAGAGTGATTTTATGCATCATGAGTAGGCATGTAGGTTTACATGACATACTCCATATTTCTTGTGATTTATTTAGTGATGGATTAAATATATTTTAGTCAGGAATATGTATGGGGATTCCCTAAATAAATTTTTGATGATGTATAATTAATTTTACCGAAGTATACCTATGATTTTATTATTTTATAATTATAAATGATGTACAAGTACCATAATACATGCATAGAAATTTGTTAAGTCCTCAGTGAATTATTCCTAGTTGTTTTTGAAAGCTCTAGGGTTTTTCCCAAGTGCGGTTATGTGTTTGTGTGAACCATCTAGTTGGTTATGCACTATAATATTTGATTCGTTGATGTTTTCTTGATATTCCATTTGGAATTTTAGATATTTTCACCTCATTGTTTTCACATAGTGAAACCTAATGACCAATGTGAGGACACCCCCTGGTTCAAGGAATTTAATTTTTATACCATCATACATTAAATAATTGTAGGATGAGGATGCACTAGATGATTGTCCTATTGTTCATGTGGAAGATCCTCATCACCCAGGTGTGGTCTGTGTTATATTGATGGAAGGTGGAGGTACGCACATGGGAGGGATAATCATGGTGGATTTAACCCAAAAAATATAGCTATAACACACTCTATAATTCTAGTGTTTGGTTCGTCAGAAAAATATAGAAGATTGTATTGAGATCATCAAGAGTATCTTTGACCTAGTGGAGACATCAGGTGAATTATGAGTAAATTTAATGACTTTTATGTTAAAATGACCTTTTTAGGAGTAAGTGGAATATGATGATCTCTGATGGGATATATGAGGATATGACATAGGAAGAATTAAATGCCCTATTTTTCAAGGATTTATTTCCGAATGATTTGAGGTGAGATAGATCTCAAGAGTATATGAAATATAACTAAGGGATAACATAAATGGATGAGTATATGATCTAGTGTGTAGAGTCCATTAATTATTCATTTATATTAAATAGTAAAATGGCATAGATGTCTAAGAAGTATTATATTGTAATTATTCCAAATGTGAGGTTACGAGTTCTTAAATTTGATATGACCCTGTATTTGGTATTATTTCACAAGTCCCTTACCGTTGAAGGGGGCTTGGATGAGGATAGTATAGTATAGTTTACTCTCTCGTTCAATAGTGGTTTTCAAGTGTTTTGGGAGTTCATTCCAGTGGTAGTAAGAGGAGATATGATGCGATATATTAGGGTTGTGAGAGAATATCAAGGCAAAGGAGGGATTCATTTCTCCCATAATCTAGTGGGACTCCCCCTTTAGGATTCTAGTGTTGGAGATATTGTCTTTGTCTGAGATAGATGAAATAGTTCCATTCTTATATCAGGATGAGGCATCTACAACAATATTTTTCATTGTTTTCTTACTCTAATGAGTGTAGACATTTGAGGAACACTCAATAATTGAGAGATTTAGCAGGGGGATCACTGGTGGATAGTTGGGATTATTTAAAGAGATAAGGCTATATAATAGAATAGTGAACTTAAATGCATCAATTAAAGGTTTCATTGGGTTTAGTCCCTTTAGTGAGAAGCAGGATGTAAGGAAAGGGATAAGGATCCTTTTTATATAGGGTTTATATTCTGGATTAGGTTCTAGTAGATGAAGGGGAAGGATTTTTAATAGTGGTAGTAATGGTTCTTGTTACCTTAACACAATGAGTTTCCTTGTTTTATATTAGGTATTACCATTCCATTATTTCGAATCGATTTGCCTATATTTTCATGTTTCTTGAATAGTTTTACCTTAGTTTTCTTTCCATTGATGCACCATATGGAAAAATTATAGATTGTGTGAATATGTGTTTCTCATGTTTCATAGAGTTAGTAGACTATGTGTATTTCAATAATTTATTAGTCCTTGACACTATGATTTTCAACATTATTTTTGTGATGGAATAGTTAATAAATTTTAAATATCACATCGATTGTAATATGATATCAGTGGTTTTTACCTCCCCTAATAGAGAAGATTTTGTCCTTACATGGGAGTGAAATCTAGAGGAAGGTAGAGCATGTCCAAAGCCTACCCAGGTTGGGGCCATTATAATAAATGTGGTGGGTTTTGTACACATAGTATACAAGTTGAAAAATCCATCAACAATTACAGTAGTGGTGGATATTTATGAGGATGATTTTTTGTATTATCTCTAAGGCTTTCCTACTGAGTAGGGAACTAATTTTTAAGTTAATAATGTAATAGGTATAGAACCTATATCAATTAAACTATATTATGTGGTATCAAAAAATCAAATGGAACTTTAGGTATAACCTGAAGACCATGAGGTGATGGGATTCATTGACACAAGAAATTCTCCTTAGGGAGATCCAGTTTCATTTCTAAAGAAGGAGGTTGAAAATTTTTTACTGCGCATGAATTAATAAATCCTAAAATCATGTTATGATGGAAATTTGTATCCAATACATTGGATTGATGGTCTGTTTGATTAGTTAATGGGAGAACATTGGATCTCCGAGATTGACATGTGATCAGGGTACCACCAGTTATGAGTAATGGTGGATATTTTATCAAATAAGGCATTTAGGAGAACATATATGTTATATGAGTATCTTGGGATTATATCAATTTGATGAATTCATTATCAGTGTCCATAGATCTCATGAACTGTATTTTTTACCCTTACCAAGACACTTATGTCAGTACTATTCTGATGATATTATTTTCCCCTCATAGAACTCGATGATTCATTCAGGGAACCTTTAGATCATTTTCAGACTCTATACAGACCAGGTTTATAAAAATATTCCCTAAATTTCATTTCTAGATCAAAGTGGTGTGTTTTATTAGTAATGAAGTTTATAAGGTAGGAATTTCTATTAATCTAGAAAAAATTGAGGTTATTGTTCTTGGTCTCTTCCTGGGAATTTGTTTGAGATACAGAGTTTCCTCAAATTTTCCAGATATTAGAAATGAAACTTTCATAAATTTTCCCATTTGGTATAACCAATAATAGAGGTGACCAGGAAATGGGTCAAGATTTGGTATACTGATAGTCATGGGGAGGAAATCCTGGAGTTAAATATGATGTTGAAATTCTCTTTGATTATGATTCTTCTAGAAAAAAGGATTGGATATAATATTTAATATTATGGTTTATGAGTTGGTATTGGGGTATTCTTAATACTGGGAGAGTAAGTAGTTTCTTATAGGTCCTATTGGCTATGACCCAATGAGAAAAACTACCCTACTTATCACCTGAAGCTAGATTCCATGGTTCATTCACTAATGTTTTGAAACCATTATCATTTTAGTGAGTTTCTTCTCTACACTAACCATAAAATATTTTTACACATCTTTTGATTTCTAGAGATAAAATTGAACTAGATATTTTTGGTAGAGTATATAAATCATTTGATTTTTAGATGGTGTGTGCCCTGGGAATGGCCAGCCTTGCAGAAGATTTCTAAAGAAGGATGTTAGTGGAATTGGGGATGAAAAAATTCAGGGAAGAGTGGAATCCCATGATTATAATAATGGATTGGGAGATGTGTGTTTTGAAGGATCGGGAAGCAATGGTTTATGCACCATTTGTTATAACACCATACTTTGTGGGACATGGTAAGATACTTATAATCCTCTTTTTAGGTGATGTGAGAGTAATTAATTAGTGATAAAACTGTTCCAGGATAGTACATGGAAGGTATTTCATACTTCATGTTCATGGGAGGGTTATTGTTCCAACATCCCTGAGAGAAGAATTGATCATAGACTCTCAAACATTACTACGGTTGTATAATTTTGGATAAATAATGATATATAGGGATGTGAAAAGATATTATTAGTGGCTAGGCATGAATAATTATATAGTGGGGTTTGTGTATAGATTCAATGATTTCCTGGGAGTAAAGGTGGATTACCAATGACTAGGGGTGTTGCTTCAACCTCTTCCAATACAGATATTGAAATGGTATGAGGTCATGATGGATTTTCATGCATGTTTTCCCAAGAATAAATATATTTGAGATGAAATGTCAGTAGTTTCAAAATATATGATGATGGTTACATATGTTATTTCTATTCAAGATACCCAATCAATTTTTGGACTGGACAAGATTAATGTTTGAGATATATTGTGGATTGAAAACATACATATGAGATTACTTTTATATTGAGAATATTGTTTCATACCATGATTTTGGAAAATCATGAAAATTACAAAGGGGACACAATTATAGTTCGACACTGCATATCATCCATATATTGAGAGATAATCTAAGATAATGATTTATATTCTAGAGAATATTCTTTGCTCATGGAAACTTTATATATGGGGGTTATGGTATGATTACCTAACTGTAGTGAAGCTCTCATAAAACAATATTTTCCTACATTCAATTCATATGGATCCTTTCCTGAATCTTCATGGTTATCCATGTTGATCATTGTTGTATTGGAAAGAAATAGGGTATTCAATGCCTATCAGACTGACCTTGGTGTGGGAGACTTTTGAGTAGTTTTATTTGATAAGAAAGTTGTTAGTTACCACCTACTTTGTGAAGAAATCATATGATGACATGAGGTGATTACCAATGGAGTTTTCTGTGTGTTAGTGGGTATTCATGCAGGTTTCACCCAAGATAATGAATAAATGTGTGAAGAAACAGAAAAGGCTATAATGATGGCTTCGTGGGATTTTTGTGATATTAGAAAAATTTGGGATAGTATCTGAAATATTGGGTATGCCATAATGAAATAAAGATATGAACAATGTGTTACATGTGTGGTAGCATCATAAGTATGAGCTAAACCATATTCATATGTCTAATAATTATTATTTCATGTTGGATATGGATTCTTCATAAGGGGAATGACTCGTGATGACCAAGGTCTAAATAGAGAATGTGTGGCATGGGGAGATAGTGCCTCTTGTTTGGGTGTTATTACAGTCTGTGAAGATATAATAGGATACATGGGTGTGATAATTAGATTCCCTTTTCTAGTGGCTAGAGCTACTTATAAAAGTCCCTTGGAGAAACTTCAAGGGGATGAGAAACACTTCGAGGGGTATTTCAAAACACCCCATGATAATTTAATGTGTCTTAAATTTCAAAAAAAAATATTTTATAGAATTTTTCTTTTCTATGGATCCTTGAGGGTTGGGGTGGTGGCTTAAGAGATTATTAAGGAGTTAGGATTTTAGAAAGGTTTTTTATGTCCACTAACAATTTGGTGGACTATCCAAGGGCATAAGTATATTTTTTAAACCCACCGTCTAGCTGGGGGTAACCAATAGCTAGCCGGTGGGGTATCTAGGTAGATTTTCATAAAGTTACATTTATTAATTTCACCCAAATCTGTTATTACACATTAAATATTTTTTTACAATTCATTACATGACATTCCAATGGAGGATACATCCATAGGAATTATTTTCCTCTCCTATCCTCATATCTTTAGCAATTTCAATGTTGTTCGTTGTATTGGGTTCCTCCAATAAATCGAAAATAATTCTGTCTTCGAATCCTTATTTCTACATCATTCATATTACTATAACAATGATATTTTAAATTTCATGAGGGATTTAGGGTTTTGGGTACTAGGATTGTTGTGGATGATGATTCATGGGGATTTAGTCCCACAATGCCTATAGTAGGAAAACCCCTACCATATTATGGATTTTGAATAATATTTCATGTATAATTTAATATGAGGGTGTGTGAGTTACCCATTATAGCTCTGTATAAGGTATAAAATCATTCATATAAGTCTGTACGGGTGTAGCAGATACTTTATAATGGGATAAATATGTTACTTATAGTTTTGAGTGATATTTCCAATTGGAATTTTGGGATATATAGGGGTTGTCCACTTGGGAACTTTGACTTTAGGAGATCCATTTAGGCTTGGTTGAAGATATTTTGGATTAGATATATGATGGATAAAATGTAATGGTATTTAACTTTTTATTTATATTTTTTTATTTATTTTTTATTTTTTTTTACAATTTTCTTATGATGGACTTCTAAGAAGATTTGGGAATTGTGTGTGTAATATGGTGACCATCCATGAACCTTTAGGATGGGTAAGTTTTATGAGGTGACCTCTAAATAAACATTAGTGTGAGGAAGTGTGATCTTTTATACCTCCTATGAATCCTTAATATGGGTCATAGTGTATTATATTAACCTCCCTAGTTTCATTGGGATGGTTCATGGTGTGGTTTAGTCCATGACCAATGGGATATACAGAGGTCATTGGTTAGACATGGCTATGGTTGTTATGATAGATAGTCCTTCTGTGATGGAACCAAATTAGGGAGGGATGGGGTTTAGGGAATATTTTTCTTCACATGATGACCCAATAAGGTTATGAGTAGACTATGTATTTATTATCTATCGATGCCTCCAACTTTATAAACTATGGTATATCATCTTAGTGGTGGGGTCCCACTATGTTTAGTATCACACTATGCAAGGAAATATTGAATATCATGAAGAATTTATGACTAGGGAACCAACCAATGTAATGGTGCCTATGTTAGATTGTCGAGTTCATGCTGGTTTCTAGGGATAGAGGTGATACCATGACATATATTAAGACCATTTTTATGGATTTAACTTTTTCATTTTTCACTTTTTTTCCTTTATTATGTTGATCCATAACCTAGGGGGTCCCTATTTATAGATTTGAATGGCTCTGGATACTAAATTTCATCTATATATAACATTCTATGTTGAAGTAGTTGTTTATAATCTGTGATTTCTTATGCATGTTCATTAATGGTTCCATTAGTTATTACTTTTATTAATTAAATCACTCTTGTATTCATGAATACTAATTGCATAGTCTCCCCATGTGTCACTTAGGCCCTATCTACTAGTAAAAAACTTATTATGCATGGTGAACAATGTATGTGATTATGTATCACCTCAGCCCAGATTGGATGATGTGGTTTTGGGTGTTATAGTAAGGGTTTATACATTTCAGGACCCTTATTTTATCTTATTCTTATTCCATAAGGGTCTTTAGCTATTATTATTCATTATTTAAAATTTTCCTTAATTAAAAATTTATTTATTATACATTTTTACTTACCTATAAAATAGAATCCCTCCCTAAATAGATGTAATGTTTTTTAACATAACAAATGACTTATTCCATATCCTACATAATGGTATCAAACCTTGCAAATGGTATATCTCAGTATAGGGTCCCCAAATTAGGGGAGTTTCGTCCTAAATTAGGATATTTTGTCTCACATGATGGTAAAACCCATATCTTGTAATGGTATTCAACCTCACATAAGGGTATCAAAACTCATAATAGGTTATAGCTTTATGGAAAGTTCCCACATCAGAGATGTTATAAAATGCATCAATGTATTCAATCTCATTTAATGGAAAAACCCATCACGCATAAGGTTCCTTGCATTAGGGTCTTGTGTGAGGGTATTCACATTAGAGTCATTGCATCAATGTATCTCACAAAAGGTTAGTTTTCAGCTCATGTAAGGTTCATCTAGATCATTGTGTAAAGGTAAATTGATGTACCTTTAGGCATCAAACCCATTACTCCAACCATGTTCAATATAATGATATTCCATGAACTATATAAAGATAAATGTATATCTTGTATAAGGGTAACTAGTGATGTAATAAATAATGTTAAACCTATTTTCCATTTTCTATGATCTATTTTCAATGGTAGGTTCCACTACCTTTATAAAATTTATCTCCAAATAACATGAATTTTTTTTAGGATATCAAATTGAAATATTAATTAAAAATAATTTACTTGATGGCTGTTATATAGGATAGAAAATTCCATTTAAATCCTATAACATGTTTCTAAATTTTTGAATTCATAAATGGTTTGTTCATGTCAAATAAACCCATTACTGAATTAAAATAAATTGAATTGTGAATATTTGAATGGTTATTTAGAGATATTTAAGAGATTTATGAGAAGTTATTTTAAATATTAATATCGCCATATTTTTTACATCATTACTTATCTTGGACCTAGAAGAATAGAATACTTTTGTTCCACTCCAGTAAGTCATTACAATAAACTTCTGTCCTCTCTTAAAATTACACTAGTCATGTTCATCTCTTTTCTTATCCTCTTATGTAGATCATGATTTGATGCATGTATAAGCTCTGTTACTTATGAATTACCAATATTATTTTGTATTTTTTTTCAATTTGACATGATATTTTTCATTAATAAATTTTAATGATTCCACTTTAGGAGGAAAAAATAATATTGAATGTTGAAGAATAAAAAGGTATGTTCATCTCCATATTTATATATATTCACTTTTTTAGGGAGATATTAACATTTTTTTCTAGAATAAAACTGTAGTATGATAAGGAAAATACTTCAATAAAAGATATTGGAATTATGTGGAAATTTGTAATTTATGAAAACTATTATTTCTGTGTTGATGCTACCTGTAGGTTATCTAAATTGAAATTTGATGAATTATTAAATAGGAAATATTGGATTAATGGGTATTATATTAATTTTGGAAAAAGAGAAACTATTGAATTCTAATAACATTATGGTATTTAATCCATTATGATTTTAATAACATCTATATTTCTCTAATATTTTTTCTCTGATCCCCTTTATCACTATGAAATTTTTTACCATTGACAATATGAATTATTTTTACGTTTTAATAATATAATCACATCAAATTAATACATAATAATTAATCTTGGTTATTAAATGGAATTTTTGAATGATCCTAAATTGAATGATGTTTTCCCCATGTATTATATATGATTATAAATATGATGGATCCACTATGTATAAACAGTTGTGATATGTGGTTCAGTTGTGGTTGGTTGTTTTCATGGAAGTTTTTTCCCTTTTTATAGTGGAAGGCCTAGTTGTGGTGAATCGGTTTCCATAATCTGTCAGAAGTAGAATGAGAGATGATTTCTTAACAATTTGGGGTTTTTCCACAGTAATTTGTATGTTGTGTTTCTTTTCCTATTATATCTTATTGGTATGGAATGTAATGTAATTAATTAATTTTAATAAGTTTTTTTCCAAATATGTTGATATTGGAATGTTAATTTAATTTATAAAAGTGGAACAGGTTGTAAATTCGATTGATGAAGATTTTAATTGAAATATAAATTCTTCGAATGAATGAGTAACATATGGGAATGAATTTGGGTGATGGATGGGAGTGGTTTTCCATTAAATATTAAAAATAAATTTCATAATGATACTAATATTGGTTGATATATATAATTTTAATATTTTCTAAATTAATGAAAAAAATGGTAACTATGATGGTTGTTGTGGTCGTTTTGTTTGGATCACGGGCTCATTATGTTATATAGGTAAAATTGTTTCCTTGTGGATAATGGTGACCTTTTGGTAGAGAATTAAGTGTTGAATGTAGGTTGTTGGTGTAAACAAATCGTTTGGGTATTTTTTGAGGCTATCTATATGTGAATTTCATTTTATTTTATTTCTCACCCCACCAGAGTTGGATACACTTATCAACTCCCAATACACAATGGAATCTAGAATTTTTTGCAACCTATAGGTTGGGAGGGGAATATATGGATTTATACTCCTAATTACATTCTCTCCCTTATAGGTTTTGTGAGAGGTACATGATGTACCATAAGACCCTACTTGGTATTGGTACGATAAAAATTTCACTAGTAGACCATAAAAGGTACTAAAATGAGGCGAGTATTATGTACTGGATGACCCTGCATGGTTTTTGTATGATGATAGGTTAATTGAAATGCCCTATGGGGTATGTATGGGATACGATGATATTAATGGGATGATACTATATAGTGGGGATCATTACTGGTAGGAGGTGATAACATGGGGGATTTCCATCGTGTTCACAATTAAACTAGATATGGAATACGAAACAACATATGGTGTGAATCAATAAGGATATGACAAGGAATTGGATTATAATATGTCTGAAATTAGGGTGTGAGAGCATCAACCTAGTTGGGAAGTGGTTTTGGAGTGTCTATAAAATTGTTTTTATGGTTTTATGTTCTTTTAGTGTGTTTGATGGTTAAAAACTGAGCCTTGTAGATGAATAGTTTGAGTATTTGACCAAATAAGTGGATATTGGTTCTACTAATTACACATTGTACCATCATTATTCTTTTCTCGTGTTTTCATATTATGTCCTAAGGAGGATGACACTTGGTATACATTTTATTCTTACCCCTATATATGTTTTAGGTGATAAGGATGGATTTGGTGAACAAGATGGACCATATTATAGCTGATCTAGGAGTTGTTGTTCGAGTGGATAATTAAGAGTTTTTTTGGGTGTTTTAATTTTAAATAATTTATATATTTTATTCCATGAATTTTTGGATCTTATTGTTTTAAAATTATATTTCATTTTTTAATGTAGTGTTTTTGATTAGTGGATCTATCTTACCTCCTTTCGTTAACTTATATAATGAGTGTGATGACTCCCATTGTGTGTTGTATTCCGTTAGTGATAATTAAAAATCCAGGGCCTATTGAGGATATGATTCTATAGGGAATTCATTCTATTCATTTCTGGATCAATAGAGTTACCAATGGATGGGAGGTTCTAAAAACATTTTAAATTAAATGTCCTAATTCTTGAAAAAAAATCATATTTGACAGTGAAATGGCTTATTAAAAAGAGTTTAGAGTGAGGTAATGGATAGTATCTATTTATTTATGAATCAAATAATTATAATACCATGATACTATAATCATTTTTAAAAAATAAACCTATGTTCAAATGAGTTTAATTTAAAGAATAAAAAAATATGAGAATATGAAAAGTCTTAGAAACTTTTACTGTGATCTCTGAGTCACCTCAATTGAAATGATCTTAAAGAAAATTGGGGAGTGGATTTTGTTTACATTATGCAATTAGATAAATTGGAAGGTAATTGTAAAGTGATATGTCAGGAATTCATTGAAAATGGATTGAATTTAAAATGTGATGAGAAGGGGGAGGAGGATGAGTTTTTATATAGCTAGGGTATTTTAGAATAAAGTAATAATTATTTTATAATTTGAGATAATGTTTATGAATTATAATGATTCCCATGAAATATATTTGTTTTTATTTAAAAACTAGGATTCCTTAGCATTTAAACTAATTTAAAACCAATTGGAATATTGTAAACACTTAATAAAAGTTAAAAAAAGTTTTTAAATTTAATAAAAATTTATTGAGGTTCCAAAATTACAAATATCAGCTTATGAATTAGAAATACTTTATTTAAATGCATTATTTTACTCCATATATATTTTATATGTCATAAAAAATTTCCTACATATTTATATCATATTTATATAATGATGTTGTTTGAAATGTTATTCTGTTCTTCAAAACTATTTCTTTAAGATTCAATAAAAACAAAAAAAAGTAGACAAAAACAAAAAATTCCCCCTCAAATAATTGAAGAGTACAAATTCCTAAATTAAATTATCCTTCATGGAATTAAAATTCTAAAATTTATAAACTTAAGTTATATGTAAAATGATAGAATACGGGAAAAACAATTTGTTTAAAATAAAAAAAACTTCATTCATTATGTTAGTTTTATTTTAAAATTATTAATATATCTTAATTATTATATATTTAATAATTTACTATCTATATATGTATAAAATATATGTTTTAATAAATTATTATTCTAACCAAGTGTAATTATCTTTTAAATACCCAAATGAGAAAAGAAATTTATTGTAAAAAACATTATACACTATGATTAAAATTTTATGTCAATGACCAAATGACATTTTATAAAACTAAATTATCAAAATTATATAAAAATTTCCTGATAATAATATATATATATGTTATAAATTAAATTTTCAAATAAAAAAAATAAATATTTCAAAAGGATGAATTAATATAAAACATGTTACTTAATGTTTTGAAATGAAAATTTTATAGTAATAAAATATGTACATAAAATATTATTAAAACTATTTAAAAATCAAATTAAACATAATGAATCTAAAATTTAAATATAAATATTTATGTTATTATAAAATTTACATTATCTATTTATTTTAAAATAGTATTCTCATAAAATTCCATATGCTATTAGTTTGAATAGTTATATGTTATAATTCTGGGACTATGAAGACAATTATCATACTCTAATAAAAATTAGATTATAGTGATTTACTTAAAATAAAAATGTTCATATTAACACTAAAATAATATTAATATTAATTTATTTACTAAATTATAATATATGAATAAAAATGACCTGAATATAGTAAAAAATATTTTATAAAATCATTTAATTATTCAAAAAATTATATTACACATGATATAAATTATTTAGTATAAATATTTAATGAAAAATAATTAAATTTAACGTATTCCATAAAAAATAAAATAAATTCATTTACCATTTAGATATTTAATTTATGAATGTAAATTAATTTTTTAAAGACATTAATGAATGAAATATCCTAAAAACTATTCATTGAAAATTTTAGATGTCACAATGATGACACTCATTAATAGTGTTATTTATTCTCCCTATGCACATAAAGTCTGCAATTAATGATCTAAAGAGATTACAAAGGATGACATAAAAATATATTAATTTATAGGGTGATTCACAGTCATAGGGAATATTTAATGGGGTAAGATGAAATTATTTTATGAAGCCACGAGATGTGGGAGGAACCATATGAGAAGACATTAAGAGTCCATTCATGCCATGCAGGGAAGACACATTTGGGATTTTGTTATTAGTAAGCCGTTTTGGTATAAGCATATTAGAGAAAACAATGGTAATGTAAATAATGTTATGCCTATGATGAATGTTTTAGTACCTTTAATCTATCACTCTAATTTTTTTACTTGTTCACACTCGTTGGATTATTGATATTCCATATATTTTATTTAAGAACAATAATTAGGAAGGTTGGGTTCCCTATTTTCTAGGATTCATATCCTTGGAAATTAGTTTCATCTAAGTTAAGGACCACCCAAACATTACCAATTTTATCTCATATATTACCCAGAGGATGGATTAAAATAGCCACCATATGGTTGAGGAACTCATCCATGTTTTCTTTACTCTATTGGAATTTGGATACTTTAATATAAAAGAATGTTAGTTCTTAAATCATATCATCAATGGTTTAGATTAGTGGAATAATTTATTTTTTAATTAATATTTTCATTTTATGATAAATTTTCATTTTTATCATGTTAAATGAACCTTCTTCCCAGTAAAAATGATTTCTATCATATAGTTATTCATATAGATTCCAAGTGTTCAAGTTTATATAAACCTCAAATGGAAATGAAGGTATTCATATTTCTTGAAAATTAAAGGGATCTTTTAATTCGGAAAATTCAAGTTGATTGGATAGTTATTAGTCTACACTTTGATAATTTTTTTGTATTTTTATCCAAACGGTTTTTAGTTTCATCATCAACACCATGGTCAGTCAAAAGAATAGTTTAATATTCATTGTATTTTATTGGTCTCTATATGAGAAATTTGTTTTTCAGACGTCATTCGTTGAGTATCAGCCATATGAACATGCTACACAAAATATCTCCCTAATCAATGATATGGATAAGATAGAATATTGTTCTGATAGTGAATAGGTTTTAGATAATCTTCACATACAGCCCAATTTAAATATACATTATATAAAAAGTTACCAAGGCCACACGATTTTATATATTGAACCTATTTCTAGTTACAAACATTACATAGTTGTATCCTACTCATGAGACATCATTCATGGAATGAGAATTATTCATGATAGTGATGGATTGAGGGGTTGTATTTCAATGAATCTTATAGTAAGGGTATCTCACTACTCACAAAATCATATGCCCTTATCTTAGTCCCAATCTATAAAGAACCTATAGCTTCACTCCTTTAGTTATTGAAGTTGAATCATCCTTTTTTGTTCATTTTTTAACTAGTATATCTCATATTTATTTTTAAGTGGAATATATATTTTGTGAATTTAGAAGCCTCATAAATCAAGACAACATTATTTAACAAACATAATTCCAGGTTAACAAGGTGAAGATCTCTTAGCATTTAAGAGCGGTATATATATTAAATCATAAAATATATTTTACATAGGTTATATATTATTTAATTATAATGAAAATTATTTAGGCAATGACCTTAGGATCCATCACTACCTCCCATGTTGATTATGAATTTAGTGATTCATGTTCCTTTAACAATAATTTACCATGATAGATAGAAAAAACTGTATTATAAAGTGAAAATTATCCTAAAAAGGTAATATATTTAAGATAGAAATATGATTAAATTAGTTGTTCCTTAGCTCATATTTTCTTTAATTCTACATAAATTTAATGCTTAACTGTTTTCTGAACACCATGGGGACTATAACTTCTGATGTCATGTTGTCCCTGCTAATTTTTAAATATTCATTTATTAACATGTTTTTATTCTCTATTATTATTCATCATAGCTAGGTTTTCTTTTTCCAGGAATTCTGTTTATTTTTCATTACGTATGTAGAAATGTCATTCAATATCAAAAATATTAGGTTGTAGGTATATGCTCAAACTTTTCATGTGAATGTACCTATAATTTCACAAAAAATAATTTATAAATCGTATGTAATGTCAAATTATTGAAAATATGTGAATCTGTAAGAATTATATATAGGTTTATATTATTTTTTTATACATATATATTTAAATATATATTATAAACATAAAATGTATATTTTTTTTGTATTTCCACAAAAATGGTGTTAAAAATTCATGATGATTACCTATGTAGTGAATCTATACAGCCTCCCTATAACTGAACAAGGTCAAGAAAAAAAATTAAATGGGAGTTTCCATATATTATATCCTAATGGATATCTAGTTAAATTCTATAATCAAATTTACTAAAGATAATGTGTAAAGATAAGTGGTGATGGGTGTGAGAATTAAAAAATACATGTAACAAGTAATACATAATCCGAAAAAAAAAGAAATAGAGGTCGATGAGAAAAAATAATAGGAGAAACATTTGTTGGTTTTGAATATAAAATAAATAAATAGTTGTGGTTTGGGGTTTGGTTTGGTTTCTACATCTTTCTTATGGATGAATTAATCATTTATTCATAAGTATACTAACCCATACATTGTAATTTCTCTCTCCAATAAATATTCCACTGTCACGACCCGACCTCGGGGCCCGTGCCGTGACTACCCCAAGCCCGCCTTCCATAGGCCAGGGGCTGGCGACTAGCACCAAGGCGTAAAATCTCGGTAAACAGGGAAGGCATTGCCTTTATAAGTAACAACCACCACAGAGTCAGCAAGCGGAAAGTAACTACAAGTGCAGAAAAGTAAAGGGGGCTGGAATACAAGCCCAACTGAAAGTACAACTGAAAAAGTAAAGAACAGCAACTGAAGAAAAGACGGCGGCCTCGTGTCGTCCACTGGCAATCCCACCTGAAGGGTGGGTACAGATAGCCTCCAGGCTCCTCGGGTCCCACGTCCGCTCCGAGCACGTCCCGCCCAGTGGTCCACCTCCAGGTACCGTCCTGCTCCACGCCCCAACCGTGATCAGCGTTGTCCGTTGTCTGCAACCAACACAACAAGGTGCGGGCATAGCCCGTGCAGGGGTGAGTATAAGCTACTCAGTAAGGACCCCGAGAGCCCCGAAGGTCTCCCGAAATCCACAAAGGATATAGCACAAAAGAAAGATGCAATCACGAAGTAACATCTGACTCGACTTAGGTATATGCCCATACATATACCTAAGTCCCCAATTCCAGCTCTGCTCACGAGCTCAAGAACAACTCAATCCACGCAGGAAAGCAAGACTCAAATCCACAAGGAGAGTAAACAGTAAATCCACATAGGACAGTTCAACACAATCCAAAAAGGAGAGTAACATAAGATTCAGCTCAACCAGGTATACTTTTTCAGATGACGTCAAAGATGATCATTGATCCATCTAAGTCGTCGGACCCACGAAGGATCGATAGGTACTAACCCCCGCAAAAGACCCACACAGGATCGGGCTCACACAGAACCTGTAGGCAGTGGCTCACACATAACCGGTAGTAAGGACCCACATAGGATCGGGCTCACACAGAACTTGTAGCACTGATCCACGTAGGATCGCTGAGTGCAGTAGTCGACGCAGTCCACTGAGGATCTCTGCACAGTCGTTGCCGCAGTCCACGAAGGATCTCTGCTCTGCCGTCGCCGCAGTCCACGGAGGATCTCTGCTCTGCCGTC
Source organism: Viscum album (assembly GCA_963277665.1). Lineage (NCBI taxonomy): Eukaryota > Viridiplantae > Streptophyta > Magnoliopsida > Santalales > Viscaceae > Viscum > Viscum album. The sequence continues at coordinate 435,637,171 of OY728167.1, read as the reverse complement.
GTCGCAGTCCACGGAGGATCTCTGCTCTGTCGTCGAAGTCACAGCCAGCGCTAGGGTTTCCGCACACAGCGAGCTCGTTTAGGAGGGTCCGCTCCACGAGCCGAGAGGCTGATACATCAACTGACATGTAGTCCGAAGTTGATGTATCCAAAAGTTCTGTATCGACAACAGGATCTCAACGCAACAGACGGCGCGTCAATCGGACGCCCGGTCTGAGAGTTATTGGCATTTTCGTCCCAGGGGCCCGGTTGGTTTTTAGGGAAAAACCAACCCGACCATACTCCGCCTGTGTCCGATCCTCGGGCGGAGTATGCCAAAAGTTCCGTCTCACTTAGAGGAAACTACCACAGCTGACGGTACGTCGATCGGACGTCCGTAGCTCAAGTTATGAGCGTTTCCGCTCCGAGGGCCCGGTTGGTTTTGTGTACGAACCAACCCGGCCGAACCCAAAGTCTTCCGAAACCTTGATTATAATATACCGAAACGACTGTATCGATCCAAGGATCGCGTAGCCGCTGGCGGTTCGTCATTCGGAGGTCCCAGGCCCAAGATATGGGCAAAAGACTGAAGAGGGCCCGAAAACGAGGGTTCTGGGCCCGGGGCGACCCGGCCCGAGCCCCCCTGGGTCGGCCGAACCGGGTCGACCCGAACCGGGTCGGCCCGGCCGACCGGACCGGCCGGCTCGGCTTCGGCCGAGCGGCCGAAGAAACTGCCGCGGGTTTGACCCGCGGCTTGGAGGAAAGCGGCCCGCGCGGGCCGCGTGCTGGGTGGCCGGACCGCGGACGCGGTCCGGCGGTTCGCCGCCGCCGCGGCTCGGCCGCGGCGGAATTCCCGGCGGCGCGCCGGGCGCCACCGGAGTTGCTTCGGTGGCCCGTTTTGCCTCCCGTCTGCGCCATTGCTCCTCCCGGGGGCCGATCTTCACTGCGGGATTAACGGATCGCCCTTGCCGCACGGTTCGTCGTCGTCCGCCAAATCCGCACAACAAAAGATCGGCGGAGGGTTGCCGGGTCTTGTTCGTTAGATCGGCACCCTCCGCGTTAGTCATAAACAACGGGAGGAAAAGAAAATAATCAACAACAATTTTAATTAAATTAAAATTGTTCGGAGATCAGGTTCTTTGTTTTAAAAGAATAAACACGGGGAATAAAATATTCCAACATCCCTTACCTTGTCGTCGTCGGACGTGAGGTCGTCGCGGAATCGCTCGTCGCGGAAGGAGGGGATCGTCGCGTCGTTGCGGAGGAGACGTTCGTCGCACCGCGGGAAAAACGTCGCGCCGACGATCTCCGGATCAAGATCAAACGGATTTAATTAATTTAAATCCGTTGATATCGAATTATAAAAAGGGGAGAATTAGAAGATTCGATTCTCACCTTAGTTGCCGAACGAGGATCGGCCGCGGAAGAAGAGGCGTCGCCGAAGAACGTCGCGGGTAGAGTTCGTCGACGTCGCAGATCACGGTGTGCGTCGTCGAATTCCGGTTCCGGCGTTCTTTGCGTTCTTCGCGTTCTTCGCGTTCTTCGCGTTCTTCGCGGGGAGAGTGGAGGTTTAGAGGATCTCGCACAACAGGAGGATCCTCCAAAATAGACAAGTTTGTCTATTTTATTATTTTGCCAACAAACGCAAAACGCGTAAGTAACGACCCATTAAATTCGTTGAATTAATTCAACGAATGAAACAGCCCATTTAATTCACGAAATAAAACGCCCAATTAAATGGTCTGTTAAGAAATTAAAGAAAACGCGTAGGTTGACTTTTCAGTTACTTTGACGGGTTTTCGCGGGTGCGTTACTTAGCGAAAGAAACGGCGGGGCTCGTGCGGGCCCCACCTCACAAATATCCTAACAAGGGGTAGGATATTTCCGGATAGCACCCTATCCGCTTTAACTCAGTTCAAGTGGCTTCCAAGTGACTTCCAAGCAGCTTAAGTGAAATAAAATAAAGTTGTCGCACAAACTTTATTTTATTTCTGACTTAAAGCCCCAAAATTTAAAAACCACGTCTGAGCAAACGCAACTCCGGAAGAGGCGTTTCTAAGAAAATACCGGCGCTGCGATTTCATCGGTGCCCTCAGAATTCGATTCCGGGCACCGGTTCAAAAGATAGAGAAACCCGCTCGTCCGTTCACTGAACGTACCCGAGCCAAACTTCGGAAATTGATTCCGGGCACACCGGGCCTCGGAATCAGGTGCCGTCTGAAGCTGCGCTCTTGTAAAATTCCAAAGAAAATTAAGAAAAAAAATTCCTTGAAATTTGAGGGTCTTTACATTACTCCCACCTCAGGGCTTTACGTCCCCGTAAAGATACATCAAAAACTAGGGGAACAAAAGGGGGTACTGAGCACGCATCTGAGCCTCCCGCTCCCAAGTGCTCTCCTGGAGGTTCCCGTGCTGCCATCTGACGCACACAAGAGGAATCGACCGCCCACGTAGGACCCGCTCCTGTCGATCCTCGATCTCCACTGGGACCTCCGCAAAAGTCGCCCCATCGTCCACGTCCAGCTCCCCAAAGTCGATGATGTGCGTCGGGTCGTGCACGTATCTCCTCAGCTGAGACACGTGGAAGACGTCGTGCACCCGGTGCAACTGAGGTGGTAGAGCCAGGCGATAAGCCACCTCTCCTATCCTGCTGAGGACCTGGAAAGGCCCGATGAAGCGTGGAGAAAACTTGCCGCCTCGGCCAAATCTCCGTAAACCACGTCGAGGTGAGACACGCAAAAAGACGTGGTCACCATCCTCGAACTCTAGTGGCCTCCGCCTCCTGTCAGCATATGACTTCTGCCGGCTCTGAGCTGTCCTCATCCTCTCCTGGATGATCTGGACCTTCTCTGTCGTGGCTCGGACCATCTCTGGTCCCACGAGTGCTGACTCCCCAGGGTCTGTCCAGCACAACGGTGATCTGCAGGGTCTGCCGTACAACGCCTCGTATGGTGCCATCCCGATGGTGGAGTGGTAGCTGTTGTTGTATGCGAACTCCACCAAGGGTAGGTGGTCCTCCCAGCTGCGACCAAAGTCGAGAACACATGCACGGAGCATGTCCTCGAGTGTCTGTATGGTCCTCTCAGTCTGACCATCCGTCTGAGGGCGGAAGGCTGTGCTCAGATGGAGCCGCGTCCCGAACGCCTCCTGCAACCCCTACCAAAGCCGGGAAGTGAAACGAGCATCTCGATCGGAGACGATATACGATGGAACACCGTGAAGCCGTACGATCTCCTGGACGTAAAGACGTCCCAAGCTCTCCACTGAGCCCTGCTCTCTGATGGGTAAGAAGTGTGCCGACTTGGTGAGTCGGTCGACAATCACCCAAATGGAGTCGTGACCTCTGGAAGTGCGTGGAAGTCCAGTCACGAAGTCTATAGATATGCCATCCCACTTCCACTCCGGGACCTCCAAGGGCTGTACCAAGCCTGCTGGTACCTGATGCTCTGCCTTCACCTGTTGGCAGGTGAGGCATCGTGAAACGAACTCTGCCACAGCTTTCTTCATGCCCGGCCACCAGTGCTGTCGTCTGAGATCCTGGTACATCTTCGCCACTCCGGGATGCACCGCTAAGGGAGAAGTGTGAAACTCTCTCAGCACCTCCTCTCGTAAAGCGACTGGTACGAAGGTACGTCCTCTGAAAAGGATGTCGTGCTCTGCTCCAAGGGAGAAACCATCAGGCGCCTGACCTGAGGATATCAGTGCACGCCGGGTCTCACAGTCAGCGTCCCCACGCTGAGCCTCTCGGACCCGCTGTAGAAGTGGAGGAGAGACTGTTAGAGACTGAAGAAAGGCTGCTCCGTCTCTATCCACGAAGGATATCTGTAAGGAGGCTAGCTGCTCCGTCGCCTCCTCAAGTAGCTGAATGCCCGTCCTCCTACTGAGGGCATCGGCTACCACGTTCCCCTTCCCAGGAGTATAGACTATCTCAAAGTCATAGTCCTGGAGGAACTCAAGCCATCTCCGCTGTCTCAGGTTCAGGTCCTTCTGAGAGAAGATATACCTGAGACTCTGGTGGTCAGAAAAGACTGTGAAGCGCTCGCCCATCAGATAGTGCCGCCAAGTCTTCAGATCGAAGACCACTGCTGCTAACTCCAGGTCATGAGTGGCGTAGTTCTGCTCATGCGGCCTCAACTGACGTGATCCGTAGGCGATCACGGCCCGCTCCTGCATCAGGACGCACCCGAGTCCAGTCCCTGACGCATCGCAGTAAACTACGTATCCAACTCCCTCCTCAGGCAACCTCAAGATAGGTGCGCTGGTCAACCTCTGCCTCAGCTCCTGGAAGCTCTGCTGACATCTGTCTGACCACACAAAGGGTTTCCCCTTCTTTTTCAAGGCTGAGAGTGGTGCCGCAACTCTGGAGAAGTCTGGCACGAATCTCCAATAGTATCCGGCTAGGCCCAAGAAGCTCCGCACCTCCGTCACGCTCCTGGGTGGCTCCCAAGCTAGCACTGCCTCGATCTTCGCGGGATCCACTGCAACTCCCGCCTCAGAGATGACGTGCCCCAAGAAATGGACCTCACATAACCAGAACTAGCATTTTGAGAGCTTGCCATAAAGCTGGTGCTCTCAGAGGGTGTCTAGCACAACTCGCAGGTGGTAGGCATGCTCCTCCTCAGTCGTCGAGTACACCAAAATGTCGTCAATGAAGACCACGACAAATCGGTCGAGGTATGGCTGGAAGATCTTGTTCATGAGGCTCATGAACACTGCTGGAGCATTGGTTACGCCGAACGGCATAACCAAGAACTCATAATGGACATACCGACACCTGAAGGCCGTCTTCTGCACGTCCTCATCTCGAACTCTGAGCTGATGATAGCCTGACCGGAGGTCTATCTTCGAGAACCACCGCGCTCCCTTGAGCTGATCGAAGAGGTCATCAATCCGTGGCAGCGGATACTTGTTCCTCACTGTCACCTGGTTCAGGCGACGATAGTCGACACATAGTCGCAAGCTCCCGTCCGCCTTCTTGGCGAACAAAATCGGGGAAGCCCAGGGTGAAACACTGGGTCGGATAAACCCCTTGCTCTGCAAGTCCTCCAACTGTACCCGCATCTCCCGAATCTCGGCGGGGGCCATCCGATATGCTGGAGTAGATATCGGGGCTGTCCCGGGGTACAAGTCGATGTAAAAGTCTACCTCTCTACGAGGAGGTAGCCCTGGAACGTCGTCGGGAAAGACGTCCACGTACTGGTCCACCACTGCAGGAAAAGATGGACTCCGCACGTCCACTGCTCCTAGGATGAGGCTAGCCAACTAATGAGAGATGGGATGCACTCTCCTCCGCGGAAGTCCATCCTGTGCTGCAAAGGTTCCCTTCTCGCCGGTGAAGGTAAACCTGCTCCCATCGGTGCGAACGCATCGCACCTTGCGCCTAAAACAGTCGATCTGGGCATGAACCGTGGATAGCCAATCCATGCCCAAGATGACGTCGTAAGGCCTCGACGCCGCTACAAGGAGATCCCAGCCGAAGCTCTCGCCTCCTAGAGTAATCTCACACTGCCGGCACCAGTGCGTAATCGTCGATTCTGCTCCCGTAGGAGTCTCTAGCCGTAAGGATCGAGCCAACGGCTCAGTCGGAATCTCCGAGCTCCGAACAAGGGCAGAGGCTATGAAAGAGTGACTCGCTCCTGTGTCTATAAGTACTGCAGCAAGGGTGGAATAGACACAGATCGTACCTCGAATCATCTCTGGCATGTCGGGGTCGTAGGCCTCCACTGCCTGAAGCTGGGCCTGTCCCTACCCTCCAGCTCCCTGTGGTCGAGGTGGCCCTCCTGGTGGTGGTGGGGGTAGAGCCTGGAAGCGTCGCCCACCACCCGCTGCTCTGCCAGCTCCTCTGCCTCGTCCGCCTCCTCCCTGCGGACCGCCACGGTCGACCCTCTGCCTCTGCCTGGGTGGCCCCTCCACTGTCTGCTACTCCTCTGGTCGGCGAGTCGGGCAATCACGAGCCATGTGACCCTGCCCGCCGCAGGAGTAGCACAGCCTGCCTCTCGGAAGGCTGGCACTCCGCTGTGTGCCCCGCACTGCTGAGCCGGTGTCCTGAGGCCGTCTGCGTGGGGGTCTGGTCTGCCTGGACCCGAGAGTCATCCGTCGGCTACCTGCTGCCGAAGACTCAGCTACCTGCCGCCCTGCGCTAGGTCTCGCCGCTGAAGAAGGCTCTTCCAGGAAGCTCTCGATCAGGAGGGCTCGCTCCAGCACTCCCGCCTGGGTCGGAATGCTGAGGGAGATCAGCGACGCCCGAATCTCCTGTCGCAAGCCCTGCTCGAAGGTCCGGGCCCGGAAGAAGGGGTCCCGTACCATGTCGGTCGAGTAGCGAGATAGGTCAGTGAACCTCGCCGCGTACTGAGCGACCGTCATGCTGCCCTGGCGCAGCTGGAGAAGCTCCTGGATGCGCACCGCTCGGAGGGTGGCCGGGACGAACTCAGAGCGGAAGAGGCTCTCGAAGTCCGTCCAGAGCAAGGATGCCTCATCGTGAACCTGGAGCATCAAGCTTCACCATCGTCCTGCCGCCGCCTGCAGGAGGCTCGCCGCGAGAATCACCATGAGATCCGCCGGTGTCCTCACTAGCCTAAAGATCCGTACCACCGCCTCTAGCCAGTCCTCGGCGGCCTGGGGGTCCGCCTCACCGCGAAACCTGGGCGGTCGCTGGCTCTGAAACTCATGCAGTGCCCTGAGACGACGTGCATCGTCAGCGTCTGGTACTGGTAGCATCGGTGGCTCGGCGGGTAAAGCTACCGCCGGTGCCACTGCTGGCAAAGGGCCCTGCACCGAGGCCTCGTCACTCGGTGGGCTGCCGTCGCGCCCTACACTCGGAACCCTAGCTGGCTGTCGTCGCGGGGCCATCCTGAAAAGGAGAACAAGAGAACCACAGTCAGAACAGTATACCTGGTGAGCTGGCACAAGTAATCACAAGGAAAACTTGAGACTTTCATAAAGCAGATCAGTATACCCGGTGAGCTGGCACAAGTAATCACAAAGAAAACTTGAAACACACACGCAATCAATGTTTTCATGCATTAAGTCGGAAATCAGGAGTCATGGTCCTGGTGTACGGATACGTCGGCCGCCGCACCAACACTGGGCTCCCTGAACTGATAACCACACTCAATACACTAAACACTATTGCTTCATATAGAAAGAAAAGATGATCAGAGTCTGCGGTAGAACCGACCACCTCTGATACCAATTTGTCACGACCCGACCTCGGGGCCCGTGCCGTGACTACCCCAAGCCCGCCTTCCATAGGCCAGGGGCTGGCGACTAGCACCAAGGCATAAAATCCCGGTAAACAGGGAAGGCATTGCCTTTATAAGTAACAACCACCACAGATTCAGCAAGCGGAAAGTAACTACAAGTGCAGAAAAGTAAAGGGGGCCGGAATACAAGCCCAACTGAAAGTAAAACTGCAAAAGTAAAGAACAGCAACTGAAGAAAAGACGGCGGCCTCGTGTCATCCACTGGCAATCCCACCTGAAGGGTGGGTACAGATAGCCTCCAGGCTCCTCGGGTCCCACGTCCGCTCTGAGCACGTCCCGCCCAGTGGTCCACCTCCAGGTACCGTCCTGCTCCACGCCCCAACCGTGATCAGCGCTGTCCGTCGTCTGCAACCAACACAACAAGGTGCGGGCATAGCCCGTGCAGGGGTGAGTATAAGCTACTCAGTAAGGACCCCGAGACCCCCGAAGGTCTCCCGAAATCCACAAAGGATATAGCACAAAAGAAAGATGCAATCACGAAGTAACATCTGACTCGACTTAGGTATATGCCCATACATATACCTAAGTCCCCAATTCCAGCTCTGCTCACGAGCTCAAGAACAACTCAATCCACGCAGGAAATCAAGACTCAAATCCACAAGGAGAGTAAACAGTAAATCCACATAGGATAGTTCAACACAATCCACAAAGGAGAGTAACATAAGATTCAGCTCAACCAGGTATACTTTTTCAGATGACGTCAAAGATGATCACTGATCCATCTAAGTCGTCGGACCCATGAAGGATCGATAGGTACTAACCCCCGCAAAAGACCCACACAGGATCGGGCTCACACAGAACTTGTAGGCAGTGGCTCACACAGAACCGGTAGTAAGGACCCACATAGGATCGGGCTCACACAGAACCTGTAGCACTGATCCACGTAGGATCGCTGAGTGCAGTAGTCGACACAGTCCACTGAGGATCTCTGCACAGTCGTTGCCACAGTCCACGAAGGATCTCTGCTCTGCCGTCGCCGCAGTCCACGGAGGATCTCTGCTCTGCCGTCGTCGCAGTCCACGGAGGATCTCTGCTCTGTCGTCGAAGTCACAGCCAGCGCTAGGGTTTCCGCACACAGCGAGCTCGTTTAGGAGGGTCCGCTCCACGAGCCGAGAGGCTGATACATCAACTGACACGTAGTCCGAAGTTGATGTATCCAAAAGTTCCGTATCGACAACAGGATCTCAACGCAACAGACGGCGCGTCAATCGGACGCCCGGTCTGAGAGTTATTGGCATTTTCGCCACAGGGGCCCGGTTGGTTTTTAGGGAAAAACCAACCCGAACGTACTCCGCCTGTGTCCGATCCTCGGGCGGAGTATGCCAAAAGATCCGTCTCACTTAGAGGAAACTACCACAGCTGACGGTACGTCGATCGGACGTCCGTAGCTCAAGTTATGAGCGTTTCCGCTCCGAGGGCCCGGTTGGTTTTGTGTACGAACCAACCCGGCCGAACCCAAAGTCTTCCGAAACCTTGAGTATAATATACCGAAACGACCATATCGATCCAAGGATCGCGTAGCCGCTGACGGTTCGTCATTCGGAGGTCCCAGGCCCAAGATATGGGCAAAAGACCGAAGAGAGCCCGAAAACGGGGGTTCTGGGCCCGGGGCGACCCGGCCCGAGCCCCCCCTGGGTCGGCCGAACCGGGTCGACCCGAACCGGGTCAGCCCGACCCGGCCCGACCCGGCTCGGCTTCGGCCGAGCGGCCGAAGAAACTACCGCGGGTTTGACCCGCGGCTTGGAGGAACGCGGGCCGCGTGCTGGGTGGCCGGACCGCGGACGCGGTCCGGCGGTTCGCCGCCGCCGCGGCTCGGCCGCGGCAGAATTCCCGGCGGCGCGCCGGGCGCCGCCGCCTCCGGTCGCCGGCGACCCGCGCCGCCGCCGCCTTCCGCGGGCCGCCGGAGTTGCTCCGGTGGCCCGTTTTGCCTCCCGTCTGCGCCATTGCTCCTCCCGGGGGCCGATCTTCACTGCGGGATTAACGGATCGCCCTTTCCGCACGGTTCGTCGTCGTCCGCCAAATCCGCACAACAAAAGATCGGCGGAGGGTTGTCGGGTCTTGTTCGTTAGATCCGCACCCTCCGCGTTAGTCATAAACAACGGGAGGAAAAGAAAATAATCAACAACAATTTTAATTAAATTAAAATTGTTCGGAGATCAGGTTCTTTGTTTTAAAAAAATAAACACGGGGAATAAAATATTCCAACATCCCTTACCTTGTCGTCGTCGGACGTGAGGTCGTCGCGGAATTGCTCGTCGCGGAAGGAGGGGATCGTCGCGTCGTTGCGGAGGAGACGTTCGTCGCACCGCGGGAAAAACGTCGCGCCGACGATCTCCGGATCAAGATCAAACGGATTTAATTAATTTAAATCCGTTGATATCGAATTATAAAAAGGGGAGAATTAGAAGATTCGATTCTCATCTTAGTTGCCGAACGAGGATCGGCCGTGGAAGAAGAGGCGTCGCCGAAGAACGTCGCGGGTAGAGTTCGTCGACGTCGCAGATCACGGTGTGCGTCGTCGAATTCCGGTTCCGGCGTTCTTCGCGTTCTTCGCGTTCTTCGTGTTCTTCGCGTTCTTCACGGGGAGAGTGGAGGTTTAGAGGATCTCGCACAACAGGAGGATCCTCCAAAATAGACAAGTTTGTCTATTTTATTATTTTGCCAACAAACGCAAAACGCGTAAGTAACGACCCATTAAATTCGTTGAATTAATTCAACGAATGAAACAGCCCATTTAATTCACGAAATAAACCGCCCAATTAAATGGTCTGTTAAGAAATTAAAGAAAACGCGTCGGTTGACTTTTCAGTTACTTTGACGGGTTTTCGCGGGTGTGTTACTTAGCGAAAGAAACGGCGGGGCTCGTGCGGGCCCCACCTCACAAATATCCTAACAAGGGGTAGGATATTTCCGGATAGCACCCTATCCGCTTTAACTCAGTTCAAGTGGCTTCCAAGTGACTTCCAAGCAGCTTAAGTGAAATAAAATAAAGTTGTCGCACAAACTTTATTTTATTTCTGACTTAAAGCCCCAAAATTTAAAAACCACGTCTGAGCAAACGCAACTCCGGAAGAGGCGTTTCTAAGCAAATACCGGCGCTGCGATTTCATCGGTGCCCTCAGAATTCGATTCCGGGCACCGGTTCAAAAGATAGAGAAACCTGCTCGTCCGTTCACTGAACGTACCCGAGCCAAACTTCGGAAATTGATTTCGGGCACACCGGGCCTCGGAATCAGGTGCCGTCTGAAGCTGCGCTCTTGTAAAATTCCAAAGAAAATTAAGAAAAAAATTTCCTTGAAATTTGCGGGTCTTTACATCCACATCATGTAGAAATCATGGGTCCCCATGATGATTTATTTTCTATGTACACCAATAGGAATAATCTCTTAATATATGTGATTAATGTGTAACTTATACACCTTAGCCACAATTCTTCTAAGCCACTACTCTAAGTGAAAGGGATTTGATTAATCTCTTTTTCATTCATCATATTCCTTATGTTTATCTAATACTTGATCATAATAGAAAATAGTTGTGTTTAAAATCATAAAATGTAAATAATTCAATTCCTTCAATATTTTATCAGCATTCCATCACTACACCTCTCCCTTACCTAAAATGGGTTTAGCCACGATTTCTCATGATAAAATTATCAAAATATATTAATGTAAAGGAAGAAAAAATTTTGATCCATGTGGTAGATTTATCAAATTGATGAGTTCAATTCTCTCCAGTTTCCTCTCTCCTGAATTTTAATTGAAAAATTCAATCTCTTGATCCTTTATTCTATGCATGGGATGTTATCTAAGTACCTACTGAATCAACTGTGTTCATTCAGAGTGTATAGTAATAATAATGATCATTCCAAGTAGTTGTAACTTTCATTCTCCCCAACGCAGTTACAATTCCCCTTACCCATGTGGGTTTCATTACCTCTTTCTAGGATCAGGTTCCATATGTCCATTTGATCAAGTATTGATATAATAAGTTGGAAAAGTTTTTATAGAAATTTTTTTTGGTCCGCAAAACCCATACAAGTACTAGAAGTGGAATATCCATTTATCAAAATACCCTAGTTAATTCTCTCCCTTATTTCTATCTTTGTGACGTGTCTAGAGTAGATTTCTAGTGAATTGTGTCCACATCAGCACATCTAGTATAATTTTGAAAAATCACTACTTTTCTAACATAAAATTTTGATATTATATCCCTAATAGTTTATTGTATCCAATATATACTATATTTCATAATGAAATTGTGATTTAACATCAACATAATATAACATTTTTGAATAGAACTGTGTTTTAATTTTTGAATATCCTAGGTCGCTTCTTGAAATTTCATTGGTAAAAAAATATTCTAGAAGAGAGAAAATATTCATGGTTGTGTAGGGATATCCTTGGGATTTAATATTCATCATGTAGGATTAGAAATGTAATCTTACCTGTAACACCCCAAGCTTCTACGGTACGTTTCCCTTCGAATAATGCGATAGCGTGTGTTGTACGCAACCTCGAGTTCTAACACACACCACAACTAATTAAACTAGCCGTTGTGAATAGTAATACCTACTTTTTGAAATCATATATATTTTATATTTCAAAATGGACTTCATTTTTAGATTCGGAATATCAAAATTAGCCTAGGGTGAAATTTTGGTACTTTTCGGATAACTTTTATATTTTGATGAATAGTGAAAATTACTAAATTTTAATTAAAAACAACTTTTTTAATCAAAATAATTAATAGTGATAAATTGTGAATTTGAGTGGTTTTAAAGTATATTTAGAATATATTTTTACCATTTAATATAATGTTGGTCATTGGACATAATTTTACAATTAAACCGAACATAAACAAGTGTCAATCTTTTGATAGTTATTACCTCTTAAAAACACGCTTTTTGTTTTGACAGCGGGAATTAATTTTAAATTAATTTCTGCCACTTCTGTGTTTTGAATTTAGGAAAATGGATTCCATATTTGGAATCAGGATGTTCAAATTGTGTAAATAGGTAACTTTTATTTTTAGACATTTTGAATAGTTACTGTGGTAAATATTTTATTTACCATGGTTAAAGGCTAAATCCGGTAAATAAGGGTTAAAAAATAATATTATAATAATACAAAATTACCCTAAAACGTGTCCTAACCTTATTGGTGGACACATACCCGACCATGGGCATCCTTGGGTCAATTTGGGGACCCCTTGGATCCACTTGTATGTGGTAGGGACACATTATATTAATAAAGTTAAAATAAAAATAAAAATGGCATAAGTTTACATCTTTTAGAAGAACAATTTTTACATAGGGTTATACATGTTGAATTTTCGATTATAAATATTCATTAGAAAGATAAAAAGATTTCCTACATAATGATATTTTATTTATAATTTTTAGACATCAAATAATTTAAATTATTAATGACACAATAATGATGCAATGTTTACCTCATTAATAAATCATTTAAATAAATAAGATTATAATGATTAAAATATTATCTAAAACCTGTCCAATTCTTATTGGTTGATGTTATTTAGAATATGAGTCATCTTATCTTCGACCTCAATGATTTTTGGACCATTATAAACCGAATATAATTATATTATAAAGTAATACTTTCACTCTTTCCTAAAGAGCCCCTCCTCCCCCTTATAAAAGGAGACCACTTCTACTCATTCCTCACACCTCTCAAGCCACTTGGCTCGTCCAAACTCTGCCCAACTAAGCTCCCCACATCCCTCTCCTCCTCCTTGAAGCTTCCCCTTAGGCAGAAAGCATTTCAACAAGTCCTTTGGTTCCAACCAAAGTGAGTTACCTAAATTAAAGGTAACGATTTCTCTTAAATTATTTTCATTTATTTTGCTTCTTCAACCCCCAAACTCTTTTTATTTCCTTTCTTTTGTAACAACACCAGTATCCTCAATATACTAGGATGTTGTTATAAGAAGGATTCAAACTACACATACACACAACTCCATCTAATGGATGATGAACATAATGTTTCTGTGGATGGCAAACTAACGCCTCACGAAACGATGATTGTTCAAATACATCTTACCGCCTCTCATGGTGGCCATTATGATGGCACTGTAATTAAATATGATGTTAATGATATATATTTTATATATAAGCTTCTGTAATTCCATTTTATTTCATACCATTATTCGTTTCATGTTGTATATACATACGATAATTTCATTTGAGGAAGTGCGGACTACCGCCCCCTTAAAATGATATGACTCGTTCATACCACACATGGAACGTATAAAGGATGGTGTTAATGAACTCAAGTAACATATATAAAATATTATATTATACTGGAATATTAATATACCTATGTATCATTTGTATTCGATTCTTTTAAAAATTAAATGGAAGTAGCGTTCGTGCGTACGTACGGACTACCGTCTCCACGAACGCGATGAGATTCATTTTCCATCGTATCCATTCAAGTATAATTATCATTTGATGATTTAAAAATGATTTTTAAGGACTTGATACCATTCTGGATTTGAATAATATACAACTTATCCTTTACAAACATGTCTTACGTAACAAAACATACAAAAGTAAACAAGTAAGTTCACACCCGAAATAGCGATAATACTAAGATATTATTATCAAATCAATATTAAAAGATCATACATGATATCATATTAATGTATATGATTCTTGTATAATTTAGTAACAATTATTTCACTATTATACAGGAGGTTAACCTACCCCAACCAAGGAAAAGTACAAGGTAAGGGTTATTTCACAATCTCTTCATTATCCGAGGTTGTATTATACGTAATAATCTACTGGGATCTCTTTATCATCCACATCCATGTTTCTTCGAAATGTATTTCAAAACATTTTTACTATTTACAAGAATATGGGTTAAAGTCATTTATACCCTTGTTTGACTTTTTATAAGAGGTTTATAAAGGAATCTTTCTGTCGTTTTCAAAACAAGGTCCTTTTTAACCTTTTTGACAAAATTGAGGTAAGAATGTTTTTTTTTAACTTATACGGCGGGTGCGGTTATTTTACGCCATTATAAAATCTTCAAAGCTTTCCTTACAAGCTTATAAGAATATTTTCAAAGAAAATGTTTTATTTTATATGGATCTTAAATGATTTCAAAATAAAAGGAGATATTTCTTTAAAAAGAATTTTGATTTCATCTATGTCAACATCCTTTGATGGATTTTAAGATTATTTGAAGTTGATTTATTATGATCCAAAAATTCTATATTGTATTGAAGGTTTTGTGATATGTTTGACTGTGGATGTGCTATTTTTATACCATTCATAGTTTATGGTGAAATTATTGACATTTCGTATGCTAGTTTTAATACGAATGTTTATGCTTATGTTTAAACCTTTTCATATGGGAATGCATTGGACTTAATAAGTGACGGGTGGAGCCCGCTATAGCTCCTCGATGCATCGGTAGGTCTCATGAGACAAACTAGTGTCTTGGCACAAGGCCTTGACAAAATCTTATTTGTAGTCTTGGCACGAGGCCTTGGCTATGTAGTTATGATAGTCTGGCATTATGCATTCCAACATTATGAAAGTGGTTATTGATTTTTGCATGTGATTATTCGATTAGTAGAATATCCATGTGAATAAGTAAATGGCATTATTTAATTTTATTTATGCCATACCATGTTGAAAGTTCATATTTAAAAGGCTTTTGTTTTAGTTATACATTGCCTTAAATGTTTATTCTTATTTATGAAAGTTTCCGCTATATTGTTATCCTTACTGGGCATTTGAGCTCACCCCTTTTCTATGTTTTATTTTTCCCAGGATGTGAAGAAGTAAGTTATGAATGACCTGCAGGGATTTTATGAGGGGTTAATAGTGTGGATTGTGGAAACATTATGTTGTTGTAGTAGTTTTTCATTTTATGATGTAATGTAAAACTTATGAATATATCTAGTGTTTCCAAGGCTACTAAACCAATCGGTCTTTCGAGATTTGATCTTTCTTGTGATCATGCCAATGTTATGTAATAATGCACCGAATCTGGGTAACTGGGGTCGGGGCGTTACAGTTGGTATAAGAGGAAGTTTAGTACAAACCTTGGAAGCTAGATTTAGATAAACTCTGATTAGAGCACGTAGACCTAAGATGAACTTTGAGGATTAGTGTAGAAGAACATCCTAGAATTTTGGTATTGTAGAGACTTTGTGAGTTTTCCGAGCAATACATCCCTGTCTGGATACGAGCAGGTAGAGGCGGCTCTGGCACAGATGTACCTAGGGGTAAAACCCGAAAACACCGCTTTGAGCTAGACTCGAACGGGAACTGGTGCACGACAACGGGCCTTGCTGCACTCTTGGTTACGACACTCCCGGGGGATATGCTTAGGATAACTCTCACTTTCTTTACAAATCATTATGAAGGGTTTATGAGTATATACTTCCTCAAATAAAACATATTTATGATTATGGATTATATCCATAGATAGTTCAATTTATTTTCAGTGTTTTATAAGTATGGGATTATGTATTTTGATTCATAAACTGATCTAGTTTATGCCATTGTTTAGAAATGGCGCCTAGTGGAAGAAATGGAAACTGTATCAATGCACGCACTCCATGTAGGGATTGCCCTCCTGCTCAAGATAATTATAGTGGGGCTGGTGATGCAACTGGTGCTGATCAGCTAATCACCGTACTGGGACAACTTACTCAGGTTATGAATAATAACCTTACCCGTATGGAGCACCCTGATCCGCAGCGTGGAGGATCAATGTTAGATCGATTCATGAGACAACAACCACCAACGTTCAATGGGAGTACAAATCCCTTAGTAGCTGAGCAATGGATATTTTCCCTAGAGAAAATATTTCAGGCTTTGGGGAGTAGTGAAAGGGAAAAAGTTACCATGGCAGTTTACCGCCTCACTGGAGATGCTGATCAATGGTGGTCATTGATTCAAAACATGAAGGAAGATGATGAAGTATCAAACATGGAATGGAGGGAGTTCAAATATCTGTTTTTAGAAAAATACTTTCCTCGCGACCATCGAGCAGATATGGAAAGGCAATTTCTGAGTCTGAGACAAAAGGAGGATGATAATGTCACAAAGTATGAGGCTAACTTTACAAGGTTAGCGAGGTATGCTGGAGATTATATTCGCAACCAAGAAGTAAGATTGATCGTTTCTTTGATGTGTTAAAACCATTTCTCCGTCGAGCATTAGTCTCACAGTCCTTTTCATCGTACGAAGACATTGTCTCATGTGCTATCAAGACCGAAAAGGAATTCTCTAAGTCTTATGACCTTAAAGCAAAGCAAGAGAAGAAGAGACCTGCTGATCAATCTGGGAATGGAAATAAGGGTAAGAAGGGAAATGTTGAATATCCATCTTGTGGTAAATGCAGGAAGAAACATCCTGGTACTTGCTTGAAGGGAATGGGAGTCTGTTACAAGTGTGGTGAAAAAGGCCACCAAGCTCATGATTGCAAGGGGAAGAAGGAAGCTACCAACGTTCAGTGCTACAATTGCAGGAGATGGGGCATTATGCAAATGCATGCCCTAAGCGTCAGGAGAACTTACCTCAGAAAAGGCCAAGGGATCAAGGCCAGGCTTATGCTATCACTACTGCTGAGGTAGAAGCTCCGAAAGACGTGGTGGCAGGTAATTTAATGGTTTCCTCAAGTTTAGCAAATGCATTATTTGATTCTGGATCATCGCATTGTTTCATATCTTCCCAGTTTGCTAAGAAAATTAGATATTTCCAATTTGATTTAATAAGGGAGTTGTCTGTTAAAACTCCTAAGGGAAGTATCGTTGCAACAAAGTTTTGTGAATCAGTCCCCATTAGAGCACATAAATTTTCTTTATCTGCTGATTTCATCGTCATACCTATGATTGAGTTTGATATAATCCTCGGTATGGACTGGCTTTCGGACTATGATGCGAAGATTTATTGTAAGAAGAAAGAGGTTACGATTCTTGATGATAATGATAAGGAGCACCTTATTTTTAGAGCAGAATCGTCACCACCTAATTCTTATTTAGATCCACCCCCAACAGCTCAACTTAATTCAATTATTGGGGATGAAGAGAATGAAATAACTGTCGGTGAGGAAAGGAATGTTCAAATAGAGGATGTACCTGTTGTGAAAGAATTTGTAGATGTATTTCCGGAAGATTTACCTGGACATCCTCCAGAACGAGAAGTTGAGTTTTCTATTGATTTGATTCCTGGATCAAGGCCTATATCGAAGACCCCTTATAGAATGGCCACTGTAGAGTTAGTCGAACTAAAGAAACAACTAGAGGAATTGAGTAATAAGGGATTTATTCGCCCTAGTGTTTCTCCATGGGGAGCCCTGTTCTTTTTGTTAAAAAGAAAGATGGATCTATGAGGTTATGTATCGACTACAGGGAGATCAATGCTATAACAATAAAGAACAAGTATCCCCTACCTCGTATTGATGATTTATTTGACCAACTGCATGGAGCTCAATACTTTTCAAAGATTGACCTTCGATATGGATACCATCAGTTGTGTGTGAAGAAGGAAGACATTCCGAAGACAGCATTTCGAACCAGGTACGGGCATTACGAGTTTACTGTAATGCCGTTTGGATTGACTAATGCACCCTCTGTGTTCATGGATCTGATGAATAGAGTTTTCAAGGAGTATCTCGATGAATTTGTGGTGGTATTTATTGATGATATCTTGGTATACTCCAAAACCTACGAAGATCATGAAAATCACTTGCGCATTATCTTGAAGACTCTGAGGAGGCATGAATTATATGGGAAGTTTAGCAAGTGAGAATTCTGGCTTCAGGAGATTTCTTTTCTTGGCCATATTGTCTCTAAAGATGGAATCTCTGTTGATCCTTCTAAGACCAAAGCAATCCAAGAATGGCCAGCACCTACGAGTATAACTGAGGTACGCAGTTTTATTGGTTTGGCAGGTTATTATCGACGTTTCGTCCAGAATTTTGCCCGATTGGCTAACCCATTAACGAAGCTCACACGTAAAGGGGTTAAATTTGTTTGGACAAAAGAGTGTGAAGAATGTTTCGAAGAACTGAAGAGAAGATTAGTCAATGCTCCTATATTGACTTTACCATCGGGGAATGATGGGTTCGTTATTTATAGTGATGCATCGAAGAAAGGACTTGGTTGTGTCCTTATGCAAAATGATAGAGTTATTGCCTATGCATCACGACAGTTGAAAATTCATGAACAAAACTATCCTACTCATGATCTCGAGTTAGCAGCAGTGATCTTTGCTTTGAAGATATGGAGGCACTACCTCTATGGTGAAAAATGTGAGATTTATACTGATCACAAGAGTTTGAAGTATATTTTCTCACAAAAATAACTCAACATGAGGCAAAGGAGATGGCTTGAATTACTCAAGGATTATGATTGCACGATACACTACCACCCGGGGAAAGAAAACAAAGTAGCAGATGCTTTGAGCAGAAAAGACCATGGAGTTCTGAACATGATGAGAATTGAAAGGGATCCAATTTTCATGGATCTAGTGAAGATGGACATGGGAATAACCAGGGAAGGTGAAACATCAATGCTTTTTCAAATGGTTGCCAAACCATCTTTACTAGAAAGGATTAAGAGTTCTCAGAACGATGATGAAGAATTTCAGAAGAAGATTAAAGCTGTGAATGATGGGAGATTGAGAGACTTTGTGTATGAAGATGGAATTTTGAAATTCGGGAAGAGACTTTGTGTTCCCAATATACCTGATCTAAAAAGGGAATTGCTGGATGATGCTCATAGTTCCAATTTCTCTATACACCCTGGGAGCACCAAAATGTATAGAGATTTGAAGGAACATTTTTGGTGGGACAACATGAAGAGGGAGATTGCTGATTTTGTGTCAAGATGTATGGTTTGTCAACAAGTGAAAGCTGGAAGGCAACAGCCTGGAGGAGTCATGCAACCTCTTCCCATACCAGAGTGGAAATGGGACAATGTTACGATGGACTTTGTCATGGGGCTACCAAAGACTCCTAGAAGGAATGATGCAATATGGGTGATTGTTGATCGTCTTACCAAGTCAGCACATTTTCTTGCTATAAGAGAAGATCTACCCCTGGAACGTCTAGCAAGACTATATATTAATGAAGTTGTGAGACTTCATGGAGTACCCCTATCGATTGTTTCTGATCGTGACCCCCGTTTTACTTCAAGATTTTGGAAAAGTCTTCAGAAATCCCTGGATACTGAACTTCATTTGAGCACTTCTTACCACCCTCAGACAGACGAACAATCAGAACGGACTATTCAAACCTTAGAAGACATGTTGAGATCTTGCTCACTTGACTTTCAGGGTATGTGGGATCAATATTTACCTCTAGTAGAATTTTACTATAACAATAGCTTCCATTCGAGTATTCAGATGGCACCATATGAAGCGTTATACGGAAAGAGATGTCGTACACCAACCTGTTGGGATGACGTTGGTGAAAGAAAACTTGTAGGCCCAGAACTGGTGGAGGAAACGGTGGAAAAGGTGAAAGTAATCCAAAATCACATCAAAGCAGCTCAAAGTAGGCAGAAGAGCTATGCCGATAATCGAAGGAAGGATTTGGAATTTCAAGTCGGTGATCATGTTTTCCTAAAGGTATCTCCATGGAAGGGAGTCATACGTTTTGGTAAGAAAGGTAAATTGAGTCCCAGGTACATCGGACCTTTCGAAATTCTAGAACGAATTGGGCCTGTAGCTTACCGATTGGCAATGCCGCCAAGTCTCTCCAAAGTTCACGATGTGTTCCACGTATCTCTGTTGAGAAAATACATGCCTGACCCAACGCATGTACTCACCTATGAGGAATTAGAACTGGAACCCGATCTGTCTTATTGTGAAGAGCCCGTCAAGATTCTTGATACAAGAGAACAAGTACTGAGAAACCGGACGACGCGTCTGGTAAAAGTTTTGTGGAGAAATCATAAGATGGAAGAGGCAACGTGGGAACCCAAGGAACTTATGGTGAAAAACCACCCGAGTCTTTTTATGCAGTAATACCCTAGAAATTGCGAGGACGCAATTATTTGAAGGAGGGGAGAATGTAACACCCCAAGCTTCTACGGTACGTTTCCCTTCGAATAATGCGATAGCATGTGTTGTACGCAACCTCGAGTTCTAACACACACCACAACTAATTAAACTAGCCGTTGTGAATAGTAATACCTACTTTTTGAAATCATATATATTTTATATTTCAAAATGGACTTCATTTTTAGATTCGGAATATCAAAATTAGCCTAGGGTGAAATTTTGGTACTTTTCGGATAACTTTTATATTTTGATGAATAGTGAAAATTACTAAATTTTAATTAAAAACAACTTTTTTAATCAAAATAATTAATAGTGATAAATTGTGAATTTGAGTGGTTTTAAAGTATATTTAGAATATATTTTTACCATTTAATATAATGTTGGTCATTGGACATAATTTTACAATTAAACCGAACATAAACAAGTGTCAATCTTTTGATAGTTATTACCTCTTAAAAACACGCTTTTTGTTTTGACAGCGGGAATTAATTTTAAATTAATTTCTGCCACTTCTGTGTTTTGAATTTAGGAAAATGGATTCCATATTTGTAATCAGGATGTTCAAATTGTGTAAATAGGTAACTTTTATTTTTAGACATTTTGAATAGTTACTGTGGTAAATATTTTATTTACCATGGTTAAAGGGTAAATCCGGTAAATAAGGGTTAAAAAATAATATTATAATAATACAAAATTACCCTAAAACGTGTCCTAACCTTATTGGTGGACACATACCCTACCATGGGCATCCTTGGGTCAATTTGGGGACCACTTGGATCCACTTGTATGTGGTAGGGACACATTATATTAATAAAGTTAAAATAAAAATAAAAATGGCATAAGCTTACATCTTTTAGAAGAACAATTTTTACATAGGGTTATACATGTTGAATTTTCGATTATAAATATTCATTAGAAAGATAAAAAGATTTCCTACATAATGATATTTTATTTATAATTTTTAGACATCAAATAATTTAAATTATTAATGACACAATAATGATGCAATGTTTACCTCATTAATAAATCATTTAAATAAATAAGATTATAATGATTAAAATATTATCTAAAACCTGTCCAATTCTTATTGGTTGATGTTATTTAGAATATGAGTCATCTTATCTTCGACCTCAATGATTTTTGGACCATTATAAACCGAATATAATTATATTATAAAGTAATACTTTCACTCTTTCCTAAAGAGCCCCTCCTCCCCCTTATAAAAGGAGACCACTTCTACTCATTCCTCACACCTCTCAAGCCACTTGGCTCGTCCAAACTCTGCCCAAATAAGCTCCCCACATCCCTCTCCTCCTCCTTGAAGCTTCACCTTAGGCAGAAAGCATTTCAACAAGTCCTTTGGTTCCAACCAAAGTGATTTACCTAAATTAAAGGTAACGATTTCTCTTAAATTATTTTCATTTATTTTGCTTCTTCAACCCCCAAACTCTTTTTATTTCCTTTCTTTTGTAACAACACCAGTATCCTAAATATACTAGGATGTTGTTATAAGAAGGATTCAAAATACACATACACACAACTCCATCTAATGGATGATGAACATAATGTTTCTGTGGATGGCAAACTAACGCCTCACGAAACGATGATTGTTCAAATACATCTTACCGCCTCTCATGGTGGCCATTATGATGGCACTGTAATTAAATATGATGTTAATGATATATATTTTATATATAAGCTTCTGTAATTCCATTTTATTTCATACCATTATTCGTTTCATGTTGTATATACATACGATAATTTCATTTGAGGAAGTGCGGACTACCGCCCCCTTAAAATGATATGACTCGTTCATACCACACATGGAACGTATAAAGGATGGTGTTAATGAACTCAAGTAACATATATAAAATATTATATTATACTGGAATAGTAATATACCTATGTATCATTTGTATTCGATTCTTTTAAAAATTAAATGGAAGTAGCGTTCGTGCGTACGTACGGACTACCGTCTCCACGAACGCGATGAGATTCATTTTCCATCGTATCCATTCAAGTATAATTATCATTTGATGATTTAAAAATGATGTTTAAGGACTTGATACCATTCTGGATTTGAATAATATACAACTTATCCTTTACAAACATGTCTTACGTAACAAAACATACAAAAGCAAACAAGTAAGTTCACACCCGAAATAGCGATAATACTAAGATATTATTATCAAATCAATATTAAAAGATCATACATGATATCATATTAATGTATATGATTCTTGTATAATTTAGTAACAATTATTTCACTATTATACAGGAGGTTAACCTACCCCAACCAAGGAAAAGTACAAGGTAAGGGTTATTTCACAATCTCTTCATTATCCGAGGTTGTATTATACGTAATAATCTACTGGGATCTCTTTATCATCCACATCCATGTTTCTTCGAAATGTATTTCAAAACATTTTTACTATTTACAAGAATATGGGTTAAAGTCATTTATACCCTTGTTTGACTTTTTATAAGAGGTTTATAAAGGAATCTTTCTGTCGTTTTCAAAACAAGGTCCTTTTTAACCTTTTTGACAAAATTGAGGTAAGAATGTTTTTTTTTAACTTATACGGCGGGTGCGGTTATTTTACGCCGTTATAAAATCTTCAAAGCTTTCCTTACAAGCTTATAAGAATATTTTCAAAGAAAATGTTTTATTTTATATGGATCTTAAATGATTTCAAAATAAAAGGAGATATTTCTTTAAAAAGAATTTTGATTTCATCTATGTCAACATCCTTTGATGGATTTTAAGATTATTTGAAGTTGATTTATTATGATACAAAAATTCTATATTGTATTGAAGGTTTTGTGATATGTTTGACTGTGGATGTGCTATTTTTATACCATTCATAGTTTATGGTGAAATTATTGACATTTCGTATGCTAGTTTTAATACGAATGTTTATGTTATGTTTAAACCTTTTCATATGGGAATGCATTGGACTTAATAAGTGACGGGTGGAGCCCGCTATAGCTCCTCGATGCATCGGTAGGTCTCATGAGACAAACTAGTGTCTTGGCACAAGGCCTTGACAAAATCTTATTTGTAGTCTTGGCACGAGGCCTTGGCTATGTAGTTATGATAGTCTGGCATTATGCATTCCAATATTATGAAAGTGGTTATTGATTTTTGCATGTGATTATTCGATTAGTAGAATATCCATGTGAATAAGTAAATGGCATTATTTAATTTTATTTATGCCATACCATGTTGAAAGTTCGTATTTAAAAGGCTTTTGTTTTAGTTATACATTGCCTTAAATGTTTATTCTTATTTATGAAAGTTTCCGCTATATTGTTATCCTTACTGGGCATTTGAGCTCACCCCTTTTCTATGTTTTATTTTTCCCAGGATGTGAAGAAGTAAGTTATGAATGACCTGCAGGGATTTTATGAGGGGTTAATAGTGTGGATTGTGGAAACATTATGTTGTTGTAGTAGTTTTTCATTTTATGATGTAATGTAAAACTTATGAATATATCTAGTGTTTCCAAGGCTACTAAACCAATCGGTCTTTCGAGATTTGATCTTTCTTGTGATCATGCCAATGTTATGTAATAATGCACCGACTCTGGGTAACTGGGGTCGGGGCGTTACATTACCCTCTTGTTTTTTTGAATTCATAGAAAGGGAGAATCTGAATATATAGGAAATTTAAAGTAGTTTTTATACTATATTATCCATCCACAATTCATTGAAACGTTTACATAATATTCATTGGATTATATAATAAATCATTGGTAGAAATAATAACTCATGTGTTTTCCCCGCACTATATTGGAATTTGATTACTCTCATAAAGTTAAAACAATAAATATTGATATGTAGATGTAGCATCATGTTGATATACACATGATTGTATTGGAGTTTCATTATTCAATCATACTCAAACATAAGTTATTGTTTCCCCGGATGGATTCTCTAGATTATTTCTATATAGCACATTTTTTCCATATTTTTTTACATAGTGAAATTTCCCTTGCATTTATGATTTCACAATGTTCTTTTACTCTTATAAATAATGGTTATTCGTCCATTTTCTATTGTAGACCACAACTTTTATAATCCAAATATTTAAAAAAAATTAATTTACCTTAAAAATGAAAATAATTTTTAAAACAAAAATTAAGAAAAATTCATTCAAGGATATTCAAAATTGATATATTATTCCCAAAACATTGAAAATTTCACAAATTTTAATGTAATATTTGAAAAATATTAAAAATAATAAAAAATTGAAAAATAAAAAAATTGAAAAAATATATATTCAATAATCTCAAAACTCTCAAAATTTTGTATTTTGGGAAACAATGCATCATAATGGAAATGGTGTTTTTTTTTTAGTTTTATCCTATATTAGACCTCAATTTTATGTTACATCTCATACATATTTTGAATTGGCTTCCAAGTGGTAGTATTGGTTGTAGAGACACTATAAGTGTTTCTTTTATACTATATTATAAATTTAGTATACCTAGTAGGATGTTGTATATTACATTGATGATTGGATGTATCCTTAGGGTGAAGGAATTATTATTTCATTGGAGCACCAGAATACTTTGAATCTCTAACATGAGGTTGAGTTATCCTCAATAGATTCTTTAGGATCTCCATAGATCTACATTTGAACATTGAGTCTATCTTAAATAAACTTCCATGACTGCATTCATTGTTGGATAGAGCATGTGGTTCTAAATGCATAATAAATTTTCCCCAATTAGCCTTAACTGTTAATTATTACACTAAAGAGACGTTTCCCTTTTTTTTATTCATACACAATAATCATCATCCTTATTTTAATCATATAGAAAAATTCCTTACATAATAAAATAATGATATTCAATGAATCTATTTAAGAATATTAGGACTGAAATTATATATTGTATGAATAAAAATCAAATCATATATTTCCTACAATTAAATATTTTTATAAAAACTATCAAAATACTATAGAACCATATAAAAATTTAAAATTAAAAAATACATAAGAATAAAAAGAATAAAAAAATAAAAATATGATGATTTTGTATAATGAACTAAGTCATCCATAGCAGAGAGATGACCACTTTGGTATTCCATGACTCATATAACACATTAGGATAAAAAAAATTAAATACATGGATCCAAAATCAATAACTCTATTAACTCTATACAAATTTGAGATCCGCTACTATTTGTTTGTTACTTTTATGGATAGTTTTAGTAATTTCACTCTTCCCAATAACCTGATTTACCCTACACAAGTTGGGAATATCTAAACATTGACTGGGGATGATGCTTGGGAAATAAAATGGAGGATGCTTGTAAGATTTATTTTGTCACATGACATATTGACTACCTTTGGAATATGTTAATGTTATTCACCATATAAAAACACCTTCAAACCATTCATCTATACTTGAAAAAGAAATATCTTTTTTATATTTGTAATATAAACATTTCAAATTCAATGAGATGTGGACAAATCACCATGATTTTACCTCCCTGGTTTATTTTTTCGAGGTTCCCCAAATCCTTTGGGGGAAGTTACATTTTTTTAATAATAATCAAAGATTTAAATTTGTCATTATGAATTATTATCATGAGTAATTTGGTAGCATATTTAATCTTATTAATTGTTTAGAAGTGGACGTTGGAATATTAGGAATTTATTATGTATCCTCTCTATCATATTCAAATCATGATATTTTTCATATCTATAATTATGAATTACTCTAAAGGTTTTAACATTTAGAAAAAGTAAAAAAGCCTCAGGAATTAAATAAATATAGAAAATATTTCGACATCAACACCATATATTTTCATTATCATATAAGAAAATAGATTTATTTCCATTAATGCTATCGAAAAAGGGTGTCAATATGATTGGAAATGAGTAGATTATTATATATATATATATTCACTATTTATCTCATAATTATCAAGGTTATACAATTATAATTAAAAAATATATTCTAGATAAAATTCCTAAAATTATCACTACCCAATTCAATGATAAACATATTACTCATATTCATATCAGTGTAGTCGAGAAGGCTATATGAGATATTAAAACTGCAAGCGCGCCTAGAATAGATTGGTCCATAGTGAATTTCCATAAACATTATTAAGATATTATTAAAAAGACCTCATAATTAGGTGGAATGAATTTCTTATTGATTCCCACATGTCATCATTTATTATTAGTGCATGAATTTTTATAATTCTGATGAAAAAAAATCTATTATCATAAAGAACTACAAAATTACTTTCCCATATAATATTATATGTAAAAATCTCACAAGAATCACTACTTATAGACTCACTAACATGAAAAACATCATTTTCTACAATTATAAAGATAGTTATTTTTAAAATATTATAATAGATGATAAAATAATGAGAGCTATTAAGATGAGGCATATCCGAAAAAACTAAAAGAAAGGGTCACAATATGGTCATCATACTTGAACCTCAAAAATATTTTGACATGCGATCATTTGATATTTTTGTATCTATACTTCAGGGATTTTGTTTTTATATGTGATTAATTAATATTTTGAAATATTTCTGATCATAGAATAATATTTCAATTTTAATCAATGGTTCTCCATTCAAGTACTACAATCATTGAAGATGAGTTAAATAGGACTAGCTTCTTTCTCATATATTCTTATTTATCTACTAAAGCCTTATTCCATGGAAATTATAATATAATTCTTCATGGGACAATGAAACCATATTCCACAACTCATAAATTAAACCTCATTTATTATCATGATTATGTAGATAACATTCTTATTTATACTAAGAGTGACATTAGGATTATGATGAGTTGTATTTATTTCTTGAAATAAAAATTATAATTCCATATTTTTTCATTAACTATAAGAAAATTAAAATCAATGTTGATAAAATATGAACAAGATTTTTATATTAGGACATTAAACATCTCACATGAATGATTTAGGATTATTTCCCTATCAAATAACTTTGTTATATTTTATATTGTGGTAATTCTATTTTCTCTTACTATTAATGTTGATGGTATAGTTTGATTCAAAAATAAATAACTATTAAAAAGATTCATTCTATGGGAGGGAACATTTATCTCATCAAACATGTTGTTTTTATTTTTTACTTGAATTATTTGGATAAAAATTCCCTTACCAAGTATATAGTTTCTACTCTAGAAAATAAAATTGTAAAATTTTCATTGGGGTGAAACGAATTTTTTTTTTCAAAATAAACTAGATTACTTTGAAGAAACTCGATCATCGTAATTTTTAAAATAAATTATAAAAAAAATTGATTGATGAAAATTCTATAAATTATATGCATATAATTTTTAATAGAATTATTATCTACTTTAATCTATGATAAATATTCATAAAAGTGAAAAATATACTTTCGCAAGAAAAAAATCCATCATTATGTTAGAAGGACATTCAATCAACCTCTGAGTATTTTTCATTATTATTGATTATTGTAAATTATTCCTCAAATAATAAAGATTCATGTTTCATTTATCAATACATTTTTAAAAGAAAATTTCAATCCTTTGAGGGTGAAACCATATTGGAAACACATATCCTAGTCAATGATTTTATTTTAGTGTGGAGTGAGGTCAATAATATTATCTCCACTAATGAGGCTCTGAATAGATTTGTGATTCCAATTCCTTCATGATGCATATTTTTTATTAAGAAATGGGGAATTAATACTAACTTTTTTATATTATTATCATGTTTTTAGAATCCATAACCTATCTTCAAGACATGTTGACCAAAATATGAATGTTTATATGCCATTTAACATAAAATATTTTAACTATTTTTATGGATCTTCTATAAGAGAAAAAATTGGAAAATTATAGTTTATTTAATTTCAGCCCAGATTATATACAGGATTTGGGAGACCCTTAATCATATCATACATGACTGGGATAATTTTGATAAACTAATTGTCTTCTCAGATATCTTTTATCATCAATTTTCTTAATATATATGAAACATATTAAATTATAAAATCTATGGTAAATTAATATCTTAATTCTCTTTAGGTATGTTATATAATGGTTGTCTCCCAAGTTACAAGGAATTTACATTATAAAAACTTGATAATAGTTTTTCTTAATGATAATGGGATTTTTGTATATATTATGTACAAGGTTATACCTATGAGAAATACCTTTCAGATGGAGTCTATTTATTTTCTTCATTAAATTATGTTGGATATGAAAAATCATACCTAAAGTATCATCATTGAGATTAACTCATTTATTTGAATTCTATATTTATATATTTTATGATTTCACTTAGGATATATTGACTTCATTATGCATAATATTATTCATTATTTTAATTTTTTATAAAATATATTCATAGACTATGTTCTCTAGTATACAATAATAATTCCATATCCAATATAAGAATATAGAACATAAATAGTTACTGAAATCAATTTGAATATAGAGTTAGAGCTACCTTGATGTGTTTGAGACCTTCTTTGACTAGATAACGAATGATTTCCAGCCATTAGAGGTTTTTGAGTTGAAATAACAATGATTATTATTTATTGTTTTCTAATTTTTTTATTAATTCATCTACTAAGAATGATATTGATAAATATATAGTTGATTCTAAATTTATGGAAATTTTTTATTGTATAGATTAAATTTCATAAGAATGGAACAATACCTTCTAGTGTATCACTACTCATGTGATTCATCATTCGACAATAATTTCCATTGTAAATATTCATTCACTGATTTAATTTTATGAAATCCTCCATGAATGAAGCATAGGTATATGGTGGGTTCCGATGAATTCTATAAAAGCTTGAATGTGAGGCTCCATTATTATATTTTTCATGAAAATATGTTAGCGATAAACTTGGATCAAAGAAAAAATAAATCATGAATTCAACTAAATACATAGAGGATGAAATTACATGGGCTCTCAAGATTGAATTTTTTATTTAAAGATGATAATTTTTTTTTATAGGAAGTGTATATGAGATAGTTATTCTTATTTCTAATTGAGTGGTGGCCTAAAACCCTTTATTATTGGTTGGATAAAAATGAACATGGATGGTGAATATAAATGAAGTTTTACACCAATGAGATATAGTTTTGTTTTAAGGTATTTTTTGAGAAATGTGATTATAAATTTTATAATGATTTTTGAATTGAATTTTTTTTAAAATTGGAACTATAAGGAGATATCATCATATAAAATAGAATATGATAGAAGAAGATGAGGATAAATATCTACTCACCCTATATCATTCATGATAATAAGAGGAGAAACATTAAATAATTATTAATGTTACTTATAGATAATTAAATTTCTAATGAGCTAATAAAATCTATAGAACTGATTAAAAAGTGTGTTTCTACCTATTCTAAAAACCATATTTTAGGATATCATCTTTCTTCACTGTGAGTTTTTTAACCTAACATTAATTCAATTTTTAATAAGAATTTTTTTCCATTCCATTGATCCTATAAATCATAAATCAAATAAAGAGGATTTTTATTATTAACAATTTCTTAATTGAACTTCCAATAGTCTACACATAAGAATAATCTATTATATTATTTCATTATGAAAAGAACTGGAATAACCCAAGGTGAGTTTTGTAATCACATAAAACATTTGTTCTCTGATTCCTTTCAAATATTATAGTTTAGATAGAAACATTATATATAATGGGAGAGATATCATATTTAGTTGTCATCAAAAATATTTCTACAAATCAATCTCATGATCTATAGATAATCATGATAAATATTATAGAAATACATAAGGATAGTGGTTGAACATCATATGAAATCCATCCCTCAAAATAACTGTTAATACATCCAAAACCATCATTTCTAATGGTATAGATATATATCATGGGTCTTCATTAGTAGTCCTAGTTTACTTGTACTCACATATCACTCCTATATGACTATATTAACACCACCTAAAAAATAATAATATCATAATCCAATTATATTAGTTAATGTGGGTATCATATTTTTTCAAATATTCCATGTCTATGATTCTATGAAACATTCAACTGTCAAGGAAGGTGAAGTACCATGAGTATAATGAACTTTTTATCCTAATAGTTCATGATACACACCAAAATCTGAAACTATCTTTTTTTCAAGAGTTGTAAGGATGTTCATGACATGAAACATCATTAATGATAAAGAATATAACTAATCTTATAATTATTCCCCAATATAAAATCAGTGTCACATGTATTAAATTGAATGAACCTAGTTTTAAATCAGGTATAAAACCTCTAAATTTTGATCTAATTAACATTTTTAGATATAATGTAGATTCCTAATGAGTTTCTGATGGTAAAAGGGGTGTCTTGGGCCTATTCAGAGATCAGATCCTAGATTTTTATTTTGAATTTTGCATGTCACATGGTTAGTGTTAACCATTCTAATATGGCACATGGTTAGATCTAACCATGCAGATGGTCATCAATTTTAGGAAGAGACATATTTCATGGTTTCAGATCTATTTCTCAAACAATGTGGCCTAACCATGAGATTTCCCCCCTTCTCCAGGTTACCATGCATTGTTGGAACATGGTTCGGTAAACTGTGTGTCCAAACTGTGCGCAGGCCAATTTCTAGGTGAAATGACCATTTTTTCCCTAATGATATAAATATCTCAACTATTCTTCCATATTCTTATTTCCAATGGAAAAAACACCCTTCCCTCTAATTTTGGATCTCTATGAAGTCTTGATCTACAAATTTAAATATCTACATCATCTCGGATCTGATAAAACTTTTGTTCATCAAGTTGGATGCTCAATGGTAAGTACTCAAGTCTTCTTAAGTCATTCATCGTTTCTCTTGTTCTCAACCTTGTTGTCAAGGTGTGATTATTTATGTACAATACTCATATATACTCTATCCTGAGGAGAATTAGATGTCAATATTTGATGAAAAGAGTTGTATGAGTATGTTGTAGGTGGTATATAACTCATCCCTCATGTTTTTTGATTCTATAATTGTTGTGTGGTGAAATACATTTTCATCAGATGTCATTTATTGAAATTATATTTCATGATTATACATATTAAAACCATATGGTTATACTCCTTCAAAGTATATGATTAATTATTTTTTGTTACATCCATAGAAAACATAACCCCAAGTAGGGTGGTATGTTATAAATGTGTTTTACTATTTTGAAACATTAGGGACACCATTAGATTGTGCTCAAGATTGACCACACTAATGGAAATCCCTCCTATTTTAATTGACTGTAGAATTCAAATGGTTAGACTTTACTTCCACTTGAAATGCCTATGGAATGTTATTAACATAATTTATAAAATGTAAAATGGTTATTTTGGCATTTTTCTTGGTTAAATATGTCTTGGCCTTGTCAAATAAAAATGAATGATTAGTTTCATGTCTATAGAAAACATTTTGATATTTACAGAAGGAAGAAGAGTTAAAATTATTAATTGAGCATTACATACATGTTTCAAATTATATTCTTAAAGGTCATAGAACCCTCACCACTTTTAGTGCAAGTTATAGGATGAACCAAGGGAAGTGATTATGTCTGATATAGTTTAATTATATGGTTGCATGTTACATAGTCTTATCAAACTAATGAAATAAAAGTCTTAAACCAAATGAACATGAAAAAAGGCATAGTAATATTATAGAATTATTAAAATAAATAAATTAAAATAAATTTTCCCCATTATATACAGACCATGATGCCTTTATAGGAAGATAGTGACTTGAGTTAGATTTTGGATTCCTAAGGGAATGACTTGGTACACAAGGAAGCCAATATGATTTAATGATTCCTATTTACAAAGGTTAGACCCACCATGGAACCTAATCATTTTATATTTTAGTATGCCATGTATGAAACTATAGGAACAATTTATTAAAATTAAATGATTACATTGATATACTCCATGTATCCAATGTGACACAAGGTTCCTTGGTTACATCCTTGATCCTAGACACTTATTAGTCTTGTATTATAATGGATGTAATACAAGGATTATGTTAGTTCATTACTATTATGGAATTCATTGGATTATTCACCTTATATAACAATCTTTCCCCTTATCTAGACTTAGTTACTAATAAGTTAGTAGCCCATATGGTCAATGTTTCCTTGGTTATTACCTTGGAACCACTTCCTGTTTAGTTACCATTAATGGTTTCCATCTTAGACCTTGGAACCATCACTTTTTATACTATCACGAGGTGATGTCAGTACAAGATATTCCTCGCATTTCCTATTAATATAATTTTGAAATCAATTAAATAATGAACTAGTAACATTTTGAGACCCCAGATGAGGGCTAAATTAGGTACATGGAATTTAGTTACATTGTACTTATTCAAATTTTATTATGAATTATTACAAACTATTACAATTCCATTATATGGGATGGAATTTATAGACACCATTGATGGTGGACCACTAATATTTTTCTCACACCCACTCTAGGTTCCATTTGATACCTAGGGAAGATTACATGTATGCAGGAGTTGATAAACGAAAGTCTAATGCTTCAGAAACTTGATTTATTACTATGCAAGGATGAAGCTGGTAGAATATGAACGAGCTATAACTCAGGATTCTTTTGATAGTTTATATATTTCCCTTTTTATACATTGGGTTTGGTATGTATGTATTCTACTTTTTATCCATGTTTTTAACATACTAGATACATGATATATCATTATATATTGTTTAAGATTATCAGTTGATGAGTTTCTATAACTTCAGATTGCTTCTATTTTGCCATATATTTATATACTATGTCTTCTATTTTACCTCGTGCTGTATCATATGCATTATTCATTGGGAGAGACTCTCTTAATGTGGGAATAGTATGCCCATAGACAAACCCTAGGCCTTTGTTTCTTGTTTTCAGCCTCTAACATTTGGGGACATGTACTTGAGCCCATGTGTCCCACTGGGCTCATCCCACCTATTAAGTGGAATCTGATTTCGGGACATCATAATGTGTTATCAATGTGGTTCCATTCATTATATTCTATTTAGAGATGATATATTGTATATTAGGAATTATCAGAACTTGGTCATAATATTTACTTGGTCATCTTGAACCCATGATCGGGGTAAACTCCTAGTTGCCTGAAATATATTTTTTTTGTGCTTTTTCCTATTTCAGTTGATATCATTTTAACATTGGGGGATGAACATGATAGGTGGTTTTATGTAATATTATTTTAATTTATAATTTCTTTTCATCCTTGGCCTGATGATATGGGGTAAATTATTATTGTTATGTGCATCATATAGGCACATAGATTTCACATTTCATGTATATTTCCATGCCATATAGGTGCATTTCACTACATTGCACTGCTTGTTATGTCGGTGACTATTGAGTTAGCCTTTCCATGTATATATTTTTTCATTTTTTTGGGGTTATGAATGGGTGATAACATATTTCAATTCATGAGGTGTAATGGTCCCTCGGGGGTTGGAATGAGTATTTTACTAAATCAAGTATTCATTTAGAAATTCATGTGGGTGTTAATATCTGTGATAAGGAGTATGGTCCTAGATTCACTGGGATGAAAAACCGCATTAAATTAACATCGATTCATGTTCATATAGAATGAAAAGATAAAATTTAAAAGGATCTACATCCATATATCTCCTTTTCATTCTTATGAAAGCTAAATGAGTGAACGTGGAAATTGAAAATATAATGAAATGAAATGGTTTCTAATAAATTATGTGGTTAGGTACTATTTTACCTATATCTATTGGAACCTCGAAAACTTATATCTATGAACTTATTGATACTTATCCTTCTAAGCTGGTAGTTTTGGTAGTATAGCATGGGTATTGAGACCTCTATTATATTTATATTCCATTAGTGTTTTTATCCACATATATAAATCTTGTTCTAAGTAATTTTATTCACATAAAATATTTAAAACATTACTTGGTATGTCATTTGGGGAATTTTTCTATTGAAACAACCTACTATGGGTGTTTATGACCTTCGGAAATAAGAAAAATTCTATAGGGATTCTTTTTTGTTGAACTTAGGCTGGCCTAATAGGACCCTCATAGGTCACCTTATTTGTTAAAAGGAATTTTTGTTATAAATTTCCTAATTATGATGGGATGTAAATAAATTCCTAGTGTTTAAATGAATTTTTTATATGGCTTTATTGTTCTCCCTTGGAACAGAAACATCGGAGTTTTCCATAGTCCTTCTATATATTATAAATGACTTAAATATTAGGATTATGGGCTTTGTGAATTCTGTTCGGTGTGACCAAATGATAGGGTCAACGCTAGTGCTTTGTAAGGGGCTAGTATTTGTACTTATTACCCTTAAAGATAAATTGATTATAAAATTTTGTTAGTTTCTAAACATTTTTTATGTTTGAGTATTGTGTTCACTGGTAGAACTTTTACCTTCTAAAAGAAACCATTATTCATATGGGTGGTCATGCTATACTTGACCCTTGTTGTGGGAACATGTATTGGATAATTCTAAGTTTTAATAGGTCATACATGTTGAGGGAATGGTCTGGAATTCTACAGGTCTCAGGACCCTTTAATATTCCTCTATAATGGGATCATGGTGCATCATCGTCCAGTTTATTGTCTGTATGGGGTAGTATGACACTGAGTTAAATCCCTTGTATGAACAAATTGATACTCAGATAATAGGTAGAATATACTATGGATAGTAACGAGGTGTTGTTTTTCTTTTAGAACTTTGTGGTAGTATGTTTTCATGTACATGGTAACAGTCGAGTTGTTAAATGATATAATAAACTAGTTGGGTTCGGTAAAATTTTGGAGATGTGTGAAATTGAGTACAATATCAGGTCATATTCATAGTATAGTGGCATGGGTTTTAAAGGAAATATGTTATTTCGAATGATCAAGATGATATTCAAGAGACTCTGGTGTTTTGAAACACTAGTCAGTTTTCTTCTGTCTTTTCGGAGAAATGATTTAACATATGTAAGTGTGAATCAAAGAAATATGTTGTGTGTCGTTAATGTTCATTATGTCTAGCATTCTTTTGAGAGGTTTATATATCTTTTAATTTGATAATTGTCAAACTCTTTACGTGGGAACATCATGCCGGATTTCTTAAATATGTTCCCTTACAAGTAAAATGAGGACATCAAAAGTGGAAAATTGAGAAATTGTGGGTTTCTCTTGAATTCCCAAGAGGCCTTCAAGTTGTAATCATGACATTTATTTATCATAAACATGACCTTAAAATGGTTGGATATGTATGAAACATTTTATAAACACCACTGGTCATGGATGGAATTCGGCGGTCTAGGTTGAGTGATCAACATATTCCTTGGGTAGTCAAGGCTTGTGATTAGATTGTAACAGTGTATCGGTAGGTGAAGCTGTGATTCTCTCAAGGGTAGTCAACCAGTGGTGGTTAATTTGATCTTCGTGAAAAATCAAGATATCATTTTATTTTAATCATCAAAAGGAGACGAGCATGTCCCCTATCATGACATCGTCTATGATGCACTAGGTGAGTGTCTGTCTTACACCAAGATAATGTTTTAATTTTGATGGGATTGTTTGGGTGATCTATTTCAGTGTTCCCTACGAGATGCATCATTCATTCAAGGTGTGGTTAGTCCTGGGTGATACGTAGATTCCTAGGAAGGAATTACATGGTGGGTATCTTGGACACCAATGGTTCTTATCTGACTTGGCCTCCAGGTAGATTCCACTCTAGGCTCAGTTGATGTTCAGATATGGATTATTTGGATTTGTACCAACAATGTACTTAGAATCAAGGGGTATAGACTACCTTGGGATATTTCAAGGACTCTAGTTTAGTGAATCTGTTGTTATCCAAATACTTTTATTTGTATTAGAGATGATTTTGTTTATCAGAGAACATCACTGAATGTTGGGTATGGGATTCCGTGAATTTGTCTATTGTAAATGCATGACGTCTCAAAATAAGGCATGATGGTTCTGTTTAAAATATTTCAGCTACCAAATCCAATATTCTTCATCTAAAATAGGTCATACAGAGGTGGAATAACTCATGATCCATCAATTTTGATGTAAATGATTATAAGGAACCATTTAAAACACACTATGGGATTATCACAGGTGTGGTTTAGAAGGTGGTCTGTGTCTTTCATTGAAGGAGTGCACAATCGTCTTTTTTTTGATTGATCATGATTCAATAGTTTTTCAATTAAGGTCTCTGATATGACCTCATAGGTAATTGGTCTCACCCAATAAAAGAAATCACTCTTGAATAATCTATTTAATGCTTAAAGGTGTTCATTATGAGTCAATTCTGGTGATAGAGGTATCATTCCTTGGAATTTCACCTTTTCAATGTCAGGTCCTGATGTGGGAAACACCTTTTTCTAGATGTTTACCAAGGTGAAAGCGTGATTTTTTCTCTAGAGAAGAAGGATTAAGTAAGACCCCTTTAATTATTTCAATTGGAAAATAATCATTTTCTTGAGTTTTATTGGCTTAATCATGGTATGCTTAGGGTCATCGTGAAGGTGTATTGGGAATTTTGTAACATCAACATGACAGATTGAATAAGACGTGACATCGCTTGTAGGTCGGGTGATTTTGTTGTATTTTCAGAAGTTCTCTATGTGATGAGAAGTGTTTGACTACTTCTCAGTCTAGACATAAATCTTATGTCAATTTTTACAGATGGCCTCTAGATTTCATGGTCGGGGATCATGTTTTTCTAATGGGTATCACCTAGGATAGTTCATAGACTAATATGAATGTGTGGGAAGTTTCCACCTCATTATATAGGTTTCATTGAAATTCTATAGATATTCAGGCCGATTTCCTCTTGGTTGATATTACATTATAGGTTTCGTACCATGAACAATGTATTCTACATTTCATAACGTCATTTGTATCAATTCGACCAATCTCATAATTTTAACCCTGATGAAGTAGATCATTATTCAAATGCTTCATTTGAGTAGTATCCTATATGAATCATTGACACGAGTATGAACACTCTATGAGGCCAGTCTATTCCTCAAGTATGAGTTCTATGGAAGCACGATCATGTACAAGATGAGATTGGGATAAGGAGGCCTACGTACATTCATAGTGTCTAGAGTTGTTCTCAAACAATGGTTCTATGCCAATGGAAGATGAACTCAGGGATGATTTCCTTTATGAGGGAAGAATATAACAACTTGGATTTTGAATTAGGAAAGACACCTCTAAATTTTAGTCAAATTCACATTTTTAGACCTACACTGGATGCCTAATGAGTTAGAAAAGGTTTCTGTGGTACCTAGGGCTTGTTCAAAGCCTAAATCCCAACATTTTTGGAGAATTTGGCATGTCATACGGTTAGCGTAAACATGGGGTAATGGTGCATGGTTTGATATAACTTTGTGTATGGTCTATATTTTTAGTCAGAGCCATATGGAATGGTTGGCACACACTTTCTCAAACTGTGTGGCCTAACCATGCTAGTTCCCCTCTTCTTTAGGTTCTCATGCATGGTTGGGGCACGGTTTGGGAAACCTTGTGGAAAAATAATGTATATGACCATTTCTAGGTTAAATGGTCATTTTCTCTCAGTGACCTAAATGACATAAACTATATTCCCAATTCCAAAATCCTATAAATATAACCCCACTCCCTCTCATTTTAGATCTCTTTTAAGTCCAATTCTAGGGATTGAAAAATATCCTTCATCTGAAATCCGATTGAACTTTAGTTTGTCACTTTGGATGCACAATGATCTGTAATAGATTCTTATTATGTTGTTTTTCATCTCTATTTATCTCAGCCTCGTTATAGAGGTGGGGTTTGTTATGCTCTTTTCAAATATCTACTCCAGTAGAATCCAAATTACAGTCAGATACTGGATGAAGAAAGTTTTACAAGTATGAGGTGGGTGTTATATAACCCATCCCTCAAGTTCGTTTATTTTGTGATTTTCATGCGGGGACCAATGATTTAATTTGGTTCCATTTAGTGAATATATATTTCATGATTGTACACATTAGAAAAGTATGTTTATACTCCTTCAAAATATATAATTAATTGTGTGTGGTGACATCCACGATGACCAATACCCTCTATAGAGTGATATGACATAATTTAATTTTAGTGTTTTGACACTTTAGGGCCACCGTTAGGGTGTACTTAGCTTCACCACAATAATGGTAATCCATCATATGCTAAATGACTAATGAATGATAATGTCTATCCATGATTTCCAATTGACCCACCTAAGGAAAGTTCTTAAAATAATTTATTAAATGAAAATTTGTTATTATAGTATGTATGTTGGTTAAATATGAATTGACTTGTTAAATTGAAATGAATGCTCGATTTCACTTCTGTTGTATACCTTTTCATGTAAATAGATGGCATCATAGTGACCCATATTAATTTAACGCAGATTATATTATTAAAATTAGATGGTTTCATATCATAGAACCCTTTCCACTTATGGTGGAAGGTAGAGGATGAGCCAATGGAAGTGAATATGACATATATATATATGGTTTAATTAAATGGTTTCATGATACATGGAATTGTAAAAAAAATTAAAGAAATGGCTTAGACCAATTGAAAATGATAAAAGAATAGTTATAATATAGCCTTATTACATTAAATGAATTAAATTAAAGGCACACCATTATATATAGACCTTGACATATTTATAAGAAGAGTCAAACATGAGTTAGCTTTCTAATTCCCAATGCAATGCATTGGTACTAAATGATGCCACTCCAATTAAATAATTATTTCTTCTAAAGGTGTGACCCACCTTGTAACTTCATTCTTATCAATTTTTGGATTCCAGGGATGACACTATAGGACCCATTTCTAACTATTATTGGATTCATTTGATACACTCCTTGGATCCTGCATGATGTAAGGTTCCCTGGACACATCCTAGGTCATGGCCACTGCTTAGACTTGTCTTCCATTGGATGTAATCTATGGATTTATTTAGATTATTAATGTTGTTTAATTCCATGGATGATGATTATACTATTACATTCTTACCCTGTATCTAGACTCAATTACTACTGAGTTAGGGTCCCCTGAGGTCTAGGATTCCTTGGTGATTAATTTGGAACCACGTCCTATTTATTTATCAGTCATTGTTTCCTTGGTACACCATGGAACCTTCACTATTTAAACTATCTCGAGGTGATTTCAATAATGGTTATTCCTCACATGAACTATTAATGTAATTTGAAAATCAATTAACTAATGAACTGGAGATATGATCAGACATTAGTTGAAGGGTTAAGTAGGTGTTTCTCATTTAGATACATTGTTCTACATTACTTATATATTCATTCATTCACACTATTAAAATTCCATTATCTGAGCTGAATGATATAGACACCATTGGTTGTGGACCACTAAGATTTATCTCACACCCTCTTTAAACATGATTCGGTATATAAGGAAGATTACATGTATGCATGTGTTGATAAATGGAGAAGTAATAATTCAGACATTTGATTTCTTTTTGTGATAGGATGGATCTATAAGCATATGATCAAGCTATATCTTGGGATTCTTGGTATAATATATATATATATTTATTTATAAATTGGGGATTTCTGGTATTTCTACTACTTTTAATCCATGTTTTTTCACTTACTAGATACATGAATTATCATCATCTATTATGTAGGATTATCAATTGATCATTATTATTACTTTTGTTTTCTTCTGATGTTCCATCTATTTATATATTGTTTCCTCTATTTTATATCTATTTGTATCATATGTGTTATCCCTTGTGATAGACTCTGGTAATGGGGGTATTGCCTTCCCACGGACACACCCTATTACCTCATTGATAGTCGGATGCCTCTAGCCTTTGGGGAGATGTGCTTGAGGCCGTGTGTCTCATTGAGATCAAGGCACCTAGAAAGTGGAATCTAGGTCTAGGAAATCACATAAATAGTAACTAAATAGTAATAGAATCAAGAAATAATATAACTATAACTATCACAGGAACCACATTTGATAAAAACTATTATTTATAAAAAAAAGGACCCTACCTCTTCTTAGGATGGGATCATCAAATATGTGATGGGCTGAATACTTCTATTAATGTGTGGTTACAGAATTGTTCCCTATAATAAGTGAAAATTTACATTAACTAACTAATAAATACTTATTAACTAGGGACTTAAATAACATAGTCTAATTCAAAAAATTATTCATAGATTCACATGGTGGATTCCTATAATAATTCTTCATATTTCCAAATGTGTCACACTAATATCAATCCCACGACTATTCTAGGAAAATTCATATCAAGTGGTAAATTTATACACATTCTATACATATAGATTGTATATTTATCTTTCCCATGGAATAAAACATTTCTGTAACAAGTACATAAGAATATGTATTTCTATAAGAATAATTATCTCACCTCCTCTTCATACAATAACCGAAACCACCTCCATCAATATATTAGGTGAATATATTTCATCCTAAATCATTTTCTAGAACATTCATCAATTCTACCACAACCTAATTCACATTATCAATATATAAATCAATATATATCATAAAAATATATTATTATATGTGAATTAACAATCCAATCAAACACCTATGATCCATCATTGAGTCACCAAAAGCTACTATCAATGAAAAATGGCCCAATGTATAAAAATGAGAAACATATTCTTTAACCGTCACATCCTCCGGTTTTTTATTAAAAAAGAATGGTTTATTTAGATACATGGAATGTATTAATATATAAATCATTGGTTAAACAACCTCTAAAACCATTCCAGAGTAATACCTTCTTGTAGCTTGTTCTATAAACCAAGTCCCACCTCTCACATTGGAGACCATAATTTATATATGTATCTAATGTCACATAATTATTCTAAAAAGTATCCAAGAACTTAAATATAAGTTAATTTCACTTCAAAAAATTTACCCTACATTGTGACTCAAATACCCCTAGTAGATTAAAGGTTTCTTCAATTAAATTTCCAAATATCTGTCCACCCAATGTTGTTGTGATAGAATTTCCCCACAATTAGGTTGATAAGAATGTACCATATTCCATATGAATTAGTGATAATGTGTTTTATCATTAGGAAAAACATTTTTGATGAATTATTTATTCATATTTATAGATGTTTAATTAGAGTTATTATTCATTAATTTCCAATAAATAACTCTTAGAAAAAACATAGTATAACCATTAATTACCATTAAATATCATTAAATGATTTTCCAATGATTAACCAGTAAATTCATCTCTAATACTCATAATAACACTTTATTATGACACCCCCAAGAGTGTCCACAACCATAATAAGTTACCCTTTCCAATAGAAAATTATATTCAAAATAATAAACAAATTTCTCCAAAAAAACTCAAAACCATAAAATAAAATCTATAGTCATCAATAGCCTATTTTGAAATATGTTTCATAGTAAAATAAAAAAAAATTAAAGACCAAGAAAAAATGATTCATATTAATTATATGAATTCTTACATGATGTAAGAATACCACTATTATCGTTGAACATGGACTACAAACCAAACTACACCATAGAGAACATACAGGGGTTCACAATTTTCCTCATCTATCCATATAAACTGCCAAGATATAGTTTTTATAAAATATTTTAGATAAACTTTTTTAACAACATCATAAGATAATATAAAATTTGCAGATGATTTCTATCAAATAAAAAACTCTCTTCCTGATAGAATGTTATATAATTTTTTAATGAGTTATCTTTTTATCAAATATTACCAATCTATAAATAATAATTTAATAATATTAAATACTCCTAAAATATCAAGAAACATGATAGTACATTACATAACATTTAAAACATGACACACTGCCAATAAAACCAATAGTGTTCACAAATAGTGTTCAATCAAAATAATGTATGATATAGACATATAATGAAGAAACTAATAATAATGAATCCAAAATACTCCCCCCATGCCACTAAATAAATCGAATATCTTCCCAATTCTCTACAAACACATTATTTATTATAGAACTATCATAGTTTCTAATGTAATTCACTAGTGGAGAAAGATTTTTTCATTTACCTAAATCAAGCATCACACAATCTACACCTCCAAAAAGGTATGCATGAAGGGGTGATTAAAATACCTATTATGATGGCCCTAAAACATGTGATTGAACTCATTAATGTGAATGTAATGTAAAATTTGATTGATTTATGTCAACAATTCCACATTAACATGATATTTTATAAAACCAAAATAACTAATTTCATTAATTTCAAAATTACCAAGATACTAACAAAGTCAAAACAAATTTATTCATAGTTCCCATCATTTCTCACATTAATTAACTATGCATGATTTCTGTTATCTAAGACATAAATCATCCCTTAGAACATTTGTAATCATCAATTGGTGCTACATACTCATGAGTGGACTGACTACCTAACCCTCCTTAATTGAAAAATAAGTCGTCCAAACTGAAGTGAGCTTTTCCACAATAAACATCCAAACCAATGAGTCAC
The DNA here is from genome assembly GCA_963277665.1 of Viscum album. Classification (NCBI taxonomy): domain Eukaryota; kingdom Viridiplantae; phylum Streptophyta; class Magnoliopsida; order Santalales; family Viscaceae; genus Viscum; species Viscum album. The sequence goes on along the minus strand of OY728167.1, from coordinate 435,594,318 downwards.
CCACATTAATGGGAATATTTAAAATTTAAAATTCAATAACATCACCATTATAAGTCAAACATTAATAAAATTCCCTAATTTTTACTAAAAATCACACTTTCACTCAAAAACTCACTTGGTTTATTTTAAAATAATACACTAATATAAAAATAATTTACCATAATTTTTCTACAATAATAATTACATAGTTATATATATATTAAACAATTTAATTAAAACTAAAATTTTAAACCCATACGATTTGGCATAGGAAAGTGTGTAAAATAATCTACTAACCTGAACAAAGTGAAAAATAAAAATCATGAATCCTTATAAATGATGAACAATATTTTTAATATGTTCTAATTCATATAACCCAAATCCACATATTATTGGAGTCTAAATGTATGATTTCACTAAAACCCTCTCCAATTACAATTTTGAAAAATAAAACAACATAAATTCACCAACATAAATTAGTCATAAAAGAAGATAAAATCAATTCAGTAAAATAAAATTCAAATATATAGTGGAATATGATATCTAAGGGAGATAGTGAACATAATTTGTTATAACATCCCCTTAAACTGGTAACCTCTATAAAAAGATTATAATTTTCAAAAACCCCCCAATACAAATCTAAAAAAAATATTATGTTTGTTTTTATATGAATAAATGGTCTTGATGGATAGTATTTTAAATGTTATATTGGATCCAACAATTTTTATTATCTCCTCCACCTCATGATGCACTATCCAAATTCATTTTCTAAAATTATGTTCATTTCACCGGCAATTACTCCCTTAATTTTATATTTTCATTCTAAAAATCCATATATCAACCTTGAAGATCCCATTAATTGATATACATCATATTAAAACTATTTATAACGATAATCGGTTCCCATAGGAATTAAAAACACTGAAATTAGAGTCATTAAACTTTTATCTTATTTGAAACCAGACAAACAACAACATAAAATAATTAAATTCAAAAAATATGAATAAATGTTTTATAACATTTAAATGAACACATGATTGAAATATTTCTCGGATAAAATGTAATTAATAGTCAAAACATATATAATCAACTCATTATAATGATATTTTAAATGAAATTACATGATTGATATACACTTCCTACAACCGAATAGTCTACCTCAGCTCTGGAAAAAGAACCCTTGGAACAACCTTTAACATTATTCTATGACTTTAAAAATGATATATAATGTTATTCTTACAAATATATAATATACGATCAAACACCAATCACTCTAGTGTAAAATAAAATAGTATCAAAATTATTCAATTAATGAAAAATGCATACAACCATATGGCTTATCATTTAATACACTATAAATAGTCAAGATAATAATTTAATTTTGGAAACTATACCCCGTATTGCATCCACCATTATCCAATCTCTAACATCTATAATTTTCAAGAAATACACCATAACCATGAAACATCATCCAAATATATAATGATTTAATATATACAAAAACAATTACTATTTTTCACGACAATAATGTTAAGAAAAACATCATATAAACATCATATAACTATTACAAAAACTATTTAGTTGTATGAATAGAATAACATCAATACCTATGTTGTGAAAAATATCAGTCAAGGAATAACAAATTGGTGTATAATGTATCATCCTTAAGGAATATAAAATACACAATTTCACTTCAATATTTCAACATAATATCAATATCACTCTTCATAATAATGGTATGAATACAAAACAAATTATTCAACATCTTAAGTTATATCGACTCGAAGAATAAATCCATGATTCATTACATATCAATAAAAATAAAACATCACCTTTGAATCAAAAATTCTCAAATAATATATATAAGTTACTTTTAATTATTTTCCAAATTTATTTTATTTTATTGTTTTTTCCTTAATAAAAAATGAACATGTAAAACCTATATTAAAAATTAAATTTTCCAACATTATTTCACATAAACCAATCAAAAATATAATACAAAATAACCCCATTATTTAATAGAATTTATCATACCTTTACTCTATGATTATAAAATTTTATATCATGATAATAATATATAATGGAATTATATATGTGAGGTAATAACTTCTTGAATATATTACAATCAATATATAAAACCTCATTTCATTATTTTTATCAAAAGAAACCTATCGTATATATTGTAATAGATCAGACCTTATCAGCCTATTAAGATGTGATTTTTTAGAGTTGGAGGTTTCGGGCAGAGGTTTGTGTAGAGATAAGTGGAGTTGAGATGAAATTTTATCTTGGAGGAAAGGCTTCATGTATATATTCATTTTATTCCAAGAGGGTACATTTGGAAGGATTAGTTATCTCATGGATGACATGGTTGTGGTGAGAGGACCCAAGGTTGGATTTCATTGGCTCTACAATATCATGGACCTATAAAATATTAACCTTTGACTATATTATTCCCATAGTTGAGGGGTGATTAAGATAATGTGTAGGGTATAAGGTTGGTTTTAGTTCTCAAGATTGAGACTTGGAGCTCAATAGATTAGGTTTCATGTCTCTACCTTTTAAAGGGTAGTTTTGATGTGGGGTTGGTGTTGTTCCAGGGTAATTTCATGATTTTATAGGATCTGAGAGGTGTCTACGTCATGATATATTGGGAGAAGTTAGATCGAGGACTATTGATGCATATTTTATTAGTCCATGAGATGGTTTCATGGGAAAACCAAGGATTTTTTGTGTGGTTAAGAAGGATGCACCATGATATTTTCTTTCATAACCTGAGTATAAATTTAGTGGCTTCCTCAAATTTCATTCATTTAAATATATTCTCCTTTACTCTTATGGGACTCCAAGTAAATTTTATGAGGAATTTATTCCCATATCTTATGTATTTTATCCATAGATTTGGGAGATCGAGTGTAGTTGATACGAGTTGAGTCCTTCCTCCTTTATTCATTTTTTCTCACTATTAATCTTCGAGATAAGGTTGTGGTTGTAGGAAGTGTTTGGATTGTGTTAGGATACAGTTAGTGGGCTGTGATAAATTATATTCTATAGGTTTCTAATGGTTTTGTAGTGAGATCTCAAAATTTTGATCATCTATTCCATGCCTTGTCTTTGCGCAATAGATTTTGAAGCTCTAGTTGAGGTAGTAGATTTGATAACTATCCTTTATTCTGTATAAGTTAGGGGATTAACATTATTTATAATTCTCCAGGTGAGTATTTTTTATTGACCTAATAAATATAATGAAAAGGAGTAAATTAAATTGAGTGGGTTTTTGTGGGAGACGTCTTGATTGGTTGATGTAGGAATATTTTGTATTTTCCTAGTGGAACGAAATATAGTAAGTAATAATGAACCTGAAATGGGGATTCCGAAGAGTGAATAACATAATGTCTAAAAAATTTATATTTTTTCTTGAAATGAATAGTAAATGGCTAGGATTAACATGGGAGATAACTTGAGTGGTTTTTCATTAAATAAATATTTAAACATCTTAAATAACATAAATTGGATGGTAATTAGTTAATATAGAAGTATAATAATGGTATGATAAATTAGGAATTTCATATATATGGTGTGACTATTTTCCGGTGATGTGGGGATGGTTGTATTGTTATAGATGGTAGCGATGACATCATTGAGATGTGGAAGTTTGGTTACAGTTATGATATGTGGTAGTGTTAGTTTCGATGAAATACTTTATTTTGGGGTTATTTTCGAAATATATATATATACATGTGGTATTTTTGTTTTTGTATCTATATATACCCTCCTTGAGTCAGATACCATTAATGATTCACAACATGCATTGGGTGTATAGTGGTTTTCCCTAACTTCTTAATTTGTGAGGGAACAAATGATATGATTCTCTCTTTCTTCCACACTCCCCCTCTAAGGTGTATCTTGGGATTTGACGGCTTAATGTTGTTATGATTATACTAACATAGTATTTTATTTATGGTAATACCCATTAGGGTTTGTATGAAATGGTATTGGTACACTGGTAGACCATATAGTGTATTAGGAGGAGGTTGTGGGATATGTGCACTTGTAGACCCTATGGGTTCTTGGATTTGATGCTATTATATGGTAGGTATAACAACCCAAGTTTGACATAAATGTACATTACAATAATTTATTGGAATACTTAATACATTACACAAATAGATGCCCAAAGACTGTATTAGATTAGTGTCTTTAGAAGTGTGAAACAGAACATATAGTCTAGTGAATGATCTTAAATGTTACCCAAAATGATCTTCCCCATTAGTAATCCTACCTAAATCATTTATTTAAAACATGGGGAGAATAAAACATATGAAAAGGCTGAGCTCATATTCTCAGTAAAGCTAAATAAAGAAAATATCAAAACAAACCTGAACATAATATTATAAAAAAAAGGAACATAACTTTTGAAAATCATACGAAATATAACATATATCAAAATATTGAGTCTTGAAATAAATCATGGCAGGTCATAAGGAATAAATCATAAAGGATCATGATCCATGAGAAAATATTATGGGCATAAAACATATTATTTTCGAAAATACATAATCATAGAAAATCATTTCTATATTAGTAATGGCTCATTTACATATCCATCAAAGTGGAATATTTCTTTAATGAAATGAGTTCACTCCTCATTCCATCAATGTATTACTAAACTATGTTTACTTAATATTCCATCATTTTATTACTGATCCAATATCATTTCCTATTACATCCCGTTGTTAATAAACTCATATCATTTCCTGTTACAGTCTTGGCTATCTCAAAAAATATAAATCATTACCCAATTAATTAAAGGGGGATATAGGTCCCTCCCATCACATAATGAAAAACATACTTACATGTTTCACAAGAACATAAATTATATCATAAAACATTTAATGAAATTGGTTACATAAACATCATTCATTAATAACATATCCCAAGGAAAAGAAATGGGTCTTATAAATATCTTTCCCTTGTAACATAATCCATGAAATAGATATGGATTTCATAAATATCATTTCATCATAAAAATAATCAAACCATATGAATAATAGGGGTATTATACATGAAATATAACTTTATTAAAGAATTTTATATTAGATTGAAAATAATTTTGATAGAACACTTGAAATTAATTCATGAGGAAAATATACCTTCTTCATTAAAAACATTTTTATTCCATAAAATATCATTCGATTTTAAAAGAAAATATTTTCGTAAAAAATATATATATAATATTATATTTTATAATTCATTGAAAAATGAATTATGAAATTATAAAAATCCTTTCGTGTTGTATGAGATAAAAAAACAAACTTCTCATACTTCTACCAGAAAAGTCAAAAAAGTACCTTATTTGGAAAATTAATGAAGGATTACTTTCAAACCATGTATTAAAAAGTAATAAATGGGTTAAAATGAATTCAAACATCTATAAGAGAATATAAAAATATTTTATGAAATAATTTTTAGAAAACATATACATGGATGATAAATAAACACTAATAGGTACTTACATATAAACAATCTCGTATAATAATGAGATTGGGAAATCATCTCTTAAATTAGGTGTTGGTTCCTTCATACGAGTTTGAACCTCATGTATAAGGGGTTAAATAAATTATTTAATTTAATCTCAAATCATAAAAAAAAATTATATGTCATAAGTGATCATATTACTACCCACTTATAAATAACATTATTACTCATGTTTTGGGTAGTAACTACTTTTTTTATTACACTTATTTTTTCGGATAAGTCCATGTTCCTCATATTAGGATATAATTATATCATTTAATTAATGATACTAATATAATATATATCATATTTATTAAATCTATATATTTATATAATCATTATTTAATTAATATCAACTATGATGAATCTCATCACATCATGGAGATGGTACGTTGAACGTCCGCGCGAGCGACAATATCATTTCCATAATTGTGGATTTCAATAGGATTTGATGGTTTATATATTGTTAAAAAATATATACCATGTTATAATAATCAAATATATCAATTATTTCCATTATTATACCCATAAAAAAATTTGATGAATAAAAGATTACCCCACGTTTTGGACATGGTAGGTCGTACATACACACACGTGGTGATTTCATTTTTTATTAAATGGAAAGAATGTGAAATATGGTTGTTCAATATTCATAATAACATCTCATAATATATTTTATAGTCTATTTATGAAATTATAAGTGGAAATGTATTAATAGTTTGTATAAGAAGTAATAAGCTTCAATGAATCGGAAGAGGAGATTACCTCTTCTTAGATGAGCTCCCTCTAGATCTCCTCTTAAGGGCACTATAATTGGTATTTTGAGAAAAACAGCTCCTGTATAATGTGACAAGGAAATTTTATAAGTTAAATGGGTTGAGTAAAATCAATATTGAATGCTCAGTCTGTAGTGATTAAGTGAGGGAGGGGGTTACCTTTAATAGTTGAGGTGAGGGGCACTTTTGGAATCTCTATAAAGAAATGTTATAATAAAATAAATCCCCATCCAAAATTATCCAAAATGTAAATTTTTTTGATATTATATGATATAATTTTTTAATTAATAAACCAATAAATTTTAGACAAGTTTTTATATCAGTTTAAACCTTATCATTTTAATTAACCCTTAGTTATTCTATTTTAATTTTAACTAAGGTAACAGATTATTCAATATTAAAATAATGTAAATTTTACTTATTTGATGCCAATTATACCTTAAATGAATAATTGAGAAAATTTTATACCACAAAATAATTAATATATATTTTTAAAATATTATTATTATTTTAAAATAATTTAATAAAATATTATATTGATAAACAATAAAAAGTATCCATTTTGACACTATTCAATTCCATGATTTCTAAAAATATTAAGATAATATGATAACATAGAAAAAATAATTTATTATATTCTAAAAAGTTCAAGTTATTCTATTAAATTATTTAGTTATAGTAATTATACAAATTTTATTTTATTTTAATATTTTTAATAACAATTATTTGATATTTAAATTAATAAATTAATTACTACGTCAGTTTTTTGTAATTGTTTAATATACTTATTTTAAAATAAAAATTAAAAATAAAATATGATTACGAAGATAAAACCTCTATATATAAAAATAATACTCCTGGTCTAGTATATATTCCCTAATATCGTACATTAATAATGTTATATTTATTAAAGCATGAATATGAAAACATTAAGATTAATTTAGAAAAAATATTATAAATTTCATAAACATTTCCATGATTCTCCACATGATCAATAACTAGAAACTTGGATGATTATTATCGATATATTCTTGACCAATAATATTTTCTTAGGTGTTTGGGTCCATAAATGGTTATTATGATTCTAATTAAAATTATTTTCACTGATTTTTCACCAATTTAATAATTCATGCATCATCATTATATAAGACATTAAGGTATTTATTTTTCTCCAAAATTTTACAATTTAATTACCTTGATAAATATAAATATTGTATATTTCAAATGTAGATTTATAGTTATACTTATTTATCGTATAATATTATATTAAAAATGATATAGTTATTAAAATTTGAGTAAGACATATTTATATTTTCTATAAAAAATATATTGAATGTCCCAATCTCATCCAAGTCACTTACAATGGATTCCATTTCGGCCCAATGATTTTTTAGGTCGAATTAAATGCATCCAATGATATTAGGACAAGTTTTAGGTGAATTATATAATATTATTTTTACCTTTAATTGCGTGATTTACATTTTTACAGTATTTCTAAAAAATTACTAAAGTAACTATCCATAATACCCAAAAATAAAAGAAATATATTTACATAATTGGGAAAAACTAATTAAAAATATGGAATAAATTTTTTAGAATTCAAATAAAATAAGTTTTTGTAATTAATAAATAATTAATCTCATTGTCTGAATGAGAAAATTGGTTTTAAATGTTAAAACACTGGAAAAGGTTGAATTGTTTTTAGATAAAAATTAAATGTGAAATTAAGGCCAATGTAATAAACTATGTTAAATGATAAAAATATATTATATTTATATTTTAAAACCCTTAACAAATATTACATAACCATATAAATTATTTTGAAGAAAAAAATTTTTTTGAATTAAAATTTAGTATATTTTAGTATTCATCAAAACTTGAAACATATCAGAAAAATACCAAATAATAATCCAAAGTAAATTTTTATATTGATATTATAAAGAAGAAGTTTTTTTTAAATTAAAATTTCAAAATTATCTAAATAATATATTTAAAATGGTTTCTCCACCAAAAGGTAGAAAACCATCATTTTTTATCAATACTTTTTCTATAAGAAAAATTTAATTTGTTCTTATATGATGTCTAGAAATAATATAAGATGAATTCCAAACAATATATAGAATATATTACATATATATTTCAATAATTAAATCCATCAGTAGAGATTTTATTTTTTTATTAACACACTTATTTTCATTTATATAGTTATTCAAAAACTTATTTCCTTTTATTTAAGAAGGGTTTTATTTTCATTTATAATTAATTTCTCATTAAATAAACAAATATATATAAATTTCTAAAGAATATTTTCATAATTCTTTTTTTATTATTCATAACCACCATTATAATGGCTAGGTTATAAGGTAACAAAACAATATTTTTTTGTTCACTTAATCTTGGTCTTGCATGAAATGAATTCTATCAAAAGAACTTGAAATTATGTGAAACACAATACAATCGTAGTGTTGTGTTTACCGCAAGATAATCCAGTGATGTGTGTAGTGCAATCTTATCTTTCTGTAGCGTACAAGACATGATATCAAAAAAATTAAAGAAAATATATCTAATATAAATATTGGGGTATTACATTCTACCCTCCTTAAAATGTATATCGCCCTCAAAATTTATCAGGTTTATCAAAGGTTTAATACTTGGATGAATCTTTCCTAGAAACCCATATTGTAAATATAAAGGCTGAAACATTATTTTGAAAAATAATACTTGGAAAAAAGGTTATATAGATTTTATCATAAATAGGTCTCTATGTATGAGAATCTAGGTGAAGATTTTGGCATGGAGTAAAAGCGTAAATAATAATAGAGATTGATAAAAATCACTGATCACAATAATGTTATTAATCTAGAGAAATTTACCAATAAAAAAATAGAAACTAAAGAAGTGTGAAATAGGTAAATGATATTATCCATAATGATGATAGTAAGACACCATTTTACAACATGATCCCTTTTCGTAATGTTGAATAATTTTCATAAGAAGATATACTTACTTTATTTTAGTAAAATCTCCCCATTGTTCTTGCCATGAACAATTTCCATTACATCATGTATTCAAAAAAATGATGTTTAACTTTACATTCTTGATGTGTTAGCAAATAATGTGATCCATAAATATATGGTTTGTTCATTCCATATACCTTTATGATAAAAAACAATGTTATAAAATGTTATAAAATATGCATAAGTCCACCTATTGTGAGATAATACTTTATTCTAAAAAATATAATCAAATCCTTAACGTACACTTTCCATAAATTTATAACCTTAAAATCTTTCTGAAAGATAAAAATAAAAATTATTATAAAGAGGATCACAAATTCAACTTAACATTTAACCCCCATATATCATATGGCATCACATGTTGGTCACATTTCAAACATGTGATTAACTTCATCATTTATTCTCTTGAGTCATGGTAACAACCTGAATTACCATATACCCTTATTGAAATCATGCATGATTCCCTATTAAAATTATTATTGGATATATTCTTTAAGTCCAAAAAAATGTATACATCATCTGTGATAGCATATCCCTCCTAAAATCAAATCCATAATCAATTCTGTAACACCCCAAGATTTCAAAGTGCGTTATTTCTTCAAAATAATTCAATAACTTGCACTACACGCAACACCAAGATTAAGCGCACCACAACATACCAAACTTGTTGTTCTAAAGAGTTTATGAATAGTATTAACTGTATTTGGAACTTTAAATAATCCTTATAATTTTAGAATCCATATTATGAGTTTCTTAGACATAATGTAAGAACATATTCATTTTTCTGATAAAAGAAGTATTTTTCAAAAAATGCACTTTTACCGTCTTTTAATGGTGAACCCTTTTTAAATTCAATATTTGAAACTTTTATATGATAAATTTCATAAAATAAACTTATTATTTATAATCAGGTCATAATAATTTAGTTTCAATAAATTATTAGTGTTTTTCTGATAACATTCATATTTGGGTGAATAGTGAGAAATACTATATTTTAACTGAAAAACATTTATAATAAAAATAATTTATAATGTTAAATTATAAATTTTTTTGGTTTTTAAGTATAAATATATTATATTTTTACAATATAATCTAATTTTTGTCATTTTAAGTAAGTTCACTTTGATATTGGACATAACCAAGTGTTAATATTATGATAGATATTGTTTCTTAAAAATATGTCTTTTGGTTTTGACAACAAGAATTAATTTTAAATTAATAAATGCAACTTATAGGTCTTTAATTTTGTAAAATGGAATTAATTTTTTGTTTCAGAATATTAAAATTAGCTTATGGAAAAATTTTGGTACTTTTCAGATAACTTTTATATTTTGATGAATAGTGAAAATTACTATATTTTAATTAAAAACAACTTTTTTAATCGAAATAATTAATAGTGATAAATTATGAATTTGAGTTGTTTTAAAGTATATTTAGAATATTTTATTACCATTTAATAAAATTTGGTCATTGGACATAATTTCACAATTAAAATGGACATAAACAAGTGTCAATCTTTTGATAGTTATTATTTCTTAAAAACACGCCTTTTCTTTTGACAGCGAGAATTAATTTTAAATTAATTTATGCCATATCTATGTTTTTAATTTAGAAAAATTGATTCCATATTTTGAATTAGGATTCCCAAATTTCATAAATATATATTTCATATTTTTAGACATTTTGAATAATTACTTCGGTAAATATTTTATTTACCATGGTTAAAGGGTAAATCCGGTAAATAAGGATAAAAATATTATTATAGTAATATTAGTTTACCCTAAAAAGTGTCCTAACCCTATTGGTTGATAAATTTTAGACCATTGACATCTTTGGGTCTATTTTGGGACCCAATGGAGCCACTTGTAGGTGATAAGGACACTTTATATTAATTAAGTTAAAGTATATACAAAAATGAAATAAGCATATATCTTTTATAAAAACAATTTTTACATACGGTTATATATGTTATATTTTTTATTATAAATATTCATTATAAAAATAAAGTTATTTCCTATATAATGGTATTTTATTTATAATTTTTAGACATTGAATAAATAAATTTATTTATGACACTATAATGATGCAGTATTTTCCTTATTAATGAAAGAATCAAATAATTAGTATTATAAATGTTAAAATAAATAGAATTTGAAAGTTTTGATTTCATTAAAAAAATTATTGTTTAATATGATATGTTAGGATTTATTAAATTAATTTGGTTCAAATTAATAAATTTTTTATGACATTAAAAAAAATCAATTATTAAATATTGTCAAAATTGACATAGATGAGTTTATGTAACAAATATTATATTATTAATTGATATTCTATTCCTAAAAATCTATGGATTAGAATAAGCACTTATATAATGATAGGTGTATCATTAATTGACCATTTGGGGGTCTCTTGGATGTATATAGTATGATTATTAACTATATAATATAAAAATACAAAGGGACAAGGTAAATGTCAAACTAATTAACTAAGAGTTAAAACTAAATGATAAGGTTAATATAATGACCCCAACCTATCTAAAATATAGTTTTTGAAATTATTTCGACCCATACACACCATATACTTCGAATAATACACTTTTTAGCTGTTATAAACAGAATATGAATTTATTATAAATTAATATTTTATGTTTTTCCTAAAGATCCCCTCCTCCTCCTTATAAAAGGACACCACTTCTAACCAATTATTCATACCATGAAAGCCAGTTGTCTCAGCCAAAACCTCCCCAAATATCCTCCAAACATCCCTCACTTCATTCTTGAGGCCTTTGTTTGATCAGAAAGCTAGCCTACATGGCCCTTTTGATCAAATCAAAAGGAAGAACACGAAGAAGAGGTAATGATTTCACCACCCTCTATCATTTCCATTTCTTCTTCAACTTATTCTTTCTTTCTTATTTCCGTTCTAAAATAATAACTCCATTACCTTTTATATATTTTGATGTTATTATAAATATGGTACAACCATATTCAGTATTCTATCCATCTTTTGAATGACATATCACCATACGTGCGTACGTACGGCTTACCGTCTCTACGTCGTGGTGTAATTGTTATTCAAAGAATTATTATTTGGATGGGTATGATAATGATGTGTAATTGAATTAAATAAAAAATATAAAATTATAATGATTCTTTATATATGATATACTATACAATTATCTTATATTTTAATATCAGAAGAATGATATTTTTTCTCGTGCGTACGTACAGACTACTGTCTCCACGAACGCGATGAGATTCATTCCCCATCGTATCCATTCAAGTATAATTCTCATATGATGATTAAAAATAATTATTAAGGACTTGATAAAAAATTTTATATAAATAAGATACAACCTATCCATAAAAAACATGGCTTATGTAAAAAAACATATTGAGGAAAACATGTAATTTAACACCTAAAACAACGATAATACTAAGATATTATTAACAAAGAAATGTTAGAAGATCATATATGATATAATATTAATATATATGACTCTTTTATAATTTAATACAAATTATTTCACCATTATACAGGAGGTCAAACTACCCTCAGCCAAGGAAAAGTACAAGGTAAGGGTTAATTTTACAATCTCTTTATTATCTGAAGTTGTTTTTACGTAATTATCTACTGGGACATATTTAATATCCATGTCCATGTTTCATAAAAGAGTTTTCAAAAGGATAATTTTTAAGGAACATTTTACTAAAACGTCATTTTAAATATTTTAAATATTTATTCTTCTAAATCATTCTCATTAATGTCTATGTTTTAAAAATGGTTTCTTAGGATTTATTTATATAGACATGAATGTTTTTAAAATGTGAATTCCTTTCAACGGATTCAAAGTGATATGGGACGCTTTTATTCCAAAATGTTTTTAAATGTCTTCCTTTCTAAATTTTGTAACTTTTAAAAGTTTTCATGAAAAAGGGGTATTTCTCTCAAAGAGTTTTACAAATCATTTTCATCTATGTCAAAATCATTTAATGTATTTTAAACTGGTTTTGATGTTGATTTATCATGATACAAATCTTCCATATTGCACTGAAGGTTTTGTGAAATGTTTGACTATGGATTTTTTATTTTTATACCATTCATGGGTTATGGGTAATGTATTGAAATTTTTTATGCTAGTTTTAATACGAATGTTTATGTTATGTTTAAACCTGTTCATATGAGGAATGCATTGGACTTAGTAAGTGATGGGTGGAGCCCGCTATAGCTCCTCGATGCATCGATAGGTCTCATGAGACAAACTAGTGTCTTGTCCCAAGGCCTTGAAAAAATATTATTTATAGTCTTGGAACAAGACCTTGACTATGTGGTTATGATATTATGGAATTATGCATTCCATCATTATGAAAGTGGTTATTGATATTTCATGTGATTATTCGACAAGTAGAATATCCATGTGAATAAGTAAATGGCATTATTTCATTTTATCTTTGCCATATTAGGTTTAAGTTCAAATTTAAAAGCATTTAGTTTTAGTTATACATTGACTTAAATGTTTATGTTTATTTTTGGATGTTTTCTCTATATTGTTATCCTTAATATGCATCTAAGCTCACCCCTTTCAATGTTTTAATTTTTCCCAGGGTGTGAAGAAGTATTTTATGAATGACCTGAAAGGAATTTATGAGGGTATATGAAGAAAATATGTGTTGTAGTTTTTTTTTCACTTTATGATGTAATTTAAGACTTATGAATATATCTAGTGTTTCCAAGGATACTAAACTAATCGTTCTTTTGAGACTTGACCTTGTGTGATCATGCCAATATTATGTAATAATGCACCGACTCTGGGTAACTGGGGTCGGGGCATTACAAGTTCCCAATATATTCGTATCATCATAATAATTATTCATATCCAACATATATTTATACAAACAATAGTATCTTCATATAAGGGACATATTAAGAGTTTCCTTTCTCTTAATCATGTGTTCTATAAATAAATCAAATTACCCTTAAATAACATTCTTATGTATTTAAAACTATTCATAATATCCTTTCATATCCTTATTGAAAAAATTATTTGGAAGACACTTATATATTTCATTATTCTTATAATTTAATCTTTGAATTTGAAAACATATACCCCTCAATCATCTAACATTATTCTTAAAACATTATTCAGGATCCATCATCTTAGACTTTCCAAAAATATTAATAATGTCTTATGGTTCCTCAACCCAAATATTACCAAGCTTATTAGGTTTAAGGTATTAAATAATTCTTGAACATCCCATACCACTCATATTTCATTTATAATCTATTTATCAATAATAGTATAACCAATACTCATACTACCTTCATGATTCTATTTATGATATTTCCACTTAAGAATTAGATTTTCATAATTCCAATATATTATACATCTAAAGCATTCAATATTAATCATCTTCCAACTAGTTCTTGATATTGACTAAAACCATATTGAAAATTATTAGAAACAATTAACATATATGAAAATCACATAACCAAGGGAAATTAATTATAATATTTCAATCTATGAAACTTTAGGTTTAATCCTATGTTATTAATGATTGTAAAAAAATTATATGATGGCAAACTATAGTTAGAATTATCATTAGCAGTATCCCTAGACATAACCTTAGAAATATCTCTGAATATTTCACTAAACCTAGTTTCCAAAAATTATACTAAAACTTTTATCTGATACCAACTCTAATGAACCATGATTAAAATAAATGGACATTACATTACATTTTTGGAACACATAATACATTACACAAACTGACCCACATAGACTGTGTTAGTTTAGTGTCTTTTGAAACTATGAATAGAAACATATAGTCTAGTGAAAGATCTTTATTGCTTCCTACAAAGGCCTTTTACTTTTCTACTCTTATGTAAAACATTTTCTTATAACCCAGGGAAAAGAAGAAAAATTAATGTGACCTTGTATTTTTAATAAGGGTAAACAAGAAAAATATCAAACAAAACATGAACATAAGAATTTAAAAACATTGACATAACTTTTGAAAATAATACCACATATAACATATATAAAAATATTGAGTCATGAAATAAATCTTTTATGTTCATAAGGCATAAATAATAAAGGAACTGGAGCCATGAGAGAATCTCATTGACATAAAACATAGAATTGTGGTAAACACATAACCATATAAAATCATTTCAAAATTCTCCATGGATCATTTCCATGACCATCATAGTCGAATAATTACTTTACTGAACAAAAGTCAAATCTCATGATACTGATGTATTACTCAATCGGGATTACATATCATTACAACCCTATATTAATGGACTGAGGTCATATCCTATTCTAGCCCTATAATACATAATTGAGATCATTTCACATTACAGTCATGTCTATCCCATGAGATATAAACATTTACCAAATGAATAGAAGGGAGATATAAGTCCCACCCATCAAAAAATGAACACCATACATATGTGTTCCATAGGAACATAAGTCATATCATAACCCATTTAATGAAATGGGTTTCATAAACATCATTCAATCATTACATAACACATGGAAAAGAAATTAGTCTCAAAAATATCATTCCATTATAACATAATTTATAAAATGATATAGATTTTATAAATTTTATTTCTTCAAAATCATAATCAAACCATTGTAAAAATAAGTATAGTATACATGACATGTATCCTTTTTAAATAATTGTTTCATAGATGGAAAATAATTTTCATTGAACACTTGAAATTAATTATAGATGAAAATATCCTTTCTTATTGGAAAACATTTTCTTTTCTCAAAATAACATGATATTTTAAAAAAAATATTCATGAAAAATAACCTTGAAATATTTAATGGGACGCTTCATGTAAATATGTTTTCATTAAAGTGTAAAAATCTCTTCATTCTATATAATATAAAAAACATTATTCTCATTATTTTGTTAGAAAAGTCAAAAAAGTACCTCATTTTGTAAAATGAAAGAAATAATCCTTTCAAACCATGAAGTAAATATTAAAAATGGTAAAAAAATGAATTTAAACATCCATGGTATAATATTAAAAGAAATTATGAAAAAAAATAACAAAAATAGACATGGATAATAAATAAAACCCTATAAATACTTATGTATAAAAAATCTCATATAATAAAGAAGTTGTAAAATTATCGATTATCACAGGGTTGAATTATTTCATATATGTTTGAACCTCCAGTATAAGGGTATAAATTATTTTATTAACTTATTCCATAATCATAATAATTTATATTATATCACAAGTGATCATATTATTTCCCCTTTTTTAATAACATTATTGCTTGTCTTTTGGGTATTAATATCTTTATAATGTTACATATGTTTTTTTCGGATAAGTTCATGTTCATATTCATAGATTATAGCTATATAATTTCCATAGCTATATAAAAATAATATATATTATCTTTATTCATTATATTCATTTATATAATCAATCATTAAAGAAGATCTTGTATAATTAATTACATCACATTGTGGAGATGGTAGGTTGTACGTACACACAAGCAACAATATCATTCCCATAATTATGAATGGTATGGAAGATGATGGTATATATGTTGTTTCATAATTAATATAGTTTTATAAAAATCATATATAACTGTTATTTCAATCATTATAACCACTGATGTAATGTAGTGATGAAAAACAAATGACACCAGAGCGTGGAGACAGTAAGCCATCCATACGCATGTATGGTGATTTATTTTTTCACGGGATGGATAAAAAGGGGAATATGGTTGTTATATATTCATAATAATATATCATAATATAATTGATACTGGATTTTTTATATTATAATGGAAAAAATCTATTAATATGAACTAGAGGAAGGAAAAAGTATGAAATATTCAGTTGAGGTGATTACCTCTTTTTGACGATCGACCTCTAGATCTCCTCTTAAAGGACCTATAGTTTCCCTTTTGAGAAGACCAAAACCTCTAGAATGGGACTAGGTATGTATATAATGGAAATTGGATAGGAATTATGATATTTAATTCTCAAGGTGAAGTGAATAAGTGAGGTAGGAGGTTCCTTTCTATAATTGATGTGTGAGGCACTTTGTGAATCTCCAAAATATATTATTTTATAAAAAAATCAAGCCCCGTAAAAAGTCCTTAAAATGTTATATTTTAAAATATTAAATGATATAAGTTTGTAATCTCATCAAAAAAATAAATTTGAGACATTTTTTAATGTCAATTTAGACCTTATCATTTTAATTAACCCTTAGTTATTCTTTTTTAATTTTAATTATGGTAACTAATTATTCAATATTATAATTGTGTAATTTTTACTTATTTGATGTCAATTAGACCATAAATGAATAACATAGAACAGTTTAGACCGTATAATAATAATTTTTATTTTTTATAACTGTATTATGAGATTTAAAGTATTTAATAAAACATTATATTGATAATCAATCAATAGTGTCAACTTGGAAACTATTCAATTCCATGCTTTTTCAAAATATTAAGATAAAAATTTAACTTCCACAAAAATTATTATATTAAGAGTTAAATGCAGTCTATAATTTTTTTTTTGATTTATAAATTATCCAAATTTATATTTATTTTAAAATTTTAAATTACATTTATTTGATATTTAGATTAATAAAATCATTACTACGTCATTTTTTTATAATTTTTTAATATAAATATTTTTAGTAATAAATAATATAAAATTATATGATAAAGATAAATCCTCTATTTTTCATAAGAATACTTATATTCAAATATATCTTCAATAAAATCCTACAATAAAAATGTAATATTTATTAAAACATGAATGGGACAACATTAACATTACTTTAAATAAAATATTATAAGTGTTGTAATATTTTCCATATGGATCCAAATAGATAATAACTCTACCCTTGAATGAATATGGTTGAGATATACTAGAAAAATAAAATTTGGTCATTTTTTTTCATTAAATGGTTATTATTATTATAATTAAAATAATTTTATTTTTTTCATCATTTTAATAATTTTTCGTCATCATTTTATAAGACTGTAAGGTAATTATTTTTATCCAAAAAACTGAAAATAAATTAACGTGATAATGAAAAAAAATTATTTCAAATAAGTACTTATATATGAACTTATCGTTCGTATAACCTTATATTTAAAATGATGTCATTATTATAATTTGAGTAATATATATTTAAATTTCCTATCAATAAAATATATTAATTGTCATAATCTCATTTAAGTGGATTCCCAAGGATATCATTATGACCCAAGGATGATTTAGGTAGAAACACTCTCATCCAATTATATTAGGAAAAGTGTTAAGGTAATTTAATAATATTATTTTCATCTTTAATTACATGATTGACCTTTTTACCATATAAATAAAAAACACAGAAGATACTACTAATATTTCCAAATTATAATAAAAGGATATTTACATAATTCGGAATAACTTATTCTTAATATGTAATCTTTTTATAATATTAAACACATAAAAGTTCCAATAATTAATCTAAAATTAATCTCATTGTCTGAATGAGAAAATGGGTTTAAAAAGTTAAAAGATTGCAAAAGATTTAAATGTTTTGCCATCAAAATTAATTTTAAATTTAATACCAATGAGCTAAATTATAATAAATGATAAAAATATATTCTATTTATATTTTAAAAATAGTAAATAATATAAATTCACCATATTAATTATTTCTATGAATGGTTTTTGTTTTTAATTAAAATTTAGTATATTTTTATTATTCATCAAAAAAATAAACATATTAGAAAATTTTCATAACTTCATCCAATGTAAATATTTATGCCCCTTTTCCAAATAAGAATTTTATTTTTTACTATATGAAATAAAATTCTGTTAAAAATATATTTTAAATTTTCTCACCATCAAAAGGTGGAAAAAAAGCAGTTTTTGAAAATTACTCATTTTGCCATAAAATTCGAATTTGTTCTTTTATCATGACTAGAAAACATATAAAACAAATTTTGAATAAAATTTAGAATATATTATATATATATTTATGTAATAAAATTCATCAAGAGTGGTTTTATTACTTTATAAACACAATTATTTTCCTTCAAATTGTTTTCCAGAAAAAAAATTCTTTAAATGGTTTTATTTTTATTTATAATTAATTTTTTATCAATTAATTAATTATATATACATGTGTAAAGAATATTTTCATAATTAAATTAATATTTTTCAAACCCCCATTATAATGGATAGGTTATAAGGTAATATAATAATAATTTTTTCACATAAACTTGGTCTTGTGTGAAATAATTCTATCAAAAAAACATGTAATTGTTTATAACACAATACAAGAATAGATTTGGGTCTACTGCAGTATAATCCATTGTTGCATGTAGAAAAATATTATATTGATGTAGCATACAACACAAGACATCAATGAAATTTAAATAATATATCTCAAAAAATATCATGGGGTGTTATAGTGGTCGTCATGCATGGTAGGAGGAGGGTATGGGGTGATTTACTTAATGATTATGATACCCTACTGTACTGGTTATGAGATGTGTTGTTTCATGATAAGAATACATCGAGGATTAGGATAACATAATGATTAATGGCGGGGTGTTGGAGTTAAAAGCCAATAAATAAGTGGTTCTAAAGTACTTCTCATTATATTATCCAATGCTATTTTATTATTATTATATGTGATATTTGGTGAGTGAACCTTAGTGAGGTCAGACGGTAGTTTGCCTAATTTATTCTAGTTAATTTTTTTGTTTTTTCACTAATGCACAGATATTATCCTACCATATTTTCATTAGTCATATTGAGTTTGATCTTACTGAGTATATATGATATGATCACCCCTATATATACAAACTTTTTTTGGGGGGTTTTAAGCTATGTTTAGTGGGGAATATGTATATCACTTTCTTGGAGCATGGGTTTTCCCATAGAGTCTCCACTTTCGATTTTATTAGTATTTTATCTATTATGTATATTTTAAAAACATATTCATGAGTTCTATGATTTTCATGGAAATTATTTT
Organism: Viscum album; assembly: GCA_963277665.1. NCBI lineage: Eukaryota > Viridiplantae > Streptophyta > Magnoliopsida > Santalales > Viscaceae > Viscum > Viscum album. The sequence continues at coordinate 435,574,007 of OY728167.1, read as the reverse complement.
ACTTATAATATGGTTTTGATCCATATTTTGTTTTTGTATTCATAATTATATGAGGGTAATGTCCTCTATTTGTATGATTTATAACCATGGTGTTAGTCACAGACCTGGGTCCTATTAGAGGAAATCTTCTATGGTTAAAATAAACTTTACTATAAAATTTCAAGGGATTCCCAGAAGTGGTGGTTCATTATAGAGTGGTATCAAATATTTTTTGAGACATATGATGAATATTGATGTTATGAACTTGTGAGGATTACAAGGGTTAGTAGGGTAAAATTACCTGATAAACATGGTTCATGGAATAAAATAGGATGATAGGTTAGAGAATGGGATTTTAGGAATCATTTTATTTTACAATAGGACTCTATGTTTACTAAATGACCATTTAAAATGGTTCTTCTTGTACACTAGAGACTTGTGATATGTGAATTTATTATGCGTGATGGCACTTATGTTTGAATTAGTTGATTTTATAAAATTACATAAATTTAATTAAATTAATTTCTATAAATAAATTCCATGCTACTAGGATGAGGATTTATATTTTTAGATATTATGATCATTCATCATCTTTTCATGGTTTAGGGCTATGAATTTTAGCAGGATGACTCAGTCAAACATAGGAGGGTTGACTGGACTGGGGAGGATTAACTATGAAAGAGGATTCTAATTGATTTACAGTGATAGGGAATTATTATTTATGAGCATATAATATCTAATATAAACACAAAATTTTAGACAGATGATCTTTATATCTATTTTAGTTTGATCCATGCCAAAGCTGAGTGTCAGGTTCTATTTTCTATCACCCATATTTTTGGAGTAAGATAGTAGTGGTGGTTCTTTTATCATGGGGAGTAGATTAAGGTGAATGTTTCATGGGATTATTTTCAGTCATAGTTTCATGTGGAGTTTCTATCATTGACATTGATTATTATTAATAGGAAGAAGATTCTGTCCATTTAGAAGGTGATCATGAGTTTTTTATACCTCAGGATCAGTTTTAAGGACCTCCTTCTCTTTACACTGAATCTATTTTTAGGTGATGAATCTATATATCATTACATGGAGGATGTAGTGTGTCCTATTATCCAATATTCTGTCACAAAATTTACCTATACCACATACGTGGAGGTTTATAATAAGGATAAGTTGATTCATAGGATGCACAATCAACTAGGATCATATCAATAGGGGTTCCATTAGGATTCCTTGAAGAGTATGGTTGTTGGTGTTGTATCACTGTTGTTAAGAGAGTCATGTTTTTGGCCATCTAGGAGTCACCATACAAGGTTTTCCCCCTTTAACTCAGTATAATATTAATCATGTTACCACTACGGGATAATGACCCTACTATATGCTTATGAGAAGTATGTCCATCATCGGTTTCAATAACAAACCATCCTTAGGGATTTGTGAGGTGTGGGTGGCGAGGTTTTTTTTCCAGCCCCATCAATATTAGTTTCCCCATGAGTTGTATCCTTTTTATGTGTAGCATGATTATATAATAAATTGATGGAATTAATCTATTCGAGTATAACCACATTATGTTATCCTCCCTAGAATACATAGGGATAAGAATGAACATAGTGGTATTGTCCATAAGAGAGATAAAATATCCCAATATGTGAAGCCTCATGTTGTGGATGTTTTAGTTCCAGAATATCCAAATATCATTTAATGTTTCATTTTCTTATCATATTCATTGGTTTATAACATGTTTTATTATGGATAATTTCTATCTTTTATTTCATCCACCTAGGTCCACACCTTATGACTAATGTTAGAGAATCTCTGACTTTTATTGGTGTTGACTATACATGTTAGAGGTTAGATGAGTCTATTTGATGTGTCCAAAGGTTATGAGTTGATGAAGTGGAAACACTTTTCATCTTTGTATTTCCTTATTATTTAGGCACATTCATTAGATATCATTATCAATATCAACTGGTTGTATTTTGGGAAAATATATATCAATTATCACTAAAGTAAACTTGTGTTTCATGTTGAGAAGGGATAGTGTGAAGTGTTCACCAGCAATCTACAGCATCATACAGGTTGTATCACATAAAAAAATTTCTTTCATATTTAGTAACTTTATAGTTGGGTTTAGTGAATTTGTAGGAACTGGGGTTCCATATATTCCTGTAGGATTTTCCTTATGTTTTTCTTGAGGGGGATGTGGCATTACCCAATAGGTGTGATATTGTGTTTAAGATCCATTTACTGCATCACGACTCTGTAATATCATTTAATTTTTAACATATGATACCTTGATTGCTTCAGGAGTTGAGGATTTAGGTCGATTTTATATTTCATAGGGATTTTACCGGGCCCATTGTTTCACTAAAGGGTTCTCATCTGTTATTTTCTAATATCTTGGGAGGTATATTTTGGTTGTGTATTGGATAATAATGGATGAAACAGGTGATGATAAATAACCATTACCCTCTACTATGTATTGAAAAAATATTCAACTAGTTGAAGGGATCTTTTTGGTCGTTAAAGATCAAATAGTAGTCTAGATATCAATATATTTTTTTAAGGAGAATGAAATTATAATGATCGATATTTTGTTTCCTTAAATCCATTTTTATTTCATAGTGATGAAATTTAATATCATGAACTCCACATCCATATTCACGTGACTCATAAACTCCAAGTTCCCTTATTTTTTGGATTAATTCACTGTCATGTTCATCAAATAAATACATCAATACTTGAGGTCATACGAGGAGAATTCTGAGTAATATAGGGAAATATTATAGGTCCTTAGACACCATCACCATTATTGAATGATTTAAAAGTGTACATAGGCAGTTCTCTTTCTGGGATATATAGTGTCTCAAAAGTAAGTAGCAATGGATCCATCAAATATTTAATTATTCATTTACTAGGATTCACCCAATAATATTATATTGTTCCATATTTCCATGATAACATGGGTAATTATTAGATTTTTTTTGGATTATCTCAAGTCATAACCCCATTTCTACCCTTTACTATGAAGGAAAAATAATTTTTATTGACTAATCAATGTTTGATGATTTTTTACTACTAGAATGAGGGGTTGATAAATATTACTATTATTTTATTTCCAAATGAGTGAGTGATGTTTGAGGTGTTCTACAATGATTCTCATATAGCAATTTAATGTTTCTTTATGTGGTAAAGATCAGGGATATCCTATGGTTTTATGTATTATCTCTCCACAAGTATAACTATTCCACCCATGATCTCATGTTGGTAGAAATGGTTTTTACACTATCATTTTAGTGACACTACCATATTTAAGAGTGATTTGTAGTCTTCATAGACTATAAGACCATATTGTATATTTTCTATCTATGGGATATGTATTTAATATAATATATTTTGATAGAGTTTCTCCCGGAGTATGATTTTCAGATGCCTTACTCCTTGAGGAAGGGGACTGTAGTTGTAGATGCACTGAGTAGGAATTCACAATGATTTATTTTATGATAATCTAAATATTCATGGAGAGGGGTGGAGGATCTTATAATTATGAATCTTTATACAATGAAGGATAGTGGTACTGGTTTCATTTATTTTATGATTGTTCCATAATCCATGATGTTTCAAGTGGACGAGTGACTTTAGGGAGACTCAGAGGTAGAGATGATGTGAGATGGAATCATCCATTATGATTCTCTAGAAGGATAATTAAAGGACGGCCTATAACATATAATGTTTTAGGGCAGTATATTTGTTCTATTGGAAGTACATGAGGAGTTTATCCATGAGTTTCATAGCTCAAAAGTGGTAGTAAATCCTATTGTGGCTGATATGTATCATCCCTTGAGAGGTCAATTTTTTTGTCTTGGGATGAAGCTTTTAGTGTAAGAGTTTATTTCATAGTTCTTGGTCTCTCATCGTGTGAAGTTGAATAATCATGTTCTAGGTCATTTTTTATAACCATTGATTTTATAGAATTGGAAATGTGAGTACATCATGATGAATTTCATTACTAGTATACCATAAGGCTAGGTAAGATGTGAATATATTTGGGTTATTAGTGAAAAATTGATGAATTTAGTCCACTACATAGTTATTCTGGATCAAATCTTAAGGGAGGTCTAGGTGAGTTGGTATGTGGTTTAGTTGGTGCGACTTCATGGGGTAGTGAGGAAAATTATCTCTAATCGGGGTCTTGGTTTCACCATGCGATCCTAGAGAGGGTTGAATAATTATCTTGGATCCTTGTTTTTTCATAACAAAAATTACAATCCATTGATGTTTGTATAGGAAATGTGAACCATCTAGATATTGGGTGATATATTAAAAGATTTTTTTGGATTTTGGTATTTATTTGGAGAGACACCTTTCATTGTATGATTTTACTTATACCAATAGAAAAAAATCTTCCATTTTAATGCCTCCATTCATGGAATTGTATAGGATACCTTATCATTATCTATTTAACTAGTATGAGTTTAGGGAGTTGTGATTCATTTTTCTATATGTGGTGTATAGAATAAGAAGGAGGACTCAAATGGTCCAAGAGAAGATGAAGGTAATTCGTGGCCATCAAAAGTTTTATACGGGTCATTGGAGGAGACTTCAAGAGTTCATGGTTTTTGATCATTTGTTCTTGTGGGTTTCACCTCATCATGTAAAATGGAGGGTTGGATAAGGGTAATCTCAATTAATGGTTTATCTTTCATTTTTTAGGTTCTTAATTTCATTGTTTAGGTGGAATATTGGTTTTTTCTTCCTCTATAGATGGACCAAATCAGTGACTACTTCCATGTGTCGCAACTTCTTATACATCTTCATAATTATTCTCATATTATCGATTAGGAATATATAGATATTAAGGATGGTGTGATGGTCATCGATTAGCTATTTGAGATCTATCATTTTTTGGAGAAGTTTCCGTATATGTGAGCCATTCCTTCAGTTCGATTTTAGTGGATATGTATAAGATTGTATATGGGAACGTGGGTCACAAATGAACACTCAGTATCCCGATTTTCTTGTTATTTTATTCTATGATGTCTAATATTATTTTTGAGATGATATATAAAAGTTTTGTGTTTTGTTATTCTTATTTAATATTATTTTTCATTCACTTACTATCATGATTGGTTGATGGCGTCATCTTGTTTGAGAGGTACCTCCCAGGTTGTGATTGGTTAGTGGTGTATATTGTTTTTGTGGTTTGGTTTTTAGTCTCAAAGATGATAAATTTTTTATAGGTATCAAATATAATATAAAATACCTAAACACCCTATTATATTGTGTTTATTTAGAGTTTTATGTGTCAGGGAAAAGTTTTAGAATTCTCTTTTGATATGATTAAATTGTGAGATTAAAATTATTTTTTTGTTGGGTGAGAAGTATGGATTAATATAATAATGTTAATGAACTGGAGAAAGTAAATTAATGTGTATAGGGTTATTTGGCTCTTTTTTCCTACTTTTATGATATTTATCTCACACATGGTGTTGTTATACGTCTATTATTGAAAACTATTGATTTTGTTGAGAATTGTGTTCTACTACTCTGATTGTGTTGCTGGATCACCTTTTATAATTTTAAAATCATTTATAAAATTAATGAAATGGTTTTGTGTAATTTATCGTGGATTTTTGATGTAGTAATGTTCAATAGTTCCTATTGGAACAAAATATAGTTGGTAATAATGAAAAAGAAATGGGGTTGGATGGAAATGAATATCTAGATGGAAAAAAATGAAAAATTGATTATTAAAATGAATAGTGAATGATTTGTATCAATGTGGGATATGGATTGAGTAGTTCTCCGTTAAATATGATATAGAGTGGATTAATGAATGTGTATTATTGTTTATCTAGTAAATCTAGAAGTGGAATAATGGTATGATTAAATGAAAATTACTTATGTTTGGTGTGGCTATATGAATGGGATTTTGGTCTGGAAATGGTGTTATAGTTAGAAGTAATGATATAATTGGGTGGTTGTAATGTGGTGATTCTTGTGAGATGTGGTTGTTTTTGTTGGTGTGAACTTCTTTAGGATGGGATTATGTGTATAATATACATATATATACACCATTTATGCATTTACCTTGTGATTTCTATATGCGCCTCACCCGAGTTAGGTACCATTGTTGATTCCCAAAATACATAGGGCACTAAGTGTTTTTTCCCCTAAAATTCATGTCATGGAGGAAACACATGGATAACTTATCCTTATTTCATGCTCTCACTTCTAACTATAGTATTAGGTATGATGGATCGAGGTAGGTATAATCATACCACCACATTACGTGGTTTACTTGATAACCCTATAGGATATTGGTGAGATGATAGGTATAAGATGTAGTTGTAGACCCTAAGGGGTATAGATGTGAAGATACAAGTGAACATGTAGACCATGTGGGGTATTAAGATGTGGATTTGGAATAGGTATTCCAGATGATCTTATCAGGTATTGGATGATATGAAATTATATGGTGGTGGTCATTCATGGTAGGAGGAGGGTACATCGTTCTTGGCCTTCAGGTTTATGATACCCTACATTTCTTGTACTGTGATATGGTGTGTTACAGAATTTATTTAGAAGTTATTGGGGGTACATGAGGTTTGATATTGGGGCATGATAACGATAAACTAGTGGAGAAGCGGTTGTGAGTTACTATATTCTTTTGTTATTTGATACTATTTTAATATGATTGGATGTGATATTCGGTGACTGATCCTTTGTGAGGCCAGGTTGTAGATAACCTAATATGTGTTTATTTATTAATTTATTTGGTATATATGGCACTATTATGCTCTTTAAAAATTTTCTTGAGAGGTATTTGGTATAATCCTAATGTGTATGAATGTTTTTCTTACCCCTAATATATATATAATACATTTTTAGGCTCCAAATGTGAGTTTGGTGACTGAGCTGGTCATTACTAGCTGGAAGCCTGTGTTTGGATAATGGGTCACTGCCTACGAGTTCATTAGTATTTTATTTTTTATTTTTTTTTTGTTTTTAATTATTCATGAACTATTGGATTATAATTGATCTTGGTTTATATATATATTTGGGTTGATTGGTTATTTTATACGTATTAATGGGTTATATTAGGGTAATTCCTCCTATTTTTATTTTTATACCCTTTTATCTTATCACCATCCAATGGTCTATTAAAGGTGGGACCCATGTGTCATGTGGGAGTTCATACAAGCCAATGTGGGAAATTTATTTAGAATATCCTATGTGTTCTTCACCTCTTTAATTTTTTTAAGGATCCCTTCATAATCTTTTCATCCTATGTGAAAAATAATTTTTTCAATAGAAGTTCACGGTGAGCTCACATATCCTAAAAAATCATTTAGATAGAATTTCATAGTTCTAGTAAACACTCAATAATAGTTTCATGGTTGTAACATGGTTCATCAAAACGGATTTCCAAGCCATGTACGAACACTATCCCCACCATTGTTTTTATTATTTTGGATTTGTTTAGTTTACGAATTAATTTAGGAGTTGGTTAATGTTATTAATGTCCTATTGATGGGGAGGGTGAGATTTTATGATATGATTTGGCATAATTTGATGATGATTTTAAAGGTAAAAAATCATAAAAGAGGTGAAATCAATTTTTAGCAATTGTATAATCATGAATTACTGAAATAACTGACATCCTTTTAGCATTTTAAGACTCATTAAAAAATTTCACAAGGAACATGTAATGTTTTAAAATGATTTCAAATGGCCATACAAGGATTAAAATTTTTTTTGTAGAATATGAAAAATATTTTTCATTAATATTTTAGGATTAAAAAAATTATTGTAGGGTTCAAAATGGTTTGAAAAGAGAAATTAATGAGTTATATTTGGTATATAATTTATTTGGGGTGTTATTATGATTTCCTTCCATTTTTCACTAATTTGAATGAGTGTTTATCTCTTGGTAATTGTTATTTGATATTTTTAATACTGTTAATTGATCGTTGGGCCTCATTATTATTTAATTCATTGTTACGAAGAATGTCATGAAGAAAAATAGGGATCCATTATTAGGGAGTTATCTATGTGTTCATTTTTTCAGAGTTTGAGCATGAATATTCTGATTACCTACCCTACCCAGAATCCCAGTAGAGTGTCCTCAAAGGATTGGTGGAGAATCATTATATTATTATCATTGAGAATGGGTGGGATGTGATGGATAATTATCTATTTCATCAAAAAAGATACTTTCCCTCAATGATTATGTCCATTCGGTTGATTAAGAAATTTTTTAAAGTACAATGAGTTGAGGATTTTGTATAAGGGATAGTTCGACATTATTTTTCATCATGATAGTGGTTATGTGAAATTTTTAGGTGGCCCTGTATTCTTCCCCTTTAATTAACTTCTCATCTCCTTGATAGTTGGAAATTATTATTGTATTATAAATTATTAATTCCATATTTTGAGACTTTTGGGGAATGAATTATTATTCTTATGATATCATGGATATGACTTCGATTGAATTCATCTACATGAATCATTTTCATTGAAAATATATAGTGTTTCTTTGGGTGATTTTTTATGGTTCCTTGCCTTGTTTGTCCACCATGATAGTATTTATTTTAATTGGTATGGAGAAGAACTATATTTCTCCATTACATACACATTTTAATCAAAATGGTTATGTGTAAGTGTGATTTGGAGAAAGAGTTTTGTGGGGTGGTATGAATTCTATTTTTTGTGTGTTTTACACATAGTGATTGGTTGGACCCTTCTTACATGGATCTCTTATGTTTTATATATTGATTTTGGTGACATTATGGCCGTGTAAAGGGACATGATGAGTAGAATTTTCACACCGCAACATTTTTTTCATAATTTTTTAATATTTTTTTCATTGTTCTTGAGGTTTGTGTCTTTTAATTATCAATGTTGTAGAAATTTATTAATTGAAACATGTGACATGGTTTGTTATGGATATGTACAAAACATGATACAAATTTGTAGTAGGGTTATGAAACATAGAGGATCTATTTTTTATTGTTAACACATTCTTTATCCAATCGTGTTGAGAAACCATGCAGGTGCCCATGTAATTTCTGTAGGGGTCACACAATTGGTGGATGTATTGGTAAACTATGCATCCAAGAAGAGCTACTTACACAATATTAAAAATTATACTATCAAATATATAGATCTCATAAATTAATACAGATTTGGGGTATCTCCTCCCCTCCCTCACATGAAGAATCCTATGAAGAACCCTATATGTCACCCAACCCCTTTCCATCTCCCCTAATTCTCAAATTTTCATCCTTTGATTTTAGGAGATATTTTTCTATGATTGGGATTCTTCTTCTCCTATTTATTCAACCCTTATATTCCTTATTATATTACCAAACCCTCTCACATTGTCTCACTATACACCAAACCGTATGTATGTTTTGGTCCTTATTTCATTTTTATTTGGATTTTAGGATTCATGGAGTCCATCTTGAATTATATATTCTTCATTCATAAATATTTCACATTATCTAAACTTGAAAATGGTATGTGATTCCAGGATTTTGATTTTACATTACATTTCACACATGTTTGGGTGTTTCAAACTAGTTTTCATTCAAATTAGGCATTCAATTTGAGTTCTAATGGATTTAGATGTATATAGTGATCAAGTATTTTAAGATATTATAGTTGATTTATGAATCTGTTCTTATAAATGTCTCGATATTATAAGTCTTCACCTAAAGAATGTATACTTTTTTATTGATAAAATATTATTGAATTTTATATTTATAATTTGAGTATTTGAGTATTGTTATAAATTCTTTATGTAGTCATATATGTTTTAATATGAGTTTAATATGTCAAATTTGTCGATATTTCCATCTTTGACGAATTTTAAGGAGTTTACCTATTCTTTCCTTCTTCTATTAACTTGATTTATGAATTTCCTATGTAATGTCCATTTATTATAAACATATGTAGGGAATATATATATATATATATATATATATATATATATATATCTCTGTGTGCGTGTGTGTATCTATGTTTATTTACAAATTCACATGAGAATATATTAATATTATGATTGATATAATTATATATGTAAAAATATATATGATTATAATAATTAATGGATATATTGAACACTAAATTTGACGTTTGAATTCGATTTTCAAAATGAATTCCAAAGGGGTTTTAAAAATGGAATTATTAATTTCAAATATAAAAAATGTTTTATATTTTTTAATGTCTGATATGGATTATATTATTATTAATATTCTTAATATCATCATTATTGTTACTTATCTTGTTGCTATTGTTATCATTTAAATAAAATTTGATTGAGTTAATAAAAAATTCAATAATATAGACATAAAGTCTGATTTATATGAGATATATATTTTTGATGGTTTGTGCTAATGTGGATGGTTGAATTTACTTATAAATAATGTTGTACGTAAAAATATGGATTTTTTTTCAAATTTTGACTAAGTTCTTTGATGAATACAAGTTTTTTACTTACTTAAACTACATGGAAAACCCCTATGTATTGAGTGGGATTTATTAAATGATATGAGCTCCCCCATCACTATCCATGGTAGTGAATTCAATATGTGGTGGCCCCAATTACAAAAGACATAGTAGATATCGAAATTAATCACAAGAGTGATATAGTATTTATAGGTAGCATAGTCTTATTAGACATAGGGTATGCCTTCAGCAAGATAAGGGAAGGGACAACATAGTTCCATGCCCTTCCTTCCTCAATATGAAAATGAGATAATTACCCCCCGAGTCTCACATTCAAAAGGGTCTTAGGTGGTGACTACCACAAGGGGCATGAAATATGACATAGTATGGAAGGAATTACCCTTTTTTGGAAAAATAATCAGAACATAATGTGTTAAATCCAAAAAAATCTAGACAATAAAGGAAAAAAGGAAACCAAAACCTTTCCCACATGCATGTTCAAAAGAGAAAACAATAAAAAGTACACGAAAACACTGAATGAGAATACCAAAATAAAATGAAAAACAGCAACGGTAACTATTTTGATTCTCAAGCTAGTAAGGTCCGACACAGTTCTCAAAGTCCACATTGAATCCTAAATGGAGTTTTATATACGTAGGATCAATATACAAGTACACTTAGTATAGAAACCAAATTCTATTGTGCACAGGTAGAAAACATACTAATGTACCTGTGAAAGACAATAGAAACTGAGGCACTTATCAACAAAACTAATCACCCAACATCACCAAGCCATACTCCCCAAATAACACAAGCCATGTAATGCAACAGTAAAAGAACATCGATATTTCGGTACCCCACACCACTCTCCCAATAGTTATTTAGAACATCCTAGGCATCAGACCTCCCCAAAAAATCCCACAGCAGTCCCACTACTACTCCAAACAATAACAATATGGTCCATCCCAACCGCACAATTATCCCACCTGTAAACCCATGGGCCACCACAACCACACATCTCTCCTAGAAACACCTGGGCCACCACAACCACACTTCTTACCCACAGACACCTGGGCCTCATCCCAAATACAACTAGGAAAAAAACGTACACCTTGCCTGAAAACACCAGGGCCTCGTCCCAAAGTCACATGGGAAACAAACCTTCCCACACACACTTGGTCCCACCCACCACAATACCTCATGCTGAATATTCCTTGGATATAATAAACTCGGGCCCTCACTGCCTTGTCGAATAACTCGAGCTATCTAGGAGACAGAGCAGAAAGGTGCTAATAACTTTCCACTCATAGGAATTCTGTAAAAAATTCCCTCTTCCATGAAATGTGAGTGTTCAGAAGGAAGTGATCAACATAGATGGGTTTTGTATAAGAAATACAAGAACTAAAAAATATACATATAAGAAATCAAGAACTCATCCCAACCTAAGGGTCTCGAAACCAATAACCATCCTGCACACAACCAATCTTGTTGCTACCCCAACATGCACAAATAAACAATAGCCAAAACTAGAGAGAACCCAATTTCTAGAAAATAGTTCCCCATTGTACCCATTCACGTTATCATGTTCATGTAATTTCATTTAAATATTCCCTTACCATCAAGCAACTAACAGGCATAACCAAGGGTAGTTTATACTACCTACAAGTTCTTATATTCCACAATCATCCCACAACCATGGCTAAAATAGTAGTCCCACTGCTCAACCATTCCATACAAGCCAATAAAACCCAATCATAACACACAAAACATAACTACACCCACCAAACAGAGGTAAATTCATATTTAGCCAACGATGATCCTTAATTCCATTTGGTTAAAGGAGGTGATCACACATGGGTTCTTATTCATCGAGCATCCATTTAATTAACCAAGTTTATGTGATTAATTTCTTCCATGTTACAGTCATTATATCACTAGATCATCCAAAAAACATAGCTTCATTATTGAACAAGAATTCATCACCAATGGCCTTGATTTTCAATGGACAAGAGCCCATAAAATTCACAACATAAAAATGAAGGTAAAATTCAACAAAATCATCATATTCTATACCCCTTTATTCTTTTCATTTATTATCTTCGTTAAAGTTGGATTCATCTATGTCATGAGGGAACATCATCATACCCACCCCACATGATGCATAACAAATAGTGGTGATGGAAGAACCCCTACTTGGATGATCAAGGATCGATGTCTTCTCATTGTTCCAGGAACAGGGTTCGTGCGATAGGAAACTCCAAGAAGAACCAAACATGAGGGCTCCCACATAGGCACGACTCGTCTCCGAAAGAGGGGATTAAAGAAAACCAAGGTAAATTAAAGAAACCAGTGAAAAAAACGATCTCAATATGATAAAATCCCGGATACTAGAGTTATAGGATGCGCAATATAAAAGTTCTTGAAAAGAGGATCGTGGTTTGACCACACGGCTGGGTAGCTTCACATGTTAGAATTAATTGATATTTAATAATTCCCTCATAGATAGTGAGATAAACCATTGTGTGGTGGAGAGTTGAGAGGTTACATTTAAACCAATAAAAATTCATAAATGGGATGTAATTGGAAACGCGGAAAAGGGTGGGAAACTGATTAAAAGGCCACAAATTTTTCTAAGTCAATGGACACCCCACTATTAGGGGATTTAAGATATCATTTACCAACCATAAAATGGTCTTAAACCACATTAAAAGAGGAATTAAAACTTAAAAATGATGTTATAGGAGGTAAACTAGAATGGAAACCCAACATACCACAATGTAACCGTTTGGGTGCGACAAGGATCGGTGAGAAACCGATCTGTGCTGATCGGTGGCACCGATTGGTGACATCACGACCAAATGCTGCCACCAACACTAACACCCTCTTGACTCATTAATGGTGTCCAGGACACCCCAAACACTAGAATTTTACAATATAAAGGACCAGGAATGTCTAGGCTATTATAGTAACCTCCCATGATATTTTATTCACATTAAATAATTATAAAACTATTCTCTTTTTTCCTTATTTTTTTAATTGAATTTTCTTATATTAATTATTCATCAAAACATGAACTTCATATCTTTTATAGTTTAATTAAATGTATATTTTTTTAGTTTTTTCATTTATATTATCATATAATTTGGGAATAATTTTAATCTATATATATCTTTTTACTTATTTTCATTCAATTTCCACTTCCTTGTTATGTCGATTTTTATTTATGGTAATTTTGAGTGGTGTTTCTATTATAACTTTTGTTCCTAAAAATTAATGGACATTTGAAATGGTTTTTATGAATTACACTTTTAAAAGTGATATGAAGTGAGAATCCATCTCATCAACTTTATGGATTAGATGGATTGAAAAACTGAGTTAAAAGGTGGAAGTAAAAAAAATTTATTTCAAAACATGTTGAAAACATATTTAACACATTAGAAACGATAATTAAATAGGGTTTTATGAAATATATTTCATGGAATTTTTTGTGGAAACAAAATGTGATATTAGATCACACCCTACATAAACCACTTAGTTTCTCTAATTTAATTGGATATTGTAGGTTTAGGTTATGATTATTAATAGTGTAGCTTACTGGACTCTTATTTTACACAACTCATTGAGTGAATTCTAGAGATATTCGATGGATACTGTCATAATTTCACATAAGGATCATGATTTTGGTATATCTATTTATTTTATGCTTTAGAAGTTCTAGAGATGTGAGTTTTCCAATATTTTATTTTTAGTGTTTCTTTATGTGTATTTTATATTACCCCTATTATCTTTGCATCATTTACTCTTTATCTTATTTGGCATGGGAATCCAATGTATCGATCTTTCATTCCATATTTTTTTGCAAAATTGTGCTACTAGTTTAATTTAATTTCCTTTTGAAAAATCATTTTCATTGAGTAAATTTGATTCTCTGACTCCACTTCCCCTCCCATGAGAAGTATGAATTCCCCAAGTGACTAACCATATGTCACTTTGAGATGGTATTATTCTAGTTTGGGACATTGGTATCATTTTATTTACATAATATAGTCGAAGAAGTACATAATTTATTATTAGGTACTCTTCATGAACTTTCATTGTTATTGAGTTGAGTATAATATGATAGAAAAATTCTTCTATAGACCAATCATGATAATGTAGAAATTAAAAATTCATCAGTCTCATGAATACTTTAGAGGTGTTGATAACTCATAGGGGAATATCCATTAATTTGAAATACCCAGAGAGACATTAGAACACAATTTTTTGAATATCATCATATATCACCCTCATGTAATTATTTCTTATCAATAAATCAATCATTGATAACCCTATTACCTTCACCGACTAATAATATTTATTTTCAATTCTAAATATAGAGTGACAGTTCCTTACTATCACTTAATTAATTCAATAATAACAAGTAAACAACCACAAATTTATTTAATCCTTTTTCACAAAATACTAGGGAACCCTATCAAAATAGAAGAAGGTGTATAAAAACCCTTTAGATATTATCCACAATTTAACAAAACATTTAATATTAAAAGATATCATGTGATGTGAGGAAATCAATACATGATATAAACTTAGATATATCTCTATTCCAAAATCAATCTCTAAACTTAGTGACAAATTGGTATCCTAAAACCTGAAAAAAAAAATTATTTCAAACAATTTTAAGGGGAAGTGAGAACCCAAGTCGATAAAAATTATAGAGCATCAAATAGAAAATGAGATAGATGAAAAAATGAAATCATGTTTAAGTATATTAGATGCATTATTCCTAGAAATTTTACAGATAAGTCCATTTACCTATAAATTTGGAGCATCTTTGATAAGGTCCTCGAACCACAAAGCAAACTTGTCCCACGTTGTATGAATTCCTACATGTTTAACTTCCCTACATTAAATCATCTTGCTAAAATATGATCTTTCTTTTCAATCCACTATGTTTTCAACAGGGTATTGGCCACACACAGTGATATCTCGAACATCTTATCACCATCCTCTTTTGAGGCGTTGAATGAAACTGATTTTTCCATCATTTCTTCTTCAGAATGTATAAAAATTTCCCATAGCACCCCTACATTCTGTTATCCTAGATGTTATGTGGCCTCATTTACAAGCGCATCATCCTAAAAATGTAGTGGTGTCACCCCAAACTGAAACTCCAACCCCTCGTCTGCATCCCCTAGAGGGTTCTCCAAAACACCCCAACTGTCCACTGCCTTTGAAACCTCCATGCCATGTTCTAGAGACCCGGATTCTCCAACATGTTGGACCTCCTCACCTTCCACTATCTAGACCTCATGTTCTTTGGGTTTACTATTTTTTTTTTTGCCTTCTCGTGTCTCCATTGGCCAAGGGATATAATAGTAGTCTTTTAAAACATTTGGTTTCTGCTTCATGGTAACAATACAGCCCCTCGGATCCCTATTTATTTACTACCCTTCTTCCTCGTTGAACATTGCATGCCTTTACTGATCGCTCTTATAAGACTGTCATCTGAGCTTTGTCATTAACTATTAGACTTGACTTCTAGAGGAAAAAAGGAGTTTCATTCAACCCCTCCATCAGAATGAAAACACTCAATGCAGTTGTTCAAATTGATACAGGATAGAGTCTTCCTCAGATTGGATCTCTGTTTGGGACATAGCTGCCTGCTTTCTCCAAGCGTAGGTGCCTCCCACTCCATACCATCCATTGAGATTCCATCGCCAGACAAATGGATCACTTTTTCATGGCTGTTACTACATCCTTCTCGCACAACCATATCTTAGGTGTAGGAACTTAGGAACACCTCGCCCTTAGAAGTTAAAACCCCATCTCCAACTGAATCCACCAGAGCTTGTACTTTATCCTTGAGAATTTCCAGATTAACATATTCCATTGCACTAGGTTCGGAATCCCATGTAGTCATATTGACTCCCGGAGGACATTCCATGTCTCTTTTCATCCTGTTAAAAATCTCATCTACACTCAGCTCTGGAGGTAATATGTTAGCTTTCTTTTTATTTTCCTCTTCACCTAAACATACAGTTCCATCATTCTTACCATGATCACGAATATATTTTTCCCTACCATCAATACACCTAACATAGCTCATGTCCAGGCTCTTACCACAATCATCAGAAGAAACACTCGGGGCCTTATTTTCCTCAGAGTCAGGATGTTCCAACTCCTTCTTCCTGGAACAAAAATAAAGCTGTGAATGTCCCAAATGAAGTCACGATGATCAGTAGTTGCACCAATCCTCGAACACCACTACCTGATGAACTCTATGTTCTTTATCATCCTCAATCCAGACAGAATTGATAGGAGGATTAGAAAAATAAATTTCCATGCAGATATGAGGGGAAATGGGGTGGCACAGGGAATGTGAGTGGTTATCAAATGCTAAAAATTTTCCTAAGATATTTTATAACATTAGAAGGATGTAAGGGTTTTAAAATGGAAGTGGTAAGCATGGGAAACATACCCAAATCTCCCTGGTAGGGGGATCCCAATTCCAATGAAATTCATAGCCCCATCTGAACAGAAAGAAGTGACATCCCTCGCAAGACCACTGGACCTTAGACCAAGCCTCAGCGATGTCATCCTCAGTAGAGAAATGAAGAAGGAAGTATCGAGGATCCAGAATCCCGACAGTGACTCGCTCCTTCAGAGACCAGATGATAGTCACAAATATATCGATTTTGTCAAGCGGGTGACCTCTCTGACCTAAACGAGCAACCACGGAGAGGCCAAAGATGGCCGACGCCTCAGAGAATTCTCGGAGGGAGAGGGGATGTGAGGGGGCACCGTGTTGAATAGAGGGGACATTTGGGACTCGGTGGATACTGGAAAAATCGGGGATAAAGGTAGGGTAGAAAGGGAAAGAGGAGTCGTCCCCCTCCGTGGACAATAGAGGGCAGCTGGAGCATCCATCATCTCCACCCACAGTAGGACGAATGACACTTTCTAGGGCTCCTATGGGAAAATGCAGGTTTCTAACAACAACTCCCCAAAATGTGGGTTGCTAACACCGATTACCAGCGAGGCCCCCTGACTAATCCCATGTTTGTGCCACATTCCCCAGTTAAGAAATGGATTTGAATCACCCTATGTATAATACGCATAGTTTCCTAGTTTGGTGGGACTCGAGGCTACTCCAATTACCATGGAGATCAAGGGGCACAACCAGCAGTTACAACTCGGCTAACACTTCATGGGGCGGCATTTTAAAAATACGTTAAAAAATATTGAACTATTCTATTAGATTCATTGACTTTTACATATGATACATAAAGAATTAAACACTCTATTTGAGATGATTTTTGGATAAATATTTCATAACATATTTCATAAATATCTCTATAAAACTAAAATAAAATGACCTATTTACATATTATAAATGGTTAACATCTAATGATAATAACCAATACAATATTTCACATAATAAATTCATTCCATAAAAAATATGACATCACAGTATTTCTTATGTAATAATATTAAATACTATTTGGAATGAGAATTCCTTCTAACTATCTCACGCCCTTAAATCACCTCAACTAACCTTGGATGAGTATTTATTACAGTGGAAATCACAAAAAATTTGTGTTGCCTATCTTTTAGAATCTACTATAGATGAACTATAGTAGATATAATTGATTAACTTCAATCTCTATATCCATATAAAATTTATTTAAGTATAAAAAAGATACATATCACTGATCAAACAACTTTTTTTCCTCCTATCTCATCATTTTCAATAGAATGATGTTATCCATTCTCAAAAATATATAAAATATTTTCCTATATATATACCTCTTCCTCACCTAGAATCCATAATATATCCCATATGATGATTAATACACTAGGTATTAACTCTTCCAACTCCACCATGAAATGATAGTATATTATATCATTGATGTTTCTATAGTGAAACAATTAATGG
Organism: Viscum album; assembly: GCA_963277665.1. Taxonomy (NCBI): domain Eukaryota; kingdom Viridiplantae; phylum Streptophyta; class Magnoliopsida; order Santalales; family Viscaceae; genus Viscum; species Viscum album. The sequence goes on along the minus strand of OY728167.1, from coordinate 435,555,640 downwards.
TCGATGTGGCGATTCAGCTAGTGTTATACAGATAGGCACACAATACTTTGTTACACTATACAATCTCTTATAAAAATATTAAATTAATTGATGTTGTCTGTTATCTCAGTATATATAGAATATTTCCTTTCTATTTACAGTTGATAAAGATGAAGTACCAACTCTTATGAATAATGAATAAGGAAGTATATATTTATGATCCAACTAGACAATGAATGAAAAAGCACCCTCGATGTCCCTCATTGCACCATGTTATATCATTCTTTATCTCACACAAATCTATTCTTATTATGGTACTCTAAATAAATTCATCTTTACAGAGCACCTTGGTATAACTATTAGAGTGAATGTTTTTCATTGATATTGAATATCTTCTCCTATTAGCCACTCAAATGGTAGTTTCTATATACAAAATTCTATAGTATGTTTTTGTAATAAAGAAATTAAATCATAGATTTTATTGTAAACTCACTAATGATAGATTTACCCTACTAAATTATTAAAATGTATTTATAACACTCAAAAAAATTATCTATGGAATACAAGTATTACTATCAAATAAATATCAAAACATAATCTAATTGATCATGGGAACGTCATAATATTCTAGTAAGAACCCCCACCCCTATCATATTGATCCTAATAAAAAAGATAACTATTAAACAATTCCTACTCTCCTAGAAAACTAAGATAAGGTAAAAATAAATATGCATCACTATTATTTATACCTTAGTATCTTTAAGTAAAATAGGAATGGTGATATTTTTCATTGAATCACTTTCTAAATAACTCTACATACCTCAAAAATGAGTTGACTCTACCATAATGTGAAAGACAATTTGTTATTTGTACACCATCTCCAGCTCAAACTCATAATGTTGATATAAAGGTTATATAACTATAGTAGAATATGTATTTACTCCCAAGGAAAATTTTGATGTTTTCTATTTATATGAATCAATCATAATATATTATTCAATGATTGGTTCCAAAAATCATCATAACCATATACTATTTAATACCTGGACCCACACTTGTATATGTACACTGTTGGGAGTATGCAATTACTCTCATCTAGTTCCATATGTATCATTATTATGAAAATAAAATATGGTGTCATATATAAAATAAGTTAGTTTATATAGATTAAATCATATATTTTTTCCAGTAATATTATAGCCCAATAATCCCATACATTCTTCACTAGTTTCTAGTCCAATATCTATCCAATAAAACCATTCAATTATTATTGTTTCTTATGATGTGAACCATTAATGAATTTTTGAGCTAATAAAAAGATCTAGAGTGTCCCATGAAGCTTTCCTGTACTTGGGCATTGAGTGGTGACTATTTATAAGTGTATTAAAAACACTAAAATGGGATAAATTACACTTTTAATTGATTTAAAACAATGAAAAATGTAAACTAGACTATAATATTCACAATATTTTAATAAACAATCTCTATATTTTGATAAACACAGGTGTGAAATATATCAAACATTAAATAATACACATGGTATAGTAAATATAATCACCCAACATAAAAATTTACTTAAATTAAATGAACAGGAAATAAAATATTTCTACATACAACTATCCAATATCAGGAAATAAAATTAAAATTAACTTATACAGTTATTAAATCAAATCTATAAGTATAAAAATTAAAATATAAAATATGTTGAGTATACAGATATACATATATGTTCATCCTTGAAAAACGATTGTGTCAAGTATAATTACATAATAACGGCTCAATGAATAACACACACAAACACATTAATAATCATTTTACACACACAGAAGAGTCAAGAGAGACATTTAATTCAATTAATCCTTCACTGAATATTATCCACCACAACCAACATAAAAATAATAATTATCTACATCACTATAGTAACCATATATCATAAATATATCTAATGAAGGAATAAATATAGATTAAGTGACCATATATTATTTTAGATAAAATAACTATAATTGTATCTGAGAACCACACATCTATAACAAAAATAATAACAATAATATTTTTGTATGGATATAAGAAAAGAACTATACATGTGGTTGGCATAAAATATTCCACAAGGAATACCACATCACATAGGTTTTCATAATCCTAATGGAATACAAGATCCCTCTAATTCAATTCTATATCATTGTAACAACATCAATATGTAAAATGAGAATATTCACTTTACTATATACAAATCAATCAATATATGAAAATAAATAATCGGTAAATGATCGATCAAAAATAAATAATATATCAAAAATCATAATACATAACATAATAATAAACCATGTGTTTAAAATATAAGTTACTAAAAAAAATATTAAACCTTATTTTCATTATTCAATTATATTTAGCAAACATCTATTTAAAATTGGGAAACTAACATTAATAATCTATATTCTTAACCCTCATTACTTTATAAATTCTACCACTATATAACCAAATAATGTCAATTTTTATGGATTTTATAATATCATTACATAAAAAAGATAATTTTTTTACATCATAAGCTAAATATAATGTAATTATATTTTCTATATCATCTCTTCTTGATTTTTTGAAAAATTTATCTTAACTAAAAAACAATTATTTTATAAAAAACTAACATTCTTACACACATTTTCTTTGACTCAATTTTCCATGATCATTAATTTAAATAAATGATTTCCATGATTCAACATAATTGAAGAAACCCTAATATTTTTCTTCCAACATCATTCAATCACAAACAAAATGTCATTAAACATGCCAAAATATTTATCAAATTTATTAATTTATAAAAACATTAAACTTTTGTTATTTTAATTCAACTAATATCTCATATATATTTTACATTATAAAATAGTAATTATGAATAATATATTATTTATAGAATTCTCCACACTAATAAAAATTATAAGATATGAATTCATATGACAATTAAAAAAGAAATGGTTGAAACCAATACCTTATCATAAAATTATATATATCAAACAAGATTTATTTTATATTATACATTGAATCCTAAAATTCCTATTAATGATAAGAAATTTTTCAATGTATCCATATTTTCAATTTACTCATCTAATTCATAAAAAAATGAAGGGATAAAACAATTTTAACCATAATGGGAACAATATCTATGGATTTCACTTAGCATTGATTCTTGATTTGATAAAATCAATACTATGATGAAATATATAATCGAATGTTGGAAAACATTATAATTCAATTATAGTTTTATCAAATTCTATGATATGATTTATGAGTGCTAAATATAGGTTTCAAGAGATTTAAATGAGATAAAAGAATTTCTATATTTCTATATGGATAGATCATATAGTCTCAAAAATTTCATGCCTATTTATATACCTGAATCCAAAATTAATTTTTTTATGTCATGGTTATTATTTAAAATTTTAAACTATCCAGTGGAATAAGATCATTTATTCATAATGATATTTCTTGGTTTCCCAACCCATGGACAAAATCATGAATTATTCACTACATTGAAATAGTACTACATGGTTAGATTTTATGATCTCCTATACCATTCATTTTCAATAAAAATATTTCAAATATCAACTTTCAACTATGAATTATCCAAAAACATACTAGAATGGGTAGATTAAACCCAATGTATAATTTTATAAATTATTCAACATTATAATATTTATAATAATTAGATAAGAAAAATATGTTCCTCTATACTAATGGAAAAAAGAAAGATTAATAGGAAATTTAAATCATCAGAATAATAGATTATTCAACGGAATGGAAAATGTGATATTTACAATATAATTGAAAATTGAATTTAGTGTGAAATTATTTGTGTAAATATTTTTGGTTTATTTAAATTTTATTTGGCAATTTAATGGAAGAGAATATTTTAATTCTTATGTATAATGAAATGGAATTTTTCTAAATTAATGTGATATTTGATGTCTATATAACATAGTGGATATAGAAAATTATTTAAAAAATGAATATAGATGGTAGTTAAATTTATATACATTAATTTAAATTTAAAAAATTATAAAATAAAGTGATTATTTTTCAAAATAATACTTTAATAAGATAGTATTGATAATATTTTAAACTACATTTTTTTAAAAAAATTCCAATAATTGGAAATATTTTTACATGTAAGGTTTCATTTTAATAATTTAATCCATTTTATGAGATAAAACTTTATAATTAATAATAATATGATTCATTCTATTTAAAAAATTAAGAAACTATAAATTATATGGGCCATAAAGTGACTTAGGAAAATTTTACAAGGATTTTTGTCAATATTTTTTAATGGCATTGAAATCCATTAATTATTTCAAAAATAATTTATGGAATTATTTTTAAACACTATGGAGTAAATAAACTATAATATCTATAAATATACAAAGTGTTTCATTTTAATTTTTTTAATAAAAATAATTGAATTGGGATATATTATCTAGGGTATTATGTGAGAGACCAAAAACACATTAATGTTATAAAGTCAATAAATATATTTCTATCAAAAAATTTAATGTATTGATTCCAAAAAAGATATAGAATTTTTAAATACTAATATGTGTTTAGAACTCTAAAATTATAAAATTCATATGATTAAAAAAATTATGAATCCTTGGTATGACTTATCATTGAAAAAATAATAATCACATTAAAAAGTTTTTCTGGATTAATGATGTGAATATATTCTGACTGAATAAAAAAATAAAATAAGGGATCCTTTGAAAAAAACACCATTATGGAATTAAAATTAAATTAATGTAAAGTTAAATTGTATTTTATATATTATATAATGTCTCTAATGTGTTTGGTTTTGTTTGAGACATATGTTTTTCTCATGTGAAATAAATACTAGAAATACAAAAATGTTTCATAGTCCTATTATTATTGATAACATATGAATGATCATTCATTCATATGTACTATATCTATTATAGAATAATTGAATGATAAATGAACCCTCTTGGTAAATATCTATGTTTTCCCTAAGCATGTATAATCATGGTAAGTCATGGGTTATGATTATAAGTAATGATATGTATCTTTATGGGATTACATAGAGATATTATCTTCAATACTAAGAAAAAATTATTAATTTTTATCTTGACTAATCACCTTTGAGTATAATAGTTATAACATTCATATATTTCATTAGTATGCTTTGGGTTCTTACATCATACTAAACCTCACTACATGTGAATGGAAAAAGTACATAATATGTAAACTAACATACATTATTACATTATATATTATAGTAATAAATATTTAAATAATATTGGGTTATTGGGAATATTTTTGATGATTTATTGGGATGTGATTAATCATAATGTGATTTATAATCATATATATAGGGCATGAAATTTTGACACTCAATAGAGTTAGACTCATGAAATTCATAGTCGTTCTTATTTGAGTAACTATTAGATCCTAGGTTAATTGAACGAGGAAAATTGATGTGGAGATATTTGGAAATGGGTTTTTGTTGAAAAAATGTCTTATTATATAAGACTCTTCGATGTTTCAGAATAATATATGTTTATAATAATTATATGTATCTTTGGAAATTGATTTATAAAAAGAAAAAAAAATAACATTGTAAATTTAATGAGCATTATATTTTTATTATTGATTCATTTTACAATTTGAGAGAATACATATTATTTCATAAAGCATATATATTATTATATTAATATGTTTTAAGATTATTAATATGTTATGTAATATTCATTATTATTAATGGTATACATCATAACATGAATTTGGAATGATGACGGTGTTAGAGTTATTTTTTATTCATGGGATGTTATGAAATAATGTGAACCCATGATTTTTCATGTGTAATATTTTCAAATGAAGTGTCCATGGATGTCTGTTATGACTAATAAACGTGTGTTTGTCTTGAGTGTTGTAACCCATCTTGGAAAGAAAATTTGGGAGTTTTGTTGGAGTATGGAATATGTTATTGTACTTTCATTTAAACTAGTACTCAGAAATTAGTTCAAAGAAGAAATGATTTTAAGAAATATTAAATATTAATATTATATGATTTAAAAAACTTAAGTACTCACTGGATGTTATGGATTTTTAAAATATAGTATTTCCAATAAAATATGAAAAAATAGGGAATGGGTACTCCAAATGGAATATTATATCATTAGTTCATGGTGGGTGTGAATGTATTCCCATATCATCGTGTGGCTTAGGATGTCTTAGTTGAAAATTATATTTCAAAATTTGGTTAGTGAAAATGTACTAAAATGTTATAAAACTTATTAAATCACAATGTATATATCAATATTAGATCATTTATTTTTATCCTTTTGATTACAGGAGTTCAATATCTATATCAAGATATGATTTTTTATAAGCTATGGTATTTTTAAATCACTGCACAAAATTGTACCTATTATATCATTATTTCTATAATAATATAATATTAAATAATTTTTAATACTTATAAAAAGAATAAAAATTTAGTCTAATTAATAAGATAATTAATTACACTGTTATATTTGGTTTTGAATAACTATGAGAAAGTAAAATGTGATAAAACTTGCTTAAGATTATTTATTAAAATATTAGAGGTATTTTTATTTTATTTTAAGAAATATGGTGTGGTTTTAGGAGAGATATTTTACCAAAAAAAATTTATTGTCTTTTTTCATTTTAAAATTTTAGGGAATATCCTCTGATATTTAAAGAGACGTTACATTATATTTATGATATAGAAGGATTAAGATAAATAAAAAACCTTACAAATTTTATAATTTTATTATTTGTTATCACATTAATTGTAATGACCTAAAAGAAGTACTCTTAGTGTATTTTATTTATAATAAGGAATAGATATAGTATATGGGGGGCTGACTCATAGACTATATAGTAATATAGTATTGAAAATTATAGTCTCATTAATGAGTTAGTGATTTCATGGTACATATATAAATTAGTGTTTTATGTTATTAATAATTTTTTCTGAATTTATTGGTTCATGTGTTGTTTCTATCAAAAGAAAAATATTAAATATAAGAGAATTGTTTAGCACCATAATTTACCCCTACTTTTAGTGAATTCCTACTTATGGTTTAATCAAGCATCATAATAGATGAAAGGTTGTTACATAAAGAATATATATAAATAAGGACTTTTATTTGTAAAATCCAATTAATATAATGTGAGTTACTCTTTATGATAGATAAAATTATTAGATCTAGAAAAATTTGATGAAATCATATTTTCAATCTCCTGGGTTTTAGGTATTATTTACTATGATACATGGAATTAAAATAAGTAATCATAATAAGAATTAATTTAATAAAAATGAAAAAAATCTACTCAACGACGATATAAATGAGTAAAAAATATTATCTTGATCACTCTAAAATCAATATTACAAGATTGTGATGAGGTGTACATATAAAAAATATACATTAGAAAAAAAATTATTATCTACTAATGTGAGAACACATTAAAATAGGTAATGAAATAATTCAATTAAAGTATGCTTTTTATATGAGGATGAATCTAAATGATATAATTGATATAATTTTCAACTACATCATTGAGGTAGTCGGTTCCTTTTTTGAAATATTTTGGGTAAAAATGATATGGAGATTGTGAAGAAAATTATAATAATTTTTTTCATTGTAAATTTTTTTTAAGTGCTTGAATAAAATAATTTGGAAGTTACTTTTTATAATTAATTTTAAGGTAATTTTTTTGTCTTATGAGATAAATAAAAACTGGAAGGATCCATAGGATAGTCATCAAAATAATCAACATCAAAAAAATATATAAAATAATTAATAAAATAAGGGATAAATAAAAAATTATTAATAAATTACTCATACTGGTTTTTATAATGTTTGATGAAGGAAATGATAGGTTATAAGGAAAGATATAATTATATTAATTCTTTTGTATACCGGTTGGTCAAAAAAAAGTGAGTTGTTTAATAATGATTTACTATGATGTTAGTGAATTTAATATCACACTAAAGTAATAATGGAATTTACCCCTTGATAAAATGAAAAAAATAAATATATCTTGATATAAGTTTCATCACAAAAATAATAATAATAATATTTTATGACAATTACAATATGTTTATTATAGATGATTAAATCGATTTCAAATAAAATATAGGGGACAATGTGATGGAAATGAGGGGGGAAAGCCCAATAATTATTTGATGAAGTATAACTAATATGATGGGTTATATATTATTAATATAGATAATGAATAATCCCTTAAGATGTTGGATATATTAAAAAAAATTATTAGTGGATTTTCAAAAGAGCCATCAGAGTTTATTGACCTACTCAAAGACAAAATTATATGGTTAGGGACGGTTGGGGAAAACGAAGATTATTTACATAGAAAACATGGAAAGTTGATTTATATTAGTTTTAAGAGTAAATAATGATTATAGTTAATCAACAGCCATAATTATTATGTTCAAGGATAAGGAAAATGTATTTAAATCACTGTTGAAGAGGTGATTTCCCTAAATAAAATTACTAATCATGAACTAAAATTTGGTTTTCCAATGAAAACATTTATCTAACATTGTTTTTAGTAGTTTAATTCAATGAAATAGATTAAAAGTCATTAGGTCTTATAAGATATATTTTAATGATAAAATTCCCTTCATAGTACATAATACTATGATTAAATTTTAATGTCAATTATCCCAAATTTAGTAAACTTGATCAATAGAGAATAGAATGAAAAATGATGGAGGCAATAACAGAACTCAATCATTATGGGACACTCAAAAACTAGGGAGATACAAATAGTTATAATATATGTTGAGTGAAATTGAATTGATATTTGTGAATATTTTTTTCAATACATTCATTTTAGTTAGATGTCTTATTATTATTGCTTTATATGAATGGATAGATATTAAATGAATTATATCCCACTAGAAAATAAATTTTCACCATTGTAAGAGAAAACATGATTAATCACTATATGAGGTTCAAATATTTAAAAAATATAGATTGATGTCCCATTTTAACCTAAGGATTCAGGAATGAAAATGATAAAGAGGGATCATGCTATTTTTTTGATGATTCTCTCTTAGATAAAAATAAAGGTAGTATATAGATTCATGATAGTGGATCCCTATCCAATAAATCCATAAATATACACTTTTGAAAGAATACAAGTAATATTGTAGATTAAATACATATTTTTGAAACAGTAGAGAATTAAATATTATTGGAAGTTAAAAAACAAGGATGTCTATAATTAATTTGTTTTTAGAAAGATATACTCAATATGGAAAGAAAATGACACAGTATAATAAGTATTTTTAAATTATATTCCTTTTGAATTAATTTTATATTAAAATATATGGTATTTTTAATAAAAATTGGTGTAAATAAAATTATTCAAGGATATAGGAGATGTAGTTAACTATTCCATGAAAAATGTAATGAAAAATCATGTTTTCTTATGGTAAAGATGAAAATTGATTCTATCATTGACTGCTTAAACATATTCATCAATAAATAATTGAAAGTAAATAAAATATTAATATATTTCAAGATACACCAAATAATAAATGAAAAAATAGTGTATATGTGAGTATATAGTACAAAACCCATATAAAAAAGAAGACAAAAGCTTCACCATTTCCCAAATTTATCCTTTCTAATGTTAGTTTTCTCAAGATACATTAAAATAATTATAATAAATTATTTCATTATATTTATATATTATTATAGGATTATGTGGTGTATAATATTTATAAAAATTTAGAAAAAAAAATATTGAGTTCACAAAGAGTTATTAAAGGCACGCTGAAAATGAAATCGTAAGGATGATCAGAACCCCCAAATCAAAGAATTGAGTGAAATTCATTTAAATTATACATAGAAAATAAATATAAAAACATGGAATAAAACATGAGAAGTCATAAAAATTTAATCTGGAAAAAATGGAGTCTATTAATTCTATAAATATATATTAAATAACATTTAAAAAATGTTTATAAAACATTGTGTCTTAATAGATGTTCAAAACTACATATGAATTCAAATTTTTGAATTAGATTATTGATAATTTTTTGTTTTTAGATTTGGGACTATGTTATGAGTATGGGATAACCTCAAGGGGATATTTCAGACATGGCTACAGGCTCAGGAGTCATCCTATAGGATCAGGTAATCCTTAAGATAAGCCAGGTGGTTGCTGCTGCCAATGCTATAACATTTCCACCAGATAGATGATGGGATTATTACAGGGATAAAATGAACCTTATTACCCCATCATTTATATGGGGTTTATATCCCTCTTTTTTCCTCCTATAGATTGTATAATTGGGTTTTTCCTTCCCCCTTCCCCTCTTCTTTAACCCCTATTAAGGGGGTGTTATTTTGGAATTTAATGGGTATTCCTTGTATGTCTTTGCCTCTGTTGGTCTCCACTTTCCATATCCATCTCACATTTTAAATTTTGGCTTCCATGTTTAGGGGTTTTCTGAAAATTATGTAATATAATAGTGAAATTATTCAATTCCAAGTTTTCCTCTACTCAGTATATGACGAGGACGTCCTGAGAAGATCTCTGTCGGTCACCACTCATCGTTTTGTCAACTGTACACCGTGCTATGAAATTTTTCCATGGTATTTTGTGAAAATTAAAAATTTTAAATTATTGAAATGGTTCTACTGATTAGTAATTTTCCTAGTAATGGTGTTAAGAGTCCCTAATGGACTTCTCATGAGTATTTCGACTTCCCTACAACACAACACACTGACCTGATGATTTATCAAACATTATATTGAATTTTTTATAATTATTAATTAATTATAAAGGATATAATTAATTAATTATTAATAGTTGGATTGAGTTAGGATCTTTTGACACTATTATGATATTGGTTGATCTATTATGAGGCTGGGTGAACCTCAGTAGGACTTGGTAGAGCTTCCAAACTTTGCTGATAAATAGAAAATGATACCAAATGTAGGTGGTATCTTATACTATCCCAATGGATTATGATTATTTATCTTGAATGTGTATGTTTAGGCACACAATAGAGAGTTATTACCAAAGTTAAATTAATTAATTTTGATTTCTTTTTATTATTTAAAATCTCTAACTAAAATGAATGAGTGTCAGGTTTCACAACAACCCATGTATGATAGCTTTTTACAACTAGAGTTGATGGTTGATGATGGGATATTTGAGACAGCAGTCGGCCGCCAAACCTTCGGAGAGGTGGGGCCAAACCTGAATATGTTGATTATCACATACATAAAGGCTTTATACACCTCTATACTAAGGGTTGAGTGTAAGAACCCGGATCTTCGTTCAGATACGTTCTTCCTTTTTCTGGAGTTTTTGAGAAAAATGTTTTTTCTAGAAGTTTTTGATGTACACGCCGTGCACTTTCTGAGTACACGCCGTGTACTTTTTCCCGGCTCGAAGCCATGTGCTAGCCATGTCGGGCCACACACACGGTGTGTAAGGCTGAGGTGGAGGCCAGTTAATTTGGAGGACGGAAAAAATTGAAGTACACGCCCTGTACTCAAGAAGTACACGCCGTGTACTTTCTTTTTTTTCATTAAACGGACCAGGGCCACGCCAAACCCCCAAAATCGTCTTCTTCTCTAGATTTCGTCCACCCGGGAGCGTGCGTGTGGCCGAATCTTCTCTGAGATCCTGCCTCGCCGTCCGTTATCCGATTCTAGCACGGTCGATTGCGTTGGAAGCGCAGCGGTGAATTCTTCCTTCTGCTTTAGCCTTGTTTCTTGATTCCTCCACGTCTCCAAGTTATCGTGGGATGAACGTTTTGTGCGTTTTCTCAGATCTTCGTCATTCTAAGAGGAATCTGTCATCGAGGTTCACGTATATCGATCTCTTAGGATCGAGGTAGGTGGTTTTTGCCTTACTAATGTGGCCTTAAAAACACATGTTTTGCCACTTTTCTTAATTAATTTTTATCAATTTAATTACTTATTTTAACACTTTTTAATAAATAATGACTCTTATGTAAATTTATCACTAAATTTATTAATCTACCAATTTTTATAATTAATTTTGTGTTTTAAGCCTTAAAATAATTGATTTGTTTCTAACTTTAATTTTATAGACTAATAACTATTTGTTAAGATTGTTGTTTTTGTCTAAATATTTAATAATTTAACAAGAAATAATTAATTAGTTTGATTTTTGCACTTTAAATATATAGTCTTAATTTGAAATTGCATGTACAAAGAATTAATTTAATTTGACCTAATTAGTAGATGTATTTCAAAAATTCATTAATTAAAATAAATGATTATAGACCTACTTCAATCATTAAGTCACTTTAAATTTTATTACATTAATTAACATTTTAAAATAATAATTATATTTCTACCTTAAAATAATTTAATTTTATATTGTAACTATTTAACTTTGTCTTATAAATGTTTAAATTTTATGTTAACTTTTAATAAGTCAGTTGCTTTTTAATATAGTAATAATTTAAGTTATGCGAATTAAAGTTATTAATAATTTAATTTATGTTTAATTGTTTATATTAATTTATTAAAGTTTATTTTTCAAATTAATTTTGCATTTGTTTTAATTCAGTTTTATTTTTTATTAATTACTTTGTTCATATTCTCGTTATGTTTTTAATTTAATTTATTTACTTTTCTTATTTTGCAGGTTCACGATTTTAACACCGTCAGAGTGTCTCCTGCTTTTGGTTCCTCTCCTTATGGTCTCACCGTGATATCCAGTTCTGAGACGCACCAAAACCCCATTCCTATGGCACCGTAACCCTTGCAAACCAGTGCCACCGTGACTTCTTGGCACAGTGACTCTTATGTCACTATCTCACCGTGAATTTCCTCACGGACGCACCGTAACTATTTCCACCACCCACCGTATTACCCTCTCATAGTCTCACGGTAACACAGTCACCATATCCCTCCTTTGCCTTGCACCATTTCCTTCACGGCGCCACAAAAACTAAAGCACCGGTTCTCACCCTTTCTCTTTCCCACTATAACTCTATATTCTCGCTTATAACTCTGCACCGTTCTCTGATCCTTTCGTGCCTTCCGCCATCGTTCTTCCATCATGAGTCGTCATACCATCAAAGCAAGTCCGAAGTTGATGGTACCTATACACCGGTGAGCTGGAGCCGCCATTACATGAAGAAGTCAAGTCATTCCACCATTGTGTCACTCCGCCACTGCTGGAATTTGATGAAGCCGCCGCTGCTGGATAAGAGGAGAACGAAGCCGTGGACCAGCTATGATGGAGACTTGATGAAGGGCCGCTTGAGGAATCGGATTTTCTGTTGTGGTGAGTAAACAGATCTCGAGTAGATGCTGCTCGAATTGCTGTTCCACGTGGAGGAAGATCTGGAGCCCGGTGCTATGAGAGGAGAAGGGGGCCGCCTGCGTGATTGTCGCCAGTTTGAAGGGTCCGCTGCTCGCCGTGGAGGACTAGAGTTGTGCGTGGATCCGAACTTGAAGTCACCACCGCTGCAAGTGTGGAACCGCATCACGGAGTGTAGCATCTTCGGACCGTGAATCCAGTGCACCTCAAGCTATGATCTGCTGTGGAGTTGATGTTGTGCCTCGGTGAAGAAACAACACCCGCACGCCACTGGTACAGAGGAGCTGGAGACCATCTCGCTGTGCTGAGCAGTGGAGTTCGCCGCTTGGCTGGAGCAGGATAATGCCGACACCTATGAGGAGAGGATTCGCTGCGTTGAGCAGGTGTTGGGTTCGCCAGTGATGAAGGAAGGATCTGAATCATGCCGCACCAAGGGAGTTGGCGCTGTCGCTTGAGGAGGAGATCAAGCTGATGATACTGCATCCGAAGCCGCAGAATAGTTGCACCGTTGAAACCTCTCAGAGAAGAAGACCCGGGAAGAGGATAAACATATATAAAAAAAACAACAATCACATAAAATAATACATTAAGAAAAATATAATTTAAAATAATAATAATGAAAATTATAATCTAACTTAAACAGTTAAATATTATATTTATGAATAAATTAAAAAATTAAAATAACTAATTTATAGAATAGAATTAATAGTTTAATTAACTTTAATAAAACATTAACTATGATAAACTAATAAATTATAATTTCTTAATTAATCATAAATTAATTTAAAGTGGCAAACATAAAAGTTATTACATTAAATTAATAATTTATTTCAAACTTAAATATACTAACCTAATTAACATAAATTAGTAAATAAATTAATTTATTAATAATATGAAACTTTTAATTTAACATTAATAACTCTAATAAAAAAACTAGATAACTTTTTAATCAGTTCTTTTAAGACTTCTAATAAATTAATAATATCAAAATTTTATTTATTTGCTTCTCGTTTCTAATTTTTTTGTGTGTTAATTTGTGCAGGTTCATATGGGAAGTGAGTTCACGTCCAGCTGCATGTGACTAACTCAACGGGATTTAGTTACGTGAGTAAAGTTAGCGCGACGTGCTTGTCACGAACACACACATGTGTGCGGTGTGCTCATGAAGAAAACTTAATGTCGGTGGAAGGCAAGTGGTGACCAGCAGCAGATGATAGAGGACATAAAAACAGAGCAACAGAATTTTGGTGAGGGACATTCATTTGAGAAAAAAACACCAGACATGGGAGGAGAGCGGAGAACCTGAAGCGACTCTCGGAAAATCATTCCTTGGAGACCCGAGGGCCTGGAGCAGGAGGAATTCATGCAAGAAGAGGGAGTTTCCTTCCTCTGTTCTTTTATAATTCTCTTCCTCTATAATTGAATGTTTTTAGAACACGTAAAGAAGGAAATGTTAGGCTAAATACATACAGTTCGGGGGGTGGGGGGAAATTGAGTCTACTAGTTTTCATTCTTTTCTTTTATCACTATCATGTTAATGTGATCGAAATTGATCGGTGAGGTCGGTTCTGATTACATTCCATTGCAACGTACCACTGGTTCTTAATCTATGATTTTCACATTAATATGGTGAGTTTAAATGTGGATTGATTTTTTTGAACAATTAAATGGAAATAAAAAGGCTACATGACATATGGAGAGTTAGTTCTGTGTTCTTTTTCAAAATTGAATTCTTTTATGTTGGTTATTCTAAGAGTGGCAAACTCTGAAATTGGCTGGCTTGAGTGATTATCTCATGGCGAGGGAAATCAATCAATCAATTTCAGTGGTATTAGTTGTAATCAATGTCGTGAGGAAGTATACCTTTAAAACTAGTAGAGTTGATATACTCCCCGGACGTTTTTCTCCAGATTGTTTACTTTTAGTGCACTGTTTCTCTGTTGCTTGCTATTTTAAGCCTTTTCCTTGTTCTGATACAGTTTAGAACAACAACTAAAAATAATTTGTTGTTTCATTTGTGCCTTATAGTAAAAATAACAAAAATAAAATGTTTAGAAATTCAACCTCACTGCTGACAATAGTGGGTCTTTAGTTAGTTTTTTTAGAGAATAGTGGCCAAAATAGCCTTCCTTGTGGGTTCGACCCTACTTTCCACATATACAGTAGTTAGTGTGAAAATAAATTTTAAACTTTGACCAAATTAAATGATAGCTTAGGTCATGTTTTTTGCGCCATTGCTGGGGAAGGCACGAGCCATTGCTAAAAAAACTCCAAAAAAACAGATATATAAAAATTTAAAAAAAATTGAAAATTTTGAAAACTGTAAATAAAACTGTTACTTTTCTTTCTAAGTTGTTACTGATAGAAACTGTCTACCATGGTTTATATGAGCACAAGATAATCTGTTGTTATATTAGAGCCCCTAAACCTTGAATTAGATAAACATTTATCCCCTCTAAGAACAAAGAACAAAATTGAAATGGAAAATCCAGAAAATAGAGTTCCTGAGAATAATAACTTTTGAAATAACCATCCAGAACTATTAAATGATCATGAAAGGCCTAGGATGAGGGAGTTCCAACTCCCACAAGTTTCTATTAACCCATCTTTAATTAGGCTTAGTCCTAGAGCTCGCAATTATGAACTGAAACAATCTCACATTTCACTGCTGTCTGCATTCAATGGGCTCTCTAATGAGGACTCTTTAGCCTTCATTAGAGACTTTTATAACACAGTGCATCAATTACCACTCTTAGGACTCACTGAAAATGATCTAAGGATGAGAGTTTTTCCCTTTTTCCTTAAAGGGAGTGCTAGTAACTGGTTTTTAAGTCTAGATGAAGACATTTTTGAGAATAGGGATCGTGTTTACAACTCTTTCATTATGAAATTTTATCCCCAAAGATTAAAAGGAGAACAGAGAACTAAAATCACTAGTTTTTATCAAGAGGATGAAGAACCTTTCCATGAAGCATGGGATAGATTTAGGGACCTGCTTAGGCAGTGTCCTCATCATTAACTCCCATCACATCTCCTCATGGACACCTACTATGAAGGGATTTCCTCCTCTAGTCAGGACATAGTGGATCAAGCTGCTGGGGGTAATTACAATGATAAGACTGATGAGGAGTTGAGACAAATTTTCAATAATCTGGCCATTAATTCTCAACATAAGAATTCAAGAAGGAAGAGAGTCAATAGGAATGTTAATACTGGTTCAAGAGCTGATACTCACACCCAACTTGCTGAAATCACCAACCAACTTCGAACATAAATGAACCTGAATTAAAAACAAAATGTTAACCAAGTTGAAAACCAGAATCAGTATCAATCTCTTAGGAAACAGTGCACAGAATGTGGTATGTTTGGGCACTCTGAAATTTTTTGTCCTAATGTTGATCTAACTGCCCAACAATCTGAATCCAAAAACTTTGTTAATTACGGTCCTAGGATTCCTAAAAAAGAAGATCTATTTTCTAATAATTACAATCAAGGCTATAGGAACCATCCGAATCTGTCGTGGAAGGATCAAGGTATTATTAAGAAACAAACTGCCCCTAATTATCATAACCAACCAAGACTAAACATTATAAATCAACAAAGGGGAGAGACTTCAAATGTTCAAGCAAATAATGATAACCAAATGCCTTCTAAATTGGATCAGATCTTGAATAAAATAAATTCACAAGAGGAATGGTACATGACTCAACATAATAAACATAAAAGTCAATATGAGTCAGACAAAATGCAAACTGATGTTAGAATGTAGAACATGGAAACACAGCTAGGATAATTAGCTAGAGATTTGACTTCTAGGGATTAAGGTAGGTTGCCTAGTACAATTGAACTTAATCCTAGGGAGAATATCATGGCTGTTGTAACTAGAAGTGGTCTTAATACTCAAACTATTGCTGAAAAAACTGTAAAAAATGCCCAAAATGAGAAACCGTTTGAATCTGGAAATGAAAATCTGCTTTGTTCACAATCAGGAAATTCACAGATAAGTGTTGAAAATGATGAGAAACTGAACATGTCACCTTAAAATCAAGCTGAAACTTCTTTTAAAAATCAAAATAATAAAGGAAAAGAAAAAGTTGTGGAAGAGGTGAGGGACATGCCTACTGTTCTGAAAAATTTGGCCCCACCCATCCCTTTCCCTGAAAAACTGAAACCTCAAAGTTACACCAAGGCTGAACTACTTCAGTTCCTTAGTCTTCTTTCTAAGCTTCAAGTGAACATACCTTTTATCCAAGCCTTAATTAAAATCCCATCGTACCTGAAATATTTAAAGAAAATTGTTTCAAAAAAAATAATCTTGAAGAATTTTCTACCTACGGCCTCACTAAAGAGTGCAGTGCTGTACTCCAAAAGAAACTCCCACACAAATTGAAAGACACAGATAGTTTTTTCATCCCTTGTACCCTAGGAAATTCCGGTCAGCTAAACTGTCTATATGATCTAGGTGCCAACATTAATCTGCTCCCATACTCACTGTTTCGACAGTTGAGGCTGGGTGACCTTCAACCAACAACGGTCATACTACAGTTGGCTGATAGATCCTTCACTCATCATGTGGGTCGAGAAGATGACTTACTAGTTGTATTTGGTAAGTTATTCTTGCATGCTAACTTTCTTGTTCCAGATGTGGAGTGTGATCAAGATGTACCTATTATCTTGGGTAGGCCCTTCTTGGCCACAGGAGGAGCTGTCATAGATGTTTCTAAGGGTCAGCTGATATTCAAAATTGGTGAACAAGAAGAAGATTTCAGTGTTTTTAAAAATATGAAGGGACCAATTTATTCTGAAAACTGTTCAAAAATTGAGTTCCTTGAAGCTGAATGCTCTTATAAGAATCTACTTGAACTCATTGAAAACTCTGAAAAACAATCCTCTGTTGAAGAAAACATTTTTGAAGATGAAAATCTTTGTGAATCTGTCTGTGATGTTGAAAATTATGTTGTAACAACCAAACTAGAAAATCTTCCAAATCTAGACAACTGTCCAGTTTCTGCTATAGGAGAGTATTCTGTTTTTAGTCTTAGGAACTTTCTGAGTGAAATGGAGGGTGTTTCTGTTAGCACCAACACTTCTGAGATCTTTGATTATACTGAGGGAGAACTTTTAAGATGACTTGATGATTCTGCTTTGATAAACCTGCTGAATTCTGATCTAGAATGTCTGGACAACATACTGCCCATCTTGGACAGTAGGACTGTTATCTCTGAATCTGAGCATGAAATTAAAAATCTTTCATCTTTTAATACTTCTTACAAGAAATATGTTGAAGACCTTGGGCCTCCTAGGCCTAAGAGTCTTCCTTCGAGTATAGAACCACCTTATCTTGACCTGAGGCCCATCCCTGGCCATCTTAAATATTCATTTATAGGTCAGAACTCTACTTTTCCTGTAATAATCTCTACTAAACTTAATGCAAACCAAGAATAAAAATTGATGGAAGTTTTGAAGAAGTTTAAATCTGCCCTAGGCTGGACAATAGCTGATATCAAGGGTATTAGTACCTCATTCTGTATGCACAAGATTCCTATGAATCCTAACCATAAGCCTAGGGTAGAATGTCAAAGAAGATTAAATCCTAATATGAAAGAATTTGTGAGAGAGGATGTGATTAAATTGTTAGACACTGGAATGATATATCCCATCTCTGATAGTGCTTGGGTCAGCCCTGTCCAGGTTGTCCCCAAGAAGGGAGGTTTTACTGTAGTTAAAAATGTAAATAATGAAGAAGTCCAAGTTAGGAAAGCCACAAAATGGAGAGTTTGTATAGATTATAGGAAGCTGAATGCAACCACTAGAAAGGACAATTTTCCAATGCCCTTTCTTGATCAAATGCTTGAGAGGCTAGCTGGAAATGAATTATTCTGTTTTCTAGATGGGTATTCTGGTTACAACTAGATTCCTGTTGATCCAGAGGATCAGGAGAAGACCACATTCACATGGCCCTTTGAAACATTTGCTTAGCGGCGGATGCCCTTTTGGGTTGTGTGGAGCTCCAGCCACCTTTCAAAGGTGTATGATGGCTATCTTTTCAGATATTATTGAGAGAATCATTGATGTTATCATGGATGACTTTTCTATAGTGGGGAGTACTTTTGATACTTGTCTTGGAAATATTGAGTTAGTTCTAGAGAGATGCATTGAAACCAACCTTGTTCTTAATTGGGAAAAATTTCGGTTCATGGTTACAGAGGGTATTGTCCATGGTCATAAAGTGTCAAAGATAGGTTTAGAAGTTGATACTACGAAGATAGATGTTATTCAAAAAATTCCTCCTACTGTTAATGTTAAAGGTGTTAGAAGTTTTCTAGGGAATGCCGGTTTCTATAGAAGATTCGTAAAAGATTTTTCTAAAATAACTAAGCCATTGTGTTCTTTTCTGTTAAAGGATGCACATTTTAATTTTCATGAAACATGTTTGAAATCATTTAATCTGCTTAAAGAGAAACTCACTTCATCACCTATCATTACTGCACCTGATTGGAAATTACCTTTTGAGATTATGTGTGATGCTAGTGACATGGCTGTAGGGGTTTTCCTTGATCAGAGGAGAGATAAAAAATTACATGTTCTGGATTATGCTAGTATACTTCTAGATGATGCTCAAAACAATTATACCACCACTGAAAAAGAGTTGTTAGTTGTTTTCTTTGCTCTTCAGAAGTTTAGACAGTATTTTTTAGGGTCCAAATTCATAATTTTCACTGATAATTCTACTTTAAAATAATTTCTGTCTAAAAAGTAAACAAAACCCAAGATGATTAGCTGGATCTTATTGTTACAAGAGTTTGACTTAGAGATTAGGGATATGCAGGGAGATGAAAACTTAGTTGTTGATCACCTTTCCAGGATTCCTTTTACTCAATCTGAATCTGAAAATCCTTGGGAGATTAACTCTTCCTTTCCTGATGAGAAGTTTCTATCTATATCAGTCAGGCAATCTGCTTGGTTTGCAGATTTTTCCAACATCCTTGCATTAGGTTTCATTCCCAAAAATCTGTCTAATAACCAAAGAAAGAAATTCATTTCTGAGCTTAAATATTATCTGTGGAATGATCCCTTGATGTTTAGGAGGTGTGCTGATGGTATACTTAGGAGATGTATTCCTGAGGAAGAGATGTTGTCTGTTCTTGAAAGTTGTCACTCTTCACCTTGGGGAGGTCACCATGGGGGTGATAGGACCACTCAAAATGTCCTACAATCTGGTTTTTATTGGCCTACACTCTTTATGGAATTTAGGATCTTTGTGGTCAGTTGTGATAGGTGTCAGAGGCTGGGAAATGTGGGTAAGAAACATGAATTACCCCAAAAGGGAATTTTGGAAGTTGAAATTTTTTATGTTTGGGGGTTACATTTCATGGGTCCATTTCTATCATCTCATGGGAATGAGTATATCTTTGTTTCTGTGGATTATGTATCAAAATGGGTTGAGGCAGTAGCTCTTCCCAACAATCAATCAAATAGTGTGATAAAATTTGTGAAAAAGAATATCTTTACAAGATTTGGAGTCCCAAAGGCTTTTATTACTGATAATGGAACACATTTTTAGAATTAAAAGTTTAAGGCTTTGATGGAAAAATATGGTTGTGTTCACAAAAATGGAACTCCTTATCACCCACAGTCTAGTGGAAAAGTAGAAATATCAAACAGAGAACTGAAACAAATTCTTGAAAAATGGTGTCAAACTCTAGGAAAGACTGGTCTCTTAAACTGGATGAAGCTTTATGGGCATAAAAAACTGCTTTCAAGACCCCAATAAGTTTGTCTCCCTATAGGTTGTTGTTTGGGAAATGATGTCATTTACCTGTGGAGTTGCAACATACGTCTTATTGGACAGTTAAGGCTCTGAACATTGACTTTAAGAGTGCTGGTGAGAGGATATTTGCTTGAGCTGAGTGAACTTGATGAGATTAGAAGAGAGAGTTATGATAACTCAAGAATTTATAAAGAGAGGACTATAATTTTTCATGATTCTATCATTCAAACTAAGGAATTCAAACCAGGACAGAAGGTCCTCCTTTTTAATTCCAGACTCAAACTCCTTCCTGGAAAGCTAAAGTCCAAGTGGTCTGGACCATTTACTGTAGTAAGAGTGCTGATGAATGGAGTTGTTGAAGTTGTTGGTGAAGAAAATAAACCCATGTTGTTTAGTGGACAGAGACTGAAACTTTATTTTGAGGGACAACCAAAGGGCTTGGATTCCTTCACTGTGCTAAAAAATTATTCTTGAATGAAGTCTGGCTGGAGACTTTAAACCTAGCGCTGCAAGGGAGGAAACCCTTTGTTTTTATGGTGTTAATAAATAAAAAAAAATTAATTAATTAAAGTCTAACTGAAGACTTTAAATTCAGTGCTTCTTGGGAGTCAACCCATGTTCTTTAATTTGTGTTACTTTTGTTCTGTTCATATTTTACTTTGAGTAAAATCATATTGTGATGCTTCCTGTATGCATTTTATCTGCTGGATTTTTGTTCCTAGTTTACATGTTCTTTCACAGGTTTCTGCTGCTTGTGCCAATAAATGAAGTGGAATTCCTTTGATGAATGAGTAATGGAAAACTTAGTCAGGGAAGTATCTCACTGTTATTACTGTTTTTCATTTTTCTACTGCTTAATGCTCAAATAAAATCTTTCATATATATAAGAAATTCTGTTGCATGTCACTAAGTTGAACTAAAAAAATCTTCTTGTACTTCACTTCTTAGAGATGAAATTCATTGTTTAAAATCTTTTCATTTCTTGAACCTGAGTGTGGGGGGTTCGTGCAGGCTGAAAAATCTTGTTTTGAATCTTCTTTTATCTTTGAGTTGTTTAGCATGAATTTTGTCTACTGTATTGAACATATTATTGAACTTATTTGTTGAAATGCTTACTCCCATTTAACTGTGCATTTACACATCATATGATACTTTTGAGTTGAATTGAAAATCATTGCCATTGGTCATAAATGTTAATTCATATACTTGCTAATGAACCTGCTGTTAAGTTATTCATAGTGGTAGGCAATATCTTTTAACATTAAAGATACCCTTTATACATGTCATAAATTTTCTTAATTGAAAATTTATTTTGAACCTTTATCGATTAATTGTTCTTCTCCTATTTGGAAGTCAACTTTGGGGACAAAGATGGGTTTTATGTGTGGGGGAGGGGGTCAATTCTTGACTGTGCTAAACTGTGCTTTATTGTAAGCCCATCAATACCCACTTTTATTTCAAACTTTTTGGAAAACAATGGTTAATGTTTTTCAAAATTCTTGTATAATTTTAGGATTTTCACTGTATTTAATTTTGTCTTGCCATAGGACAATAATATTTCTAGAATTTAATGGATGCTTTGAGTCTGAAATTAATGATAATGGACGATTGCTGAGTGGTCTTGCTTAGTGATTTTATGGACATTCGGTTTAGGACCTACCTCTGGAGTTGATATGGGTACCCTGTTTGTGTAATTATGATCATAACTCTTGGAACTGGAAGTTTGATTCTGATTCCATGGGCCACTTTCATTTTCTTTTAAATTATTAAGTAGTTACTTTAATGAGCCAATGTGAATGAATTTTATATAAATCTTTTGAAACTAGAGTAATCTGGGCATCTGGGATCCCACGGTGAGTCTCTGAGACCCTAGATGCTGGCTGCATTTCTGTTAACTGTAATCCCTCTGTGTACTTTAAATAAGTGTATTGCACAGTGCTTAGCACAATAATACATGACTTGGGAAAAATAAATAATGTGTCTAGGGTCAAAAATGAGCTCATTAAGGTGAGTGGATTGATGAACACCAGACTAAGAAGGGTTCAATTGATTTATATGGAAATCATTTTGGTTGTATCATTGAGGAGATTCACAAAAAAAATTATTTATTTTTGGAACCTAGATGAAAAATTCAAAGTTTTAAGTTCCTATGTTAAGTTCTTAATTCCACTGAAATTTTACTGCCTGTCATTCTTTTATTTAGAACATGAGCTTGGATTGAATTTAATCACTAAGTAGTACCACATATGAGGAATGACATCTTCATTACTTGATGATTCATAGTTTTCAAGATTATTAGTGAGTATTTGCTTAAGGCAAGATTCATATGAGCGATTCATTTTCAAAGCCTACTGTTATGTTGTTTCCTCTATTTTGAGTATTGGACATGTTACAGTTTGATCTAAATAATAATATACACTTTACTTTTTTTCAAAGAAAATAAAACATAAGATTTTTTGAGAAAAAAAAAATGTTTAAGTGTGGGGGAATTTGATGTGGCCTTAAAAACACATGTTTTTTCACTTCCTTTTTAATTAATTTTTAATAATTTAAATACTCATTTTAACATTTTTTAATAAATAATGACTCTTATGTAAATTGACCACTAAATTTATTAATCTGTCAATTTTTATATTTAATTATGTATTTTAAGCCTTCAAATAATAGATTTATTTCTTACTTTAATTTTATAGACTAATAACTATTTTGTAAGATTGTTGTTTTTGTCTGCATAGTTAATAATTTAACATTAAATAATTAAATAGTTTCATTTTTTCACTTTAAATATATAGTCTTAATCTGACATTGCATGTACAAAGAAATAATTTAATTTGACCTAATTAGTAGATGTATTTCAATAATTCATTAATTAAAATAAATGATTATAGACCTACTTAATCATTAAGTCTCTTTAAATTTTATTACATTAATTAACATTTTAATATAATAATTATCTTTCTACATTAAATTAATTTAATTTGATATTGTAACTATTTAACCTTGTCTTATAAATGTTTAAATTTAAGTTAACTTTTAATAAGTCAGTTGCTTTTTAATATAGTAATAATTTAAGTTATGTGAATTAAAGTTATTAATAATTTAATTTAAGTTTAATTGTTTATATTAATTTATTAAAGTTTATTTTTCAAATTAAGTTTGTGTTTGTTTTAATTCAGTTTTAGTTTTTATTAATTACTTTGTTCATATTCTCTATAAGTTTTTAATTTAATTTATTTACTCTGCTTATTTTGCAGGTTCACGATTTTAACACCATCACAGTGTCTCCTGCTTCCGGTTCCTCTCCTCAGGGTCTCACCGTGATATCCACTTCTAAGACTCACCGTAACCCCATTCATGTGCCATTGTAACCCTTGCAAACCAGTGCCACCGTGACTTCTTGGCACCATGACTCTTATGTCACTGTCTCACCATGAAGTTCCTCACGGACGCACAGTAACCATTGCCACCACCCACCGTATTACCCTCTCACGGTCTCACCCTATCATAGCCACCGTATCCCTCCTTTTTCCGTGCACTATTTCCTTCCCGGCGCCACAAAAACTGAAGCACCGGTTCTCACCCTTTCTCTTTCCCACTATAACTCTATCTTCTCGCTTATAACTCCACACCATTCTCTAATCCTTTCGTGCCTTCCTCCATCGTTCTTCCATCATGAGTCGTCATACCATCAATGCAAGGCCGAAGTTGAAGGTACTTATACACCGGTGAGTTGGAACCGCCATTATGTGAAGAAGTCAAGTCATTCCACCATTTTGTCACTCCGCCACTACTAGATTTTGATGAAGCCGCCGCTGCTGGATAAGAGGAGAACGAAGCCGTGGACTAGTTAGGATGGAGACATGATGAAGAGCCGCTTGAGGAATGGTATTTTCTGTTGTGGTGAGTAAATAGATCTCGAGTAGATGCTGCTCGAGTTGCTGTTCCGCGAGGAGGAAGATCTGGAGCCCGGCGCTGTGAGAGGAGAAGGGGGTCGCCTGCATGAGTGTCACCGGTTTGAAGGGCCCGCTGCTCGCCGTGGAGGACTGCAGCTGTGTGTGGAGCCGAACTCGAAGTCACCACTGCTTCAAGTGTGGAACCGCATCACGGAGTGCAGCGTCTTTAGACCGTGAAGCCAGTGCACCTCAAGCTAAAATCTGCAGTGGAGTTGATGTTGTGCCACGGTGAAGAAACAACACCCACACACCACTGGTACAGAGGAGTTGGAGACCGTCTTACCATGATAAGCAGAGGAGTTTGCCGCTTTGCTGGAGCAGGATAACGCTAACACCTCTGAGGAGAGGATTCACTGCGCTGAGCAGGCGTTGGGTTCTCCGGTGATGAAGGAAGGATCCAACCCATGCTGCACCAAGGGAGTCAGCGCCGTCTCTTAAGGAGTAGATCGCGCTGCTGATACTGGATCTGAAGCCGCTGAATAGCTGCACCGTTGAAATCTCTCAGAGAAGAAGACCCGGGGAGAGGATAAACATATATAAAAAAACAACATTCACATAAAATAATACTTTAAGAAAAATATAATTTAAAATAATAATGATGATTATTAAAATCTAACATAAACAGTTAAATATTATAGTTATGAATAAATAAAAAAACAAAATAACGAATTTATAGAATAGAATTAATAGTTTAATTAACTTTAATAAAACATTAACTAAGATAAACTAATAAATTAGAATTTCCTAATTAATCATAAATTAATTTAAAGGGGAAAAGTTAAAAGTTATTACATTAAATTAATAATTTATTTCGAACAAAAATAAACTAACCTAATTAACATAAATAAGTAAATAAATTAATTTATTAGTAATAAAAAACATTTAATTTAACATTAATAACTCTAATAAAAAAACTAGATAACTTTTTAATCAGTTCATTTAAGACTTTTAATAAATTAATAATATCAAAATGTTTATTTATTTGCTTCTTTTTTCTAATTATTTTGTGTGTTAATTTGTGTAGGTTCATACGGGAATTGAGTTCACGTCCAGGTGCATGTAAATAACTCAACGAAAGTTAGTTACGTGAGTAAAGATAGCACGACGTGCTTGTCACGAACACACACACGTGTGCGGTGTGCTCGTGAAGAAAACATAATGTCGGTGGAAGGAAAGCGGTGACCAGCAGCAGATGACGGAGGACATAAAAACAAAGTAGTAGAATTTTGGTGAGGGAAATTCATTCGAGAAAAATACACTAGACACGGTAGCCGAGCGGAGAACCTGAAGCGACTCTCAGACAACCATTCCTTGGAGACCTAAGGTCCTAGAGCAGGAGGAATTCATGCAAGCAGAGGGAGTTTCCTTCCTCTGTTCTTTTATAATTATCTTCCTCTGTAATTGAATGTTTTTAGAACACATAAAGAAAAATTTTTGAGGATAAATACTTACAGTTCGGGGGGGGGGGGGAAATTGAGTCTACTAGTTTTCGTTCTTTTCTTTTCTCACAATCCTGTTAATGTGATCGGAATTGATCGGCAAGGTCAGTTCTGATTACATTCCTTTGCAACGTACCACTTTTGATTAATCCATGATTTTCAAATTTATATGGTGAGTTTAAATGTGTATTGATTTTCTTGAACAATTAAATGGAAATAAAAAGGCTACCGGACATACGGTGAGTTAGTTCTGTGTTCTTTTTCAAACTTGAATTCTTTTAAGTTGGTTGATCTAAGGGTGGCGAACTCTGAAATTGGCCGGCATGAGTGATTATATCCTGGAGAGGGAAATAAATCACTCCATTTCAGTGGTATTAGTTGTAATCAATGTAATGAGGAAGTATACCTTCAAAACCAGTAGAGTTGTTATACTCCCCGGACATTTTTCTCCAGATTGTTTAATTTAGTGCACTGTTTCTCTATTGCTTTCTTTTTTAAGCCCTTTCCTTGTTTTGATACACTTTAGAACAAAAACTAAAAAGAATGTATTTTTTCATTTGTGCCTTATAGTAAAAAAAAATCGAAAGCTTATAAATTCAACCTCACTGCTGACAACAGTGGGTCTTTAGTTAGTTTTTTTTAGAGAATAGTGGCCAAAATAGCCTTCCCTGTCGGTTCGACCCTACTTTCCACATATACAGTAGTTAGTAGGAAAATAAATTTTACACTTTGAACGACTTCAACGACAGCATAGGTCACGTACCATTCAAAGTCTCTGAGTTGTATGGGTAAATTCCACCAATACCCATGAACGGGGTATTGTGTGTTTACCTTTTTTCCCTTGTTTTTTTCCTACCTTTCTTGTATGCTTGTGTAGAGGTAAATTGACCATGTTAGAGGATAATTTATTGTTCTTGGATGTGTTATCCCTTTCCATGTTCTGTTTACGACCTTTGGGTATTTTTTGGCTTTGGCTGCTACACCTGTTTCAAGCTTTATAGTTATAGGATGAGGTGAAATTCATTGACATGCTTGTTGCCTTGTAGACTGTTAGATAAGTATCTCTATAGGTGTACGTTGGTTAGACAAGTATCCCTATAGGTGTACTTTGGCCTTATAGTATTATTATGCACTGACTAGCATGGGGCTGAGAGAACCTGGTGCTATAGACTATAAGGGATAGACCGAGTGAGCTTCCCAGAAAGTCTTAGACTTTATAGACTACAGATGGGATGGACCGAGTGAGCTCCCAGAGAGTCTTGGATATTATAGAGTACAGGAGGGTAGACCGAGTGAGCTTCCTCAGAGAGTCTTAACTTGTTTGAATCTATTTAAGAACCTTCCCATGCTAGAGGAGGAATTGACCGAGTGAGCTTCCTCAGAGAGTCTGTGGTATACCTGAGGCTATAGGAGGAATTGACCGAGATAGCTTCCTCAGAGAGTCTCTAGACCTTGGGGCTAAGAGGGTTATACTGCATGATCTTCTTCAAGAGAATCCCTGACTACCCTAGACTATAAGGGGAATTGACTGAGTGAGCTTCCCCAGAGAGTCTCATTAATTTGTATGACCATGACAGAGGGGTTAGGCTGAGTGCACTGCCCAGAGGGCTTGGTACTTCTTGGATTGGACCAGAGGGGATGGCTGCGAGTACTAACCAGAGGGTTTTTGGCTTTTTGGCTATTTGTTTCACTTCTGTTGATTTGTTGTGGATTGATTGCTTCTATATATCATCCTGTTTTACCGCTTACTGTTTACTGCCTTCTACATGCTGTTGCTGTTTACTGCTTATTGTACTTTTACCTGCCATATACTCACTGACTATTAGGCACAAATATTCAGGTGAATGCCTATAGGGATTGTATCTCACACCCTGTTTGGGCCATGCTTTTGGGCCCAAGCAGACTATGTTGCTGCAGGTATAGATAAGGTCAAGCACCATTCTACATCAGATTCTTGAATGCACTGAAGCTGGGGAGCATGGGACCGGGCCGTGGCTCGCAATGATGAGGAGCTTACTTTGTTTTCTTTTGCATGGTGATTCAGTTGTATTTTAGCACGTTGTTGTGTTTTCCGTTTTCCTTATTTACTTGTACCTACTGCATCATTGTCATCATAGCTATATATCTACATTGCTTCCGCTGTTTGGTTTCTGTTGTTATGCATGTTGTTTACTACTTCCGCTGTTTATGGTTGTTTTCTTATCATGTATACCATACCAAACAAGGGAATAGTTTCCCCACCGACTCACCAAGTCCCTCGCTGCTAGTCGGCAGCCTCTGGCATTTGGGGAAACGCGCTTGAGGTCATGTGGCGAACCGGGTACGGGGCACCAGTGGAGGGGCTATGGACTCGGGTCATTACAAAGTGGTATCAGAGGGGTTCATTTCAATTGATTTACTGTATGGGGACCTTATCCAGGGATAGGATGGATTCAGTACTTGGCATTAAGCTGTGCTAGGGAATAGCTAACCCGTGTACAGGGAAAATCCATACTACCGCGTTAATTGCAGTTGTTGATTTTGAGATTTTATAGTTGGTCTGATTTCACCGAGAGTGATTCACAAGGCTTGTGCTACTACTATTTTGATATTTCGGTTTTATTTCTGTCAAAACCCGATGAGATGAGGGTATGTCGTCTCATGCATCATATAGAAACTTGTAGGAATCACATGCCATGCATTCTTCCCATTCCATCTAGGGTGCATTAGCGATTGCATGTTGTTGTGATAGACATTGTGTTGATTATGCATGCTGTTGTGATAGTTGCTTGATAGATTCTATACTTTATGTTAGAAATCTCTTTTTTATTTCTCTTTGCTTAAGTGAAAGCCAAAATTTTGGTTCTTGAGGTGTTATGGGCCCCCACAGATCGGAATTTGGCACTTTTTCAGCTTGTTTTTAGCGTTTCTAGAATTTTGTGCAGTTTCAGAGCTACTGCCAGAAAAACTAAGAATACATGGCGTGTACTTTTTCGGAACACACCATGTAGTTTTCAGGCCGTGTCACTGACAGTGTGAGCAGAACATGGTGTCGTGGAAGTAACTTTGGAAACACGCCGTGTACTGCAACTACACACCGTGTAAGCTCGGAGTCGTGTACCCAGCCGTGTCACTAACAACACGGGTCGGGGAAGTACGGGTAGAACACGCCGTGTCCGTAGGGAACATTCCGTGTAGTCCTGTCTAGGTACCCGACCATGTCACGAACAACACGGGCCGACATTACCTTTCCTTCCACACGCCATGTTTGTTCGGAACACGCCGTGTAGTCTTGCCCAAGTACCCGGTCGTGTCACGAACAACACTGGATGGTGTCACATTCACCTATACACACCGTGTTTGCTCGGTGCATGCCGTGTAAGGTCCATCCATGTAAACGGTCGTGTATTCAACAACACAGACCGCCGAAGCCTTGTCTAGTACACGCCGTGTTTGTTTCAAACACGTCGTGTAGTCTCGGGTTAAGTAGGGCCGTGTGGGTTAGCCGTGTAAGAGACTCGGGCAGGGGATAGTTTTCTTGTCCACACCATGTGTTGGGGTCAACACACACTGTAGTTTTAAGTATACATGACTGGTAGGGCGGGAGTACACGACCATTTCAGTGGCTTAAAAAGACACGCCGTGTAGTTTTTATACACGCCGTGTAGTCGTGTTTTGCAATATTTTATGTTTTTCTATCCCTGTTCCCATTTTGTAATCTTATGTTCTCTGTCCTTGTTTTTATGATCTAAGTTGTACTTTTGATCTTTCAGAGCTATGCCTCAGAGACGTCCTCCGGTTGTATGTCTGTCGGCAGGCAATGAAAATATGCCAGATATGGCTGATCAGGGACTTCCAACACATCCTTCAGTCGAGCCAGCCTTGGCACCAGCTGTCAAACCCATTGAAGGCGCCGAGGCGCAGTTCAGGGAGGACTTCCTGAGGATGATGCTGACCTTCCAAGGAGCGCAGCCTCCTACCTCATTAATGGCTCAGTTGATGGGGGTTTTCCAGTAGCAGCATCCCCTAATTTTTCAGGGGATGGAGGGCCTTAGGCTGCAGAGTCGTGGATAGAGGCCACATTGACCATCTATGAGCACCTAAAGATCCCTCTGTAGAAACAGGTAAAGCTGGATACCTCATCAATGGCTAAGTTGATGTGGGTTTTGCAGCAGCAGCATCCCCTACTCGTCTCGCTTCACTAAGTTGCAGCGTTTCACACCGATCCCAGTAGGTGATGAGTTGTTCCTTGCTAGGAAGTTCGAGGATGGTCTCAGGAAGTAGATCTGTTCCCAGGTGAATATCTTCTAGTTGACTTCGATATCCTCCATCATCAACCAGGTGCTGATCACTGAGTGAAATTTGAGGGATTCTGGAGCAGTGAGCCTGGTCGGTTCATTATCCAGAGCTGGTGTTCCTCCTACGGACAGTAGGAAGCATCGTAGAGATTCTTCTCGAGGAGATCGAGGTACACAAGATGCGTCTTCTGGCAGCCAGGTTGTATGCTGCCAGTGCGGTAGGAGTGGGAATACTAGGCCTCTGTGCTAGAGAGATCTGATGGCGTGCTGGTCTTGCGGCAAGATGGGACATCTTCAGCGTTTCTGTCACATCTTCTCACCTTCATCCAGTGGTAGGGGTTCCTCTATGACCCCACGTTCTGGAGATGCTTCCCCAGTTTCCCACCAATCGGGGAACTGGAGTTCTTCCGGTCGTTCAGGCTGAGGTGGGGGTCGCGGCCATAGTGGTCAGTCACCAGGTCATCAGCGACAGCAGAGCAGATCATCTTAAAGCGGTCAGCCAGGGGCACAGGGCCGCAGTACAGGCCAGTCTTTCGCCGTGGAGCAGACCTATTAGGAGTAGGATCCCGACCCTTCTACTGTTCGAGGTATGATTTTAGTAGCCTCAGTTTTATCTTCTGCCCTTTTCGATACTGGTGCTACACATAGCTTTATCTCTGTTGCTATTGTGGAGAGCCTTGGACTCTGCATCTTTTCTTCTGCTGACTCGTTGACACTAGACACCCCTTTGGGAACGAGTACATCTAGTGTACGCTAGTGTAGAGAGTTCCCTCTCAAGGTGATAGGCTATCAATTCTCATCGTATCTCTATGTCCTAGAGATGAAAGGCTATGATTTCATTCTCGACTTGGATAGGTTGATTCCCTTCCAGGCAGTCGTTGACTGTTATCGCCGCAGAGTCAGTTTCATCTCACCAGAGGGTGAATCTTTTCTCCATGGAGGTGAATGGGACGTTCGGGCGAGTCGGGCGGGACTCGAGCATCTTGGGCTAGGAGGGGTGATAGCCCGGATTTCTAGTCTTTATCTAGATGATCAGGGGACTCCACAGTTATACTTTACTCCAGTGGTGGATCGCTTCAGGGATATCTTTCCAGAGGACTTTTCGTGTTTGCCTCCAGAGCATGAGGTAGACTTCTCCAATGATCTCGTGCCAGGAGAAGCACCAGTGTCCATTCCTCCCTATAGGATGGCCACACCTGAGTTGCAGGAGCTCAATAAGCAGTTGGAGGAGCTACTGGCTATGGGTTTCATCCGACCCAGTACTTCTCCTTGGGGTTCGCCTATTCTGTTTGCGAAGAAGGCAGACGGTACCCTTCGACTTGTGTGGATTATTGGAATCTAAACCAATTGACGGTCAAGAACCGATATCCCATGCCGCGGATTGATGAACTTTTCGATCATCTTCAAGGAGCCCGTGTGTTCTCGAAGATCGACTTGAGGTCCAGTTATCATCAATTGTGCGTTAGACCATCATATATACCTCTGATAGCCTTCGAGAGTAGGTATGGTCTATATGAGTATACAGTCATTCCTTTCGGACTCATGAATGCACCTATAGTTTTCATGGCACTGATGAACTGAGTGTTCCATCCTTAGTTGGATTCCTTCGTCGTGGTCTTCGTGGACGATATCTTGCTGTACTCTCACACTCGACATGACCATGCCACCCATCTTGAGATCGTTCTGAGTACACTAAGAGAGCATCAGATTTATGCTAAACTCTTAAAGTGCCCCTTCTGGATGGATCAGATTCACTTCTTGTGTCACTTTATCTTCGAGGCAGGAGTATCTGTGGACCCAGAAAAGTGAGAGCTATAGTTTCCTGGGAGCATCCGAAGAACGTCTTTGAGGTACGGTGCTTCCTAGGGCTGGCTGGATACTACAGAAGCTTCATTCGGGACTTTTCTCGTCTAGAAGCACCTTTGACAGGTCTGACCAAGAAGGGGGCGAAGTTCTTATGGTCAGATTCTTGTGAGTCCACCTTTCAAGAGCTGAAAGGAAGGTTGACGTCAGCATCGATACTAGTCTTTCCGGATCCAGGTAAGAGTTACAATGTTTATTGTGATGCTTTAGGTGTCGGGGTGGGAGTTGTTCTTATGCAGGGAGAAGGAGTCATTGTGTATGGGTCTCGGTAGTTGAAGCCACACGAGAGTAACTACCCGACACACGATCTGGAGTTGGCAGATGTTGTTCATGCCTTACGCTGTTGGAGACACTATCTTCTGGGAGAGCACTTTGTGGTTTTTACCGACCACGAGAGTCTCAAGTATATCTTCACTCAGTGTGATCTGAATCTGAGACAGCGTAGGTGGTTCGAGTATCTTCAGTCTTTCGACATTGAGCTCACATATATGGCAGGAAAGGGAAATGCAATGGTTGATGCTTTGAGCAGGAGAACTTAGATTCATGAAGTTCAGGACGCCAGTAGTGAGTGGCAGCTTATGGCGCTGTTCTCTGAGATTCACTTAGAAGTGCACGACAGGCAGGGGCAGACTTACCTATCTTCTGTAGATGTTACCTCTACACTTCTTGATCGGGTACGAATGAGGCAGCTATCAGACTCAGAAGGCTTAGTTCTGCGGGAGAGTGTGTCAGGAGGGGACACTATTCCTGGATGGATAGTGGGAGAGGATGAGATATTTCGTTTCAAGGAACTCGTATGGGTTCCAGCAGACATACGCGAGGAGATGATGCGGTATTTCTATTCCTCTGTTTGGGCAGTTCATCCTGGCATCACCAAGATGTTTCGGGACCTTCATCGCCAATACTGGTGGCCGGGTATGAAAAATAATGTTGGTAGTTTTGTCATGAGATGTTCTACTTGTCAGTAGGTGAAAGCAGAGCATCAACGACCATCAGGGCTTTTATAGTAGTTACCTATTCTGGAGTGGAAGTGGAAGGATGTTGCGATGGACTTTGTGACCGCGTTGCCGAGATCCCCCCGGGGGAATGATGCTATTTGGGTTGTCGTCGACAGGCTCACGAAGGTTTCTCACTTCTTTCCAATCAAGGAGACCATCAGTTTCGATGATCTGGGACGAATTTACATCATAGAGATCGTTCATCTGCATGGAGTTCTGTGCTCTATTGTTTCGGACAGAGATGTGCACTTTACCTCTCGGCTCTGGCAGGGACATCAGAAGGCCTTGGGTACACAGGTACTTTTGAGTACAACATACCATCCCCAGACTGATGTCCAGTCCGAGCGCATGATCCATGTTCTTGAGGATATTCTCCTAGCATGCATTCAAGACATTGGTGGTTCTTGGGAGATGTATATTCCTCTGGTGGAGTTCGCCTACAAAAACAGTTTTCAGGCGACCATTCAAATGGCACCATACAAGGGTTTGTACGGTAGGCCATGCCGATCACCCTTATGCTGGATGGAGGCAGGAGAGGAAGCTTTGGTGGGACCTTGTCTTGTTTAGGAAACTTCAGATTAGATAGAGCTGATTCAGAAGAGGATGGCTACTGCACAGTCTCGACAGAAGTCTTATGCTGATCAGCGGAGATGATATCTAGCGTTCAATGTCGGAGATCAGGTTTTCCTATGTGTCGCACCAAGTTTGGGACACAAAAGGATTCGGAGATAGGGTAATCTTTCAATGCGGTACATCAGACCGTTTGAGGTCTTGGAGAGAGTGGGGCCGGTCGCCTATCGGTTGCAGCTAACTCAGAGGTATCGGGCCATGCACGACGTCTTCCACGTCTCTTAGCTCCGATGTTACTTTTTAGATCAGTCTCATGTCTTTCATCCTGAGGAAGTTGAGCTTGAAGAGGATGCATCATTCAAGGATCATCCTATCTAGATTGTTGATCGTAGTATGAAAGTTCTCCACGGGCGGTCTGTTCCTCTGGTACGAGTGATATGGCAGCACGAGCGAGTACAGTATGACACCTGAGAGAGGGAGACCGATGTACGATCACAGTGGCCAGAGCTATTTAGTTTTTCTCCTTCTCCTTCTCGTTAGGGAAATTCAAGAAATAATTTCTTTAAGGGGAGAAGTTTGTAAGAACCCGAATCTTCTTTTAGGTACGTTCTTCCTTTTTCTGGAGTTTTTGAGAAAAATGTTTTTTCTGGAAATTTTCGAAGTACACGCCGTGTACTTTTTCTCGGCTCAAAGAAATGTGTTTGTCATTTCGGGCCACACACACGGTGTGTAAGGCTGAGGTGGAGGCCGGTTAATTCGGAGTACGGAAAAAATTGAAGTACACGCCCTGTACTCAAGAAGTACACGCTGTATACTTTCCTTTTTAAATTAAACGGACCAAGGTCACGCCTAACCCCCTATATCGTCCTCTTCTACAGATTTTGTCCGCCCGGGAGCGACCGTACGGCCGAATCTTTTCCGAGGTCCTGCCTCGCCGTCCGTACTCCGATTCTAGCACAGTCGATTGCATTGGAAGTACAACAGTGAGTTCTTCCTTCTGATTTAGCCTTGTTTCTTGATTCCTCCTCGTTTCCAAATTATCATGGGATGAACATTTTGTGTGTTTTCTCAGATATTCATCATTCTAAGAGGAATCTGTCATTGAGGTTCATGTATATCTATCTCCTAGGATCGAGGTAGGTGGTTTTTGCCTTACCGTTCAAAGTCTCTGAGTTTTATGTGAAAATTCCACCAATACCCGTCAACGGGGTATTGCGTGTTTACCTTTTTGACCTTGTTGTTTCCATTCTTTGCTTGTATGATTTTGTAGAGGTAAATTAACCATTTAGAGGATAATTTATTGTTCTTGGATGTATTCGCCCTTGCCTTGTTCTATTTATGACCTTTGTGTATTGTTTGCCTTTGGCTGCTACACTTGTTTCAAGCATTACAGTTATAGGATGAGGTGAAATTCATTGACATGCTTGTTGCCTTATAAACTGTTAGATATGGGGCTATATAGGTGTACTTTCGTTAGGCAAGTAACCCTATTGGTGTACTTTGTCCATATAGCATTATTATGCACTAACTGGCACGGGGCTGAGAGAACCTGGTGCTATAGACTATAAGGGTAGACCAAGTGAGCTTCCCAGAAAGTCTTAGACTTTATAGACTACAGAGGGGATGGACCGAGTGAGCTCCCCGAGAGACTTGGATATTATAGACTATAGGTGGGTAGACCGAGTGGCCTTCCTCATAGAGTCTTACCTTGTTTGAATATCTTTAAGAATCTTCCCAGGCTAGAGGAGGAATTGACCGAGTGAGTTTCCTTAGAGAGTCTGTGGTATACCTGAGGCTATATGAGGAATTGACCGAGATAGCATCCTTAAAGAGTCTCTAGACCTTGGGGATAAGTGGGTTAGACCGCGTGATCTTCCTCAAGAGAGTCCCTAACTTTTGTAGACTATAAGGGGAATTGACCGAGTGAGCTTCCCCAGAGAGTCTCATTAATTTGTATGACCAAGCCAGAGGGGTTAGGCTGAGTGCACTGCCTAGAGGGCTGTGGTACTTCTTGGATAGGACCAGAGGGGATGGCTGTGAGTACTTCCCAGAGGGTTTCCAAATTTTTGGTTATTTGTTTCACCGCTTTTGATTTGTTGTGGATTAATTGATGCTATGTATCATCCTGTTTTACCAGTTACTGTTTACTGCCTTCTACTTGCTGTTGTTGTTTACTGTTTATTGTACTTTTACTGGACATATACTCACTGACTGTTAGGCACAAATATTCGGGTGAATGCCTACTGGGATTGTATCTCACACCCTGTTTGGGCCATGCTTTTGGCCCCAAGCAGACTATGTTGCTGCAGGTATAGATAAGGGCAACCACCCTTCTACATCAGGTTCTTGATTTCACTGGAGCTGGGGAGCATGGGACCGGGCCGTGGCTCGCGATGCTGAGGATCTTACTTTGTTTTCTTTTGCAATTTGTTTCAGTTGTATTTCAGCATGTTGTTGTTTTTGTTGTTTTCCTTAGTTACTTGTATCGTCTGCATCATTTTCATCATATCTATATATCCACATTGCTTCTGTTGTTTGGTTTCTGTTGTTATGCATGTTGTTTACTGCTTCCGCTATTTATGGTTGATTTCTTATCATGTATACCTTACCAAATGAGGGCATAGTTTCCCCACCAATTCACCAAGTCCCTCACTGTTAGTCGGTAGCCTCTGGCATTTGGGGAAACGCGCTTGAGGTCATGTGGCGAACTGGGTACGGGGCACCAGTGGAGGGGCTATGGACTCGGGTCGTTACAGTGAGTGTGGTCAATGAATAACTAGATTGATTAGTTCTTAGGTATCCCTATTGGACCTTAATATATTTGATATCATCATAGAAAGTGAGGGAGAGATGATCCTATCAAATACATTGTGACTAGGAATATGTGGATAGATCATATCTATATTAGGAATAGGTGGGATGAGTGGGATAACCAAAATTGTCCTTGAGGGATGAGATAGGATGTGGGCCATCTCTCGACTGTTTCACTTGTGGCGAGACCCCATTTAGCTAGTGAGGTCATAATACCTAGTTCAAGTTGTAATAGGATGTGATGTATTTAGGTTTTTATGTATTGATTGAGAATCAGACATGACTTAAGACCCATGGGGGAGCATACATTATAATGAGACCCATTTTCCCAACATGATTCCCCATTGACAGACTGACCAAGAGCGGGTGAATGTTTCACAGTTTCAGGTGTCACTCAGAACTCCAACTGTCTTGGGATCCTGATGGTCTATGGGTTGTGGTGTTGGGATTGGGTGTTCATCTAGTTTTTGTGTTTTCTTCTTTATCATGAGTTATTAAATGTTACTTTGGGGTATTTTTACCATGGTTATGATTTCATTGGGTTTGGAGCCATATGTTGACGGTTATTCCATGGAGTTAAAGATTACTGTTGGAGATTCCATATATTTAGAGCTTAGATATGTTATAGATGACATTGATTTGAAGCCAGGTTTGTGGGATGACATGTGATGGGTCTCTAGATCCTTCATATTTTTTTATGGATACCTTGTATTTAGAGCCTAACATATATACTACCATGGGATGGGTCCGTGGACCCATTCGATATGTTTTGGCTGCCACAAATTTAGAGCCAAACGTACAAATTTCCATGTGATAGGTCCCTTGGGAAAAAATATATGCTATGAATACCTTGGATTTGGAATCATATGTATGGAATATCATCTGATGGATCCCCAAATATGTAAAATTTGGTTATAGATACCCTGAGTAAGTTATGAACTCACATATTTGACTTTAATGAAATTTGAGCCCTGGTGTCTGGACTTTGGTGGGATGAGATCCTAGAGTCACGAGGATTAGTTGGGGATTCCATGGATTTGTATCCTTCATGTTACATTGGAGGAATGGTTATCAAGAAATACATAGAGAAACCACGACACTAGCTAGAGTAGGAATGGTCAACTAGGGTGGCATACCTATGGATAAACATTTGTTTTATTTATTTATTTGTAGAAATAATATTTCTATTTAATTGGACCATATAATATGCACATACCACTACATATCTCAGATAGTATGAGACCACGTTGGTGGTGTAATAGTGAGTTTTTTACTCACACCCAGCTCAATCCACCATTTCACTTGGTTACAAGAAAACATTAATTTCATTGTAAGAAGAGGTTGGAACATGGTTTGGGGTTTGATCAAGTGGGGTAGATCAGAAGAGTGCATAGATCATTGTATGAATTTTGGATTGGGGATGATATGGAACCAAATTTTTTTATTTCTAGTATTTTCATGAAACCAACTTAGTGGGTGTTTAGTTTTATGTATTAAATGGTTATTTTTTCCCTTAATTAATTTAATTTTTTATTTCCCTATATAAATTTTTCTACATCTGATTTATGTTTATTTTTTATGAATGATTCTCTATTATTTAAGTCATTATTGTTATCTCTAATATGGGGGTATAGTCTTGTAACATCCCAGGTAAATAAAGAAATATGATATTTTCATTTTTATTAATATTTTTGAATTAAATATTAATTTTTCATGACATGGGATGCAATGTTCGATGGTGTACCTGATATGAAACAACATGTTTCTTTGAAATCTTATGTTGCACACTAATAATATTATAATATTACTTTAAATAGTAGTTAACACCTAGCCATTGTATTGGTAGGAATGAATAGAACAAACTAAAATATGATTATACATTTTTGTTAAATGATTTTATATTTATCCAAAAAAAATATAGAGGCTTAAAATGTGAATGAATCCAATTTTAAGCACAAAATACACTAATATTCTTTAAAAGGTTGATTTACCTCCTTTTGATGGAGAACCCTTTTTAAATCTATTTTTTGTCACTTTTATATGTTATATTTGATAAATAAAATAATTCTTTAGAATCAGGACAAATAAATTTACTTTGGGTAAAATTTTGGCATTGTTATGATAAAATTCATTTTTAATGAATAGTGAAAATACTGTATTTTAATTCAAAACTGCCTTTTAATTTAATTTTTTATATGGTTAGATTATCTTTTTAATTAGTTTTAAAGTTTAATTATAATATAGTTTTAACATTTAATCCAATTTTTCTCATTTAATGTTATTTAAATTTGATATTGGACATAAACAACTATCAATCTTTCGATAGTTATTATTTCTTAAAAACGATCTTTTTTGATTTCATAGCGAGAATTAATTTTAAATTAATTCCTGAATCTTCTGTGTTTTGAATTTGGAAAAATGTATTCCATATTTTGATTCATGAGGTACAAACTTTTTAAATAGGTATGTTTTATTTTTATAAATTATGAATATTTACTTCAGTAAAAAATTTATTTACCATGGTTAAAAGGTAAATATTGTAAATAAGGGTAACAAAATATTATTATAAAAATATTAAATTACACTAAAACGTTTCTTAGTCCTATTGGTTAATGAATTTCTGACCATGGGAATCCCTGGGTAGATTTTGGGAACTCATGGAGCTACATGGGAGTAATAATGGCACTTTATATTAATTATGGTAAAGTAAAGATAAAAATGACATAAACAAATATCTTTAAGAAAATAAATTTTTACATGGATTTATATAAGTTATATCTTCCACTATAAATATTAATTTGAAATATAAAAATATTTCATACATCATTGTATTTTATATAAATTTTTAGACATCAAATAAAAAAAATTATTTCTGACACAATAATGATGCAGTGTTTTTACCTCATTAATGAATGATTTAAATAAATAGGATTATAAAGATTAAAATATTATCAAAACCTATCCAATTATTATTGGATGATTTTATTTTGACCATTATTTATCGTATCTTATACATTAATATGTTTTGGTCCTTTAGAAACCAGAAATCATTATATAATGAAATAATATTTTCACACTTTCCTAAAGAGCCCCTCCTCCCCCTTACAAAAATCCCCCAATTCTAACCAAGTACTAATACTTCTAGAGCACCTTGTATTATCCAACCTCTACCCAATTAAGATCCCTAAATCTACCTCCTCATCCTAGAAGCCTTACCTTAGGTATAAGGCACTTCAAGATGTCCTTTTGGTTCAAACCAAAGGGAGTTACCCGAATTTAAGGTAATGGTTTCTCTTAAATTCTTTTCTTTTATATTACTTCTCCAACACTAAAAATATTTTTATTAAATTATTTTATAACAAAAAAATTATCCTAAATATACTATGATGTTTTTGTCTGAATTATTCGAACTACACTTACACACACCTCCATCTAATGGGTAAAGAAAATATTGTTTCTGTGGATGGGAAACTAACGCCTCACGAAACGATGATTGTTCAATTATCTTCTACCACCTCTCATGGTGGCCATTAAGATGGAATGGTATTCATATATGATATATATTATTTATATTATTTATTTATTCATCTGCATTTTTCATTTATATACATACCATTATGGTTTCCATTATGGGTAAATGCAATAATTCCATTTGAGGAAGTGTGACTATCACCTCATCAAAGTGATATGACTTGTTCACGCCTTACGTGGAACATATAAAGGATGGTGTTAATGAAATTATATATGATATTATACTGGAATTATAATATACCAATGTATCGTATAGGTTTTATTCCATTATAATACTTAATATAAATGAATGTTGCTCTCATGCGTACGTAATGCTTACCGTCTCCATGAACGGTGCATTTCATTTCTTACATCCAAATGTTATGTACTATTATAAATACATATATATACTGGATATATATGATATATATGATTTCTAAATCATTAATATCATTCTTTATATAATGTTCCTTTGACCACATGAACAACATGTACTTATAAGAAGTTCATTTTAACTGAAATACCAAATATCTACTAAACGAAGATTATTAACTTAAATGATTACATAATGATTATAACATGGTAATAATTGATATAAAAGGAATAATAAACTTGAAAAAAATTATTAATCAATTATAAATTAACTGTTGTTTATTATTCAGGAGATTAAAGAACGGTCAGGTCAAGTCAGACACGACGTAAGGGAACTTTTTAACCCAATT
This sequence comes from Viscum album, assembly GCA_963277665.1. Lineage (NCBI taxonomy): Eukaryota > Viridiplantae > Streptophyta > Magnoliopsida > Santalales > Viscaceae > Viscum > Viscum album. The sequence continues at coordinate 435,514,370 of OY728167.1, read as the reverse complement.
TCTATCCTTTGTGTTGATCTTATACTTCTTGTTTATGTCATGCTATTATTATGTGAGAAATGGATTTTGATATATTATCGTGTATTTATACATCCTTTTTGTGTACTTATATTGAATACACATAATTGATCTATTTTATTTACAAAATAATCTTTGTAAGGGACTTCATCTCAATCTCATTTCATTAATGCATATTTTTTTTATACATGACTTTGTTTTATATGGTGTATAAACACCATTGAATTTTCATTTCATTCAAATGGAATATTTTCATTACTAATCGTTTTACTAAACGAAAAAAAGAATGATTGTTTTTAATAAGTGCGGTGACAACGACCTTTCTACTATTGCAAGTATTATTTGATTTTTTCTTCCTTAACATGTTGTAATGATTTTAAAAGGAAAATAAATACCATATACTCTATTACATATTTTGGTATTCAAAATGGTTTTGATAATGTATTTGTTATGTCAATCTATTTAAATGATATATTGTGAATGAAATGTGGAAATGTTATCTTTCCTTTATATTTGTTTTATGTGTTATGAATATGTTATGGTTCTTGGGCATTGTTTACGTATATGGGTGGTTCCATGATAAACCTAAGGTGGTGAACCTGAGATAGCTCTCCAATGCATTGGGTAACATGATAGAGGTAAACATGAATGTTTCTCCTAAGAGATTTAGGGAATATACTATGATGGGTATTTCAACGTAACACCCTATGTAGCTATGATTGCTACAATGTAAGTATGATATGAATGCCACAATTTACCTTTATGATTTATGATTTCTATGTGTTATTAATAAATATTATGATTTCATGAGGTATGTTAAAGAGCTTATGTTATGTATGTATTTATGAACTAATATATTCATTATTTGTTTTATAACCCTTACTGAGATTTTTATGCTGATCCCATGTTTCGAAATGTTTTCCACAAGACTTAAAGATGAATAGGGTCAAGGATGGGATCAAGGGAAAATTATGCTGTCTAAAACAAGGAAATGATATTACTCTTTTTCTCAAGAGTTTTTATTTTATAAAAAAATTAAAACTGAGTAGAAGTGTCTACTTTGTGATTTCTGAGATGTAATGTAATAGTTATGGCCTAATTCTCAAAAACTCTAAAACTAAAAAGATCCTCAATGTGATTTATTCCTTTAATTCAATATTGTGTAATGTTTTAAGGCCAGGTCCTTATAGTTGTTATTAGAGGTCAGTTTATACAACATTAAAAGTTGGGATATTGTTAAATTTGTATCCATAAATTAATTTATTTTTAATATTGAAATGATATAGAATTTATAGATTACCATGTTGCTTCACCTAAGATATTTTGGTGTTCAGAATGGTTTTCCGCAGAGGAAGCATGGATGCTATGATGGGATGATATCAGGAGGAAGACAACCTTCTAAATTAGCAACCTGAGATGGTCAGAATTATAACTAAACAATTATTTGTAGTGATGGAACAGTTGACTCAGGCTATAAATCGTGGTGGTATCAATGCATGAGATCAGCCAGATCAACCACAAAGGAACATGTCATTACTAGACCATTTCACGAGGCAGCACCCCCCATCATTCAGAGGATCATCTGACCATGTGTTACCAGAAGGGTGTATTAAAGCACTGGAAAAGATTTTTGATGTCATGGGGTGTTAATAACATCAAAAGGTTAGTCACGATGTTTACCATTTTGATGGTGAAGCTTATCAGTACTGGTCGATGGTGAAAAATATTAGGGATACTGAGGAGATTGATTCTCTTGATTGGGATGAATTCAAAGGTATGTTTCTTGAGAAATATTTTCCTAAGGTGGTTCTTCATAAGATGGAAAAAAATTTCTTGCAATTGAGGAAGGAGTATGACTCAGTGGTAGCTTATGAAGAAAAATTCACTCGGCTGGCAAGGTTTTCTCTAAATTGAATATGAGATCTTGATAGTAAAATCAACCATTTTTACTCAGGATTAAATCCAATGTATCGAAGGCATTTAGCTTCTCGTGAGATCACAATTTACTAAAAACATGTTCTATGTGTGGAGAATATGGAAATGGAGTTTGTCGATGACAAGGTGTTATATGAAAAACAACAGAATAAGATGTCAAGGTGTCAGATGAAAGGGAAGAACTCTTAAAATATGTTTGATGGTAAGAAACTTAAGTTTACAGTTTGTGAAAATTGTCATAAAAATCATGATGGGGAATGTCTTTTAAATTTTTTTAAGTTCTACCATTGTGGTAAAATGGGACATAAGGCTCGTAATTTCACTAAAAAGATCAGGATAATGGTAATAAAAAATCTGATTTACAGTCAGTAAAATGTTTTAAGTGCAACAAAATGGGTCATTATGCAAATGAGTATGAATTTTACTGGATGAGGGTTCTAGAAATTCTCCTTTAAAGTTGAAAATTCAATGGCCCTATTAATGATTGAATAAATCCATGTAATTTAAAAGAGAGACACAAATTTGTGTCCTATTTTGAATACATCTATAATCACCTCAATTGGATTTGTGTATCCCTAGTTATGCGTCATTTCTCAAGGTTGGGTCCACTATGTCTACCTGGAAGGTTTTTAACATTGATTTATTTTTTATCCATTATTTGTTCGAATTTTATCTTGGTTCATAAGGTAAATTTGTATCCTGAATATTAAGGAAACCTAAAATATATTACAACAATAGTAAGATATTTTAAAATTTATGCTTGGTTTACCAATGTTATTAAAATCTATTAAAATACTAGAATTAATAAATTTTAACACTTTAGCATAAAACAAACCATAATTTGAAAATTTATGAAAATAAACTCAAATTCATATATTGGTTGGTTTTAAATAATTTAAAAACATATTAAAATTATTAAAATAATATTTCTATAAATTCAATCACACATAATCCAAAATAGTCCTCAATTATAGAATCTAAACATGGAAATAAGAGGTCACCAATGTTACCAATATTCAAATTCGAAAGAAATAAAATCCAAAAATTTTCAATTTCAATTAATTTTTTAAAACTCCTAAAAATATAAATTAAATTTATCAATTAGAAATGAAATAATCAACCAGGGTATTTTACTTTCTTCAATTTTAAAATGATGTAACTTCTCTTTTTATTCAATCAATCTCTCTAATTAATTATTATTAAACATGCTAAATCAGGATCTATCTGAATTTTGAATATTTTCTCTCATCACTCATGATACAATTCAAGTATATTCATTCTCAGGTCATGAGAACATCCTACATACACATAGGATTTTAAAGTAACTACATTATCCCCTTTGTGATGAAAAAAGGAACATAAAATCATGAAAACATGCTATAAAGGTTCATATTACTCTCTGTCTTAAGGTAGGTAGGATTTGATGCTTTTAAAATTAATTCTTAAGGATGGGGTTTATCTCATAAATTATAATTCATGATATAAAAAATAAAATTTTAATGAAATTATACTATTCGAAGTAGCAACTAACAATTCCCTAGGAATTGAATGTAAATGTTATGATCAAATAATGCATAATGAATTATTTTTGTACACTCATGTATATTTTTTCAACTTTTATAAAAAAATATTTTTCAAACATCCATTTAATTTTATTTCATTTTACGAATATTATTCATTGAGTTAACCTCACATACACAATGTAACCACATATGATAAAAATCATAGGTCTAGTAATTGTGATTTTTGGTTTTCCAAAATCTTAAACCATTTTTATCATTTTTGGTTCTTTTTGAGATTTTAAATATTTGAATCAATATGGGAAAATGAAGTACAATGAATGAATCAAAAAAACTTAATTTATTTCCACAATAATCACCCCAAACGTTTTACGTACAATGTAAATAATACCTTCCTCTATGATTCTATTCACCCCCACTCTACAATTTTAAAATATTATGAAAATACTAAGAGGATGGTAGGAATTGATAAAATGGATTGAAACATTGACTAGTCCTATAATGGTCATTTATGGTCTCTATGGGATAATAAAGGTTTGATATAAAGTGATATTATATGATAAAGCGTTTAATTAAAATATGCCTCAATCATTTTCAATGTGTTTTTTCATAGTCATAGATTTTAAAAGTTAAAATTCATGTTATGGTAGGTGAAGTTTCCCAATATCACTTAAGAAATATCTTCAAGATAAAATAAGAGTTATTTGGTCTATAAATACTCTCAAGAATAGGAATATGATATTGGAAAATCACCCAAGGCATTAATAATAATAATAAATCAATTCACATGAATTTTAGAAATTCAATGCATGAAAAAAGTTAAGGATTTTTCATTTAAATAAATCAGTTAATTCCCCCAAATAATGTGTCATTGTTTTATTATTCATGATCCAATTTAATCATCCAATTATTCATTTTAGTCATTCAATTTCATTATCATTAAAACCTAAATCATGGAATCAAATGATTCCTACGAAACTAAAGTCTCCTAGATAGGTCAAGTAAACAATAAATTCAAGTGTGGGAATGAAATTCCATTTAAAACATCAAAAAAACAGTGTTGGAAATAAATGTAGAGAGTTTGATATAATAAATAAATGTGTAATCCCTTTAGAAATGAATATCGGTCATTTTTATCAAAATTTTTGGGCTTCCTTGTCCCATCACGATCTTATAAAAGACAATTACTCAATTAAGTGAAAGTATCATGTCATTTATGAAGAAAAAGATAATAGGGAGTGGGGAAATATGTTGGACTAATCCTAAGATTGAAATTGAAATATAAATTTATAGAAATAATGTATAGATAATTCTTGTAATGATCCCATAAGTGTGCCTTGAATTTTTACTAACTATAGAAGAGTAGTACCAAATGTAATTCAAAATCTATCGATGGGTGGATTTCTATATATTTGAACGACCACATGTTGATTTATCTAGATTTCTCTTTATTGTTCATATTTGGTAGAATTATGTGTAAAGAGTACAACATATCCCCCTCGTTATCAATGAGGTACAACATGAATGGTTAGGAAAGGTATAAATATTTATCATCGTACTCAGCAGTTATGACTTTTGTAACATATTCATAGATTTCCAACGGTTTCTCTAGACGTGTTTCATTAAAATAATATTCAATCGAATGTAGAGAATGTGATTTTACTTGAGGAAAATTTAATTAGGGACATTCACATTAAAAATCCTCCCATTTAATGTGTGTATCTTATAACTTTGAATTTTTTGGCAGATCAACTTGGATATTTTCTTATTGTCTATATAATAAGTGTTCAATGTGTTCAGGGAGCTCTAAATATTCCTCAACTTATAAATTTTTATTTTCATTATCATTATCCAGGGTGTAATACAAGTTGGCTGATTATGGAAAACCAAAACAATTTAGAGTGATTCTTAAACTAGTTTTAATAAAATCAAATTAGTTTTAGGTCAATATATAATGTATCATCTCCCCATGTTTTTTCAGCATGAATGTATTCTTTGATGGAATGTGCCTCTTGGAGTTGATCTTCTCTCGACGGAGGTAGAAAGTCAGGCTCCTCTATTCCTTCATCGAATTCCACCAATTGGGTAGAATCTTCTTCCAAGGAACGGGAGATATGTAATGGTGATGGATCTTCTTTTTTTTATATTTTGGGGAGATCAAGTATTTCGTCACTTTTTTCATAAAGACATCCTATTATTTTTTATCTCCCACTTGTATCTTAGTATGAATGTACTTTTCATTTATCACTCCAATAAATGGTTGAGTGAGGATGAATTAAGTTTTAGGTACATCAACCATTACCTCCCCAGGTTCTTAAATTTCAATTATGAGTGGTGAAATTTCTTCCACCACTTCCGCAGGTTCTTTCTCTAGCATAGATTCAGGTTTCTCCATTAATTCTTGAACATTTTTCGACACACATTCTGCTTTTCTCTTTAGTTTTCAATTTTTTCCTCTATTTTCTTGAATCAATGATCTATTATAAAATTATTCTTATAGTTTTTGTTTTTTTTGGAACCTATGAGTAATCGTACCATGAAGAATAATAGTATATCAGATATATCATGGAAAAATGAATTTATTTGGGTATTTTTATTTTTAAAACAATGAATTATTCCTAAATTATGAAAATTGAAAAGGTAATTCCAACTAATGATTAGATACCTATAAACTAAACCTATATTGATGCACACTTATCTGATGGCATGAAAAAAATAAAATTATATTTGAAATGCAGCACATAGGCTGACTAGTGTTGTCTCACTTGAGAATATTTGAGAATTTTTTATCAACTTATTCTAATTCACCAAAACTACTTATTTTTTTATTTTATTAAATTAATGTAATTTTAGAAAATATATGAAATGAAAAATTAAAACAAAACTATTAAGAAGTTAAAATATGAACTTAGTGAATGAAAAACCTGGCCTTTGTAGTTTGGTTTTTGTGTTCCATCATTCTCCATTTTGGTGTTTAGATTAAGTTTGATAATTAAATTTTTAGATATCATGCATGAATTACAATTATTTTATTTAATGGTGTGCAATATTAGATGTATTTTTCAATATTAATTTCACCTCCTCCTATATAGATGTTTGACAGTACACCTTGATTGAGAGTTTGATATCTCCCAGGACATGGCACTATTGTATGTCATTAAATCTATTGAATGGCTCAAAATCATCATATGAAGATTGTATATCCATTATAAGGGAGGAATTTTTTTAATAATATAATAGAAATGATTTTGATATTATTTTCACGGTCTAAAATCTACAGACCCCTTCACTTCACTCTTTCTCATTAGAAACTTTATAAAAAAATATTAATTTAAGCATAGAATAAATGATATTTCCACATAAATCCCCTAAATAATCTGTGGGTTAGACCCACTTTTCATAGGGTAATATTTCACTATTCTAATAGGAGAAACAAGTAAAGAAGAAAAAAAGGAATGAAGAAAAATAAAAATAATGATGATGAGAAAAGAAGAAGAAGAAACACACACACAAGAAATCACAAAATAAAAAATAAAAGGTTACAAGTAGAAAAGAGGGTGGATATGGGGAAGAGGACACAAAATTAAAATCCATGCATGAATTATATTGTATAATAATGAAAATAAATTAAAATTGAAAATAAAAATAATAATATAAAAAGTGAATAAAAATAAAAATAAAGTGATGAAAAGAAATGGGTGCATCAACTTCCCATACATAATCAATCCTCTAAATTTTTTCTCATATTTGGCAGACAATATGGTCAAATCACATAAATGAAACTCATTATAGGATTCAATAAATTACATTTTATATCAACCCTCTAAATTTTAATTTAATTGGACATTTATAGATGAATTTATGGAATAATTAATTTGAACAACTTTTTCTGGATGAGGATTCCCGAAATATTCCTTCAGTGTTGAGTATTCCATGGCCATATTAATGAGTAAATAACTCCATGGAATTTAATTTTGAGATTCTATTTTTTGGTCATATTTCAAATCCATTTGGAATTACCTCAATAGAAGGTGTGTGTCCCAAGTTAGGCCACATTTCTAGAGGCGGGGTCCACTCTATCCGCCTAAGAGGTTTTTAACATTGGTTTATTTTAAAGAGCTGAACTTTAGATGATCAAATTTTCTATTGGACCAAAAGTTAATGTTGCATCCAAAAAATTAATAAATCCTAAAAAAACAATCACATAAATTGGATTAATATTTTAAAATATATGCTCGAATTACCAAAGATATTAAAATCTCTAAAAATTTAATATTAATCTGTTTTCACATTTTAGCACATAACAGTTTATAAATCCAAAATGGATGCAAATAAACTCAAATTCATATATTGGGTGGGATTAAATAAATGGTAAACATATAAAAATGATGAAAATATTAGTTCTATCACATGGTTCCATCATCTCCATAATTTTAGACATGAAATAAATATCATCTATATTCAGTATATATGTATTTAGAGTGATCCATAATATGTTTAGATGGAAAATGAAATAAAAAATTCATGGAGATGGTCGACCTTATATAGGTATGCTCATTGTTTCCATTTTACTGATCGAAATATAGAATGGTATGTAATAAATTACACTTATTTAATAATTGTTATGTCATATATATCACATATATTTTTTAAACTCATCCTTAATACCTTCAATGTAAAACGTGAAGGAATCACATCACTTTGTGTGGCGGTAGTCTACTGTACACATGATCACTGTTCTTATATTCCAAAAAAATGGATGGTATGAAGGTATATGTGTGATATAATAATTATATAATAATAATAATATTATAAATATAATATATATATAAATTTATTACATCATCATAACTATATATGATAGGTGGTGATTGGAAAATGAATAAAATCAGTTTGCGAGGTGGTAGTCATCCAAACACATAAATGATGATTTTATAACCCATTCGATGGAAAAGGCAAATGATTTAGTTTATTATATAAATAAAATAACATATCTATATCTATAATATAATGAGTTTATTATATAATCAAATTTTAATAATAATTGAATGAGGTGTAGGGAGAAATAAAATAAAACATAGGGTTTGGGATTTTACCCCTTCTTCAGAAAACTTCTTTTGGTTTTCACAAAAAGGATTATTAGGATTGATTTTTGAAAAAAAGGTTTTTATTATAATATTATGAAATTATTGAATTTATTTGGAAATGTATTTTTCTAATCAAAGGGTCTGGAAATGTGAATATGAAAGGATATGAAGTGGCCTTTTTTAAGTGACGTGAGTGGAAAACTTGTAACTTTTCAAAAAAAGGTTGTACCCATATTTTTCACATGCCAAAAGGATCCAAAACGTTACATTTAAAAAAATTAAGATGTATTTTCTAAATATTTCCATAAAATGAGTTTTAGACATGTTTTCGGTCATTTTTAACACTTATATTTTGTTTAACCCCTAGTAAACCCATTTTACATTAATCAAGGTAAATAATTTCTACTTTTATATAATTTTTTATGATAAAAAATTAATTTTAACAAAACATAAATCATAAATTATCATTATTAAAAATATGGAATCAATTTTTAAAATTACATTCACAAATGCTTCAAATTTTAATTTAAAATTAATCTCACAGACGCGATGAGAAAGTGGTTTTCCAAAGAAATTTTTTTAAAGGTTTAAAAAGTTTTAAATCAAAAATTAAAATAAAATTGATTCCAATGACCGAAATTGGATTATTGGATATAAAACTGAACTACTTTTTCCATCAAACCCATATTAAAACAATTTTAATGTTTTTAAATTCATTAAATGAAATGAAAATTCATAATAAATCCTCTATAATTCACTATTCATCGATAAAACTATCTTATTAGAACATTCTCAATAATTTACTTTAATATATTTTTGAAAATATGATTTAAAATATTAATTTTTTTTTAAAAAAAAATTATATAAAATTGGGAAAAATATTTAAAACAAGTTTTCAAAAGGAGAAAAAAACTACATTTTTGTTAAAGAGATTTTTTAATCATAAAATTGGAATTATTATTATCTCATATGTATGAAGAAAATAAGATAAATGTTAAACATATAGTTTAATTTATAATTTAAAATTTTCATTAAACTAATTCACCAAAAGTGATTTATTTAATATTTTAAGATAAAACATATTTGTTCACATATAAAAATGTTTTCCATAAAAATAAACCCTTTGTTTTTAAATGGTTTTTATTTTCATTTAAAACCAATTCTCCACTATGGAATTAATTATATATACACGTTTAAACCATATATTTACATAATTTATTTAAAATTATTCATAAATGAAATTCAAAGGGCTAGAATATTAATGTCATATTAAATAATAATATTTCAATAGTAAGTCATGTTTTTTTAAACATGAGATTGTGTGTAATGAAGGATAAAATATGTGTTACATGTAATGCCAACTAGACTATGGGTTATGTTCAATATAATAAAAACATGATATCACATGTAATATAAGAAAAAATTGGTGTTTCTTATAACACAAAATTTAAAAAAAGATTAATTTTAATTGAAAAAGATATTTCGAAAAGTATCATGGTGCTACATTCTACCCCCTTACATAAATTACACCTTCTCAATTAGAACTAATTCTTGGTAAACAAGGGATTAAAAAATAAAATCCCTTTATGGGAAACCCAAATTATAAAAATGGTTGATAAAAATACCACATGAAAAGAGAGAAAGGGTTGTGTGAAATTCATCAATAATAACACATACAATGCTTCCAAATTTTATAACATATATGGGAAGTAAAAACATGGACATAAAAGAGAAAAATAAAATGAAAATATATATGGAGAGTGATAAAGAAAATGTTTATATTTAATTTAATAAAGACAAATCTGTAAAAAAATATGTCTGAAAAAGGTCATTGATATTATCAAAATTTATGATAATTGGGTGATATTTTATTTCAAGATCCTTTCCAAATTTTTGTAGAATTTTTATAAGAAGATATACATACATTATGTCATTATTTTTTATAATAACAATGTCATAATTTAGTTATTATTTGATAAATTTCCATTTCATATATTACTCTAAAAGATGAATTTTTTATGAATAAATCACTAAATAAGATCTATAAAATAATTATAATTCATTACATGTATATAGTTATTATAAAAAAAATTGTAAGAACATGTTATGAATAAATATTTATATGGTAAAATACCAAATAAATTTTTAAAACATCATCCAAAATTAATCTTAAACCATTCCATAAATGATTAAAAATAAGAAAATTCTAGAACCCAAAATTTATAAATAATGTCAATAAATTCCACAAAATATACATAACAGTAATACCCTAAATATCAATAAGTATCTCTTAATAGTGAAATTCCAAATATGTGAGTACCATGTTCATGTTTTATATTGAATAATTTTAATGGACATTATAAATATAAAACATTAATAAAAATATAAATTCTCTCAAAAATTAAATATTTACTCATAAAATAAAATGTAATTGAATATATTCCATAAATCCAAAAATGTTTTAAACTCCATCAATGATAACTTATATGACATTTTCAACAAATTGTAAATTATTTATGGGGTAATCAATATTATCCAATTTACTGTATCTATATCATGTATCACATTATCTAAACTAAACCATATTTTCTCAACATCTTGAAAAAATAAAGGGTTATAATCCCTTTATCATGTGTTATCATTAAAATATACTCATTCCATTTAATCACATTTCTAGGTTATCAACAACATCAATACTATTCAATAATATCCTTATTTAAAATCATATGTTGAACAATCCCTATATATTATAAAATTTAAATAGAATAATTCTTCAATTACAATACAAAAATAATAAAATAATTCCACGTTCTCGATACACCTTTAACCAATATTCATCATTTTATTACATAACACTTCATTCCTTTTATATGTTATTTTTAGTCTCTTTAACATTATTAATATAACCATTTCTCGTACATCCTTGATAATTCACTTCCTGGGGTTTCCCTTTAGAACATCGTTTTGAATAATTCCCATACATTAAACCTTTGAAATATTCAACTGTTGATGATATCATAAGGTTTCCATTATTCTCATCCATTTTGTTAACTAGACTTTTCATTTTTCCTCTCTAATTTAATTTTTTGTTTCATTCTTTTACATAATCAAAAAATATTTCAATTCCTCAATGGCGCCCACTTTGTTTCTTTTTCCCATATTCTCAACATATAGGAAGCTAAATCGTCTTTTCTCTATGGTTTAAACCCCCTTATTTCTTAAGAAAATCAATAATTATCTTATTCGGTGCATCTAAGAGCTGGTTAATGTGCATGTTATTAATCATATATCAATATAACAAATTATTCATAATGAAAATATCATTAACTCTAGTAATCATTCTATTTTGTTTCTCATTAAAAAAATTCTATTAAATTTAATGTTAACCATGTTCCTTCTGGTTAATTCCATTTAATAAAACCAAAATGTATAATATAAGAAATAATAATATTATTTGGGACGCCCATAATAATTAAAAATAACTTATAGGATGACTAAATTATGACACCTTATTTTAAATATTTGACACCATAGGCTTAACCATGGTAAATCATGGTCACTATTTAAATCATTTATGATTGTTTGTAATGATTTTATGAATATCCAATGCATATACTCTAATCTTTTTGAACTATTTGTGAAGCAAGGCTCATTATTGGGAAATAGGTGATAATTTATTCAATCTCAATTCACCCTTTCTGGAGCTATTACCACTAGGTACTGTAACATCCCCAAATGATAAAGGGTTAAATGGCTACATGATATGACTCATGTCAACAAGGTGCACCTTCCTTTTCGGGAGCCTACCTGGTTAGAATTCCACAGTTAAGCGTGCTTGGCATGGAGTAGTGATCAGGATGAGTGACCTTCTGGGAAGTTTCTAGGGTGTGTGTGAGTGAGAACAAAGCACACTAGAAAGGACAAGTGTTGGCCTGTGAGGACTGTCATTAGTCAGATGACCTGTTCAGGCATGTGGGTTGACCCTGGGGTGGGCCCCACGTGTCTGCGGGGCAACTGGTGGTACCTGGTGGGCCAAGACTCGACGGCCATGTTAAGGCGGGGAGGTTGTGCTGTCATCGGGGCCCAGTTGTTACATTTGGTATCAAAGATGGTACCCCGCCTTAAGTGCAGTGCACTTCCTGGGTTGATATGTAGGGCCCACAACGAGGGCGTTGTGCTCTAAAGGGGGATGATTGTAACATCCCCAAATGATAAAGGGTTAAATGGCTAAATGATATGACTCATGTCAATAAGGTGCACCTTCCTTTTCGAGAGCCTATCTGGTTAGAACTCCACAATTAAGCGTGCTTGGCTTGGAGTAGTGATCAGGATGGGTGACCTTCTGGGAAGTTTCCCAGGGTGTGTGTGAGTGAGAACTAACCACACTGGAAAGGACAAGTGTTGGCCTGTGGGGAATTTCATTAGTCAGATGACCCGTTCAGGAATGTGGGTTGACCCTGGGGTGGGCCCCACGTGTCTGCGGGGCAACTGGTGGTACCTGGTGGGCCAAGACTCGACGACCATTTTAAGGCGGGGTGGTTGTGCTGTCACCGGGACCCAGCCATGTTAAGGCGGGGTGGTTGTGCTGTCACCAGGACCCAGTTGTTACAGGTACCTTTGTGCCAAAGCCACTTCTAATTTTATTACGCAGACAAGGATGTAAATTAATTAAAACCATTAACTCTACACTTTACAAAAATTTCAAGTCATTTTCCTATACATTGACTCATCATTAGACTTATCCTAATAGACATCCACATATATATCTGTAGAAATATCCCTAGGTATTTAACTAAATCATTCTCATCGTAGCTTACAAATGTTAACTAAAACCTTCCTCAAATACCACCTTTAGAAACCCATACTTATATATATATATATATATATATCTCATATCAGTTTAGATGAATGTTCATCAGATTTCATAAAAAAACAGTTGATTAATTTAAAATTATAGTGTCTTTCGAAACTAGAAACATAATATTCTATTTTCATGAAATATCATCAAAATCTCCAATGAATATCTTCTCAAATTTTACTCCTCTTTGGCATACCCAACAAAATCATTTCTTCATAACCTGGGGAATGAAACATAGGAAACGGTGAGGCTACATGAAAAAATAAGTGTGAACATATTATATATCAATCTATGATCATATAAAATCACATGACAATAATACGAGTATGTGATCATGAACATAATGTAGGAATTTTATACCCAGACATTGATATATCATAAACACGATTCATGGCATAAAAACAAAAACAAGGCCCATAAGAGTTAGAAATCATCATAAATTAATCATTAACCATAAGAAAATTTAGTAATAGTTTTTCACCATCATGAATATTTAAAAATCAATTCATATGTGGTGGTTAGCTATAAATATAATAAATTTAGTGGAATTGGACATATCACATGTTTTCCATTGTCGATTAAGATGCATCTAATTCCCATAGTGGATCAAGACACTCTTCCATCCCATGGTGTATCAATCCCACAAACCTATTTCCAAATTTTATCTCATGAGATATAAATATTTACTTAATTAATTGGAGAGATAAATAGGTCCCACCAATTATGTAATGAAAACCATACTTATGTGTGCCACAATATCATGAAACAGTCACCATATCATCACATCATAATCAATGTAATGAAAACATGATTCATGAACATTTAATCAATTACCCAATTCTTTACCAATGAAAAATAATTGCTTTCCGTAAACATTTCAACAATGTAATAATTAAACATAAAAATAAATAACTAGGATATTCTCATTCAATCTTTTCCATTTTAATGCATATGTAACATCATCAGATTTCATCTTAGATGGAATATGATTTCGAAAGATCACAATGATATTTTCATGAAGAATATAGACTTTACACTTGAAAAAATCATTTCAAATCTAATTTTTTTTTGTAATCCATTTCTTTAAAAATTACATCGGAAACACATGATGTAATCTTTAAAAATAATTTAAAACATTTATTGATGAATATATTCTTCCCCTTTTGAAAATCACTTTTAAAAAAAAAATATAAATAAAATCATTTGGATGGAATTTTCATTTAGAATAATATTTTAAAATTATAAACTAAGATTTTAAAAAATGTATTTGTCTTGATAGTGGAAAATAGTTTTCATGTTGTACATGTTAAAACAAATATCCATTTTACTCTTTTAGTAAAATCCAATTAAACCATTTTTTAATGACATGAATATATATTTCAAAATTTTTTGAAGAAAAATAAAACAGGCATAAAAATTTATTTAATAAATAATTTCAATAATTTTAAAAACTTTTTTTAAATTATTTTTTGAAAACATTGTTTTAAAATAAAACAGATTTTCGACTTAAGATAGGAATAAATATGTTGTTGATTAAAAAATTATTTTGTTCTCTTGAGTACAAAAAATGAGAGGAAAATAAATGGAAGAAATGTATTCTCATAAAATAACCATATGATCATAGAATTAATGATTTTACTAGGAGATAGATTATAATATTTCATCATTTATATCATAACAATAAATAATCTTGAAAACAATGTGATTGTAACATAAAAAAATTACCACTTTAGTAATATTGAATCATAATCCCCATGAATTAATAACATTGAATGAATCCTAATATATATTGAGTATAATTATATTAATTATATAACATGTAAATGGGGTATTATATGAACCCACATAAAATAGTATAGCTGTATAAAACAACATATGTCTCAAAGAAAGAAAATCGATAAAAATATCCCTTACTGCTTTGATAAGTTTTGAATCATGAACCCTTTGACAGAGAGGTAATAAAGTTAAAATTTAAATAAATATAATTTTCTGGGGATTAATCCTAAAATTAATTTATTTTAGGTATATACAAAACATTAAATAAACATGTAGTGAATCTGGCGTGTGGCTCACAGAAGTAAAAAGTGACACAAGAATCATTTATCATATGTATCAACTTACTTCATACACAAATTTACCTCATTTATAATAAATAAAAACATATTATAAACCAATTAAATATATATATATTAATATATATCATACCATATATTATTTAATTGGACCTTTTATTACACATTTATAAATAATTCCATATTAAACTCATGTTCCGGGCAAAAACTACTTTGTTTATTATGTATGTTTTTTTTATTTTTGGTCCTATTACTCTGATAATGTTCTTTAATATATATAATTTTAATCATGATATAAATATCATATATATTCACTATATATTTATTTTTATGGATCTATAAATGTTAGATATAGAAAATGGAATACACCGTTCTTGGAGACAGTATGTCGTACATACACATGAACATTATTTCCATTTTTCGATGTAAATGAATTATGAAAAGTAAGTAATATTTTAATATTTTAGAAATTTTTTTTACATAATATATATCACATACTATCATTAAAACCAACCTTAATAAATTCTATGTAAATCATGACAAAATCACATTGATTCGTGAGGCGTTAGTCCGTCATATAGACAACCGACATTATCATATTCCCACATAATTAAATATTAGAAGGTACAAATTGGAAATAATAATTAAATGAGTAGAATAATATCATAAATATCATATATAGACATTTAATTAATAATTATATCCATCCACGATAAGAAGAAATGAAATAAAATGGCATCGGTTTATGAGGTGGTAGTTCATCAAACACAAGAATGGTTATTTCATAACCCATTGGAAGGAAGAGGAGAATGATTTAGGTAATGGAATTAATATAATATAATATAATTATATATTATATAATAATTTTTTTAAATAATAAAATTTTTATAATAATTAATTTAGGTGGAGGAATATATTAATTAAAATGATTGGTTAGGGACGCTACATCTTTTTAAGACAACATCTTTTTTATTGTACCAAAAGGATTTTGGGATCAAATTTCTAAAAACAATAAGATGATAGGATTATAGGAGAAAATTAATGAATTAATTTTAGTATTTATTGGATGAACCAAATTGTTTTATGGTGTTAATAGGTGATAAAAGGGGTTATCATTTTCTTGGTGAGGAGAGTACCACACTTGAGATTTTTGAAAAGAAAAAAGTTTTACCCACGTTTTCACTTTCCACAAGACTCTATAATGAAAAATTACAGATAATATAGGATATATGGCCTAAATATTTCCATAAAATGGGAGATTTATATATTTTGGGTCATTTTAACCATTATCATTTTAGTTTAACACACGATAAAACCATTTTTACCATAACTATGGTAAATAATTTTTTCTTTTTTGTACTATTAATTACCATAAAAAAATTATGTTGAAAATATTATAAAATGTTAATTTTGATTATTAAATACATGGAATCTATTTTTCAAAATTGCATTCATATAATTGTAAAACTTTATAATCAATCATGCAGACATGATATGAAAGTTGTTTTCCAATGGAAAAATTGTCAAAAGTTTAAAAAGGATTTATATAAAAATTTAATATTAAATTTATTACATTGACTTAATTATATTAATAGATATATAATTAAAAGATAATTTCCATTAAAAAGATATTAAAAAATATTTATGTTTTTAAATGTTTTAAAATAAATGAAAATTATTAATAAAAACCAATATTTTTTACTTTTCATCTAAAAACTAATCTGCTTAAAAAAATATAAAAAAATCACCATAACATAATCTTAAAAGTATGATTTACAATATGAATTTAATTTTTTAAAATAAATTTTCTATTATTGTAAAAAATTAATTTTAAAATAATTCTCCAAAAGGACATAGATATTATTTTTTGGAAAATAGGGTTTTAAGCATAATATTTGTTTTTTTATTTTATATTTTCTTGAAGAACATAAGATAAATTTTTAAAAAATTATTGAATATATAATATATAAATTTAATTTAAATAATTAACCAAAGTTTATTTATTTAATTTATTAAATTAAATCATATTTGTGATAAAAAATAGTTTTTCAAAAAAAAATCCTTTATTTTCAAATGGATTTTATTTTCCTATATAATTAATAGTATACCACTGTTTTTATAATATATACATGTGGAACCAATATATTTTCATAAATTAGTTAATCGTATTCATATCCACCATTCTAATGGCTAACTGGTAAATATCATATTAAATAATAATATTTTAATACTATTTCACATTTTGTTCAAACTTGGTTAAATATGTAACGTAGACTAAACACTATTTTTTTATAATGAAAGATAATATCAATGATAAATGTAAAAAATGATAAAATCAATGTTGTTTATAACACAACATAAACTTAGTGTAGCGTGTAACACAAAATATCAAAGAGATTAAATTTATTCAAAAAAATATTTAAAAATATCTTGTTGTGTTACAGACATGGAGATCAGATGTAAATTCTACCATGAGATGGGAATTCGGATCCATTATTTTTTTATGGATACCATATATTTGGATCCGAATGTAAGTAATTCCACAGGATGGGACCCCAGAGATGTCAGATATGTTATGGCTACAACCGACTTAGAGTGATACGTATGGACTACCATGAAATGGTTCCCCAATGTCAGCATATATGATATATCTACAATA
Source organism: Viscum album (assembly GCA_963277665.1). Classification (NCBI taxonomy): domain Eukaryota; kingdom Viridiplantae; phylum Streptophyta; class Magnoliopsida; order Santalales; family Viscaceae; genus Viscum; species Viscum album. Next base: position 435,496,221 of record OY728167.1, on the reverse strand, counting down.
TATTTGGATTCATAAGTACATGATACAACAATATGGGTCCTGTGATCCATCATATGTGGTTATGGCTATCGCGAGTTAGTTCCAGATGTCCATATTGACATGCACTGGATTTGGAGCTTAGACGTTTGGAATGCCATGGGATGGGACCCTAAAGTCCTGAGGATCAGTTGGGGATTCCATGGATTTGGATCCCACATGTTACACGAGAGGATTGATCATCAAGACATGCTCAGATAAACCTCATTCACTACAAATTTGGGTATTCATTATTGGAGTCATAACTGTAATGATCGGTGCTTGTTTTATTTATATATTGTATGCGGTTATATTTTTATTTTAGTTGAGTATATGACATGAAAACATCACTTCATATAATATAAGTTAAGTGACCTCATTGGTGGTTCCCTAATGAGATTTTTACTAACAGCCTGCTCGAGCCACCACTGCACTTAGGTACCCATGTATATGTTAACATGATTGTAGTCATAGTTTGGGATGAGGCCCAAGGTTTTATCAAGGGGGATGGCTGGAATGAGTGTATGGATACATGGATGAATTTTGGATCATGGATACATTGGATCAAGTTTTTTTTTTGTTTTTTTTTGTTTTTTATTTGTATATTTTGTTAGACTAGCGGGAGGTTAGTTGTATATATGGCACGTATTTCTGTTCCCTTAGTGCATAACAATATTTATTGGCCTATTTTTTTTTACCATATTCCACATTTTTCTTCTTGGTGATTTTGGATGATTTTTTATATTATTCACTATTCTGCACTCGGATAGAGGGGGTATAATCTCACCATTGAACCACCCTAAACCCATATTAACAATCTGCATCCTCTAATGTGTAGGGAGGCATACCTGAGGTATAGTTATGACCAATGTTCTGGGCACCGATTAGTGGCCCATAGTTGGATGACGTTATAATTTTATAAATTATCATTGGTGTCTCAATTAATTCTTTGGATGATATATTATATAGTGTACCATACACAATATACAAGTATTTCGATGTCCTAGTAAGAAGAAAACCCATAATATATATTTCAGATAATGAAACCAACATTTAATTTTTTATGGGTACTTAGAGAAAATGATTTATTATGAATGAGTATGGAACTAAGGGTATATATGTTGATGAAATAGTTAAAGGTGTGTTTCATGGTTATGAAACAAATAGTAAGGCTTACATATGCATCAATAAATGTTGCAACTAAATAATTAAAATAAATCATGAAATTTACATAAAATAAATATATAAAAAAATTGTATGTTCTATTCTAGAATAAGATTATGATGAAGATGATAACCTTGATAAAAACCCAAGATAAAGTTAATAATCAATAAATATGGGATATTTAGTATAAAATCATGATAGGATATAATAATTGGTGTGAATCAATATTATACTCAAATAATAATAAAGAGAGTTAATATTGTTGAATCTAATATCATTACTGATAAGGATTCTTGAAGAAAAAACATAATGAATATTTTTTTTGAACATAATATCTTGTTATCAAAGTTTCAATAGTTATAGTTTTAATAATTATAAAATATCAATATTTGGTTTATTCCTTAAATAAATATATTTATCAGATAAATAATAATAATGCATGGTATCCGTTAAAGAGTATGAATGATCCTAATACCATTAAAAATAGGAGTTCATGAATAAATATGATAGACATGAGCATGATATCCTTAATAAATATAGGTTTTTTTAATTTTTATTCTAAAATAGAAAGAATAGATGTTGGAGGGATTCTTTCACCAACTGGGGGGGGGGGGATTTAATTAATCCATTTATACTTGGAATATTCAACTCAAATATGTTTTGTGATATATAAAACAAATGGGAATGTGAAATTGGTGAATTTTGTTAAAAAGGATAAAGTATAAATTGATCACCAACTGGGTTTTTATAATTATAATTATAACAAAATGTTTGGTTATTAGAATATATCTTTATATGGAATAAGGGGGGCTGAAAGATTGTTATAATCAATTGGTGTCACACATTATGGAACTGCAGTTCAAAATAGGTGGTGTTGACCACAACCTGTGGGAAGTTGTTCATCAAAGAATAATTCATGGTAATTTTCTATTTTATTGATATAATATTTTGTTAAAAAATGGAATCAATGAAAATAATTGATAAAATAAATGTGATTTTAGGATTACATGTAAATGGTTAGATAAAAAATTACTTTCTAAGGCTTCATGTAAATAAAAAATTTATCAATTAAAGAACATAGTAATTTTATATTGAATTTTTTTAAAAAACCAATCCTAGATTCAACCAAACCGGAAAATATTCAATATTAAAAGGTTATAGACACAAGATTTATTCTAAAAAATGATAAGAAGAATTATATAAATGTTAGTGATGAGGTCATATATCATTTATATTAAATTTTTCATAACGTAGTTCAAATGATATTTTGAAGAAGAGTATTGTAAAGGCCTAGAAATTCCTATTACTTTACATTGATTTTCTCAGCTATTTGGGGTGTTTAAGGGATGTTTGGAGGAAACTGGTAGAGGTGTAGTGGAGTTTTTAGAAGAAATTTCATTTGATAACATGGTTCACACAAATACTATTTACACTATTTTATATTCATATTGATGATTTGAAAGGTTATTAGAGTGTGTTATATTTCTCCAGGATCAGTAATGTTGGAATATCATGATTTGTGTTAAAACATTGGGCCTAAAATATGATATTTTTTTCTTAGGTGAAGAAATATTATTGTGTCTTGATGAGTTTTAATGATATATAAGGGATTCTAGTTTAATATTACACGAGTCTTCATGCATCATGGAAATGAATTTTTCACTATGGGATGATTATCTATGAAATTCCTTGGATTAATTATTTTTTTATCATTGTTCCATGGTGTTGATCATTGTTTCATGGAGGTTACCTCAGGGTGATTAGGATTGAGGTGGAGACTGAGAATTTTTTTGTGATCCATATGTGTTTATGAATTTAAGTGTATTAGTTCAACATATATTATGATGATCCTTAGTTATATTAATTTATAATGGGTTGACTCCCTAGGATTTGGAGAAATCTCCCTATGGTTTTAAGATCAGTCCACCATTACTATGTGACCAAGCCTGTCATGTTGTGATGTTAGGATTATTAGTTTTCATTATAATATTAGGTTCCCCTTAGATTAATTAAAAAAAATAGAACTCATTAAAACTATAGGAGTCCAATATATCTTTTTATGTTCTTTAGGTTTGTCCTTTAGTGTCTCTAGATCATCATCTCCGTGTTATGAAGATATTTTCATTCGTGTTGTGGTTATCTCACTCTCATCTATTATTTCCCATTTTCTTTACTTTTTAGAATTTTTTTATAGTTTTATTGCTTAATTTATTTATTAATAGTTATATTCATGATGTATAATGGTCATAAATAGGCTTTTTGGCGGATCATTATGATTTTAGTGGTACAAGATCATCATTTTATCCTCATTCTTATCAGGTGGTTGGTTATGCTTCAATTAAGGTAAATGATTCCAGATTAATATCTTAATTAGATATGTGTAAATATAGAACTATAATTCATCCATTTTCATTGGGAGTATTTTTTGAATTTACATAACCAAAATAATGAATTTAATAAAATAAATTGGAAAATAATAGATGTTCAAATGTTCTTTTTGTGATTTTAATTTATCCTCTATTTGAGAGTTATTGTATTAATGGAAGTTTGTAACTGTGGATGCTTTGGTTTTCATTATTGAATTATTTTACTACCTTTATAATTGTACAAACACATAATTGTGGTAAAACATTAGGGTTATATACTGATAAAAATTTATAATACTATTTTTTATGTGAGAGGTATTGAATTGACATAGAGAAATGAATAAATATTGATGTTTGGTATTTTTTCCTGTAGTCTTTATTTGTTTTACTATTTTAATTACTTAGTATTTCTATTATATTTTGTTTTTATTGTTATAGTTATTTAATTTGGGATGGTCAAATGTTATGTTTGTTATGGTGGTTCTTTTGTTGATGTTGGAAGGAAGCAAGGGATGTTATTACATTAATAGAATTCATTATTGTAGTTATTTTAATGAGAAATTGAAGTGGTTGTTGTTGTATTGAGAGTGATTTTTATAAGATGTTTCATATTTTGACATCCCGAACCCGCCTGCCCCAGGCTCGTCTCCCCATAGGCCAGGGGCTACCGACTAGCAGTGGGGGTGTAATGGTAAGTCAGTGGGGAGACTGTACCCCCATGTCAGAGTACATAGCAAAATAGCAGCAAAGTAAAAAAGAAATAGTGGAAGCAAAACCAATGGATAAACAGGAGGATAGGGGGGAAACATACATACCAAACAAAAAAAGTAAGGAAATCCCTGATAATTATAAAAAGGCCACATAGGCTGTTTCTGATACAAAATAGATTCATGGCATGCTGATAAAATGGAAATAAAAGACAAGAATTCTATACAATAATATAATAGAGAACAAACATAGTCCACGAGAATCTCTAGAAAGATCCATCCTCTACTCTGGAACTCCTGATAGAGCACACATGTGTCAATAACCTGACACTGGGCCTTTGCCCCAACTAGTACCTGTAATAATAAAGTCTACACGGGTGCCCAGAAGGCCGCCCAGGTAGGCTGTGAGACAAGTCTCAGTAGGCGACCACCAACGATGTCTACGTGTAATCCAAATAGGTGTTCGAATGAAACAATGAGTAATATACTACAAGTAAGTAAAGAAAAGTAATTAAACAACCCTCCCGCTCAGGTTCTGGAAGGACACCTGGAGAGTCTACATGATTTAGCTCATGGCAGGAAATATGAACAATCACCAGAGGTATAAGTACATAGATATAGGTTATCACTGGCACGAGATAAACATACCTATCGTCCATGCTTCACACATCTGTAATAATAATCTCTAGCCTGAGGTATGAATGTCTCTCATCCACAAGCACTATAGCTGGCGTGGGGTATAAATGCCTCCCACTTGTCATGGTTAGATAGGCACGAGGTATAAATTCCTCTCGTCCACAAGCACTGATTCATCTGGCACGGCGTAATAATGCTTCCCACCCAACACATGAAGATTCATCGGGCTCAGGGTAAGAATGCTTCCCGCCCACACACGGGTTATCACAAGAATGTCAATACAACATGGCATAACCATTCACATCACAATATATAAGGAAATTCATCTTATATCATATCACATAAGCAAGGCATGGAATATCCATCTTATATTATATCCCAAAACATGCATACATTTCAATTCATTCAAGGGGTTTAGGCTATCTCATCCTAGCCAACCTCTAACCAAGTCATCTCATTTTCCTAACATGGAAAAGTCCCTTTTAAGACATATCATTAATGTTCAAAGGTGAAAAAGGTCCAAATCTCAAGGCATATCACCTATGGTTGACCACACCCGATCCACACCTCTTCTAAACTCTCTAACAAGGTTATATTCATCACTCTTGTACCACACTGGTCATTTTGATAGTAATCAGACAATATAAATAAGGGTTTGGCAAAAGACAAACCAAGTCACGACAATATAAACTCAAAGCCACAGAAACAAAAAAGGTGAACACGTGACCACCTACCTTATAGCTATAGGAGTAGGATCAGTTGATATCGACCTCAGATTCCCTATAGGTTAGAAGAGATCTGAGTTCCAGTCCAATGCCCTGAAAATAGGTCATATGAACCTGCATCAAAATAACAAAACAGAAGGCAAGATTTGTTGAGGAGAATGGGGTGTGTGAGGTTAGCCTTTCCTTGAGGGATCCAATGCCTTCCACGGATCGATGATCGAAGTCCGGATGAAGAAACCACAAGGAAAAGAGAGAGAGAAGGGTTCTTAGAGCTCAAGAAGAGATTCCCTCTGGTTTTTTCTGCTGGAAGGAGGAAATAAAATGCTTAGGCCTTAAATAGAATTTAGGGGGGAAAAGGTAAATTTACCCAGACCTAGGTCGCATGGTTTAGGTGCATGGTTTACCAAACAGTGTGAAAACCATGCCCACCTCCATGCCTTTATACTGAAGGCCACATGGCAGTGCGGCCTGGTCCGCATGGTTGTGCGTCCTGGTCCGCATGGCCGTGCGCCCCTGCAGGTGCCCCTGTCAGTAGCCGCACGGTTTATCCCAAACTGTGCGTTGACAATGTGCAGGCCGTGTACCCCTTCCTATAAGCCGATTTCTCAAAATCTCGTCTCTTATCCAACCTAGGACACTCCCTAGACATTCCTTAGGGTGTTACACACATTAAACAAGCTTAAATTAAAGATTCAGAAGAAAAATTAATGATCCGTAACTTTGCCAAAGAGTCGGGTCATTACAGCCTCCCATCCTTAAAGCAACCCATCCCCGAGTCGGCCTTCGGAGGGTACTGAGGTGTCATCAACAAAAATTTCTGGCCATTAAGAATGTATATCATCCTCTCACTCCCAGGTCTCATCCTGTACCTCACTGTGCTTCCATAGCACCGGTACAAGAGGAACGAACCTGCCACGGAGTGTCTTCACTCTCCGGTCAACAATTAGAATCGGATACTCCTCGAAGGAAGCATCCATATCCAGTTCAACCTCATCAGGATGAAAAACATGGGTCAGATCTGAAAAGTACTGGCGTAGCTGAGATACATGAAAGACATCATGCATTGCCTGATATATCTTCGGAAGTGAAAGATGTTAAGATACTGGTCCGATCCGCTTCACCACCTCAAAGGGTCATATGAACCTTGTTTAAATATTACCCTGCTTCCATATACATCTCTGCCTCAACCTGGGTGAGACAATCAAGAAAACCCACTCCCCAACCTCGAACTCAAGAGGTCGTCAGTGCTTGTTAGCATAGGACTGGTGTCTAGACTGAGTTTTCTGCATACATTTCCTAATATGTCGTATCTTCTCAATATATCTTGCACAATACATGGTCCTAGAATATCTTCCTCCCCTGCTTCAAGCCAACCCAAAGGTGAGCGACAAGGCCTGCCATATAAGGCTACATAGGGAATTATCTCAATGGTATCCTAGAAGCTATTATTATAACTGAACTCGACAAGAGGAATGTGTTTCTCCCATGTACCTCCAAAATTGAGAACACAGGAACGTAACATATCCTCTAGAACCTTTATAGTCCACTCAGTCTTTCCATCAGTTTGTGGGTGATAGGAAGTGCTCAAAAGTACCTACGTACCCACGACCTTCTGTAAACTCTGCCAGAACTGAGTTGTAAAATTAGGATCTCTGTCTGAGACAACAGAGCGAGGTGATTCATGAAGGCGCACTATCTCCTAGACATACAGTCTTCCGAAGTCATCAACTGTGAAGGTCTTACACACAGGTAAGAAATGTGCAAACTTCGTCAGTCAGTCGACGATAACCCATACAACATCATTACCACGAAGTGACTGGGGTAAACCGGTTTCAAAGTCCATAGAAATTTCATCCCATTTCCACTCCAGAATGGACAATGGGTGAAAAATCCCTATCGGATGATGATGTTATACCTTCACCTGCTGACAGGTGGAACAATGTGTGATAAAACCGGCTATCTCTCGTTTCATGCTATGCCACCAGCACTAACGTCGCAAATCACAATACATTTTAATGATTCCTGGGTGAACTACCCATGCTGAGGCATGGAAATACCTCATCAGCTCCTCGCTGATGTTTTCTGGGACCCATCCATGCCCACGGAACAATAAAGTATCACCCTCATCCACGGTCCAATCTGTAGAGGCATCATCAACGACATTTTCTCATAGAACATGGCCTTCCGGATCTAATAACTGTCTATCCGTGGCCCATTCCAAAAGAGTAGATGTCACCGCTAAGGATGAGAGAACAGTATGACCCTGACCCTATTGAACTTCAATGTGCATCTATAAAAATATGGCCATCAGCTTCCACTCCTCATTAGATTCTCAAACTACATGTGACTGAGATTTCCGAGTTAGCGCATCAGCTACTAAATTCTCTTTCCCAAGAGTGTAGGAAATTTCAAAATCAAAGGATTTCAGGTACACTACCCACCTACGTTGCCTGAGATTTAGATCCCACTGAGTGAAGATATATTTGAGGCTTTTGTAGTCATTGAATACCACAAAACGCTCTCCCATCAAATAGTGTCTCCAACAGTGTAAGGCATGTACAACTGCTGAGAGCTCGAGGTCTTGTGTCAGATAATTCCGTTCATGAGGCTTTAACTGACGAGAACCATATGCAACGACTTGCTCATCCTGCATCATGACATCTCCATGCCCGATACCCGATGCATCACAATAGACCGTATAATCTCCACCTACCTCTGGCAAGATCAGTATCGGTGCTGATGTTAGTCTACCCTTCAGTTCCTGAAAAGCTACGTCACCAGGTTCTGACCAATCGAATCTCACCCCCTTTTTGGTCAAAGATGTAAGCAGTGCTTGTAGGATTGAAAAGTCCTGAATGAAATGCATATAATATCCGACAAGCCCCAAGAAATCACAGCACTCACCTTCTCAATGTCAACTGAAACTCCAAACGCAAGAATAATGTGACCCGGGAAGTGAACCTTATCTATCCAAAAGTGGAATTTACTAAGCTTAGCATAAAGCTTATGCTCTCTTAGTATATTCAGCAAGATCTCATGATGGGTTGCATCGTCATGTCTCGAGCGTGAATAGTCTAAGATATCATCCACAAATACAACCACAAAAGAGTCAAGGTACGAATGAAATATCTGATTCATAAGAGCCATAAACACTTTAGGTGAATTTGTAAGCCCAAACGGAATGACTAGGTACTCATAGGGACCATAACTACTCTTAAACATCGTGCAAGGTATGTCGGAGGTCATAACACGCACCTGGTGATAGCCCAACCTCAAATATATATTTGAAAACACCTTCGCTCCTTGGAGCTGATCGAAGAGGTCGCCAATTCAAGGTAAAGGATACCGATTCTTAATAGTCTGAAGATTCAACTTATGATAATCCACGCTAAGGTAAAGGGTACCATATGCCTTCTTGGAAAATAGAACTGGTGATCCCCAAGGAGAGGAACTGGGAAATATAAATACTTTTTCTTCCAGGTCCTCTAACTAACACTTAAGCTCCAGAAGTTCCTTAGGTGACATCATATAGGGAGGAATGGTCACTGGTGCTGCTCCAGTTATACGCTCAATAGTAAAATCCACCTCTCGAACTGGAGGTAGACCATAGAAATTATCAGGAATGGCATCACTGAAATTCCCCACCACGGGAGGATAAACAGAGGGTTCTAACCCTTGGTCATCGAGATAAAGGCTAGAAACCTTTGTCGTGACACCACCTAAACTTTGGTGTTCTGGTCCTGCTTGTATCGTACTAAGATCCCATTCTCCCTTATTCATATACTTGTCTCCCTCTGGTGACGTAAATGACACCCTCTGACGATAGCAATCAATACGGGCTCTATAGGGAACTAACCAGTCCATCCCGATTATTACATCAAAACCTGTCATATCCAGAACATACAGGTTCCACACGAAAAGGTAGTCGCCCACCTCGAGGGGACAATGTTGACAATGATTAATTTCCTCTAAATGGGTACCTAACGGAGTATCTAACATTATCATTCCATGATATGACTCAAATTCAAGGACCAAACTTCCAATAATCGCCTCCGATATAAAAGAGGGAGAAGCGCATGTTTCAAAAAAATCAGATACTAACATAGAGGAAACTTGGATCATACCTTGTACAGTAGATGATCTGGCCTACTTCTCAGGTGGAGTAGGCTCGACTGTATACACTTGGCCGGTACCACGCCCCTGAGTCACCGCCTAGCTACCTTGAGTAGAAAGGCCTTGCTTGCGTTGAGAGTCATTCACTTGATTACCTCTGCCTCGACTGCCGCCACGGCCTGATCGGCAGGCGGTATTCTAGCTGCCTGAGTGACGTGATCATGTCAATCCAGAACCATATCCTGGAGTAGGTAGAGATCACTTCTCACTTGGACCTATGGGAATAGTCTTGTAGAAATGGTGGAGGTGACCCAACCTACCACAACCTCTCCACTCCATTTGGTTTCACATACACTGCCTCCTCATATGTCCTTGCAGCCCACATTGGTGACAGATAAGAGTAATACCCTTGAAAAAGGTCTGACTAGTAATCACACCATGAGAGTCCTTAAAGCGCCGCTTTTTCCTAGAATATGATCCACTAGAACCCTTAGGTGTCGAACTACCCTGGTTCGCACTATCCACATTTGTCAAATTCCTCTCTGTGATCAAAGCCTGATTGAAAATTTCTGAAATGGTCGTCAACCTAAACATGTTAACCAACGACCGGATGGCGTAACCCATCCCATCCTCAACACACCTAGCGGCTGTGAGATCATTAGCAGCTGGGGTATGAACAAAACTCTGTAACTTAGTGAAATGGGACGAATATTCCATGATTTTCATGGTCACTTACTACAGGTTCATAAACACCCTAGCTCTGTAGCTCTCAAAGTTTGGGGAAAGGAATAATCATAGAAGACAGTCTGGAAATCAGTCCAGATCATATCTCCCTGCTATCCCGACTGGGTGATGACATCCCACCACCTCCTGGATGAGCCACGTAGCATATAAGCTGCGAGCTTGACCCTATTCCCTAGAGGCATCTCATGGTTCTCGAATATGTTCAGAGTAGCCTCCAACTAGGACTCCGCAGCAAGTGGTCCTCCATCTCCCGTAAAAGTAGGAGGATGCTGTGACTGAAACTCACGGGTCAACTCTTCCATACTCGGGGTATGTCACACTCCACCTTGCACAATCTGCATCATAAGCAAGAAACTCTCACAGAATTGGGCATCGGTGCCCATGTCATGAATAGAAAGAGGAGCCACAGGTGGCTTGACTGGAAGATCAACTGGCGGCTCAGGGCCCTCCACCTCAGGAAAGTGATCGTCACCGCCTTCAGTGCGCGCAACTTGAGGAAATCATGGTGGCATAGTGCTAAAATTCCAAATGAACATCTTAAAAGAAGAAAAAAACAAATTAAAGGTTTAACTCTAGAAGATAGGACAGGTACTAAGCCTTCCTACCCCTAATATCACCTATCCACACCAATGTCAAAAACTTAGTAAAACCTCCAACCAGTCAAAACTAACTTAATCCAGTGATATGGAATTTCCCAACCCATAAGGGCCCATAATCCTCATGAATAGAAATATGACACACACGTGGATGTTATTTCTCATTTACTAGCACTAATCAAGCATTTGAATTTCCTTTTAAGAGGAAGATTGGTTTTGTTGGAATCTCATTTTCCGATCGATAAGGGCCCATACACCTTATGAACCAAATAGTGAAACCCACTAAAACCATATCATTTATCAATACAAAACATGAATGTAGGTCTAGAACAAAGGCACATATATAAACAAGGAATGGAAACAAACAACAGGCAATGCTCGCTCAAAATTTAAACGTGACATGGCAAGATGCATGGCCTAATCATATTGTGCCTATCGTGATGCATATTCTAATGCATAACCCTCATTTCATCGGGTCGAACCCTGAAATCCATATTCCAACTTTGCAAATCTCAATAACATCACAAAACATGTGAAGCACCCAACGGTGAAACGGTGTCAACAGTAAATAGCAGAATCAATAACAACATCAAATAGGGAACTTTGCCTTTTCCCCGTACATGGGTTCGCGATGCCCTAGCACGGCTTATATCTATGTCCCTATGCGTTCCCATTATGAAAATCTATCATCTACAAATATTAAAGCAAGAAAGAAATAAATCCTATAATACCACTTTGTGATGTCCCGGACCCGACTACCCCTCAACCCGAGCCCTGACCCCGGTTGGTCACATGACCCATGGCTCGTTTCCCTATAGGCCAGGGGTTGCCGACTAGCAGCAGGGGTGTAATGGTAAGTCAGTGGGGATACTGTACCCCCATGTAAGAGTACATAGATAAATAACATCAATGTAATAAGAAATAGCAGAAGCACAACCAATGGATAAACAGGAGGAAATGGGGAAACATACAAACCAAACAACAGAAGTACGGAAAACCCTGATAATTATACAAAAGCCACATAGGCAGTGTATGATACAAAATAGATGCATGGCATGCTGATATAATGGAAAAGGAAGAAAATCATTCTATACAACAATAAAAAAGAGAACAAAGGTAGTCCATGAGATTCTCTAGCAAATCTCGATCCTCTGCTATGGAACTCCAGCTAGAACATATATGTTTCAACAACTTGACACTAGTCTTTTCCCCTACTAGTAACTACAATAGTAAAATATACATGGGTGACTAGGAGGCCACCCAGGTAGGGTGTGAGACAAGTCTCATTAGGCCACCAACATTGATTTCTACATGTAATACTAATAGGTGTTCACATGAAACAATGAGTAATATACTACAGGTAAAGCAATGTAAATAAATAACCCTCCTGCTCAGGTTCTGGAAGGACACTTGTCGGGTCTACCTGCTTCAGTTCATGGATGGAAATATGAACAATCACCAGAGGTATAAGTACATATATATAGGTTATCAATGGCATGAGGTAACATGCCTCTCTTCCATGATTCTCACATATGTAATAATCATCTCTGGCATGAGGTGTGAATGCCTCTCGTCCACAAGCACTATATCTGACGTGGGGTAGAAATGCCTCCCTCTCGTCATGGTTATATAGGCACAAGGTATAAATGAATCTCGTCCACAAGCACTGATTCATCTGGCACGAGGTAATAATGCTTCCCTCCCAATAGACGGAGATTCATCGGGCTCGAGTTAAGAATGCTTCCCATCCACAAATGGGTTATCACAAGCATGTTAACACAGCATGGAAAAACCATTCACATCACAATATATAAGGCAATTCATCTTATATCATATCACATAACCAAGGCATGGCATATCAATATTATATTATATCACAAAACATGCATACATTTCAATTCATTCAAGGGGTTTAGGCTATCACATCATATCCAACCTCTAACCAAGTCATCTCATTTTCCTAACATCGAAAATGCCATTTCAAGACATATCATTAAGGTTAAAAGGTGAAAATGACCAATTATCAAGGCATATCACCTATGGTTGACCAAACCTAGTCCACAACTCATATAAACTCCATAACAAGGTTAGATTCATCACTCTTGTACCACACGGGTCATTGAGATAGTAAGCAGTCAATATAAATAAGGGTTTGGCGAAAGACAAACCAAGGCACAACAATATAAAATCAAATCGATGGAAACCCAAAAGGAGAACACATGACCACCTACCTTAGAGCTGTAGGAGTAGGCTCGCTTGATATCATCCACAGATTCATATTAGGTTAGAAGAGATCTGAGTTCCAGTCCAATGCCATGAAAATAGGGCATATGAGCCAGCATCAAAATAAAAAGATGGAAGGCAAGATTTGCCAAGGATAAAGGGGTCTGTGAGGTTAGCCTTACCTTGGGTGATCCAATGCCTTCGACAGATTGAATATCGGACTCCGGATAAAGAAACCACAAGGAAAAGAGAGAGAGAAGGGTTCTTGGAGCTCATGGAGGGATTCACTCAGGTTCTGTCCAATGGAAGTAGGAAATAAAAGTCTTAGGACTTAAATAGAATTTAAGGGTAAAAAGGTAAATTTACCCAGACCTGGGTCGCAAGGTTTTGGCACATGGTTTACCAAACCGTGCGCAAACCATGCACACCTCCCTACCTTTAGACTAAAGGCCGCATGGCCGTGAAGCCTGGTCTGCATGGCCATGCGCCCCTGCAAGTGCCCCTGTCTGCAGCCACAAGGTTTATCCCAAACCATGCGTTGACCATGCACAGGCCATGTGACACTTCCTGTAAGCCCATTTCTCAAACTCATGGCTTCTAACCAACCCCAGAAACTCCCCATAACTTCCTTTTGGTGTTACACGCACTAAACAAGCTTAAAAGAAAGATTTGTAAAGAAAAAATAACAATCCGTACCTTTGCCAAAGAGTCGGTTCATTACACATATTTTATTTGTAATGTGAAATAGTGTGGAAATAACGAAATTGATAATGGGAATGGGTTGTAATGAATTTATAATATGTATAATTTAACAGTAAAATGTTTAAAAGATAATCGTTTGTTAAAATTTTGAAGGATGGATATAAACTGTGTTACAATGAATGTAATGTGGGTTGTAAATGGATCATTTTGGATTGGTAATGATGTGATAAAACTAGATGTTTTAATTGTTTTTTGGAAATATTTAGTTGTTTTATTGGATGTTTTGAAATGTATAATCATGTAAGTGATTGTTTTCATGCATAAATAGTTATAAAGCAGTTGTTTTGGGTTATCCTAATAATTTCAACACATTAAGAGTTAATAATTATGATAGGGTTTGTGGTTTATATTACATATTCTATATATGTGATGATATTTATTACACTCCACCACCCAAGTTAGATACCCTTATTGATTCCCATATGATTTCATGGAATCTAGTTGTCATTATCTACTTCTTAGACAGAGGTGATACATATGGATTGATACTCATTCATCCTCATTCTCTCTTCCTGAAATAGTAAATCTATGATGGCTAAAGGCCATACTATATATAAGGAATGTAAGGTCTTGATCATTGGCTATATATATTTGTTTTGGTTATGGGTTTGTGATGTTAATTCATTGTGGGGGATGTACATGGAAATAAGAGGGAATGAGGTTTATATCCTTTCTATTTATAAATCCCTTATATAATAAAGTTGTGATGTGTGATTAGGATATAATGATTTGGCATGTGGATTTTTTTACAGATATATAATTAGGTTATAAAAATATATTTATATGTATATATAATTATATGTGTGTGTTTGTTTGTTTGTGTGTGTTTGTTTACTAGTTTTTATAAGGGATTGGTGATTTGGATGGATATTTCTAGCTCATGGTGATAATTGGTGTCCATTGATTCACTAGATTAAGAGTTTTATTTTTGTAATTTAATTTGAGACCTTATATTCAGTATTACATTCACATGCATTGTGTTAATTATGTGTTATTTATTATTTATTTGATTCATTTGAATGGTGGTTGTTTCCTTTTATTCCTTATATTAATAAGGGAATGATTCCCCTATGTTTTTTATTATCTGAGTCCCAGTCACCGACCCACACCCTATTAAAAGGACTTTGGGACCAATCTCATCTTCTTACAAACATAAGAGGGGTTATAGTGTAGTATTTTCAATATAGAGTGGTATTAATGAAATGGATGACAGTTAATATGAATATTATAGTTATAAAATTATAAATATTACATGGATTAGTAGGAAAACAATATCAATTAAAACTAGTGTTCGATGTATCAAGTAAGATAAGCGTTGAAACTAGTGTATAGGTCCCTTTGTAATCTAATTGGAGGTACATATGATTTCTAAATTAACTATATGAGATGAAATTGATTATGGGATAGAGAGATAGTTTAGGTACATGGATCGTTCTTTCTTATGCCAATATATTAATTTGTATTATTTTTTGAAATTTTAATGAGGTTGTTGATTAATATGTATTAAATGTGATATTTGTTTTGTTATTAAGGATTCATTTAATTTTGAAGACCTATTTTAAGTTTTTATGCATATGAAGGGGTTATTGAGAGCCTTTTTTCTTATTCCTCATTTTTTTATAGATATTCTTCTAATGTGTTCATATTAAATGATGTAGTCGGCATAGATTTTCATTATGATATATCATAGTTATTTTCTAAATTAATTTTTGTAGATGATAACTCTGTTCATGTTAGTACTTTTATAATTTTCATGTTGACATATTTTCTATAGGGATATAAAACTAGTCTTTATTTATATCTCTGTGTAGAAAGGAATTTTATTTACATTAATTATTAGTGAATTTTTGAATCTATAAAAATATTTTAATTGACTGAATGATTATTTTTATTTTTCATAGCATCTATGAATTTCATTATCATGGACGTACGTGACAATTGATGATATCTTAGTAATATAAATAACATTTATATTGTTGTGATGAAATAATTTAACTTCATGTTTTACAATATTCTATATCATTCCATGACTTCACCTAAATTTTGTGAATTAGTAGTAGATATTTGTGATATTTATTAATAAAATATAGTGTTATTAATTATTTGTATGGATGTAAAGTTTGTTAACCACCCTTTCAATTTCATGACCAACAATTTATTATGTAATCATGTTCAATATGATATGTTAGTCAACGTTATTATTATATTATTTATTTCATATGATTTTCAAGTTACATGTTAAAAATCATGAAAAAATATGAAAATTGATAATTTTAACACATTAATGTCTAAAATATTAATGTTCTATTTTACCTGATTTGTTAAATTGTTTAATTTATTATGTAATCAAGCCTACGTAATTTGTATTGAATTTTTTTTAATATTTTTTTAGATTAGAACCTAATGATTTTGTTAGCTCTTCCAATATAGTTTAGTGATGTGTATTGTTTTTTTGTAATATTTACTTTAATTATTCAAATGATGAAATAATTTTATAGGAATATCTTTAATAAATAATGAATAAGGTTGATGGGTTTTATTTTTATGAACATGTTTTCTAATTTAAAAATTTCTTTTATAAAAAGGGTTGGGAGTGTTTTATATGTGGATTATTGTTTAATTATTTTAATGAAGGATATAATAAATTTAAGTTAAAACGATTAGGGAAAATATATTTTAAATGAAATTTTTTTGTTTGATTTGAAATGTTTTATGTGCTTTGGTTTCAAGGAAAAACATCATTTTTTAAATTAATATTTTCATTTTTTCAAATACATACTTTTATGCGGTGAAATTTATCGGAAGTGAGTTATTATTTCTTGAAAGATATTATTGAGGTTCTTTACTTATTTTAATAGTTGATGACATTTTATGGTAGATGGTATTGGAAGGGAGGATAATGTGGTTGTTTTGAATATATGATGGTTTAATGGATGAAAGTGTGGGAGTAATAAGGACATATTGTTATTGGATGAAGTTATAACATTGATTTGTGATAATGATGAGTTTTTTTTCATGATTGATGGGATATTTTGGGTATTTTGGGTTATAAAATTAAATATTATTCTTTATATTATACTATTAATTATATATTATTTTTTGTAATTTAATTTTTTGAATTAACCATATTTATTTCGATGTTTTAGTTGTGGAACTTTGATCAGAAAAACATCATGGATTCCATCTAAATATTTTGAAGAAGGATCCATGGGATAAGGTTCTATCAAGTATTAATTAACATGGAGTTATGTTGTTCTTTGTTATAGTTTTGGGTCATGAGTTTGAAGACTAGTGGGAGGAGAATAATGCTTCCTTCAAATTGATGTAAACTTTAGATTAGTTTTGTGTATCCATAGTAGTGGTCTTACTTCAATGAGAGCCCAAAAAATATTGGAAGATGAAACATGGTCTCGTATAACAGGTTTCTTGAGTGGAGTTCCCTATCATGGTTGATAATAATATTCTTACCTAGGTGTAGAGTAATGAATGTATTTAAGATATTTTTTATATACATAAAGGAGGATTGAGTGTATGTGATCTGGATATTTTTAGGGGATTTTATTTCAGAATTTATGAACCTATTTGATTATGAGGATGTGTTACTAGGTAATTTTTAGTCTACCATAAAGGGAGATATTCTATGGTCGAGGTATTATTGTAATTTAAGTCCTATATGAATGTGGGGAAAAACTGAGATGATAAAGGGAGGGCTGATCCAAACTATTTGAGATGTCGAGGATAGTTCCTCCAGTTGAGGGTATTAAATAGATGAATGCAATGAGTAAGGCTATCTAAAATAGTTTTGTAGTGTCTAAAATCTTCATTTTTTAGTAGTTCATGGTTCCCTTAGTTAGGTGAGATGATCTATTTATCTTTTAATTTTATAAGGCATCAATAGTGTGAATGCCTATTGATTCATTGTGTTCCATGGTTCAAGTGATATATTTTTATCTAGTTTTATAGTTATATTTTTGGGTGTGTATGTTTTGATTTGGTGTCCATTTTCATTTCATAAGAAACTATTGTAAATTTTCTTTAGATATTTAGTTTAAATTTATTTTTTAATTTTTTTATTTTTGTTTCTTAAGTGGTTTAAAAATCAAGTCATGTTGTGTTTAATTGGAGTGTTAACCTAACCATAGTTGATTTAATATTTTAAAATTGTAGTGGAAATTATAATTTTCTTATTTTCTCACAGTATCAATGCATTTAAAAATGTTGGAATATTATGAGATGTTAATAACCATGTTTTTTTGGGTTGAATTGTACTAAATTCATACTTATGAACACAAACATTATTTATTATTATTAGAGTAATCATGGTCATTAAGGGGAGTTGAGTAATGGGTCACAATTATTAAATATATCCTTTTTTATACCATGTTTTTTTATTATCAATAATACCATATTTTTTTAAGATTAATCTCATGTAAAAATTATATTTAAGATAACCCTTGTTGGAGAAGAGATTATGTTGAATTATAAATTATGTAGTATGGTTATTGAGTTTTTGTTTAGTGAATAGATCCTTTTGGATGTGGTATATCCATGAGGTTTAGGTTATGTTTGTAAAATATAGATGTTCTTACATAAAGGGTTTCTGATATGAAGACCTATGGGGAATATTCGTTTGTATATCCCTTGAGGTGTGAGTTTTTGGTTGATCTATGGTGTCAGACTCTTTTGATAAGTATCAGATATAGATGTATTGTTTTATGACTTTCCCATTTCATAATAATTCTATTAATGAGTAATATAATTGTTTAAGAGGTATCTAATGAAAATTACAATAACTTCTTGAATTGTTTTATCACATTCTTTAGACATTAGGATTGTATGGAGGATGTTACGATTTGAGTGGAAGGGGAGGGGTATTATATTAATATGAAAATATAGACCGCACAGTAACTATGTGTATTACACAATGATTATTAAACTAGAAATAAGGGATTTTATAGTCAGGTTTTTTCACTATAGTTAATAAGGTTGTGGTGTGATGTTGTGTGTTGTGGCTTGGGGAAGAAGTAATGAATTTTTGTTATCATTCTGTTTAGGTGTATAAATTATGTTATGTTATGGTGGGTTTCATTATGTTGAAAAGGGTTTAATTTATATTACATTAGTATCAATGCTCCACAGTGATGAGTGGTTCACCATGGGTTTCTTTTATATATATTTCCTTTCATATACTGTTTTTTATCATTGCATTATAGTGGTGATCATTGTTCTATGGTGGTAATTTAGAGTTTATTGTGTTTAGTTGGACGTTAAGGATTGTGTCATTATTCATGGGTGTTAATGAAATATAGATTCAAGGTTATAGTTGTTTCATCATCATCCATTCATATATCTATATAAAGAGTACTAAGTCTCTAACATTTATAGAGATCACACCATTATTTCCAAAATAGGCGGCAATTGTGGCATGAACAATCCCACCACATCTTGATGTAAATTTTGGTTATTATTCTTATAAATCTTTGTTTTTAAATAGATTCATTCCAAATATTTTTACCTTCATCAAACCCTAGGATTCTCATGGATCATATTTTTTACTTCTCGGTTTTCTTTTAGTGTCTCTTGATCATTTTGTATATTTGATAGAGATATTACACTCTGATTTTAGTTTATATTCCTCTATAACATCATTTTAACATTTTATTTATTATTGGGGAGGTTATGATTGTAGTATTGGTTCAGTTTTATTGAAGGTTTCATGATATTGATAGATAATGGTATCACATATGGTTTTTAGTGGAACACTATGATTTTTTAGAACTTAACTAAAATTTTATCATCATTTCTATACAAATATTCTTGAAGAATAATCTAAGGTGGGAGATTCGATATATCTTATTTTTTTATGTGTAATTATGGAACTACCATGCTTATATTTTAATTAGTTGGATGGTTTTAAATTACCAAATGTGTATAATGTATAAAATAAAATAAATTTAAATGGAAGATATGGTCACAATTTAAATTTGTGATTATATATTTTTTCTACGTATGGTTTCTTATACTGATTGATGTGTGATACTGTGGAACCATTATTTATTGGTATTTAATTTTTTAATAACATTCATAATTGTATAATCACTTATAGCTGGTAACAAATTGGATGAATGGAAAAATGAAAATTTATATTGATGTCATTTAGGAAAGGGGATTTGAATAATAGTAGGGGAATAACTAGAAATGGATATTTTTTGTGGATTATTATATTCTTATTATGGGTATTTATTTTAATAGGTGATATATTTTTTTATATTTGGTATTTTTTTCAATATTTGTTGATTTTGGGATGGTGACATATTTTTATTGTGGAGATGATAAAATTTCATTCATTTTGGATAGAAATGATTAATTTTATATTATTGGTGGAATTTATTATTTTTTCTTTAGGAATGAGTATTTATGTTGATTCATGTGATATTGAGAGAGGTTATTCTCGGTAGTGTTATAATTTCCAAGTAATATGTAATGATTCTAAAATAATGATTCTATTAATGAGTATTCTCTATGAATAAATAAAAAATGGAAATAATTAATAAATTAATTATTGATTGGTGGAATTGAAAAATGATATGTGAAAATAATAAGGGTTGTGGAGAACTCATTGATTATAGTTTCTAAAGATGTTTCATTTTATATCAACCTAATTATTTATAATTTTTTGGAGTTAAAGGTGAATATGAAGAAAGTATTTTATGGGGTAATCTAATGTGATCTCATTTTATGTCCAAAACAAATTTTGTTTCGAATAATTAAAGAATCTTCTCATTAATTTTTTAGTCCCCAAGTGATTATTACACTTATTTAATTATGTATGGTTTTTACTATGGAGAACCAGTAAATATGGTATTGGTGAAGGTAAATGATAATTCTTGTAGGATTGCTATGGATTCATGAGTTGGAATTGGATAAAATTATTTTTATGGTATCCAAGTATAATGGGATTATTTCTTTATTATCCATAATAGAAATTAATGACATTTTTTGATGGTTGAAGATACATAATATAAAATATATAGGAAGGGGATTTTGAGTGGTTTAAGAGGTGGTGAGAGGATGAGTGTGAAATTTAGATATTCCAGATTTGTGAATAAAAATGGATTAGTCTATATACTATGAAAACACGATCCCTATATATATAAACATCACATTTTAATGTGTGTAAGCATCATTTAGTGTACCTAAGTGAAAATTGGAAAGTTAGAGCTATGTAAACATAATGTATAGATTTTTATAGGCATCAACCAAGATTGTGTAAATAGAATATGACCCTGCATAAACATCATTGGGATGGTTATGTGTGTATCCATGTCTATGTTAGAAACATTCATGAACTTCTTAAGGGTCATCTAATATCTTTGTATGTGTGATTATCGATATATGTGCTAGTCATTAATGACTAAGATCAAAATTTAAAAATGTCTCATATATGTACAAGTCATCCCGTAGATCTGTTTGTGCTATTTCAAGTATACATATGTTTCCTAATAGAATTGGAAAAAGATAATTTTATACAAACCTTGAGAGACTGAAACTTGAATATAAATAGAACCACACTATAGCGCAGAACATTTCTTATGAGAATATCCCTTATGTAAAAATATGTGAAGGACCACATCATGGTCATTTCAATGTGACTATTTTGAGAATCCTTCAACTCTGGAAGATGATTGGGGTCCATCATGAGGATATTCATTCCATAATGGAATCATTCCATTTTGATAATATAAAACATTCCATAAAAGTGGATATTTTGAATTCTTTGTAGATGTAGATTCTGTGGATTCTAGAATTAAAATAATTGTATATCTTATAAAATATTAAATCCTTAGTTGTATTTACATTTAAATGTAATTTTTTACAAGGAATTTCAATGAGCATTGAAAAATTAACTATCCTTCCACAATCCTTCTAGATTAATATATATTTAATATGGAAATAACGTTCAAATAATATTCACATGATATTTTTGTGAGTGTTTAAATATAGGATTCGAAGAGGAAATATTGATGAGAAGTGTGAGATATTTCAAGGTTTTTATTTTCCAATAAAGGTACACTTAGTTAAAGAATAATTTTGAGAGCCCCAATACTACACTATATTGAGGAGAGGTGAGTTGAATTTTGTAAGAACCCGGATCTTAGTTTCAGGTACGTCTTTCCTTCTTCTGGAGTTTTTGAGAAAAATGGGATTTCTGGTAAATTTTTAAGTACACGCCGTATACTTTCTAAGTACCTGCTGTGTACTCCTTTGTCGCTCGAAGCCGTGTGTTGGTCGTGTCCAGGCCACACACACGGTGTGTAGAGGTGATGTGGCGGCCACTTAAATCAGAGTACGAAAATACAGAGTACACGCCATGTACCCCGGAAGTACATGCCGTGTATTTCGTTTTTTTCATTAAACGTGGCGGGCTCATGCCTGACGGACAGAACACGCTCCTTCTCCAGGTTCTTCATCCTAGAGTGACCAGTACGGCCGCGATTCTTCTCCGGATTCCTGATCCTCCATATGATCTCTATTTTAGTCGCTGTCAATTGCATTGGAACCGTAGTGGCGAGCTATTCCTTCTTCAATATACTTGTTTTCCTATTTCTCCTCTTTCTTAATATATCATGGGTTGAGCGTTTTGGACGTTTTCTCAGATCCTCGACGTTATAAATAGAATCAATTATCATGGTTCATGTATATCGTTCTCCTAGCATCAGGGTAGGTGTTTTGTGCCTTTCTGTAGGAAGTCGTTGAATATTATGTGCAATTTCCACCAATACCCTTGAACGGGGTATTGTGTGTTTCCTATTTTGCCCTTGTTGTTTGATTGCTTTGCGGATATGCCTGTGTAGAGGTTATTACATGTGAATAGGGTAAATTTTACAGTGCTCTGGATGATTTTCCTTGTTTGTTTCCTTGTTAGGCGTTTTTCCAGTTGCCATGCCTAGTCGTAGGATAATGGAACTGTTGTATGGTTATGCCACTCGGTCTCAAGAATGCGCCATCAGTTTTCATGCCACTGATGAACCGAGTGTTCCATCCTTACTTGGATTCTTTTGTCATGGTCTTAGTGGATGATATCTTGGTGTACTATCACTCTCGACACGACCATGATACCCATCTTGAGATCATTGTAAGTACACTGAGAGAGCATTGTATTTACAAAAACTCTCAAAATGCCACTTTTGGATGGATCTGATTCACTTTTTAGGTCACATCATCTCAGAGGCAGTAGTATCTATGGACCCAGAGAAAGTGGGAGTTGTAGTTTCCTGGGAGCATCCGAAGAACATTTTTGAGGTACGGATTTTCCTAGGGCTGGCTGAATACTACAGAGGCTTCATTCAGGACTTTTCATGCCTAGCCACACCTTTGACAGGTCTGACCAAGAAGGGGGTGAAGTTTTCATGGTTAGATTCTTGTGAGTCAGCCTTTCATTAGCTGAAGAGAATGTTGACCTCAGCACTAATACTAGTCTTTCCAAAGCCAATAAAGAGCTATACTATTTATTGTGATTCTTCAGGTATCGATCTGGGCGCTATGCTTATGCAGGGAGATGGAGTCGTTGCGTACGGGTCTCGGTAGTTGAGGCCACATGAGAGTAACTACCTGACACATGATCTCGAGTTGGCATTTGTTGTTCAAGACATATGCTTTTGGAGACATTACCTTCTGGGAGAGCACTTTGAGGTTTTCACCGACCATAAGAGTCTTAAGTACATCTTCACTCAGCGTGATCTGAATCTGAGACAGCACAGGTGGGTCTAGTATCTTCAGTCTTTTGATTTCGAGCTTTCCTCTACACTGGGAAAGGGAAACGCAGTAGCATAAGTGTTGAGTAGGAGAACCCAGATTCAGGCAGTTCAAGAGGCCAGCAGTGAGTGATAGCTTATGGATCTGTTCTCTGATATGCATCTAGAGGTGCACGATAGACATGGACAGACTTACATATCTTCTTGTAGTTGTTACCTCTACACTTCTTGATTGGGTATGAATGAGGAAGATATCAGACTCAGAAGGCTTAGTCCTGTGGGAGAGTGTGTCAGGAGAGGACCCTCTTCCTAGATGGACAGTGGGAGAGGATGAGAACTTGCATTTCCAGGGACGCATATGGGTTCCAGCAGACATACGCGAGGAGATGATGCAGGATTCTTATTCCTCGGTCTGGGCAGTTCATCCTGGAATCACCAAGATAGATAGGGATCTTCATCGCTAGTACTGGTGGCCAGGTATGAAGAGGGATGTTGCTGGTTTCATCTTGCGGTGTTCTACTTGTCAGCAGGTCAAGGCAGAGTATCAACGACCAGCAGGACTTTTATAGAAGTTACCCATTCTGTAGTGGAAGTGGAACGATGTCGCGATGGACTTCGTGACCAGATTGCCGAGGTGGCCTCAGGGGAACGATGTGGTTTGGGTTGTTGTCGACAGGCATACGAAGGTTTCTCATTTCGTACTAATCAAGGAGACCTTCAGTGTTGATGATCTGGGATGACTATACATTCGAGAGGTTGTACGTCTGCATGGAGTTCACACTCCATTGTTTCAGACATGGATGCACGCTTTACTTCTCGGTTCTGGTAGGGGCTTCAGTTGGCTTTGGGTACACAGGTACTGTTGAGTACAGAATACCATCCCCAGACTGATGGCCAGACCGAGCGTACAATCTAGGTGCTTGAGGATATGCTCCGAGCATGCATTCTAGACTTTGGTGGTTCTTGGGAGAAGCATATCCCTCTGGTAGAGTTATCCTACAACAACAGTTTTCAGGAGACTATTCAAATGGCACCTTATGAGGATTTGTATGGTAGGCCATGACGATCACCTTTATTCTTCCTGGAGGCATGAGAGGCATCTTTCCTAGGACCACATCTTGTTCCGGATACCTCAGAGCAGATAGAGTTGATTCAGAAGAGGAAGGCTACAGCACAGTCTCGACAGATTCTTATGATGATCAGTGGAGATGACCTCTGGAGTTCGAAGTCGGGGAACAGGTTTTCCTACGTGTCGCACTGAGGTTGGGACATAAGAGGATTCAGAGACAGGGTAAGCTTTCACCGCAGTACGTCGGGATGTTTGAGGTATTGGAGAGAGTTGGGTCGGTTGCCTATCGGTTGCAGTTACCTCAGAGGTATCGAGCCATGCATGACATCTTCCATGTGTCTCAACTCTGACGTTACTTTTTAGACCTTTCTCATGTATTTCAGCCCAAGCAAGTTGATCTCGAAGAGGATGCATCATCTGAGGAGAATCCAATCTAGATTTTTGATCGCAGTATAAAGTTTCTCTGCAGGCGGTATGTTCCTCTAGTACAGGTGGTATGGCAGCACGTGCGAGTAAAGGACGTGACCTGGGAAAGGGTGGTCGATTTATGATCATAGTGGCTAGAACTGTTCGGGGTTTCTTCTTCTCCGCCTCATTAGGGAAATTTTAGGACGAGTTTCTTTAAGGGGGGAAGTTTGTAAGAACCCAGATCTTTGTTTTAGGTATGTCTTTCCTTTTCCTAGAGTTTTTGAAAAAAATGGGATTTCTGGAAATTTTGGAAGTACACGCCGTGTACTTTATGAGTACACGCCGTGTACTCATTTGCCACTTGAATCCATGTGATGGTCATGTCCGGGCCACACACATGGTGTGTAGAGGCAATGTTGCGGCCAATTAATGCGGAGTACGGAAAAAAAGAGTACACGCCGCGTACCCCAGAATTACACGGCGTGTATTTTTTTTTTCATTAAACGCACCGGGGTCGCGCCTGACGGACAGAACACGCTCCTTCTCCAGGTTCTTCATCCAAGAGAAACCCGTACGGCTGTGATTCTTCTCCGGATTCCCATGCCTCCGTCTGATATCCATTTCAGTCGCCATAGATTGCGTTGGAACCACAGTAGTGAGTTCTTCCTTCTTCTAGAGCATTGATTTAAAATTTCTCCTCTTTCTCAAGATATCTTGGGTTGAGCTTTTTGGACATTTTCTCAGATCCTCGACGTTCTAAGTAGAATCAATCATCGTGGTTCATTTATATCGTTCTCCTAGCATCAAGGTAGGTGGTTTGTGCCTTTATGTAGGATGTCGTTGAATATTATGTGCAATTTCTACCAATACCCTTGAACGGGGTATTGTGTGTATCATGTTTTTCCATTGTTGTTTGCTTGCTTTACTGATATGCCTGTGTAGAGGTCATTTCTTGTGAATAGGGTAAATTGTACAATGCTCTGGATGATTTTCCATGTTGTATTGCTTGTTAGGAATTTTTCCAGTTTCCATGCCTAGTCGTAGAGTAGTGGAACTATTATATTGTTATTCTGTTGTGCCTTAGAATGATATCTAGGTAGTTCTTGAGGTTTACTTGGGCCGATACGCGCTCTATGCATGTTTGTTTTACACTGGGCTATGAGAACCTAGTGTAGCATAGCATAGAGAGAATGGACGTAAGGGCTTCTCCAGAGTGTCTTTAATTTACGATGCGAGACCACAGGGGGAATTGAAATTGAGTTCTTCCTCAGAGAGTCTGTAGTTCCTCAACGCGGGCCACAGGGGGAATGAGACATTCAGTGCTTCCCCAGAGAGCCTTTAGTACGATACGATAATATAAGGGGAATTGATGGTGAGTGCTTCCTCAGAGTGTCTATTCATTAGCTAAACTAGAGGGGTGAGACTGTGTGTGCCTCCCAGAGGGTTTCTAGTACTTTTAGGTTGAACTTTAGGGGCTAGACGGGCTAGACTGTGAGAACTACCCCGAGGTTACATTTTTTGTTCTACATGCTTGAGTGGTTGTTTCTTGTTTATAGATTATATGCTGGAAACTGTGGATTGTTACTACTGTGTATTATCCTATTTACTGCTCGCTATATACTGCATACTATATTTTATCTACCATATATTCACCGACTGTTAGGCACAGATCTTTGGGTGGTTTCCTATTGAGACTTTGTCTCACAACCTGTTTTTTTCATGCTTTTGGGCTCAAATCGGCTGTAATGTTGCAGGTATAGACAAGGGAATGCACCCTTGTACTTCAGGTACTAGACTTGTTATGGAGCTGGAGAGAACGGGACCATGCTATAGCTTGCGATGCTGAGGAGTTTACCTGTTTTCTTTTTCACTTTGGTTTAGTATTGTATTCAACATTGTGACTTGTTTGGCTGCTTTCCTAGACATATGTATTATTGATCATTTTATATACATGTATGTGCGCTCCAGTTTCTTACTGTTAGTCTTCGGCTATTTATTGTTTACTATTGTTTGGATGGTTATGGTTTCTGCTGTTATATATTTGTTTTTCTTCCATTGTGTACTCTACCAATGAGTGCATAGTTTCCCCACTATCACACCCAAGGCCCCCGCTGCTAGTCGGCAACCTTTGGTGTTTGGAGAAATGCGCTTGATGCCATGTGACCAACCTGGTATTGGGAACCTCGGGGTGACTTCTTGAACCGGGACGTTACAAATTTGGATGGTTTTCTATGAAATAGATTGTAACATCCTTAATTTCCAATGAATATTTATTTTATAAATTTTAATTATTAAATGATAAATTTGAATAATAAATGAATTTATTCACAAATTTATCACCAAAGTTGTTTTCTTATCATGTTTACCATAAAAATATTTATTCATATATAATTAAATTTTATTTATTAAAATGGTCTTATAAAATATCTTTCTATATATTTATAATTCTCTTTACATATATAGTTTTACAACTACATTAATTTTAATAATATTTTTATTTTAAAGGTAATTGACATATTATTAAATAAAGGATACCAAAGTAAGATACATGTTTTGACAATCACAAACTTTTATAAAATTACCATTGAAAGTAATTTCATAAATTATTTTATTTGAAACATATGATTACATTTTTACACTAATAATAAACCATATCATGAACTTTAAATTTATAAATGTTTTTATCATGTACATATTATTTTTTCATAAATTTATCTTTTCAAACATTAAGCAACATGTTTTATAATAAAAAAAATTATTATGTTTTAAAAAAACCCTAATTCCTATAATTTAAACCATTTTATTATCCAAAAATATTTATAAAATTTTGATATGTTTTTTTAGAAAAGTAAAAGGGTCGTTCACAAAGTATTGTAATCAAAGTGTGTAAAGTTGGTTTCATTAAAACTATTTTATAGATTATATATTTTGAAGATAATTTCACTTAATTAGAATATTAATTTCATAAAATAAATTTTTTATTGGATATATATTTAATTAAAAAAAATTTAATAATAGATTAATATAATCAAATATAAATATATTTACTCATAATGAAAGAAATAATTTTTTTCATGATAAATTTTGTTTTCTAAGTAATATATGAATTTATTTAAAAGTTAAATAAAATATTTAGGATAATAATTTTATAAAATTAACTTGATTTTCAGATTTATAAGTCCAGTATTAGATTTGGTTTGTTTTTTATTTTTTAAAAAATGTTGATTTCTGGGTGAAAAATAAAAATATCGTTTTTTTGAGTAATACATATATTATGTTATAATTAGTTTTTTTATCACTTTTAGAAATTGAAAATAATAAAAATAACATATTTTGAAATATAATGTTAAAAGTATGTAATAATTTAAATTTAATTTTATTGCATAAAATTAAGGAATAATGGTAAAATTTAGTTACAAAACTAAAGGTAAAATGGTTAGTTTCAATGAATGGTTGTTCTTATGTGCTTAGAATTTTTATATTGTAAATTTTTATATAATAAATTTTGAATCTAATATAATATTTAAATAGATATGAAAATAAATTAGTTTATATTTAAAACGTAATTAATAAGAAAAAATGATAAGAACTCATAATATTAAAAAAGACATTTTTCTATAAAAAGAATTTATTTATATATCATACTTTTTATTTGAGAAGTTATATTTCCCATATTTAATTTTTTTATGAAGTGTATTTAATTTTTCAAATCAAAACATAGAAAATTTTCTAATTTTAACATTTCTATATTTTTCATAAAAAATAATATACATAGGTGATAGAGTAAAATACCATATAAGTACTATATACATATCATATTTTGAAATAGAATATATGAATTAAATTTTGAAATTTATAGATGTTATTTGATATTTTAATAGAAAAATTAACATATAATCTTACTCCCCTTACTATTGTTTCACATGTTGATTAAATACGTGAAGAAATAATATTTTATTCTAAAACACCCCCTCTTGTACTATAAATACCACTATTCACAAACTCATTTATCTTCTAATTATAAGCCTTATATCATCGAAAGTGTTCCATAATATCTTCTCAAAACTCAAACCATGTCTTAAAATCATTCTCCTCTCCAAAAATCTATTGCAAGGTTCCATAAGGTGCAGTCTAAGAGATGACATCAAAAGAAAGAGAGACTATTCTTAACATTACTATTTAATTATTTTCTTGTTATACCATATGAAATACAATCTATATATGATAGTTTGATGAAATAATTATTATGTATAATATGAATTTTTATTTTAAAAATGAAATATCTATTACCAGACCCCTCAATTTCTAATTCAAAAATGAAAACATTGTTCATATTATGGTCGGTTTTCCACCTCCATGAACAACATTTTACATTTTTTACCATGGAATCAATTGATGATTGAGATTAAAAAATATTGGTTTAAAATTTATAAATAAGTAAATTTTATATTTATTCATATTATTAAATCTAAAAATAGTCATAAGTTTCAATAAAAACAAATAACATCATCATGTTCGAAAAAAAAACTAAAAAGAACTAACCGTATAATAATAAAATTTATAATAAATGAATCATACCCATGTAATAAATCATATGAATATTTGTGATAGTTTAAAATTATATGATTACATAAAAATTATATCACTTCACTTATGGAGTTTTGGAATCATTCAATAAGATCTTCCCTAATTTTCAACATTCCAAAGCAATCCCGGAACCATGAAACGAACACCAATAGGTTAGTAAGAGTAAACATGACATATTAATAATAAAATTATTAATAAAAATAAAATAACTGTAATAAATAAAATAATGATGCAAATACTTCTGAATTGTGTATTTAATATACCTAATTTCTTTATTCAAGAGGTTAGATGTGCACACCTAATATGTCGAGATTTGAGGTAAGGGTTTTTCAAAACTCAATTTCCATTCTATATATTATAGATATTCTTATTGAACATCATTATTAAAAGTATTATTTGCTCTATCATGTTATTTTATTATATTTTTATTCCTTCTTATTTTATATATATTTATATTTATTCCTTGTAATCATCTTATCAAATGATTCTTACTTTTAAAATGATTTTTTCCATAAGGGTTTATTGTCCCAAAATTCTTTCATTGAGAAATATTTTTCATTATGGACATAATTTATTATATATGGTTTATATGATACCTTTTTACATTCTACTTCCTGATTAAATATTTATATATTGTCTTTAATGTTTTATTTCATGTTATTTAATTCAAGGGACTTCTATTCAAATGTTACAAAAGTTGTAACGATTTATGGCCAATGTTCCTTTTAATTGGGTAATGAAAATTTTGAATATATACTCAAGTGGTTTTTATATTCTACCATTTTATTTATAATATTAAATTTTCCACTTATCTCTTGCATAATTATATATTCACAACATAATCCCCTTCCTTGATGGATTTCTTGTACATAATAATATAACCATGATTCCCAACATATCTAAAAGTTATATCTCATCCATATCCATATTTTTTTCCAAAAAGTGTTTTCCTTTATTATTTTTAAATCCAAATATGTTTTATCTAATGCTATATTAATACTTATCTTTGATTCTTTACAAAAGAATGTTTTTTACACTTTTAATTATGTGATTTTCCATGAATAAATTTTTGAAATATTAAAATGGTATTTGTTTTCACATTCATATATTTCCCTCAATATTTATTTACATAATGTTTAATTATTCTCAAAGATATATTATTTTATATTGTTTTAAATGGATTTTTTTAAATAATTCATTTCAAGATCTTGGAACAGTTTTTTATAATTGACTCAAAACTTTGAATTTTAAAATAATGATTCTTGAAAACGCTTTTTTTCACTTTTTTCCACATTCCTCTCTGCATAAAAAGTTTTAACTCTTATAAGTGAAATTTAATTTCCATCATATTATTATTTTTATGTCATAATTCTATTGAGAGTTTTCATTTTTTTATCGATCGATCTAATTTTCATTATATTTTCTATGATACCATTTGAAACACATTTAATTTATATGGGGTTTTTATGATTTGATGAATGATTGATTTTTATGTGGAAAACATATATATGGTATATAATTATATGATTTTTTGGGACCAATATATCTCATTAATTCATTGATTAATGTTTTATACACCATGATATAAAGATATTATTCTTGGTCATGATTGGTGTTTCTATTTGTTCGCAACTATATGTTTGGACATGAGTGATGTTAATCATTTTTCACATATTTATACATATACATGAAATAAACATTATTTTTTTGAAATGATACAATATTTTATTGATATAATTATACCAAATTTTTATGTTATTCTATATCCTTATGTTTTTTTCCAAATTTTATTATTAATTTCAAAAAAATTCTAGTCGTGGTGTACATTTTTTCATCTATGATGTATCTTTTATCTAATCCCATGATCTAATACATTATTTCATTGCATGTGATTTTCTATAATGATTTCATGTTACATTAATTTGATATTTCTTCTCGGATTCATTCTTTCTAAAATTTTTATGATCTAACCCCTTACGAATTCATTGATAAGTTTCCTTTACTAGTCATTTGAGTTCATCCCTTTTATTAGTTCCCATATCCCTGAAAATGATATATAAGAATTTATATAAAAGGATTTTTTATATTGAGTTTTTTTTATGCAAATATGTTTAAAAAACATTAATAAGATATTTATATAGCCTATCTCTAAATAAGAAATAAAAATGGGTTTTGGGATTTAGATATTATGTTTTATATATAACATTTGATGTATAAAAATTATAGACAAATTTATGCATGTCTAGATTTTATCATCTCAGATATCATAAGAACCCATGTATTTGATGATATTATGAAGAACCATTTCACTCAAGATATAGAGTGACTCTTATGAAATAACTGGTCAAGTGGATGATGAATATCTTGAAGTTGTATACAAGAAAACCTAATCAAGTAGGCTCATGGAGGAATATTATATCAGTTAGTATAGAAGAAACTATGTGATATAGGATATATTTCTATCCATCGATCAATATTGTAGTGAAAAGTTGGTGGATGTGGATTATTATAACGGCTCATACCTCTCTGGTCCATTCCATTTTGAAAATCTGGTGTTTTTGGTGTTCTGGGAGGTCATGTAGACTTATTATAACACTTTTCCAAAATTTCTAGTTTTGTGAATAGTGTTTCCAGGACAGTGAGTCGTCCAATGGTAGGTTTAATTGTGTTTTTAGAGTGGTGATTCATCCAATGGTAGGTTGAACAGTTTCCCCATAATGGTGACTCATGAAGGTATCTCGTTGAATGTTGACTCATGAATAGTGGATCACCGAATTGTAGCTCACAGAATTATTACTCATCGAACAGTGACTTGTTGAATGGTATCTCACCGAATAGTCACTCATCTAATGGTGAGTTATCCAAAGGTGAGTCATCTAATGGTGAATCTTCAAATAGTGAGTCATCCTACAGTTACTCTTCAAATGGTGAGTCATCCAATGGTGACTCGTCTATTGAAGAGTCATCCAACGGTGACTCTTCCAAATGTGACTTGTCAAACGGTGAGTCATAAACAATATTTCCAGTTCATACTATTTCACCCCTTAACCATAATATTTTTTGAAAAATGAATTCATATAATGGATTGAAGGCTGATTCAATGACCAAAACTCCTATCTAAATTTTCCAATGGGTCTGGGTGTCGCTACTCAGTCAAAAAGCGTAATCTTGACTAGATCTTCCTTTAATGGAACATATAAACTATATTTAAACCACAACATTGATTATATTTTCAAAAGGTACATGATAACTTCCCCCGTTGTTCAAACATATTTTTTTCCTTGGTATGGTATGACTATAGTTCTTCTCACATAAGAGTAGTGTGATCGATCTATAATCCAGAGATCATGTTCCCCTTAGATTGTTTCCTACTGCATGTACACCATCTATTTTGGTGCCACCAGGAAGTGATGATCTGTCTTCCAAAGAAGTTATATTCTACATTTGTTCTTCTTGGTTCTTCAATCTATTTCATCCCTTTGATCCTTTCCAAGTGATGGAATTTGATCTCCATGTTTCTAATGAATCGTTCTCAGCTGTTGGTTAGCATGGTGGTGTCGCGGCCTGTTCGGGTGGATACAGTCACAGTAGGATAGGTTATCATGATCCATTTTGGTGCTCGTTCTCATTAAAATAAGTTCATAAACCTTTTCATGTAGGGAATTTGTTACTTCTCTATTTTAATTATGTGAAATCATAGAGATATCATGATTTATCCCATTGGATCATAATGAAATTTACATAATAAATATTTGAACTAGATTTAAGAATTTGTATCAACTTCATAGAGATGTTATTACCTCTTGATTTTCTAGATAGTGTGATATATATGGATTTATTTTTTAGCATGTAATTATTGATGGAAATTTCTAAAGAATGTAAAGTCATAATTAATTTTAAATTGACTTTATTAAGGATTAATGATGCATGTCAATGAATCTAGTTTTTTAAATTTTGATTTTATGATAATAAAATTAATTCAGTTATGCATGTTTAATTGAGTCATCTAATTCAAGATAGAATAAATAATTGTTTGTGTGTTAAATGTGTTGACTTATGGGTTCTTAGTTACCTATTTTATTAAAAATCCAATGTCACTTATGCATTGGATTAGTGATAGCTCATTGTCTATGTAAAGGATGAATTCCTTTTTTAGGGGAAAGAGCCAAGTTACTATGTTTGTTTCATATTTATTATGTTGTGATATGATCTTAGTATGGATGATCCTAGATGGCTATTGTGGTATATGGGGTGGACATGCCTAGTGGTTGTGGCAACAGTTGATGCCTATAGTGATGAGATGCATTATTTTATGCATGTGGGTGTTAGGAAGGAAACTAAATAAGATTAAATTGGATGAATTGGAGCATACCCATTGATATGAATGTTTTATTTTTGTTGAATATATATTTTTTATCTTCCTTACTTACCCCACTTCTTGATGTGGCTGGTTTATCTTACTCTCCTTTTAAAAGAGGCAAAGGCATGCAGGGTACGCCATGTTCGTTATGTGTTTAGCTTCACAAGGATGGATGGGTCTACGCTACTACTATATGTAGAAAAGAATCGATGGGTAGTTCATCTACTCAACTTGTTAAGACCTTTTATTTGGTATATTAGAATTTTTTCCTAGAATACTGGTAAAAATGGATATTATGGAAATTGGTAATTTTATTAATAGATGAATTCTTGTTTAACCTATGGGGTTAGAGCTAATCAGGATGTAATGTTGAGATTACAATTTAAAGAAACTTTGGACTCTGGTTGGTTTTTCCTAGAGTTCATGGATGTAGCATCCCTATCCTAGGAGCCACCTAAAGGGAGCCCTGAGAAGATTTGGCCACATAACCTCAAGCACATCTCCCCAAATGCCAGATGCTTATGACTAGCATCGAGGGACTTTTTCATGTCTACGTGGGAGACTATAACCTCATAGGTAATAGTTATTATCATAGAAAAATTATAAAACAATTAATAATAAAATGCACAATAATATAATTGAATAAACTACAATAGAAGAAATATGAATAATCCAACTAAACAAGAATCAAGTGTGGAAACTCACAAAACAATGTCATGATATGATGTCTATCCAAACTGAAAACACGAAAAACAGAACCCAAGAATATTATCAACTAAAAAGAAAATAAATAATGTGAAACAACATCATCACAAGTAAGGCATGGTCCTCTTCTATACTCTCTATCCTAAGCACCAAGAAACTGTCAGGCATCGGAAGCAGCACACTTCCCTTTATCAATACCTGCAATAATGTAATCTATTTAGGTGTAAATGATGACTAGGCAGGGTGTGAGGTAAAATCCCAGTAGGCTGGAACCCGTGGTTTCTAAACCGTTACATTTAGTTCATTAATAAAATAAAGTGTGTTGTTATATAATAAATATAGAAATTTAACGAACCACGATAAAATAAATAACTCGACATGGGTTCCCAAAAACACCCATCCCTAATCACGTGCTTCGGCCTAAGCTGGGAGTCTAATGGAAGTACCTGTAATAAGAAGAATGAACATATGAATATATATAAGCCTTGATAAGTAAGTTAAACAAGAAATATGTATACCTCAAATCTTGTGCTTTATCTTGGTGTCTGAGCCTATATTGAAGGTAACATAATGGTACATCCTTCAAATTATCCAATACAACAGAGCCCGTCCACAGAAATATGTCAAAAGACCATGTATCACTCGAGGCATGGATTTAGCATGAGTCTGTCCTAATCTCGTAAAAAGGGATCGAGCATAATCCAATGATGGATTAGCCACATTTCCAATGGATCCATTCTTGATGGGCCATGTTGGAACTGGTATCACTCATAATTATTTATAAATCCTTGGGAAGTCTCAGTCTAGTAAAGCCTAAGACAGCACCCCTAGATGCGTAGTGGTAACCAGTCTATAATGGAGAGCCCATGTGTGGCCCTTAATACAGAAACAACATTCTCTCCCCACCTGGAATTTAATTAAATTTTATGTTATTAGATATAAAATAGCATGAATATGTAATTGCAACTTGAAATCTATGTAGATACACATGTGAAACACAGGGTATTAATTCAACATTGTAGTGCAAGACATAATGATGAAAGATACTATGTTAGCACAAGAAGATAAATGCAGTTTTTAATAAATAAATAATTCATCACAAAACACTACCAAAAGACCCACAATTCAAGGTTCATAGTTACTCTAAAGTAATTATTTAAATTAAACACAACACAATTGGGTTGTACAACACATGTAGTTAAATAAATTAAATGGATGGACTAATGGAATTTATACCGACCACATTAGCACAACCAATGGGGTTTCTGACCATGTTGAAACAATTAATACAATTTAATTTATAATAAATAATGATTTAATGATTGAGAGGAATGATTAAATTGAAAATATTTGGTGAATTTGCACAATGTCGGTAGGCACTGATGAATGGCACAACCGTTCATTTTTATAAATTGCAACAAACTGGATGGAAAATGAGTAAAAACCCAACCTTATGGTTTCATATGATTCTATTATCATTAGTAGTCTTTTATTTGACCTAAAACGGAAGAAAACATATGATTTTAAAAAATAACAAAATAGGGTAAAATCATTCACCTAAGGATTACGTGAAGGATACTCAACAAAACTCTACCATTCCAAAAGTTTAATATTAGAATTAAATTAAGGTTTACATTAGAACAAACATAAAATAAAACAAATGAAGAACCAAGGTTCAGTGTTCTTTCAAAGGTGGGGAAATGGGGTGGTCAACCTAAGGAGAGGGGGAGGAACGACGTCAGAGGGAGGAGAGGAAGAGAGGAGAAAAAAATTATGAAAAAGAAAATAAAAAAATAAGAGAAAATTTAATAAAAAGATAAAGGGAAAATAAAATGGAAAAAATGGAATAAAAAGTATGGAATATGAAATAAGATAAAAATAATAAAAAATTGTAATCTCCCACTTTAATTTTTTTACTTTTTCATAAACCCCGTTTCTATTTTATTTAGAAATTTCCATTTATCCCTTATTGCTTCATTTTAAATTTACCTTAAATATCTTCTTATTTATTTATAATATTTAATTAATTATTTTAATCTCAGACACCACGCTAAGGCATGAAATAACATTTTTCATAAAACCCCTACATTTATTTAAATTATTTAAATAGCTTCCCGGGACACATAGTGGGGTGCGCCGATGCACGCCCTTGGTCACTTTATGGAATTAGACTAAAATAATTTTAATGGTTAGTACCTGATTAAAACTTGGATTTTACAACCTCCCCTCCTTACGATAACTCATCCCCAATATTCCATTCTGAGGGTAGTGGAACGTCATCAGAGAAGAGTTCTGGCCACAGCGCGCATACATATGTCTCTCGCTCCTAAGACTCGTCATGAACTCGTCTGTGTTACCATAACACTCGGACCAGAGGGACTGAACTACCTTGAAGGAACATTGTGCTACATTCAATTATATGGATCATTTTCTCATCAAAGGATGCATCTTCTTCAATCTTGATGACATCAGGGTCAAAAGAATGAGATGGTTCCGGATGATACTGTAGGAGCTGAGATACATGGAAAACATCATTCATGACATGGTTCCTCTAAGATAGAACCAAATGATAGGATACTGTCCTAACTCTCTCTACTATCACAAACGCCCCGATGTATCTCATTGAGAACTTTCCATGTCTCTATATATGCCTGTGACCCAACCTTGGAGAAACACACAGAATGACTCGATGTCCCACCTTGAACTCCAAAGGTCTAAGACTACGATCGGTATAGGACTTATATCTATAATGAGCTATATTCATGCA
This sequence comes from Viscum album, assembly GCA_963277665.1. Classification (NCBI taxonomy): domain Eukaryota; kingdom Viridiplantae; phylum Streptophyta; class Magnoliopsida; order Santalales; family Viscaceae; genus Viscum; species Viscum album. Next base: position 435,458,519 of record OY728167.1, on the reverse strand, counting down.
CTTCTGAATTAGCTAAACATTATCAGAAGAATCTTAAACGAGATGAGGACCCATCAGAGCTTCCTCGCCTACTTCGATCCATCATAATGGTGAATGAAATGGTCTACAATAGAGGGCCTCATAAGAAGAAATTTTAATTGTCTATAAGAGGATAATATTATAGGTAAACTCAATAATAGGTATATTATTCTCCCAAGAACCAATAAATTCAAGGATTTATACCCATCACATATCCTCTGACACTCGTATAGATCTCTCGGACATCCCAATGGTCTGAGGTTGGTATGAAATACATAGAATTACCTGTGAACCTAGTGCCCTTTGAAACCCTTTCAGGAACCATGAAGTAAAGAGGTCATCTCGGGCCAAGATAATAGAACATGGTATGCAATGAAGTCTTAAAATCTCCCAGATATACAACCTTCCCAACTCATCAATTGTAAAGGTCTCTTGGATAGGTAATAAGTGTGAAATAGTGATCAAACTATCGACAATCACCCATACTGCATCACTGCCTCAAGGAGAACTGGGCAATACTGTAACAAAATACATGGTGGTGTCATTCCATTTTCCATTCATGAATGTATAGAGGCTGTAGGAGTCTAGTAGGTCATTGGTGCTTCGCCTTCACCTGTTGATAGGTGGAGCACAAAGTGATGAAACCCACTATCTACTTTTTCAAACCAATCCTCTAGTATTGTCGACACATGTCAATATACATCTTGGTCATCCCTGGATGAACTACCCAAATAAAGGTGTGAGATTCCTTCATCAGCTCTTCTTGTATACCCGAAGGCACCCACACACGGCCACGGTAAAAGAGAGTTTCACTGTCATCAACAACCCAACTAGGAGGTGGGTTCTCCCCTGTAATGGTTTCCCACAAACTGATCCCCTCAGGATCATTCAACTACTGCTAGCATATTTTCTCTAGTAGAGAGGATGTCACTGTAAGAGCTGCTAGAACTGGTTACCCCACATCATCCTGAACCGCTAGATGCATCTGAAAAAAAAATCCATCATTTTCCACTAACTGTTAGCTACCTGAATGGATTGTTTCTATGTCTTTCAAATTAAATCATCTGCCATGACATTACCCTTACTAGGGGTATAAGAAATCTCAATGTTTAATGAATGAAAATATTCGACCCATATGAATTTCCTTAAGTTCAAGTCTCGTTGTGTGGAGATATATTTTAATATTTTTTGATATGTGTAAAAAACAAATGTTTCACCCAAAAAGTTATGTCTCCAGTAGCGTAGACCATGAACCACATCTACCAACTCATGGTCTTGTGTAGGATAGTTTCACTCATGATGTTTCACCTGACGTGATCCATAATCCATGACTCGGTCACCCTGCATCAAAACTGCACCCATTCCAATTCCTGAAGCATCATAATAAATAGTATATATTTTACCTATTTCAGACATAATTAGGATTGGGGCTGAGGATAGTCTTCCTTTTAACTCCTGAAAATAATTTTCTGATGCTTTTTACAAGATGAACTGTACACCTTTCTTAGTCTGGGTCGTAAGAGGCACATCTATGCGGGAGAAATTTGGGATGAAAATCCTGTAATAGCGAGCTATCCCCAAGAAACTGTGGATGTTGAAGACATTCTTGGGTTGCTCCCATGAAAATACAACAATCACCTATTCTGGGTCAACTGATATTCTTGCTTCAGATATAATAAAACCCCAAAAGTGAACTTCATCAATATAGAAGTGGTATTTTCTGAGCATAGCGTATAGCTAATCCTCTCTTAGTGTACTCAGCACGATCTATATATGGGTTGCATGGTCTTATCTAAAACGTGAATACAACCAAGATTTAATCTACAAAGACTACCACAAATGAATCAAGATACGGGTGAAAAACCTGGTTCAACAGAACCATGAATATTTCCGGATCATTCGTGAGGCTGAATGGAATAACCAGATACACGTACAAGCCATACCCACATCGGAATGTTGTACGTGGTATGTCAGATGGTTGCACATGCACCTGGGGATATCCCGACCTCATATTAATTTTATAGAAAACAGTTGCTCTCTAGAGCTGGTAGAAGAGATCATCTATACAAGGAAGTGGATATCTAGTGTTTACCATGATCTGGTTTAGTCGACAATAATCTACACATAACATGAGGTTACCATAATCCTTCGTGGGGAAATGAACTGGTGAACCCCATAGTGATGTGCTAGGTCTGATGAAACCTTTATCCTTGAGGTCTTAAGGCTACTTGTTGAGTTCTTGTAGCTCTTATGGTGTCATCCTATAAGGATAAATAGACACTGGTGTCGCACCTAGCATGATCTCGCTAGTGAACTCCACTTCCCTCGTAGGAGGTAAGCCAGTGAAATCGTCAGGGAAAACGTCCATGAAAAGCTCCAACACTAGTCGGAATTAAACTAGTTATGTCCCCAAATTGCTCATGAAGAGAGTTGCTAACTAATCTATCACTCTACCAGGCCCCACATATTTTGGCTTAGCTCAATCATTATGTATATCCCATTCTCTTTTTTGTAGACATGTGTCACCCTTAGGGGATGTAAAAGACACCCGACGGTGAGAGCAATCCACTTGAGCCTGATAAGGAGAATTCTAGTTCATACCAATAATGACTTCAATGCCAAACATATTGAGGATATATAAATTCAAAATTAAAAGTTACCCACCGATATCATGGGGGCACTCTTGGAACTAGAATATTCCCTCTATCCTAACTTCTAATGGTGTGTCGAGAGACATGACACCACAGGGGTACTCAATTGGGAAACCAATACTTTCAATAATAACAGAAAATAAAAAGGATTTTGATGCACCAGTATCAAAAAGAGTAGAAACTAAAGTAAAGGCTACTATAATAGTACCTCGAACCATATATGGTCCCGCACTCTGCTCCACTGGTGCATATTGCTCTGCGTACATGAGACCTGAACCACAAACTTGAGATACTGTCTGGTTGGCCTAAGTCGGACCACTCTGCTGGTGTTGTTAATATGGGACTTTATTTCCTCAACCATGACCTCCACCACTACCTCAGCCCAATCGGCCGGTGTAAAAATAACATCTAGTCTACTGTGGAGCCATAGATCCCATACCTGATGGAGTTACATGTGAGGATCCCCTCCCACTGGATGCTAAAGAGATGGAATGGTAGAAACGTTGAAGGTGACCCATCTTGCCACAAGATCGACACTCCTTTGGGTCTCTCATGCAATGTGTCTTCTTCTGGCCATTTCTTCTTCACTGATAACAAGTGACATAGCTATAAAAATGTAATTTTTGTCTAGGATTTTCCCCATGTGCATTTTCAAAACTGTGTTTCCTGCTACCAGAATAGATTTCACCCTATCTCGGAACTGAACAACCCTAGCTTACCGGTTTATCTTCCCTGGAATTTGACTTCGAGATTAGAGCCTGATTTATGATCTCGGTGATTGTGGGATAACAAAATATGTTCACCTGCGAGTAGATAGTATACTCAAGTTCATTCTCAAAATGTCTCAAAGTAGTTTTTGCGTCACCAATCAAAGATGTGGAAAACACTAAAGCTCTTTTAAATGAGTATAATACTGTAACATAGTGATAGATCCCTACTGAAGATGTAGGAATTACTGTGAATGATCATCTCTCATAGTATGTGGGAAAGGTGATTGTAGAGAGATGCATGGAAGTCGGAACAAACCATCACCCTGGTATACTAAGCCTGAGAAACAACGACCCTCAAGCTCTTTGCAGATTCACGAAGCATGTAAGCTTCAAGTTTGAACCTTCCCTCTAGAAACATCTTGAGGTGGTCAAAGATACACCTTATATCCTCTATCCATGACTATCCAGCATGAGGGTCGCCACTCCATAAAAAGGTGGGAGGGTGCTGTTGGGGAATGTCCCGTGTGAGGTATGCCATGGATGAAGTGGGTCTGGGGATATTCTAAACTGACTGCATAATCCAAAGGAGACTATCCCAAAACTGAGCATTAGGGTCCCTCAGAATATTGGTAGGAGGTAGCACAACAAGAGGTATCACTGGTGGTCCGGGACCCACCATCTCTATAATATGCTCATTTACACTCTCCTGAGGCACAAAACTAAGACATCGTGGTGGAATTGGTCAACAATAGCCCAACACACACCTTTAGATAAAAGGTTAAGAAGATGGTGAAAACAAGTAAGGAACAAAATGATGTTAGGTATATAGCTTTCTTCTGAGCATTACATAATAGATAACCCACTTCAAGATTTGGTTTCAATATGGAAGAGAAAAATTATAAGGATTACTAAACAAGGTCTACTATCCATTTCCTAGTTAATTCAGCATAACATCTAATAGACTATCACTAAATTATATTTAGAAAAACATCATTTCAAAAACATTACCACTAGGAACAACAACACTCACATGAAAACAAGAAAATGCATGCTAAAAGTAGATATGGAAGGGAAATATGCAAGTCATTTTAATCATATGGTCCCTCATATGATGCATGTAATGTATCTCTCTCATATAATCAGGCTGAAATGGTAAAACACATTATCTCAACCATAAAAACACAAATAACAATGCCAAACAAGTGAGTCACCCAACAGTGAAATCATATCAACAATAACGTTCATAATCAATAACTGCAATCCCAACCCAGAAATTTGGGTTTCCCTTATACATGGGTTTGGTACGTACAAGCACATGGTACATTCCAAATACCTAAATCCCAGTATCCTATCTAACCCAAATAGTAAGACAATGAAAAAACACCCTCTGATACCACTTTGTAGCTTCCCCATCCCAGGAGACACCTGAAGGGTGGCCCAATCTGGGTTGGTCACATAACCTCATGGAAATCTCCAAGAACTCCAGAGGATTCTGACTAGAAGCGAGGGCCTTCTTCATGCCCGTGGGGGAGGCTATTCTGTCATAATTAATAGGTATTATCACAGCAGAAGTAAATAATAATTAATAATAAAAAACGGAATCATATATGTAAATAAGCTACATAAGAAGTAATATGAGTAATCCAATTGATCAAGAATCAAGTGTGGATACTCACAAAACAATGTCATGTTATGATATATGTATAATTTGAAATCACAGAAAATATAACCCAAGAATAATATCAACTAAAAAGAAAAGACACAATGTGAAACAACTACATCACGTGCAGGGCTCAGTCCTCTTCCCTAGTATCTATCCTAAGAAGTAAGAAACAATCAAGCAACAGAAGCAGTATGCTTCCCTTTTTCAATACCTGCAAGCATGTAATCTACTCAGGTGTCAATGACTCCTAAGAAAGGTGTGAGATAAAATCCTAGTAGATCGGAACCCACAGTGTCTAAAAAATTACATTTTATGCAGTAATAAAACACAATGTGTCGTTTTATAATAAATGAAGATAATTAACGAAGCGCAATAAAATAAATAACTCAGCCCGAGTTCCCAATGGCCCTCGTCCCGAATCACCTGCTTCGGCCTAAGCCGGGAGTCTGAAGGAAGAACCTGTAAAAAGAAAAATGCTCATATGTAGATAGATAATCTAGTAAAATCATGTTAAACAAGGAAGAGTTACACCCCAAATCTTTTATTTTATCTTGGGGTCTAAATCATGTGTCAACCAGGTGTGCTTCAACATGCCATATAAATATAACAATTCATGAGAGACACAAAGCATCATTAACATAAAATTTTAGTGCATAATTATTAAATATAATTTTATATTTGGAGTCTTATCCCATCCCAAAGGTATTGCTACGGTACATCCTTCAAATTATCCAATACCACAGAACCCGTCCAAGGAAATCTGTCAAAAGACCAAGTGTCTCTTGAGGAATGTCTTTACCATGAGTCTGTCTTGATCTCACAAAAGGGGTCGAGCATCATATGAGGATGGATTTTCCACATTTTTAATGGATCCATCATTGTTGTACCCTTTTGGAACTGGTATCACTCATAAGTATTTAGAAAGCACGGGGAAGTCTCGGTTGGTAAAACACTAAGACACCACCCCCAAAAACGTAGTGGTAACTAGTCAGGAATGTAGATATATGTATAGCCCTTAATAAGGAACCAAAATTCTCTCCCCACCCTTAATTTAATTAAAATTTCATAGCAACATATATTTCATAGCATGCATATGTAATTGCAGCTTGAAATATAAGAAGATACACATGTAAAACAAAAAATATTAATTTATCATTTCATCGCAAGACCTAATGAGGAAAGATATTGTATCATCGCAAAAAGATAAATAAAATTTTTAATAAATAAATAATTTAGCACAATCAACAACCACAAATCCAACAATTAAAGGTTCATAATTATTCAAAAATAATCATTTAAACTAAACACAACAAAATTGGGTTGCACAATACATGTAGTTAATTAAATTAAATTCCCAGGCTAACGGAATATATACTGGCCACATAGGCACACCCAAAGGGGTGTCTAACAATGTTTCATCAGTTAAAACAATTTAATTTATGATAAATAGGGTTTTAACAATTGAGTGGAACAATTAAATTGAAAATATTGGGTGAATTTTCACAAAGTCGGTAGGCCCTGATGAACGGCACAACCTTGCGATTTTATAAATCGTAAATAAACAAAGAGAAAGAGATTAGACACATTAAATCATGGTTTTAGATGATTATATGATCTGATGTAGTCTTTTATGTGACCTAAAATGGAAGAAAACAAATAATTTTAGAAAAACCCCAAAATAGGGAAAAATCATTCCATCGTAGATTGCAAGAAAGATACTCAACGAAAATATAATATTCCAAATTCATAAGATTAACCTTTCTTTAAGGATTATAGAACACCTAAATGTGATGAAAATGGAAGATGAATGGAGTCTTGTATGTCTTCTAAAGATGGGGAAATGGTGTGTGCCACTTAGGGAGATGGGGAGGTGTGACGTGAGATGGAGGAGAGGAAGAGAGGAGAGAGAGAAAAAAAGAAAGAAAGAAAAGAAAGGAATTGAAAAGAATAAAAATATGGTAAAAATAAAAGAAATAAAAAAGTTAAATAAAATTAAAAATAAAATAGAGTAAAAAGAGTTGAAAAAATAAATAAGATAAAAATATTAAAAAATTGTAATCTCCCACTTTAATTATTTTTTCTTTTTTCCGTAACCCCCATTGTATTAAATTTCAAAATTTCCTTTTTTACCTTCTCTATTTCTTTTAACTTTTTTTAAAATCGTTTATTATTAATTTTCTATCCTTAATTAATTATTTTAATCCCAAAAACTGCACTAACACGCGATATAACATTTTTCATAAAACCTCTGTAGTTATTCAAATTATTTAAATATTTGACCGACACCTACATCGATGCATGACAATGTGCGCCCTTGGTCTCTTTATGGAATTTGACAAAAAAAATTAAATAGTCCTTACCTGATTAAAATTATGAAATGAAAATGGAACTTTGTTGTGGTGATAATAAAATAGAATGCCGAAAATGATGGCGATTAATCAATGGTAAAATAATTAACTGACATAAAGTAAAATTGATGAAAAATAATAGTGTAACTTATTGAATCTATTTAAAATGGTTTTTTGTAGTTTGATATATATTATTAGTAGTGGAAGCTAGGATTACGAGAGACATGAGATGAAGTAGAGTCTAAGACTAGGTTATGCTCATAGTTTCATTTTGAGATATATTATATCCTTTACTTTTTGTGTTCCTATATGCTACTCCACCTTATTGGTTAGGGAAACTAGCACCCTAGGGATTCTGATCTATGAAGGTGTTTTCTCCAATATCACAATGGGAGGATGGATGGATGACTACCCTAGTTGACCCTACACTCTTCTCTTGGTAGTTACTTATGCTGGTATGTATGGTAGTAGTTTTCTCCACTTATGTATATAGAGGGGTGTAATGGATTGCGGTTATTTCACAGAAATATATTAATGATATAGTTTCATGTGGAATAATATTAGTGTAACGTGTATAGGTTTTGAGGATTGAGGATCCTTACTCTGTGTATGGGATGTAATGCCTTTAGGTATAATACCTGATATATGATACATGATATGATGGTTGTGGTGGAGCCCATAAAATACCTGGTTACTTTTGGATATGAGGAAGCTGTGGTTTTGTTTCACAAGGTGCATGTTGTGGTGCTTTTCCCAGGTGACTTCAGGATACCCTTTTTTGGAGGGAGATGCTTCGAACGTGCGACATTGAGGATAGAGCACCAAACTAGTGGAGATGATTTAATGGGGAAACCTTGATACTCATTATTATATTATACACTCATGTATGCGATACTTGGTGAGAATATCCTTCCGAGTATACTATTGTACTCACCCTTCATTAATATAATTTTTTTTCATGTTAGTAGGACAAGGTTGGAGATTAGGTTGATTAATACTACCTTGAAGGTTTTGTAAGAGATGTATGGGATTCATTGTCGCTATCGTTTTACTATATTTTGGTACTTATAGTTTTCTATTTTAGTAGTAGTAGTAGTTCTTGTATGAAATTATGTATGTGTACTTGGGATATATTTCATATTATAGTATATCAAAGTGTTTTTTGGTGTATATCTTATCTATCTCTTTCACATGTGTTTCTATTAGAGGGTAATCCCTCTCATCTATTTGTTTATTATACCCTCTGTTCTAGTCACCAACCTGGGGCCTACTAGAGGCGGGGCTCGGGGTTCACAATCTCTCTTCTCCAATTTTCGGTAGAGGAGGGGTACAATTTAGGGGAGGGGTCATAACAGAGTGGTATCATAGGTCTAGTTGAGGGATAAGATGGATTTTGGAGTTAGGAATATGTGAGGTTTCAAGCATTTGTAGGGTAACAATGTCATTTATGTTTAGAAAGTGTTGTAAATAAGTGATACTGGCTAAGACATGGGTATTTAGGGCCTCATGTTATTGGATTCACATACCTTCACGAATATATTGGCTACTAAATGAGGTGATACTCTTTGTATGGTGGAGATCGAGGAAAGGATCATGCATCATTCTTCTTTGTTCATGTGTAAGAATGGGTAGACATTGGGATAGGTTAACCTAAAATGAATAAAAGAAAACAATTAATTAATGTTAAAGAATTCCATATTATAGGTTTATGATCTTTAACTTTTTTCCCTTTTACATGTATGGATCCAGTTCAATATTCTTGTCAGGTTCATGTAAACATTTACAGCTGGTTGTACCAACATATCGCCAAAGAGTAGAGGTTGACAATGAAATCACTTGTTGGGGAACACTCTGAGAATTTCCACACTAGAGTCTGTAAAATTAAATGGTATCCATTTTATATGAAGTCACAGAAGACTAGCTAGAAGAGGATGAGATAGCTTTGAATTCAATCTATTCAATGAAGGAGCACTGGGTATCATTGGTTGTGAAGATGATGTGTGGGGCAGTGAGGAAGTGGTATTTCATGTTCCTCAGGGATCTTGAGGATTCATCTATTTCATGAAAGAATTTTTGAGACCAGATCAGGTCTGATTTTCTTTATTAGAACATGATGGCAGCTACTCTCTAAGAGATACTTACCCTTTGGAATGGATGATACATGGTGGTAGAGTTCAATATCTATTTCAAGAAGCTTTGGTGACATGATTCTGAACTTTTTTTAGATGATGAGGTCAGGGTGAGGTATTTCTAGGTGTTAATGTGTACAAGGATCTAGTTCAAGGTCACCCAGTTTATGCTGATTTTTTTAAAAGGATGGGCCGAAGAATCATTTTTTATTAATGTAATTCAAAGACCTCTTTTAACTAGGTATAGGGAGACCCATTACACAATGAGATGTCCCAGTAGGTATGTATCCCATTACACGGAACGTAGGCCCAAATTTTTTTCCCAAGGCCCATTCTATGAATAGTAATACTATAGTACCCACCTGCTATAGCCTCTGACACTGCTACAATGTCATGTTCTCACTACAGTGTCTGTCCTTGTATAGTACCTCTGTTGTTATAGTGCACTACAGTACTGTTATAGTACCTGCACCCAATGGGTTTTAAAACCCCATTTTCATGTAGGATTATGGGGTTCTTACCACTAATAAAAAACCCAACTACCCCATTTTATGATGATTAAATATCTCAAGGTTCTCGTGAGGAAGGAGATCGTAAAGAGGATGTTATCTAGAATTGGATCATCATGATAGGGGAGTCATTTAGAATGCTCAAAAAGCAGGGTTGTATTCTGGGGTTCCTTATTTATAGAGAATAAGAGTTTCCATTCAACCGATGGATGTCCCATCCCTAAGTGTATCATTTATCTAGGGTAGTGTCTCTCAAGAATACAGTAAGATATTAGGCGCTTTTTTCATTCAGATGTTGAGGTCACTAGCTAAATGAGTGACTGACCATTCTACCCATTCAGTGTGTTCCATGTGTTCTAATCTAGGTTCCTCTGTTGAGGTAGTTCCATTTAATATTGAGGTAGAGGGTTTCACCAACTATGTATTAATAGAGAGAAGATATGGAATGTAGATAATATCCTCGATATACTTCACATACATAGATAGAAGAGAGTAGACATAGTGGTTGTTGTCAGCAGGGTCATATAGGTCATGGAGTAGGTTGTGGTCCATTTCATGTGTTAGCATTGCCACTTCTAGGAGAACCAAATATTTTTTGAGGTACCATATTTTTCTATTCTACTTGGGTTCATGACTTATTTTATTCAGGAGAGACACACTCCTTCATATCACCTTACCTTTTCCATGCCTTTGGACTTGAGGTATATATGCTTCCAGTGCCCTTGGTATTGACTAGACCATTAGGAGGTCGAGCTAACTTGTTTGAAGTATCTAGATACTTTTATCTAATACGGGGGTGTCACCGCTCATCGAGATTTTTCTTTTATTTACAAATAGAACCATATAATGTCATCCTCAGTATTGATTGGTTGAATTTGGTTCATTCTTCTGTGGGTTTCTTTTGGAGGAAGGTGTTGTTCGTTGATGATGATAGAGAGACTACTATTTTTTTGTGAGCAAGACCCTCAGATGGGTCAAAGGGGGGTTCATTCCTTATCATCATTTATTTATGAGATAATTTTGACTTTTTCATAGGTTCAGTAGTAGGTGTTTCCCATGGTCATGGATGAGTACCTTGATGTCTTCCCAAAGGAAGTTGTAGCATTACCTCCTCAACAAGAGATTGAGTTTGGGCTTTAGCTATAGCCATGCGTGTCTCCTATCTTGATGTATCCATATTATATGTAACCCTTTGACATACGAGAACTGTTTTTTTAGCTCCGTTGTCTGTTGTAGTATGGTTTTTTCGGTCGAGTGTCTCACCATGGCGTGCACCAGTTTTTTCCAAGGAGATGGTCGATGTCATTTTTTGGTTCTATATCGATTATTTTTTGTTTAAATGTGTGATAGTGAGGAATGAAAATCCCATTCCATAGATTGATGATTTATTCGATCAACTGAAGGGTGAAAGTTGGTTCTTGAAGAATGATTTGCAGTCAGGATATCATCAGATGTGTTTGAGGGATGAAGATATCCCAAAGGCTACATTCTGTTGTTTTCATGGGCATTAATAGAACTCTGTGATGTTTCTCAGTGTGATGAATTATTCTATTGTGTTCATGGGGTTTATGAACACTGTGTTCTGTGAGTTCTATGATAAGTTCACGAGGCTTTTCATTGACTACATCCTCGTATACTCTGCATTCAAGGAGGATAATACATGATATCTACGTGATGTTTTGGGAGTTATTCACTATAAGAATCTATTTGGAATTTCTTAAATGTGTGTATTTTGGGCTCAAGATGTACGTTGAATGGGTAATTTTCTATCTAAGTAGGGTGTAGTTGATGATTCATTGAAGAAAGAATTATTTTTGTCTTTGGAAGACCCCAATACAATGACAGATGTGTGAAGCTTACTTGGTCTTGAAGGATTTTACAGGAGGTTCATATAAAATTTCTCTCAGGTTGCAAATCCTCTAATATCATTGACCAGAAAGGATCTGGTGTTTGTTTGGACTGAACAATATCAACCATATTTTGAGTATCTGAAGGAGAAGTAGTTTAGTGCTCCAGTTATATGTCTACCAATAGAAGTTGTTCAGTTTGAGGTTTTTAGTGATCCTTTTCATTTTCAGTTTGGTTGTGTTCTGATGAAGTAGGTATTAGTTTTTTCTTATGGGTCTCAGCAGTTACGTCCCCACAAATTTAACTATTCAACCCATTATGTTGAGTTGGTGACAGTTGAGTTTTCCTTGATATTGTAGAAACATTGCATCATTGGAAAGAGTTTTGTGGTCTTCACAGATCATAATAATCTGAGGATAGTTTTCTTATAGTGTGACTTGAACTTGCGACTGTGTAGGTGGATGGATTTGTTACAAGATTACAACTTTGAAATTTACTAAACACCTGGAAACGGGGATTTTGTAGTCAATGCACTAATAATGAAGACGTGTAGTGATGTAGTTCGTCAATAAGGTGATTCCTAGAGAGTGATGGATGAACATTCATCATTATATAAGGATATGGGAGATGGTGGGGGTAGAGTTTTTTTAATATGAATGTGTAGTCATATCTCATGAAGTTGGTGGAGGATTCCTAGTAGGGGTATCTTGAGTTAGAGGTATAGAAGGACCGAGTTGTTATTAGTGAGGCCCCTAAAGGATAAAATAAGGATTAATAACACTGGGTGTTGTTTTAGAGAAGGCTACTCATTCCTTTGGAGATTCATGAGGTGGTTCTCTAAGAGTTATATAGTTCACCCTTACCGGTACATCATGACGTGAAAAAGATGTAAAATTATTTGAGAGGTTAGTTTTGGTTACTTGGGTTGGAGCATGAAATTATAGAGTTTTTGTCTCGATATTTGGTCTTCTATAAGGTGAAGGCCATGAACCTCATTCTTAATTGTTTTATCCAACTATTATATGTTTCTCAGTGGAAGTGGGAGGACATATCGTTGGACTTTGTTAAAAGTTTACCTCAAGCTCAGGGAGTCAATGAAGATATATGGGTAGAAGTGGATTGTTTGAAAAATCATCCCACAATATAGCGTTCAAGTTGTTGAGCTCCATGGAAGTTCTGTTGAGGTAGTATCTGGAGGTGGTGGTGAGACTCCATGGATTTCTGAGGTTGATCATATTTGATCAAGATAATCATTTTTCCTCCAGGTTTTGGAGGGGTCTCCATAATTCTTTTGGTTCTCAAATATGCCTTATCACTACTTTTCATCCACAGAAGGATGGTCAGATAGAGCCGACCAACCAAACTCTTGATAATATGTTGCGCTCTTGTGTCATGAATTTTGGTGGTTCATGGATGATTCACATTCCCTTGGTAGAGTTTTCTTAAAAAAATAGTTTCCCCTCCACCATCAGTATGGGTCCACTTGATTACTTGTATGGAAGACCATATCGTTCTCCACTATGTTGGACTGAGGTTATAGAGTTTTTAATTATTGGGTCGGAACTGGTACATGATACGATAGATATGGTTCAGATTATTCTCAATTGGATGAAGTAAGTGAAATATCATCATATATTTTATGTCAATAATAGGATGTTCCCTTCTGATTTTGATGATGGGGATCATGTGTTTCTAAAGGTTACTCCCCATCGTGTGTAGCGAAGTTTTGGTCATGGTAGTAATACTTCTCCTCAGTTTGTTGGGTCTTTTAAATTGATGGCTCATGTTGAATATGTGGTGTATCAGGTAGAATTTCACCTTTAGATGATCTAGATACATGAAGTTTTCCTTGTATCACAACTCCATATTTATCTTCATGATGACTCTCACATTATCGATTGGGGAGAGATTGATTTTAATGATAATAAAACCTTCAAGGAGCGGGCTATAAAGATCCAAGACCACAAGGAGAAATATTTCTGTGGGTGTGAAATCCCCTTATTCCATGTCATGTGGTGACATAGTGGTGTGTAGGAGAGTACTTAGGAACAAGAGTCGTAGATACATGCTCAGTACCACATGTGGTATTATGTTTAGATTTTATCTAATGATGGTGTTAATTTTGTGGTTGTAGACCCCTTTCCATTTATTGATGACTTTCTCTTATAGATTGTTGAGGTTTTCTCCCTTTTGATAGGTATCTTCTCTAGGAGAGTTTTCCTAAGCTAGTTGTGGAAGTATTGAGGTTTCATGTTGATCATTTTATGAAGCGGTTGAGCTCCTATAGTGGTAAGAGATTTCAGAGGAATCTCAGAGGGTTGTTTTTAAGACCCATTTTCCTGATTCCTCTTTGAGTTGTTTATTGATTCACGAAAGAAATAATAGTTTGAGAGGTATATACCATGATGTCTCGAACCTCTGTGGGTTGTTATTTTTTAGAAAATATGGTGTTTGAGTTGTTTTGGGAGGTTAATGTGACTTATATCAATACATTTAAAAAATTTCCAATTTTTTAAACAATGTTTATAGAATGGTGAGTCATCCAATGGTAGGTTGAATAGTGTTTCTAGAATGGTGATTTGTCCAATGATAGGTTGAACGGTTTTTCTAGAATGGTGAGTCGTCCAATGGTAGGTTGAATATATTTTCCAAAATGGTGACTCAAAATGGTGACTCGTGATGTTAGCTCACCGAACGGTGGTTCATCGAATGGTTTCTCACTGAACGGTAGCTCACTGAATGGTGACCCCCTGAATAGTGACTCACCAAACATTAAATCACTGAACATTACCTCACTGAACAATTAATCATCTCATGTTGAGACATCCAATGGAGATTCATCCAATGGTGACTCATCCAATAGTGATTCATCTGATGGTGAGTCGTCCAATGGTAAGTCATCCAATGATGACATGTCTAACGGTGAGCCATCCAATGGTGAGTCATGAATAGTGTTTCCAGATTCCTATAGTTTCACGCCTTTGACAATATATTTTATGTAAAATGTATTCAAATCTTTTTTTATGAAATTAAAGTCCAATTAAAATTCCATGACACCTATATAAATTTTACTTAGTTTCCAAGTTCCTTTACTCGGTCAAAACACATAATCATGACCAGATCCTCCATTAATGAAATTAAAAACCGTATTTAAACAACTGCTCTATTTAGATTTTCAAAATGGGAGAGATACCATCTTCCCTTCTTCTAAAATCTTGTTTTTCCTAGGTACGATATTCCCATAGTTCATCCTCACATAAGATTTTTTTCAATCAAATTTCAATCATTGGAACATGTTCCACTTGGAGTTTTATATGCTTCATGTACACCCAATGTTTTTTTGTAACTAGGAAGTGTCGATATTTCATCGATATGACATATGTTCTACCTATTTTCTTCTTGATTACTCGATTTTATTCCTCAAATTTATCCTATCCATGTGATAGAATGTGATCTCCATGTTTCTAATGGAGCTTTCTCGGTTGTTGGTTCACATAGTGGTGTCGCCGCGTCCATGGGTGGATGCAGTCACTGTGGGATAGGTGATTGTGATCCGTTGTGTTGGGATTATCATTTAAAGAATATAAAAACCCATTTAAGGTATGAGATTCATTGGTTCTCTGTTTTCTTTACGTGAAATCATAGATTTATGATGATTTATCCCATTGGATCACAATGAAATTGACATTATAATATTTTAACTGTATTAAAGTATTGGTGTCAATTGCTTAGCGATGTTGTTGATTCTTGATTTTATAGATAGTGTTATATCTATTCATTTATGTTTTAGAATGTATTTCTTGAACGAAATTGGTAAATAATGTAAATAATATATTAATTGTAAATTTATTGGATATACAATTAAAGAGGCATTTTAATGAATATTTTTGTTGCTTTGTGATTTGATTATAATCAAATGAATGTAGTTATGAATGTTTAATTGAATTGGTTAATTCAAGATGGAATAGAGAACCATTTTTTTGTTAAATAAGATTCCTTATGGGGTCTGTGTTACCTGAATTATTTTAAAGGACCAGTACCTTATGCTTTGGAGCTGTGAGATCTCGTTTTTTGTGAATATTGAATGCCTGGTTTAGGGCCAAGAGACAAATTTCTATGTTTATATCCTACTACTTTTTTGTGAGGTGATACTGGTACAGAAAAACCTATATGGTTGTTATTATATATTCTTAGGGGAGGCCCAGTGTTTGTTGGCATCAGTTGATTCATATTTTGGTGAGATGCATCGTTTATGCATGTGAGTGTCAGGGAGGATACCACAGATGATGGAATGGGTAGAAGCTGAGGTTACACATTGATATGAATGGTGAATGTATGTTTAATATGTTATTTTTATCTTATTTATTTCTACACTACTTTAGGTATCCTTTTTTTATTACACTCCATCCAAAAGAGGTGAATATGTTCATGTTATTCCATGTTCTTTCTAATTTTAGCTTCTTAGGGATGGATGAGTCTATGATCCTACTCTAGGTGGAAAAGACTCAATGGGTAGTTCATTTAATATACATTTTGATCCTATTTGTTTGGTATTATATAATATTTTCCATATATTACCATGAAATATGGAAATTATGGAAGTGGTAATGTTGTTAATAAGTGAATAATTGTTTAACACAAGGGTTTGGAGCTTGCTGGGATGCAATGCTGAGGTTAAAATTTCAAGGAATCATGGACTCGGTTTGGTTACGCCTAGAGGGAATGGAAATTTATTGTGGGACTAATGAAATGTAATGTGGACAATTATTATGGTTATTTAATTTTTAAATAATTA
The DNA here is from genome assembly GCA_963277665.1 of Viscum album. Taxonomy (NCBI): domain Eukaryota; kingdom Viridiplantae; phylum Streptophyta; class Magnoliopsida; order Santalales; family Viscaceae; genus Viscum; species Viscum album. The sequence goes on along the minus strand of OY728167.1, from coordinate 435,441,848 downwards.
AATAACATAATGTAAAAATTATTAAAATGGATAATGTAGCTAAAAAAAGATCTCTAAAATTGTTGTGTTCATACAGATATCTAGTCTTAGTAGTGGAATCTAGGAGTCCGAGAGACGTGAGTTGTAGTTGAGACTATGAATAGGTTATGACCATATATTAATTTTGAGATATATTATATCTTGTAATTCTTGTGCTTCTATATTCTACTCCACTCTGCTGGGTTCGGCAACTGACACCCAAGGGATTCTGAGGCCTAGGGGTGTTTTCCCCAATAACTTGGTGAGAGGATAGATGGCTAACTACCCACTTTGACCCTACACTCTTCCCTTGGATGTTACTTGTGATGGTATGCACGACTGATATTTTTCCCCATTCATGTGTGTATAGTGTCGTAATGGATTTGTATCATTTCACACACATATATTATAGATATAGTATCTTATGGACTACTATAGTTGTAACATGCAACGGTTGTGATGGCTTGAGGATCCTTACTCGATGTATGGGTTGTAATGGAAGGAGTTATAATACTCTATGTATGACACATGATATGTGATATATGGTGGATATGAGAAAATAACTAGCTACTTTTGGCATTGTGGACGTGGTGGTAGTGTTGCATGAGGTGCATGTTGTGGTGCTTCTGCCAAGTGTCTTTGGGCTATCCATTTTTGGGACAGATTATCATGACTTGTGACATTGGGGAAAAGCATCAAACTAGTGGGAAGTGGTAGCAGGGTATTGTTGATATTTTTTATTATATTATATATTTTTTTATATCTTACATGGTTAGAGTATCAATGGTGAGGCTCAGAATTTAGTATACATGTTTAGGTGATGAGTCAGTTTCACTTATTATTCACTGTTCTTTAGCAAACTTTCATTACTTTTGTAGGACATGCACCGGGGAGGATCCTAATGAGTATACTGTTATTCTCACCCTATGTTTACATAAACTATTTTTCAGGTTAGTTGGAGTAGTTTGGAGATTAGGCTAGTTACTAATGGCTTATGGTTTTTGTAGGATATTTTTGGGCTTCGTGGTCATTGTCATTTTAATTTATTTTGTAATTTCAGTTTTCCCTTTAAGTTTTAGTAGTTCTGGAATGACATAACATATGTGTACTTGGGATTTCATTTATATTGTAGTCTGAGAAAGATTTGGTTGGTGTTTGTTTTATCTCTCACTTTTTCATGTGTTTCTCTCAAAGCGTAATGCCTCCCATCTGTGAGTTTAACATATCCTTAGTGTGAGTCAACAACCCGAGGCCTAATGTAGGTTGGACCCGAGAGTCAATATCTCTCTTCTCCTATTGTAGGACTTGGAGGGGTACACTTTCAGGGGAGGGGATGCGACAATTATAACAAGGTATTTCAGATTGTGGTGTATAAACAATCAAGGAGGGAGGATTTACAATTGCGATGTATAACCAATCATTAAAGAAGAGTTGGTGGGTGGGGTATATTATTAGACATGATTATAGAATCAAATACTAGGGTTTATAAATAGTTTATTCCAAAGTAATGTGAATAGGGTATACAACCAATAACTCTACTAAGTGACCAAGAGACATTGTAATTGATAATAATATTATAGAGGAGAATCCAATTGTTGAGGTGTATAGCTAAAAATAGAAAAGAGTGTGATTTTAGGAGAAACTTTTTAAATATATTTTGTTGAAATATATATATATTTATAATATAAAATATATCTTCAAGATATTAAATATTATAGGATCGAGTATTTGACATGCCATAAAGGATGTTATTAAAAGGGGTACTTTCGTAAAAATAAAAAGAGTTTTCTAATTCACCTCATCACCTATTAGTGATATATTCAGAAACATTAAAATCAATTGGTATTAGAGATATTCCAAATTTACTATAAAAGTATCAACGTGTTTTCTACTATATTTAATAACATTAATGAAGTTAAAATTTTAGGATATTTTTAATATTCCATAGAAGGAAAAAACATTATACCCCTAATAGTACGAATCATAATATTTAATCCAATATTTTTAAAAATTGGGTGAAAAGACAAGAAATGAATATGAACGTGGAACCAAAAGTAATTGGATAAATAGTACGAACTTGAGGTAAATATATTGGAACAATTTTTAATAATTATTTTCATTATGATTCTTCTAACGAATCTTATTTTTATTGTGATGATTATGTGTCACTTTGTGATCTTCATTTTGAAATAAAATATCATCTTAATATAGATTCCAACTAATTGGCCACATTTATATTTTATTTAATAAAGGTTCTTCTAAGAAACATATCAAAAGCAATAAGTTGAAGACATGAAGAATACACTAAGTAAGGGGTTAATAAGGTACATTTCTCTCACATAAATAGTGGAATATAGGGGATAAATCTTTTTCCATATTAAATACGAATCATAAAAATACGTTTTTGAGTAAGTCCTCTATGAAATATTGTTTTTTGATGTTTTCCACACACACGAAAACTTTTAAAAATAGCTCTATGGATGCTAAAAATGATTAATTCAAAGTTAAATAAAAAAAGGGAAAAACTATAGTAATAATTATTTACATGTTTTATTAAATGTGAACGAATATAAAATAAATAAAATTAAATGGGATCAATAATATGGATTGAATTTAGTTGACGATTTAAAGAACTCCCTCACCATAAAGTGTCTTGTGATTGAAGTAATGGTTCAAGATTTGGAATCTACACAAGATGGATCTCACAAGGTTTCTTATAATAATAAAACATCAACAATAAATTCCATTCAGATTCATAGTGCCATGTGGAATCATAGGAGTTAAAAAATTTCATGAATTCATTCCATGAACTACCAATACCAAGCCCTTGGAATGTGGTACCATCTATATCAAAATATATTTATTATACTGTGTATGTTTTTTATCAATGAGTATGATATATATGAAATAAATGTATGATATTGGATGAGAATAAATTATCATAAGTCTACAATTATGTATATGGTGTAAAGAAGAGTTTTTTTATAACATGGTTTCCCAAAATAATACTAATGTACTGAAAATAATTCAAAAAAATAGAAAAATTTTCAGCTTGGACAACATGAAATTTAGAGAATAATCAATAATATTAGAGAATTTTTGGTGTTTTAATAGGTTTCAGGATAATGAATATGTATTTTAGAATCACATTTCAATTTTAGGAATATCATATATGGCTATAATAACATGAGAGAAAAGCTAAAGAGAGGATAAAACTGGTTGTTAAAATGAAGAAGTTAAAAAAATAAAACATTAGTATTCCTTGATAGGGAAATATAATATAATAATTACAAAATAATCTCCCAATATGTTATAAAATAAAAAATAAGAGGATATAATAATCCTAGATAAAAACAATTCAAATCCTCAAATAAATAGAAACATGAAGGAAACTAAGGTTTTTTATGTAAGGGGAATGATTCTTCGATATACACCCAACAAATTATTAACATGACATCCTGGATAAGTTGTATTTATTTAGGAAAAAAATTAAATTACTTAAGGTTTCGTATTCTCTAATGTAGAAATTAGAAGATATAGTTTCACAAAAAGTAAAACCTAATGATAAACAGATGTATAATATGAGATTTAATTCCCAATATTTTTGTTTTCTTTAAAAGAGTAAGAGGTCCCTCATTATTCTATAAAAATTTTACTTATTTCTGATAACATATATTGAATTAAAATAAAATATTTTGTGTTGTGCAAAATAGACAAAAAAGAGGTGTTCTTTATAGTATTTTCCAAATACCATGAAAAGGAGGTATTAAGTGCATCCCTTTATTGGAAGTAAACACAAAGAAGAGAAATAAAAAATTCACAATCTCTATAAAGCTATAATTTTTTAAAAACATTTTTGAAAGTACATATTAAGGTAATAAATCACACTTTAAACCCTTAATTTTATTATATCAAATATTTTTAAAGAGGGTGAGTGTGGGTTAATCGAAAGATGAAGAAAAAGGGGGTTTTTTTATTTCACTATATATTTTTGATGTGCTTGTTATATTGTGTGTAAGATAAATATTATTTTATAAATCTTCATTGAGTATCCCCTAAATGATAATTTTTCAAAATATAACATGAATGGAATTTTATACACATCATTACTTCTCTAATTTATATTTATCTTATTTTATCCACTAGGTTTGCCCATATAGACATAATCTATAATAAATAAAGTCTCCTTTTTAAGAAATAATTGTGGTATAATTATCCACTAAAGTGGAATGGGGATATTTCCATATATGAAATTTAGAAGGTAAAGTTGTTTTGAAAATATTTCAAGTAAAAAATAATATATGAGGATACCCTCCATACCACTCCTCTTATATTATTATTAATAAAGGGATATTACACAATCTACTAAGGTACACATCTTGAGGAAACCCAAGAAATACCTTTATAAATATTACAACATTTTTTATGAATATTTAATACATCTCACAATAATAAATTCTTGATAACTGTAATGGTTTAGTGTATTTGGAGACTAGATACACATTATTTATATTTATGAATAATATTAAATGCATAACCTAAAGATTATTCAAACTTAGTACCCTTATAACATATCATAATTAGAACCTTTATTCATAACACACAGGAGGGAAACATAAGAAACTATATTCTTAGATACCCAGTAAGGTCAAATATGGGGAAAATCAATTGTAAGTGAGTATAAGATGATCATAAGGGTATGGGTACATAATCAAGTGCATGTTCTCGACATAAAATATTAAAACCCCAAAAAATATAGTTCATTGCTTAAAAAATATTGCATATCCCAAATCATGATTAATAAGGGTTTCAAAGAAAAACTCAACATTCATGTGCTATAACATAGTAATGTGGTATCATAATCATATAAAATCATAATTTTATGTACATAGATATTTGAAAACATTTACATGCATAAAATTATGATAATAGATGTGAATTATCACACTCATGCATCAAGATGGGAACATAGCTATTTGAAATCATGTGCATGCGTAATCATGTTATTATATTTATAAACAATCATAATCACGATGCAATATGTAAAAAAAAGATATTTTAAATATTATTAACTCTTATCATCGTCATCTCATAAAATATCTATGTCAAAATACCCACTGAATTAGAGGGATATAACATACCAACACATCACATAATAATAACCTTTCATATATATGCCATAATATCATGATAGCATTCATAATTACCTTAAATATTAATTAAACAATGGTGAATAATTGCGTCTCATGATAACATTAAACATCTAAATTACTGCATAACTTAATTTAACCTCTAAAATAAATGGGTTAAATGATAAATTCTTCAAAACAATAGCATGTTAATTTGTCTAAAGTAAAAAATTTGATGGTATCACAATATCATAACCCTAGTGAAGAATAAAAAACCTTGAAAATATTCACATATATGAAAAATATATATTTTTTAAATCATTTAAAATACACTTTAAAAGTCAATTAAAAACAACCCTTTTTTTGGAAAATTTTAAAAAAATTAAATTCAAAAAGAATTTATAATATGAACTTCTTTGTAAGTAATTGTAATTCTATCAACTCAATTGATAAAAGAAATGATGTTGGTAAATTTTTTTCATATCATATAAATTAAATGAGAACATTCTTTTCACACTTTTGTAAAACAAAAAAAGTGAATCCTAAAGAAAAATATAGAAAATATACTTTTTATTGAAATTAAAATATTTTATAAAATTTTAATATAAAAAATATTTCTGAAGATAAAAAAACCTCTACAAAACACATTTGATGAATAGGGACATTGAGTAATACTTTCCTAACAAAAATGGAGAAATAAGGTCAGCTTTTGATAAAAACATAATTATGATATTTTGGAGAAATATAGTGGGGAAATTGTACTAAAACTTGAAAACTCTATAAATAAACATAATGTTATAAAAATTATTTTTTAAGAGAAACATCAAAAAATTTACCAGAATGGATATTGAAAAAATAAACAATCGCGAAATGAAACCAGATTGAAACATAATCCCTTGCCCGAGGAACTAAATTTGTCATATCTTCTCTCAAACTCCTCTATAACAAATTTATATATATTATAAATTTATTCATGAAATATATTCATAATTATCTTACTATATGTGACACACTTATAATTTATAATTACTCATTTATTAATAATTCATCATTAAAATCATCATTCTAGGTGTTCACTATTCAACTTGTACACACATATCATCTCATATGTTCTGGTAAACACACCATGTTCATGAATTAATTGTATCTATTATTTTTATTATTTCATATTTATCATATTTATAAATTATATAAATCGTTATAATTATCCCTGAAATGTAGTGATAGAAAAATAGAATACACCATTCATAGAGATCGTAGTTTGAATGTATGGATGAACACTGCTTTAATTTAATAATATAAAAAATAAAATAAATTTAAATAATATTTTTTTTATTTAATCATAATAATATCAAAAATACCAGAAAAATTCACTAATTTCATCCTACTAAATATCCATATAAATCATAAATGGAAATTCAATATCATCGCTTCATATTGGTTATAGTCCACATGTACGCATGAGAGGCACCATCATCATTCAAAGGATGAGAGGATTAGAAGGCAGATAAAAATTTATCTTTATATAATTATAATAATTTTTTAGAAATAATTAAATATAACTATATAAACATCCATTTGTGGAGATGATGAAATTTTTTATCTCATTTCATGGAGTCAGTAGTCCCCACGTACCCACAAATCTATTTTAATTTTCTATTGGGATGGTTGATAAATAGATAATAGTTATTTAATTAAAATAATAACTTCTTAATGATATAATTTTACTGATTTCATTATGTTAAGATAGTTAAAAATAATTTTATGGTGGTAGAAGAATAAATAAACATAAAAGGTCTTGATGAAGATGATTACCTATTTTTTATAATGTTTGTTTAAATATTTTCTTGAGGAACCATGAGTTTGTATTTTAAGATTTAGAAAACCTAAAAAACATGTATAAGGAATTTTAAAAGAGATTTCGATTATATAAGAGGCTCATGATGGTGTGGAGAAGAGAGGATATATGGTGTCCTTTTATAATTGAGTGTAGTGGGGTGCTTGTAATTACTCTAAACTTTAAAATATTATAAGTAATATTTCCAGGAAAAGTCTCAATTTAGAGTATTTTATGATCAAGAGGTTAAATAAATTCAAATAATATGATTTTGAAAAGTTTTAGTTTATTCATACCCTTATCTAATTATTTTATGCCCTTGTTAACCCTTCTAACATTTAATATATTAATGAATTTTTACACTGGTTACCATTCATTATAAAAAAGCATCATATTAAAATAAATATTAACTTGAAAATTTTAAATATGTAAACTATTTCTTAAAATTTAATTTCTATATGTGGAAGAAATTATTTTGAAAATAAATTCATAAAATGAAATGAAAACAAATATTAGAAAAATGAAATTATAAGGATAAAATGATCTTACTCTAATTATTTTCCATGTATTCATCATTAGGGGAATATAACATAATGTCATTGAATATATAATATAAACATTTAATTAATATAATTAATCAATAGAGATTATTTTAATTTATATAAAATCATTGAGCACTTAAAACATTTTCCAAAAAAATTCCCTTTTACTTTCGAATGTTTTTTTTCATTATTAATATAAAAATAATAAGCAATGTATAAATTATTCATATTTATTTATAAATATATTTCATTCAAATCAATGTAAATTAGTGAGGACAATATGTAATGTATAGAAAAATAAAATTTCATGAAAAAATATACAATACCATAAAATAATTTTATTCATAAAATTTCAAATTATGTATTTTAATTGGTATTGTTAAATAATTTTTTTAAGTAATTATTTTAATAAACTATTTAATAATTTGGATTTTCTTATTTATATTCACCAATCATATATCTAGGTCATTTTTAATATAATACTTCAATCACAGTTTGTTTAAGTTTAGTATTGTGTGTAAAACAACATACATAAGACATTAAATTTCTTTTTTAAAGAAAAATATATTCCCAAACCATGGGATATTAAACATGTTTACTATGAAGAATATTTTTATTGAGAAAAAATAAATGGGGGAGTTTTTTATCAAGTGCAAATTTAATTGTTTTTATTAAAAACTAGGTTTTTTATTATGGATAAGCAGTCAATATGTGATTAGTAACAGAAACTGATGATTCTTGGAGTATTATTATGGATTTATGTGTTGGTATCTGATTCCATTTTTGATATGTAATCTAATTTAAATGCGATGACTATAGTTTTTAACATAATGTAAATAATGGTCATGTATTGATAGATGCATATACATTATCTATGATATTTTGGAAGTGAGTTTTGACTGGTCAAAGAGGTTGTATGGATATTAGAGTACAATATGAAAACTATATATTTTACGATTAAAATGGATAAGTCCTTGGATTATGTGAACATGATCCCATTCTGTATAAACATTATTTATGAATCTGTGTAGGTTCATTTATTATAACTGTGTGAAAAATGGTAAAGTCATATATATTAACATTAAAATCAATTAGGCATCATCAAAATAATTATCCAAAACTAATTAAACAAAATTTGACCCTATAAAAAACTCATCAGTTTGGGTATGTATGTATCCTTAGTTGTGTTAGAATTATTTATGAACATAGTTATGGTCACGTAGTATCTATGTATAAGCTATTTTAGATCATTTTATTAGTCATTCAAGAAATAATTGAATATTTTGTGAAGGTTGATCTATATATGATTCATCGAAGATCTTGATATGTGTCAGGTGAATTTTTCAGATTTTTCATCATAGAAATAAAAAAAAATGTATCTAAAGACATATAGAATAAAAATGTTTAATTTTAATATATTCCCTGGGCAAATTATGAGGAGGACCACATCATGGCCTTTTCTTAGTGACCATTTTTAGCAGCCATCAATCATTGTTGTCTAAAATAGGAATATATACACCATAAAAGAATATTTCCACCTGGTATATCTGTAGAATTCCATGTGTGTGGAGATTTAAATCGGTTTTATTAAGTGTAATTGGTGGATATTAAAATTGTGATATTTGAATATCACATAAAAGAATAATGATTGAGTTATATGTATATATAATTGATGTTTTTATCAGTAATATTAATGAGAAACGAATAATAGAAATTCAATAAAAAATCCATGGAGAATTAAATATACTATATATATAAATAAATTTTAAATAATATTCACATGAAAATTTTCTATGAGCATTTAAATCCATGATATGGAGAAAAAATATGGATAAAATGTGTGATATACATTAAGGGATCTATTTCACAGAGGAATTTCACTTAGTCAAAGAATAAATCAAAGATACACAATATAACACTATATTAATGATAGATAAGGATTAAAATCTGATTGGTCATAGAAAACGGAGATCACATGAACCATAGTATTCAGAGTGTTGAGGAAGAACCAGATTACTCTTGGTTTGGATTGATTTTCAATACTAATAGTACTATTTTAAGTATTTATTGAAGATCTTGTTGTTTTATATGGGTAAACATATCATATATGATCATGGTGGTAGACTATATCAGTTAATATAGAAGAAAATTAGATAAACTATATATATTTCAATATTTGGATCGATATTGAAGAGATGATTTGCTGACTGGTAATATAATTAGTTACCACTTATTAGAGTGCATGAAAAATCAAGGAGGAATTATTTTCAGTTGTTTTTATCACTAATCATGGAAAACGAGTTGATTTATTGAGTGTATTTCCAAACATGATTGGAAGATCAACTAAAAGGGTGCATAACCAACTTCTCACAAAGCCTTCTGATTAAGGAGGATAGATGATCAATCTCCCATTTCTGTCAAGATACATTGTAATTTATAACAATATTATAGTGTATAATCATATATTTTGGTGTCTAACCAACTATAGAAATAAGAAGGAATCTATAACAAACCATGTAAATATTATTTGTTTAACTCACTCTATATTTAATACATGTGATGTGAGACAAATATATTAAACATAATAGGATCAATTATTTGAACAACCATAGTGGTTGACTATAAAAGGAGGAACTTTTGAAAAAAAAGATCACTATTTCACAAATTCTTCCTATCATTGGTTAATAAGGTCTGAGGAACTTAAAAAGTTTTTAAAGATCTTCAAATGTTATTTTCTGGTGGTTACATAATAAACTGATGAATTTTGATGAGTGAAAAATATTTTCCCATAAATTAAAAGATTTTATGTGTGTATTCTGAAAATTAACAATGGCTTGATATTCATATGATTTTTTGGATATATTAGTTATTTTACATTCATAAGTTACTTTATACGATAGAGATTCGAATTGTAGAAATTGGAAGAGTTCTAGTGTAATAGTCATGTGAATGTTTGTAAGAGTAGTTGTTTAGCTTAATCATGAAAAAGGGAGGACTCTCAAGGAGAAGTATAAGAATTATCTATTTGATTAGAAGATTAAATATATAGTTAGATATTGTCTAAGTCATATTTCATAGTAATTATGAATATTGAATAAGGATAAAGATGATTTAATAAGATTCATTAGAAACAAAGACTATATGATATTTAGTAATACACTTTAATAGAAACATAAGACATATCAATTTTAAAAAATAGATGAGATGAATATCTAGATGTTTTACTACGGGAATGTGAGTAGTATATTTTGACTAATAATTTGATAAAAAATGAGGATATTATCAATACTATGATGAATAAACGATCTTTGTGGTTATAATTCAAGTACAATGATACTACACTAATCCTCCATTGAATCATATATAATTATAATTAATTATATCAACATTTCTTCAAGAATATTTTAATTAAAAAATTCAAATTTTATTTTATAAATTTATAAGAGTAAAGATAAAAATCCTTAGAAATATCTAATGATGATTGTAATTAATAATGCAACAAAAGTGAATTGAGCTGATATTAAGTCAACCAATAGTTATGAATATCAATTGAGTATATGTTATCTTTCAGCATCTGAGGTAGTGTTTTGAGTAAATATAATGTTATGATGAGAAAATGGTAATGATTATTATAGGTAAAGATGATTGGAATTTGTGAGGATAAGAAAAACAATGTCAAAATTTGAATAGTATGTCGGATCAATAATTTTGGGTAAACCAGAATCTCATGAAGAATGGTAGATTGTGTTTAAAGAACACAAATGATGCAAGATCTAGTTGATGGAACATTAGTAAATAATCAAAGATACAGTAAATTTAAATGCTTTTCTCAGGGTTTTTGGAAGTTGATGAATCAAAAGTTAAAAGGGATTAATGTTATTTTAGATAGGATCTTAACGATATAGTATTCATGATGATTATATTTTTATTCAAGATGAGATTTTTTGAAGAATTGAAGCTCATTGGAATAAATATTTTTAGTATAATTTAATGAATTGAAAATAATATGTATTTAAAGGATTTGATGGAAGTTGACTATGATTTTAATAACATGGATGTTATAGAGCTTAAGTAAAAAATATTGTAGAGTGAGGAAGTTTATATAATTGGGGTTTTTATTCCACGATTGATGACCAGTTTTTTGAAAGAACAAAGATATATCATATTAAATGTTCTAGAATAAGAAATAGGTTGAATAAGAGGAGTTGATTTTCCAAAAAATTCATATAAGGTTAGATAATTACGAATTTATGAAATATATATGTGTTGTGAGATTATATACTAGAGTTCCTATAATTGGAGTTATATATTTCTATTTTCTAAAAATTGAGTTCATGAGAATGTTAAAATTCAGATCTTACAAAATTATTAAAGGAACATCAATTATTTTTTATTAAATTATCCTTTATGTAAAGTGATCTTTCTGGTTATATTTCCTCTTCCATTTTTAAATTAGAGGGATCCAATATAAATTTCATATCTAGAGACTGTGATGAATTTTTAGAGACAACCCATTTATATTCACTTTATTATTAAAGTAAATATTATGTTTCTAGTATAATAACCAAACATATACTTGATTTGGTACCCACATTGTAACTAAAAATTGTAAAAATAATGTGTTCCATGCATTTATTTTTATTTTTAATTCATATATGTAAGGATTAGTTATCATGTAGAGAGGAACAAAACACTATCACACTGTGGATTTTAATGTTATGTTAAAAGAAATTGTAAATTAAATCCCCTGACATAACCCCTCATCTCAGTTGTATATACATTCCTAGAAACTATAATTAGTACCAAATAAAAGGTTCCCCATATTGGATCCTTACTTTGGTATTTAAGGAATATATAAATTAGGTTTAGAACATATATATACCTATTTTCAGGGATATAAGATTAAGATGATACCCTATGTTATTTAATATTTTATTGAAGTAGTTAATGCTACTACTGTGGGATTTCCCCCATTATATGAAGATTATCCCATAAAATTTTCAAATAATAGTAACAAAAAGGTTGATGAGAAGACATAGAATACGGTTATTATATCTTTATTTTATAATTTATACATGAATTTCATGTGTCCCCAAACAGAAATGGAGACTTGGTAAAAACATGGAAGCATCAATGAAGTTAATTTGAAAGAAAATAATGTAAAACATCAGATCAATATAAGTATATTTGAATATGTGATAATGGATTATGAAGAAACAATTGATAATTATTTCATAATATTAAACGGGGATATCAGTAACATATAAGAAATCATAGAAATTTAATAGAATTCAATTATCATTAATAATGTTATTATATCTTTTTGGTGTCTATGATCCTAAATTATTTTCACTAGATGATAAAATGACTTATCACATGTTGAACATAAAAAATTTCATTATGAGAAGTGGAAATGCATGAAATTTAAAAATATGTTTAATGAGGAAATGGAATATTATGGTATTAGGATGTTAAAAATAATATAACCAAATGATTATAGTTTTTATTAATTGAAATATGAGTATAAAAAACATATATAGAATAAGAGGATTAAGTAAAATATCATAAGGAAATTATGAAATGTAAAAGTTAAATACAATAAAAAAAACTCCCAATCCATTATACGTGTGGTGGAATCAAGAACATTACATTAAATTTTCTAATGAAATGGGGTGGTTAGTATAAGTATTATGATCCATAAGGAAAACACCCAAAAATTACGGTAAAAATTCCAAATAGTCTTGAAATTAGATAAAGGTAATAAAAAATTCATCATAATGAAATAAAGGGGTATGTTGATTATGGAGGAAGAGTAAAGATAAACTAACATTATTCTATAAAAATAATATGTAATGTAAAATTTTATAACCTTCATGGATTATCTTGAAATATTTGGTGATAACTCAATCAGTAAAGAAGATGTGGGTGAAGAAACTTACATGGAACAAATTTTGAAATAAAAAACCTAAGGCTTCTTTTGAGAAAACACTGAACACAAGAATTATGTGAGGATATATTAAAAATAAGGTGAAAAGTGAAATGATATAGAATATTTTTCTGTTTAAAAAGAAAATTCTTTCATTTATAAAATCAAAAACATCCTGATTAAAGTAGTATAACTAGTTAAAATTGTAAATGTCCCTAATGGAAATTTTTCTACAAAAGAGTAATGGTTATGTAACTAAAAATCAAGGTGTATTAAATATGAAAATTTGTTAAAAAAATGTTCTAGAATATTTTTACAATGCTATGTAAATTAAGGATAAATCATCTCAATACGCTAATATCCATCGACCAAAAATATAGTGAAATTTACTATAATGAAACTTGAATGTAAATATGTTTAACTAATAGTGCAGGTCCTATAGAAAAAATGGTTGAGGTTTGGGAGAGAATTTTTTTTAAAAATATTCTTCAAAACCTATATAATATAATAGTAACATCATAATTGTTCATCCCTAATCCATAGGATATAATAATCTACAAGTACTGATAGACCTTAATAGTTTTCTCATAGAAAAAAGTTGAATAAGTACAGAAGATCATTATTCAGAGGCTATTATTGGTGATATGGAATATTTTTTCATAAGTCCAATATTTTTTGGTAAAACATTTCACTTACTTTTAGTATGTGTTAATAAAGGTGTAGAAACTCGATAATTAATTTTATAAATGTCATTAAGATAAATAATTATTTTTGGAAGAAGAAAGTGGTTGATAATATTTCTTCAGATCAGTTTCCTCAAAATATATTTGTCATCCTTAAGAATATTTGTAGGAGATATAAATAACTGATTAATTATATTGAGGAGTGAATGACCACTATTTTATGGGTGACTCAATATTCTAGAAAATAAAATGATTTTGGGTAATAAAATATATATGAAATGTCTCTATTTTTTGAAGTTTATACGAAAACAAGAATAATTGATAACTTTTGGATACTTGAGAGTTGATTTTCATCACATTTGACATGTGACATGGAAATCATGAAAAAAAATGAATAAAGGTATGGAGGATTAGTTAATTTTTTGAATGATATTTCCTTAAAAATAGGAAGAATAAGTGTGTCTAAAATCGAATGGCATAAGTTGATGTATAGGGATGTTTCATTTTTTATAGATGTTGGGACAATAAAATGACTTTTATCCAACATTATGATGATCAAAAATAATTTATATTCATAAATATAATTATATCATGTGATTCTCAACTGATTGAATAATTATCAGAATAGAAGATATTAGATATGATAATATAATCCAAATTAGACATCCAATTAACACCTTCTATTTGATTTTTGAGATGAAAATATTTTTTTACACAAAGGACATAGCCTTCATGGATAGAAATATATGAGAGTATATTTAAGGAATATGTGATTAGAGTCTTAAAAATAAAAAATAAAGGTGATGTAGTTTTTGGGACTCCTCAAAAGGGAATGACGGTTACTAGAACTCATAAGTGAATACAGATTCTGTTCACCTATCACATAAAATTTATAAGATCCCAGGTATTTGTAATCAATATTCAGGTTTGGTATTATTTCAAATAACTTTTTTGTGAACCAATATAGTTATTGAAAGTGTTTATACAGTTTAATGAATGAGCCTTATAAGATGATCTAGGATCTAGTTTAATTTTTTATAAAATTTTATTACTGGTGTGTTGTAATGAATCATTTTTCATGTAAGGGTAATTTAGTAAGATATTCTTAGTAATATATTTCTAGTATGATGTCTTTTCAATAATAAATATTCCATGTATGATATTCCTAGTGAAGAATTTCTCATAAGATATTTATAGGATGATATTTTTAGTAATATATTGGTTTTTGGATCACAATTCCTAGTAAGATATTCCTAGTAATATATTTCTAATACGATATTTATTTCAATATAGTTATTCTAGAATCACTATTCTTATTATGTTATTCCTAGTAGGATATTTCTTGTATAATATTTCAAGTAATATCATTGTTATCGATTCATTATTCCAATAATTATATTTCTTGTAAAATATTTCTATTAGGATATTTCTAGAAAGATATTTTTTCTATAATCACTATTCCTGGTAAGATATATAGAGAAAGATACTTCTAGTATATTATTTTTTTAAAAATGGTTGTTTCTTGAATAGAGTAAGATATTTCTTGATTTATTATGAAATTATATATAATGAGTTTGATTTCTAAAAAATAGATAAGTATGGAATTTATTAATATATTTAAGGAATTAGTATGTTATTTTCCTTTTCCAAAATTTTGGCTTTGATGAATAGTGTTTCTAGACTCTTCCAAAATTGTAAATAACTAATAAAAAAATGTATTTTAAAGGAAAACATGGATTCCCCATTCCTATAACACAACACCATAATCCTTCAATATTGGGATCACATTTTGTTATTCTTATCGAGGGGAGATCTCATCAATTTTTTATTTGATTCTTGTTTCATTTGAGGCAAGTGGGTGTTATGTGTAAGACTAATAGTCCATATGATATTAATGTTTATATTTCATTGTATTTCATCATCACTCTCTAAAAACATCTAATTCAAAGGATAATGTTATATATCTCAAAATCATATAGTTAAAACCAAAATATATGAATATTCTTAATTAGTAGTGTTCTAAAAACTAAATTTAGGTAGTTACATTATTTTTTATATGTTATATAGTCATTATGTGATGCATGGTAACTAGGAGAAAATTGGGTGGTCTGTGTATGTTTAGTTATGAACTTCTTATTGTTTTTATTATTCTTAAAAGATAATAGTGGGTAGTGTAATTATTGAAATGATTTCGTTGATTCTAGTTTGGAATGGAAGGTGTGGTATTTGATTTTATGGATGCTTTTGAGTTATGAAGATTTTCATTGAATTTATTTTCATGCTGATAGGATTGAGATAGGTTTTTGGAAACATGTTGGGTTTAGGAAATTTGTATGTGTGTGATGTTGATCATCAGAAGTCACATGTTGTGGTTCTCTAGGAAAATGTGAATGGAATTGACCATATAACTGTTGAGAGACATGATTTTAGGTTGTGAAATACCTTAACGGAAAATGTGACCCAAAGTTTTTATTGATTCTTCTCACCATTGTTGGTTGGTAGGGATGTTGGGGTCATGCACAACCAAGTAGGACTCGTGATGTGGTGTTGAAAACTCATTATGGGTGTGTGCCTCTATATATTAAGTGAGAAAGAAGATTATACATACCATTTTTATTGAGAATGTTCATAGAATATAAGGTTATAGTGGGTGGTAGTTGATACGTGTAGTAGGGGGATGAGCCCCACCATTTCGGTGGTTTTAATGGGATGGGACATGTAAGTTCATGTATCGCCATGCCATGTGATGGAGGGCTATTGAGATAATAGTGGAACTGTATGTAGAACTCATTATGACTTCTGAGATTTCTTGTGTACATGAATATGGGGAATACAGATGGCTTGGATGGCTACGTGTATATGGTTGGAAAATAAAATCATGTGTTATGTGATTGGTTGAATGATCTAGGTTTCGTCCAGTATGAAAAAACACATATGTATCATTCCACTATGGAAATGGATGAGGTAGGTAAAGTATCAATTGTATCTGTTGAGAATAAGGTGATTGGGTTTTTTATATAGTTGATTTATGTTTATTCATGTTTTTTCATACACTAGTAAATGTATGGTTGTATGATAGGGACATTGTTGGTGATGGACTACTAATTTTATACTAAAACTTTTCATATTCCCTCCATGGTGTTTGTTGACTTTATGGATTTCTGTATAGGTATGGGAAATGGCATGATGTTAGTTTCCATGTAGATAATGGCATGTAGATAGTGTACATGCCAAACAAAAAAATGATCCATTGATTGATCATGTGGTTCTTTAGTACTATTATTGTGACCATTTTGGTTATTTTCCGACATTTATATATGAGAGTGTACCCGTAGAATTTTTATTGACACATGTATGATAGAAAGTGCATGAAGAAATTATTTGAATTATTGGATGTATGTGTGGATCATTTTTTCATTTTATTTTGACTTATTTCATATGATTTCCCTAGATAAATGCTTTCAATATGATATTATAATATTTATTATTACTAGTATCTTACTGTATAGTCTCCACACTATCATACAATAGACCCTCACTTCTACTGAATACCTATTGGTGTAAAGATAGGTTTTTCTATGGTCCCATGGTTCACCACCTTTGTGGGAACCAACCTATTGTTATGAGGTTTTGGGTTAATTTTAATGTTGTATAAGAGCTTGGGTATTACAATGAAGTACCTGAGAATATTGGTTACAAAATTTTAATTTGATTTCATAATTATAGATGGTATTAATGTTGGATTAATACATTGTGGTCTGTTATTTGTGTTTCATAAAACTAAAAGTATAACAATTTATTAAAACGTAGGATGGAAGATATGTAGTCTACCTGGACAACACTTGAAATGGTTGAAGTATAAGTTACCCTGGAAATGGGATAATTGTTCTAGATTTTATTTTTATAGTTGAGTTATTTATTTGAATTGAAGGTATTGGTTGTTATTAATATATTATTTTTGGATCTCATCCTTGATAAGTAAGACAGACCATTCAATCATCTTATTCATAAATTACAAGTCACATGAAATATGTGACTTTATTTTCATTTTATTTTTTCGAAACCTCAAGGAAAAGGAAGCGTTTAACTATTTAAAGTATCAATAACAACCTAAAAATGTTTTCCTATATAGTCTCATAGTGGATATATACTTATCTAGCCTAGTAAAGGGTAGTGTTTTTAGAAATTATAATGGGTTTTGTTGATTAATTTCTCAACAACAACCATGATTTCATTTTCTAATATAAATTCTTTGTGCAATTCTATTAACTAGCCCAAGTATGTGACCCCTATTTTGAAAAATATGTGATCCTATGTGGATGTGATGATTATGTATCTAGGACATGGTATGGGTAGGTTGCGGAAATAATCCTAGATGATATATGGCATGGTTTAAGTAGGTAAGATTAAGGGATAATGAATCACATGTCCTATTAAATATTTTTCTAATTTAGATATAAGGACTTTTATATTTTGTAAAATAATGTATTTGGTTCTCAGTTAGACACCCCTTAGATTACCTTATTTGTATTATTTAGAAGGTATAGGTATTGTGTCACTAGTGTAACACCCCAAGCTTCAACGGTACGCTTCTCTTTAAATAATACAGTAGCGTGTGTTGTACGCAACTTCGAGTTCTAACACACACCACAACCAATCAAACTAGCTGTTATGAATAGTAACACAGTTTTTTTGAAATTTTATAAATTTTATCATTCAAAATGTACTTCACTTTTGGATTCAGAATATCAAAATTAACTTATGGTGAATTTTTTGTATTTTTCTAAAAACATTCAATTTTTGATGAATAGTGAAAAAATCACTGAGTTATAGTTTAAAACTTAATTTTTATTTATATAATTATTTATTTTATTTAAATTTAATTAAGGTAAAAATAGATACATAATACCTATATAAGTTCAATGTAATTCATTGGAGTTAGTTTAGAATAATTTTAAATATATAAAAATTTTATAGAACTTTTCACCGTCTTTTACCCACCTACTAGGAGTATTTGGAAATTCACATAAAACATAATTTTACTGCTTCTATGAGTGTAATTTGGAAAATCCTAGAGACATGGTTAATATCAAGGAATAAAATGTGATTCAATAAGATGAAAATAATTTTTGGTGGATAGTAACGTTTTACTTTTATTTACCACGGTTAAAAGTAAATAGGGAAATTAAGGGTAAAAATCATATTAATATTACCCTAACACATGTCCTAATTCTATTGGACAATTGTATCTCGACCAAAAACAACCTTAGGAATAAAATATTATCATTTAAGTCCACTTCGATTAGATTAAGACATTTATTATTATTTAATTCAAAGAAGAGTTATAAGAGATAAAATCAAATTATAATAACTAAAACATTTTTAATATAGGGTTATACATAAGATAAATTAGATTATAAATATTCTTTAGAAATATAAAAAGATTTCCTACATAATGGTATTTTATTTATAATTTTTCGACATTAAATAATTTAATTTATTTATGACACAATGGTGATACAGTAATTGCCTAATTAATGAAATATTAAAATAATTGATATTATAAATATCAAAATAAATGTAATTTGAGACTTTTTATGAATTACACTAATTTTCAAGGTCAATATGACATATTATTATTGGTTATATAAATTTTTTTCTAAGCGAAAATGGCATTATGAAATTATCAAAAACAAAATACCCAATACTGTCGATATTTACATAAAAGAGTTTTTAAAAAACAATTATATTATTAATTGATATTATATTCCAAAAAATATAAGGTTCATCCAGAAGACTTATATAATGATAGTTGTATCATTAATGGACCACTTGGGGGTATATTGGAGGTATATAGTAAGTTTATTAAATATATAATATAAAAATACAAAGAGACATGGTAAATGTCAAACAATTTAACTAAGAGTTAAATATATATGATAAGGTTGATATAGTGACCCAAACCCGTCTAAAACATATTGGATGAAATTATTTCGACCCATCCCTAGCTTAAACTTTAAAAAATACACTTTGTAGCCATTAGAAACCGAATATGAATTTATTATAAAATAATATTTCTAGCTTTTCCAAGGGTCCCCTCACCGCTCTTATGAAAGGGTACTCCCCCTTCTCTCTAATTTACACATTCAAATCATTTTGGCTTGGCCAACTCCTGCCCAAATATTCTCTAAACTTCTCTAAATTCATCATAGATTCCTTAGTTTGATCAGAAATCCAACCTAAGAGCCCTTTTGATCAAATCAAAATGAAGAACCTGAAGAAGAGGTAATGTTTTCACAACCCTCTTTCAAGTTCCTTTCTTCTTAAACTACTTCTTTCTTTTTTATTCCCATTATAAAATAATAAATCTAGTATCTTTTATATACTGTAATATTATTATAAATATGGTACAACCATATTCCTTATTCTATCCATCCTTTGAATGACATGTCACCATACGTGCGTACGTACGTCCAACCGTCTCCACATCATGGTGTAATTGTTATTCAATACATTATTATTTGGATGGGTATAATAATGATTTGTAATTCATGTAAATAATAAGTATAACATGATAATGATTTTGTATATATGAAATACCATCCAATTTTTTATGATTTTAATATAAAAAGAATGATATTATCGCTCGTGCGTACGTACGGACTACCGTCTCCACAAACACGATGAGATTCATCCCACATCGTATACATACAAGTATAATTACCATTTTATGATTAAAAATAATGTTTAATGACTTGATATAATTATTTATATGAATAAGACACAACCTATCTATAACAAACACGACTTCTGTAACAAATCATATAAAAGAAAATGAGTAAGTTAACACCCGAAATGACGATAATACTAAGATATTATTAACAAAGCAATGTTAAAAGATCATATATGATATCATATTTATATATATGATTATTCTATAATTCAATAACAATTATTTAACCATTTTACTAGAGGCTAACCTACCCTCTACCAAGGAAAACGTACAATGTAAGGGGTTTCTTATCTCACTTTTAATTCTGTGAGATTTCCATTGTTCACCCCTTATTTACTGTATGTGGTGTGTGTACTGCCCATGTATGTATTAATTGTGTAATATACTTTAATTAATTTATATTTACATCACCATTGTATGATCCTTCTTTTATGGGTGTACGTTTTGTATGTTACCAAATCAATAAGGGAATTGGAAATTTCAATTTCTACTCATTCGTCTTTACGCATACTTCATTGATTATTTTACTCCAAGATTATGTGTGGAATCACAATTAATTTTCTTATGTCATAATTTCCACTCCCATTTATATGGATATACTTTTGATATACATAATCACTCCATTGATAAATTCTCAAGTCATTAGTATAAACTTGTTAAGAGTAATTTTTACTCAATCTCAATTTGTTGAGTTAAACATTCAATTCATTGGTGTTGTTTTTACAAGAATATGTGTGAATGTCATTTGATTATTTTACACTAAAAATCCAATCATATTGAGTGTATTTATATTTTTCACACATAATTATGTCATTGATTTATCCTTTACCTAAGGATATGGCCTTTATGAGAGATTTCATCTCAATTTACATTCCATTAATAATCCTTTGTTGTTATACACCAAATCACTTTTATATGGTGTATATAATGTATGTTGACATAGTATATCATGAATCCCTTTATTCTCATGATATTAAAAAGATTTTATTAGCCCAACTATTTTTATTCAAGTGTCTCTCTTTTTGTTTGGAACTCTAACTAAAATATCATTTTAAAATGTTTTAAAGATTAATTATTCTAAATATTTCCCATTAATGTCCATGTTTTAAAAATGGTTTTAAGGATTTATTTATATGCACATTAAAGTTTTCAAATAAAAATTCCTTTGAAATGTATCAAAGTGGTATAGGACACTTTGATTCAAAAATCTATTTTAAATGTATTCTTGATAAATAGTGTGATTTTTAAATGTTTTCAAGAAAAAGTGGGATATTTCTCCCATTGTTTGATGATTATATTAATCTATATCAATATCCTTCATTATTCTCGATTGAGGTTAATCTGATACAATACAATCTACCATATTGTATCTAATGAGATATGTTTGACTATGGATATGCTATTTTTATACCATTCATGGTTTGTGGTTAGAGTATTGACATTTCATATGCTAGTTTTAATACGAATGTTTATGTTCTATTTGAAAATTTTCATATGAGGAATGCATTGGACTTAGTAAGTGATGGGTAGAGCCCTCTATTTCTCATCGATTAATTGGTAGGTCTCATGAGACAAACTAGTGTCTTGGCACAAGGCCTTGACAAAATCTTACTTGTAGTCTTGGCACGAGGCCTTGACTATGTGGTTATGATAGTCTGGAATTATGAATTCCATCATTATAAAAGTTATTATTGATATTTCATATGGTTATTCGACTAGTAGAATATCCATTTGAATAATTATATGGAATTATTTCATTTTATCTATTCCATATTATGCCAAAGTTCATGTTTAAAAGGCTTTTGTTTCAGTTATACATTTCCTTAAATGTTTATGCTTATTTATGAATGATTCTGCTATATTGTTATCCTTACTGAGCATATGAGCTCACCCATTTCAATGTTTTATTTTTCCCTGGATGTGAAGAAGTAATTTATGAATGACCTGAAGGGATAGTATGAGGGGATATAAAGACAAGATGTTGTTGTAGTTTTTTTTTACTTTATGATGTAATGTAAGACTTATGAATATATCTGGTGTTTCCAAGACTACTAAACTAATCAGTCTTTCGAGACAAGATCTTCTGTGATCATGATAATGTTATGTAATAATGCACTGACTCTGGGTAACTTGGGTATGGGAGTTACAACTAGGGTGTGCACGAGATGAATCATATGATAGAAGAGGTTCCACAGGTATAGGATTTGTGGAAATCATGACTACCACAAAGGGTAGAGGAGTTTGAGAAGTGATTAGATGAGTAACATAGGGTGATCTTAGTATGTAAAATTCATAATATTAATTAGGGAGATCATGGATATGATATGAGTATATTGTACTTGACATGTGAGTTCATGAACTTGGTGGAATGAGATAATTCTGTCATGGATTATTCCATATGTTTTTTTGAATTGTTATGATTTGAGTTGACACTAGTGGAATTTGAGATGGAATGCCATAAATTATTATGTTTTCAGGGTGCAGGTGAATATCTTTCGGTTAACCTCATTCTTAGAGGAAATGAATATATAATTAATAGCTGAGTGGAACTTGATATAAGGGACTATACCAAGCTCGGTAATTGGGTTAAGTAAGGACTGTGGTGGAACTCCAGGTTGCTAAAACTGGGTCCATGAGGAGACCTACTAGATTATTTAGAGTAGTGGTGAAATGATGCCACCACAAAGTGGATCTTCACAGATTGGTTTCTAGTGTGGTTATGGGTTCCACGTCTGGTCCTAGTGTGATTTTCCATCGATTATTTTCTACACATGAATCCATAAGGGGAATTTTTAGATTTTTCGTTAGAGGGACTCATAGAATGTTGGGAGTCACAGGGCTAATGGACTGAGGGACATGTGGTATGATGGGGATAAGTATATGGATATATAATATTGAATTCATCTACATGTGGGGGATGTATTGGTTGGATATATTCCCATTGGTGGAGATAATATTTGATGGAATGTATAGCTCATCAAGGATGATTGGTTTATGGAAGTTATGCTTCAGGGATCCTAGATTTCATTGTGATGAGATATTTATAATTTGGTTGATATCTCATGATATTTATATGAATTAAATGATCGTTTCACCATGTTTTTTATGTCGTGGATTTTAATGTATGAGGTGCATGTAATATTTGTGAGTTCACTGAGTGATGATTAAAATGTGAGCATTTGAAAGGATTCATGATGAATGGGGGATGAATCAACATCGATAATTAATGTGGGAATTGTGTATTATTAGAGATAAAGTGGGAATCAGGTATGACCTAGGATAATGTGGTCATCAAGATGATGATTAGTGGGTAAGTAGACAGCTACTGTTCCAAAATTATGTGTGTGTTACCATTGGTGTGTCAGATAATAAAGTTGATATGATATTTGATAGGTGATCCCTATGTTGGGGAGTTCCCATAAAAGTAATCAGTTTATTATATTGGTTTCCTGAGGTAGTTTGGGTATGTGGAGAAGATATAGATGTTTTCAATTTCATCATATTGTTGTGAGAACAAATAAATTGGGATACTAGAGTTTTGGTAAGAGTTTCTTAATAAGTAATTGAGATATATCGGGGATGAACTATCGTATGTTGTGGAGGTTATAATTTTTTTGTGTATTTATAGTAGATATTTTGTTTGGGTATTGTTTGATCCATGTGTTTTTTGACCTAAATCTTTGTTGGAAGTGTTGGTATAGTCCATGGAATGATCCCTAAGTGTATGATACAGTTCAGGGGGATAATTTTTAAAAAATTCTATTGCTTGTGTTCTACTGTAAATATTTTTTCAGGTAAGGGTAATCTATTAAGAAATTCATAGAATGGTATTTATAGTAATATTTTTTTTAGAATCACTATTTCTTATAAGATATTCCTAGTAAGATATTTCTATTATGATATTTCTAGTATGATATTTCTAGTAATATATTTATTATAGAATCACTGTTCCTATTAAGACATTAATAGTATGATAGATCTATTATGATAATGGTTATGGATTCCCTATTATTATAATATATTCTTTATATTAATTTATTAGTATGATATTTCGAGTAATATTAGTGTTTTTGAATCACTAATCCAAGTAAGATATTTCTAGTAAAATATTGGTTCATGAATCACTATTCATAGTAAGAAATTTCTAATAAAGTACATTTGGAATGACTTTATTGTAAAATTGGCTATGTCTAGAGTCATGTCATATATTTCAATACATAGTATGATATTTTTAAGAGTGATTATGAATTTTCTGAAATAATGAATAAACTTGTAATCTTGTAATATGATTATGAACTTTGTATGATAATTTCCTTCTCCGAATTTTGGATCCAATGAATAGTGTTTCTGAGATGTTCAAAAATATTAAACAAAATAAAAAAACATACGTAAATGGAAAATATGGGTTCCTCACACCTAGAACTCAGTACTAAAATCAAACAAGATAGCGATAATATTTTTCTCTTCTTCTTTGAGGGAGATCTTTTTCATTTCAGGTAGAAACATTATTCTATATGGGGAATGAGGGAGCTAGGGTAAAGATTAATAGTACATATGTGGATAATGTTTATATTTCTCACTATTTTTTCATCCCTCTCTAAAAACTATTTTCATGTATTTTTTTATTTTTTTCTAAACATTCTGATTAAAATCAATCTACATTGTGATTTTTAATGACTTGAGTCTAGAAAAAATATAGGTCGGTGGTTCCTCTATTTTTCATAATATATAAGTGTGTTATTTGATTAATGGTAAATATACATGGGTGGGGTGATTTTGCTGAGATCGTTTGTGGAATTTTTAGTGTTTTTAGTATTCCTAGGAGATACTAAAGGGTTATATCTTTTGTGAAATAGTTTGGTTATGACAAGAATAGAATCAAAAGGTGAGATATGCGGTTCAATGGATAGTTGGGTGTGATGATTCTAGTTATGTAATTTTTTTCACAATGTGAGGGATGAGATTGTTTTGGGGTAACATTTTGGGTGTGCCCCATGTGTCCATGGGTCATGATAATCACCATAAGTGATGAAATATGTTTCTCTGTGATAAAGATGATGGTTTTGACCATTACCATGGGTGGAATACATATTCTTTTAGGTGGATACATAGGTTCTTTAGAGGTGTGGACAAGAATTATTAGTAATTCAACTCATCATGGTTGGATGATGTGGTCCATGGTGTTATGTACACACATTTTAGAACCCTTAATGTAGAGTTGACTTGTCGTTGTAGATGGGGAAATTTTTTTATTAAGATTCATAGGTGATGGTGTTGACCATTGGTATAGAGGGGGTTTTCACCATAGAAAGAAGTGGTTGGTAGTAGTTGAGACCACCGGTTGTGGGAGGAGGTTTTCTATTCATGTGAAGTCAATATGTCATGACTTGGAAGGATATGTATATTTTTTCCTCAAGATATGATGTTTTTTGCTTACACTGATAAATTATGTGAAGTATTTTTAAATTATGAGCTAGAATATGGATGTGAAATTGGGGTGTTAGGATTTGTTGGAGGGTTATGTAGTTATTTTTGTCTGTGATTTCATGTGTTATTTGATTGGTTGTAAGGTTTAGGGTTCATCGGGTATAAAAAACATATATGTACTGATCCACTTTGTAATTGTTAGAGGAAGCTAAATTATTAATCATAACTATTAAGAACAAGGGTAGTGGGTTGTTTGATATAATTTATTACTATTTATTCATGTTTTTATATACACTAATGTATGTATGGATATAAGTAATGGAAACCATTAGGGTTTTCCTACTATGTTCATAGTCACACAATATATTAGCCATTTGGGATGCATATAGGTTTTAATGATTTGTGTATAGGTAATGGAAATGGATTGATTGCAGGGGCATAGTGTAAGAGGGCGTACAGATGGTTCATGTACTAGGTCACATTATTTTTGGATAATGACATGGGCGGTTCCTAAATACTTACCTAGTGATCAGTTTGGTTATTTTTATACAAGTATATATTTCATTGATCCATGAGTTGTTCTAATAACTCTAGTATGAATAGCATGGCGTGTAGATATTTTTTCATTGTCATATTAATTTTGGGCTCATTGTTGTTTCTTCTTTTTATCTATTAAAATTTGATGTTTCTAGATTAATGATTTTACTATGTTGTTATAAATATTAATATAATTTGATGGTATATTCACCCCAATAACACCCAATAGAAACTCATTTCTAGTTAGTATTATTTGTTATATAGGGAGGTATGCCAAAAGTCACATGGTTTACTTTATGTTTGGACACTAGTCCAGTGGTACATGATATTGAGCGGTTATATTAATATAGATTCTCATTTATATGAACCTATGAGACACAAATCCATAATGGGTGATATATAAATTACCCCCCTTATTAATTATTTCACTCAAATGAACCACTCAAATTTCATTAAAAATAAATACAAAGTCTTTGAGTTATTCAAAAAATTTAGAAGTGATGTTTATAAGGAACTGGGAATACATATTTCAATGCTGATAATAGATAATGGAAATTATTTGAAAAACATTTCGTTTGAGACCTATATGATGAAACATAGAATCAGAAACTAATATAATGAATCCTATAATCATCATAAAAATGGATTTATGAAATAGAAAAATATAATTTTGGTTAATATGGAATGAACTGTGCTCAATGAATATAAACATTTAAGGTACTTTTTGAGGGATATTTTACCTACCACTATACATATTCTGAATATATTTCGATTAATCTTGAAATAAAACATGTATACTTATGAGATGTTGTGTGAGAAGAAATCCGAAATGAAATACAAAAAATGTTTTTTTTGATTCCGTGATTAATGGTGATCAATAATCTAGATTTGGGATGTTTGATAAAAATCATAAAGAAGATCTTCTCATTATATATTCATCTAATTGAATAAGATACATCTATTAGTACAAACGAATACATAATATGGTCGATTCCTATGATGTTAAACTCATTGAAAATAATTATAACTTCATAGGAATATTTGAAAGTGATCGTAAAGAAATAAAAAACATTATCTGGATAAATTATGAAAATTCCATAGAAAGGGAATATATTCTTGAACATGACTAGGATGATGTAAATTATCAACAGTCCAATGATGAAGAAAATAATTTTTTAAAGAAAAGTTTTATGTTTTAGAATTTTTAGAACCCACTTGAATCGAATAATATCATTGGGTGACTGGAAGATCTAGTATAGATGGAAAGAAAGATGAGT
Source organism: Viscum album (assembly GCA_963277665.1). Taxonomy (NCBI): domain Eukaryota; kingdom Viridiplantae; phylum Streptophyta; class Magnoliopsida; order Santalales; family Viscaceae; genus Viscum; species Viscum album. Next base: position 435,413,739 of record OY728167.1, on the reverse strand, counting down.
ATTTAAAATGAAATAAAACATAAATCACAGGTTGAACCTCAATAAATTTAAAAATTATTTAATCATATAAATTTTATATATTTACATAATGAGGATTATGATAAAATTGGAAAAATAACAGTTCATATCTTGTTCATTGACTAGATGAAAATAATATAATTGGAACAACATGATTTTTTTAGAGATAAACCCAATGAAAATGGTGAGATGTCATGGAATAAATCCATATTATTTTTCAATGGGAAGAATCCTATAGAAGGTACAGATTATAAAAATTATTTTCACCTATTGCAGGACATGAGACAATCATGATGTTTTTTTGATGTGTAATTGAGTAATTTTAAAGTATAAATGATGGTTATAAAGTCAACCATCTTAAATGGATATCAAGAAGAATGATTTTTTATTTAAAAAACTAAAGGTTTAATTTTTTATATTTATGGTACCAAAGTGAAAGGGTTGAATAAATCCTTATATGGTTTGAAATATTCTCTAAGATCCTAGCAATCTAAACAAGAGAGTTTCATGAAATAATTTCTCTATTATAAAGGAAAAGATGATAAAACCCAATATGTAATGAATATGAGAATAATAACCTTTATATTCATTGTATTTGTTATGGTGTATTTTTATTATAAGTGATAGGTAAAATTCTTATAATGAGATTCAAACATAAATATAGATGTAATTTTTTATTTCATTACTCTGAGAGATTAATTTTCTTATAGGATTACAAGTCCAACAAAAAGAAAGTTATATGTTCCTATCCTCATGAAAATATTTTAGGGAAATTTTGAAGACATTTTTCATTTAATATTTAAAGGAATTACCTTAACTATTTGATTTTTTGACAAACTAAGACAATATGAACTGGAAATAAGTGTAAATAAAAAATAATTTTAGAAGATAATTGAAATATTTTAGTATAATATGCAATCAATACAAAATATTTTGTATGTAATAACTTTATGTTCTCGATATCAAAGTAATTTGAAGGAAACATACATATTTTCTACTAAAATGAAATTTTATATATTGAAAATGAACATTAAATTATTGTTTGATTTATAAAATAAGTGGAAAAATAAACTTACCTGGTGTAATGAATGTGAATTTGGATGGTTATTTTAATGATAAAAAATCTATATATTGAAGAAATTTATTTTTAGGGGAATGTTATATGAGCTGATATAGTAACAAATAATGTCTCATGACCTTATGTATAATGGAAAGTGGATGTATTTCACCCAAACATGCATGTACTCAAATGTTGTGGATCGAAGTTCATATAGATTATTTGAAGATAATTTATTAAAAATAATTGGAAATATCATGTTACAATCAAACATTGATTAATCATTCCAAAACCTAGTGAAATAATTATGATTTAAAAACATAATTATCAATTATTATTTCACCAAGGACAATGTTTCTAAAAGATATGTGAATTGGGATTATATGTCAAAAAACATAGAACTGATGATATGTTTACAAAATATATGCCATGGGAAAGGTTTTCATAGTTAAGGATGAAACTAAATGTTCATACTTCATCCATTATATAATTAATCTATATGAGTTACCAATTATAAATTGTATTTTATTATAAAATTGGATGTACACAACTCTAAACATTTTATTTTTCGAAACCAATGTTTATATGATGGTGAGAAGGGGGATGAAATTTTATGGAGGTGTATTTCCGTAAAATTATCCACATAAAATAACTTATCAATGAGGAATATGATTATATTAAAAAAACATTGTTATCATGTTGTGTGGTTTTAGGACACATTTCTTTGAGAATTTTTGTAGTTTTATTGCAATTTTTTAATGTATTTGATTAAGAGTTGTTAGTGTTGAAAAAATTAAAAATGGGTTAGATTGAAGGATCCATGGATTAGAATTTTTGATGGTGTTATATTTTTTTGAACCTTATGATTAAGAATATTTTTATGTTTAAGGTGTTGATAAATGCAATATAATCCAAAGGTTATCGAAATATATAATCTGATGTGATCTGATTTTTTGTCTTGAATTTATCATATTTTAGATGGTTGAAGAACATACATAGTAATGTTTTTTAAGAGCTACTATTTATTTTCATATTTTTATTGATGAGATTGTGAGATTAAATTATAGAAAATTTTGTATTGTAGATTTTGAATATTTGATGTGTCTATGTCTGAATGAAATATATCAATGAGATGCATATGATGTTTTGGATACCATTTTTATTCAAAATTCATAAGTTATGTACTACTATATATATTGTAAATGCATCAAATGGAATAGATAAAATGTGAAGACTAATGTAAAATATCCTAAGAGTCATGAGTTCGCCTAAATTTTGAAAGTGGAAGATTCTCACTATGAATAATATGGATTATTTTTTTTGAGAGTAAGATTCGTTATATAATAAAATAGGTTCTATGTCTAATTTTATATGGCTTATTAAGAATGTGTAAGACTTCTGATGATTTATTAAGTGTAATTGAAAGAATGTATGTATCTTTGAGATTTTTTATGACTCTTTAATTGAAACATTAGAGGAAACAATTATAAAACATAAATTATTTTAGGAATTAAAATGTGTATAACCAAAAGTTGAGAAACAAATGATGATATGTAATTTAATCACAAAATGATACAATTTTGATAACGATGAAGAAAAAAATAATGTGTTTAGAAACCAAAAATGATGATGTAACATTGATCTTTTATTTAATCAAAAATAAAATTGATTAATGATATCAATTGTGATCCTAGATTAGTAAAATTATGAAATCAAAAGATGGATATAATAGAGGTAGAAGAGTTGTGAGGATGGTATTAAGAATGAATGGATGATTATTATTTTATATAAATAATGGAATTTATGTAAAAATATTTTGTGTCATCCAATAGTTATGAAGATAATTTTGATGAATTCAATGGGTTAAATGATAATTAAGTGGGTTAATTCAGTTTAATATTATGAAGATCAAGGGGTAAATATTATTAGAGGTAATGATAATCAGAAGTTTTCAGGTTAGGATAATGGATTTTATAATTCAAAAAACATGTTGATGAAACAAATGTGCAGACACCAGAAGCTCGGGAGGAATGATAGATTTTGTTCTAAGAACTCAAAGTCTATATGACCTCATTGATAGAAGATGAAGGAATAATCAAAGATACAAGAGGCATAAAAATTTTCCTTCGAGTCATTCTTTGTTGAATAAATAGAGGTTGTAATGTATTCAATTAATTTTATTTGATCCATAGGTGATGTTGAATTAAATGTGACAATGTTTTTATAGACATTAAAGATTATATATTCATGATGTTTAAATCATGATTTTATTCTATTTTTTTATGTTGTGAAGATCATTGATTTTGATATTTGAGAGAGGCTTTGACAAAGTAATAAATCTGAAATCTTGATTGACATTAAAGGAATATGGATGATAATTTAACATGGAATCAGGTACTGATCATGATGAAAAAGTTAAAAATTGAGAGGTTTTCAACATAAAGGGTCTCTCACATTCATGTCATTCTTTTTAGGTATTTTTTCTTCTATTTTGGGACTATAATTTCCCCATAGGAGCCCCCCCATTAATTTTGGATTGAAATAGTTTTTTTTGTGGACAGAATGGGGTACATGGTGTAACTGTCATAAAAAAAATTTATTCCCATTTTCCCTTTCAGATTTAAAACTAACGTGCCACATTCTTCCATCATTTGACCATTTCATTCATATATGGCTTCCATGCTCCCTCAAGATCCCTTAGAACCCATATTTTAAGGTGTTTTGGTGGGGAAACATCAAGATTCTTCATGTAAGTGAGTTTTATATGTATTCTTCATTCCCTATAGTGTTTCTTCCCTCCTTCATGATGTTCTAAAATCCTATAATCTAGGCTTTCTTCCCTCGGGTTTAATATTGGGTTTCATGGTTCAATATTCTTGATTAGGGTAGGTTTCCTCTCTCTTGTGGGGTGTTTTGGTTGCGGGTGAAGTTTCTCATAAATGTTTAGGTTTTTTGACATTCATGTAAGGTGGTTACTTGTGTGAGCATTATTTAATGAATTTATCCTTCTTGATTAAACTATTTATCATGTTTCACAAATATTGTGTGTGGTGTGAAAACCATTTTTTTTATCATTGATTAAGTGTTATATTTTAATGTATCTTTTTGTCATTGAATTTGTTGATTTCCATGTGTATTCAATGTAGTATCATTTTATGTTATTTTATGATACATGAAATTGTTTTATTAAATATTTTTAGGGATGTAATTTCTAGTTTGGTATGATATTTTTGTGTTTTTCCATAAAAGATGATTTTTTAAGGATTTTTTTTTCAAAAACTTGTAACACGTCTTGAAGTTGTTTTGTAAAAATTTTATTGGGTTTAATGAAACTCATTGAGGGCATGGGACATGTTTTGGGTACTCTTTTGTGTTTGTATGATTTAGAAATGGATTTTTTTCTTTGAATTTGGGATTTTATAACATCTGGAACATCATTGAGCATAAATGGGAAGCTCGAGTATTTAGGTGGGCTGACTAAGACTAGTATTCTAGTGATTTTGATGTTGCGTTGTTCTGGTTTCACTTAGCAAGATTAAAAATGAAAACACTAAATAAATAACGATTTTTTGTTGGAGACCACTAGGTTATGGTTGTGTTCTCTAATAGTGGATCATCCATGAGAACATAGTTCATTGTGGTTCTTATGACACATTTCCTTGAGATACGATGTTCCTAGTGTCCCCCTATTATATAGTAACTAGAATAATTTACCATGACTAGTGATCATTTGTTATATCTTATTTATAGTCAGCATATAATGTGTTTGGATGGTAATTTCATCATCATGTGTGTTTTTTTTAAATTTTTCATTCATTATATTTTCCCTCAAGAAAATAGTTTTTATTTAATGTTTCATCCCTTTAAAAAATATTCTATATTTTCCTGTTTATAAAAACGTTTCACGTTTTTCATCTTAAAATGTTTCTAGAATGGAATATTTTCTTCGATGGAATCTTATTGGTCTTAGGCTCACACCATACTTACAACTTTTGGTGTTAGTAGACTTGGTAATGTTTGACACTAGTAAGGGAAAGGACCTCAGAGATGGATGTTCGGGTTGTTAGCTTCATTTCTTGGTGCGATGTTGTGGAGATGGATTGAGGGTGATAGAACCTTACTATGTTGGGATTTTTGAGTTAGTCTTTCTGAGCATTTTTCATTTTGTCCTTATAAGGATTTTTATAAACTAATGTAATTCATTTCTTAATTTTGTTTCAATATTGTTCAGTTGGTAATTTTCAGATTCAATTTATTTATTATTGTTGGTTTTTTAATGTTTCTAAAATCTGGTAAATAATTCTCAAACCATTGTTTATGATACTCGTGAACTTTTTACATACCTTGGGGATAGGTAACTCCCTTTGGACCTTGTCATTGACTAGTTTGGGGGCTGGTTTGGTAGGAGAACTGGCTTGGTTCATCATAGGATGAGTTCATTTTAAGATTACTGTTGAGTTAGTTTAATAAGAATATTGATAGATTTTCCAAAAAGTTATGAATTGTATTTTAAGTAGATAATGATTATCTGATTATATAAATTATTTTAGAAAATTATAGATAACACCTAGTGTTTAGAAGATAATTTTTTGTGAGGCTCGATGTTGATGTGTATGTATTTGGAGTTTAACTATGATATGTTCATGAAATTGAGTTCATGAGATTGTAAAGATTCATACCATACTAAATCCTTGAAGGAAGGTCAACTCTCTTTCAATAATGTGGGATAAGTAAAAGTTATTTTCCTACAAGAAATTTTTTTTACATTATATAATGGTGATATATAGTATAACGATCATTTTATGTAATTGTGTGGTATTTTCAAAAGATAAATCATTTTTATTCACATTAATCATATAGTGAATATTTGTGTCTCGGGATAATAACTGAACACAGATTAAAGTAGGTACCCACGTTGGGATTGAAACATATAATAATCATTATTCCCATTCATTTACATTTATTAATACTACATGTATTAAAGGGTGGGTTATGATATTGATTGGATAAAAATTATAACATATTAAAGTGTTTAATTTCTGGTTAATAATTTGTAAAAAAAACCATTGATTCAGACACACTTCAAATTGGTAAATATATTTATATGAACATAAAGTTGGTTAAATTATAAATTGATAGAAATAAATTATGGAATAATGAATGTAATGTTGTTTGTATATGGATAATATGATATTGGTAATGATGTGATTAAATGAAAATTTTTAATTATTGTTTAACTATTTATTATGGGGGTGTGGGTTCTTTGCCTTTTTTTAGTCATGGATATGGTTATCTATGTTAAATGGTGCTGATAAAGATGTTATTATAAGTCATCTTAAAAAATGAAATTAATTAATATTCATCCTTTAGGATAATATTTTATGTTATATATTACATGTTCTCTATTTTTTTCTTATTCAACACCACCATAGTAATATATTTTACTGACACCCATATGAAGTGATAGGTTTCAGTGTTTTACCATCATCTAGAATAGAGGTGACATAGATAAATGACTACTCCCATATTCCCACTCTCTCTTCTAAATTTCAAATATCCTATTATGGGTCAATGTTATGATATATATACATGGGTTACAATCTCTATATGTTAGGATATATATATATATATATATGTTGTGATGTTGTGATTGTGATGTGGTTGTATTGTTGGAGAAATACATATAAGGTGGATGGGATGGGGATGATGTTATTTATTATCACATTTCCAAAGTGTGGTAATGATATTATTTTTGGTTTTGATGTGGTGGAATTTCATGTGTTAGAGTTTGTGGATATGTGGTTGTGGCATGTGTTATGTGCCTATAGATAAGTGGTTGTGGTTATGAGGCAGTTGTGTAGTTGTGGTTATGGTGGAATTAAAGGGATGGTAAAACATGATGCATGTCGTTAAGATATTAAGAAGCCTTTATTAGTGGGGAAGTGGTTATGGGGTACCCTCATGAAATATTCTATTGATATTATGTTACTATTCTAGGATTAATTAGTGTGTTAGTGATCTTTGGTTAGGATGGGTGATTGTTGACCAGGTGTGGATGACATGTAAATTTGACTATTTATTTAGGTATGTGTTAGCATCTTACTTCAACATTTTAATTGGAGGTTTTAGGAAGGATCTTACTAAATAATATTCTATTATAATCCATATATATATAGGTATTGAGGAGATATTTAGTAATAAAGATTGAGCATAATAGCTCATGGAATCGTTGGTGTTCATAGTCTCTACCATAAGGGTTTAATTTTCTTATTTTATTTTGGAGTCCCTAGATTCTTCAAGACATACACATACAATATAGGAATTTTTGGTCGATTATTATTTATTTTATTGAATTTAATGGTGTTTTTTGTTCTTCATATTGTGAGTGTAATAACTCCCATATGGGTGTGATTATACCCATAGTACTTGTCACCAACTAGTGGTGTATTATAGGTGATATTTGAGTGTATCTACTATATTCACTACCAGCCCAGAAATTTGACATGAATCATTACCAGTATATTATTGTGGTCATAAAAATATTGAGGTATGATCAGGTACTCTTGATCATCATCTAATATATGACATAGGAAAAGAATAGTATTTTATAATGTATATAAAGATTGATTGTTTTGTAGGTGTTGTGGATACAAAATAAAAAAGTGGAGGAGAAATCTTCATTATAAATAAATGATTATATTAAATTATCAGAAAACATAAATAACTTCACATAGAAGTGATAAATTAGAGTATCTATCATATTCAGGGTCATGTACCCAACCATGTTAGTGAAACAATAGTTGGAGGATCATGACAAAGATGCAAAGATTGAAATATAATTTTTAATGATAAAAAATTTCTATTTATCTTTAACTGAATACACAAGAGAATTAATTAGTGAATAAGAATATAATTTTTTATAATTTAGCCAAATAAAAGAAATAAAATTTAGTTTTTAATGTGGAATTCATTGGAAAAATAATAATTAAGTGGTTGATATATTCACAAATTTATAGTATACAATGATATATGAAAATCATTGATTGATTACTAGTCATAAAATAATGTTAAAAGATTGAAAAAGGTAAATATATCCCCTCTACCTATTTTTATTTTATTTTAAACATGGATATTTATATTTTATATGTATGGTACCATTTAAATTTAATGTTAGTGGGGTAGAAATTAGTGGATTCAGACACATTTTTGTAATGTATTGGAATGAGTAAATTTGGTGCGTGAGTTCAGGATTTCAACAATTGGTAATATTGAATACATCAAATCTCAATGTCATAAATCTCCTCTAATGTAGTATTTTATAGTTGATAGGTAGCACATGAGCCTTATCCCAGTTGGTAAGGACTCCGTAAGTGCAACCAGGAGACCGGGGATCAAATACAGGCAGAGATATCATTTCCAGGACTATAGGAGGTACTGTAGTAGGAACTATAGCAGGAAATGTAGCATGAACTATTTCGCATTGTAGTAGCCGGGTATATTCCACTGTTTGGGCCTTAGGGACATTGATTTGGTCCTTGAGTACTTTAAGGCCTTCAGGTCACCCATGCCTTCGGGACAGTAAGGCCTTCCAGCCATGTCAAGGCCTTCGGGCCACCTTATGTGCAGATGCAAACCATAAAACCTATGAGGAACAATCTCTACAAGGAAGATGAGCAAGGAGATTTCACCAAAGCAGATGCTAAACAGATTGTAAGAATGAGAGTGTATGGCACCTGCCATTGGCACAAGCCTATGCATTCACGGGAATGCCTAGCCGAACAACCCTGCAAAGGTGCAGACCTGATTTCACGATGAAGATGCAGGGGAAGAGCAGTTCCAAGTAGTTAGTCTGGGTTGTATGTAATGTTTGAAGCCTATGGGAAATGAATGTCTCTAAGGCCAACGGTCCATGTAATACTTACGCATACGGGCCTTGTAAGGGTTCCACCTCACCCCTTGAAAGGTGGATTGTCAAAAATCAATAAAAAATGAAGGCCTTTGGGCCATTGGAGATAGTTGATGGGTATAATAAAGAGAGGGATATATAAATTTGGGGACTATAATCAAGAAGTGATGAATGATGGGGTGAGGGTATTAGCTATATAAAATTAGTGGTTATTGAGGGAAGAGTTAATGATTCCATTCAAGCATAAGAATATTTCAAAAACTCTTATTTTAATTAAGAATAATTGATCTTTTATAGTTATAGTAAGAAGATATTTTATATTGAAATTTATATTTAATAATTTTTAATGAAAAATAAAAAAAGAGATTAAAGAATACACATTAGAGATATATGGGTTTCCAAAAAACCTAAAGGGATAGAATATTGGAAACTTGGTTTATTAACCTTTGAGAATGATGAAAGGAAATTTATAAATTGTTTTTATTGGTAAAATAATTCCTCTTAGATAAAATGTATCAATTTTTAATTTAAATATAATTTTAGAATAATATTAAAGTGTTTTGGATTTCAATTAAAGATGGTAAAAAATAAAGAGGGAATTTTAATGAGTATGAAATAATTTCTGATGTAGTATTTGATTGGTTGAATGAATAATCCATACATAATGAATTAAATATACTATTTCATGGTTAATTTGTTATATTAGGTATTGTAATAACATTATGAATTATGGTTTATGTTTGACACCTCAACATCATGTATTAATGATATAGGGGTGGATGATGGTTGTAACATGTAAACAATTCTATAATGTGGACTGGTTATTTTTTATGATTATGTGTTTTAAAATAATTATATAAGGTTATTTTTTTACATGATGATTAGGACACAATCAAAGGATTAAATCTTTCTGAAGATAATGGATTATTCTAATGAATATATATTGATAATAACAAATAATTCCAACTCTATGATTTTAGGAGTTAAAATTTATATTTCGGGTCACTAAGGCCTTCGGGCCCTATCAAGGCCTTCAGGCCACCATATGTTCAGATGTAAACCATAAGAACTAAGAGGAAAAATCTCTACAAGGAGGATGAGAAAGGAGATTTCACATGGGGAGAAGATAAACGGATTTAAAAAATGAGAGGGTATGGAACATGCCATCGGGACATGCCTTTGCATTCACGGGAATGCCTAGCCGAACAGCCATGAAGATGAGGAGAGATAATTTCACGATGAAGATGCTGGGGAGGAGCATTTCCAAGTAGTTATTCTGGGTTGTATGTAATGTTTGAATCCTACAGTCAATGAATTCCTCTAAGGCCTATGGTCCATGTAATACTTACGCCTACGGTCCTTGTAAGGGTTCCAACTCACCCCTTGAAAGGTGGATTATTAAAAATAAATAAAAAATAAAGGCCTTCGGGCCATTGGAGATATTTGATAGGTACAATAAAGAGGGGGATATATGAATTTAGGGAATATAATCAAGAAGGGATGAATGATGGGGTGAGGGTCTTAGTTGTATAAAATTAATGGTTATTGAGAGAAGAGTTAATGATGTCATTCAAGAATAAGAATATTTTAAAAAATATTATTTTAATTAAGATTAATTGATCATATATAGTTAGAGTAAAAAGATACATTATATTTAAATATATATTTAATAACGTTTAATGAAAAATAAAAAAAATAGATTTAATCATATACATTAGAGATATATGTGTTTCTAAAAAACCTAAAGGGGTAGAATGTTGGAAACATGGTTTACTAACCTTTGATAATGATGAAAGGTGATTTATAAGTCGTTTTTATTGGTAAAATAATTCCCACTAGATAAAATTAATTAATGTTTAATTTTAATTTAATTTTAGAATAATATTAAATTGTTTTTGGATTTCAATTAAAGAAGGTAAAAAAATATAGAGAGAATTTTAATGAGTATGTAAAAATTTCTGATGTAGTATTTGATTGGTTGAATTAATAAACCTTACATAATGAATGAAATATAATATTTCATGATTAATTTATGGTTTTAGTAATTAGAATAACATTATGAATTATGGATTTGGTTTCACACCTCAACATCATGTAGTAATGATGTAGGGGTGGATGATGGTTGTATCATGTAAAAAATTATATATTGTGGACTTGTTATTTTTTATGAGTATGTATTTTAAAATAATGATATAAGGTTATTTTTTTTCTTGATAATTAGGACACAATAAAAGGATTAAATTTTTCTGAAGATAATGGATTATTCTAATAAAATCTATTGATAATAACAAATAATTCCAACTCAATGATTTTAGGAGTTGAAATTTTCTATCAAGACATGATTTTTTGTATGATATAAAAATTTCCATGAAATATCTCATCACATTACCCAGTATTTTATAACATCACTAAAAATTTATATTTAATTTTTTTTAATTTCTTTAAAAATGAAAAATTCTTATGTGATTAATATGATATTTAATTTATCCATTATGGGTGATTTTAATATACAATCAAGAGTTAACATTTGATGAAACATGATTCGTATGTTTTTTTAAGATAGTAAAGGTATTTTTAGGGATTTTGGGAACTTCTATGGAATTGAGATAGATATATATTATAACAAAATAAATGAAGAACTTTTTCAAATTTATATTTCTAGGTAATTTGTAGTGTTATTTTTTGGATATATTACATGATATTGAAATCAATTAATATTTAATATAGATAATGTTAATGTGCCGTGTCATGAACCATCCCTGTGGAGCCCGTGTTGTGGCTACCCCAAGCCCACCTCCAAAGGATAGGGGATGGAAACTAGCACCAAGTAGGCATATATCTCAAATTGGAGGCATTTGACTAAGTACATGTACACACACACATCTCCAAGCCCAAAATGAGAAAATTTAAAAACACTAAGAAACCAAAGCATGAATACACTTAGATACCAACCATAGAGAATGACAATATAAAAATGGAAAGTAAACAGGGCTATAATACAGTCCCTCCAAAAGAAAGAGTCTATAAAAGTGAATGAACATGTTCCCAAAATTCATCTATAGAAAACCTTAACTGAAGGGAATGGAACTGGTCATCTTCCTGAATCCATTAGGGCACACACCAATATTTCTGAACTCACCATGCAGCATCTATTCCAAATCTGTTAAGAGGTCCTTAAAATGGTCAATCATCTGCACAAGACATGACATGTGCAGGAATATCCCATTAAGGGATGAGTAAAACAAAACTAAGTAGGGAACCCTAAGAACACAAAGTAAAATACCACAGAAGAAAAATCACTTAGAAGATATAGTCATCTCAACACATGTATATTTCTATAACACATACAGAAATAAAATTCAAATAAACTCAAAAAAATATTCCAAGCCTCAAAGGTCTCATCTAATGCCAGCCATATGGTTTTTCTCGTAGCATTATCGATCCGAGAGAACTCACTCCTCAGGATATATAATTTTAAGAACATACAATGGGTCTACCAAAAGTACCTAAGATAACACAATGGTCTCAACAAGTTACACAGTTTCCCTGATACATTCACTCACTCGAATTCATGGAGTTTCGATAAGACACATAATTTCAATAAGGCAAGGTGTTGTGATACACGGAAAGGGGGTCAACCGTTCCCAAGGATCACTTGGTGGACTCCATCCCAATTGGAAACATATTCCTATAAAAGGTAATAGTTCCTTAATATATATTTTTCACCCCCTCTGAACTAACCCTGCCTAATGTAACACGAAGAGAAGTGAGGACCACTGGGCCTCTCATTGCGATATATGCTCCAACCTGCTGAGTCAACTATCGATGTCGGACTAATAAAAATCACTATTGAACAAGGGTAAGCCTCTATGATTGGAATGAGATTGTGTTTTGATCCCTCATGGTAAAATACCAAAGGTTGCATCTAAACCTATACTATCATTTTCTATTATGGGAATAAGATCCTGTGTCGAACCCACATAGGAGTAGAAAAAAAGAACCATCACAAACCCTTATGGTCCAAATAAAAACCCACCAATCCATCTCAAAAGTACTTCCTTATCACAAGGGTTAAAACTCTATTGACATCTCAACAAATGAACATTCTATTTGAATGTTATGGTATTTTTACTAGAAAGGTGTGATTCGGGTCCGATACGGATGCCAAAACCGGTCTGACCTGCTGGCCGACCCGACCCGGTCCGGCTGACCTAACCTGGACCAGTCCACTGGGCCCAGACTGGCCTTGCCCGCTGGGACATTGGACCTAGCCCGTGGGGTTGCTTGAGTATCCCATATCCCTTGTCTAGTTTGTATGGAAGGCAGGCCGGCTTGCTACATCACACACAGTCTACCCCAACTGCATGTCATGCTGTTCGACACAGCGTTGCCGCATTCACCTCCTCCCCCATAGCCTTATGATTCTATGGGCCACCAAATGAGGTTTAGTCACAATTCACACTGCTATTGCTACCGTATCATTCCTTCACTATATCATGTGTCGCCTCCCATATTTTTCTTCCTCCGTGTGCCACTAGTATGTTGGTGGTCCCTTATACTGACCACTAGTTCTCTTTTGAGGAACTATTTTTCAAAACAAAGGCATATATGTGATCATCGGTTTACTTTATTCACTGTCCTGGGTTGGGATCAATGTCACAATCATTCCCTTTGAGAAACCAGTCGAATGATGATATCTCCCGACTCACTTCGATCTATCTGTCGTCATCGTCGTCACACCTCTGATAAGTCATCTAGGCATTGGATCTTCTATTTTGGATTATTGCGCCATGAAGAAAAGGTGCAATGCTCATACTTTCATAAACAATGAACAATTTGAGGAAAATTGGGGGAGAAAGGTACATGGAACAACACATGGAAAAACCATAGTCGTTGTTAATTCTGGCCTCTGTCCATTACATAAGAATGATTATAAAAGCATATCAAATACTTAATCAGAACAAACAAACAACCTTGAGAATAAAACCCTGCAATTATGCCCACCCCAAAATAATAAGCAGTCCAAGTGTCAACCCATTTGTTGCTTGATCCACATTCATTGTTGATTTTCATGAACGTGGAAATAAATAATCAAAACCAAAACAGCATACCTTGATTTTGTTCAGTTTCTAATGAAGAACATGCATCATGTTTTTTTCATGGTCAAGATGCTTTGAATTTTAAGTTCTTCATTCTTGATTCGCATGTCTATCGGTGTTCTTTGGATAGATCTATGTCTCCTTTACTCATAGTATTTCTAGGGTTATGTCATAACCCAAGATTCCTGAAAAAAGGACAAATTAAAATAATACCAATGCTGAGAAAAAATTTTGTAATTAAAATATTTTAATGCCTTTTATGTCTAAAAACTATCCTTCATGAATGGACCGTGCTAGCCGATGTTATGCCTCACCAAAGAAAATCGCCCCATTAGGAACTCAATGGTGGTATCAGATTTCAAATTCGAGTTATTGTATATGAGTTATTAGGATTTTAAAATTAAATAACTTTATTTAAATATTTTATTTATGTATACACCATTGGTGACTTCTCCAATAGATAACCCACACCAACCAAGTTTAGGTCTCACCTAGAGTAAATCCATTTATCAATTTTCAATGGTTCCATCGTATTGCTGATATGGGAAACCTCATCAATGTTCTTTCACTTTTTAAGAAATTTCATGTGTGCCTACTACTAAAAAATTAACATTTCTTTAATGAATTGATCTGGGAACACCGGGTCTTGGAATCACACATCCTCTAAGAGCATGGTCTCATAATTTTTCCAATTAATTTCTAAAAACAATATAGAGAAAATATGAGTCATTAAATTCTCCCCACCTTGGGGATTTACATCCCTAAAATCCAAAAAAGGGATACTAAAACAATTGAGGTTACTGAGAACTAATATGATCCTCCCACTCCCATGTTCTCTCTTTTGGATTCTAATGATGCCATTGAATGTGAACCTGAGGAATCAACAGCGCACAAAGGATCCCACATGATGGCCCTTGATCACCACTGGGTACTCATCAAAACTCAGTCCATCATCTAGGTCTATCTATCCCATGTTATTGATGTGTGACTGATCATGCGCGTATATCCTCAGTTGAGACATGTGGACGATGATGTGTACCCAGTCCAACAGTGAGGGTAGAAACAAGCAATACACCCCTTTGCCAACTTTACATTGTATCTAGGAAAGGTAAGATGAACCTCATAGATAGATTTCCATTCCGAGCCAATTATTTTTATCCCAAGTCAAGGAGAGACCTAAAGGAACACATGGTCACCCTCCTCTACCTCCATAGTCATTTTACTCATGTCAGCAAAATAATTATGATGGTTCTGTGTTGTCTTCATCTTCTCCAAGATGACTTTCACCTTCAATTTAGTCACCTACACCAACTCCAGGCCTCTGAGTGCCGACTCTCCTGGGTCAGTCCAACATAGTGGTGACATGCAGGGTCGCTCGTACAAAGCCTTGAATGATACCATATCGACGGTGGTGGGGTTGCTTTTATTGTATGAAAACTCTACCAGCAGAACTTGATCCTCCCAATTGTGGCCAAGACATAACATGAAATCCTGAACCAAGTCCTCTAAAACCTAAATGGCTCGCTTAGTCTAGCCATCCATCTGAGGTGAAACATTGTGCCAAGAAAAAATGAGTCCAAAAAGCCTCATTTAATCCCTTCCACAACATGGATTTAAATCAAGGATCGTGATCTAAAACAATCATTGGTGTAAATTCATGGACTCAAAATATTTCTTGCATGTTGAGGAATCATAATATCTCTACCGAAATCTACTCCTGGATATCTAGGAAGTGGGTTGACATGGTGAGTCGGTCAATGATCACTTGAATATTATCTTTACCCCTAACCGTATGTGGTAATCCCATCACGAAGTCCATTTTTATCCCATCCCACATCAATTCTATCACCTCAAGGTGTACTTTCACCTATCGATAAGTAAGGCATCGATATAGAAACTCTGCAATATCCCTCTTTATACCTGGCCACCAAACTAATGTCAGAGGTCCTGGTACATCATTGCCACACCTAAATGTACTGCTAAATGGTAAGAATGAAACTCCCTCAGAACCTCATCGCAACATGCCACTAGTATCATCATGTTTCCTCTGAAAAGTATAGTGTGCTCCCCACATTTTGAATATCTATTAGGGGAATCCCCTATGGACATTAGAATTTGTAGAGACTAGCAAATGGTATCCCTAAGTTGTGCCTCCTATACTCATTGTAAGTGTGGATGGGTGAGAACCATTTACTGGATATAATCTGGTCTAATTCAATCCACAATGGATATCTACAATGAGGCTAACTGTTTTGATGCCTCATTCCACAATAGCAACCTATATATCATTTTGAGAGCATCTTCCACCATGTTCTCGTTCATATGATCATAAATAATCATCGTGCCATAGTACTGGAGGAACACTTTCCATATCCTCTGTATCATGTTCTGATCCTTCTAGAAGATGATATACTAGAGACTCTTCTGGTCAAAGTAGAGGATAAACTTCTCACCCATCTGGCGGTGACACTACATAATCAATGTGAAAACTATTGTTGCTTACTCACTATCATGGGTCGTGTAGTTCTACAAATTTGATTTCTGTTTTTAAGAACCATAGGAAATCACTACTCTGCTATTCATCATACCAAAACTATGCCCGGTCTCAGATATATCACAAAACAATACATACTCGACACCCTCCACTGGAAACTTTATGATGGGAGAACTCATCAAAATCTTCATCAACCTTTACTGGATCCATGACTAAAAGAAAAAGAGATTCCCATGAATATGGTGCTCTCTAAATGTTCCTAGGACCACCCTCAAGAGTCTCATGTTCTGCTTCTCAGACACAAAGTACACTAGGAAATCATCAATGACTACCACCTAGGGTTTCCCAGGGTGAAACACTATGTCTCACGAATCCCATCATCTACAAGTCCACCAATTGCGCCCTCATCTAACATAGATCTTTGAGATCCATTTGATATGATAGTGTAGATAGTTTTTTCATCCTAGGGAGTAGATCAATAGATATGTCTAACTCTCAGGTGGGAGGTATAAATATAACATCTTTGAGGAAGATTACCTTATAATCCACCACCACTATATGAAATTGAGGAATTATAACATCCACTACACTGAGGGTGGGCTAGCCAATTGTTGAGTAATCGGCTACACCCCCTATGCATGAGTTAATAAAATGTTGCAAGGATTTCCATATTTCCAATAAAAAGGGAAATCTTGTTCTATTACCATGATGAAACACACCCTTTTCCTTAAAAAATAAATCTGATCATGAATGGTGGCTAGTAGTCCATACGGAGAATGGAATTATAAGGCCTCAACACTACAAAAAATATATCTCAACCAAATATCCCACCATTAAGAGTCAGTTCACACTGTCATCACTATTTATTGATCATCGAGTCACCTCTAGTAGGTGTCTCTAATCATAAGGTTCAAGTAAATAGTTTAACCAGAATCTCTAAGTATAAAATATAAAAGTGGAAAGAAAAGAATTAGTAGAATATGTGACTATATACTACTCCTAAAGTTGAAAGACACATATCATACATTGAACCATTCATGGAGTCCTGGGATCATAATCCTTAATATCCTAAAACTATCTCCTACCCTGTCCTTTAGCTCCCTGATCCTCATATAGACCACCTAGGGGTGGGAGTGGTAGCACATCAAAATGTGGGGCACATCCTACTGCGCCCCCAGCTCCTCTACCGTGTCTGATGCCCAAAGGATATGTTTCCTCTTACAACTACCTCTTCCTTAGTGGTTCATCGTCTACCTCTCTAACTATATCCAGAATGGTGGAAAAATATCACACAGAATCTCCCCTCCCACAAAAATCATAGCAATGCATATTCCTCTAGGAACTAGCACACACATGAAACGTCTGACGAAACATCTTTCTCTACAGCTTTCAACCTACACCTTCTATCTGTAGGTCCTTCTTACCCTGAATCGTTAGAGACCACTGCCTCAAGAATCCTATGATACACTCATGAGCCTTGTGTATCATCATTCAATTCCATAAAATCCATGTACAACTCATTATGCAAAGAATCATCTACCTAAACCATAAGAGGTGGGTCTACGAACTGATCAACAGAAGAATGCACAACTTTTTGACCATCCTAATGAAAAACTGCTCCATGACTAGACCCCCTAAGGGATGCCTCATCAAAAAACAGGTTGAAATCATGATCTTTCTATGGTAACCTTGTTGGATAGCATCATGAACATATCCTATAATAAAACAAAATGTATCATAGTCAAAAGATTATAACTGCTGATAAGACTGAAGAATGACATGGAAAACACAACCCATTCATATATGATGCATGTACCATTGTTTTTTACACATGAAACCAGTGTTTTCATGTACCAAGTCAAAAATCAGGTGTCCAGTATCCTGGTGTATTGAGACGTTGGCCACCGCACCAACAGTGGAGTCCCCAGGCTGAATCCCAAACATAAAACAATTAACACTATTTCCCCAAACCAATCTCCCATACGCACTATCATATAGTATCATTGACCATACTCCTGATACCACTCATTCAAGACACATCCACATGGGTCTCATGCCATGACCACCCCCAAGACAGCCTCCAAAGGCTAGGGGATAGCGGCTAGTAAGAAGTATGTATATCCCACAAATGGGAGGAATTTTCCTATGTACCTGCACACACACATATCCAAGAACAAAATGATGAAATATAAAAACACTAAGTAACTGAAGAATTCATTAACTAAAATACCATCCATAGAGTATGATATTATAAAATAGAAAAGTAAATAATTCTACAATACAACCCCACCAAATGAAATAGTTTGTAAAAGTGAATACAAAAGTTCCTGAAACTGATCCACACACAACACTACCTAAAGGTCATGGTACTGGTCGGTTGTCTGAAGCTGTAGGAGCACACCCTAATCTACCTGAATTCACCAAGAACCTTCTAGTCCTGATCGACAAAGAGCATAATAATTATGTCAATATTCTCCACAATACATGACACGTGCATAAAAATCCCGTGAAGGGGTGAGTAAAACAATACACTATAGGACAACCTAAAAACACGAAGTTAAATACCACAGAAGAAACATAACTAAAAATATATAGTCAAATCAACATAGGTATATGTCTATAGAACATATATAATGAAAATTAAGATATAATAATAAAATATTCAAAGCCTTAAAGGTCTCATCCACTTCCTACCATATGGTTTTTCTTGTAGAACACTTGATTCAAGAGATCTCAATCCTCAAGCTATCTGATAGTACACATGTAGAACCGGTTTACCAAATGTACCAAAGAAAATAAAATGGTCTTGAAATTTTTTTAGTTTCCCTGATACATCTCGTCTCTCTAAGACATGAATTCTTGATAAGACATGGAGTTTCGATAAGACATGGAGTTTTGAAACATAGATAGAGGTCAACTGTGCTTGGGGATCACTAGGGGGACTCATTACCTATTGGAAACATCATCCAAGATTAGGTAGAGGTATCCATGTAAGTATGGGTCACACTAGCTCTACTAACCCTATATAAGGCAACAAGAAGAAAAGTGAGGACCTTCAGGCCTTTCATTGCGATATGTTCTCCAACCCGCCAAGTCAACTATCGAACCCGGTCTGAGATAACTAAATTATGAACATGGTTCATCATTTATTATGGGAATGGGATATTGTGTTGAACCCTCATATAAAAACATGAAGGGTTTTTTTCTAAACCTCTAATGTCATCCTCTATGATAGGATGATGATCCTACATCAAAACCTCAATGGAATAGATAAATAAAATTCTCCCAACAACTTTTAATCCAACTAAAACCCCACCAAGCCATCTCAAATGTACCGCCTTGCCACAAGGGTCTCAACACTATATATGGATTTTCCAATGGATTCTATGTTAGAATGTGATGTCACTTTTACTAAAAATGTTTGATTCGGGTCCGGTCCAGGTTTGATCCGACACACCGAACCCAGTCCAACTTGTTGGCAGAACTGACTCAGTCCAACCGCCCCGAGCTGACTAACCTTGTCCAAATGAACAAGACTAACAAAAATTTTATGACTGTCCCTGTACATCCGACCCAACTCGTCTTGGTTAACTGGGCATGTTGGGCCGCTAGACCCTGCCCACTGGGCTGCTAGACCTAGTCCACTGGGCCACTATTGAAACCCATATCCCTTGTCCAGCCTACATGGAATGAAGGTCGGCATGTTATATATCATTTGGTCCACCCTGACGGAGTTCCCCACTAGTAAATGTGGTGTCACTGCATTCAATTCCTCCCCCATAGCAACATGATGTAGCGAGCCACCAAACACTATCTATCCGTATTTCACGCGTCTACCGCTGACGCGGTTCACCGCCTCCCACATGCGGCCATAACCGTGTGCCGCTACCTACGCCAATCACTCAAACCAATGCACTGGTGGCCCCTTCCACAGACCACCAGTTCTCCACTAGTGCTCTAATTTTTTGAAATGGTGGCATGCCTGTGATCCTCAGGTCTCGTTCTTTACTGCCCTAGTCACGGATCAATGTTATGATCCATCTGGACGAAAACCCACTCAAATGTTTATATCTTCTAACTCACTTTGATTGGTTTGTTTTCATCGGGGAGAAACCTCCAATAGGTTGTCCCAACATTAGATCTTCAATTTCGAATCATTTCTCCCAGAATCAGAGTCGCAATGATCTTCCATCCATAAACCATGAAGAATACGAAGAACATCAGGGAAGAAGAGCACATGGAAAAACCCATGGATCGAACCTCATCTGTTGTAAATTCTGGCCATATATTTCCATATTAATGATATTGAAAGCATATAAAATCCATAATCAAAACAACCCTGAGAATAAAACCCCACAATTATGCTCATCCCATAAGAGCAAGCAATATCTGGGTCAACCTGTCCATTGTTTGATATGTCTTCCTCATTGATTTTCAAGAATAGAGGAAATAATCATCAAAACCAAAACTCCCAACCCCGATTCAGTTCGATTGATGGTGAATAATGGTTGTTGTGTTGTTTTCATGTCCGAGATCCTTCAAATATGAGGTTCTTCATTCTAGATTCCCCAGTACGTTGACATATTTTAGAGAGACCTCCCTCCACTTGCCTCAAAAGGTTTCTCGGGTTATGTAGTAACCATGGATTTCTGAAAATAGGAAATATAAAAATAATACCAACATTGCATCATAAATATTTTTTTATTAAATTATTTTAATGACATTTAGGTCCAAAAAATATGTTTCACAATCGGCCCGCGCCGGCTGATTGTAGGCCTCACCTAAGGAACCCCCCCTAGGAACTCTATGGAAGCCTCAGATTTCCAACATGATTAACCATTTATGAGTTATTAGGATTTTAAAATAAAATAATTTTTATTTAATTATTTTATTTATGGGTACGCACTTGGTGACTTTTCCTATAGATGACCTGCGCCGAACAATATTAGGACGCACATAGGTTAGAGCCAATATTCTATACCAAATAGTGCCCTCCAATTTCTGTACCTGGGAAACCAATGAAAAACTATTTAACTTTTTATAAAATCTCATGTAGGCACACAATTAAAAACATGTCATTTTTTCAAGGAATTGTTCCTGGCACACTAGTCCTCAGAATCACATGCCATCTCAGCACCAGGTGTCGTAATTTTCCCAACTAATTTCAAAAAATAAAATTGGGAAAATCCAAGTCATTACCGTAAACCCCTTTATTACTTAAGGTGTTTTTTTGTTGTATAAATTATTATAATGTATATGATTAATATCAATCATATCACTATTTTAAAATAATGAGGGCAGATATATGATGATTGAGTGACCCTTATATTCGGTAATTAGTCTATCTTATGTATTTTAATCGTAATATTGAGTTAGTGGGTTCTTATTACATTAAAAATAATTGGTATATACTACTTTTTTGTTGAAATTTTATGTTCCTCCATAAAATAGTTCTATCACTATAGTTTACATTTCATATTTCAGTTATCTTCATATTTGGTTTGAATCAAGAGGTTCATGTTTTCTTTCTGACAATATAGTAGCATCTATTCAAACAAGAAGGTTGAATACCAACCCTCCCCCCCCCACTCTCTCTCTTTGGGTGTTTTGTTCCTTCTAGTTATAATAGAATTATTTGATGTGTATATCTCTTTAGAATAGTGACACAAGATATATTCATCAATATTGGTCAGGCTACTTGATTAATCATAATATATGAATTATCCTATATATTTTGGACATGTTCTACTTCAAATTTTTATTTTTAATGTCTTTGGTAATAATTTTTTATTAGTATACATGTGATGTATAGAGAATATTTTTACTAATACACTTATACAATGATATATATGTAATTTATTTAGATCATCCTTGATCCCTTTATAGCTTGGGTAAAAATAAATTTTTATTAGATTCTACACGTTTTTTTATTAATATAAAATAGGAATGTGTAATAATTTTCAATGACATAAAGAAATATATTTTACCACATCATGAAATGTTAATGAAAATTTATTTTGGTATAAAATACATTTCCCCAATTTCATAGAGTTTTCCTGATAATTTTATAAAAATATTTTTTAATATAATTTAAAAAATCATTCTAAAATTTTATTTAATTTTTAAAATTATGTAGTGATATTCATACATTAAAAGAATTATATGTACTAAAATCCATAACATTGATAGTTATATGAAGTATATTGATTTTGGTGACATATATGGAAGCATCATGAATTTCAATACGTGATACTACAATACCATTAGCATCATGTATTTCATATCTCCCATGACCCTCTCATGTATTCTCTTTACCATGATATTTGATAATGTGGACAATAACATGAATCTTATTACACGGTAATTGAAAAATTAAAATGGTAAAAAAAATTAATTAATAATAAGTATTCTCAAAAAGGTTATGATTAATTTTTTTTAAAATGTATATAAAATTAAAATTTAGTCTTCTATAATATACTTCTTTCAATGGAGTATTTCTATATAAGGAGTAAAACTCCTTATTACATGATTCATGTTATTAATACTTAATATATTAATATTTATCATTATTTTGATTTATCTTAATTATAGTTGATAACGCAACTTGGCCACGAATATATATTTTTAAAAAATATATTATAAAACCCATAGATGGTATGATTTATGTAATGTAGTATGGTTTGAGTCTTCGTTATATTTATACTGGTTGATTTATTACTCTTCTTCTAAATGTTCCATGTTTTAGTGTTTTGATTATATTTTATTTAGATTAATTTAATATAAATAAATCCAACCAAGGCATCATCAAGGATTAATAAAAATTAACTCATATATTAAAAACTATCAGGTTATCTTGTAAGGCTTAAAATCATTTCAAACTAGGTACATTGTGTAGTATTCTTACCTGACATATCACCTCTCAACCTCAACCTAGTCAAGAAGATATTTTAAAAGGACATAGTCTGGTCGTATTATTACTATACACTATCAATGATTCCAAATAGATTAAATAATACTGTTAAGGGGTGATATTCCCTCTTTTAAACCAAACTCCACATGTGAGATTAAACTAAAATTTTGTAATGAAATATCTATATATCAGACACAGAAGACTAGTATGAAAAATATAATACTGAACAAATGTAATATAATATAATGCATGGTATAGGTAATTTAAAATGACCAATATTACATGAAAAAATCTATTAATTATAAAAAAGTATGTGCATCATAAAATAGAGGTTGATGAGGTAATAACATGTATAACACTAAAATAGTTCATATTAGAAACATCTTTATGCATCCCAAAGATTATAAGTGTCAAATAATCATTTAAAACACCTCCAAACCCATAGTAATATTTTCATGTTAACATACCATCACTAGTTACTTTAGTCATCTTTATTTTATTTAGATTATGTCACACAGATAAACATGTACTACAAAGTAATAATGGAGGTTTTTCATTCAAGATCCATTAGGATATACCTAAGTATTCACATGCACCACATGACTATGAAAATAAAACAAAATTTTAATGTATTTTAAAAAAATCCCTAATCCCATGATACTTTTTGAAACAAACGTAATTAATACCACATTTACAAAACAAAGAATAATTTCAAACCATTATTCCTAAACACATCATAACATCATCACTTCAAATACACACACCACACAGATCACTATTGTCTTCACATACCTCGATGGATAACTTAATGAATGAGTATTTCCCAAGGATATCTTCTACATAGGATTGGTAATTTACCAAACCTATTCAATAATCCAGTTCATACATAATAATATGCCAACAAAAAAGTAGAATATATAACCTCTATCATAAATATGAAAAATTACCCACACTAATGTGGGGATTCAAAAATCATGTACTTTAACTCACACAAAAATAATCCACTGTATCAATATCATATAAATTAACATATAATCATTCAAAAAAATATAATTTATTTTATAACCACCACAAATTTTATTGCAAATCCAACATGCACTCCAAAATCTAATAATTCCAATTTTTTCAAAACCACTCGCACCACATCCCACTTTGAAATACAAACACCCCAATTATTAAATAATATTAATAACATAATCTAATTGAATTAAAATTACATATAAAAAATTAATGAATTTTAAATAAAATAAAGCATAGGTTCATCTTTATACCTCTAACATTTAATGATATGCAATCACACCCCCATATTAAATAAAATTATTATCATTTTCCCTTTTGAGCAATAAAAACATCCATAAACAGTATTAATCCAATGCCCCCAAATTTTAACAAATATCACCATTATGGTGTCACCATAATAAAAATATTTTTAAATAAAGTGGAAAAACATTCTTTGAAATATACCAAGTATCTATCACCCTAACACTTCATGGTCCATGATTTGAGGTAGGGAAAATCTAAAAACAACATTCAAATTCACTATAGGAGAAAGAACTAACTAAAAAGGGATTGAATGGGATACTAATCACTCAAATGTATAAAATAAAATTTTTTGGGGACTTTTTAGGTGAATTAATATCCTAATTACATGACTACATAATTGTGAAATCGATTTTGAATTGCATGCTCTAATGTCTTTCATCCTAAATGGTTTTATGGATTATTCCTATTACCTTTAATTTTTAATTTCCCCCTATAATACAATTCATGGTATAAAAGGAATAATTAATGGTTACATGCTAACGTGCCTACCCATTCAACCATAAAAATTATCCAAAACATATAAATTTTACCCTTAAACATACCAAACATTATGATAATTTAAATATATGCATTAAATAACTCAAATAGGGCTCTAATCAAGACCACACCCTGATACATCCCATAAATAGTAAGATAGAGAATGTATTTATTGGTGAAAATATGTATAAACTTTTGGTTAATAAACAATTCACACTCTCACATCTCATAATGCATGGAACCTTGTTGAATAATCATTGATAATAATAGAATATTCTAAACAAAAAATTATTTCTATCAATTTTCAAAAATATAAATATAATTATACATTTTTAATTCATTTATGGATCAAACATATCTAACGGATTACATATTAAGGCTTTTTCATATATTCTCATAATTATGAAATGTGAAATACGACATGAATATCATAATAAAAAATATGTAATGCAAGTTGTTTTATACATTATTGATACAATTAATATAAAAAAGGTCTTGAAAATCTAAGTGAAAAAATTCCCGGATTAGTAATAATATGATGTCCCAACCTCAGTGATACTTTCTGAAATACATAATTGACTGTGGTTAAGAAACAATTTAATTCCCTTGATAGTCCACATTGACTGAGTTAAAATTCAATAAATCCTTATTTATAACTCCTCATAAGAATGAGGATATCAACTTATAGAAAGAGAAAAATCTATATAGTGTTCATATTATTCCATTGATATAAATTCTTTATGAAAAATAAAAAATAGATGAGGAATTAATTAACAAATAAACTCATAAGGGAAACATAGTGGTATTCGGTCCATATATGTAACCCCACAATTTATAACAAATAGGATCATATATATCATAAATCCATAATAAGAAGACCACCACAAGTGGGGGACAAATACATGTGATTTAAAAAAAATTAAAGAATAAAAGTCACTAATTAAAAATGACCCATTGATTCCTTGAATTTCATATACCCTCAATATGATCCAAATACTTAGTATCCTGATATAGGGCCTTTTCCCTTATCTAGTTCCTCAATAAAAATATTTATAAATACAACTAGGTAACCATTTAGTTTATGAGTAATATACCAATTATGTATCAACAAAAATATCCTTAATATAAGTGCATCATATATGTATATATTATTAGATTCACTAAAAAGACATCAAAGATAATTTGAAAGAAATAATTCACCCATTATGGGTCATCATGTGCTAACCAGACCACCATAAACAATGATCATACCTATTCTGTCTCCATGATAGATGAAAAATTCATCTCATTACATATATGTATCTCAAAACATTACATGTAAGTAAATATCACATAACATGTCCCCAATTAACACCCTTTCACTCAAGGTAGGTCACATATTATCACACTATATCCACACCCTCTCACTCAGGGTGTTGGTGCAAAGTCGCATCACAAGTCCTTATCCTCTAACTAAACATATAGACAAGAAACATCATCAAAGTAGACCATAATTTCAATAATGATTCTATCACATCTTCATCTCTCCAAAATAAAAAATATATATAATATTTTTCAAGTTCACCAATACAAAACTAAATCCTATAGGGTTAATAACTATCAATAGTTGAAGGCCAAGAAATAATGATTTCACATCGATAACGCATTGGTTACTCCAAAATCAACCCATCTAGGAAAATCATTATATCGATTATTACTCACTAAAAACATTCACATTATTAGTAATTCATCACCCAAACCATACACCAATCAAAAAGCTCTCCCAAAACCTTCATCGAAGATAGATAGATCGAGATGAATATAAACAATCGAATAAGAAACGCCTATGTAAAACCATAGAACATAGGGTGGTTTCATCAAAACCAAGTCATTATAACCATATCTACCCTTTAAGGGGATAATTTCATCAATCTAGTATAATGATTCCACTTTGAGACTCATGGAAAAAACTAATTTTGGAAAATGCATGCACCTATCTGATCTCTGTAATGTATAACTACTTATAGATGGTATCAAATTAGTAAATAATTCCTACATCATGTTTATTTGAACTCACATACCAAAGGATTCTACCTAATTTATTCATGAATCACAAAATCCCTAAAATTAATAATTTACATGAATAAATAGTGTTTTAGAATAAAAAATGGGTAAATAGTGTAAAGTAGATACATATTGGGAGTCCATGGGGTCCAAAATTCTTATTGAATACCATTAGAACCAATGAGAGTTCAATATTGAAAAAAACAAGAAAGAAATATCTCTTGGAATCCAAAGTTAACCAAAAAATGTATTCTTGGTTGTGTGGGGGCATGGGAGGAAGTGAGGAATGATAAAATGGGGTTCCCATGTGAAATTAGAAAAACTAACCTTAACAATTGAGGCAAATATCCATCAGGTAACCATTCATCAAGTACTATGAACAGAGTGCTTGATCGGCCACCCGATACACCCCTAATAACTATTCGGTGGGGTTCTAGGTCTCACATTTCTTTTACCCAAGATATCATGTACATATTTTCCCTCAACTAGGTACCCATTACCCCTCTACTACATCTTCAATCGGGGGAGACCTATGTACCCCTCTATGACCAGCTCCATAATAGATATATTTAATTCATATTTTTTGGGGTCATATTTTCATTGTTTAATTGATTTTCATGACTAATTAATGGTGTTTTTAATATTTAAATGGAAATAAATTACTAAATGTTTCTTTTTAGGGGGGTTTTAAAATAATGGAAATATAAAATGGAAAAAATATTTAATGTTTGTGGAAAAGTATCCTTACTATGCAAAACGCTTGTGCATGAGGTGTCAATATATGATAAAATTATTATTTTAGGTCCATGATAGATGAATGGGAGAGGTATTGGCATATGGAATCACTTTGAGAGAGCAACAGTGGTGGCATGGTGCATTCTAACTTACAACTAGCCACTAAAAATGAACAAAAATATGAAAAACCCCATTCATTTTTATATTGTGACTTCCAAATGGAAGTCCAATATGGATTCACGTTAGGGGTTTGATTTATAATTGGGACTTGAATAGGGATTATCAGTGTTTTTATACATGGAACACCAATTTTTTATGTAGTATAAGGCTTTGTGGACACCTTGAGTGTTCGGGTGTATGTTAGATTAGTGGTTTGGTGGCTGGGCTGCTAAACATTTTCATCTATAGGTCATTCATGGTGTGACAGGTCTTATTCATGGTATGAATGTTTTTTTTGGTGATTTTAGGATGTTAATGGGTTATCTATGTTTGGATATTCATTACAGGATATTTCACACATTGATCTAGTGGTTCACACCATCAAATATGTTTTATGGGGTGTCTTTTATGTCGTGAATGGGGGATAATGTATGAGCCCTTGCCTCAAGCTATTCGTGCCATGAACTGGTGACCCAGGTCATAAAAGTTTCAAGTAAGGGTGATTTTTCCTCTATATTAATTATATAATAGAGTAAATATAATTATTCATTTTGTGAATACATATCTATGTATGTTTTTGTATGGGGGATATTGTGTCTTATTTTTTAGGATTGTATAGTTCTTTGGTCTTTGAGTGCTGGTGGTGTAATTTCAACTATTCCTTCTCTCTACCATCCCTCACTATGTTCCTCTACATTTGGGGTGATTATATATTTGTTTTGATGATGATATAAGGAACAGTCTTCCATTTTTTTACTCTATTCATGTATCTCCTTTCTATACCATGTTTTTTGTTCAATTTTGTTATTGGTCATAGTGACGATTTCACTAGAGCATGGTAAAAATATTTTATATTGGTAATGATTTTGTATGGTTTAGCTATAGGATGTCCCCGTGATATGTCTACTAGCCATCTCACATGGTTTCATTGAAGTCATTCCACTATATGAATTATTTGAGGATTTTTTGTTTAAATTGGAAAAATTGTTGCTTGAATTGGTTCTGATTGTTAGGGGTTTTTCCGGTGATAGTGTCGTGAGTTCATCACAATCCTCCCACATGTGGTTTGATTAATTTTCTGTGTATCAGGAGCACCAGTGAGTAATTATGTGGTTTTACTAATTTAATTTATTTTTATGTTGAAAATTTTTTTTAAACGGATTTGTGTAATTAATTATAAATCATTTATAATTACTTATCATATACTTTTCCATTATATAGGTGTTTAGGATATTGATGTGAGATTAGAAGAGCCCTGAAAAAAGATGACTAGTGAAAATTGAATAGAATAACTCCATGTTTGATGTAGGTTGTCCCTTGAGAATTACTATATTGATGCCTCAACCATCGATGTATGATGCCTTTACTATACCCAATAAAGATATAAATAAAATTAAATAAATAGGACTCAATGAACCTGGTGATAGGTACCCCTAGTGACCTCTAGGCAGAGAAGAATGATAAATTGGGGTGATTTCCTCTATTAGACATTTTGAAAATTTTGAAATTTCTTAATGCATTCAGGATAGTTAATATTAGTGTGTGTAAAATGTTCTTTCAATCTATTACATGGATACTTGAGTAGAAATTCCATGGGTAGAATCGATGATTGGTAGGGTGAATGAGGATAGACTTATTGATAACCTAGGATCTAAGATGGGATTTATTACATCTCTATAGAATTATTCATGTGGGGATTAACTTATGAGGATGGTTAGTCCATTTGATGACCATGATAACAATAAGGGACACTATTCCCTATATGTGATGGTCATGTCCTGAGATAAGTGATTGAGATAAGGGAACCCATGTCAATTTTCCATTTATTATTGGACCTA
This sequence comes from Viscum album, assembly GCA_963277665.1. Classification (NCBI taxonomy): domain Eukaryota; kingdom Viridiplantae; phylum Streptophyta; class Magnoliopsida; order Santalales; family Viscaceae; genus Viscum; species Viscum album. Next base: position 435,383,680 of record OY728167.1, on the reverse strand, counting down.
GGGGATACCGGTTGGTTCCCCAATGAGATATTAACCCCATATAGGGTGTGTAAGGGATTTGGTAGTGATGATTTTGAGTTTCACATTAAAATCTATACTACGAATGAGGCCCATATATATCCATAGTGATGATTATAGGTCATTCACTTGAGATACTCATGATTATTATGTAATATGGGTTTTGATAGTGGGTTGGACATTACGATATGCATATTATGATATTATTTGGTTGGGGTTCACTACCCATTAAGATATTTATGTTACAATAGATTCCTTGGACACACACATTTGATCAAGTAGTTATTCATCATTCTATGATTACCTAGGATAACCTATTAAGAATCAAAAACTATTCTATAGTCTTATGGATACCTTCAATATATTCTATTGATCTAGAATTTATACCTAATATTGAAAAAATTTTAGGGTCACAACCCTATGAATTGATTATATTCATGATGATATTATAGGATTACCTAGTTTCATCCTCCTAGGAATAAGAGATGTTTTTTATTTTAGAATACCCGAGGCCATTCGCCATGGAATTGATGACAACACATGATTACTTTGGAATACTCAGGATTTCTTCATAGCATTCAATGATTATAACTGATGACTATTAATCCTCTAGGATTACTTCAATGGTATTGACTTGGATCTCGATGTATATGGAATGCTCAATATTACCTCTTGGGGTATGGAAATTATGTTTTATGACTATTGATCACCTAGGATTACCTCCTATAGAACGATAATGTCTCTTGATAATTACTATACTACCTTGAATTACCTCCCAGGGGTTGATGATAATAACTAGTATTCCTGATCACAAAGGATTACCTCTTAAATAATTGCTTTAGGATTTCTACTATCAGGATTCCTTAGGGTATTTATAAGGATTTGAAATTTATACCCAATACTATATGGTCATTAGTCTTAGTAATGGTTGGAACTATTATATTGTGTTCTTATATAATCTATGTCACTTATTTTAGAATGTATTATTGATCTCAATTTTTATGTTTAGATACTGAGGATCAAAGATGTATTTTTATTTAGGCTTTTATAGTACATTTTTCTTTATTATCGTATATCACATATATACCCTCCATTTTCTCCTCATGAATAGAACCACATTAGTGGTACTCTACTTAGTTGTTCTCACACACTTCTTGGGAAACAATTACACTTCAGTACCTAATTAGACATCATTGATTAAAGGTTTTGGTTGGGAAGAGGCCATAAGTTTCATGATCATGAGAGGTATCTAGATTGGTATTAGAGACTATGACATGATGAGGCTAAAGGATAATAGTATATCCTCTATGTTATCTTATTTAATTTTTTTATTCTATATATTTGATCATCCTAAGGGGTTATCATTAATTGTGTACATTTATGAATGTGAGTCTATATGAATGTCTTATTTCACTCTTATATTTTATATTTATAGATGATATATATTTATTCTGTTTACATTGATGTATGTTTATTATTATGGATGTGATTTGTTTATTTATCTATTATTTCCCTCTATGGTATTTGAATATTGTCTCCCTATGATACCACCCAAGAAACTTACTTATAGTTGAAAAAATCTAATATATGGGGATGCGCATGTGAGGTCCCAATAGAATATTTGGTATAGAAAATTATGTGTGGTATTGATCCAAGGACGTCACGAAACCATTGTGGGATCATGAAATTCAGACTTCATTTCAAAATGAAAAACTCTATCATAGAGTGGAACGATGTCTCTTGGTCATCCACCTCATGAGATATTGTTTTCATGCTTCTATTGTAGAACATATATCTATCGGTAAAACATATATTGATATTTTGTGGATATAATATTTTAATATAGATTATAACTCATTATCCCTATGTAAAGACCAAAAACATCAACAATTATATAGAGAAATAAGGTGACACAAACAAAAAATACATTAATATTACATTATTTAACATGAATATTAATTTCATGACACAATAAATCACACCCCATAACGAATAGGTTTTTTGGATTTAGATATTATATATATGAAAAACATATTTTAAAAAAATATTTGATATATCTCACAAATAATCTTTACACTAGATTCCCTTATATACATATTGAACATAATATCCTTCTTCATAACCTGGGGAATGGAATCATAAGAAATGGTGTACTTTGATGCTCAATATGGTTAATAATGAGAGATAATAGTTAAATACCATAAGATAGAAAAACAAGAACATGTTGGAATAAGAATATAATCAAGGTACTTGAATATAAAAGTTGTAAATCATACAAAAAAATTATTATAAATCTTGAATCATAAAATAAATCTTTTTTAATAATATAAGTCATGAGTCTCAAATGTGTGAAAACATGATTCTATAATCATAAGCTATGTGAACATGATATTAACATGATGTATAAATAAAATAATATGACACAACTATAATCATATAAACCAAAATATGTTTCAAGGGAAACCAATAAGTCATTAATAACATAAAAAAATTGGAAAGACACCTTCCCATAAAATTGAATACTTGTCATAAAAACCTATTCCCTATAAATTTATATGGAATTGGGCCTAAACCCATGTTCAATGTAATTTTTGGACATGGGATAACCACAAGTTTCCTATAATGTTTTAGACATGGGATAACTACCCATGTCCTTCAGCAATTTTTGACTTACTCTCAACACCTATTTTTGACAATGTTTTTAGACATGGGATAACCTCACACGTCCCATCATGGCCTCATGAATTATAAAAAACCACCCAATGCATTGGAGGTTTATATCATACCCACCGATCACATTATAATGAACCATGCATATGTGTTCAACATGAAACATTAAATATTAATAATCTTAAATTCAATTAAATTACCCATCAGAGATAAATGAGTTTCAATATGATTTCGACGAACCATGATCAAAATCCATCAATAGAAATAAGGTACATTGTATCATTGAATAATATCCTGAGTGAAGATTAAATATATTGATTTACATTAACATAGTTGAACAATAATTTTTTGAACATTTAGAATAACTATCATAAATAATACAAATTAAAATTTTCATTTTTCATAACTATTATTTTAAGAGAAATTAAATTATAAAATAAATGGAATAGAAATTACTCTGGTAAATTAAAAAAAAATAAGAAATAAATATTCATAAATAGTACCAATGAAAATCATCAGAAAATGCATTTATGTGAAAAATTTTAGAAAAATACTTTCCCGATTTGGTAAATAATTTAAAATATAATATAAAATAACCATTTAAAAAATGTTAAAAATATATTCCTTTAATGAATTAGTAAAAAACATCAAGGAAAAGAGAAAATTATCTTAAAAAATCATATAATTATGTAGTAAATTTATAAAAAAATATGAACATGGAGGAGAAATATTTTTGAAAAAAGTAGAAGAAGAGATAAGGTTAACTACACATTCAAACATCCTTTTGCTCACATTGTGAACCAAATGGAGTTCAAATGGTAATAATTCAATAAAACCCCAAAAATGACTAGAGTAAAAGAGAAAATATTAAATTTTGGGAAAAAAATAAAATGTGATTTATCCCAATAAATGGTTATACATAAAAGATATTGATTTAAATGTGTGATTGAAAAATAATCCCTTATATATACACCTAATATCCAAGAAAAAACATTGACCCATGTATAATAAATATAATAATATTAATCACATATATTAAAATATTTTTAATCTCTATTACTCTTTTTACTCTTAAATTTTAACCGATAATTACATATATATTAATTACTTATTGTTTATTTTTTAATCGACCTAGACCCACACTCCCCGGTTTGGTGCTTAAATCTCATTATTTATACATAGACATCTATAATATGTGAAATGACTCAATAAAAACATTCATATATTTAAATAATTAATGTATTGCATCTCAAAAATACCGTCACAGTCCTAGAACCTTAAAGGGTTGGTGTATTTAGAGATTAACTACCTAAAAACATATTTTATAATACTTGTGGACATTTCACAATAATGTTACCACACTAGATACCCTAAAAGACATATACTATGTTAGGCTTATCTTCATAAACTTGGGAATTAGAAAACATAAGAAAGGGGTCAGTTAAAATTATCGCTAACGGTAAACACGGGAGATAACAATAGAAGATCATAAGTGACCAAAAGTCGATCCTAAAGTCGTAAGAGAATAATGAAGTTACATAATCATTGAACATGAAAATAATTTCCCTAATAGACATAAATTTTTAAATCATAATTCAATCCCTGGGGATTAGGAATAACAAACTTGATGATCCTTGTGATTAAAAAAATATGATCCCTGGAATCATAACATAAGCATAATATTGTGGCATAAAAGTGTTAAATTATTGTGTGGAATAAAATTATGGCATAAAATAATTTCACAAAAATAAAAATTTCAAATCATGACATAATGGATCAGAAAAAAAAACATGATTTCAATAACATAGAGGAGAGTTCATCACTACTCGATTCCTATAACATAGTGGAGAAAGAATTAATACATGATTACCAAAGATGTTCAAGTATAAACACTCACTTTCCATAATTATGACATGAGATATATAAGTATAAAAAATGTGTTGTAGGGTTATATAAGACCCCACATAAAAAAAATCCAAACATCTATGTTCTATAAGAACATGTAAGAAATCATAATTTCATCATATCTTAGTTAACCCATTGATAGAAAATTATTTCATGAAACCTACAACATCATCATAATCAATATAGAGAAATAAAGTGGATTGTATCATAATATTATATCCCTAGTACAGCCAAAATTCTTTAAAGGATATTGATATATATATAAATTTATTTTATAAAATCAATAGAAATATTATTTGAAAAACAAGTAAAAATATCTTTTTATTCTAATAGATTTTATAAATTAAATAATCCAAGAATAATTGAAATATGATTTTCTTTAAAAAACTATATAATTTTTTTAAAAAAATATAGGTAAAGAATAATGGTCATGATGGTGGTAAATTGGAGTCGATCCATAAACATTAATAATAATTTCATTTCTTACTTTTGTAAGAAGTCAAAATTGAATCATATAGAAAATTTCTTAATATATTCTTTTAAATACATTTTAAATAGAGTAAAATATATTAGAAAATAAATTTATTAATCATTTATTTACTGGTAAAAAACCAATTCAAAAATTTGTTGAACATAAACATGATGGATAATGTTACGTGACCTTAAAGTAGAAACATGACCAGTCTTTCCTATAAACATTATTTCGGTAGTTTTGTTTAAAAAAGATTGAAAATAGAAGTAATATTGGGAAACCATAGATATAACCATATTATAATATTATATCTGTGGTTTTTGAGATAAATAACATTTAATTTCATATAATGTAAATTTAAACTTAAACATTCTCAATAAAATATTTTTTATTCCATACCCATACTTTCATTAAAATATTTTTATTCCATATCCATACTTTTGTTAAAATGCATCAAAGAATATTTTTAATATTCTCCAATGATTGTTTAATGAAATTTTATCTCATCTTTTTTCTATAAAAATGATTCAAAGGAATATTCATTCTATTTTCCAATTGAGGTACTTGTTGACTTTTTGTAGAAAATGTGAATGGAATATTTATTTTAACATAATCTTCCTGAACAAAATTCCCTATTATTATAAACACTCAATGATTTAAATATTAAATTAGAGGATTCCATAGTTCTTTTAAAATAAAATATTTTTTATAAATTATAGAAAGAATTACTTTCTAAATATTATTTTTAAAGTGAAAGGGTATTTTACACAATAATGTTCTAAATAGCCTTTTTATAATATTCATATTCATCAATGAAAACAACCATTTATTTCACTTATTCTCCACTAGGGATATTTTTTAAATATACTATCCTTATTAATTCTCTGGATGTTTTATGATCATTTTTACTGGGGAATGTATTGACATTTTGTATTCTAGTTCTTCTTATACATACTATTATTTATTATTAAGGCACATTGATTAAGTTGTATTTTTCACTATTATGATGAATGAACTGAACTTCTTATGTGATATGTTGGGACTAGAATTACCTATCCTCTCGTTACATTGGTAGGTCTCATTAGACAAAACATGTTGGGTATTTTGATAAGGAATTACCCATTTATATAAGAAGCCCTGGAAAGAGGCCTCAACATTAATTTTATGATGTCTATAATTTTGTATTCCATCATTATGAAACCACTTATTAATTTCCTTGTGTTTATCTATATAGTTATGATATCTATGGACAAGTTTCAAACATATGTGATTGTTTATATAGAAATATTTAATAATCATTTATTACTTCCATATTATTCTTCTTTCTCGTGTTATTTATTAAATGAAATATATTTTCAGTTATTTACCTTTATATATTAGTTATTCATTATTTAATAATTATACATTCTATAATATGTAACCCCTAATTACCATTTGATCTTACCTTTTTTTTCATTCACCATGGTATGACGAAGACAATTATGAGCAATTCCATGGAATCATACTTTTATACTTTCAATATGTTTTTATATTTTATTACCAATATAATATGCGAATAATTTTTTTATATGGTTCATGAAGATTACTTAATTATTCAGTAATTTGGGATTTGATCACTTGTATCTAGTAGAAATGTAATAATGTAACCACCGAATCCTGGCTACAAGGGTTAGAGAGTTTACAGTTTGTATTTGATCATGATTAATAGAAACATTGGGAACTAGATTTAGGAAAAAATATATTAGGGAAAATAGCCCTATTATATACTGTAAAAATATGTCTATGTAAATAATAACATCATAATGTTTTGGTAGTGTAGACATTTAATGATTTTCCTCTCAACACTTCTCTATCTAGATACTATAAGTTGACAAGGTTTTGGAATAGATACATCTAGGAGTAATAACCCTAAAAAATGTTGGTTGAATATATCTCATATAGAATTCTAGTTCATAGTGAGTGTCCCATTACTAAGCACGTGGTTTCACAATACTAAGGGATATAATAGAGTTAATTGAAATTTTTTTTATGAACCATTATGATGTATGAGATAATAGAACCTATGTAAACCTATGATATTCAGTAGTGATATGGGATAAAACTAATCTGTTTTAGTCTAATAAGTTTAAGATTAATCATACGTTCAAATGAATTTTTACACCCTTTTAGGTTTTATGAGATTTGAGATTTAAATGATTAAGGATATTTTTGGAGGAATTTATAGGAATATAACCCTTTGGTTTTGTATGTGTGTCATTGAAAAGTTTATTGTGGGAATAATGATTTTATATTTTGTGGGTATAGTTCAAATTTGTTGATAATAATTATGGTTGATATTATTGTTTATTTTGAGTTAATTATGGTTTATTGTGATAAAAAAAGATAATACATTTTAGGAATATATCATATTGATAAACAAGGGATTGAAAATTGATTTGGTGATTAACTAATTAATGATAACTACACTATTTTGGAAATATCGTATGATTATGGTAAACATAATTTGTGGAATGAGGACTGATTTAATTTATGGAATCATATATTATTTTATTATATATTTATGGTTATTTGGGATATTTTTGGAAATTATTAGTTTATTTTTATGGGAATATGTTTTGGGAGTAAACATTTTTATATGAACTTATGAGAAATTAATATTCTTTGGATATAATATTTAGGTTGATCATGGAAAAAACATTATATGACCAAATGTTTTGGATATTTTAGATTTTAATTTGGTAATAAATATTTTGGAGGAGTATTAAGGTTATGTTGAACTTCGGGTGAAATTTTTGAGGTTTTAGAGATTAGTGAATTATATTTATACATAATAGATCACTTTTTTTAATCAATTTATTTTTTTAAAATAATTTGATATAGAATGAATGAATTTTCAAAAATTATTAGATCTTATGAACATTTAATATTTACTTTCAGTCCTTGAATCATTAATAATTCATCTTGAATATTAATTTTTTTGGAGTAAGAGATAAATTAGAAATTAATCGTTGCAAAACCAAATGAATAAATTGTACTTATTCAATTGAATGAAACTAAGTAGGTATGATTTCTTGTGTTCTCTATCTTCCCATTAAATTAATCCATCAACTTTTGGAAAAGGACCTTGAAATAAAACTGAAATCAATTTACCTTAATTTCTGAATAATTGATGTTATTTTTACCCCTTGATGATTTATGGTTTTCTGGTCATTAAATTATTAATTATCATGTTCATTATCATAGTTTATAAGTCCCTGTATGTTGGTTTTCTCTTTTAGGCCTATATTTTGACATCCCACCAATGATCTCCTTATCTAGGAACCTAATTATGTGATATTCATTTAAACTTTTTGTTTCACACTTTCTGTTTTAAAAATAAATATTATTGTACCCCTATAAAATGTGGGTATTCAATAAAGGATGAAAATTTTATGAACAACCTGATATTTTTAGGGAATAATTTATTTACAGGGGTTGAATGAAACACCGTGAGATTTTAGAATATATTTCTCTTTAAATAAATATTATTTCTTTGATAGATTATGATACACGCATCCTAAAGTATAAATGTACTAAAATTTAGTATATCATTATATCATAGCTATTAAATTGTTTTAATGGACAGGAATAACCTAATTTTGAAAAATATATTTATTAAATTCATTATATTTTTTAAAAACACATTTTGATTAAAAATGGTTTTTACAAATTCTTGTATGAAAATATTATAATTAATTTCTTAATATTTTTTAAATTTTATTTGATAAAAAGATTCTAATTTTAGAAATCATCATATAAAAATTATCTTATAATTATGTCTTTTGAATTTTTGTAAAAGTTTGATTTTTTATTAATAGTGGAAAATAATGATTTTTATTGGATATCGTAATTTCTTTTCATGTAATTACATGGTAACCTTATATATTATATTATTTTAAAAGAATTATTAATTAATTTTTATTAAACATAATACAACAAATGTTATTGGAATCAGCATTATAGATGAAATTGGTATTAAAAAATTGTATACTTAAAAGAAATTTTTCTAGAAAATCGATTTTCATCACGTTTCATGGTTTTAATTTTTAATTAATTTCTACCATGTATTTGAATTGATTTTTAGAATATTTTTTCCATATTTGGAATCATGTGGATATGATTTTGTAAATTGGACCCTTTTATTTTTTCTACTTATGAATAGTAACATTGGTAAATATTTTTCACCCTAGTAAGGGTAAAACATGGTTAAGACTTTAGGAAAAGGCTTTAAAATTTCATTTGATTAGTGAATTTTGACCATTCTCATCGATGATTTTAATATATGGCCACATGGTGCCATTTTTCTTTTAATATGATATTTATAATATTTTTTAAAAATGATCAATACAAAATTTCACTCTATTGACAATAATATCTCAAATATTTTTTCATAAGGATAAAAAGTGGATAGGCTCACTAATAAATGTATACTTAAAATATGTATTAATTTTTAATCATAGTAATTTTTTGTGATTGAATAATTACCTAAAATAATTATAGAACTTTAACATATTATATATTCAATTAACATAAAAATGAAAAAATGACTTAAAAATATTAAAAATAATAAAATTTTAATGAATTATCATCTTGGAAGAATTTTTTAGATAAATATAAATATTATAGAAGTTTTACTATTTTATATTCTACTTCCATATTTTTTTTATGTACTTAAATTCTATGTGTTCCCATTTCCCCAATTATTAAATCACATCCCCCCTTTCTTTTCATTACACTATATTGAGAAAACTAGATTGACCAAACCCTACCCAATTATATTTTAAAATTCTCTTGACATGATTTATAGGTTTTGGAATTCTTAAAACTACATTCCAAACATCCTTTAGAAGGGATCTAAATGAATTTAACCAAAGAAGTCGTAAGCAACTTTACCAAATTTTTTAAATTTATTGCTTATTCTAATTACTATAAATATATTATAGAGATATGAACATATAAAACACAGTATCATCAGTATACTTATATGTTGTTATTATTATGGTAAAAACATATTCCATCTCTTTTTCATCCTAAAAAAGGTGAAAACATTGCTTTTGAGTACATATGGTTTACAATATCCACATAGTGGTGTAGTTGTTTTTCCATCACCACTTTAGATGAAATGTTTTAATGATTTAAATAATGAATATTTTTTAAATTTATGAGAAACTAATGGTTATATCTATATAATATATATTTTAACATCTTACATTTCCATCTCCTAGAAAATGATATCATCACTCATGTGTATGTGTGGACTAACACCTCCATGATGCGATGCAATTCATTTTTCTTTGACAAATTACATGGATGGTAATAAGGATATATTTAATGAATATATAGAATATAAATTATGTAATAATTATTTGAAAAGGTGAATTATTATTTACCTTTCCTTTCTTCTATCCTTCGAAAAGATAAAATAGTGTTTATGTGGACATACAACCTACCTTCCCCAAGGACACTGTAAATCATTTTTCTATATCTATCTTTCATGGATGATTATAAATATATATTTTTAATAATAAATATGATATTTATATCATTATTTAAATTTTTTATATTCTAAAACCATGATAAACATACCGAGATAAGAAAAAATGAATTAAACTTAAATGAAAAAGGAGACAGTTAACAATAAACAAATGGTTATTTTAATAATGGATTAATCATAAATGGGTATTGATATGTAATAATTGCATAATATATGATTTTATAAGTATGTATATGGTTATATTATAGAATTAAAATAAATTAAATTTTTTTATATATGAGTCTAAAATCAAATACGACACATTCCAGACATTAGGTACGAGTAAGTTTCATAATATCATCATTTACCAGAATTGTTTTTATCTCAGTTTCCAATTAGGAAATTATTTTATATTTATATATTAAACCCAATATATTTTAATTTTATAGGTTTATTTGTAAAAATTAAATATTTTCCTTTAATTTTCCAATTTTAAGAACTCGTGATACCAAATGAATGTTTTCGATGAAAATTGAATTTGTTTTTTATTCAGTCATGAATATTTTTCTTCCATATACATATTTTCGTTAAAATATTTTCAAGAATATTTTTAATATTGAATGAAAAAAATTAATATCATTTTTACCAATTTATTAATTTCTATAAAAAAATCAATGGAAACTTCATATTATTTTCCCAATGAGGTATTGTTTGACATGCTACCAATAATGTGGAAGGAATCATTGTTTTAACATACTCATCATGAAACAAAATTCATACCATCATACATAGTGTCTGATTTGAATAATCCCTTACAATTTTTCATTGATATTTAAAAAATATATTTTTCAAACATTGCATAAATTTTTAGTTTTTAAAATTTATTTTCAAGTTAAAAGGGTATTTTCCTTAATAGTTTTTAAATGACCTTTCTATGTTATTACTATTCATCATCATCAACAGAACATTATTTTACATACTCTTAACTAGGTATATAATATTATGATACCATCCTTATTCTTTCTATGAATGTTTTATGATCCTTTTTAATATGGATTTTAATGGCATTTCATATGCTAATTCTTATTATACTAATTTTTTATTATTAACACATGTTTAATAATTTTTATTTCTTATTGTTATGATGAATTATTTGAACATATTAAGTGATGGGGGACCAAAATTACATATCCACTTGATGAATTCGTAGAAATCCCAAGGAAAAATAGTTTGGGTATTTCAATAAGGCCTTACCCTTTTATGTAAGATGTATTGGCACAAGCCCTTAATGGTAAGTTTAATATTTCTAGAATTATGCATTCTATCATTATGGAATCAGTTATTGACATCCATGTGATTAACTAAAAAGTTATGATATTTATATATATTTTTTAATTTTTTTTGATTATTTATATGGAATTATTTTATCATCTTTTTATTTCTTATATATTATACTTCATTATACTATTACTTATTAAATTTATCGTTTTTAAAGTTATTTACCTTTTTATATTGATTATTACCTATTTACTAATGATAGATTAAATTTTATGTAAAACCTAATGAGAATATTTTATCACCTATAACTTTTTTTATTTTCCCATGATATGAATAAGGAATATTTGAATGAGTTCATCTATGAATTTTTTTACTTTCACTAAGTTTTTATGTTTTATTTCCAAATTAAAAGTAGAATAATTGTTTTATGTGGTTTTTTATGGATAATAAACTATTTGGTACTTTATGATATTTTAACTTCTTCCTAGTTAAAGTGTAATATTGTAATAGTATACTCTGGGCAACTAGTGTTGGGGTGTTTACAAAGAACATATATTTCTCCACAAGGAAAATTGAAACATAAAAAATCATGTTAAAATGTGAGATTGTAACGAAACCAATTAAATATATGTTAACCTTTGAAGTAAAACCTCATGAATGAGATAAAAATAGATTTATTGGTAAATAAAAATTATTATCATGAATGTTATCATAAAATACATTAATAATTTTTATATCCACCCATACATATAAAGAATGTGGTAGATATTTAATATTTGTCAATGAAAGGAAATTAAGATAAGGAAACCCTTACAACATTGGTATCTCCTGAATTGGAGGTCCAAAAAATATAAAACATGATATGTAATTATAAATACATTTAATTTCATGACATTATGATAAAAATAAATAGAATGAACTATGTATAAAAAGAAATTGGTTAATATGACATATGTCTTAAATAAATAAAAGTGGGATGAGAAACCCTATAATTAAATATTGTCTTTCATGAAAGAGATTTGACCTCAAATATAATAAAAATAATTATATTAATGAATTATTTCAAAAACATATTCATATATATTAAATTTAATACTATTACATTATAATCAATTAATACTCATGTATTAGTTAATTAATGTTTATTTTTCTCATCATATGTTAGTAATTTCGATTTTTTCTCACATGATTTCTAAAGGTGAAGTCGAACCCAATTATTTGATACTAATTTAATCACTCTTATATTATTTGAGAAAATATAATATATTTTTTTAGATGATTAAAAATTTTCTAATTTCCTTCCATGAGATTTTTATTTATGATTCTTGACTATGAAATTAGGGGTGATCTAATTTTCGGGTGATAAACTAAAATCAAATAGTTACTTTATAATGAAAATTAATTTTTTTTTTACCTTTAAAGAGTCATATTCATGAAATATATTAATCCTTAATATCATATATATTTATCAAATAAATATTTATAACCATCCATTTCATATTTTGATGAAAAAATTAATTACCTCACATCTTGGAGGTGATAGTTCACACATTCACACATGTATTGTTTTTATTTTTCAATGGATGGAAATAAAAAAATATAAATATTAGTTTGAATTTATAGAATAATAAATAATATATATATATATAATAAATATTAATTAAATATATATATATATATGACCATCCAAGAGAGGATGTTATGAGAAATGAAATTCATCACTTTGTGGAGGTGGTAGTATACATGTATGCTTGTGTGGCACGTTAATTTTCTATTGTCCAAAAATGTGGTAGATAAAGATTATTGAAAAAAATAACTTTTAAGTATATTTATGGTACTTATTTAATAATATTTTATAGATATAATATATTCATATGAATTTTTAGAAGAAATAAATTTTAAATAATCTGGGTAAGATAATTACCTCTTCTTTAGGTATCCTTCTTTAGCTTACAATTTAATCCTTCTTAGGTCAGTATTTTGGTGAAACAAAAACCTATAATTCATTAGTAGGATAATTTTGAATTTATTTGGATAGATATTGGTCTTTATAATTTTCCCAAGGTGTGTGAAGAATTAAGGGCAGGATATTCCCTTTTATAATTAGGAGGAGAGACACTCTTGTAAATACCATTAAATTTAAAATAATATAAAGTAATTTTCATATGAAAGTGTAAAAAATTGGGGAATTTTAAAGTATAATGTATGTATGGGTATAATGAGACTCAAATAATCAATTTTGGGATTGTTTTAGTGATAATTGTGGCCTTATCTCTTAGGATAACCCCCCTTTTAACCCTTTTAGCCCTCACCATGGTGACAAACATTTACCATGGTAACTTATTTATATTCCAAAAATTTAAGTTAACTCAGTACCTAATATTGATTATTTTAATTAAAAATATAGAATAAATTTTATATGATTCCATTTCTTGAGGTGTTAAAAATTAGTTTCAATATAAGTAGGAAACAAATAATGAAAAATAGTTTTGTTTTTGAAAAATTTATTTATTAGCATAAAAATGGTTTACACCAAGATCATGTATATAATTTGTTATCCTAAAAATTATTGGTTTATTAACATATAAAATATATTTATATGAATTTAAATTCAATGAAAAACTAAATGTAATATTGTAGTTACATAGTTAAAATAAAGGATCAAAAATAGGTCATCTATTTTAATAAAATGTCTATTGTGTTCCAAATTGTTAAACATAGATTAATAAATCCAAAATAATATAGTTCACAATTTTGAATAAATTTTTTTTCTATAAATATGTTTTATTCAATTTTAATTCATTCTTCTATAATGATGACTTATTAAAAGAGGCAGTATTTATAAAACAATATTTCTTACTATTCACCTAAAAATAAACATTTATAGAAAAATCCCAAAAATTATCCCAAAGTTAGTTTTGAAGTTATGAATTAATAAATAAATTTCCTTAGAAAAAAATAAAATTCAAAAATTCAAAAAAAAAATTACAAAAAAATACCACATATAAAGAAAAAACATATTTTATAGAAAAAATAACATTTAAGCTCTTAGTATTATTAATCTTGTTTCATATCATTTAATAATTAAATGGATGATAATATATTATTTTATACATTGAAATATTAAATATTATCATAATAATATTTCTGAATTGATATATTTGATCTATTAGGATAAAATACACAACACTTAAAAAAATTCATTGAAAAATAAAATTTTTATCATTAAATCATGTTAATTATTTATCCTATAAATGTAAGAATTTTTAATAGACTATTTTTTAAAATTACTCGATATTTTATACTTCTTTTAATTTTAATATGTATTAGCCAGTTATAGTTTATTTTTCCATTTGAATCATGATATTTAACATAATGTTAATTATATATTGAAATTGTTGGGTGTAACAATTTTCATCATCAGATGTTAGTAATTTTATTATTTTCTACATGTTTCAGAATAGAAATGTATATCCTAATTATTTTATACTAATTTAATAATATTATGATTATTCATGGATGTTTAATATTATTTTTTCAATGATTTATGTATTTTGATGATCATTTGATGGAAGGTATGGGTATGGTTCATATTAATGGAATCTAAGGAGAACTTGTTTCAGATAACTCACTGATAGTAATGATTTAATTTATAATGATAATTTTATTGTGTCTCCACTGCATAAAAAGATAAATAAAATATATTTTCATTATTAATGTCTTCATACTCATTCATATAAAAATCATTAATGAGAGTATAACAACGTTCATGTATGTGGTTGAACTGACCCACACAAGAACATGTTAGACAAAACAATAAGTATGATTTAAAGTTATATATTAGTAATATAATTTATCATTCTTATAATAATGTTAATATAACATCATCATAATATATAATTAGGTTTATAAGGATTGTACATGAAAATATAATTGAAAAATATGGTGAAAACTATGTACATATATGATGAATTTTCACCTTATCTAAATATGTTTCTTCAGAATGGAAACATTAGAATTCATTAAATAGAAAATAGGATAATAAAATAATAGAATTATTTTTCTATAGAAATTATTGTAATGTGTTCAACTGATAACCAAAGGCATATAGTGGATTCATAGGGGTATAATAGTGGTCATTTTTTAAGTGAGTTTTGAGTGGTATTTCCACAAAAACCACTTCTTTAATGTATAAGGTTATCATTTTAATGGGAAAAAAGTTAAAAATAGGAACATACTGGTTAATGTATGATCTTACATCATGATTTAAATCATAAAACAACTAAAATATAAGCTTTTATGATATTTTATGTCTTTACTCGTTAATTTAATACTTTACCTTTATTGTAGTAACTCAATATCTACCTCAGTGACATCTTATTTTGACGGATAATTAATTTTCCTTATTAACAAATTTATATGCTCTAATTAAAAATTTAGACTCATTTAATCAAATTTTATTCCTAAATATAATAATTTTAACCTTTAAATTAAATAATATAATATATACAAAACAATATTTTCATAGAAAATTTACTTATTAAACATTGAGTATTCTAAATATAATTTGATATCAATTAATAACGAACCAAGTGTTAATATATTTTTTTATAAATTTAATTATTAATTTGTATAAATCATTTATAAGTTATGAATTTAATTAATTATGATAAAAATAAACAACACTTAAAACTAGTTTTTTGAAAAATTACCCATTTCTAACATTAAATAATTTTAACAAAATTTCATTAAAATAAATTATTTATCTTCTAAAAATTAAATTTTATCAATTCATTGGAATTATATTATTTAATTTAATTTTATAAATAAATTAAATCAATATTTAATAATAATAATAATATATAATGAATAAAAATACATATTTTTAAATAAAATAATTTATTTAAATATTATTTTTCATTTTATTCCAAAATTATTTATTAATTATGAATTATATTATTTTCAATTAAAAATAATAAATATACCCATTAAATACATTCATTCCGAATGACCGTATATCCAATGAACATATATCCAGTGACTCTATATCAAACTTCTCTATGTATAATGGTCACATTTCATTCCTACATATAGTTTTACATACATAAATAAAATAATTTTTTGATTTAATATTCGTATCTCTTAACATATCAATTATATTTTTATTTTTTTCCTTCTAACCATAGTTATAATCAGGGGTTTAATCTTGTTGGAAAATATAACAATAATGATTTCCTATTCATGGCTTTTTAATTTACTTGTGGAAATATTCCTCTCGTATTTTTCTTAATGATGTTCTATATTGTATTCTTACATTTTAAAATTATTATCTTTTATTTTAATATTTAATCTCAATATAATGCATCATGGTTTGATTTAGTTTGTTGGTTAATATAAAACAATCTATCCAATACATTATATATTTAATGCTATATACACACAAATATCATGGGGTATCACATTCTTCCCATTAAAATAACTTCACCCATGAAATTAAAATACATTGATGAGAAAAATGATGACATTTTTTCATCATTACATCTCCAGGTTCCCATATCACTTCCTCAAACATATAATTCCCTTTATAACTTTAATCAATTAATTGGTCTTGTTTTTTAATAAATTATCCTTACAATATGATATTTATATCAGTTTTTTCTTATAAGAGAGTTCATGTTCCATCTGAACTAACATTGAGTTCATCAAATGTGTAACAACCCAACCTCAGAAGCTCGGAGCCGGTGCATTATTTTAGTACATTGGCATGATTACAATGAATCATGTCAAGAAGGACTAATCAGTTTAGAAGACTTGGAAAATAGATTACATACATGAATGTAACATTAAATTTTATAACATAAAACAAATCATAATTAATCCTTTGAGAACACCATTATTCCCCTTTTGTAACCCTTCATGTCAATCATAATACACTTCTTGGATTACTGGGAAAATAAAACAAAATAAAGGGGTGAACTCAGATGCTCTATAAGGGAAAATAATTCAGTGAAAGGTATAAACATTTATGGAAAGATGTATAATAAGAACAATAGCCTTTTAAAAATAAAACATGAACATAATATGGTAAAAATAAGTCAAACATTACCATATAAACATGTACATGGATATTTTACTCGTGGAATAATCACATGTAACAACTAATTTCATAATGTGGTAATACATAATTCCGGACATAATAATTAATAAGTTAAGGACGTAGGCCAAGACCATTCACAAATATTCTATCAAGTCGTTATGACAAGACACTATCATGTATCATTAGACTTACCGATGCATCGAGGTGCTATATAAGATCATTATCATCACTTACTAAGTCCAATTCATTCCTCATATGAAAAGGGTGAAACATAACATAAGTATTTGTACTAAAACTAGAATACGAAATGTTAATACTTTAACCATAAACCATGAATGGTATAAAAAATCACATCCACAGTCAAATATATCATAACTCATTCAACACAATACAGTATATTGTATTATAATAAATCAACCTCAATCTAGAATAAGATCCAGTAAAGGATGTGGACATAGTTGAAAATGTCCAGTAAATCACTTTGAGATAAATATACCTTTTTTATGAAATCATTTAAAAGTAACACAATTTATAAAATAATTCATTTAAAAGATATTTTTGAATCCATTATTCCTATACCACTTTGAATCTTTTTAAAGTAATTGACTTTTTGAAACAATCATATCCATATAAACAAATCCTTAAAATCATTTTAAAAACATGGACATTAAATAAAAATATTTAGGAAAATAAATCTTTAAAACATTTAAAATGATGATATAGTTAAATATTCCCCTCATTAAAACCTTTAAATATACATTTTAAGACCATTTTTATGAAACACATACAAGGATGATAAATATTTCCTAATAAATACTGTACATAAACAATCTCGAATAATAATCAGATTGAGGAATTAACTGTTACCTTAGGTATGATACTCTTCATGCATGTCTGAAACTTCTGTATAATGTTTTTAAACATATTATTAATTTATATTTGAATCATTATAATATTTATTATATCATATATGATTCTTTTTGGACTATATATTACACATTTATTAACAATTAATAGTTAATTCAACCTTTCTGGTAATATTGGTTTGTTTATCGTACGTGTTTTGACTTGTTATTATTCATCATATTACATAGATAACTATTTACATACATCCAAAATTTAAAATTTTATTTATTTATCATATATATTTATAATATAAATATATATAATGGAAAGATATATAAAATGGAATACATCATTTATGGAGATGGTAGGTTGTACGTACACATGAATGTTGTTTCCATTTTCGTATCATATGGAAGTAAGTGAATGAAATATATGTATATGTATATGTATATATATATATATATCATCCCAGTAGAATTATTATGTCATATATTTCATAATTATAAATAATATTTCTTCTAATAATCATTCTTGGATGGTGAACATGGAATATGAGTCTCATCGCGTCATGGAGATGGTAAGTTGTATGTACGTATGAGTGACGGTATAATTTCCATAATTTTTAAATTGTATGGAATTAGATGGAATATAAATTTTAAAGAAATAATATCATGTAATATTTTTTATTCAAACACATTATATTCATCATTATGAACATAAAAATAAAGTGTACATGAAAAACAATTTACACCATGGCGTGTAGACGATATGTTGTACGTACACACTCTTAGTTGTATTATTTTTCATAGGATGGGTAAAAAGAAGAATATGGTTATAAAAAAATCTTCAAAACATCTTAGAAAATATTATATTCTGGATTTTTTAATTTATAATGGTAACAACTTAGTAATAGAAAATAGAAGAAAAATGAACATTGAATGAAGGGATAAAATGATTACCTCTTCTTCGGGTGTCTCCTATTGATTTTCCCAAAATGACTCCTTAAGTTGGATTTCTACCCAAATTGTTTCCTCTAAGACGATGTTAGGAAATTTTTTAGTATATTTGGGTAGTATTTTTCCAATTTAAATGGATTTGGAGGAGTGAATTAAAGAGAAAGTGAGATTCCCTTTTATAAGAGAACTGAGGGGCACTTTAAGAGAAGATTGAAATATTATTTTATTATAAAATGATTTTCAGATTATAATAGCTAAAAAAATTTATTTAGAGGATAATATTATTATGGGTTTGAATCCTTTCAAAAAATAGGTTTTTACATGATTAGTTCATGAAATTATCCTTATCTTCTAGATTTAACCCTTTGTAAAATAAGATAACTCTTACCATATCCTCTTGTATTTTTATACTAAATGGTTAATATTTTTACTATAAAATTCTAGGAGAAACTAAAGTGGATAATTTCTGAAATTTTTATCACCTGAAATTTTATTTTTATGAACTATATCTTTTTAGTATTTTTATATCCTTTAATAAAATAGTGTTTGTTTTAAAAACTCATTTGTGTTAATTTTGACACTATTTAGTAATTGTTTTTTGTTAAAGTCATAAAAACATGATTCCTTCGAAAAAAATGAATTAAATAATACCTCATATGTAAATTTCGTCCATAAAATTCGTGTATTGAATCAAAAATTCAAATTATATTTATTTAAATATTTATAATATCATTTATTGGATTCCTTCATTAATAAGGAAAATATTCCAGCATTATTGTGTCATTAATAAATTTTACTATTTAATGTCTAAAAATTACAAATTAAATACCATGAGGTAGGAACTATTTTTATATTTCTAATGTATAATTATAATCGAATTTATCTTATGTATAACCCTATATTAAAAATGGTTTAGTTATTAAAATTTTAATTTAACACTTTTAACTCTTCTTTAAATAAAATATAATAAATGTTTTAATCTAACCCAAGTAGATCACAAAGGATCATATTTTTGTCCTAAGGTTGATTTTGGTCGATAAACACTTATACAATAGAATTATGACTTCTGTTGGGGTATTTTTATGTTATTATAATATATTTTTTACCTTTAATTACCCTATTTACTTTTAATCGTGGTAAAAAAATTCAAAAGTTACTATTCACCATAAATTACATTCATCCTATTGAATAAAATTTACTTACTAATTACTACCTTGTCTCTCAGATTTTTGAAATTAAAATCACATAAGCGGTAAAATTATGTTTTATGCAAATTTGCAAATGTGCCTAGAAGGTTGGTAAAAGACGTTAAAAAGTTCAATAAAATTTTATATAACTAATCTTATTATAAATTTATTGCAATGAATTACATTGAACTAATATATTTATTATGTATCTATGTTTACATTAAAATAAATTTAAATTAAAAAAAAATATTTTAAAAAAAATTTAAAATAATAATGCAGTGTTTTTCACTAGTCATTAAAAAGTGAATGTTTTAAGAAAAATGCAAAAAATTCACCCTATATTATTTTTGATATTCTGAATCCAAAAATGAAGTCCATTTTGAAAAATAAAATTTTGAAAATATTGAAAAGTAGGTATTACTATTCATAACTTCCTTTTAAACGACTAGTTTGATTGGTCATGGTGTGCTATAACTCAGAGCTGCGTATAGTGCATGCTATTGTATTATTCCAAGAGAAGTGTAATGTGGAAGCTCGGGCTGTTACAAAATGTGATAGATTAGTTATATACTTCCTCATAAGTGATACATGGAGTAAATTGTACACTTTAGAGTGGTTTTTGTTAGTGTTAGGTAATAATCTATAATTCCAACATGATCAATGATTTCAAAAATGCCAATGTATCTAAGTCTCAGCTTTCCCTTATTCATGAATTTCATAACCCTATTCAACGGTGATACATATATGGATACCTTTCCTCTAACTTTATACTCCAAATCTCATTAATGATTATTATAGTATCTCAACTATCATCTTTTCAGAGTTTTAACATTTTGCCGAATGGTTTTAATCCTATATGTCTTCTCTTGAGAAATATATGGTCCCAGCAAGTTATTATTTCTAACACTATCCCAACATATTAGAGTTCTACACTTCTTCCCATGTAGAGCCTTATATGGTTCCACCTGAAAATTTAAATGAAAACTATTTTTATAAGAGAACCGTACCAATGAAATTCTTTGATTACATCCTCATTTTAAATCCACAAACAATATCTAAACATACAATCCAAATTTATATTGTCCCTTTTGATTTACCATCACACTAAGGGGGATTAGTAGTACGGAAGCATATCTCTGATTCAAACCCTTTTTAAATAATTATTCACAATTTCTAGGAAATTTGTGGATTATTGTATGATACAATTGAAAGTGGTACTACATTAATACTTAAAACTTCCTTTATTTATTCATGGAAATTTTATCGAGTGATAAATATTCCCAAATATTAATTAAATGAATTTAATTCATAACGTTATCAACTAAAAACTAGGGGGACTTCATGGTTTTCGAGGAAATAGGATGACCAGGAATGAATTCCACTTCAATATTATCTAATATCCATGCATATATGTGTAATGGTTTCATCATTCCTTTAGACTTAGTCCATTTTTATTTAATATGATGGCATTACAAGAATAAAGATATATAATCTACAATTTCCTTCTATATGTGGTCTCATAGAAATGATTCTTGATATCTTTATACGTTTTTTTACTTCTAAGAAGGATAATTAATGAAGATCTACATATATTATCCAGAAAATGTTTCTTAAATTATGGTATTTAAGGGATACATATTTTTCCCAAAACATATAATTTAATTATTTTCATTATTTCACATTAGAATATTCCGTAATTATATATCTCCATATCCTTCTTTTACTCCTCAAAATTCACATGGATGTATGGTTGAGCTTTCATTTAGGAAAGATAGGATTTCTCCTCCAGTATTATAATTTCATGGTCTATCCTTCACATATACAATATTATTGTGTCTCTTTAAATATGTTTCATCGATTAGGTAGTAATATCCTTACTTGATAGATAATCACCCAAATTTTTTCCTTCTTAGGTTGGTAACGTATTGAGCAATCAAAGCCTTTGATTAACTCTAATAATCTCCTTTAGAACATGTTCAACTACTTAAATGAGTGTTGATATGTAATAATAGGATTATATATGATATTATAAGTACGTATATGGTTCTATTATATAATTATAATAAATTTAAATTTATTATATATGAGTTTAAAATCACATACAACACAAGTTATACATGAGGTATGAGTTTATTTCATAATATCGTTATTTTCCAAAAACAATTATGTTGTAGTTTCCATTTAGGAAATAATTTTATATTTATATCTTAAACCCAATATAATTTATTCTCATTTTTTATTTATAAAAATTACATTTTTTCCTTTAATTTTCCACATTTAATGACTTAGGATACTGAATGAAGTTTTTTAAGGAAAATTGACTTTGTTTTCTATTCAGTCAGGAATATTTTTCTTTCATGCCTATATTTTCATTAAAATGTTTTCAAGAATATTTTTTATATTGTATTAAATTTTTTTAATATCATTTTTTCTGATTTATTAATTTCTTAAAAAAATAAAATGAATATTCTTGTTGTTTTCTGAATGAGGTACTTTTTGACATTCTACTGAAAATGTGAAAGGAATCAATGTTTTAACATACTCAACATAAACAGAATTTATTAACATCATATCCAATCTATGATTTGAATATTCCCTTACATGTATTCATTTCTCTTCTCAAAAAAAATTCTAACATTCTAGTATTTTTTATTTTTGAAAACTTATTTTCAAATTGAAAAGGGTATTTTCCTTAAGTGTTTTTTAAGTGACCATTTTTTGTTATTCCTATTCATGGTCATAAACAAAACATTATTTTACTTACTCTCCATTGGGTATATGTTTTAATGATACTGTAATTATTATTTCTATGGATGTTTTTTGATCATTTTGGATGGGTAAATTAATAATTTTTGATATGCTAGATCATATTATACTAACATTATTATTATTAATACATGTTGATTAAGTTTTATTGTTTATTCATATGATGAATTCACTGGACATATTATGTGATGGGTGGGAGACAAAATTATATAGTCACTTGATGAATTAGTAGGAATCATGAGACAAAATAGTTTGGGAATTTTTCTAAGCCCTTACCCATTCATGTATGATTTATTGACATGGGGACTCAATTGAATGTTTATTATTTTTCGAGTTATGCATTCTATCATTATGAAATCAGTTATTGATATCCTTATGATTAATTGAAAAGTTATGATATCTATGTATATGTTTAAATATTTGGTGAATATTTAAATGGAAATATTTTATTATATTTTTTTCTTTCAATATAATTCTTCATTCGCCTATTATTGATTAAATGATATGTTTTTCTTATTAATTACCATTCCATATTGATTATTCTCTATTTAGTCATGATAGATTAAATCGTATGTGAACCCAATGGATAATATTATCTCACCCTTGACTTTTTTTCATTTTCTCATGATATGAAGAAGGAATATTTGAATAATTTCATGTGTGAATAATGTTTACTTTCACTAGGTTTTTTATTTTATTTCCAAATTAAAATGAGAAGAGTTTTTTTATCTGGTTCTTGAAGGATATTAAAATATTTGGTCCTTTAGGATATGTTAAATTGTCCTATTTAAAGTGTAATAAAGTAACCATATACTATACTCTACTAGGTTTAGATTGTTTATAAAGAACATATAATTTACCAAAATGGAAATTGAAACATAAAAAATACTGATAAAAAGAGAGATTGTAAGAAAACACATTATATATCTGTCAACCATTCAATTAAAACCTCATGAAATAGATAAACATATTTTAATTGGTAAATACAAATTATTTTCAAGAAATTTATCGTGAAATACATTCATCATTATTATTTACACCACTACAAAAAAAGAAAGTGGTAGATATAGACGTTATGTCAATAAAAGAAAAATTCATATATGGAAACCTATACAACATTGGTATCTCTTGAATTGAATGAACAAAAAATATAGAACATGATATGTAATTATAAATACATTTAACTTCTTGAAATGATGATAAAAATATACACCATTAATTATGTACATTAAATAATAATAAAATAGGTTAATATGACATATGTCTTAAAGAAATAAAAGTGAGATAAGAAACCCATATATTAAATCTCAATTTTTTTGAAAGATCATTAACCTCATATATAATAAACATAATTATATGAATTCATTATTTCAAAAAAATACATATCTATTAAATTTAATATTATTCTATTATAATCAATTATTGTACAAGTATTAGTTAATTGATGTGTATTTTTATCACCATATGTTTCTAATTTGGATTGTTTCTCACATGTTTTCCAATAGGGATGTCAGACCCCATTATTTGATTCACATTTTATCACTCCTATATTATTTATAGTAATAGAATCTATTTTCCATGATGATTATAAATTTTCTATTTTCATTCCATGATATTTTTAGTTATGATTCTTGATTATGAAATTTGGGGCAATCTTGTTTTCTGGTAGTCAACTGATATCAACTAGTTACTTTATAATGGTAATTATTTTTTGGTTATACATAAAGAGTAATATTCTTAAAATATATTAATACTTAATATCATATATATCCATGAAATAAATTTTTATAACCATCCATTTCATATGGTGATGAAAAATGAATTACCTCACTTCCTATAGGCGATAGTTCCCACATAAACATAAGTAATGTTTTTATTTTTCAATGGATGGAAATAAAAGAATATAAATAAAATTTTGATTTTATAAAAAATAAATATAATATATTTATATATATATATATAATAAATATTTTTAGAATACATATATATATATCCAAGATATGAGATTGTGAAAAATGGAATACATCACTTTATTGAGGTGGTAGTCCACATGTATGCATATGTGGCACGTTAATTTTCTATTGGATGGAAATGAGGTAGATAATGATTATTAGATAAAAATAATGGCGTTTTAGTATATTTATATTACCTATTTAATCATATTTTATGGATGTAACGCCCCGACCCCAGTTACCCGGAGTCGGTGAATTATTGAGTAACATTGGCATGATCACAAAAGATCAAGTCTCGAAACACCGATTAGTTTAGTAGCCTTGGAAACACTAGATAAATTCATAAGTGTTACATTACATCATAAATTGAAAATCTACAATAAAAAAGTCTTCATAGTCTACACTCAAATCCTCTTCTGACTATCCCTGCAGGTCATTCATAAAATACTTCTTCACATCCTGGAAAATATTAAAACATTGAAAGGGGTGAGCTCAGATGCTCAGTAAGGATAACAATATAGCGGAAGCTTTGATCAATAAACATAAACATTTAAGGCAATGTATAACTAAAACAAAAGCCTTTTAAACTTTAACTTCAACATAATATTGGAAAATTAAAATGAGTTAATTCCATTTACTTCTTCACATGGATATTCTACAGGTCGAATAATCACATGCAATATCAATAACCATTTTCATAATGATGGAATGCATAATGTCAGACTATCATAACCACGTAGCCAAGGCCTCGTGCCAAGACAGCAAATAAGATTTTGTCAAGGCCTCGTACCATGACACTAGTTTGTCTCATGAGACCTGTCGATGCATCGAGGATCTATAGAGGGTTCCACCCGTCACTTATTAAGTCCAATGCATTCCTCATATGAACAAGTTTAAACATATCATAAACCATAACATAATCGTATCACATAAAACATGCATAAAGGAAACATAACATTTCCACATTTCAATCACAAGATATCAATACAACACATTGATATAATAAAAACTTCATCAAAACCATTTTCAATATAGAAATAAAAGAAAATTAAAATTTGGTATTTATTTTTCATTTAAAAATAGTTATGGCTTGTAGAAGAAGCTGAAACACAAATAATGGTCATGGCAGTGGAGAGGTCATTGTCACCGCATACGTAAGACAAAAACATTCCTTTTTTCATTTAGTAAAACGCTTTGTCGAAAAGATTCCTTTTGAATAAAAGTAAAAGTCAAAGGGGTTTATACATCGTATAAAAGAAAGTTGTGTATAAAACAAAATATGCCTCAATGAAAGGGGATTGAGACGAAGACCCTTACAAAGATCATTTTTTAAATGAAGTAGATCTATTATGTGTATTCACTATAATTACACATATATAAATTAAAAATAAAATATAGGAAATAATAATATCATGACATAATTTGAAAGTAGGAGATTAACCCAAAGAATGGAAATTGGGTTAAGAAGTTCCCTTACCTTGTGTTCAACTTGAATCGACCGTTCATTAACCTCCTGAATAGTAAACTAGAGTTAATATCTACTTTCTTAATAACCTTTTTCAAGTTCATTATCCCTTTTATATCACTTATTACAATGTTACAAAAATTATGTAGTCATTTATGTTAATAACGGTCGTTTTGTCGATCTTTGGTAATTTAGTCAACAATAAACTTCTTATAATTACATGTTGTTTATGTGGTAGAATATCTATTATGTCCAGAATTATATTCATGATTTAGATATCATATATATCATATATATTCAGTATATACATTCATTTATAATATTACATAACATTTAGAGGTAAGAAATAAAATGCACCGTTCATGGAGACGGTAAGCCGTACGTACGCATGAACGCTACTTTCATTTCTATTTCATATTTAATGGAATGAAATTATAATTATATAAAGGTATAATATAATTAAAGTATAATATATTGTATAATACCATTTACTCCATCCTTTATACATCCCACATATGGCATTAACGATTCAAATCACTTTGAGGGGGCGGTAGTCCGCACTTCCTAAAATGAAAATATCGCGTTTACCCATAATGGAAACCATAAAGGTATGAAATAAATGAAAAATACAGAAGCTTTAGTAAAACATAAACATATTATATATCGTATATAAATATAGTGACATCTTAATGGCCACCTTTGAAGGTGATATATGAGTGTTGAACCATCGTCGTTTCGTGAGGCAGAAATTCTCCATCCAGAGAAACAGTATGTTCATTAACCATTAGATGTAGGTGTGTGTATGTTTAGCTCTAATCCTTATTATAACAACATCCTAGTATATTTAGGATACTTTTTTTGTTACAAAATAAATTAATAAAAATAGTTTAGGGGGTTGGAGAAGCAAAATAAAACAAAATAACATAAGAGAAGACATTACCTTAAATTCGGGAAACTCTTTTTGATTTGAGCCAAAGGCTTCCTTGGGAAGAGTTCTGCCAATGTGAGGCTTCTAGGAGTAATAGAGGGATGTTTTGAGAGTATTTGGGTAGAGGTTGGCTGATACAAATGTCTTGAAGGGGTGAATAAGGTGGTAGATGTGGGGGCCTTTTATAAGAGGAGAGAAGAGGCACTCTTGGAAAGATTGAAAGGTTACTTTATTATGAAATGATTTTCGGATTCTAAAGGTCCCACAATGATATATTTCGAGGCTAAGGTGAGAAGGGTTTGAAATATAGTCATCTAATGGGTTTTTGACATGTGTAAGCCTTATATTTTACATTATCTTTTCATTTTATTTAAATTTTTAATTAATGAGGTAATCGCTGCATCATCATTGTGTCATAATTATTTTAATTTATTTAATGTCTAAAAATTATAAAAAAAGTATCATGATGTAGGAAATATTTTTATCTTTACAATTAATATTTATATTAAAAAATATGACTTGTATAACCCCATTTAAAAATTGTTTTAGTAAAAGAACTCATGTTTGTGACATTTTTATTTTAACATTAAATAAAAACGTTTTTAATGTCATTTTCCTACCAAAGTGGCTCCATGGGGTCCCCAAGACAACCCATGGATTGTCTTGGTCGGCCATGACTCATCTAATAGGGTTAGTACAAGTGTAAAGGTATTTTAATATTTTTATAATATCATTTTTTACCATAAGTTTCACTAATTACCTTTAATCGCGATTAATTAAACTTAAAAGTTACTATTCACCAAAAAATTATTTTAATCCCATTGAACCACATTTTAATTCCTAATGACAACCATGTATGTCAGATTTTAGAAAATCAAATCACAGAATTGGTAATGTTTCATTTAAACGAAAAATTGGGTTTTTAACTACCACTTTGTGATTTCACTATTCATCAAAAAATGAAGTTTTTCAGAACAATGCCAAAATTTCACCCTAAGCTATAATTGATATTCCAAATTAAAAAATTATGTCTATTTTATAAAATTACAAAGATATAATTTGCATTAATTAATTGTATAATTAATTCCCGTTGTCATAACAAATAGCGTGTTTTTAAGAAACAATATATATCAAAAGATTGACAATTGTTTATGTCCAATTTCAAAGTGAAATTAATTCTAATGAACACCATTGGATAAAATGGTAAAAATATATTCTAATTATACATTAAAAACACTGAATAGTATAATTTATCACTATAAATTATTTTGATTAAAAAAGTTTTTTTTAAGTATTTTTCACTATTCATAGAAAATTGGAAGTTCTCATAAAATTACAAAAAATTCAACTTAGGATAATTTCGATATTCTGAATACAAAAATGGAGTCCATTTTGAAATATAAAATATATATAATTTCAAAATGTGGGTATTAATATTTATAACTACTACATTTATTGGTCACGGTGTGTTAGAATCTCGAACCTATGTACAATGCAAGTTATTGCATTATTAAAAGAGAAGCGTATCGTGGAAGCTAGGGGTGTTACATTATCCCCTCCTTTAATAAATTGCGTCCTCACAAGTTGAAATTTTTCTTTGAAAATAAAAGGTTGAAAATAGAAAATACCTTTGTGGAAAACCCACATTGGAAATAGGGTTAATAAGAATATAACATTAAAAGAAAGTAAGAGAAGTATAAAGCTCACCCGAGATAGACCTTACTAGGATTCTATGAAAATATGGATATGGAGGAGAAACAAGACATCAAGGTCTGATAGAGAGTTGTAGAAAACAGGATTAGGATAATGTTAACCACAAGAAAATCACAAACTTGTGATTGGTTAAACGGTCATTGAATCCCCAGTTGGAAAAGTTAACCGACAATGTTTTTGTTTTAAGTTACCTTTTATAAAGTTGGGGAATTTATTTAAGAGATTTTCTAAGAACATAAGGAAATATACTTACTTTTCATATAGGCTTTCATTCTTTAATAAATTTTTACCACGAACCCATCTTTCACTCCAAATGGTAACAGAACTCAAAAATATTCTATTTATCCTAATTGTATAAGGTTCTAAATATTACCACATAACATTTAGATTAGGAAAACTATTTTGTAATAACCAGGGACTTCCTATAGGCTAGTGGTAGGAAATAAAGGCATGTCGTACTATGGTTTTGGGTTCGATTCTTGTAGCTTTGTCTGACGCGACGGGTTATCCCCCAACCTGCAGGCTGTCATTTTCCTAAAACTATTGTATTATAATATTCCAAAAATAATCTTTAGAAATGTTTTAACCATAAACAATACTATCCAAGGTTCAACTTAATCCATTCCAACCTATATAGTTATCCGAAATACCTCTGTCTAGACTTTCTCTATAAGGTCTCTAAATTCCAAAATCAATTGTAACCTCAGATTCCCCAAACAAAGTAAAGTTTCTCTTATTGTCACATACTAAAAATATGACTACCTTCATCATATTAAAACCTTAATGAGAACAAAAAGTACTTTAGTACAATCCTTATATATATCACATTATTCTTATAACCATAATATAGTTATTGAGTCCAAAAACACAAATAAAATAATTATTCAACTTCATCTGTAGTAACAGCATAAGCTTGGCCTTGATCCCTTGGCCTTTTCTGAGTCATGTTTCTCTGACGCTTAGGACATTCATTTGTATAATTCCCTATTTCCCTACAATTGTAGCATTCAACATTGATTGCCTCTTTCTTTCCCTTGCAATCACGAGACTGGTGACCTTTTTTTCCACATTTATAACAAACTCCTATTCCTTTTAGGCAAGAACCGGGGTGATTCTTCCCACAATTATCACATAATGGAAAATCCTTATTTCCCT
This sequence comes from Viscum album, assembly GCA_963277665.1. NCBI lineage: Eukaryota > Viridiplantae > Streptophyta > Magnoliopsida > Santalales > Viscaceae > Viscum > Viscum album. The sequence continues at coordinate 435,352,760 of OY728167.1, read as the reverse complement.
TTTTCCCTTTATCCATCTCTTGTTCCACCGTTCTCTTCTTCTCTTTCCTTACTTTGTTGTCATAAGACTTAGAGAATTCCTTTCCTGTCATGATATCACATGAGACAATATCTTCGTACGATGAGAAGGATTGTGATACTAAAGCTCGAAAGATAAATTGTTTTAACCCATCAAAGAAATTATTAATCTTACTTCTTGGGTTACGTATATAATCAGCAGTATACCTCGCTATCCTTGTAAAGTTAGCATCATACTATGCGACATTCTCATCCTCCTTCTGCCTCAGACTCAGAAATTTCCTTTCCATATCTGCTCGATGTTCATGTGGAAAGTATTTTTCTAAGAAAATTTCCTTAAACTCCCTCCATTACATACTTGATACTTATTCATCTTCCTTTGTGTTTTGAATCAGCGACCACCATTGATCGACATCTCTAGTGAGGTGGTAGACTGCCATGACAACCTTCTCCCTTTCGCTACTCCCCAAGGCATGGAATATTTTCTCTAAGGAGTTTATCCATAGCTCAGCTACTAATGGATTTGTAGCCCCTTTAAATGTTGGTGGTTGTTGCCTCATGAAGCAGTCTAACATTGATCCTCCACATTGTGGATCAGGGTGCTCCATATTCGTAAGGTTATTATTCAAAACCTGAGTGAGTTATCCCAGTATGGTAATAAGTTGATCAGCACCAGTTGTATCTCCAGATCCACAATAATTATCTTGAGCAGGAGGTAAATCCCTACAGGAGTGCGTGTATTGATACGGTTTCAATTCCTTCCACTAGGCTCCATTTCTAAAAAATGGAATAAACTAGATTAGTTTATGAATAAAAATACATAATTCCATACTTGTAAAATACTTATCATAAATTGAACTATTTATGGATATAATCCATAATCATAAAAATGTTTTCTTTGAGGAAGTATATACTCATAACCCTTCATAGTGGTTTGTAATGAAAATGAGAATTATCTTAAGCGTATCCCCTGGATGTGTCGTAACCAAGAGTGTAGCAAGGCCTGTTGTCGTGCACCAGTTCTCGTTCAAGTCTTGCTCAAAGCGATGTTTTCGGGTTTTACCCCTAGGTACATCTGTTCCAGAGCCGCCTCTACATGCTCGTATCCAGACAGGGATGTATTGCTCGGAAAACTCACAAAATCTCTATAATACAAAATTTCTAGGAAACTATTCTATACTAATCCTCAATGTCTATCTTAGGGCTATGTGTTCTAATCAGAGTTTATCTAAATCTAGTTTCTAATGTTAGTACTAAACTACCTCTGATACCAACTATAACGACCCGACCCCAGTTACCCGGAGTCGGTGCATTATTGCGTAACATTGGTATGATCACAAAAGATCATGTCTCGAAAGACCGATTAGTTTAGTAGCCTTGGAAACACTAGATACATTCATAAATGTTACATTACATCATAAAGTGAAAATCTACAATAACAAATTCTCCATTGTCCACACTCATATCCTCTTCTGACTATCCCTGAAGGTCATTCATAAAATAATTCTTCACATCCTGGAAAATATTAAAATATTGAAATGGGTGAGCTCAGATGCTCACTAAGGATAACAATATAGCAGAAGATTTGATCAATAAACATAAACATTTAAGGAAATGTATAACTAAAACAAAATCCTTTTAAACTTGAACTTCAACATAATATGGAAAAAGTAAAATGAGATAATGTCATTTACTTCTTCACATGGATATTTTACTGGTCGAATAATCACATGCAATATCAATAACCATTTTCATAATGATGGAATGCATAATTCCAGACTATCATAACCATGTATCCAAGGCCTTGTTCCAAGACTACAAATAAGATTTTGTCAAGACCTCGTGCCAAGACACAAGTTTGTCTCATGAGACCTACCGATGCATCGATGAGCTATAGAGGGCTCCACCCGTCACTTATTAAGTCCAATGCATTCCTCATATGAACAGGTTTAAACATATCATAAACCATAACATAATCATATCACATAAAACATGCATAAAGGAAACATAAAATTTCCACATTTCAATCACAAGATATCAATACAACACATTGATATAATAAAAACTTTATCAAAACCATTTTCAATACAGAAATAAAAGAAAATTAAAATTTGGTATTTATTTTTCATTTAAAAATAGTTATGGCTTGTAGAGGAAGACGAAACACAAATAATGGTCACTACGGAAGAGAAGTCGTTGTCGTCGCATACGTAAGACAAAAACATTCCTTTTTTAGTTTAGTAAAATGCTTTGTAAAACAGATTCCTTTTGAATAAATGTAAAAGTCAAAGGGGTTTATACACCGTATAAATGAAAGTTGTGTATAAAACAAAATATGCCTCAATGAAAGCGGATTGAGACGAAGAACCTTAAAAGATAATTTTTTAAATGAAGTAGATCTATTATGTTTATTCACTATAAGTACACATAAATAAAGTACAAATACAAGATAGGACATTATAATATCATGACATAATTTGAAAGTAGGAGATTAACCCAAAGAATGGAAATTGGGTTAAGAAGTTACCTTACCTTGTGTCCGACTTGACTCGACCGTTATTTAACCTCCTAAATAATAAACTAAAGTTAATCATTACTTGCTTAAGAACCTTTTTAAAGTTCATTATCCCTTTTATATCACTTATTAAAATGTTACTAAAATTATGCAGTCATTTAAGTCAATAACGGTCGTTTTGTCGATCTTTGGTACTTGAGTCGACAATAAACTTCTTATAATTACAAGTTGTTTATGTGGTAGAATATACATTATCTCTAGAATTATATTAATGATTTAGATATCATATATATCATATATATATATAGTATATACATTCATTTATAATATTACATAACATTTAGAGGTATGAAATGAAATACACCGTTCATGGAGATGGTAAGCCGTACGTACGCATGAACGCTACTTTCATTTCTATTTCATATTTAATGGAATGAAATTATAATTATATAAAGGTATACTATAATTCCAGTATAATATAATGTATAATACCATTTACTCCATCCTTTATACATCCCACATATGGCATTAACGATTCAAATCACTTTGAGGGGGTGGTAGTCCGTACTTCCTAAAATGAAAATATCGCGTTTACCCATAATGGAAACCATAAAGGTATAAAATAAATGAAAAATACAGTAGATTTAGTAAAAAATAAACATATTATATATCATATATAAATATATTTACATCTTAATTGCCACCATTGAAGGTGTTATAAGAGTTTTGAACAATCATCTTTTCGTGAGGCAGAAATTCTACATCCATAGAAACAGCATGTTCTTTAAGAATTAGATGTAGGTGTGTATATGTGTAGCTCAAATACATCTTATAACAACATCCTAGTATATTTAGGATACTGTTTTTGTTACAAAAAAAATTAATAAAAATAGTTTAGGGGGTTGGAGAAGAAAAATAAAACAAAATAACATAAGAGAAGACATTACCTTAAAATCGGGTAACTCTTTTTGGTTTGAGCCAAAGGCTTCCTTGGGAAGCGTTCTACCCAATTTAAGGATTCTAGGAGTAAGAGAGGGAAGTTGGGAGAGTATTTGGGCAGAGGTTAGCCGAGCCAAATTTCTTGATGGTGTGAATAAGGTGGTAGAGGTGGGGGCCTTTTATAAGTGGAGAGAAGGGGCACTCTTGGAAAGATTGAAATGTTACTTTATTAAGAAATTATTTTCGGATTATAAAGGTCCCACAATGATATATTTCGAGGCTAAGGTGATAAGGGTTCTAAATATACTCATCTAAATGGTTTTGACAAGTGTAAGCCTTATATTTTACATTATCTTTTCATTTTATTTAAATCGTTAATTAATGAGGTAATCACTGCATCATCATTGTGTCAAAAACATTTAATTTATTTAATGTCTAAAAATTATAAAAAAAGTATCATGATGTAGGAAATCTTTTTATCTTTCTAATTAATATTTATAGTAAAAAATATTAATTTTATGACCCCATTTAAAAATTGTTTTAGTAAAAGAACTCATTTTTGTGACATTTTTATTTTAACATTAAATAAAAACGTTTTTAATGTCATTTTGCTACCAAAGTGGCTCCATGGGGACCCCAAGTTGACACATGGATTGTCTTGGTCGGACATGACTCATCAAATAGAGTTAAGACAAGTGTAAAGGTATTTTCATATTCTTATAAAATCATTTTTTCCTTAACTTTCACTAATTACCTTTAATCATGATTAATTAAACTTAAAAGTTACTATTCACCAAAAAATTATTTTAATCCCATTGAATCACATTTTACTTCCTAATGAAAACCATGTATATAAGATTTTTGAAAATCAAATCACAGAAGGGGTAATGTTTCATTTAAACGAAAAATTAGTTTTTTAACTACCACTTTGTGGTTTCACTATTCATCAAAAATTGATGTTTTTCAGAACAATGCCAAAATTTCACCCTAAGCTATAATTGATATTCCGAATTAAAAAATGATTTCTATTTTATAAAATTCCAAATATATAATTTTCATTAATTAATTTTATAATTAACTCTATCACAACAAATAGCGTGTTTTTAAGAAACAATATATATCAAAAGATTGACAATTGTTTATGTCCAATTTCAAAGTGAAATTAATTCTAATGAACACCATTGGATAAAATGGTAAAAATATATTATAATTATACTTTAAAACCACTCAATAGTATAATTTATCACTATAAATTATTTTGATTAAAAAAGTTGTTTTTAAGTATTTTTCACTATTCATAGAAAATTGGATGTTCTCAGAAAATTACAAAAAATTCAACTTAGGATAATTACGATATTCTGAATACAAAAATGAAGTCCATTTTGAAATATAAAATTTATATAATTTCAAAAAGTTGGTATTACTATTCATAACTACTACTTTTATTGGTCGTGATGTGTTAGAATCTCAAACCTGTGTACAATGCAAGCTATTGCATTATTAAAAGAGAAGTGTATCATGGATGCTCGGGGTGTTACATTCTCCCCTCCTTCAATAAATTGCGTCCTCGCAATTTGAAATTTTTCTTTGAAAATAAAAGTTTGATAATAGAAAATACCTTTCTGGAAAACCCACATCGGAAATAGGGTTAATAAGAATATTACATTAAAAGAAAGAAAGAGAAGTACAAAGGTCACCCGAGATAGCCCATACTAGGATTCTATGAAAATATGGATATGGAGGAGAAACAACCCATAAATGTCTGATAGAGAGTTGTGGAGAACAGGATTAGGAGAAAGTTAACCACAAGAAAATCACAAACTCTTGATTGGTTAAACGGTCATTGAATCCCCAGTTGGAAAATTTAACCGACAAAGTTTTTGTTTTAAGTTACCTTTTATAAAGTTGAGGAATTTTTTTAAGATATTTTCTAAGAACTTAAGGAAATATACAGACTTGTCATGTAGGCTTTCATTCTTTAATAAATTTTTACCACGAACCCATCTTTCACTCCAAATAGTAACAGAACTCAAAAATATTCTATTTATCCTAATTCTATAAGGTTCCAAATATTACAACATACAATTTAGATTAGGAAAACTATTTTGTAATAACCAAGGACTTCATGTAAGATAGTGATAAGTAATAAAGACATTTCGTTCTATGGTTGTGGGTTCGATACCTGCAGCTTTGTCCGACGTGATGGGTTATCCCCCAACATGCAGGTTGTCCTTTTCATAAAAATATTGTATTATAATATTCCAAAAATAATCTTCAGAAATGTTTTAACCTTAAAAAATACTATCCATGGTTCAACTTAATCCATTCCAACCTATATAGTTATCCAAAAAACCTCTGTCCAGACATTCTCTAAAAGGTCTCCAAATTCCAAAATCAATTGAAACCTTGGATTCCACAAACAAAGTAAAGTTTCTCTTATTTTCACATACTAAAAATATTATTACCTTCATCATATTAAAACCTTAATGAAAACAACAAGTACTTCAGTACAATCCTTATATATATCACATTATTCTTATAACCATAATATAGTTCTTGAGTCCAAAAATACAAATAAAATAATTATTCAACATCATCTGTAGTAACAGCATAAGCTTGGCCTTGATCCCTTGGCCTTTTAGGAGGCATGTTTCCCTGACTCTTAAGACATTCATTTGCATAATGCCCTATTTCCCTACAATTGTAGAATTAAACATTGATAGCATCTTTCTTTCCCTTGCAATCACGAGCCTGGTGACCTTTTTCTCCACATTTATAACAAACTCTCATTCCTTTTAGGCAAGCACCGGGGTGATTCTTCCCACAATTATCACATAATGGAAAATCCTTCTTTCCATTTTTTCCTTCATCCATCTCTTGTTCCACCGTTCTCTTCTTCTCTTGCTTTACATTGTTTTCATAAGACTTAGAGAATTCCATTTCTGTCTTGATAGCACATGAGACAATATCTTCGTACGATGATAAGTATTGTGATACTAAAGCTCGGTTGAGAAATGGTTTTAACCCATCAATGAAATGATCAATCTTACTTCTTGGGTTACGTATATAATCTGCAGCATACCTCGCTAACCTGGTAAAGTTAGCCTCAAACTTTGCGACATTATCATCCTCCTTCTGCCTCAGACTCAAAAATTGCCTTTCCATATTTGCTCGATGGTCATGTGGAAAGTATTTTTCTAAAAAAATTTCTTTAAACTCCCTCCATTACATACTTGATACTTCTTCATCTTCCTTTGTGTTTTGAATCAGCGACCACCATTGATCGGCATCTCCAGTGAGGCGGTAGACTGCCATGACAACCCTCTCCCTTTCGCTACTCCCCAAGGCATGGACTATTTTCTCTATGGAGTTTATCCATTGCTCAGCTACTAATGGATTTTTACCCCCATTAAATGTTGGTGGTTGTTGCCTCATGAAGCGGTCTAACATTGATCCTCCACGTTGCGGATCAGGGTTCTCCATACGAGAAAGGTTATTATTCATAAACTGAGTGAGTTGTCCCAGTATGGTAATAATTTTATCAACACCAGTTGTATCTCCAGATCCACAATAATTATCTTGAGCAGGAGGGAAATCCCTATACAGAGTGTGTGCATTGATACGGTTTCCATTCCTTCAACTAGGCATCTTTTCTAAACAATGGCATAAACTAGATTAGTTTATGAATCAAAATACATAATTCCATACTTTTAAAACACTTAACATAAATTGAACTATTTAAGGATATAATCCATAATCATAAAAATGTTTTCATTGAGGAAGTATATACTCATAGCCCTTCATAGTGGTTTGTAAAGAAAATGAGAATTATCCTAAGCGTATCCCCTGGGAGTGTCGTAACCAAGAGTGCAGCAATGCCCATTTTCGTGCACCAGTTCCCGTTCGAGTCTAGCTCAATGTGGTGTTTTCGGGTTTTACCCCTAGGTACATCTGTTCCAGAGCCGCCTCTACCTGCTCGTATCCAGACATTGATGTATTGCTCGGAAAACTCACAAAATCTATATAATACCAATATTCTAGGAAGCTCTTCTATACTAATCCTCAATGTCTATCTTAGGGCTATGTGTTCTAATCAGAGTTTATCTAAATCTAGCATCCAAGGTTAGTACTAAACTGCCTCTGATACCAACTGTAACGCCCCGACCCCAATTACCCGGAGTCGGTGCACTATTGCGTAACATTGGCATGATCACAAAAGATCATGTCTCGAACGACCGATTAGTTTAGTAGCCTTGGAAACACTAGATACATTCATAAATGTTACATTACATCATAATGTGAAAATCTACAATAACAAAGTCTTCATAGTCCACACTCATATCCTCTTCTGACTATCCCTGAAGTTCATTAATAAAATAATTCTTCACATCCTGTAAAATATTAAAACATTGAAAGGGGTGAGCTTATATGCTCAGTAAGGATAACAATATAGCAGAAGCTTTGATCAATAAACATAAAAATTTAATGCAATTTATAACTAAAACAAAATCTTTTTAAACTTGAACTTCAACATAATATGGAAAATGTAAAATGAGATAATTCCATTTACTTCTTCACATGGATATTCTACTGGTCAAATAATCACATGCAATATCAATAACCATTTTCGTAATCATGGAATGCATAATTCCAGACTCTCAAAACCTTGTACCCAAGGCCTCGTGCCAAGACTACAAACAAGATTTTGTCAAGGCCTCGTGACAAGACACTAGTTTGTCTCATGAGACCTGCTGATGCATCGAGGAGCTATAGTGGGCTCCACCCGTCACTTATTAAGTCTAATGCATTCCTCATATGAACAGGTTTAAACATATCATAAACCATAACATAATCGTATTTCATAAAACATGGATAAAGGAAACATAAAATTTCCACATTTCAATCACAAGATATCAACACAACACATTTATATAAAAAAACATTATCAAAACCATTTTCAATATGGAAATAAAAGAAAATTAAAATTTGGTATTTATTTTTCATTTAAAATAAGTTATGGCTTGTAGAGGAAGCCGAAACACAAATAATGGTCACGGTGGTGGAGAAGTCGTTGTTGCCGCATATGTAAAACAAAAACATTACTTTTTAGGTTTAGTAAAATGATTTTCAAAAAAGATTCCTTTTGAATAAAAGTAAAAGTCATAGGGGTTTATACACCGTATAAAAGAAAGTTGTGTATAAAACAAAATATGCCTCAATGAAAGGGGATTGAGACGAAGACCCTTACAAAGATCATTTTTTTAAATTAAGTAGATCTATTATGTGTATTCACTATAAGTACACATAAATAATTTACAAATAAAATATAGGACATAATAATATCATGACATAATTTGAAAGTAGGAGATTAACCCAAAGAATGGAAATTGGGTTAAGAAGTTCCCTTACCTTGTGTCCGACGTGACTCGACCATTCTTTAACCTCATGAATAATAAACTAGAGTTAATCTCTACTTTATTAAGACCCTTTTTCAAGTTCATTAACCTTTTTATATCACTTAATACAATGTTACGAAAATTATGTAGTCATTTAAGTTAATAACAGTCGTTTTGTCGATCTTTGGTACATGAGTCGACAATAAACTTTATATAATTACAAGTTGTTTATGTGGTAAAATATTCATTATATACAGAATTGTATTCATGATTTAGATATCATATATATCATATATATCCAGTATATACATTCATTTATAATATTACATAACATTTAGAGGTAAGAAATGAAATGCACCGTTCATGGAGACGGTAAGCCGTACGTACGTATGAACGAAACTTTCATTTCTATTTCATATTTAATGGAATGAAGTTATAATTATATAAAGGTATACTATAATTCCAGTATAATATAATGTATAATACCATTTACTCAATCCTTTATACATCCCACATATGTCATTAACGATTCAAATCACTTTGAGAGGGTGGTAGTCCGCACTTCCTAAAATGAAAATATCGCGTTTACCCATAATGGAAACCATAAAAGTATGAAATAAATGAAAAATTAAGAAGATTAAGTAAAACATAAACATATTATATATCATATATAAATATATTGACATCTTAATTGCCACCTTTGAAGGTGTTATATGAGTGTTGATCAATCATCGTTTTGTGAGGCAGAAATTCGCCATCCACAGAAACAGTATGTTCTTTAACCATTAGATGTAGGTGTGTGTAAGTGTAGCTCGAATAATTCTTATAAAAACATCCTACAATATTTAGGATACTGGTTTTGTTACAAAATAAATTAATAAAAAGATTTTAGGTGGTTGGAGAAGCAAAATAAAACAAAATAACATAAGAGAAGAGATTACCTTAAAATCGGGTAACTCTTTTTGATTTGAGCCAAAGGCTTCCTTGGGAATAGTTCTTCCCAAAATGAGGCTTCTAGGAGTAAGATAGGGAAGTTGGGAGAGTATTTGGGTAGAGTTTGGCCGAGCCAAATGGCTTGATGGTGTGAATACGGTGGTAGAGGTGGGGGCCTTTTATAAGAGAAGAGAAGGGGCACTCTTGGAAAGATTCAAATGTTACTTTATTATGAAATGATTTTAGGATTTTAAAGGTCCCACAATGATATATTTAGAGGCTAAGGTGATAAGGGTTCGAAATATACTCATATAATAGGTTTTTGACAAGTTTAAGCCTTAGATTTTACATTATCTTTTCATTTTATTTAAATCGTTAATTAATGAGGTAATCGCTGCATAATCATTGTGTCATAAAAAGTTTAATTTATTTAATGTCTAAAATTATAAAAAAAAGTATCATGATGTAAGAAATATTTTTAGATTTCTAATGAATATTTATTGTCAAAAATATGACTTTTATTACCCCATTTTAAAAAAATTAGTAAAAGAACTCATGTTTGTGACATTTTTATTTTAACATTAAATTAAAAGTTTTTAGTGTCATTTTCCTACCAAAGTGGCTCCATGGGATCCCCAAGTTGAGCCATGGATTTTCTTGGTCGGCAATGACTCATCCAGTAGGGGTAGGACAAGTAAAAATGTATTTTCATATTTTTATAATATCATTTTTAGCTTAAATTTCACTAATTACCTTTAATCGCGATTAATTAAACTTAAAAGTTACTATTCACCAAAAAATTATTTTAATCCCATTGAACCACATTTTAAAGTGTTGTGTATTTTAATCTTAATTAATTAAATTTTCTACTTCTAAGTGATAAATAAAAGCTAATATATAAATTTATATCAGTTTATATCAGTTTTTCCATATTAGAGAGTTTATGTTCTAGTTGAACTAACTTTGAGTTCAGCACATGTGATAGATTAATTATATACTTCCACAAAAGTTATACATGGATTACATAATACACTTTGGAGTGGTTTAGTGTAAGTGGTAGGTAATAATATACCATTCCCAAATGATTAATGATTTTGAAAGGGTCGATATTTTTAAGTATCATCTTTCCCATATTCATGAATCTCGGAACCCTATTTTATTGTGATACATAGATGTATACATTATCTCTGACATCATTTTCCAAATCTCACTAATGCTTATTAGAGTAGTTATTTTGTCATCTTTTCAAGGTTTCAATTTTTAACTGAATGGTTTTAATTCCTTATGTCTTCTCTGGAGAAATATATGGTCCCAAAAAGTTATAATTTCTATCTTTATCCCATAATGTCGGAGTTCTACACCTCTTCCCATATAGATCCTCATATGGTTCCACTTGAATACAAAAATGTAAAATATTTTTATGTGAGAACAATTCAATGTAAATGTGTTTATCACATCAAAATTTAAAATCCATTTAAAAATATCTAAACATATTCTCCAAATTTTGAAAGGCCATTTAGATTGACTTTCTGTATTATGGTGACTAGTAGTACTGAAGCATCGATCCATATATCCAACTCTTATTAAATACTTCTTTAGAATTTCTAGAAAATACTTGGATTATTTTATGATATAATTGAATGTGGTACTACATGAATACTTAAAACTTCCATTATTTATATCATCGAAAGTTGATCGAGTGAAAAATCTTCTCAAAAATTAAATAAATGAATTTAGTTCATAAGGTGATCAACTAAAAACAAAGTGCACTTATTAATATTAGAGGACTTAGGATGACTTTAAATGAGTTAAACATCAATGTTATATAATATCCATACATGTATGGGTAATGGTTTCATCATTCTCTTAGACTTAATTGATTTTTATTTAATATGATAGAATACCAAGAATCCAGATATATACTCTACAATGTCCTTCTATATGTTATCTCATTATAAATGATTCTGGAGATCTTAGTACATATTTAGCATTCTATGAAGGATAATGAATGATGATATATGTGAATTGTCCACAAAATATTTATTCAATTATGGTATTCAAGGGATACATATTTTTTCCACATCTTATAATTTGATCCTTTTCATTACTTAATATTATAATATTCCCTAATTCTATATCTCCACATCCTTGTTTTACTCCTCGATATTCTCATGGATGGATGGTTGAGTAAACATTTTGGAATGATAGTATTTATCCCCCAAAATTATATTTTCAAGGTTTTTCGTATATATATACAATATTATTGGGTCTATTTAAATTTGTATTATCAATTAGGTTGTAAGATCCTTTATTTTCAGAGCATCATCCACCTTGTTTTCCTTCTAAGGTTGGCAGTGTATTGAGAAATCAAAGGCTTTGATTAAATCCAATAATCTCTTTTAGAACATGTTATACTCTTTAAATTTAAATAGAACATTTAGGATCCATTTAATGGTATATATTTCATATATTTCAAAATATAGATAATGAATCCATATCTTTAGTGAATATATCATCACTACAAGCTCAAAATCATGTGTCATGTAATTTTTCTCATGATCATTTAAGTGATGTGATAAATAAGGTACCAAGATGTCATATTGGATGAGAAAACATATCAATACCATATTTGATGCATCCTAATACATCAAAAACCATATCTATTATAGGTTAATGTGTTTCTAGGTTATAGTAACAAATTTTCCATGATTTCATTGAAATTTGGTTCATATTTATCTGTCTAGAGGAAATTGATTCCCTTATGAGTTAACTTAGTGGGTTTAGCATTTATAGTCTATAAAAACAAAAATATGGATCCATGTTACTCTGGTCAGTCTAGGATATTATTCAATCACATCTATCATTAAATGATCCACATATGTTGCCTTTGTTTTAATTATATGACCAAAGAATGATTCTTAATGTATCCATAATTTATAATTGATAATTTTTTCAAAAAAATATTATTTCTCAAGGTATGTATCACAATACTTAAATAATCTCCATTAATGTTATTTATTTTGAAATATATAAAAAAAATAATATATAAATAATATGAAAAATTTATTGATGTGATCTATAATGTCTTTATTGATTAGATCTGTGAAGATAGAAGGGGGGTTTTATGTCCGAATGGAAACACTATGAATTCATAGAATCGATTTCTTTTATAAAAGGTTTTATTGGATATGTCCTCAATTTTTAACAATAATAGATCATATAAATATCAAATTCCAATATTTTATAATTATTTATACCCTCATGGATGATTGAATAAGTATTCAATATGGGGTAGAGGATGCTTGTTCTTGGCCATGATCTTGTTACGTTCAAAATAATCAATGGAAAGACATGATAATCAATAACTATTCCTAAAAAAATGACTTGTGAACTCCATGGAAAAGAACATGGTAATATAAAAACCCATATCTAAATTTTCATATAGTGGTTTTCTTAATTCCTCATATTAAATTTCAGTTATTCTCTATGGAATATTTGATATTTCTATAGCACTATGTATAAGTTACATTGAAAAATAAACCTCGTGATTTAGGGGATGACCATGACACATATCTAATAATTCATATACATATTCCTAATCAATATATGTATCTTTAATATTGTACTCTACCCTAACTAGTTTATTTAAATACCCCTAATTATCTGGTATTAAGACTCATATAATGGATTTAATTTCTCTATGGAATTCATATTTTTCCTTGAATATATGGATAATCATGGTTTTATTTAGGATTTGAAATGTGAATTTCTTATCCATATAATTAATATGGAATCTATATGGAGAGATCCGAATCATTAATAAAATAAAATAAAATTTGAAAAAAGGATGAATAATAATATTTTCATGAAGCATATCCCTAAAAACAGTAATTTCATAAGAGATATAGGCATGGGGGAAATCATCACACCACTATGAGTTTTCACTGATAAGTCAATATCTATCCATTACTATGGTGATTTTATATTCATTGAAAAATTATTTATATAACAGAGTGTGTAAAATAAGAATAAAATTCAAAATTCATATATCTTGAGTGGATGATAAGTGTAACATTCAATAATTAATTTCCCTCTATAGGTTTTAACCGTTCTATTACCTTGAAACTCAATTTATAACTTCTTGTCCCCAAAATGACAAGAAACATGGGAATCATTAATTTCTATTTACACTATTAGAGAACAGAGAATAACTAATTCATAACTAGTAAATACACTTATAGATAATTTTATAAGAGAATTTGTTTTATTCCACTAATGAAACCATAGATTCTCTTTAGTAGTAAATGATAGAAATGCATTCATACCGCAAAAAGTCTTATGAGGTTTTTCATTATAGGTACAAATGGATTTATCCTCATTTTTCATAAATATAAGGAATTATCCCTACATTTAATTCAAAATATTTTGGGTAAAATAATTATTTTAAACTACTTTTTAAAACTCCTCCCATTCCAAGGGGTCAATTTTTTCCTCATTACCTATATTTTTAATGATATTCATCCATTTTTATGTTTTCTATTCCAAATGATAAATTTTTAAACTAAAATTATTATTCATTGATCACTAGAGAATGAAAAATTTTCTTTTTTTTATTCCATTACTTAACATTTAGTGGATTAAAAGACCCACTAAATGATGGTGTACATTTCTGTATGAATGAATCAATGTATATTTGGTCCTTCTATGGTTCATTTGAGAGTTCATCATAATTAATGTTATTGTTCATAAATTGATATTGTTGGGTGCGAATATCCTTGATATACTTCAATTAGGATCCAATATTAGTTGTTTGATCATTAATATAGATGTTAAATGGTGCCTCAAACATATTATTTTCTCAGGTCTACCTAGTTCCAACCATGATGTAAAAACATAATGGTTGTTACGAATACCAAGAAAAAATTACCTGGCTAAGAACACATATGATAAGGAATGTAAATACTAAGACAACCTAGATTATGAAATCGTTATTTCCACCAATGTTTATTTAAGTTTATTCGACATAAATTTTAGTTCAATATAGAAGAATTTATGTTTTATTCCTTTATTCTACATGACATTGTAGTGACCAATGTTTTGATCCCTGGTAATGTTTTTATAAATTTAAATTCAAGAGTTTAAAAAATGGGTTTTTCCTTGAATTGGAATTATGAAATTAATTATGAAAGTTGGAACACTTCTACTATTGTTTTTAGAATTGGGTAAAGGCCTGAGAGGTTTCTTGGTTTCTCTGTTGAGTTTTGGGAGTACCAAGACATGGAAATCCCATGTTTGGACGGTCAACAGAGGGAACATAGTTTTTCTAAAAGGGTGCATCCCCCAATAGAAAACTGTGTGGCCCAAATCTATAGAGAAGCAGGTGTCACATGATATATGAATAAATTACCCAAACCATGTACCTATCCTACATGGGTAGTGCCACTTATGCAGAACATATGCACCATTCACCGCATGGTTGGAACACAATTTGGCTAACCATATGACCCAAACAATTCATTGAGTTTAGTTAAAAAAAATTCATTAAATAAAAAATAAAATAAAAAATAACAAAAAAATTGAGATACCCCCCCCCCCTAATATTGAACGACACACCCCCAATATCTCCTTGGACATATGAGAAACCCCTCTCAGACTCATCTCCTCTCACTAGTTTCCATCAGATTTCTTCTTGATTATTTCTTTTTACTTTGAGGTAATAACATCAGTTCCCTCTTATTATTTTTCTAGCATTTTTTCTCTTCTAGTTACATGATTATGTTTATAAAAACCCCATGGATAGGGATGACCTGGTTTTTGTTGTTTCGTCCTTAGATAGGGTATGTAAAGGGCCTCTCGGGTCAGGTATTTGAATTTTTTGGGTCTCGATACTGAAGTTAATGTGTTTTGGATCATTTTCAATTTCCAACGCCATCTGAGGTAGGTTATACTTATGATTCCGTGTCTAGAGTAATTTCATCTGGGTTCATTTAGTGGTTTTGAGTCCCCAGTTTTATTTGTTGTTTTTTTGTCATCCTTGTGGTGGATTTGAGTCTCCAGAGTTGATGGTGACATACCTATATATACATAAGTAGGAATATATATATGTATGTTCCCTAGTAATATATATACTCACTCATGGAAGGGTTAATAAATATATTGGGGTGACGTGTTCTTATGTTTATATATGAAAAATGCATACATGTGTAAGTGTAATGTGTATATGCATATAAAAGAATATATGTAAGGATCCCCTTGTACATATTCATGGCCATGCTAATATGTAAATAGGGGATATGTGTCCTTATGTATATGTTATTTTTCATTTTTTGAGGTGGGAAAGAGTACCTTCGAGTGGTCGTCTATGAAAACATTTATTTTACATGTGTTCATCTTCATTATTTCCCTCAATGGTAGGATCCCCTTCCATTTTCCTCTTTAAATTTATTAATTTTTTAATTACTCACATTTTGAACCTTCCTTGTATATTAATTAGTGCTATATTATTTTTAAAATAAATGATCCTTTAATGTGAATTTAGAAGGACTTGTGAAATTGTGTTTAATTATGCTAAATGAACTATTTGGTAAACAATGTAATGTTTTTATAATAAAACACCTTGAATAAGGAACATTGTATCCAAAATTTCAAAGTGATTATTTGTCTTTAAAATCATGGTTGTTGATAAATTCTTTACTGCTATTTATGCTTTGATATCATTGATGAAATAATTCATGTTTATTACAGGGCATCTTTGATGTTCTACATGGAGTTTCCCTCCTTCTGTATAAATTTTTATTAGACCAAATCACCCATCCTATTTTATTAGACCACCTTTTAAAGGTAATTTCTCATTTATGAAATTTCCATCCTAACTATGGCATCTTTTATGTTTCTCTTGTGCTTTATGAGCAATATTTCCATGCCTTATTAAATTAAATGGAATGAATTATAAAGGGTTGAAAGGCCACACCAAATATTTCTTTTTTATTTAAATATGAATAATTAAATGGTATTCCTTGGTTATAAAAACATAGAAAATGTAGATCTTGATAGGTAATTCCTCAGGGATCCTATCATTATTATTATTACATCATTAATCCTTATGTATTGTGTTATAAATATAATTATCCCTCTTTTATATCATTATGGTATAAGTCAAATTAGTGGATGGTAGGTTATACCTCATGTTAGTTATAATTAAAATGGGTCTTTAAAGAGGTTTTCATATGATGGTATGGGATTTATTTTCATGGAGGTATCACGCTCCCATATTTTGTGGGGGCTGAGCATGATGTCTCTAACCAATGATACTATATGGGATATAGGATTTACGCACCATGTTTCAAGATTAGAGTGTTGTTATAGTAGATCACTAACCATCTTGAGTGTTTTTTCATGAAGTCTCTCAATATATTGTGATATAAGGTAAGTACCCTATTTCATGAACTTATACGCTTTTTAGACTAGCTAGGGATGTCTAAGATGCACCCTGATCCATCCAGAAACTAGTATTCCCAGTATATGACCATTATGGATCAGTATGCACTTGGTTTATATTAGTGGATATGATATAGAACTATACAATATATATATATATATATATTGAATGATCATACACTTGTTCCATCAATGAGCCTAAGCATGTATAGCTATCAGGTGTCCCTTGGGATCCAGGGTGGGTTGTTGTTTATTTATTCCATTTTATTTCAATTTATTTTTAAACTTGTAATTTGTTTTAATTTATATTGCACAAAATGGATTGGTCTAGACACCATCGGTGTAGGCATACTGAGATTGTATCTCACATAGTACTCAAGAACCATTAGTTCCTTAGTACACCTTATGTTTGTGGGTATTTGATAAAGGGAAGATTCCAAATTCAAATGTTTTTATTTACACTACTAGGATGGACTTAGAGTAGAGGACTAATTTGGTGCTTGATAATCTCTTGTATCTAGTCATTGGGAGTTATTATTTTACTAAATTGTATAGTTATTTTTAATTTTCACTTTTTGTACTTGAATAATCATATGTAATAGCTTTATTATTACAAATTGGATTTTTCCACTTTTATTCAGTTATTATATTATTCTTCCATTATTTTGTCTTTTATTATTCTGTATTCCTCTTGTTTCTAGTGTTTATATTCTGATATATTATTTTTTTTCACTCAGATATGAGGGTATAGTATCCCCAATATCACTCACTTTGACAACCGCTTATAGACATCAGCCTCTGGCATACATGGAGATGTGCTTTAGGCCTTATGACCCACCGGTTTGGCTATTGTATTAGTAGTAAGTCAGGTTAGGACATTAAAATGTGGTATCATAGCCTTATTTTCCTTTTTATTACTATTTTGGGTTGAGGGTTAGGATACTAGGAATTTTTTCGATCTTATTAAATAGTTTTGTTTCATACTAATCCCCCCACCAGAGGGGGAAAGTCCAAGTGAACAGGGCTGGGATTGTTGTTCATTCTATTTTCATTATAGATGTTTTGATTTAAATTTAGGGGATTGTAGTATTTTCCTAAGGAACTAATTGATGAGATTTAGTAATTTCTCTTGGTCGGGTATGTCCGAAAGGAACAATTACATGTATCATTACATACACGTAGAAATTCACATGTCATTCATATACCATACCATTTTGTTTTCATTTTTAGGATATGTTGAAATTTTTAATGTTCCTTGTGTGTTATTACATTTCTTATAATCCATGTTTGAGGTCATTATATAATGGGTGACTTATTAGATTGCTTTTTTTAAATTTTCTTTCATTTAATCATGTTTAGCATGGACTGAAACATATTGGTTGTGATTAATTGGTTTTCAATTATCAATTTTTAAAGTATATAGTTGCCTTATAAATTGGGAACTGATGACACATATAATCAAACTCTTATTGAAACATTTTTTATACATAAATATTACTGTATAAAATTAAATGTTAATTTATTTTGATTAATGGGATCCAATTTTCAATTTATGAAGTGTATGAGTACATTATTAATTAGGAAATGGAGGTTCATATAATCGAACCATTATAAAAGGCCACAATATATTGTGAATTGATTATAAATTAAAAGGGGTTTTTACTTTAATCTAATATGAATCACCTAAATTCATAAATGCACAACTGAACCTAAGTAGGTCATATAGGTCATGTTGTTATGAAAGGGACCCACTAAGGGTTTTTTTCAAATCTAAATGCTTAAACCATTTGGCTTACATTTTGATGATCATAGGATGTCTTGATTAGGATGATTTTATGTCTCTTTTATATGATGTTTCATAGTATTAATCCTTAGTAGTATGTTTTGTTAGATAATGTTGGTTTCTATGTTTTTCACTATGATGGTTCCCCATTCTTGATAGTACCTCTTTAATTAATAAAAACCCATGATTTCTTTTGGGATGTATTTATATGATACATTAGTTAATTAATAATCCAAATTCAACCCAAAGTGTGTTTACCTCTATAGATTAAAATTGGAATTATCTTTAACTAATCCAGTGGTGAATGTTTATAAATAAATGAAAGATGGTAAAATGGGGTTGAATTATAAACAGTGTAATTATTATAGTATCTCGGATTAATAATTAATGATTTAAAATGATGTTTGATATATATTTTATATTGTGCCTTATAGCCATGCATTATGTTTTATTATTTTTATTTGAATATAGACCTTGATATTTTAAAAAAATAAGATGAGTTTTAGTTAAATGCATTAAAATGAAACCTTAAGTGGTGTCCTTATCTTAACCCACATGTAAGGGATGGTTTTTTATTTTATTGTTTTCTACTTGAAATAGAACACAATTTTTTTCCATAGGACTATTCCTTCTTATAGTAGAATCAAAATTATAAACATTTAAACCTGTGACCTTTTATAGATATTACCTATTTGTATTCTACTTCATCGAGGGGCTATACTATAGTATGTTGATCCCCCATATCATTAGAAGTTTTTCTTATTTCGTATGAGGAGTTTCTCTTTCAAGGTATTTTTCAGGTTCCATAGTCCCATATTGGATTCTCAGTTTCTAAAACGAGACCTTTGTTTTGACAGGTGGTCGTGTGTTGTCTGACCCTTTCTCTGCATGTGAGAATTATGAAATGCTCATTTCTAGAAGGCTGGACTACTGAGGGAATTATTAGCTTCATATCAAGTTGTGTGGCATTTCATTTTTCCTATTTTGTGATTAACGACTCAATAAATTTTTAGTCTGGTTATCAATCATATGGAGTAATATTACTTAAGTTCAATCTTTTGTAGGCCATAAAATACATGAATTCAAATGGAAATTTTTCCAATGGATAGTGTCACAGATATGAAATTATACTTTTAAAAACTTGAGGTAGTATGCGTTCACGTATGTGGTTAATGTCGAGTGTAAAATTATGTAACAAACCAGTGGATTTTGGTGGAATCATTAAGCCTAGAGATATTGAGTACATTCTCAGGTCACCTATAGAGTAAGGTGATCTTGTCATTAAAGGTAATCAAGTCCATCCCAATGATTAGAATTAATTCCTTGAGACTCGGGAATTTTTACATACCAGTCATTTTGGTTTCGGTTTTCATGCCCAACGATCTACACATTTGTTAAAAGTTATTCTGAGCCAATCTCATTTACGAGTGGCTGGATTATCTCTTATTTTGACTTCTAGAACAATCCTATGGTGTGGAGTTTCATTTAAGTTCTATTAATCTATAATTTCTTTCTCTATAGTACGGAATTGATGTGGTTTCTTTTGTTTGTGACATTTGAGGAACACCATTGGTCATGAGTGGACCTCAGTGGTTATGTCACGAACCAAATTAGGTTGCCATCAAACTGATGCCTGACCCAATCTGCGGCAAGGCCTGAAAGGGAGTTTCTGATCCCTATGGTCTGGCACAAGTGCCCATGTATCATAAATATAACTTCGTAATGATTTACCCGAATAGATATATATAAAACAAAAAGTATGAATAATGAATTAAAACTGAAATTATACAACCAAACAGGCCCTTAAACAAAGTTTAGACTTAATTTTTAGAACATAAACTAAAAACCCAAAAGAGACTACAATATAGGAAAACAAAAAATCCAACTTAAACCTCTATGCGACATGAGGATTCACATCACCAAGCCACCGCCTCCAACCTATATGAGAAAACTAATACAACTCAGACCATGATCGCTATGCCTGATGCCTCAACCAAGAATACAAAAGAAACAGAATCTAAATACACACAAATGTGTATGTAGGGTGTGAGCCAAGAGCCTTGTACGATTCCACTATGAAAAAGGTTCCACGCATAATTATTAAATTAAAAATACATTTTCAATTTAATAGTCAAAAAATAAAAAACAAATCTCAAACAATTTTAATAAAAACAGTTATAAGGATAACTAATTTAAAAAAACCACTTAAATTAAAACACACACACTCTCTAGTTTCCATGCTAACCCCAAAGTCACACCGTGTTCTGATGGTGAGAAAAATTAATGGAGGAGCACAATACATGGGATATTACCTAAATATACTAGCAATAAGTGGGACCTTAGAACATCGCTTCTCAGTGAACAATGGTATAGGAACACAACAATATATTTTATCTTTCACGATACACTATTAGGGTAACACATCCATAACCTAGTGGTCTCTTGACATCATCCAAAAGTTTAGTTAGTGTTTTATTTGTCAGTCTAGCTAAGTGAAACCAAGCTTATGCCACTTCCAGGTCACTGGAACACTAGTCCTAGTCTTCCCACCTAGTACCCAGGCATCCCATTTCTACTAAAGTGCTCTAGAGTTCATGTCACATTTAAAACATAAATAAACAAAAAAATGAGGTGCAAACTCTACCCAACACCACACTTTAACATAAAAAATAATTTAAAAATAATATGCACAAAAAATCTCTCAAAATAAATCTTCATCACTTACATAATTAAAGAAACCATCTACACAATTTAAACAACCATTTTCATGGTTGAACAAACACCAAAATAATTTATTAATGAGTTTAAATTATGCCATATTACATTAAGAAAAAACAATATTTTATATCTAAATGAACCTTAAAAACACACCCAAAACACCACTACATCCCTTACACATTTTATTAAATTAAAAAACATAGTTGATAAAATATTAAACATCTCGACATGGGTTTTTAACAGAAAAATAAAACTCAAATGGAATAAACATGCTAATAGTAAATATACAAGAAATTTACATTTTAGAATTATGTACACCCCAAGACAGTTTTCAAAACTGATTCAAAACTTCCATATCATTTAATAATCCATTAATAAATCCTATAAAACAATTCCAAGTGACGTCACATGATTTCTCACACACAAAACTCACACGAAAACTACTTTTTATTACAAAATGAACATCATCACCACTTCATAACCCATTTAACTGTTATTCATATAATAAATATACTAATTTCACAACATATATAACACAATAAAATGACTCAATAAGGTTTTTCACAAAAACGCACTTCGTACTATACTAAAATGCCACAACATAAATCAACGCATGCTAATTTTTAAAAAAAACTATGTTCGCACCCAAGTAATTAATGGATGGGAATTCTAAATTAATTGAATAATGAAATTAATCCATAAAACAATGGTAGTAGGTGTAACCACCTACCCTGGTGTAGAGAACCACAATATTTCAATGTGAAACTACCACTTCATGCCAAACACACCAGGAATGATACAATTAGTACCTAAAAACAAATCATTGTGCCATTTACACCATAATAGAACCAATTTCCACACCAAAATCATAATAGGATAACCTACCAAAGTGGATGAATGAACAATCAGAGAAAATTTCACCTGTGGCAGTGGTGCGGATGGACAATAGGTGAAGGGGGAGACAACCAGAGGTGTGATGCACCAGAAAACTAGCTGGAGAAGAGGGTAGTGTGGGTCCGGTGGTGCGAGGCAGTAGGGACGACATGAGTTCGGCATGTTGCGGACGAGGCAGCGTGGGTCGGTATGAGGTGAAGAAGAAGGGGTGTAGAGGGAGGTCAGTGGTTGGTGCATCATAATGGAATAAGGGAGGGGGTTCTATGAGAAAAGAGGAGGGATGAAGGAGTTCACCCAGGGAGGGTTGTGGGAAACTCAGGTTCACTAGGTTGTTCGGCTGAGAAGAAGGTAGTGTGAGGGAGGCGGTGCATGCAGGTGAGGAGGTTAGAAAGGCAGTGTCGTATGGGAGCAGGACGGGCAGATCAGCATGCTAGGGATGAAGGGGGGACCGCACAAGAGAGATGGGAGAGGAATAGAAAGGGAGGAAAAATGAGAGAAAATAAAATAAAAAGGAAATAAAATAAAAATAAAACAATAAAACAAAATTCTAATCAATAATAACAATTTTTAAAAAAAATTATAAAACTAAAACTAATAAAACCAAAATATTAGAAACAACCAAACTAATAATATTATTATTATTGAGTTCGGACAATGTTCATGGTTGTACGCAAGTTCGGGCACCCAAATAATAGAACATTTAACAATAAAGCATTCTCTAATAAAGTTTGGGAACTACACACTGTCACGTGTATGGCCACACACCCATATAAGATCCCAAATTCCTTTTAAAATAGAACTGGTTCAACCCGCATCTCAAAAGTGAGACCCAAAATAATTAAATTAAAAATAAGCATTGGTTGGGGTGTTCCAATTCTCCACACCCTGACACTTTATGTCCCATGAAAGTCCCCAAAGACTAGTTCAACAAAAGATCCCAAAAAAGAATGTGAAGACACTAAAAATCAAACCTCAATCGCCTGAAGACCGAGCATTCAAAATTCCCATGACCTGAAACTACAAAGATCTCAAAACCAGAATCACCAAGAAAAATAACCAACAGCAAGGATTTCACCTCCAAACATAACTTCAACATGGAACACCCTAACCTCTAACTTAGGTATCACTATGGCTGATCGAGATCTCCAAGATCACTTATCAAGCAACCCAATAACCGAGCTAACCAATTACCATGTTCATGGTCGAGTGGAGCAGAAGTAAGGGGTTTCCCGGCCAAGCTCACATCGAAAAAAGAGTTTTCCAAAAGATTGTCCTACGGTGGTCTCCCCAACATATTATGATTCATGAAAAAATATTGGTTCTCCAAACAACCTATAACATTGGCATGGCCCTCCAAGTTCCCTAATTTTAACCAAACTGACATAAGAGGAGACACCGGCAATACCTGCACTAGGTCTCCCCACCATTTTAAAATTTTCCAACCACCATGACACCCACGAAGTAATTCCCAATTTACATTGAGCGATACAAACTGAACACTTTATCGTGAACCCACCAACATGGGCCTAACTGCACGGATGATTCCTATACTGGCCAACACTCCTCTACCTGAGAAGGTTTTGATAGCAGAACCCACTAACCTGGATTCAAACCAGATAGGCATGCGTCAATCCCACAAGACAAGATCATATGTGGAACAAGTGAAATTTCTATCCATAACTGACCACAATATGGTTCATAGAGCATGCCCGTTGGCTATACAAGAATACGAATTCTCTGATCCTCTTTAATTCCCAAGATGAATTCCCATAAATTATGATCGCAACAAGGAGAAAAGGGATTTATGCCCCTCACAAAAAAAACAATGCCTTCAAAGATGGTACTGCAATAGGGAAATTTAAGCCTTCCCCTTCTTGTCACTATGGACTTAAGTCGGACCAAGCCCATCCCACATCTGATGAGTTTTTACTTCTTGAAAGATTCCCCCAAAGACCTATGGATGGGGCCATGATGTTTGAAGCATCTATCACCTCGTAGTCATAAGCTGACCACCTCGGAATAGAACTTCCTCCACTAGAATATCAACCTAAATACTTCTCCTCTTGTCCCAAGAGGCCACTCTTTCAACATGCCAACTAAGAATCATAGTGAATTACTTAGAGTGGCTGACTAAACGCACTAGAGATAGTATATTGAGAGCTCTGTCATACATGAAACGCAAAATGATTGAACGGGCACTCCATGAACAGGTCCTTTTGGTTGAAACTCCTCATCGGATGAGTAACCTGCTCTTCCAACAATATGAACAAGACCAACAACTATTATGAGCATTAAATTAATTGTTCCACATAACCTCTAGGGGACATAAAAATATCTCATCTGAATGGTCAACTCACCTCATTCACTACCTGTTGACTGGTCGAGCACCTATGAGATCCACCACTTTCCCTCACCTTCACTTCTATAGGTACAACCACAGGATGTAGCTAGTCTTGAGGATCTCTCACGACATCACCATTTGCAATGAAAACGGAACGATCTTCGTTTGTTGATGTAGTCAGGCTCCTCCAAAAGTACTCAAGACAACTTGCGCCTACACGAAATTTGGAGTTCCTCAAAAACTAGAGACACTTATAAGAATCCCAATGCACTCAATGATATTCAACTGACCTCGACGTCAATAAATAGTCAACACAACGGAGCCAAACCCAACTCCACCACTCCACTAAGAGTCTGGGCTAAGCCAAGAACTGAGAGACCTGATGGAAACCCATGGGATCTTTCTAGGGAGAATATCCCAAACAAGAAATAGAAAAAAGCCTTCCACAAAACCAGGAACTTCACCAAACAAACATCCATATTTCAGATACAAATCCAATAATTCGAATTTAAAACAAAAAATCATTCTTAATGAATAAAACGCACTTGAAAAAAAACCAGAACTTCCCAAAAAAGTCCAAGACCTCTTTGGAAACCATTACTTTATCTTTGGACTCAAAACCATTTTCCAATTGCAAGATCATTTAACTAGAAAACTCATCTTAAAGAAAAACCCACTTTTCAAGAAACAAGAAGTGGCCTTAGAAATTAATCACTCAGCACTGATATTCCATGATGCCTTGCAAATATGAATTTTTTGGCCACTCGGGAACCCATCCACACGATCCACCAACTATCCATTAATCACATCCACATACACACGTGACAACCCATAGGAATACCCCTAGAAAAATAAGGCTCTTCCGCTTTCAAAACAAAACATTTCCAATATTCCAAAAATACCATTCTCCAAAACCATTTCAAAAAATCAAGACAAATTTTCAAAATACATTTCATTTCCAAAATAACGCACAAAAATTTAAAATATCCCAAGATTTTCTTTTAGAAATCCGATTTCAAAAAATTAATCACTAGATTCTAGAAACAGGGTTCCAAAGAAACACACCCCAAAATCATGTCAGACTCACGGAAAGAGAAAATAAGAGAAACCCCAAAGTCTTATTTCCTTTTAAAACCCCCATTACGCCAACCAAAAACTGATCCAATAAATAACCAACACTATAGAACATAGATGAAGAACTAGTGGTTGTGTTTAACCCAGCTACATAGTTTAGAAGACCATGCCCTAGGTAGGTTCCAACCACTAATAGTGTCAAACCGTACTCTCAAGCATCAGATGGTATGCTACACAATGTGATACCACACGCAGTACCAGCTTAATCACATTTTCATCCCCCATCCACAAAGACCAATTCCAAAAACATAAATCCCAGACTACCCCTGGTTACTCGAGGGTTGGAATGTGTAAGAGTTTGTGATGCTCTTCCTACACCTTCCACTCAACAACCAATAGTCCTATCTCTAATCTACCTAACACCCCAAATAACAAAAGATACCTCCCTATGATACCATTTTTTCATGAACCAAATTGGGTCACCATAAAACTGACGCCCAACCCAATCCACGGTAAGTCCCAAAGGGCATTCTTGATCCCCACGGGCTTGCAAAAGTTCTCGGGTATCAATAATACAACATGGGAATGATTTACCTGAATATATAAATATAAAACAAAGAGTAAGAAGAATGAATTAAAACTAAAATCAGATAATAAAATATCCCTTTAAACTATGTTCGGAGTTAATGTGTACAACTTAAACTAAAAAACCCAAAAGAGTCTACTATAGAGGAAAACCAAAACTCCAACTCAAACCTCTATGTGACATGAGGAGTCACATCCCCAAGCCACCATGACCAACCAGCATGAGAAAACCAATGCAACTCAGACCACCATCGCTAATCCCAATGCCTCAACCTGGAATACAAATGAAATGGAATCTACATAAATACAAAGGTGTATATAGGGTGAGATCCAAGAGACCAGTAGGATGCCACTAATAAAAAGGTTCCACGCATAATTATTAAATAACAAATACATTTTCAATTTAATAGATTAAAAATAAAAAAATGCTCAAACAATTTTAATGGAAATAGATTTAAGGATAACTACTATAAAGAAAACAACTTAAATAAAAACACACACGGTATCTAGTTTCCATGGTAAACCAAGTGTAACACCATGTGTTGACAGTGACTGAAAATCAAAGGAGGATCACAATACATGGGAGAGGCACTAATGATACTAGCATGAAGTGGGACCCTAGAACATTGTGTCTCGGTGAACAATGTTATAGGAACACAACAATATATGTTCTCATCCATAATCCACTAGTAGGGGAACACATCCATAACCTAGTCGTCTCCCAACATCATCCAAACAATTAGTTATTGTTGTAGTCGTCAATCCAGATAAGTGAAACCAGGCTGATGCCACATATTTGTCACTAGTGCACTAGTCCTAGTCTACCCACCTAGTACCCAGGCTTACCATTTGTGCTCAAGTGGTCTAGAGTTCATGTGACATGTAAAACATAAATAAACAAAACAAATTAGGTGATAACTCTACCCAAAACCACACTTTAACGCAAAAAACCATTTAAAAATAATACGCACACTAAAAATATCTCAAACTAAATCTACATCACTAACACAATTAATGAAGCCATCTGTATAGTTTAAATGGCCATTTTCACGATTGAAAAAACCCCAAAAAAATTTATTAACTAGTTTTAAGTATACCGCATGACTTTAAGCATAAAAAACTTTTTTTATATCTATATTCACCTTGAAAACACACCCAAAACACCACTGTATTCCTTACACATTTAATTAAAGTAACAACACAGTTTATAAAAAAGTAAACAGCTCGACCTGGGTTATTTCCCGAAAAAATAAAACTCATATTGAATGAACATTCTACTAGTAAATAAATGAAAATTTTCCATTTTTGAATGATGTGTACCCCAAGAGATTTTTAAAAACCGATTCATAACTTCCATATCATTTAGTAAACCATTAATAAATTCAATAAAACAATTCCACGTGATGTAAATTGATTTTTCACACATAAAACTCACACAAAAACTCTTTTGATTAAAAAATTCACATCTTCGCCACTTCATAACCAAATTCACTACTCTGTATAAATTAAATAAACCCATTGCACAAATTATATAACACAATCAAATGACTAAATAAGATATTTATCAAAAACGCACTTTGCACTATACTAACATGCTACAAAATAAATCAATGCATGTTAATTTTTTTTAAAAACTAATTTTTCAGCCATGTAATTAATGTAAGTCCATGATAAATTAATTGAACAAGAAAATTAATCCCTAAAACAATATTTATACGCATAGCCACATACCTAAATGTAGAGAACCATAATATTTTTGTGTGAAACTTTCACCGCACGCCAAACGCACCACGAACAACACAATTAGAACCTAAAACCAAAAAATCGGACCATTTAAACCATAATCTAACCAATTTACACACCAAACACCTAATATAATAACCTATAGAGTGGAAGAATGAACAACTGGAGAAAAACACACCTACGACAATGGTGTGGATGGACAATCAGGAAAGGGGAAGACTGTCAGAGGTTTACCGTACTAAAAAACTGGCAGGAAATGAGGGTGGTGCGGGTCTGGTGGTGTGAGGCAGTAGGGAAGGTGCGACTTCATCACGTTGCAGATGAGGAAACATGGGTCAGTGTGAGGCGAACTAGAAGGGGTTTGGAGGGTGGTTGATAGTTGGTGCATCTGATGTGTAGAAGGGAGATCGGTCCGGTGAGAAAGGGTGAGGGAGGGAGAAGTCTGACCAGGGAGGGTTCTGGGCGTCTTGGGTTTTCCGGGTGGTTCGGCTGAGATGGAGGAAATGCAAGAGAGGGTGTACATGTGGGTGATGAGGCTGGAGAGGCAGTGCGGGTTGGTGCGCTAGGGTTATAGGTGAGAGGACCACTTGAGAGAGAGGGGAGAGAAAGAGAAATAGGGGAAAAAATAGAGAAAATATAATAAAAATAAAATGAATTAAAAATAATATAGTAAAACAAAATTAGAATCAATAACAAAAAAATTTAATACTAATAATAAAACTAAAAATAATAAAACCAAAATAATAGAAACAACCAAACTAATAATATTATTATTATTGAGGCCAGACAATGTTCATGGTTGTGTGCATGGTCTCATTCCCAAATAATAGCACATTTAATAATAAAACATTCTAAAATTTAGGTTGGGTATGACACACAGTCATGTGTAAGGCTACAGACCCATATAGGATCCAAAATTTATTTTTAAAATAGAACAGGTTCAAACTGTAGCTCAAAAGTGAGACCCAAAATAATTAAATTAAAATTAATCATCGGTCGGGGTGTGACAGGTTATGCATGAATGATCACATGATGACTCTGGTGGTAAGGGATTATGTTCAGTTAATGATGGTTTGTTGGTAGGTGGATCTGAGATTATCTCGATAAGTCAACCAATTGTGGTTCATATGTCCTTATTTCTAGTAGTTGGGTATGATTGTCTAGAAACTGTGAAAATAATCTTAATGTATTCTAATATGAAATGATCATGTCCCCTATCTTACATCAACCTAGATTCATTAATATATAATCACTCTTATGTCTCTCTAATGTTTTAAAATGTAGTTTGGTTTGTTCGGCTGTATTTTATCATAGTTGTTCTTTGGAAGTGATGTTGTTCTTAAAGGCTTTGTTAGTTCTGAGAGATACCTCATTTTTTTGAGTATGAAGTTCTGGGATGGACTCACGGACACCAGTTGTTTCTTTTAACTTGATCACTAGGTAGATTCAACTCTACGGGCAATCATTGTTTTTGTTCTTTATACATTCGGCATGTATTCATGTCTCGGTTGTAAGATCCTTATGTGGTTTTCCTTGCATGATCTCCTTGGATTTCAGCTGTTGACTATATGATTACCCTTGTTTTCAATCAATCATAGAAGGGGTTTTTTATCACGTTGATCTAAATGTGTTGGATTGAAGGTTTTTTCATGTTCATTATGGGGAACAACAGTTTAAATGATATTTGTTGGCTATAGGAATCACTGAACACATGTTTCATTCCTTGATGAACATGCTTGAAGAAGTATTGTGGTGCCTTTTTCTAGAGTCATTGGGTCTAGATTATTAAATTCATGATTCATTAAAGTCAGGTGCCTCGAGGATAGTCAACCAGGGATGGTGCAACTTGATGTCCCTCTATCTCACTGTATGAAGTCGGGGAGGAACCGCTTCTTGACCTTCTCAGGTAAGCTGGATCATAAGTATATTCCACCCACAAATTTTTATAGAAGGTGTGAAATGATCTGTTTAAATGGGTTTGGATTATATTCAACTCATTTCTCAGATCGTGTCCCTTATTTTGGGAATCTTTGGAATGTTATGGGAACGTCTTGAAAGGTAATTTCGATAGTGGAGATACTATGGTTCAGAATTGTCAATTAATGCTAGAGCATGTGGTGAAGCGTCGTAGTACGGTTGGAATAATAGATGATGTGGAAATCATGTCCCATGTTTTATAGGTTCAGTTAATAACTATCTCAATGCTTCAATTAGATTTCGGGTGTTTGTTTGAGTCTCTACAACTTATGTGCATTGTGTTAAGGAGATTCTTGAAGATGTGTTTTTCATTTGGGAAATGAGAAATGACCATTTTAGAAAGAGTTCCGAAAACTTTTAGGTTGGTTGAAATTTTACATATTCCTAATGCATTCTCAGGGATGAGAATTTCTACGGTGGTAAGGTTGTAATGACATGTTATTGGATCCAAGATAAAATTATATAGAAATATGAATTTTACAACTTAATGGATGGTTTTTTCTTTAAACCATGATTCATAACATTATTTCGAAAGTTTGAATACTGAAATTTTTATTTTCAGTCATGTTTAATGTTCCAAGAAGTGTTTAGGTGATCTATTTAGTTTCAAGAGTTTCAGACCTCATAAATCCCACATTTTGAATTACATCATAGAGAACACAGTTTGTTTGAAACCATGCAGCCACCAGTATCAAATCGTACAGCCTAAATCAGTGTATTAGTAGGTGTCACACGATCTGTTCTTGTTTTAACCAAATTTTGTGCCTATCCTAGATGAGTAGTTCCACATAGGCAATACCTATTCACTTTTCATCACACGGTTGGCGCACGATTTGGATAATCATATGACCCAAAACGTGGATTGAGTTTTTTTAAATAAAATTATAGAAATTTAAATAAAAATAAAAATCAAATAAAACATGAGATACCCCTCCCCCATCACATCATATCTCAAGATTCACCCCTTGGATCTCCTTGCTCGCATGTGACACCACTCTTGGCCTCCTCTACTCTCATCATTTCCACTGGATTTCATCACGACTCTCACTCAATTCTTCTAGGTAAGGACTCATGTTCCCTCTTATTCTTTTTTCTAGTGTTTTTTCCTCTTCTCGTCACACCATTCTATTCATCCTATCCCTAGGGTTATGTTTGACCCAATTTTTGTTTTTTCTTTCATGGATAGTGCTTGTGAAGGTCCTCTCGAGTTAGGTTTGTGTATGTTTTGGTGTTCAACACTAAAGGTGATGTGTTTCAGATCATTTCGTGTTTTCACCACCATGTAAGGTAGGATTTACATTAACTTTCTTGTATATCCTAATTTAATTTATCATGTTTTATGGTTTTGAGTCCATATATTTATTTTTAGTGTGTTTCGGTAATCCTTGGGATGGATTAATGTCACCAGAGTTGAAGGTTACTTACTTTTGTATGAATAGGTAGTAATATATACATATATATGTTCCCCTATTATTTATATATTCACCCAAGGAAACATTAATATATATGTTGGGGATAGGTGTTCTTA
The DNA here is from genome assembly GCA_963277665.1 of Viscum album. NCBI lineage: Eukaryota > Viridiplantae > Streptophyta > Magnoliopsida > Santalales > Viscaceae > Viscum > Viscum album. Next base: position 435,320,880 of record OY728167.1, on the reverse strand, counting down.
TGTATATATATGAATAATGTATGTGTGTGTATGTAAAAAAGGTTATATGAATATATAAGAATATATGTAAGGATATCCTTATACATATTCATGGTCATGTGAATACATACATAGGGGCTAGGTGTCCTAATGTATATTTGAAGGAGCGCATTCTTGGAGGTGGGAAATAGAATCTTTGAGGGGTCTTCGATGAAAACATAAAGTGCCATTTTTTTGGAATTTTTCTATTCCTTTATGGTAGGATCCATTTCCATTTACCCCATTAAAATTTATGAATTCATTAATTGATCAATTTTTTCACCTTCCATGGATATTAATTAGTGATGTATGTTTTTTAAAATTATTTATCCATTAATTTGAATTGAAGGTGAATCATGAAATGGTGTTTAATTATTCCAAATGATTTTTTGGGTATAAAATGTCATGTCTTTATAATAAAACCCCTCGAATGGGGTGCGTTGTATTCAAAATTACAAAGTGATGATTAGTGTTTAAAATCATGATCTACCTTAAAAGTTTTGGTGTTCATTTATGCTTTGATTTCATTATTGAAAGGGGAAAGTTTAGTAAACAACATCCATGATGTTCAAAATTGATTTTTCCTCCTTCTGTATAAATGTTTATTAAAACAAAGCACCCTTTATAAGTGATTGCCTTATTTTTTCAAGGGAATTTCCCATGAAGGAAATTTCCCTCTTGATCATGGAACCTTATAAGTTTCTATGAGTTGTAATTCCATACATTAATAAATTTAATTGGGGGAATTATAAACGGTGGCAAGGCCAAACCAAATTGTGCATGATTATTTAAATATAATTAATGAAATTTTATGTCGTGATTATAATGAATTAGTTCATGTAGAGTTGGAGAGGTAATGCCTCATGGATCTTTTAATTATTGTTTTAACATGATTACTTATTCTGTGTTATGTTATAAATATGAGTATTCCTATTCTATATCTATATGAGATAGATCAAAGAGATGGATGGTAGGTTATTCCCCATGTAAATTATAATTATAATGTTCCTTTATAGAGGTTGTTATATGATTGTATGGTATTTTTGAGCATGGAAATATCATGATACCTTACATAATGTATTGAGGATGACATCTTGCATGAGTGATACTATATGGGCATTGGGACTTACATGCCACATTCTCGGATTAAGATTGTTTTCATGGTGGATCTCTCTCTATTCTGAGTGTTGTTGCATGACATTTCTCATTCTATTGGGATGTAGGTCCTTTATCATATTGAATGATTTTATAATCTTGTTTAGATAGGTTATGTATTTTTGAGTTATTCCCTGGTCTATACAACAACTAGTATTCCTTATATATGGCCATTAGGTGACCATACGCACTTGGTTCATTTATGTGGATGCAATATAGAACTATACTATATATATATAGCGACTGGTCATATGATTATTCAAAAATGATCCTAAGAAGGTATAGACAGCAATTTTCCCATAGGATCCCGAGTGGGTTGTTGTTTATTTATTACATTTTATTTATCTTTCTATTTATACCAGCATATTACTTAAATTTATATTTCAAAAAATGGATTGGTCTAGACACCATGGGTGTCGGCCTATTTAGATTTTTTCTCACACCTTACCCAGGAACCATTGGAATATATGTAGACATTATGTCTGAATGTACTGATAATGGGAAGCATCCAGCTTCCAATGTTTTGATTTACAGTGCTATAATTTATTTGGGGTTGAGGGGTGAGCTGGTTCTCGTGATTCTCATGGTTCAAGACATTATGAAATTATTATTTCAATACATTGTATATATATTTTTAATTTTCACATGTTATAATTGTATAAAAAATATCATACATTCATTGTTGAAAACTAGTGTTCGCCATTTTTATTCAGTTATTATATTAATATTCCTCTATTCTTTCTTCTATTTGTTTCTACTTATGCTAGTGTATGTTTTTTAAATTTTGGAATACCACTACATCTCTATAATATAAAGGTATAGTCTCCCCACTGTCACCTTATTAGACGCTCACTACTATTCTATAGCCTCAGGCATATGGGGATGTGCACATGAGTTTTTGTGACCCACCAGTCTGGCTAACATATTAGTGGAAATTCGGGATGGGAAGATACAATATTATCCCAAAAATGAACTAAACCCCACTTTGATATCAACTAAGGTTACATTAGCATAACATACAAACATATTGCACCATTAAACAAAAAATTCATTATATATAATAATAAATCACACCCCAGATCTGATATGGTTAGTGTTGTTAAAGTTTAAATTCATAACCAAAATATTTTATAAACATTATTCAATATATATATAAAATAATATTACCTCATGAAAAACTTCTAAATATATGATATACAATATTTTTATTCATAACTTGTGGAATGTAAACATAAGAAAGCATGATCTCAGATGCTCAATAAGGGTTATCATAAGAGGTAACAATAGAAGATCATAAGTGATAATAAAATGAAAACGCATGAATGAGAAGAAAATAATAGTATATGAATTTAAAATTCTGAAATAATACCCAAATAAATATGGATAACAAATCATGTATCATGAAATAAGGGTTTGGGAATAAAAAAAATACATGAGTCTTGGAAGTGTGGAATCAGGGGTTAATAATCACGAGTCATGAAATAATGACATAGGAATGATGGATATTATAAAAATTTGGCATGAAAATAAGCCTAAAAAACATAACATTTTTAAGTTTAAGCACCAAGACATTCCTAATATAATGGACTAGGATAGCCACCATACCATAACATTAACATCATGGGATAACCTACTTTCCAAATAAATTTTTTTGTACTTGGTCCAACCACCTATGACCTATAACCTTTTGTACATTTTATAAGCACATGTGTCCTGTAATTTTTTCAGAATTGGGTTTACCACCCATATCCTATATCATTTTATATTGGGATTAACCAACCATTCCCTATAACATTTATGGATTTGATCTAACAACCAGTATCCTATCATGTACTCATGAGATTAAAAAATTTACCAAATTCCTTGGATGTCTATATTGGACCCCCCCCATAACATAAGAATAAAACAAGTATATATGTGACATGTGAACATGAAAACATTTATGTTCTCAACATAACTTTATTAACCTATAAGTTATAAATAGATTTGATGATGTCTTATACAAAACATGATCATAAGATATTAGGAGAATGAGGGTGGATGGTATCATTGGATAATATCCCTAGTAAATCATAGAAATTAAATTATATTAACAAAGATGAAAACCAATATTAAAGAGAATTAAAGATAAATTTCATAAATAATAAAAAAATAACCATTACATTTTCGATAACATTGATTTTAAAATAAAACAAATGTAATGTAATTTAATTTGAAAAAATATTAAAACATGAAAATAAATATTTCTAAAGAAAATTGAAGAAGTTGTCAAGAAAAACATTTCATTTAAAAACATAAAAATTCATACCTTTGTTAAGAAAGTGAAATTCAATAGAAAATCACATGTAGAAATAATTTCCTTTCATTATTTTTTAAATTTTAACAATTAAAATAGAGAAGTACCTTAATTAATTATAGAAGTGTAGAAAATTATATTTATAAAAAAATTATCATGAAGAAGAAAGACGATGGAAAAAAATTAAAGATACACTCGATTCCAACTATAAAAACCCTTTCTATAAAATGTAGACCAAATGTAGGTGAAATATTATCAAGAAATTTATGTTTGTTATTGTAAATTTTAATCATCTAATGTCAGTATTTTTTATTATTTCAAAATGTTTTTCTAATGGACATGTCAATACATGTTAATTTATACAAATTTCTAAATTTAAAAATTCGAAAATCTACTGAAATCATTTATTATCAATGATATTTATAGTCTTGATTTCATTTGATAAATGGTGTGGATATGTTTCTTGAGAAATAAATCCATGGGGAACATGTTTCATGTAATTTATTAATAAGAACGAGTTACATTATAACGATACATTTTTGTGTGTCACCCTTAAAAATTATTAATAACATAAATTACAATTTAATATAATATATTTTTCATATTAATGTCTTCATACTCATTCGTTTTAGAAACAATTAAGATAATTTAGTATCATTCATACAGGAGGATGAACCGACCAAAAAAATAAGATGTTATACTGATGAATGAGAAAGATTACATGTAGAACCATCAGTTTTTTTAATATAACCTTTTATGATTTTTACACATATTAAGAGTGATGGTGATAGTTAGGAGAGTTTTTAGAACTTGTTGATATTTTTTGTGGCTAAAGGTAATGTGAACAGGCTAGGCACAGTTAATCCAGACCATGATGAAGCCTAGTAGAAACCATGAAAATGTGAAATAATTGGATAGAAATTTTTTTTCATGGTTAAACATGTTTTGGAAGCCGTGAGAGCTGGTAATGAAAAGTATTTTTTAATGCATTAGGAGGAGAATGATTTGGGAATGTGTTTCCTAACCATTTGACTAAACCGGGCATGAGTTAAAAACTACCTCTTTAAAAATTGGATCTTTGATGGCCTTTCCATTAATCCACTCTTTTTTACACCAAAATGGGTCTAACTCGGGATTTTCATATCCAAAGGAAAAATAAGGTTCTCCCATCGATTTGGAAGTGATTTTAAGGCTTCCCTTGGGGAACCAAAGATGGATTCTTGAGGTATGTGATTGCTCATCTCCATTCCTAAAACAGTTTCTTATATCTACATAGATATACGTCTCCTATATTCTCATATTCTCAGATCTACAATCGTTATGGGAAGATATATGAATTTTTCTGACAAATATGATGTGTTTTGGTTTTGATTATGATAGGAGAAGTGATATCATTAATTTTTGTGAAATTCTTACCCAGTTTCATGAGCATTCTTTATTTGTTTATATTTTCATCAAAACCGTCGAGGTAGGTGTCTTTACTCTCAACTCCTCTTAGGAGAACATATTGGCATGATCTAAAATTTTTCACCTTATGATGGAAAGATGATTAATTGACTAGTTTTTATTGTCAGAAACCTTCTTAAATTTCAGTTTGTGGAAATCTAGAAAAAAAAATTTAGAATAAAGTGATTGATTTTTGATTTTAAAATGATGATTTTATGAAATGGGTTTTTTTTGGAATAATGGTAAATGTATTTGGTTAAAGTGGTTTAAATAAAAGGAATTATTTTATTTAAATTTAATGGTTTTTTGGAATTTGTTTGTTTAATGATTTTCAATAAAAGAATTGTTTTATTGAAATGGGTGGAATTGGTTGAATATAGTTGGTTTTGGCATGGGTTGTGGTTTGTGTTCATATTCATTGGGATGGATAAGGGTGTAAAGGACCCCCATCAAAAATTTCGAGATGGATATGGGTGTTAATTACCCCCATCAAAGTGGTCCACAGTGTAAAGGCTTAGTGGAAGGATAACTCACCCCTCGCATGTATAGGGAGTTATAGGTTGCCTAGATGGTTGGGTGTGTACTAAAGTGGAATAGAATGCGTATGAAAAAAATGATATTTAGAATTGGTTTTAAAGCCTTGTTTGGTTGTTTCTATAGAGATTTGAGTTTCTAGAAAATAGGTTTAACTACCACTTGTTTACATTTGGGTTTTAATGGTTTTGAGACATGTTTATATTTATTTATAAAATGTTTTTGGGAAATTGTTTTTTATAAACTATTATAAATATATATATATAACCCTTCTATACTAGTGTCATGAGTATATAAGTCAATTGGGAAAGCCTACTATGTTTTATACACACCCCTACTTTGTAAATTTTCTGCTTTTTCATATTCTATCTTCTAGGGAATGAGAAAAGGTAATGTATCACACATATTTAGAACCACCTCATGATACATGGGTTTTTTGGTGATGTTGGATCATGGAGCTTTTGGAGCACTGATTAATGTTGTCATCTTTTTGTTTATTGGTTTCCTTTTCACTGTTTACTTTGACAATTGCTTTATCTTCTGGTGTTGTGCGCTTTGGTGTGGTTTGATATAGAGATGATGGTTGAGTTATCTTTTTTTATCATGAATCATATAGTGGTTATTTTTTGTGGTTGTTTGGTCAGTGATTTATTTATTATAGAGTAAATGATCTGCCACATTCATTTGAAACCATTCTGCATTGATTTCCAAACATTGGTGTCTTGGGGATGTCACTTAAGGCCCAGTAATAATTTATTGTATTCTCGGGAAAATGTGTATAACTAGGTCATTAAAAATGGTAATAGTACATTCAATCCAAAATCCTATTTGAGATATTTGGTATCAGCTTGTTCCTTTACCTGTGGAACAAGTATTCATCAGTTTTCTTGGTCTTTGAGATGAAAATCATTCTTTTATACTCCATGTCATGTGACCTCAGAAATGAGTAGGATTTCCAGGATATGAAATATACAGAATAAAAAGACATATACATCCTTTTTATTATGAACTTAAATTTTTATGGGAGTTGGGTACATAATTTTTTGGAAACACTTATTAGATATTGGAATCTAATTGTCATGGGTTTAACCAATGAGACGAGTATGACATGCATTTTAGCGGAATGACTTCCCACTATGATTTCATATTTAATTTTGAGTAATGATTTAAAATTTTGTGAAAAGTTGTAAATTTTTGGAAAATGATTAAATTTTTTCAAACATATGTTTTTGAAAACAGCATAGTTTATGTATTTTGAAAATAGTTTTATTTTCAAAAGAAAGATCAGAATTTTTCAAAACCGGTGGAACGGGGAAAAAATGATTTTGAAAAAAAATGTTGTGGTAGTTGATTTGATAGAATTTTAAATTCTAAGACATTAGTTTCTTGTGAGTGAGACTTGTAGAGTTTTTTGTTGGTTTATGAAATCTAACCCAGTAGACTTCATAGAAACCAATTGGAAGAAGCTGTAGAGAATGTCATTGCACCTAAGCCACAAGTGAACCAAGAGCTGGATTGGAGTATCATCCAAAAATTTAAAGTTGTGGACACTAGTAAAAAGAGTTATAATCTGAAGCATGTGGACCATTATATATATTTCATGAAGAATAATCCACCCATCTTTTAGGTGATTCTGTACCTAAAAAGGTGGAGGTGTGGATGAACAATATGAATTTAATATTTAATTCCATTGGAACGCCCTCAGATCTCAATGTAAATTTAGAGATGTATATCCTTGAGGATGTTTAACACCAGTGGGGGATCGATTGGTGTAGGAAAAATAGGATCAAGGCCTTAGTTGGGATGATTTTAAGGAATGTTTTAATAAAAAAAAATTATCTTCATACGTTCAGGATCTATCAAATGACAGAATTCTTTAGCTTGAAGCCAGAAAACCTCTCTGTCATAGAGTATGGGGATAAATTCATGAATTTAGTTTGATTTTTTCCCAAATTTGTATGTATTTCATTTGTTAATGAACACATCTTTCAATCAGGTATTAGGTAGGAGATTTTAATGAAGATTGTGGTACTTTGTATTATGGATCGTATAGAGATTGTGAATAGATAAATAGTGGATGAACTTGATATATTAGGATCTATAGGAGGAAGAAGTATAATGATACCTATGGGAAATGGTGGGAACTCAAATTCAGGGAGAAAGATGAAGAGGGACACTTATTTCCATGGTGGAAGTGGGAATCAGGATCAAATGGTTGGATGAGTGAACCTTACTCAATGACCCAAGAGAAAAATATGTTGTTTCTAATGTGGTTTTCTTGACCCCATGAAGTGAGAGTTTACGACACAATCAATTGCATGACAAAACTACAAGAATATGGGGAAATTTTAGCATTATTTTCACAGTTCTATGAGTTCAGGTACTCATGACAACGCTCAGGTGTCGGAAGAATTGTATTCCTCGATAGTATGAGGGTAGCAGAATCAAACCCATCAACATAATAGATCTAGCCATTGGTATTATAAGAACACCATGAATCCTCAACAAGGACAATATCAAAAATTCAATAAGGAGAAGAGTGCAACAATTAAGTAATTGTATAGGGATGGGTAGTTGATTTTATATGATCAGGATGGACCATCTACGGTGAGATGTATGATTATTTTTAATCATACACTTATGAAAGAGTTGTTTGATATTGGTGCATCATATTCCTTCATTTCTTCTTGTGGTGTTTATTTTCTAGGTTTAAAATCTGAGATGATTCCCTATAGGATTAAAATTCAAAACACCGCTCAAGGAAAGAGAATGTAGAGCCTTCTTGTGTAGAGAATGTTCTATAACTATTCATGGAGATAAGATGAAATGTGACTTCTCAGTGTTGGACATGGATTTTGTTGATGTAATCCAGAGTATAGATTGGTTTAAAACATTCAAGGATCACATAAACTATTATAGTAGAATGATTAGTTTCACAACTGATGATGGCGTCGAACATCTCTTCAGAGGTCAAAGAGAAGTAATGATAGGTGAAACAGGATTATTGCCACCAGAGGTGGGAATGATCTCATACTAGTTAGCAGTGTTGACGATGAAATCAATGGAAAAGATTGACTAAAATATTCTTCTAGCATTGGGGGATCAATTTATAGTTTTTTTCCCAATAAATTCTCATGGGTACCACCCCTAAGGTAAGTTTAGATTATGACTGATCTCTTTTAAGAGACCAGTACTATTTCCCTTCCATAATATAAGATGGAACAAACATAGTTAAGGGAACTGAATGTTCAATTGGAGGATCCTTAAATCAATTTTTTCATTTGTCCAAGTATGTATTTGTGGGTAGCACTGGTATTCTTCATAAAGAAATTATATGGAACTCTTTTTCTATGAATCAATTATCATAAGCATAAATAAGTTGTGATAAATAACAAATATCCACTTCCACACATTGATGATCTATTTAATAATTGAGTGGACATCATTGGTTCTTTAAAATTGACTAACGATTAGGTAATCATCAATTACGAGTTCAAAAGAAAGATATTATGAAGAAATCATTCAGAATATGATTTGGCCACTATGAAATTGTTTTAATGAATTTCAGTCTCACGATTCACTAAAGTATATTATGGAATTGATGAATCAGATATTCCAGTGATATCTAGATTTCTTGTTCTGGTTTTTGTGGATGATATATTGGTTTATTCATGAATGACGTTTGAGCATGAGAAACACTTGGTGACAGTTTTGGGAATCTTGAGGGACCATCAGTTGTATGAAAAAAAATTGAAGTTTTATTTTTTAATATAATAGGTATGATTTATTGGACATATAATTTTGTAAAATGGTGTTTTGGTGGATCTGGAAAAGATAGAAGATACTATCTCTTGGAAACCCCTGAATAATGTTTTTGAGATACAAAGATTTCTTGGTGTATCTATTTATTACCGAAGCTTTGTGTGTGACTTATCATGACTATATTCACCAAGGAGATCGTTGAAAAATAATAATCTCCCATTCATATAGACCAAAAGTTTTTTCAAGACAATAATGTTCATCTTACTTCAGCACATATCTTTATTTTTCTAGAATCGTGATAGGGGTACGTGGTGTATGG